>JAJQQW010000023.1:7833943-9033943 GCA_025583905.1 Ia io | reverse complement strand
TTAAAGGGCCATGTCTGTCAGCTCCAGAGCCATAGAGGGGGCTAATGGCTGGAAGGAGGGCCCCACAGGGGAGCTCATCTCCAGAAGGAGAGATGGGCACCCAGCTGCCTAAATTCGGGCTCCAGTGTAGCCAAGCTCTTTGCAATTACACTTGAAGCGAGGGTTTGGGGGCTCTGGAGGCATTTAACCTTCCTCCCTACAGTAAGCCAGCATCCCTTGGTGCTTAGAATTCTGAACCACTGTGGCATTGGTCCGTGCTGGTTTGCTAAAAACCTCTCTACAGCCAGGCCTGCTGACTTGAGAGGTGGCTTCCTCCCTAGAGGCAGGCCCTTCTGCCATCAGCCCATCTACTGGAGCACGTATTCCCATGAGAGCTCCTGTGGGGAGCGGCTACAGTGTTTGGACAGGTTCAAGCCTCGGACTGATGAGAGGGCACAGTCCTCTCATGGCCACGTGCAAGTCCCAGCTTGGAGGGCAGGGCCCTCCCAGCACAATTATAGCCAACAGCTGTAGTTGTAAGCTTGAACCTGTGGTCTGAACACGTGGCCCCACATGCCTGAGTGATGTAGGCTTGATAGAGTCCAGGTGCATGTAGTTGAGGAGGATTGAAACCCACGAGAATGTTGTAAACATCTTGACCACGCCCTTACTTTGCCGCGAGGCATCTGTTATAAAAAAAGGCACGGCTTGTGGGCGTGGGCGCTGTCAGAGAAGCAGCGTCCCACCAGGACCCAGCTTTCATTCTCTTGTCTGTCTTTTCTAAGCCTTTCAGCCGGCCCCACTCAGGTTCACCCTTGGCCGGGCCAGCGTGGCACAAGCTCCCTTGTCTAGGTAGCTGACTGTTCTTCAGCCCGGACTGTTCTTCTCCCACAGTGTCTGCAGGAAGGGTAGCCCCTCAAGGCTCCTCCCTGTTCCCCTTGGGATTCCCAGCACCAACCTCTAGGTGAGCCCTTGCCATATGCACTTGGGCATCTCTGTGCTCACTGGATGACCTCACGGGGCTGAGAGCTTTTTAGGAGCAAGAAACACATTTCTGTTTCATCTCAGGAGAGAGTTTCACATAATGGGAGCTAACAAGAAGTGTGTTGACTTGTTTATAAAACAATAAACAATATATAATAATTCACATGGAATTACCTACAAAGAACTGGTGAAGAGAAAACAATGTGTATGTCAAAAGCTATCTTCTAAATGAGGTCCTTTGGGTAAGCGGTTATTTTTATTTATTTTTTTAATGTATTTCTATTGATTTCAGAGAGGAAGGAAGATGGAGAGAGAGAGAGAAACACCAATGATGAGAGAGAATCATTGATCGGCTGCCTCCTGCACACCCCTTCCCCCAACTGGGGATCAAGCCCACAACCCGGGCATGTGCCCTGACCAGGAATCAAGCCGTGACCTCCTGGTTCATAGGTTGTCCCTCAACCACTGAGCCACCGTGGCCTGGCTAAAAGGTTATTTTAATCCACTGTAAGTAAATCTTCTCATTTACTAGAATGAGTTTTGATTTTTTGGTTATAAACATTTTGCTTAAAAAAAAAAGACTAGGACACCCTAAATCACGGAGCCCAGACTAAAAACAAACAAACAAAAAAAAAACAGAGAAACCCCATGCTTCCCAGTCAGCCTGTCCCCTCTCACCCTTAAACCCCTCAGCCTGTACAGCCCCCAGAAGCATCCTTTGGGCCACAGAGGTACCAGATGCGGGCCTCCAGGTACAGGGGCGCATTTGCATTCTGCTGATCAGGTGGCCCCTCGGCAAAACCTTCAGAGGGAACTAGCAATCTCTCCCTCCTCCTGGAGCTAATGAGCAAAACAGCTCTCACTGGAAGGACGAGAGAAGTCGGAGCATGCATGTTGTACCGCAGGCACCACGGGCAGGCTGTCATAATTATAGAAAAACCATCACAAGACCTTAACAAATGAAAGGCTGTAGCGAAAACTTCCGCGCTGTGGAGATTGTAGGGGAGCACCTCGCAGTTCCCAAGGACCAGGGGCTACGAAAGGACCCTGAATGCTGAGGGCAGCCGCTTCCCGCAGGCTCCCAGAGGGTACTAGGCGTCGGCTGTCAGTTTCTGCCTTCCCACTTTTTCTTGCTGGCTCCTCTTCCTGCTCCTCTGTCTACCCTCCCTCTGGGCTCCCCCTTTCCAGGCAGCAGGCTTCCTTGGGCTGCTGCTAGACGCCTCTTCTCAGCCAGCTCACGCAGGGAAAGAAGGAAGCTCATTTCAGAGCCAGCAATCAACTCCCTCTTTTAGATCAAACTGCAAACTGAAATTGTACCAATCTGTCTAAACAGACCAAGGAAAATGGGACCCAAATTGTCCAATTTTTGATGTGTCCACCTAGCTTGCTAATTTAATTTTACTTTCCCAAATCCTGAGACCCAGTACCCTCTCCTCCTCTGTGACGACCCAGGAAAATGAGAAAAGAAAACAGCGCATCTCCCAAAACAAATCATCCCGCCAGCCCCAGGGACCAGGGGTGGTGAAGGAGGCGACCTCTGGGCATCTGTAGTTAGGTCTCCACTGAGGCCAGCAGGAAGCAGGGAGACACAGGAGATCTATAATAATAAAAGCGTAATATGCTAATTAGACCAGAGGTCCTTCCAGACATCCTTCCTGACAACCTTCCGGATGAAGCCAGGTCTGCGAGGGAAGCCTGGGTCCCAGGTGCCTGCCAGTGGCCAGAGGGAAGCCTGGGTCCCAGAGGGAAGCTGGTGCCAGCAGCCAGGGGAAGGAAGGCCTACTCTTGCACGAATTTCATGCATCAGGCCTCTAGTTGAAAAATAACAGGGAAAGGCCAAAGAAACATTTCAGCTTTAACGTAAATGTGCTTTTGGAACTTGATTCTGGAGAGGGACGTTGGTAGAGACACGCTTGTCTGAGCAGGGGCAGGGGCTGGGCCTTAGCAGGGGCTCAGCTAGGGGAGAAGCTAGTCAGACTCCTATGTCCTGCACACTCAGTTGAGAAAGGGGGCAGGGCCCCAGACGGTTTGACTCAGTGGATAGAGCGTTGGCCTGCGGACTGAATAGTCCTGGGTTCAATTCCGGTCAGGGGCACATGCCCGGGTTGTGGGCTCGATCCCCAGTCGGGGGCATGCAGGAGGCAGCTGGTCAGTGATCATTGATGCTTCTATCTCTCTCTCCCTCTCCCTTCCTCTCTGAAATCAATTTAAAAAAAGGAGGGGGCGGGGGAGAGAGGGCTCTACAGCTTCTCCACTCCTAAAATCAAGGCCTCCCCTGATACCTGAAGATGATGTGTGTTTTGGAACAAAATATAAATGAGAGGCTTAGATGAGACACCAAAAACCCAAGCCTCATCAACAAGTGATAATTATAAGGAAAGTATTGAGAATACAAATGCTGTATTGCTAATGTGTCTAAGATTCATTTCTAAAATAAGCTCCAAAGGGTGTGAGAGCCCCTAATGAGAAGGGGGTGGAGGGAGTCCTAAAAGCCAGCCGGGACAGGGCCCTGGTGACTCCCACCCAGAGGTGGGCCTTTAGGGCCTGTGAGAGCCAGGAATGCCATCCCCGCTGCATTTCCTGTCAGTGATTGGCACCAGGCCACATGAAGGGGCCAGGATTTCCACTCCATTGTCATGCTCCCCTCATCACAGATTTGAGAGTATCAGTTGTATACCTTGTCCCCAGATCTCCTACCAAAAATCATGGATGCATGGTACACTGAGCCTACCCAGCCCACTCCAGTGGAAGGAGCTAAGTGAACTGGCCCATAGGAAGCACAGCCTGCAAGGCCCTTGGGCAGGACGAGAAGAAACAGAGTACAGTAAGCGAGCACTGGCTGTGAGCTCCCGATTCCTACCCCAGGTGTAGCCAGAGTCCAGCCATGGAGAATGATTCTGCCAAGAACGGCCCCCTAGCCACCTTAGGCCCAAACCTCCCTTGGAGCACAGCATGCCTTGCTCACCAGTCTCCATCCTATTCTGATCCTCATTGGGACACAAGCTTCTCACTACCTTGGCTCATGAACTTGATGGTAGATTTACCTTCTGTCTTGCCTCCTGATCTTCTCCCCGGAGTCCCAAGCCCCCAGCTTCCTGGGCTGGCACAGTGTCCCCATAGACCTAACCTGGAAATGGGCCCCTCCCAAATTTGGCCGGGGCCCCACAAGCCTGAGCAACATCAATGGGACTTGTTCTCCTCTTGGCAGGATGTGCTGAGGGCAAGAGAAGTAGACATCGCGTTCATTTCTAGAAGAGGTCTGGGGGTCTGACGAAGCCAGGAAGGAGGCAAGTCTGGTGAGCATACGGAGGGCTGAGTGCCACCTGCTTTCCTCACTAAGCGAGCAGGTTGCCATGTTCCTCGTGGCACGGGGCCTGCACTGGAAACAGCCAGGCCCAGGTACCAGGTACGTGCAGCCGATGGAAATTAGGCAGCAGGCCGAGCGAAGAGCAGGCAGTGGGCCTAATGGAGACATCATGGCCCCTGCCTTCCCCTTCCCCTTCCCCTCATTTTAGTTTAACTAAAGGGAATCCAGAGGGAAGTGCAGGCAAGCCAGGACTCCCTCTCTGCTGCTTTCTCATTGTCTTGGTGGTCTAGGGACAGAGGGAAGGGTGGAAGCAGAAACCCTGGCCAATTGCAGAGACAAGATATACACTGAGTGGCCAGATTATTATGATCTCTGAACACTAATAATCTGGCCACTCAGTATATATATATATATATATACTAGAGGCCCAGTGCATGATTAAATCATGCATGTGAGGGTCCCCTAGGCCTAACCTGCCATCCAGGCCATATCCACTGCCCCGAAAAGCCTAGCACACTCCGCGGACACTGCTAGCAGCCTGCTCCCTGCTTTTGATGGCAGGGGTTCCGCTGGTGCTGGAGTGGACACACAGCTCCCCGCTTTCGATCGCAGGGGAGCTGGCTGGCTGTCCGCTGGTGCACCAGGCCTTTCAAAAGCCTCTGGCATGGCAGAAGATTTTGAAAGGCCTGGTGCCGAAGCGGACAGACAGCCAGCTCCCCCACTTTCGCTCCCCGCATTTGATGGTCCATAGCAGGACGTGGGCTCGCTGCCCCAGTAGCCCCTTCTGTGCCGCAGCACAGCCATGGCACAGATGCTGAGCTCATGCCGCCACCTCAGCGTCCCGCCTGCCCAATCAGCCACCCCGGCCACCCCGAGTCCCGCCCCCCCACACCTCCTGGCCAATTGTGGGCATAGTGAAGGTACGGTCAATTTGCATATTTGTCTATTATACACACACACACACACACACACACACACACACACACACATATATATATATATGAGGCCTGGTGCATGAATTCATACATGGGTGGGGTCTTGTCAGCCTGGCCAGGGGGAGGGGACATGGGCAGTTGGCTGGCCTGCCTGCTGGTTGAACTCATGGTTGAGGGGACAATTTGCATATTAGCCTTTTATTATATAGAATATACACTGAGTGGCCAGATTATTATGCATTCAGAGATCATAATAATCTGGCCACTCAGTGTATAATACAATAAATTCAACAGTGAGTATTAAAGCAAAAGTTCAAGAATTCAGTAGATTGCCAAATGGCATGCATGTTATTGGGATTTGGAGGAGGGACAGGGTTTTTTTAATTGAAATGATGATGAAAAATATTTCACAATGAAGGTACAAGTAGGTTCTAGAAGATGAGAATCCCAGTGGATAACAGGAAAGAGGGAGGCACTCAGAGCAAGGAGTGGTGGCGGTGCAGAGGTGAACTAACCGGTTAGTGCTAACTGGTCAACGCTATGGTAGAGTGAGAATTTAGGCTGGTAAGACAACTCAGGAAAATAGACAGAGCCTCTTTCAAACTTTTCTAAGCCTCATATTGAGGAGTCACCCTATAACAGGAACAGCTTTTCACCTGAGTTGTATCAAATTAAGAAACTCTTTGGCTGTTTGGACAGCACCCTCTAGTGGCTGCTTTTTCTGCAAACATTTTGGCATGGGTGTTGACTCAATTTAATTTGGGTGCTCTCCCGCCCATGTTAGATCCTTAGTTGTCCAGAGAAGTGCCCCTGTGTCCTTGAACTCTGCTGTAATTATTTTACAGCAAGCACAGCTCCAGGTCAAATGAGTAAGCACCACCCCAGCCAGACTCTAGTAAAAGCCTATCACAGGGCTTTCATCCGAGTGTCTGTGTAATATAGACAAACTCTCTCGTGTTAACAAACCGCATAAGGTCACCCTTCTCTTCTACAAATAAGGGGTTGATGCCTGATCCCCAACATTTCTATTAAAACCCAGCAACATTCTGCCAGATCCACAAAGGGCAGGGTGTTGAAGCTGCCCAAATGTGTGGGCCAACGTGCCCCCCTTAATAAGACTTCATGCCAACTTGCTACTAGAAAGAAGTTGTCCACATTGGAGCAGCCACAGTGTGCTTACCTGGGGAGCCCTTTCCCGAGACACATCTACTTCAAAAGGCAGTGGCTCGGAGTAACCAAGGATCATCAGGTCAGGCAGGTGACTTTGGGCAAGTAGCTAAACCTCCCAGCCTCGTTTCCCATGCCTCAGACTCCGGCCCCATTTGTAAAATGAACACCATAATGTCTACCTTGCAGAGTTAGTTAATGTAATAATTTCCTGTCTGTAACAAACATTTCTCAAATGAAGGAATAATGATCGAGTGGATTATTTGTTAAAGTTCTGGGCACATTGTAAGTGCTTTTGGAAAGTAGATCCCAGTGCCACCACTTAAGATCTTAGGGAATGGGGGTCTATTTTTTTACGCCTCATCAAATAATGGGGACACTTTCTTCCTTGCAGTGCTGTAGGGTGAGGGACAATCAAGGCCCAGGGCCCAGGGGCTGGGGTGTGCTCAGTGTTCTGTTAATGTCACCTCCTATTTTCATACCTCGAGAATGCCAGGGGTAAGCAAATGACACTCTCCTAGACTCACAATTGGTAGGATTATTTTATACCCTCCCCGTGTTGGGTGTGTGTGTGTGTGGGGGGTGTATGTCACCACATTTAGGGTTCCCTTGCCTAACAGGACACATTGACTCTGAGTTCCAAACCAAACTTGCCTCCCCTGCAACTGCACATCCATTTGCCCCAGATGAAATCATTGCTACAAAAGGAAAAGCCCTCCAAATGCTTATTAGAATGGCTCACAAAGCTCTCTGGGTGCCTAATGTTCTTAAGCGGCATTTTCATAATTGAAGCATAAATGAGCTAGAAACTTATGGACTTAATTTCCCTTGAAATGCATATACATTTAAAACTTAAGGGGGACGTACTCTGAGCAAAACGTAGTTGCAATTTGGTCCAGGCATTACACTCACAGAGTGAGCCCCGCCATAGTCCACAGTCCACAGTCCACATGCAGCCATGTGGCCCAGCTCTCCACAAAGCTCACAGAGGCTGTGGCCACTAAATGTTTGCTCGCCATTGCTGCAGGTCAATGGCTTGCCTATCCCAAGGCCGTGGCAATGTGGTAGAGTAGAGTATTCTGTTTGCTTGAACCACAAAAGGATGGGTCCAACTGTACTGGGCTCAGGGGAAGCCCCTGCCTTTCACTCAGGAGCCCCGACATGCACTGCGGTGGCCAGGAGCCTGGGGAAACCACTCCTTGCGTGGGGAGTCTTATTTCACCAAACGTGGGCACACAGCTCCTCCTGCTCACCTGAGCTTTGAGAAGCACCCGTTCTCGCTCTGTCTCTGAAGCTAGAGCTTCAGACCTCCCAAGTCTTCAACCATTTTTGAGAGTCATTTGGAATAAGTTTCCTCTAAGTTCCCTTCTAATACAGGCAATGGTCTTTTCACCAGGATGGGGATGTGCCCCTAGGGTTTTGTCCCTGGTATTTATGCTTGTTTACCCCATGGCACCCAGCAAAGACACGGAAGCTGCATGTTCTGTCAGGTCCCCCCTCCTGGTATGCTCTCTAATACTTGTCTATTCTTCCAGGCTCACCTCCAGAGTTTTCTCCAGGATGATTTTTAAAATATATATATATTTACACACATATATATATATATATTTATTATTATTGATTTCAGAGAGGAAGGGAGAGGGAGAGAGAGACAGAAATATCAATGATGAGAGAGAATCATGTATCAGCTGCCTCCTGCATGCCCCCACACTGCGGATCAAGCCTGCAACCTGGGCATGTGCCCTGACTAGGAATCAAACCCTGACCTCCTGGTTTATAGGTCAATGCTCAACCACTGAGCCACACTGGCCGGGCTCCTTGACAGCTGTCACCACACTGGTCCTCAGCCTTTGAAATCCAACACTAGACTCTCTGACCTAGTATAACCCAACTGCTTTTCCACTATCTAGACCAAAGCAGTGGGAGACTTAATCGAAGTCATGCAAAAGCCAGTAGATGCCTCCATGATGGAGATGAGGCACCTGGGAAAGTATGTAGAATACCCACTCTGCATTATCCATCACTGACTCTCTCACTCTCTCACTCATTCCTCACTCACTTACTCCTCACTCACTCTCTCCCTCTGTTGTCAGCCACTGCATCCGCCACTTTAAGGTGATACTCACTCTCTTCTTTCAATCAGCAGTAACTGAACATTTTCTCTATTTCAGATAGTGCTAGTGGGGAAAATACAAAATAATTAAGGAATGACCACAGCCTATAGGATCCTCACAGATCAGTGTAATCGTCAAACTTTTACTAAATAACAACTAACATGTATGTAGTAGTCATCCCAGGGTGCTAGGAGCTGCTATATATTGTTTACATGCATTGACTCATTCAATCCACACAAATACCCTATGAGGTAGGTCCTATTAATATCCCATTTCATAAATGATGGAGCTGGGACATAGAGATTAAGTGACCTACCCAGGTCATTTACATGTGATATAGTTAGTGTTAGAATATTGGCATATGCAGTGGAAATATAGCAGAAAGAGCAGTTACTCTGCAGGAAGTAGAGATGGGAATATTTGCTGAGAAAAATCACATTTGAGTTACGTGGAGAGGTGTGCAGTCCACACTGGTTTAATGAACAGACTGACTCCAAACCATGCCTCGCTCTTCATCAGACCTTCTCCTCCCCAACATGGGAGGGTGTGCAGGGGGCTGACCTGACAAACTCCAGAAACAAGCCAATTCAGATACTAAGCCCAGGATAATTCAGATATGAAACAGATTAAACTCATTTGTAATGACCAGACCTACCCTCTCAGGGGTGGGAGACATGCATATCCCTTAGCAGTTCCATTCAGGGAAATTGGCATTGTTTTGGATCACTGCCTTTGCATCGGCCTGCATGTTCTCTAAAAGAGAAGTGTGTGATTAATGGCAAAGAGGCCTGCATTTCCTCTCCAGTGTATTATTGCCCTTGTTCCCTCAATATTGGTCTAGGGTTCTCATCAAAATAGTAAAATAGCAGCACATAAAAGCAAGAGGTAAAGAGACTAAACAGCCACAAAATGATTTAGGAGAGCAGGTGCTGAAAAAAAGATGAAAGTGTACAGTGTTTATTTAAAATTGAAATGATGTAGAGTGGCCAGGGCTAGAGCCTGCTCTGGCGTTAGCTACGTATGTGTATCACCAGCTTGTGTCCTCACCCATTGGGTCTTTATTTACCTATTGGTATTCTTCCCCTTCAATATGTATCAATAATACCTAAATTGTAGAATTGTTGAAAAACACAAATGAAATAATGTAAGTGAAACCACTAGACCCATGTCAGGTATTGTAGGTAAACACAACCTCGCCTAACCCAGTTGAATTCCAAGTAGATTGTAAGAGCTAGTGACCTTCTCATTTGGATCAAAAGATCCGACCATAGTTGACTTTGTGCAAGGCCTAACCCACAGGCTACCAATGTCTTTGAGAATTTCTTACAACAACTCTCTTTTTCTGCCTCTGGTTATAAATATGTCCACATTTTGCCATTCTTAAAGAAATTCCAGTTCAATGTGAGCGTTTTCCTAGGTTTCTCCTTTGAGTAATCTATCTCCCACTGCATAACCTCTAGGACCTGCCATCCACTCTTAGGGTTATCAAAGGTCACCCATACGCTGGAGGCACGCAGACCAATCAGTTTCAGTGCAGAACTTTCTACAACCGTCTATCATATAGCTTCTCATCCTCTGACTTCTTTTGCAGACTTCTCCATCTCAGTTGGGACCTACATCATCCACCCAGTCACCTCAACCAGAAACTTGCATGTCTTTTTTGACCCATCCCTTTCCTTGACACCCATCCATCTGTTAATTCATCCATCCGTTAATTTTACTCTTGTTCCTTTTCTCAAGGAAACTGCGGAAAACAGTTTTCCCTTAAGCGTATTAGATTCACTTTTTTCTCCTGTGTTTTTAAAAGAATATCTGACAACTAGAAGGCATATCAACACATTTCCAAGAAAAAAAAAAGGCGAGAAGTGATTCAGTTATGTTGCTTGCCTCAGTTCAAAAAAAAAAAAAAAAGCGGGGGGAAAGAGACTTCACTTGACTATGGGTGAGAACTAGAACAGTCATTCTATGAATCAGGGAGAAATGCCAGCAACATCTGTCCTCCCAAAAGGAGAATGCTTTGCTGCTGGAGAAAGAGCTGTTAGCAAAACAGCCTCAGAAAGGTCAGACGCAGGGAAATTACAAATGGGAAGAGAGACATCGAGTGAAAGGGAAACTAGAGGGATGATTCTGGCAGCATGGTACTGTTGTTGGGTTTTGTGTTTTTTTCTGACTAGATGATCAGAAAGAGCCAGGCAAGAAGATTTTAATGTGATCGACTGTGCAAGGAAATTGTGTTTATGGGGAAGCAATGGTCAACAATGAATGAGAAAAAAAATGGTATCTTGAGAACAGAGAAAGCTAAAGGTCAGAGGAACAAAACTGAGGTCAAGATGACAGAGGACTTTAATAAAATAAGGAAATTTAAATAAAGTACAATTTAGGAAATGATGGTGAATCACTTGATAGCAAGTTTTGGTTCATTCTCTTGCACAAAATCGTATGTGCCACATCTTTCCAGAGGCCTTTGGAAACCAACAGCTCTTCCAAACGTAAAAATAATGCTACAAAAACAGTTGGACCATGAGTAGTTGCCCTAATCATGTGCATCGTGTTCATTATTATATTCTAGGAATTGCGGTAAATTCCTTATACATATTAACTCATTTACTTATTACCAGAACCCAGTGAGAAAGTGCTTAACGCTACTTCATCTTTACAGAAAAGGAAACCGAGGCACAGAGAGATCAAGCAACTTTCCCAAGTCATTCAGCTAGCACAGTGGTCGGCAAACTCATTAGTCAACAGAGCCAAATATCAACAGTATAATGATTGAAATTTCTTTTGAGAGCCAAATTTTTTAAACTTAAATTTCTTCTAACGCCACTTCTTCAAAATAGACTCTCCCAGGCCATGGTATTTTGTGGAAGAGCCACACTCAAGGGGCCAAAGAGCCACATGTGGCTCGCGAGCCGCAGTTTGCTGACCACAGAGCTAGCATATGATAGGGGCTAGATTTGAACCTAAGTAGGCTAGGTCAAACACAGATATTTACATTACAATTCATAACAGTAGCAAAATTACAGTTATGAAGTAGCAATGAAAATAATTTTATGGTTGGGGGTCACCACAACATGAGGAACTGTATTAAAGGGTCGCGGCATTAGACAGGTTGAGAACCACTGGTCTAGAGGCTCATTTCTTAGCCATTTTGTCACATTCGTTCCCAAAAACTAAATGAGGAAGGAGAGTAAATGTTCCTTTCCTAAGTTTAAAAATCCAAGGAAAAAATACATAACAAGCACCAATGGGAGACACAAAACTATTTGGGGTGAATTTCTGCCAATTTTCAGTCAAAAATCTAACTTTAGAGAGCCAATTGCTTCTTGCTCTGGATACAGGTTTTGCTGCTGTGATATCGCCTTTCTTTGCTCTTGGAATCATTTATTAGTAAGGTCACTGAACACACATGGTTATTAGATCTGCAAAGGACTAGGGATATAGAAGTGAAATTAAAAAAAAAATTTCTGACATTAGCATCCAGGACTAAATCCTTCCACTAAAGTGACTAGGTGCTGATTGGAAGTCTGGTATGACCTAAAGATAAAGTATCCAGGCAATAAAACAGCAGAGAGGTGTTTTAGGTAAGTTGTAGGCAATGTGATTGGGGGGAATCATAGCACAAAAAGAAATACACAAATTCCCACCAGTGTGAGAATGCCCAATACAGAAGGGATGTGAAATCGAGGCGGCAATGAAGTATTAGGAAAGTTGTCAAATAGGGATTTAGTTGTCAGAGTAAGAACTGATTCAGTCCTCAGACCTGAAGGAAACAGATACACTCGGCTTACAAAAACCAAGTTAGTACTGAAGGACAAGGCGAGAAGCAGATATCTGACATAAGAGTGTTCTTTGTTAATGTAAATGGGTGCTAAATGAGAGCCAGTCAGCCAGAAAACAAGACTGAAAATGGAGTTCCTGAGTATCAGGCAAGAGTGCCTCAAATATTCCCTTCTCCCTTCTGTACAGTAAGATTTGATGTAACCATGGCCATGGGGCTGACCTCTGGACACAGCCTACTGGAGAGGTCACCTTGTAGGAGAGCTGAAAGTCACCCGTGGAAATAAGCTAAATTGATAAGGAGATTCTTCAGCGAACAAAGCATTCATCTCTTTCATTTTTTTTTACTTAAGAACCCTTCGTCCAAACTCATATTTTCTAGCCATCTGTGGTTACCCACTCTGTTGCTGCAGGAGAAACTCAGGAAGGAATTTCCTGTTTGTTTTGTGGGCTTTTTGCTCCGTCTTCCATTACCTCACCAGATTTGTTTCTTGATGCTCTTCTAGCCCACTTTTCCAAAAGGCTTTTATCTTGCGGTTCCTAATACCTATTATTTAACCTCAATCTTCTCCACGGTCTGAAAGTCCACTCGATGACCCCTGAAGGGCACTGGTGTGTTACATCAGCCCCCTCTCAACTGCAATTCTCACATCACCCATCATGCCAGAATAACCTGTCACTTCTGGTAGTTTTCGTTTTTCAAGTCTCATGTTTCATTCTTGCAGAGGAAGCTAAGAGGAAGAGGAAAATGCTGTAGCAGAGAGGGGAAATCAATATCCCACAGGAAACCAAAAAGCCTGCTTTCTCTTGTGTCTGATGTCAGGTTGTGGAGAGGAAATTCCGAAAAGTCTCAGGCTGCTTACCTTTTCCCACAGGTTCAGTGAAGCATCCTTCTGAAGTCCTGGCCCTTGAGGAGAAGAGGTCAAAACTTTTAAAAGTGCTCTTTAGCACTGAAGTTCTTCAAAGAAGTCAAAGGGCCAGCAAAGCACGGAGACTGGAAGAGTCTTTGCTCTTTTCCAGGGGAGAGAAGAGGTGAAGGAGGGGTAATGCTGAGGAAAAGGAAAGAAGCTAGGGGCTAGTTACTACACATGTAATTGGCTTATTCTATCATTATTGGAAAACATCATGGAAATTGATTCAAGGTTGTCTGCTCCTTCTGTAAAGTGTGATGATGGTACTTCTTCGAATGCATAATGTAAGCCCCTTGTACAGAAACAATGTGCATATACAGATGCTTTGAACTCAACTGGAAGATTACTTCCTTTAGTTTAAAATATCCTTTAAATTATTTTTGAAAGCCCTCACTATTGGAATTGACTTTGAAGATAGACTCATTCATTCAGTACTGTAGTACCAAGCTCCTACTCCTCAATCTATGAAAGGCAGTAGGGATAAAGTGTGATGCATATGACAGTTACTCAATCATAAAGATCACAGATCAGTACAAAAATAGTTGTTTGCTACATCATACGCTAAATAAGCAATCCTTATAAAGGCTATATTAGGAATAGTAGAAGAACTATGGAGTTCTTAGACAGAGCCCATAAGCTAGATATGGAGAGTAAAGAAAACTTTCTTGGAAGAAACAACTTGAGACCTGAAGGATGCATGGTGATAAGAAGTTGAAATGAAGAAAGACAGAGCACTTCAGGCAGAGGGAACCACATGGGTAAAGGCTCCAAAGAGGAATAGTATGGCAGGGTGGAGACAGGAGAAGAGCTCAGTATGGCAAGAACCTACATACAAGAGAGGGAGTGGGTGGAGGGTTGTACTAGATTTCTGACATAGCATCATGTATGTGATGGCTGCTAATGAGGGCAAGCAGTAACAGCAGAGATTTTAGTGAGAAGATAATCAGTGCATTTTTTTTTATATTCTGATTTTGAAATTTCTATAGGATATCCAATTGGTGGATGTTCAATAAACAATATGTGATTCTAAAACAGAGGAGAAGTATTTGTGCTAGAAATAAATAAACCAATAGAATAATAACAGACATTTGCCAAATACCTACTGAGTGCCAGGTATTGTGCTAAATATACAAAATACATCTCATTTTGCTTTAATATCAACTGTATGGGGTAGGTACTATTTAGAAATTAGAAAAAAAATGAGTCTTAGAGATGTTGGCTGCCTGCCTGCAATAAAGATTAGGAAATTATAATCATGACTTTAAAGGCTTATAAAAAAAAGTTTTATGCCTTGATAATTAAACATTATTTAGCTAATCCTAAATCAAAATTATTTTTAGTGAACTTGATTTTTCATCTTACCATAAGGCTTTCCAAGTAACATTAACCATTTTCAACAACCAAAGCTATGCTTAAAAATAAAGAAGAAACACCTACACTTAATACATTTAAATGATCTTTTGTATTAATTCCAAAGATGTTAACTACTTCCATGTTTGCTTCAAAAATTAGAATTGTTCTTCATAGTTTTTAATTCACTTAGAATTATTATCATTTGTAATTATACATCTATAAGAGTATGATTATTTATGTCTGTCTCCCCCAATAAACCATAAAATCCTTAAAGGCTAGGACTTAGAGAATATAGACAGAAGTCCAGGAATCGGCATGTGGTACATAGTAAGAACTTGGGAGAAAAAGAAAATGGATGAGCAAATGAATGAATGAACACCCAGGAGCCACAGACTGATTTCTAGAATGAGCAGCAAGGTTTTTCTTATGAAGAAATGTTGCAATAGTGAATGAATTGTTTCCCTGAAGGAGGAAGCCACCAGCATTCAAACCCCATGATATTAGAAACCACCCCCCAACCCCAGGTGCCTCCCATTACAAAAACTAGCAGTAACTTTAAGAGACAAACACAAAGGCAGACAACTCCCTCCAGGGAATAGTATGAAACATCAGCAATGACTTAGTGTTAATCCTGTCCAGGTTTAAGATTCTCTAAAAATATATAAGTATATATTTTTCCCTTTGTCACTGTCCCAGCTTTCACAGCAGCATAACAAGAACTTAAAGATGCAGACATTGAGTTTATGAGGCAGATGATGACATTGATGGATGGGTGTGCACTCTGAGGGCTGGATTGGAGATTGGACCCTCTTCCGTCCCTCCATTCTGCAAGGATCCCTAGTCGGCCAATGCGCTGAGGCTCCGACATAAATCAGGGGCAACAATGAATGAGCGTGAAGAAACAGCCCAGTAGCACACGCTGCGACCATAAATCAGGAACTAATTCAATCCTAGGAGATGCCTCCTTTGATTAATTTATGTCAGAATTTTCTGTGCTGTCAGGCTCAGTCCCCTGTGTCATCCCTTACCCTCATTCTCCACCTTCTCTGGGCCAAAAAAAAGTGCCCCTGCCCACCAACACCAAAGGAAGAAGGAAATGAAACATCAGAGCAGATTCTAGAAGGCTGAGGAAGATGAACACCATTTCCTCCCAAACAGAGAGATGAAGAAAGAAGACAGGCCTTAGTGAACCCAGGCTACAAGCGGGGAGGAATAACCACCTTCTGGTTTCCCACAAGCACCATTCCCTGTACTTGATAGTGAAAGGAGATAACCAAACCCTCACCTCCCAACTACAGGAGATAGAACAGTTCTCTTAGCAGAGTTAGAAAAATATATCAATATTTATTTATTTTTATTTTTTAATATATTTGTATTGATTTTGGAGAGGAAGAGAGAGGGAAAGAGAGATAGAAACATCAATGATGAGAGAATCTTTGATGGGCTGCCTCCTGCACGCCCCCTACTGGGGATGGAGCCTGTAACCCAGGCATGTGCCCTGAATTGGGAATTGAACCATGACCTCCTGGTTCATAGGTCAACACTCAACCACTGAGCCAAACGGGCTGGGCTATATCAATCTTTAATTCTCAAGATGCAAAGGCAATCATCAAGAACATTACCATTTAGTGAAGAACTAGAAACTACGTAGATGCCCAACAATAGTAAAATTAACTGTGCTATATCTATAGTAAGTATAAGTATTTACTTGTATGGTAATTTATTTGTATGGAAAAAATACTCATGGCATGCTGCTTAGTGAGAAATCGAACATCTGAATATATAGTGTGTTTCTGTTGTTTTCTGGAAACAAAATGTATTCATGCCTATCTATATTTTTATTAGTCTATTATTTCAGTATATTAAACTCAATATTCTTATTATCTGTGATGAATATCTGTTTCTTGTGCACTAGAAAAAAGTACTTTGGAAATAGTCTTAACAAAAACTGGAATGTAGGCTTCCAGAATCCTGGGAGTTGAATTCGATCTGTTTGTCTCGAGCTTGCTAACATTACAAAGGATGTTCTTGGTGTAATAGGACCAGTCTAGGCAGATGAACCAGGTAAAAGGGAGACTATGTTGTATTTGAGAGGAGCCTGATCTATGTGGGCAGACAGAAAATACCACAGCTCGATTCAAATGGAGGAGGATGTTGCTGGGAGGCAGAACGCGTGTCTGCTAAGCACCCACTGGAGTCCTGAGCAAAGTCAGTGCACTCTAGTTTCAGGCTGATGGTGACCAAGCTCTCTTAAAGCTGGCGAGTCATCTCCTCTATTGCCTGTTTATCCTTGTTATTAAAATATTCATACCTTACTTACTTGGGTACAGGTTTACACGTATAACGGAAGAAAAGAGAAAAGGACCAGAACAACCAGGTTTTCTATTATGAACTACAACCCGTGACAGGTAACATCTATCAAGAACACAGTTTCTCTGCTCACACATTTAATTAAGAAGCTTGGAATTGAAAGGAAGGGACAAGAAAGGATGATGAGCCCTGAAAGAAAATTCTGTAATTCACTCACTCTGTGTGTGTGAGTGGCAGGGGGTGGGGATGGGGATGTTTTAAGAGAGTCTGGATTTAAAGTGTTCCTGGATGATCAGCATTAGTTGTGGCCAACCCACTCAGGACAGGATGCACAGCGTGAATGGACATGCTCAGAATTTAAATGTCTTCTTTTGTAGATATGAGCTGTGAACCTATGTGAAAGGCAAGTGAGAATGTACAATAAATGAGATCTGTATATTGGGAGCCTGGTGTTTAGGTTATTAAAAAAGTGTTTAATTAAACTAAGAGAGGCAGCAATCTGTTGAAGATTATAAGAGAGCAGTATCTCTCAAACTTGGCTGTCCATCAGCAGTAGCTATGAGGCCTCATAAAATTACAGATCTCCTGGGCAACTATTAAACAGACCTCCCGTGGGAGGGGTCTCTGAGTCCACACTTCAAAATCAGTCCCTACGTGATTCAGTCTATGGCCAGTTTCCATAAACACCAAGTTGGATGCATGTGTTACTATTTCAAAAACAAAGCACAAACTCTTGGGCGGAAGTCATAGAGAGACACATTTTGGGTTGGTATTGCAAGTATTTTCAATATAGGGTGTACAAAACTGAAGCTGTGCAGAACTGAAATGAACTGCTTATGAAGTAATGAGATTCCATCATGAAAAGGTAGCAATCAATGCAGTGGTCCTGAATTATTTTGTATTCATGCCACAATTTACACACGAAGTCCTCAAAACAGCAATAATCACCACATAATCTCTACTGTGGTATGAAGATAAATTATTCCTCCCACAAGAGCCTCCCCAGCTGTCCCACAACCTCTTTGGCCACCTTTCAACAACACCCTACAGCCTGAACAGAGCTCTCTGCACACCAAGGTTGCTCTCTAGTCTTTGCTTCTACCTGAGGGCAAGTCCCCTGGGCTTAGCGACCTTCCCAAATGACTTGACCCAACCTCTGGGACCTTCCACAACCCAGAAAGCTGATTTTGTTGTTGTTGTTGTTGTTTTAATGTGAATATGTATTTACTAGAGGCCCAGTGCACTAAATTCATGCACAGGTAGGGTCCCTAGGCCTGACGGGCAATCAGGACCAATCTGCAGGGTGACCGGCAGGGCAATCGGGGGGCCCCCGATGGCACCCACCTTGGCTGGCCTGGGGCCTGTGGGCTGGGGTCAGCTCCTACATTGAGTGTCTGCCCCTGGTGGTCAGTGCGCATCATAGTGACTGGTCGTTCAGCTGGTCATTCCGCCATTCAGTTGATTTGCATATTAGGCTTTTATTATATAGGATTAGTTACTTGTTAGGTGCAAAGTCCACAGTCGAATCATGTTTTCTATCTCCCGGAGACTATATACAAGAACAGGGTGATAATCAAGGAAAAGGATAGAAAGAAACAGCATTTTGGAATGAAGACAACCACTAGGCATTATAATTTTCCAAACATAAACCAGGGTGAATGAACTCTGAGCACAAGTCTGAGCGTACAAATGAGCAGACAGATGTGAAGAGGCCAGTGTTTCAAAAAGAGGCCAAATAAGAATGTTCAACCACGGATTTTCCACAGAGACTTTAATTAATAGTTTGGGGGAGTTTAATAAGCATAATTGACATAATTATTCCTCAAATTCTGAGACAAGGAGACTAATTTAAGCATGCAGGGCTGGCGCAGACACATGTACGGTACACAGATGTTTCAAAGAAGACGCATTTCTACTTTGGATTTTCAAATGATCTCTGAAGAGAGGAGGAGAAAGTCAGAAAACGTGTCTTTCTCAATGGCTGTCCACGCTAGTCCTGCCTTCCTTCCTCCAGGCACAATCATCTCCTGGGGCAGCCTGGGTGATCAGGCCTAAGCTGCCCCGGTCCCTCACAATAACTGGAAACCTTGGAGGAAAGGTCTCATTTTTGTTCATGTGGTGTTGGCTTGGAAATGTGTTTGGGAAATACACAGGCAGCTGAAAGGCACAAATCAAAGTTGAGATAGATAAACAGATAAGATAACTTACTAATTAATAAAGGAGAAGGAGGCAGGGTAACTCTCCATAAGGGCATTCTTAGAAAGGGAAGTTACTGCACTAATAATAATGATAACAAACAACCCAGGATTTGATTGACATTTCAAAGGGCCTGTGAATTGAGCCCCATGGGTGGGACCAAGGCCTCTTCTTCTCCGTACAGATGCCTGTGGCCACCAAATGTAACTTTTGGGGGAAGGGGACTCCCTACTACTATGTAGAGGAGGGGAAATGGTGAGCAAAGGGATCCATGGAGAAGGTCACTGGGTAGGCCGTGCTCTCTTTCTTCTCAGTCCTTCATACAGCAGACATGTACTTGGTGGCTACACAACATTGGCTACCACCCAGTCAAAGGAGAATATGTTCTATTATGAAAGATCACAGAGTCGATGGCGATCTAGACACACAGAGAGACTTGACCCCTGATACACACAAAGCAAAGGGTGTAAGCAAGTCATGAAATGGGCTGTGGGGACTCTGCCTTAACTAGCCATCTGCTAAGAAGAGCAGAGGAAAGGGCATTCCAGGTAGAGGAAGAGCAAAATGTGTGGAAGGAACTGTGGGTAGTTTGGCCGAAGGAGAACAGGTGTCTGATGGTGGCAGCAGAGTGGAGGTAGTGAGAAGGAGTGGAAGGTGAGGGGGATGGAGGGCCTGGAGGGAGACAACATTTGTTGTAGCAACTAGAAGCCCATAGGAAGTAACCGGAAGACCATAACATGATCCGCATGCCTGCTTAGGAATGGCAGCAAGAATGGGAAGGGACTAGAAGACAGGTCAGCAGTGAGGAACGACCTAATTCTATGTCCATTAAAGAAGTGTTCTAAGCATAGCCTTCCACACACAACTTCCTTGCCTTCTCTCTACCTGTAGTGAGAAAGGGTCAGATGAATGAGGGAGCCAGTGCCAGGGGCATTGCACCCCCTGCCCAGGTGGGTCTTCATGGGGTTTGTTCAGATCTGTCCGGCCCCTGGGCTCCCATTATTAGTGAGTGAGTGAGAGGCTCCTTGGCAGCTGGTGTGAGTGAGAAAAATGACAGTTCCCATCATGTGAAGGTGAGCACGTGGCCTCGGGAGCTGATTACAGATGCACAGCAATCAAAGAACTGCTCTTGCTTCTTCCCAGAACCTCCCTCCCTTTCACTGCCCCACATCCCTGCTCAGTGTCAATTTAATTAAAATCAGAACCAATGTGGGCATCGTGCAAATCGTCCACAAGAGGGGCAAGGGCACCCCGAGGACATGAGAACCACATTCCCGCTGCGCGCGCTCTCTCTCTCTCTCTGGGCAGGGAAATGAGAGGAAGGAAGACTGAAATGAGGGTTTGGGGCTCCTGAGGAGGATGGACTCAGGCCGGAAGAGAGGACACCGCATCCGGGGAGAGGTTTGGAGCTCAATGCACTTCCTGCTTCAGTTTCCTGCTCATGACACAGCCATGACCTTGCTCATGCTCATAACTATGGGAAAGTGGTGAAGACTCCATGCTAATGTATCATACATAACCTGGGATGATGTGTGTGTTGTGTCCATGAACTATGATTGTGGAAACAGGTAGTATTCAGAAAAGCAAAAATATGTGCAGGAAAGGAGGATTTAAAAACCGTCTTTTTTTCCTCTCAGAGGTTATGATATTCACACAACCTGTGCACAAGTGTTTATAACAGCTTTATTCTTAACAAACTGGAACAACCAGATGTCTTTCAGTAGGCAAATGGTTAAACAAACTGGTATGTTCATTCCATGGCTGCAATTTAGCAACAGAACAGGATAAACTATTGATACACAACAACCTGGATGAATTTTAAAGAAATATTGCTGTGAAAAAAAGCCTATTCTATTCTAAGTCTATATGCTGTATGATTTCGCTTATGTAACATCTGAAAATGACAAGCTTATAGAAACCGAGAGTACATCAATGGATACCAGGGGTTGGGGTGGAGGAAGGTGGGGGAGGCAGGGGGCAGGGAGGAGCTGAATGTGGTTAGGAAAGGGCAATGTGAGGGGTCCTTATGGGGTTAGAACTGTTCAGGGTCTTGACTGTGGTGGAGGACAGAGAAACACCCACATGGTAAAACCACATAGAACTAGATACTCACACAATTGCGAATAACTGGGAAATCTGAGTAGGATCAGGGCATTGTATGAGTGCCAATATCCTGGTGGAGATATTATGCTATAGGTTTGGAAGATGCTACCACAGAGGAAACTGAGTAAAAGGTACATAGAATGTCTCTATTGTTTCTTACAACTTCATGTGAACCTATAATGAACTCAAAACAAAGAAAAAAGTTTAATAATAAAAAATGATAGAGGGGGGAGACCAACATAAGCTTTCCCCATCAATTACACGATTGCTCTGGGGCCGTGGTTGGCAAACTGCAGCTCGCGAGCCACATGCGGCTCTTTGGCACCTTGAGTGTGGCTCTTCGGCCCCTTGAGTGTGGCTCTTCCACAAAATACCACGGCCTGGGCGAGTCTATTTTGAAGAAGTGGCGTTAGAAGAAGTTTAAGTTTAAAAAATTTGGCTCTCAAAAGAAATTTCAATCATTGTACTGTTGATATTTGGCTCTGTTGACTAATGAGTTTGCCGACCATTGCTCTGGGTGAGCAGTGTTCATTTGTGCCCTAAATTATGAGTCACAAAACTAAACTCCAGGGCGACCCTTCTACATCAGAAACAAGTCTGCTCTGGGTCAGACTCTAGTTACTGACCTTGCACATGGACCTCCCTCTCTCGGAGATGGTCGGTGAGCTGGAGGACTCCTTCTGCAGAAAACAAGCGACTGGCAAAAGGCTGCCATCACACAGATCACTAATCCACGTGCACACAGGTCTGGTGAGGGCTGACATGAATTGGACATATTCACACTGGCTTTCTGGCACTTTCTCAGAACCTCATCTTCAAAGGACAACAGCTTCGTACTGAGCCCTCAGCAGAGTAATTGGAGGGCATCCCTGAAGCCAGGTCTCCCCTGGATCACCAGCCCCGCACTCTCTTACAAGACCCTCCCCCTGGCCTGGGTTCTCCCCCAGCCTACCTTCAGGAGGACTTGGCATGAAGCAACACGTTTTCCCAGAGGAGAGGCTCCTGATTACACCTTCTATTTTGCTCTTCTGCTTCTTCCCTTCAGGTGTTTAACACGTTTGAGAGATTTTCAAGACAAAATGCAATGCCACCCCTACTTCTAAATAATGCCACTGCTCCCTGGCTGATAGCACTTCTTCAGTGTCACACAAAGGAACATCCATGTGGCAGGAAACAAAGCAGGCTTCCTTTGCAAGATGCCAATCTTCTAAGAGAGGCCTACTCTGCTAGAGCTGAAATCCATGCTGCAGCGGGACCAGAAGAGTAGCCATTCCCTTGCTTTCTTAAGATTTGGGCGCTAGGAAAACACCTTAGCCTTTTTGCAAATGTAAAGAAAAGATGCAGCCATGCAATTTGTGTGGTTATCTGAGCTGAACAGATCTCTTATTCTTTCTTATGAATACCAACCCGAGGCTGGCACAGTTGCCAGCTGACTGCCAGTCATTCCCTCCAAGGATGGCACAGCAGAAAAGAAAGGAAGAGGCAATCCTCTTGCTAAGGAAGCCAGCCAAGTGCGTGCTCAACGTAGAAGACGGCTGCTTCTTTCTCTCTCTAAAGGGGGATCATAGACCTCCAGCATGAGATGCCAGGAGCTAGGAGCCAAGACTGCCAAAGCCACCTATCAGAGAGCGAGAAAGCCAGAGCCAAGATGCCAAAGAGTAGTTCACCTTCAAAACAGCAAAGCCAATGGAAAAAGAAAAGAAAAAGTTCACAATTAAGTGAGTGTCACCATAAGTGGCTGATCGTGTTTGAATAACAAGGGTGTCAAGAAATTTGGTGGAAATGAAGCAAAAGAAAGTGTGTATGGGGCACATCGGGAGCTGTCAGAGATCCCTGTGTCCTCAAAGAAGAAAAATCCCTGGAAGGACCTGGGAGAAGCAGGCCCAGAGCCATTTGCAGTTCAAGAGCATAAACAGCCAAGGTGAGGACCCAAATGTGTCAAAGAAATTGAAAAGGTGATAATTTTGTCAGCACCCTGGGAGATGGGTAGAGAGGCCATATGGTGCCATTTCTTGCTCAAAATAAAATCTCATTACTATGACTGTCTTTGGGTTCCTGCCTCTGATTGTAAGTATGCATTGAAAAGAAAACCTAAGGAATCCCAGTCTCAACGGAATTCTAGGTAGACATTGAAACTGAGAAATAAAATCTTTGTAGAGCGAAAATATTTTGGAATCTGAGAAAGTAAACAGAAAGTAGGCACTACCTGTACAATTTCTTCGGGATAAAGTGAAGAGAGGGGAAAATGTTTAATCATCTCATACTATGTCCCAAATCTAGTCTCATTCTCAGTCACATGTCACCCTCTAACACTTCCACTCCACGGAGGAAGGTCAGTAAACCTGTAGAATTTTCCAAAGAAAAAGCATTCTCCACCGGCTGACATGGCTCAGTGGTTGAGCGTCAACCTATGAACCAGGAGATCACAGTTCAATTCCCAGTCAGGGCACATGCCTGGGTTGCGGCTCAGTCTCCAGTAGGATGTGTGCAGGAGGCAGCCGATCAATGATTCTCTCTCATCATTGATGTTTCTATCTCTCTCTCACTCTCCCTTCCTCTCTGAAATCAATAAAAAAATATTTTTATATAAAAAGAAATAGCATTCTGGTCTGTGCCATTCTGGTTGGTTCTCAGCTGAGAAATCTGACTGTTAGAATTACAGTCTAATGGCTGTAAAATATTTTTTCTAACCACTGTGAAATAACTACCATCTTCATTTAAAAAATCACTTTATGACCTGACACTTCCACTCATTTATTATGAATCTACTATACTGACAAAGCCCTACCTAAACTTATGAGACTATATCATATAGGAGACCATGGTCATGGTTTTTTAAGAGATAACAAAAAATTATAAGGCTTGAATTTTTGCCTTCAAGGTGCTCATATGTATTTGGAGAATATCATTCAAAATACGCAAGTAAAAGGCAGTGTGTGAGTTAGTGCCACAATGAGCCATTCAGCTCATAAGCCCAAAAGAAACCCACACCCTAAGAGGAAACAGAGTCTTGAAGGTCTTCAAAGGGCTGCACAGGACCTCCTGCACATTGGTGCTCTAAACAAACACCTCGGTTCCCAATGATGTTGGAGCCTGCTCTCATTCACACTGAGATATGACTTACTGGTTCTCATCAGAGGCCACTACTTATGTGGCACAGACCCATGGCCATGATTGATAAAATTTAATCTAGCTATTAAGCTCAGCAGAGATAATCTGAAGTTGGACATATATAGAGAGGCAGTAGGGCCTCAGCTATTGCCCTAATCCTGGGGCAGAAAAAGGAGGGTTCCAAAGACAGCTTCAGATCAAGAGCAAGGGCCTGAAATCCATGCCTCAGGCTCTGTGCTCACTCATTCAGCCTCCATTGAGTCCCCACTTCGTAATAAGACATGACTAGATGTTGGGGGAGATACAATCATGAGTATGATGCAAAATGGGGAAAAAGAGATGATGGCAGCTATAGCAGAGGAAAAGAAAACGTGATATGCAAGTTCCTAGGAGGAGTCGAGCTCTTATGGAGATCTGATGAGGGTTCCTGGATGAGTTTGCAGGCTTAGAGGATGAGGAGGTTCTGAATGAGATATGGTCTTAAAGGCACAGGGTAAGGGGTACCTGGAGGAGAGAGAGGGCTTTCTGTGAGGAGGTTAGTAGGTGAGAAAAGGCATGATGGTCTGAATAGCAAGACTGGGCATGGCAGCAACATTTGTCCCTTAGACAGACTAAGCTCTGCTGGTCCTCCATTATGTACACATAAAAATCACTATTGGCAGATCTATAAAACTCGGGTCCATTAAATTAACTATCTAGTGAAAGTAATTAAGACGGGGAACTTCAGTTCAGGAGGACAGTATATCTTTGTTATCAAGTAGGCAGCTATTCACAGAAGACATTGATTGCAAGGTTATTAAACCTCAACAAATATGTTTTTAACCATACATTATTTAACATAGAGCAATGACCTTTTTCAGGATAAATGGAAATCTTTTCCTAGGCAGGTAAATTATTGCCTACTGACAAATAGAGAATTGTTTCCCACAGGACATTTCTGTCTTGTTCTAAATCTTTCTTCCTAAACATGGTTTCCTTCATGTTTTTGGGAGACTGTGTGAATGACATATACATCTCTCACATATTAAAATTTTGTTTGATGATCAGGTTGATTTTTCCCCAAATAGTGACTCTCTAGTATTTCATTGCAGAAAATTTCTGGAAACTTCTACAAAACCAATACTACAGAGCGTTCAAACCTCATACTAAAAATTCTTGGGTATAGAAAAAGCCAAATGCAAGAAGTGCAGTATATTCATGATGTACTACACACTTTACGAAGAGTAAATGTCAATCTATCAATTGCTAGATCAGCCCTACAGTAAATACCTTAAGAAAAGCAGGAACTGACACCCCCAATCAGACTTCACTCTCCAATTACATTAGGATAATCATTGTCCAGACTCATTTATGTTTGTATAAGATAATTTTATTTCCCACACTAAAAGGTCCTTTATTACCAACCATCAACACCTTAATAGCAGTCCTAAATGTGAAGAAAAGCCACTTAAATTAATTCCACTTTATTCTGACTTTATTCCACTGTGTCAGCAGGGCCTCTCTGAGAACTGCAGGCTTCAGCCAATCAGAGGGAGGACAGACAGCCGTGAACAATGCTCCAATAGGAAGCACACAATCTTTGCACAGTGGAGACATGAGGGGGTGAAAGGAATTAGAGAACAATTGTGCATAAAGAATGATCCAGAAGGTTAAACCTACTAAGAAAACTCAATGAGAATGGGGGAGGCGGATGACAGTCAGAGGGAATGAAAAGCAAGAAAAATCATACATTTTGGTTTTCTGGCTCTGATGACTATTTTATTTCAGGATAAAGAACACTAGTTAATGTCCAGCTGGTATGGCTCAGTGGATGAGCATCAACCTATGAACCAGAAAAGGTCATGGTTTGATTCCCAGTTAGGGCCCATGCCCAGGTTATGGGCTCTATCCCCCAAAGGGGATGTGCAAGAGGCAGCCAATCAATGATTGTCTCTCATCATTGATATTTCTATCTCTCTCTCTTTTTCTCCCTCTCTGAAATCAATAAAAATATATTTTTTTTAAAAAGAATACCCATTCATGACTGATATGATGCTTTTCCTTGGTAGGACACTGATCAGTTTATACTCTCTTTTTCTGAACCCCCTTTTCCCAGCATGACCAGGAAAGAATTCAGTCTTCACTCCCATTCCACAGATGCAACACTGAAATACAGATGGCTTGTGAATTCTATAGTATGAATGAGGAGGACTGATGATCCAGTGAAGATATTTTAAATCAAATTCTCAGAATATACTCAGAAGGGCTCTTTTCAAATCATCACTTGAGAGCATATGCACTTATTCCAGTGATGGTATGACCACAGCCTGGGCATTTATGGTGTATCTTTGAGTTTTGACAGTTTAGGTTTAAATCCAGACATCTAGCCTCAATTCTTTGTAGTTATTTTGGTTCTGATCCAAACATAAATTACCCAGCTTGCTCACTTAGCTAGTTCATCAGACTTGACCTTCTATAACATTTAATTGCTTCTCAGAAGTGCTTCCACTCTGAGAAAGATCAGATTTGTTATCTCTGAGAACGCCTACCCCAACCAGTCTCTAAAGTGGATGCTCTCAGGATGTGGTGGAGTAGCACATAGAAGGAGCCAGAGGGAGTAGACAAAGGGAAGAAGAGGAAATAGGTAATGGAGATTGGGAAAGGATGAGGGTAGAACAGAAGGGCCTTATCTCTGGTAGGAACTCCAGGTTATCTTATCTCACTCCCAGGTTACTCAGTATCTTCTTATCTCACTCCCAGGTTACTCAGTATCTGTGGTCTCAGGCATTCCACACATATTTATTGTGTCTCCTGTGTCCAGGTGCTCTAGATGTTGTGTTATGTATATGAACAAAACAGGTAAAGATCATTTCCTCATATATTTCATTTTAGAAGGTGCAGGCAAGCAGTAATCAATAACAACAGCTAAGCCAATTTATAGAGCTTTTACATGGTGCTAAGTACTGTAGAAATTTTTCAAATAGAGAAAGAAGGGCACTAGAGCTGGATGGGATTCTACGATTTTAAATATGGTTATGAGGGTAGGCTTCATTAACGGGGTGACAAAGATTTGAAGCAGACGAGGAAGTTACCCAGGCAAATATCTAGGGGAAAAACATCCTAGAACAATCATACCAAACTTTCTACAGCCAGAGGATGCCTGGAGTGTTCACAGAACACAAGGCAGCCAGTGTGGCTGGAATAGTGAAGAAGCAGGTAGAATAGTGAAGAAAGTCAAAAGGAATTGGTGGTGGTGGTGGTGGTGGTGATGGTGGTGAGGTATATGTGGGGTGGGGGAAGAGAGTCCCAATGATGTGGACCCCATTAGGATTTGGGTATTTACTCTGAATGGAATGGAGAGCCATGACAGCATTCCAAGCAGAGGAGTGTCATGATCTAACCCGTATTCTAATCAAGGATGCTGTCTTGAGGACAGGTGGTAGGCAACACAGGTAGAAGCAGGGAGGCCAGTCAGGAAGACCCATGCTCTCCTGGTGGCACTGCAGGTGGGAGCAGTGCACTGTGACCTGTACCTGAACACACTGGTGCTCATATTCTCACCTAACACATTCCCCTCATCTTTCCACTCGGGAGTAGGCTTCCCCAAGGGGTGCTACTTCTTGGCGATAGGGTAGGAATCTGCTATGATATCAGCTGGAGCCAAGCTACGGAATGAGCTCTGTAGTCTGTTGGCTTCAGCCCTGATGGTTTCCATTGAGAGTTCTAGCTGTCGGAGGCTGAACCAGTTAGCTGTCTCCCTAATCTGAGACGTGCAGCCTCTTGTTTTTGCCTGGTATGACTCTTTACCCCTACTCAGCTTCTCTCCCAAACCACACATCACCCCTTCTGCTCCACCAAGAGAGGGGTGTGGGCAGGTGCCAAGAGCAGCAAAGAACGTTAAGGGAAGTTGGGACCTGAAGCTCTTTCAGAGTGTGCCAATGGCAGCCATACAATGTAGTCTACTATAGCTACTGTGTGTACAAAACTTGGAAGTTCATCTCCTTCCCATGTTAAATATAATATTATGCACATATTGTGTACCACAGTTTCTAAGCACAATTACATTCTTTACTTCACATAATCTTTATAATATTCCTGTGAAGGAAATCATTCACATGGACCTGTCATAGGGTATTTATGTAAATATTTTTCCAAATTTATGAAGAGGAAAATTGGGACTAAGAAGGATGAATAAACTGTCTCAGACCACACAGCTAACAAGGGATGAAGTCAAGATATGGTTCCAAGCCATCTTACTCTGGGTGCAGGATGCCCCAGAACAAGAAATCAGCCCTGGATGTCAACAGAAAGAGATTTTAAAGCCTTCTGTTCCAGCGGAAGTTCCAAGAATATCTTACTTAGCTTCTAATCTCTAAATCTTATCACTCTTGTTCTCAAGAGGAAATGGCACCAGCCAACAAAGAGAAGGTTTATTTCTGGGCAGAATTAACTGAAAGACAAAGAATAAAATGATCTCCCCAGAATATGTCATCACAATTATCATTAGGAATTTATTGATTTCCGATCTTGGTACTGTCATACACTAGAGGAATTAATTGGGCCTTTCCTATCTTGAATAAACATTTGAACTTGTCCTTGGGCAAGTCTCTCTTCACTTTTATCCCTACTAGTCACTGGTACTATGAAAGTCACTGATCAGGACAAAATAATGTTATCTTATTTACTCCAAGAACAGTGGGAAAAGAGGTTTAAGTTTGCTTTTCTATATCAAGTCTATGGCTATTTTTATTGCCACAAGGTTAACTCAAAAGGAAGATAAATAAACAATAGAAGATGAAATTAAAAAATGGTTAGAGATTTGACCTAAGTGGAAGATAAGAGGAAAAGCAGGGAACAGGAACAATGTTTATTGTTTTACAATGTGCTTGTATGAAAACATTTTTAAGATATAGAAGACTGAGCATCCAGAGTTTTGGAAAGATATTTAATAAGTGGGAAGCAATAAGAATCTTCTTATCTACTTTATATCTTTAACTATAGGTGCTTTGCCTTTGTCAAAATTATAAAAGGCTCTACATTTTCCCCATCAGTGAGGTTCTGCTGCATTTAGGTGACATAGTGTGCTTACCCTGAGTACCTTTCCATGTCCCCTCACTCCACATCCAGGCCGGATTTCTCTATTTTGACATTAGTAGGAAGCCATTTTAGCAATGGGATTGTGCACCCATGCGATAGCTCCACTTACATGTCTAATTGTATCCCAGCACAAACTTAGTACAGAGCTCTTGGCATTAGTTCCCCACCACTTACTGCCCTTCAAACAGGCTTCTCCCCATTCGTTTCCATCTGGTTAAATTTCACTGCCATCTACCCAGTAGCCCAAGTTAAGTGCTCATCCTTGTTTCTTCTTCTGCCTCACCCTGACTGTCCATCCATCACCAAGTGCTAGTTGTTCTTCTTTCTACATGCATTTAAATCCGCTCTCTCCTCTTCAGTTCTGCTGGCACCACACCATCCAAGCCACTATTCTCTCACCTTGACTAAAGCAATAGTTTTCTGGCTGGTTTCTCTGCTTCCAGTTTTACCCCCAAATTCATTTCCCACAAAATAGCTAGAGTGATCATTCTTAATGTTAATCAGTGTAAGCTCCTGTCCTGGAAGAGAAGTCCGTCTCCCTACCATGGTACCCAAGGCCTTCCATAATCTAACTACCACTTCTGTATCCAGGGTGCTCAATCCTCTCTGACCTGGGACTCAACTCTTGCCATATGTCTTTCTGTTCCTGAACTTCACTTGCACCTGAGAGGGTGTACACCTGCTTTCCTTCTGCATCTTGTGTCCCTCAGAGCTTTGACAGGTTTGTTCAGTTTCTTCAATGTTGACTCAGACATCACCTCTCCAGAGAAGCCCTCCTGTACCACCCTGTCATAATGTAAAGCTTGATTGCACCTCAGTTCCTGCTGTCACATAATTCTGTTCATTCCTTTCAGTGTAATCATCAGACTCTATAAGCAGACTGTGTATTTGCTTGCTTGCTTATTTCCTAGTGTCTACCCCATGAGGGCAATGTGAGCTCCAGAGGGCGGGGCCTTTTCTATCGTTTTTACTTCTGCATTCCCAGTTCTTGGCACTATCAGCAACATATATTAAGTGCTTATTATGTTTTGCTAAATTAATTAATGGATCAAGACCTAGATAAAGAAATAGAAAATACTATGGTTTTCCATAGACTCATATAACTTCTGAAGATTAGGTGTATAATTGATCTTAAAGATTATCTGGCCCACATTCTTATTATTTAATAGATAAGAAGACTGGGCAAGGAAGAAAGCTCCAGATCACATATGAATTGCCAACCTCTGGTATGGAATGTTCCTCTCAATATTCATCTCATATTTTAACACTTACCTGAAAAGTGGCCTCTTAATTAAGAAGCACTATATACATAATTCTAGCTAAATCTTGCCTCATAAAAATATACAGTATCCATCGTTCTGAATATGGGAATGTTGAAAAGTCACATGGCCATTTTCTCTTCTTGCTTATAAGCAATAGTCTTTCAGAATATCCCAGCATACCAGGGGTCCAGTTCACCCTGAGGCCTGCTGGGTTGAACAATTCCACATCTCATTCTCCTTCCCCACCCATTATAGTCATTTTCCAGTTAATTGTATAGTATAGTACCAACTTTTTAATATAAATTAGATGGTATTCACCAGGTAGGACTACAATCTATTTACGGTTGATTCCAAAATAAACCAGTTGTCTACGTAGTTGGGAGAAAGACCTAGTTACTTCACATCTATCCCTGGAGGCTGCTTGCAGCCTTGGCAATTGAACATTCTGGTTGAACGGGGAACCCAAGGAGAGGTTGCTGTCTTATACCGAACAGACTCCATCCTTCCCTAATGGAACCTGGCTATGTTTTCACCAGATTTTGAATTTTCATTCCAAAGAGCTTCATTATTTCCACATAGTTCCCACTGGTCACAGACAGATGGGGGCAATAAAGATATAATCCTACAGAGAGCAGCAAACACCACAGTTCCTGCTGAATTCCAATCCTGAGAGCTAGAGTCCAAACACCCTGTGACCAGCTGGAAATTTGCTCTAAGCTATCATGAATCCCCAACATCCATAATTTCCTCGTGGAGACAGATGTAAAAACTGTATGCCACGTTGGTTCCATCTTGCAAGGCAGCATGTACAAACATAATTGCTGCTTTTCTCATAGCCATTCTAAGGGATTAAAGGAGAGGGAGGAAGATGGGAATCAATGTGCATCACAAATGTTTGGGTGATATTTTGAAATCGCCATTGCTAATGAATTCCTGTTGCTTCCTTTTGCTTTTTCTTGTAACAACTTTATTGAGATATAATTCACACAACATAATCATTCAAAGTGTATGATTCAATGGCTCTTAGCATATTCATGACATTGTACAACCATCACTACAATCAACTTAAGAGCTTTTTAATCACTCCCCCAAAAGAAACAGTGCACCCTTTTAGCAGTCAAAACCCCAATCTCCCCAACCTGCTCCCTTCCCTACTCTAAGTAATCACTAATCTACTTATTTCTAGATTTGCCTATTACAGACATTTCATACAAATGAAATCATACAACCTGTGGTCTTTTATACTAGTTTCTTCCATTTAGCATAATACTTTCCAAGTTTATCCACATTGTAGCATGTATTAGTACTTCATTTCTTTTTACTGATGAATAACATTCCATTTCAGGGATATATCACATTTTATTGATCCATTCATCCATTTATCTCTGGATTCAATTTATCTGGTACATTGATATAAACGTTTTTGTAACTGCCAGGTTTTTCTGAAAGCTGCTGAACTATTTTCCATTCCCATTTATATGAACGTTCCAATTTCTCTACATCCTTTCCTACACATTATCATCTCTCTCTATCCCACTCTACCTCTCTCTCTCTTTTAATTATAGCCATCCTAGTAGGCATAAAGTAATACCCCACAGAGTTTTGGTTTGTATTTTCCTGGTGATTGGTGATGTTGAGCATCTTTTCATGTGTTTATTGGCCATTCCCACATTTTCTTTGGGGCAATGTCTATCGAGATTCCTTGGTTCTTTTAAAATTGGGTTATTTGTCTTTTTATTAGTGAGTTGTAAGGGTTATTACTCTGTTGCTTTCTTGTTAATGCTTTTAGATTGCAATTTAGAAAGTTAAGTGTATATTCCAGTTTCCTTTGATTTATGTTTTTGTATAATTGACACCAAAGAATAAAAGTATTTCTGTATAACTCTTCTCATCGCCTACAATCTCACAGATTTCCATGGGCATGTCCATATGTGTATCACACATTGAAACCCATGTATGGTCATTGCTTATATTAGTAAACGGGCAAGGCTTTGGGTGAATGGTCCCCTTGTCTTTAATCCAAAGTGTAGAAAACCTTAGAGCTATAGAGAACCAACTTAATTGCCCACTATTTAGTCCTGAGGCACGTTTGAAGTCATACTTATTTGAAATTGGTTCAGTAAAAAAGCAGAATAAAACATCACGGCACATAGGGAGTGCTCATCAACTGTTGATTGAAGGAATACAATGAGAGGTGTTTTCGAGGCTTGATGTTTTAAGTGGTTGGCTTTTTTTGTTTAGAAAAGCAGATGAAGGGGTAGAACTATTTCCTTCTTGATCAGAGAGCTGTTGACCTTCTGAAGCCAGAGCCAATAATACTTATGCCTTGATAGTCCTGAATGTGTTTCTGCCTTTGGACAGGGAGAGGTGCTCATTTGCAGATTGATTGCCCTAATCTACAAATGAGTTCAACCCCCAATGTAGGTCATAGTATATGCATGAGAGAGTTTATCTAGTTCTGGGAAGAAAGATCTAAGTTGGATATGATTATCAGACTTACTGCTTACTCAAAGATCTAGAAGGATGTTTAAAAGGTACTTATCCAACAGTTAATTCTATTGCCCTTGCTGTTAGCATTTACGCTCTAAAGATTAACTACATCCTGCACGTTTCCTTTGTTACTACTCAAGGTTGCCTGCTCGTTGGTCCTTTTTTGGTCAGATGCAATTATAAGTAATAAAAAGGGACAGGACTTCAATTTCTACAACATATTAGCTGTTTAATTGTGGGCAAGTCACTTAACCTCTCTGAGTTTCAGTTTCTTCTTCCATAGATTTGAGATGCTAAATATAACATGCCTTACCCTTCCCGTCCAGGATTGTGGTAAATATTAATTGAGATAATATGGGAGAGCACTTTGCAAAATGCTAAACTCAAAACAAATATTAGTTGTAGTTCTCATAATTGTTTGGTAACCTCAAATCAACCCATTAGTTGATTCTTCTTCTTCTTCCTCTTTCCACCTCCTCTTCTTCCTCAGTCTTCTCTCTTTTCCTTCATAGCTCTTGTTAATTTGACATTTGAAAAGAATTTGTAACAAATTACTGAAATAAAATTTGAAGATCAACAGCTGACTTTTTTTTTTTTTTTTTTTTTTTGCCTTTTGATTCTTTTCTGCAAACACAGAACATAGGAGAATTTGAGAAAGAAAAAAAATTGGTCCTTCGGGTAACAGATATCACTTTTGTTGATGGTGGCAACATGGAAACATGCCAGAAATAAGAGATTGCCCTAATTTATTCCACTTGAAATGCCACAGGCATTGAATGACCACAGAGACAATATTTTCCAGGAAATGAAAACCACTAATGGGCATTATTTTAGTAATTTCAAATACTTTCATGATAAACACCTGCTCCTTTTGGAAACAGATTACATGTTGATGTTTACCCATTTATATTTGTATGCTGCTGAGCCATCTGACAGCACTCACTAAATAATAAATAATGATAATAATAATCCTCATCCAAAAATCTTCAGGAGGGAAAAAAAAAGGTGGCATATCCTGTAAAAATTGTATCTGGCTCTTTAAATTGAAGACATGCCATTAGTGAAGACAATCCATTTATTTCTGATTCAAAGAAAATGTCATTTTAAAAATTAAAATAATAATAATAATCAATGTTCTTTATAGCCCACAATAAAAAAATGAGGACAGGGGCTACATGTGTCCTCTGTGGTTATATTCTTCAGCCCACCTAGTATATGCTCAATAAGTATTTGTTATATGAATGAAGTATATGGACATACCAAATCAGCAATGGTCCCAAGGGGTAGCAAAATTATAGACCAGAATACTTCGACCTTTTTTTTCTCTCTCTAAGTTGAAGCAATCCTAAAGACTTCCTTGAGCTTAACTGATCAGACAATACAAATTTGAGGCAGTGATTTGGGAGTTTAAATGTCTTTGAAAGAAAGTTTAGTTTTCAAATATTCATGGGCTGCTGAGATCAGTGTACACCTGCGTCTCAGCAAATTGAAGAAAGAACTAAATAGGATCAAGGAAAATAAGTGTATGAGGAACAAGGGGGCTTAACTACTTCTTCATAATGACTTTAGGGTTTACTGCACCAAGCCAGGTGCAGAATTTCCTGAACTCCCTAAATCGATTCTGCCCCAGAGCCTTGCAAGGTGTTATTAGTGGATTTCTTACCCACCTCGGTGATTTTAATATCAGCTAATGCATCCTTTCCAGCAACTTCTCATTCTGACTCCTTTTTTTTTTCCTCCTTGGGAACTCTGATGACTGGGCTTCTCCCCTCCACCCAACAATTCTTCCAGAGGCTCTTGGGAGATGCTCATGCATATTCATCTTTGCAAAGATGACAAGACTAAATTAAAGCTTTTTGGTGAGGGCTATTTTCTCACTTCCCTGCCAGGCAGACTGCTCCTTGACACCAGAGGGGTATCATGGCAATCTAAGCTCTAACTCCTAAGTGTCTCCATTGCCTGGAACCAGACTTTCAAGTAAAAATACTTTGCCCCTTAAAAGCACTGCTCACTAAGAGATTTATTGACAATCAAATATGGCGCCTTCCCTTTTAAGCAAAAGCCAGAATAGAGTAATGAAAGAAAAGGGCAATGTGAGTGAGGAGATTAAAAACAGCTGGGACCCTGCTAGGCTTAGAGTAAATAAAAGAAACACCACTTTGTGAGCCAAGACGCATCATCAATTGCCCAGTTGCACTGGGTGGGGCACTTGTAATTGATGAGCATCTGGAATACTACGGGGCTATTTATTTACATGACTGAGCACACGGACCGATTCCTGTAACTTCAGTGACCCCAAAGCCTTCCTGGAAACATGCGGGCTTCTGTGTACAGCTTGACATTACTCAAAGAGAGGGCATCGCACCCTTTCCGATAAAGACCGGGTGCAGAGACCACACAGCTAAGGAAGCCAGTCAACTGGCAATGACTGGCCTTGAGTGTGTCATCTTGCTCCAAGTCAGCATGCTGCTACAAACGTGCTATCTTGATTCAATGGGGTGAGGCTTTTCCCACACGGAAAGATGGAATCCATCATCAACACCACCTTTTGTACTCACTACAAACAACACAGCATTTTAGCAGAAGGATTTTCCTCGACTAGTGTACCTCTTTCCTTCTCAGCATCCTGATACCCTCAGGGTATATTGCATCCTTCACATATTGCTCTGTGAAATTTGCAAGAGTTTGAGAGGCCCTGACAGGTTTGGCTCAGTGGATAGAGCGTCGGCCTGTGGACTGTAGGGTCCCAGGTTAGATTCCGGTCAAGGGCATGTACCTCGGTTGTGGGCACATCCCCAGTGGGAGGTGTGCAGGAGGCAGCTGATCGATGTTTCTAACTCTCTAACCCTCTCCCTTCCTCTTTGTAAAAAACCAATAAAATATATTTTTTTTAAAAAGAAAGGGTTTGAGAGGTGTAAATAAAGTATCACTTTACTTCTAGAGTGACGCATTGTCCTTCATCTAGGAAAGGATCAGCTCTTCGGGAAAAGATTATTAAACCTTAATATGCTCACTCATTAAGGGCAGAAACCTTGTCATTTCAGTTCTGCACCAAATTCAGCATGTGGCACTTGCCTAGTCAATGTGACAGTGGAAGAGCCATCAGAATGCTAAGCCTGCTGCGTGGACTCATTGCCACACCTCACTGCTTCTAGGAGGTGACAAAGGTCTGGAAAGGCCAGGATAATGAGCCATTCATTGCAATTAACAGGGAATGACTAAGCCAGAAGCAAGCCGGGTATTTAGGTTGGTCATGGAACTCTTCTCTCTGGAAGGAAGGCAAACGGTGTTGATGGCAGTGAATTGGAGTCAATAGCCACGCTGCTGCTGAGGGTATTGATTTAGCGGGAGCCTGAGACCCAGCCTCTGAGTCACCTGCTCTCCCTCAAGTGCCCGGGTGTGATTGACTTCCTGCTCCCTTGTTTAATGTGGCAAGTGTGATCTGCGTGGGAGGGCTCCCAAATCTGCGTTTAGTCAAAGAACAAGTAAGGAAGGGAGAAAAGAGGTATCTTTTCTGGGAAGTTCAGAAAAATAGAAAAGGCGTTCCAGACATTACAGTCTCTTTCATGCACAGCTGCCAGGCATACCTCAAAAGCACAATTATCAACCCAGATAGATGATCAATTTTTAAGTGACTCCTCCCCCACAGCCACACTTTTATCCAAGTAGAAAAAGAAATAAAATGGGCATTTTAAGACTTTCCTGAAATACACAAAAAAATTCACTCGAGCATCCCTTCCAAAATGAGGTCAAAAGAATTGCGTCTCATTCAATGATCTATAGATCGATGGCTATCATGACACTGTTTCAAACCCTATTCCATTGTGTTACAGGTTTTTGCATAGTAACTTCAAAACGAAGTGGGGAGGTGATTTTAATAACAATGTGTATGTGTGTGTGTGTGTGTGTGTGTGTGTGTGTGTCCGGCCGGTATGGCTCAGTGATTGAGTGTTGACCTATGAACCAGCAGGTCATGGTTCAATACCCAGGCAGGGCACATGCACAGGCTGCGGGCTCAATCCCCAGTGTGGGGCGTGCAGCAGGCAGTCAGTCAATGATTCTCTTTCATCATGGATGTTTCTATCTCTCTAAAAAATATATTTTATTGACTTTTTACAGAGAGGAAGGGAGAGGGACAAAGAGTCAGAAACATCGATGGGAGAGAAACATCAATCAGCTGCCTCCTGCACACTCTCCACTGGGGATGTGCTCACAACCAAGGTACATGCCCTTGACGGGAATCGAACCTGGGACTCTTCAGTCCGCAGGCCGACGCTCTATCCACTGAACCAAACCGGTCAGGGCTAATGTTTCTATCTCTCTGTCTCCCTCCCTTCTTCTCTGAAATCAATAAAAACATATTAAAAATATAACAACAATTTGTGTGAAAAATGACCAAGAATTTTATAGTATTATCACAGCTTTGAGTTTAAAAAGTGAAATTATGGTTTAAAATGTACATGTATTTATCGATTTTATTTAGTTTACATAGCAGGTGTGTAAACAAGTAAAGTATGAAAACAAAATAAATAAGATTCCCACTCCACTCTGGTCAGACTACGTCTGGAACAACAAGTATCAGAGGCCTGTACAAACCAGGGATAGTGGGCAGAAAACAACCAGATGGAGAGGGGCCTAGCCTTCAGCTCCAGATGGATATGAAGAAGAGCAATGTCAAGAGAGACAACATAGTTGCCTTTGAATAAGTGAAGAGCTCTGCATAGAAATGAAATCACATTTGTTCTATATGGCCCCAGAGGTGGAGCTAATATTAGTGGGTGGACTTTCCTGGGAGACCATGGAAGGAGACCCATCCAAAGCCATGGCTACGCAGAGCAGCAGAAGTGATATGGAACAGAGATATCCTCAGGGATGTTCAAAAAGGAACTATTTTAGGACTTGACAGGCAGGTCATAGAAGACATGCCTCTTAGATTGGGAACATATAAAAAAGTGAACTATACATTTTATTCTAATCATGACAGAATATGAATCTCTGAAATTTATCTCTTCGTATCTTAATGTAGCTTATATGGGAAGACAGCTAACTGAAGGCATTTAAATAAAGAACTTACCCCCGCATATGCAAAGTATAAACAACGCGATAGATAAGAGAACAGCAGGATTTCTTTCTCAGAGGAAAGAAATGCATGTGGCAAATGCAGGAGAAGAGGAAAAAATCTCACTTTGGCAGGCTAATTGAGAAGAACAAGAGGCTCTCATTTATACAGTGTTTTGGGCACACAAAAGTCTTCCAGGGCAGAAAAAACACCAAGAAAATAATGAGAATAGCCTGATCTTAGGAAGGAGATGGTGAGTAACAGAATTTTAGGCAGAGATCTTTAGAGGATTTGAGAATAGCTTCTTACTTAAAATTAGCTCTGGGGGAAAACCAAGAGAAAAATATTGTACTTCTATTTGTTACCTTTGAAAATTATCTTTGCTTCCATTATTGTTTTACAAGATGTGTGTACGTGTGTGTGTGTGTGTGTGTGTGTGTGTGTGAGTGTGTATGTCTATTTACTATACTTACATACATATTTTTAAAAGTATTGTTGTTGTGGTTTTTTTTAAAAAAAGGTTCACTGCTCATTGCTCTAACGCAGACCCTTGAGATTCCAGTCACCTAGTGATGGAAATCCAACAGTGCAGAAGACAGGAAAACAGCTAGCTAGGCAGAGGAACTAAAACTTAACTCTCTCCCTCTCAAGACAACCGAGAGGAGAAGACATGGCATAGCTATTCCAATGCTGATTTCCAGAAATCTCGGCTCTGCCTCCACATTTTCATCTTTCACAAAGTATGAAAGGTCCAAGCTGCTCTTAATTACAGATTTGAATCTTTAGTACTTTAGCAACAACTTGTTCTAATGTTTAATTAATGCCAACCACCAAAATATCATTTTGTAGTTTCTTATCTCTTGTCTTTTTTGAGATTAAAAAAAAAATATCAAGTCTACTAGAGTCGAGTCTCGAAGAAGGTAAAGTTCATATATTTCTTGTTTCTCATGAAATCCCCACATTAGTAAGAAATCTAACACCCAGTAGACACTCAAAACATAGTTCTGAAATTAAAGAAGAAAGTGGATCCATCTCTACACTGATTCTAGACAGCACTCTACAAACATGAATTAACAGCCTGGATGCAACCTACCTTTTCAGCCTCCTTCATGCTATGGCCCAGCCCATGCCCTGCCGCCCTCTACCCATCATCCCTCAGACAAGCTCCATTTGCCCCCAGCCTGCGCACATGCTCCCACCCATGTGGAAGTCCTCTGGCCTACCTACTTTTCATGAACCACCTCAAGGACCATCGCTCAGAAATCAGCCGTGACTGCCGTGAGAAAAGCCCTCCCTCCCCTGTACCCTCACGCAGTCCTGTGCCTGTCACAGGTATCCTGGCTTGCACACCTGTTTAGGTGTGCCAGTCTCTCTTGAGAAGGGAGCCATGGCTTATTTGGAAGAACAAGAAGAGCAATTTTATAGACTCTCATTATATAACCTTAGTTTGTTGTTGTTACCTCTTGTTTTTAAGTCTAAATGGTTTGTGTGGGGTTTTTTCATTACATGAAAAGATTGGGGGAAAATGCCAAAATAGATAAAGCAAAATCTCTACCCACACCAATTTCATTCCTTTAGAGGCTGCCACTTGTATGAGATGTTGTGTTCATTTAAGGGGTATTTTTCTGTACATACAATTACTCAAAAAAAATCTCTGGGCTGTGGGCATGCACTTAGGCACACATGTATGGATATAGATACAATGTGATGCTTTAAAAACAAGTTTTTAAAAAATATATTTTATTGACTTTTTTATAGAGAGGAAGGGAGAGGAATAGAGTGTTAGAAACATCGATGAGAGAGAAACATCGATCAGCTGCCTCCTGCACACCCCCTACTGGGGATGTGCCTGCAACCAAGGTACATGCCCTTGACCGGAATCAAACCTGCGACCCTTCACCGCAGGCCGACACTCTATCCACTGAGCCAAACTGGTTAGGGCTAAAAACAAGTTTTGAATATATGTATACCACATTGCTACTTATTCTTCCACTTAACAACGTGTTCTGGATATCTCCCATGTCAGTGTATCTGGAAAACAATACTGCTTTCCACGGTTGAATAGGTTTCCATAGCATGGCAGTATATTTCATGAAATTTCATCTACTTTGCATTCCTAGGACTTAGCACAATGCTTTGCACCTAATAAATGACTGGGTCCTACCTACATATTCAAGGCAGTTGAACATTTTGATGAATATTTTCTTTTCATAGGCTCTCAGCTTTTCCTGAGATAAATGAGGTAACCAAATTCTGATTCTAGCTTATCGCAGGTAAGTAAGTAAGTAACATGTGAGCTGGATGTTGATAAATAAAGAGACGCATTATTCAGAAGACGTGCAGTCCTAAACCCAGAGCAGAGTGCAGGAAAGACAAAGGGAGAGGGGTTTGATGATGGAATCCAGGAAAGATGGGCTTTTCTGGATTTCCTGAAAGCTGAGCATGCAGAGCAACAGGAGATGAGAAACTTGGAAGACTGAATTCATGCGCCCTGTCTGCTGCTCAGAAAGCCAGGTGCTCTCTAAATCCATTCTTCCCAGGGACAAGGGAGGAAGTCTGACTCCTCACTGGCCCCTCCCCCCAATCTCACCTCCCAGTATTTACCTATGACACTCTGGAGTCAACATTCCAGTCACGTATTGATTCAAGCAACATTGTTGACTGTTTATTAATTACTATGCTACTGATAATGTTCTATGTGTTGGGAATCATAGCTGCAATCAAAACAAAGCCCTCATCTAAATGAATTGTATAACCCACTGGAATAGGCAGACAATACATAATCTACACTAATAAAAGATAAAGATGCAAAATGACCGTACCTTCATGACTCCCACCAGCCAATCAGGGGTGAGTATGCAAATTAACTCAACAAAGATGGCAGAATAATTTGCATACACAGGTGCCGAGCAGCTGGGGGCGGGGTGGGACACCTGCATAGTTGCCATGGCGCCATGGCGATGATGCAGGAATTCTGCATTGCCCCAGCCGTTCCGGGCCTCTGGGCAGCGTGGGAAAGCGGAAAGGCAGCTCTGGGCTGGAGCAAAGGCAGAAAGGCGGCTCTGGGCCAGAGCAAAGGCAGTGCCAGCAGCCAGGGGAAGGAAGGCCTATTCTTGCACGAATCTTTGTGCATCGGGCCTCTAGTGTATATATAATACATAATGGCTACAATTGTGTAGTGCTTCGTATGTGTCCATGCTGAGCACTGAGTGACGTGAATTCATTTATGCTTTACCACAGGAACATCATGAGGTTCTATTGTTACATAGGAGGTACTCTTACTAGTATGTCCCCAGGTTACCAATGCAGAAACCGAGGCTAGAGAAAGGGAATAAATAAACTTGCTCGAGACCACAAAGCCAGGAGGTAACTTCTCACGGACTTTGAAGTCAAGCTCAGGTCTAATACCAAACCTCATGATTTCAGGGGTACACCTTCTGATCAAGTTACTCAGTCTCTCTGGACCTCGAGCTTGTTCATCTGTGAAACAGGATAATAATACCTTGCAGTAATGTGAGGGAAAAATGCACAGAGCACTAACCCAGACTTCCCCTCGTTCTAAAAGGTAGGGTGTGAGCTCCCTTTGCTGTGGTCTCCCCCCTCAGCCAGACCCTTGGAGTGTCTATTTGGCCAAGAGTGAGTAGCCTTGCCTCGCAGGTGAGAGCCATGAGGGTCCTGGAAGGTGAGGAGGGATGAAGGACATTGGGGCTAAGCTCAGAGTCTCTCTACATAGGACTTTCCTATCTCAAAATTCAGCCGATAGGTACTTGTAAATTATGTATATAAAGAGGTGGAACTGGGAGATGAATTATCAGGAGGGGTAAATAATCAGCAATCTCGGCCCAGACCTGTCTGTGAACTGTAAAATTCTGACTTTGGGGAGACCAAGTTAATGAGGCATTACCATAGCGATCTGTCAGGTTATGCTAAGTGCTTTTAAATAACACCATTTCTATTGATTTCAAGACAGTTTTAAAAGGTGCAATGGAAAAAGGAACTTCTTTCAACGTACCAGAGAGCTGGCATCATCAATTAGCAAGTATTTAAATTATGCAAAAATATATATTCTGGAAATCAAAGAACAAGATAGAATTAAGACAAGGTTATTATCTGAATCCCAAATTAAAAGAAAACTAATAAACTGGTCCTTTGACTTACCATGCAAATTGTTTATAAACCCAAATTTGAAAATTCTATTTAGATTTTCACCCGAGTGGGTAGCATTTCCCCGGCTTTGTAAGCCTAGCCTCACTTCTCTGATTTTCTACATAAGAAAAAGGACCGGATTATCTGGCTTTGAAAGTATAAGATGCACAGCAAATATTTATAAAGATGGATATTATGACACCTGGGCACAAAGGAAGATGTACAGACCGCCGGTGGTCTGACCCTTTATCCTCCCCCTGCAGCCTGGTCTGGACCACACAGCATGGCCTTAACGAACATCTGCAAAACCCACACAAACGCAACAGAACTGCGCTCCTGAAGAGCAACCTGAGCTTTGCAAAGGGCAGGGAAGTGGCAGGTTGGGTACCAGAGAGAACGTTGGAGCCCCTCCAGCTCTGGTTTCTCAGAAGCATGAACATCAGACTTCATCGCTTCACAGTAACCTTAAATTAATTTGGGATAAAGAAATATCACTCTTCGTATTATCCCTTGTGATTAAGAATCCCAGGAAGATGCCATTTTGTGTATGTTATATTTTGCGCTGATAAACTTAGCAAGAGGAAAAGCAAGGCTTCTGGATTCCGGGAGACCCGAATTCAAATCCTGACTCACAGAGATGGGACAGTGTGAGGGGAGATGAGGCCAGCCCTCTAGTGCAAATCCTGCCTCCGGATACATACGAGCTTTAAAATCTTGGACACGCTCTCTATGGACATTGGCTTTGCTTCGCCCGTTTCCTGTCTGTGAAATGGATATTCCGGTAGGGTTGTAAGGAATGCAGGAGTTAATGCACATAGAGGATTTCAAACACCACCCATGCCCACGGTAGGCATTTAATAATTGTCCCTTTCCTCTGTAAACCAGGGATGATGATAATGCTAGCCACACTCCATAAGGTTGTTTTAAGGCTTAAACAAGACAACGCCCCAAAGACGCTTTGCCTACTGCCTGGCGTGGTGTAAATGGGCCAGGGATGGGGAGCCATTGCTTTCAGAGGTCAGAGCAATGAAAGGCAATGAGTAAAAATGTCAGACTTGTATCTGCCCGCGCAGCCCTTTCTTCAATTGCATTGACACACTCGGTTCTGTATCTACTACTAAGAAGCCGGAAACTTTTAAGAGGTTGCATAACTTCTGGAGGCCTCAGCTTCCTGACCTATCTATCTATCTATCTATCTATCTATCTATCTATCTATCTATCTATCTAAGCCTAAGTGACCATCTGACCAGTAGCTATGATGCACAATGACCACCAGGGGGCAGACACTCAATGCAGGAACTGCTGAGCTGTGGTGAGTTGGCAGCTGAGGTTCTCAGGTGATACGCCCGGAACCAGAGAGGAGGGAGCCCGATGATTCTGGGGTGTGTCACCCGAGAACCGCCCTCTCACAATCCGGGACCCCTCAGGGGATGTCGGAGAGCCAGTTATGCTCGATCCCGACAGGCCAGGCCGAGGGACCCCACCTGTGCACGAATCCGTTCACTGGGCCTCTAGTAAAATATGAAATCTAGATAATCCAAGGCACTCTCCACTGGGAAGCTGCTGATTCTAACTCCCCAGTTAGAGTTCTCAGGGTGTGTTAAAAGAGGAAGGGAATAAAGAGTTCCTCCTCTCCATCACTCCCTCTGAAAATCCTGTGCTCCTGGAAGCACTTGCAATTCTAAGCCACTAAGTGGCTAAAGGCCAGCGGCTTTGAAAGGCCATTGATAGGCGAGCCCAATAAGCAAGTACCCAGTGTGCACCTGAGAGTCCACTGCGGCCGACCCAAGATTGTAGTCTCTTGAGGCATCTTCTGTCCCTGCATCACAGGTCTGCTTGTTTGCCAGCTGTTATGCCCAGGCCCGAAATGCAAACAAGACATTTCGGAACTCAGAGAATTCTTCTGGTCAGCGGAGATGTGAAGGAAAAGATCACATACATTGGACCCTTGCTGCGCCCGCTCAAGTACACAGGGTGCAGTGATCTGCTGCCAGTGTCTCCGCCTGGAAGGTTAGGGGAGCTCAGGGTGCTGCGTTTAACCTTAGACCAAGTTCTACATGTCCCTTCAGTGAATCCCCTCATCTTCCAGAGGAAGCCATAAAAGTTGCAGTTCAAATCGCAGGCTTTGATACTCAATGAATTCACAGGCTCTAAGTCAGACCATTGGCAATAGAATATCAGCATGTAGATGCTTCTCCTAATGATACTCCAGTTTAAAGGCTCTGGATGGCTAGGTGCTAACTTTGGATCAGCCTGGATTTCTGTGGCCTCTCTAGGCCTGAGCCTTTCCATCTGTACAAAGGCAGAGGTTGGGGAGGGTCAGTCAAACTAGATGACTCCTGAGATTCCTTCGCCTTCTGATGCTAACCATATGTTCACTCAAAGGAAACGATTGCTTAGCCAGCTACTGGCTGTCGGGGGAAGAGGCACCATAGCTCTGAGGTGGGGCAGGCACATTCTCAGGAGGCAATCTCCACAGAGAAAGGCAGACTGTCAAATGCAATTTTGAGGTTCAGGCTTCTGGACGCATTGCTGTCACTACAATTACCCTTTAATATGAGACAACCAGCTATCCCTATGATGCCCTCACCTGTCATCACCCCCCTCCCCGCCCCCAGCCACAGACCCTGTGGTATGCACCTCCTCCCAGCCATGCGTCTGCACTCATGCTCATCTTCTGCCTTGGAAAATATTTCCGTACCCTTCTCTGCTGTTAGGCCTTGGAAGTGTACCTTTTTGTATGCCTTAACAGTAGGATTTACAAGTGCTAGCTACCCCAGAAGTACGCCGATGTGAATAAAGGATGCTATATGATGGAAAAAAATGTCTAAAGCAATGACCTTCTCCAGGATCAAAGGAATATATTAAGGGCTGGAGCAGGTTATAGTTCAGGGTGTGGGGTTCCCCACTCCCTGTAAGTCATGCCACCTCCTACTCCATGTTCTAACAGCTCATAAGGCAGCCTGCTTTAACATCTCCCATTGGTGTCTAAGAACCAAACCTACTCAGTCTTGGAAAAAATGCATACTTATATGGGAACAAAAACAATAAATAAAAACCAACCCGAAAAGCTATCCTAAATCCTCTCCAGTTGACTACTTCATATCATAAATTTTATTGATCAAGAATGGCTTTCTTAAGCCCTCCCTCTCTTCCCCCCAATCAATGCCAGGCCCTTAATATGCATTCTTAAAGCACTGTGCTCTCTCTTCTTCATCATATCACTTAATTACAGCTGTAATGAAACAGTTATTGGTGGTAATTATTTGTTTAATATCTATTTTCTTCTTTGATTGATTAAAAACAATATGAGCATAAGGACTGTGCGAGCGTGTTTACCCCTAGAATCCCCGCATCCTGTGTGATTCCTGCAGTGGAACAGATGCCCCAAAATTTTATGTCCATTGAATGATGATGAAACGATACAATTTTTCAGTATCGAGAGGTTTAAGTATGAAAGGCTCACAGCCCATATAAGAAAAGGTACACCTGTCAGCTCAGCTGCCCTCACGCCACCTTAGGTTTGAAAATAGAAATGTGGGTGTGTGTACTCTGAGGTAGTTTCACAAATAGCACACTTATCGAAAAATGCATTAGGGCAAATACTATCAATTTGAATTTAAAAGCCATGATATCATTCTTCAGAGGGAATGTACTAGTGGAATATGGAACATTATATTCTAGGTAGTATTTTGCTTTTGATGTTCCCCTCTTCCCCACCAGATCAAGAATCTGTTAGAAGAATATTGCTCACCAATTCTGCAGTCGCCCTATGCCTATCACAGTGCATGGTAGAGGATAACAGACTAGAATGAAGTCTTTGTTGGATGGATGGATGGATGGATGATGAATAAATGATCCAAAGATACCTAAAGAGGAAAACTACAAAGGTGAGCCCAGACTGTAAGGCAGAAGTAAGTTAGCCATTAATGCCTTCATGTTCACTATGGAGAAACAGAATATGTGTTTCTAACAGAGTTCCCACCTCTATTTATTATTAATAAACGGTTTCCATAATAAACATGACTTTTCTCAGAAACCTACTAGATTTTCAAGGGGAAGCAACAGCTGTGATGAATTGGGGAGAGAGAAAAAAATATAGCAGCTCTTCCCAGAGCAGGTGCCTTTCAATTTAGTTTAAGTATGCATGGACACACACACACACACACACACACACACACACACACACACACACACACACGCGCGCACGCGCTGCAGCTACAATCCATAGAGCCTCTCTCCACATGTGCCTGACAGACGAAGTGGGGCTGGAAGGCACCTAGTTGAGCCAGCCTGTCACTCATCATTTCGCTCATGATGGGGAAATGAAGTCCATTTCCAAGCAACCGGGAGCACAGAGTAATTGGGCTCTCCAAAGTCTTTTCACCTAATTATCTCAAGTTGTACTTATTTTTTTAAAAGCATTAACTCTTAGCAGTTGATGGACAGAACCTGCAAAAAATGAAGGCGATGGGCAGGATGATAAAGAAGATGCTGTGGCCGCCTCCCCCGCCGCCGCCCTGTCTTCTCCCCCCCCCCCCCCCCCAAGCCCCTCCATACTCTCTACCCAACTTCCAGGTGTGCCCTGGGGCGGGATTCGCAGCTCTACTCTTACTGGCACAGCAGAGAGCCATGGACCAGATTCCTCTGCTCGCTGCTGCCTGCGTTTTCTCCCTGGGAACTTCCCTGGAGATGTTCATTGTGACGTGGGCTGCTTTGGCTGGACCTCCTGCCTTTCTGAGCAGAGCCCTGGAAACTGAGCTCAAAGGGACATGTCCTCCTTGCTGCCTCCTTCATCCCCAGTCCCACCAGTCCTTGGAAGCGGCCAAGGAAATGGTTTTGCACGAGTCGGGAGTTCCTACATGTATCATTATTTCTTTTTCTTTGACGGCAATTATGAGAGTGGAAAAGACCATTTTCTTGTGAAAATAAACCTGGACCTTAACTCAGAAAGACCAGGATTCAAATTCCATGTCCACTTCTTCCTAGATGAATAATCTTAGGAAGTTTCATTCACTTCTCTCAACTTGCTTTATTGAATATGCCACTTTTATGAGGGTTAAATGACATGCTTGGTATAGAGCAAGTACATATCAAGAATAATTTAGGTCTCTTTATGCCTGTCTGTGATCTCTTGTATCTTGTCCCTCTCCCAAAGTTTTAATCATGGCCACAATTTTCTTTCCCTCATAAGAGGAGGGGATCTACCTAAAAGTAACAGTAAAATAGATATCCAGGTTCCTCTCTCTCTTTCTCTCAACTACAGGTACCTATTGATGGAGATGAAATGAAGTCATTCCAAATGAAGCCTTGCCCACTGTGGCCTCAGCTTTCTACTCGTCATCTGGTCGATAAGCCTCTCAAAAGGGGTCAAACATTTCTGTGTCTGAAGTTCAGTGAAGATTCCTCCAGTTTCTGCCTCCTGGTGATGGTTTTCTGGAGCCTGGCATGGCTATTCATCGTTGTTTCGAGGGCTTCTCAGTGAGACCACAGCATCCTGGGCCCATAACCTATGCTCCAAACACAGGGTTCTGTTCATTTCTTCAGTGATTGTCACCTTGGAAGTCCCGAGTCCTCTCTCTCACACCTGGAACACTGGACCTAAAGCTTTACACCTATGATATGTTCCCCACCCTATAATACTACATTGTCAGCATCAGCCTTGGCTTTTAGAGATACTATTTTTTCAAAACACAGTCTGCATATAAGCCAGAAGGGGTGTGTGTGTGTGTGTGTGTGTGTGTGTGTGTGTTGGGAGCTATTAAAACCTTGAATCCTCTGAAAAATCCTGTCTCTGAGCTCTGATATTGATCTGTAGAGTGGGAAGTAGTTTCCCAGGAGGCAGCTGAAGGACTCAGAGGCTGTTTCCTGTAGCTGAGAGTGTGAACCTTACCTGAAGTCACCCCAAGACAGGGAGTCACCAACTTTGTGGCAAAATAAATATGCGATTAAGTCAGTACCATCTACCATGTCTTCTATACAATATCTCTTTTCAGTCTCACCAAAGAACCCTATTTAGTAGACAGAGCAAAGGCTTAATGATTTGGTAAGGATTTGATGCACACTCACCTGCTCAGGGAGTGAAAGGATGGAGAGTTGAAGCCAAGACTAGCTGATTCTAAGAAATGTGGACATGAACACCAGCAAGGATAACAACAATACAAGGAATCTTTCTTGCTCTTTCCCACCCTTAAATCAGATAGCCGTGCAAAATTCTTCCACAGTCTGTAAGGCTGGGTAGAGTCTGCCTGCTTTCTTCTCCTTTACCTCTCAGATCACACTTCCTACTTCTGTCTCCACTGCTCCTGCATCCCAGACACTCTGACCACTGTGATGCTCATCAAATATGTCAGATGCTCTTATGCATCAAGACCATTGCAGCCCCATCGTTGTCTCCCTTGAAAGCGCATTCCCCATGCTTGGCCAAGCCCTCACCTTCTTCCAAAATGTGCTCAGTTGTCTCCTTTCCCAGGTAGCCTACCCTGAACACCCTATTGGAATTGCCCACCCATCTTCCCCACGCCACTGCACTCTTGATTCCTCTTACTAGGTTCTACTTGTTGAGTTTTTCCAAATACTTGTCATCTTCTAACAATCTCACTGATTTATTTCCTAATGTTAGTGTTGCTATTGTCTGTCTCCTGCTAGTCCAGAAGCTTCCTCACCATATGGCTGTGTCGATTTCATCCACATGTCTGGAATAGTGTTTGAGTGAATGATTGAACTAACAAATCTTGTCTACCGTATTTTTTTAAACACTCAGGGCTCAATTAGAACTGCAAGAGATGAGTATGAAGTTGTGGCTAAGAGAGCTTTTGACTAATATTTGATAAGTAGAAACTGACAACTAAAGGAAACGTAAAAAATTAGGTTCTGAGAATCTATAGTTCAGTGAACATCCAGCATGCAGGTGTTGGTTTGGTTGTGCGTGTTTTCTAGAGCATAACTTAAAAAAAAAAACCCAGCAAGTTTAGTGTTCAGAGTTAATTTAGTTAATTTGCAAAGGAAGACTTGCAAAAGAAAAAACCAAAAAAACCCGCAAAACCTTAGAAAATAACACCAAGTTGCATTTCAAAATGCAACTGTGTATTTGTGTGTGTGATGAGAATATACACAAAAAAAGTTGCATTTCCTTTTTACGTGCCTAAGAGGAAACATAAATTTAAAAACAATAACCTTACAATAATAAAATTATTAGTAATAAGAATACAGTATTCTCTGTGTAACACCAGGACCATGATTACGGCCTAGCCTTAGCCTCTAACAAAGTCTGATTATTCTTCTCCTCTGTGCACCTTCCCTGGTTCTCCGTACTGTCCTTCCTGGCTCTAGTTCTTCTAACCAGATTCCTGAAACTGAAAAAACAAAAAACAAAAAAAACTTCCATTTGTCCTCAAAATCTTATGCCCAGGTCATCTCCTCCACAAAGCCTTTTTCAGACACCGAGTCTGATTCCTGTTTTGGTTCCCTGCACTGCCTTCTTCTCTGGCGTGTTGATACATGTATCATGTAGTCATGTGAGGTCGTTGGCTGCAACATTGGCCACAAACACCTCAACCTCACTATGTGTCAGCCACTTTCCACGTGACTTCGCTGCCACTCCCAAGAGAAGGTGGGGTCTATCTCTTCATCTGCAGAAGCTGGGCTTGGCCACGTGACTTGCTGTTGCCAATGAGATGTTAGCAAATGTGTGGCTAGGAGATGCTCCGTGGCATCTGCTCATTGGGACTTGTCTGGTTACTGCCCTTGGAATGGCTCTGACTACCATCAGGGGAAAGAGCCCGTGGTTCATAGAGACACAGGGCCAAGTCTCCCCATGACCCCAGCTGATATCAAGCTCATGGCTTGGCACATGTGTGAGGCCATCCAGCCCAGTGGAGCCTTCTGTCAACCGTAGAGATCAGCTTGCCTAGCCCGCTCAGCTCACTCATACAATCCTTGAGAAATATTAAGTGTTTGCTGTTTAAAGCTACTAAGCTGGTGGGTAATTTGTTATGCAGCACAAACTAAGTCCTACACAAGATGTAGGTTAGTACCAGAATGGAAGGAGTCCATGAGCACATCAAATACAGAAAATGAGTATTTTTCTGTTCTTAAGAAATCCATATGTAAGGCAAGCAAAAGAATGGCCCTCACAGAGCAACACTGATAATAATAACAGTGAATAATGTATAACCTTCATGTATAACCTCATGGCATAATCAACACTTAACACAGAAAGCAGCTGTGCAGGTCACAAGTAAAGTAGAAACCTGGGTATTTTAGAGTAAAATTATTTCAAATGTGATGATCTTCAGAAGGAAACATAGACATTTTTATAAATTAATTCATAGCATAAGGCACTTTACAATAATTTGGGGTAACATATGCTATAAATATACTACTCCAATTTTAATAATAATAAAAATAAAAGACAACACTCCAAAGAACCAAATGATTGGGGTTTTTTTCTAACTCACACTTTTATATTCACAGGCTCTGTGTTTCTGTGTGTGTGTGTGTGTGTGTGTGTGTGTGTGTGTGTGTGAGAGAGAGAGAGAGATTTGTGTGTGTGTGATGAGAATATACACATTCTCATCATTTATGGTAGAAAAACATTCTAAAAGCTTAGACTACATCTGTGTACTTTCTGTGGTGTATGTATAAATACATGTACTTATTTTAATGTGGTTATAATTATTACTGAATTGTAGCTTTTAATGGGAAGATCATTAGGGACATTTAAATCTGACTGCATTTAGCTTCCATTGAGACTCTGAAATTATTTTGTCCAAATGTTCGGGTTTTGAAAAAAGTCAAATTGTGTTTATCTCCAATAGTCTTCCTTGATTTTTCAGACTGGTATTTTAAGGCAAATTTAATCCGCATCGTTCATACTCATTTATACTTAAATTACACAACTAGAGCTTTTAACAGCCATTTAATGTCCCAGACACCTTTTGAGCTTTTAAAGTGAGCTCCTAAAAGCTTTTTCCATCTCCACCCTCTTCTCATCAGCTGAAGAGGCTGCATTTTGCTCAGAGTCAACAAATTGAATACTGAAACTTTGGGTTATTTTTCCTCCAGGTTTATGACCTATGAATGTAAAGTGGCTTTCAGATGTGACATAACTAATTCTCCCTTCCGGATGAACCAATAGAGGGTGCATGGCACATGACACGTCTCATGAACAGCTCTGTCGGCCGCCAACGAGGCAATCCGCGGCCTCCTCGTTGGGGATCCAGAGCACATACATAGATAATTACAAAACCTCAGACTCCTGTGACATGCCTCATCCGGAAATTGCAAGGCTGCCTTTAGAATGGCATCAGCATGTATCTTTAAACTTGCTGCAGACACAAAAAATACCTAGTTCTATCTTTATGTATTTCTCCCTTTTTACAGGTGGGAAAGGCTTAAGCCACTATAAAGCAGAGAGCCAAGGGTCCTTCCCCCAGGCTCATAGTCCTCTGAAGCGCAAAGAAGTTTAAGAAAAGGTCGTATTTTGAGTGTGTGTGTGTGTGTGTGTGTGTGTGTGTGTGTGTGTGTGTGAGAGAGAGAGAGAGAGAGAGAGAGAGAGAGAGAGAGAGAAGCAGGAACAGATGGACAGCAGCAGAGAGGTAGAGTGAGAGAGGAGAGATGGAGGACTTAAGAGTTGCACAAACACCCATCTCTCTGGAATTGTGAGGTTACTGAGAGCTGGGGCTGGACTCTTACAAATTCTAGTCACTATTTTTAGCAAGACAAACCTCCACGCTACTGCTGTGCAGTTAGCACTGCCCTTACAGGTACCGCGTCATGGCCACTTCAAATCACGTTCACATGCCGTGCTCCTCATTCCCTCACCACTCTCAGTTCCCATCTCTGCACTCAGTGCGCCCACGCGTTATTCCCAAGACCCACCGCCACCCATCTTCAGAACTCCAGATTGGCGGAGAGAGAGAAATATCAGAAATGTCCTGGGGAACACGGGGCGGCAGGGGGAGCGATCCATCTGGAAGAAAGCTGGGAACAGGCAAGGCAGGCAGGGGCTGAATGGCATCAGAGCGTCTCCTTTGATCACTGGAGGGAGCGAAGCCCAGAGGACGGCCTGGCTGGCAGGCCCTGCCTGAGCCCTGAGCCCCCGAGGGCTGCCTCTGCCCCTCCTAGCACCGCCCACCCCGCTGCCACCAGGAGAGCAGCTAGTGCCAGTGTTCTGGATCGCTGCCTTTTCCTAATAAGACTTTGCACAAACTGCTAAATGAAGCTTTGAGTTCAATCCCAGCCCCATTTCAGTTTACCCATTTCCTCAGCATGTAATCTCAGCTCCTCACTATCGGATTCCTTCAGGGCCTTGTAACTGATGAATAGAGGCCATGGGCAGGGAAGGGGGGGCGTGGGGTGGGCACAGGGTGCAGGTAACACAGGAGTCATAGAACACCACCCTCAGCAGGCACCCTCTGCAAAGTCCCGGAATACATGCATTCCTGCTGCAGGGGGATGTCACAAAGTATGTCCCGCAGGCCTCGCCTGACACTTGTATTCGCCCCCTGACCTTCCTGCCTCTGAAGAGGCATCTCAGTGACGGGGGACTCCCTCCCTCCAGAGACCACTTTCCCAGGAAGTCCTCCTTCCCACCCTGGTGACATTCGCCTCCCTGAAACAGTTTCACGGGCTGTCGCCTGCACCCTTGTTGTTCTAAACCCCAACAGGGAATTCCTCCAATGAATCCCCCAGTTATGGAATATAAATGAGTCATTCTGGCAATAGAAGCAACGTGTTTGAATTTTTTTTTTTTAAAGCAACCCCCTTAGGAGCCCTTCAGATGGGACATAATGGATGGGTTTGTTTGGATGCCTCAAACACAAATGCCATGGTCTCTGTGCTGATTTCCACCACCCGCCCATCACTCCTCATTCTCTCTACTCTCCATGGATAGAATCGGGGGCCTATCATCTTGCACCCAGCCTGTGGACTCTCCAGACCTCCTAAATATGAGGATACCCAACGGTCACCGCCTGATCCTATGCTTTAAAATACTTGTAATTTAAGCTCAAGGTGGGCACCCAGGCTGGTCAAGGGGACACTCACCGGATTGTGCCCAGAGGAGTGAGTCAGTAGTGGCCGCTCCCCCAGCCCAGCCTGGCAGTTGCCAGCAGCAACAGGGAGCGTCGGCCTGGGTGGAGGGTGCTGGGCCAGCTGGCTGCTGTGGTCCCAATGAGAGGGTCAGTGCCTTTTACATTTTCCTGTTCAGTGAAGCCCTCTCCCAGCTTCTCCCCGGGGAGACGAGCAAGGCCAGACCAATCCCTCTGCACCACCAGCCTTTCCGGCAGGGCTTTAAGAGCTTTTCTGCCCTGGGCTGACTTCTCTCAAGGCCAAGCTCCTGCAAAGGGGGGCTCGCTGAAGCCCCGCATGTGGGCTGGCCTTGTCCACTGCATTCTTACATTTTATTTCATTATTTCATCTCATTTTCAGTTGAAAAGAAATCACAGAGAAGTGCAGGCTTGGTAAAAACCAAATTGGAACCAAGCTAAGAAGCAGCAGTTAAAAACCAATCCAGGCTCTGACTGGGTTGCTCAGTTGATTGGGGCGTCGTCCAGATATACCAAGGTTGCAGGTTCGATCTCCAGTCAGGGCACCAGGGCATATACAAGAAGCAACCAATGAAAGCATAAATGAGTGGAACACAAATTGATGTCTCTCTCTCTCTCTCTCTTCCTCAAAATTTGTCAATTAAAAAAATCAATGCAGAGGTACTTTTGATGTTGAGTTGTGTCTGTAACAGTGTGGGAGGGTGATTTACACATTGTGCTGAAATACAGGGTTTACTGATAGAGAAAGAATGAGGACAGGAAATATTAAGTGATCACCCTTAGAAGCCAAAAAAATGCCCTTTTAGTTCACTAAAGGAGAAATGGTGTATAGCACCTTGTAGTGTAGAGAAGTTGTATTGGGACTGTCCAAAAAGAAACAGAGGCAAGTAAGAGAATATGAGTTCAAAGACAAAGGCAGTGAACTGTGTCCTGTGATGGGAACTTGGACAGACTGGTACTGGCTGCATCCGGGCTGAGGGGAAGGTAGAATGATTGGCCAGTGATGTCTGTGGCTGGCAAGGCACAGAGACCCCTCCATGCCATGGCCTGTCCCACTCCAGGAACTGCCTGGAAGTTTTGGCACCATCGCTGTTATTATATTTCACTCAAGAGCTGCTAAACTCTGTTCCTGGGTTTGGTAGAGCAAGAACCTTAACAAGAGTTCCCCGAGGTCTTGGGGACTGGCACTCATCTGAGTCCACCAGTTCTGCACAGGCCCTTGTTAGAGGCACTGGGACCAGCTGGTCCCAGCATTACACCATGAGGCCCAGTGCCCCGCAAAGTGCCTGAGGCCATATGCCCACACTCCTTTGTGAGGTAGTTGTCAATTTTGTGATTGTTTTTATTTCCTTATTTTAAAGTAGAATTTCAGCTTGTTCTATATTATGTACTAGAAGCCCAAGTGCACGAATTCATGCACCAGTGGGGTCCCTCGGCCTGACCTGTGGGATCAGGCTGAAACGGGCTCTCCGACATCCCCTGATGGGTCCCAGATTGCAAGAGGGTACAGACCAGGCTGAGGGACCCCACCGGTGCATGATCAGGGCCGGGGAGGGACGTGGGAGGTTGGCCAGCCAGGGAGGGACCACAGGAGGGTTCCAGGGCATGTCCGGACCCCAGCAGCAAGCTAACCTACGGGTCAGAGAGTCTTCCCCCTGGTGGTCAGTGCACATCATAGCGAGCGGTTGAGTGGTCTTAGCATATCATTAGCATATTATGCTTTGATTGGTTGAACAGCTGACTGGTCGACTGGACACTTAGCATATTAGGCTTTTATTATATAGGATTTTGCCCCAAACCTTGTTTTTCTGCTTGGTTACCTTGACTGTTATCATTGTTAAAGTAATATAAATGGAGCCACTTTTAGGGAGGACCCAGAGTGCCTTATGCATCTTGCTCCTCAAACCTTGGCATATTATAACAGGACAATATGACCTTGGGACTGAGCCCAAAGCGATGCTGTGTCCCAAAGGACTGTCTGCAGGAACAAGACCGCAGTAATTATGACTATTATGCTGATGACTACCGGATGAAAATAAAAATAGAATTAGCATCACTATGCTATGCTGTCTGCACCAACACACATGCCTTCCTTCCATTGACATAACCGTCTTCTTTCCTTTCTCATAAATGTCCATTGCATTTGTTTTCTAAGAGAAAGACTATTTGGGTTTGGGTATTTTCTTCTTCTTCTTCTCCTCCTTCTTCTTCTCCTCCTCCTCCTCCTTCTCCTCCTCCTCATCTCAAATAAATGCTTGCTGCCTTTCACTTTGAAATGCCTTTTTATTTTTAGGTTAACACCACAGATAGGGTCTGGGGAGGTAAGTACTGTTATAATTCATCTTATGAGCAAGTATAAGGGAGGAAGAAATGTGGCTTCTCTCAATTTGCTTCTATATCTAGCTACATACTGCCACGAGATAGCTAGTGCATACCCCACAAGTCTTGGCTGATAGCGAAAGTGACAACTTGTGGTTCTTGGAGGCGTCCACATGTTGGCAGCAACACCAGGCCAGGAGGTTCCCCTGGGAGAACTCTCTAGACAAATGGAAAGCATGCCAGACAGGAGGGGCAAATGGCTTCTTTATTTGGTCCCCCGTTTTGTCTGAGAGGAGCAGCATCCTGGGTATCTAATGTTGAGTGTGAATCACGTGGGAGTTGGTACATGGAGCTTGCTGGAGGCATCACCTAAGTGCATGGGAAACCAAATGGGGGGACGGGCACAGACATGCCAGGCTCCTGCTGCTCTTCTGAAGCAGCTTCTTCAGCCCGCCCGGTGGCCACAGCTGCCTCCGCTCTCCCAGGGCGTGGAAGCTGTCTCCACCAGGACCTCTGGAAGAGGCGGGGAAGGTGTGTGGAATCCCGAGGAGTCAGGAGTCAGAACTTGGAAGCTTACCTTGACCATCCTGTGACTCCTGGGCACGAAGCAGGCACGAGATGCAAGTCGCTGTTAGGGTGTGTCAGAGGAGCAAATCCGATGTCTTAAAATCACGCAGGTATCCCACCTCAACCACCACTCAGTTCTTGCCCCCACTTACAAATCACTTCCATTTTTAAGCTCTAAACTTCAGGCGTCTCCAGAGGGTCACACTCTCATCCAGGTCTGTTGATGAACTGTCCGAATCCCCTAGGCCTCCCCGGTGAGTCACAGATGTGAAGGTGGATGGAACTAATCCCAGGATTATATGCCCCCCCCCTTTTTTTTTTGGCAGAAATGAGAATCTGAAATCTTTTGGCAACTATCATTATGGCCTGAACTCCTTTCCTTTTTTAGATCCCAAACATTTTATAATGCTCAGAGGCCTTCTCAAAGGCGGCCGCTGTCCCGGTCACGGTGGTCCCTGAGACACTCAGCAATGGTTTAACCATTTATTACTGTCGAACCTTTGGTGGGTAAGACTCCATCCACGGCCCCTTAGCAGCTCGGGTCACAGCGCATGATGGCACCGGGATGAAGTGATTGCTCTTAGGAGGAAATGAAATCCTGTTTGCAGAACACTGAGTGGGAGCCAGCTGACACCTCTAAAGAAAGCTGGGTCCCCAAGATAGCTCAGCCTCCTGCTCTCCAACCCCTTCTACAGCACCCTAAAGCCAACCTGTCCACCATGGGCCAGCGGTGTGCGCTGAGCGAAGTCGCTTGCTCTAAGACTCAGTTTCCTCTCTAGAACACAGAGGAACACTAGAGTTTAAGGTGTGAATCGGGCAGCATCTATCCACGTACCAGCACAGTACCTCTCAGTGGGCAAGCAGGAGACTGAGTCTCAGGATGGTGCCCAACCCCTGGGCACAGCACCCAGATCTGAGGCCTGCACAGATGCAGAGTGTAGGCAGCCTCCCTACACCAGGTCTGCCTCCAGGCCATTCCGAGGCGTGAAGGGAATTAAGCTAAGCATGTGTGAGACTGCACAGAGAATGCTGTATTATCCAGAACACCGGTTTTTACACTATGGCTAATGAGTTTTGACCTGTGTGAATTTGGCCTCATAATTACCCAACTCAAATTTCCTACTAGCCAATCAGAGCGAGGCTGTGAGCTCAGCCATGCCTGGAACCTCAGTGAGGAGAGCAGACACCAGGGACGAAGGAAAGTAGCACTGTTCTCCTCTTCTGAATGACTTCTGTGGTGAGCGGACCCGCTTTCTCTTTCCACTTGTCAACACCAGCTCTGTTTACTTCTCCCCCACCTGCAGCTCCGCAAGGTCACGGCTACTCAGGCCAGACTTCAGAGCCACCCAGGGTGTGGCCTGCAGTCACCCCAGGCCCAGCAGCAGCGGCAGGTCCAGGCGGTTCCTGGGCTGTGGGTGAGCAGGTCTGAGGTGCCCAGGCAGGGAAGGTGATGCCTGTGCTAATTCAGAGGCCTGTGAACAACCACGTGGCCACATAAAGGTGAGCCGGTAAATAGGCACAGAGGCCAGAGGTAAAGGGGAAATTAAGGCAGAGGACTCAGAGGTGTGGGCTGTGGTTAGGAGCACGGGCTGGGCTCCCGTGATGGGAGGCAGGGATGCTGGAAGAGCCAGGCTCTGGGTACCTACGGTAGGGGTGGCACACTATTTCTGTGACCCTGTGTCCTTGATGGGCTGCTGCTTGGGCTGGAGCATCCCGGGTCCACTCTAGGGACAGACACACCCTTCAAGGAAGAACATCTGAGCCCCAGACACTGGTCTCCGTTAGTTTTGAGTCTCGAGGCTGTAAACACCGCAGGCAGGCGATGGTGAGCCGAGGCGGGGCCGCGTTTGAACACAGCCACGCAGCTCTGGCTGGCCCCTCGCATGATAAATGATGTAGCTGTCTCCATCTATTATTCAGCATAATTTATTTTGGACATTTGCATCAGCAGTTTATATACAAAATAAACCAGATGCCAAAAGGAGGAGGAGAGAATGAAAATGGACATGCGTGGAAGCGTGGAGGGGTGAGGAAGGGAGGGACAGCAGCAGGCATCGGATGCCCCATCATTAATCAAACGTGGGCTGTGTGGTGACAGGAGGAGACGGAAGGGCAGGTTAGAAAGCACCGGAATGATAAGAGCGCCTGAGGAGCCCAGCCGGGGTCCTAGCCTCCTGTACTTTGGGCATTTGGCTTTTGCTTGGGGAATACGAATTGTCCGCTTCCTTTGAAACGACAAGCATCCCAGCAAAGGACAGCCTTCTGCCAGAGGTGGGCTCCTGGCCACAGCCAGCACAGGCAGGAGCAATGGCGCCCCCGGTGGTGTGGGGAGAGAATGCATCTCAGCCCCTGTCCTCAGGGTGCCCAGACCAGGCCCTGACTCTGGAAGGACGTTCTGGATGCTCCAGGGCCCGCTGAGCGAGTTCAGTGGCATAACCGTTATCCTTGATCACCGCCCGGTGCAGGTGCAACAACAGTGTCAGGGGTGGGAATGGCTCCCGGTGTCCGCCACTTTGTGCAGACAAGTCTTCATCACTAGCCCTGGATACTGAGGAGGAGGAGCAAGAGGGATGGGACTGGGGTGGGAAGGGAAGGCCAAAGCCTGCCTTGCAAGCCCAGGCAATTGGAGTATTTGGTAGAAATGATAAAGCAGCCACTGTGGTTTTATTCTGTGTTCTCTTCCTTGTTTCCTTTCCCTGTTCAAAGCCTCTGATCCTTCTCCCCATTCATGCCTTACAGTAGAGAGAACCCTGGATGAGGGAGGGTGCAGAATCGAGAAAACTACAGAGACGGGGTCGCAGGGAGGAAACGGCGCCTGGGGAGCACTCGGAGGAATAAATGAGGGTTATTTTGCAGCGGAATCAATGAAAGGTGTTGTTTTGTGTTTCTGAAACCTTCAGGGGACGATAGCAGACAGTTATTAAGTACAAGTTTTTCTGTAGCAGAAAGAAAGATGCTTCCATTGTTTAAAAAAAATGCGTTTCCACTGCCTCTTACTTATGGGCCCGTGAACTAGCCTAAACCTGAAGCTCCCTGGCACTCGCTCCCACCATTCGATTTTGAGAGCTACCCCTCTGCCACATCGGACCCACCAGCTGCCATTAGCATGCACGTGTTAAGCCAGAGGGCAGGCTGGGAACACCACCAGCGCAGCCAGCAGGCTGCAGTTCAGTCACTGCGCACTGTGTGGGCCCCAGTGTTGGCCTGAGTGTAGGCTGGTGGTGGGGGGGACCCCGGGACGAAGGGGAGGGTGGAGAACTCATTTGCAAGAACTGGCCAGCTGAGATAACATTTAGAATGAAGCGGGAAGGTCCAAAGCTTTGTAATCCTCCGGCAGCTGCTCACTGTGGGTCAAGATCGAAAAGCAGCTTTTTGCCATTAGTCCCTGAGCCAAGAGTGGCCAGAGGTGGTGTCCCCTCTCCCTAAGCCACCTCCCAGGGGGCTGCTCAGCTGTGTCCCAGGGAAGCTGAACAAAAGACGAAGAACAAAGACGGCTTGTAGGTTCCATCCATGTGCGTGGCCCTGGACGCCCCACAGATGGGCCTGGCTGGAGACAAGGAGACCCTGGAGCGGCTCACGGTAGCTCCGTGCCCAGGAAGGACATTTGGTGGGTCTGTTCTTCTGTTCTCCAGCCTTTCACTGCACAGATCTTACCAAGTGATCCCCATCCCAGAAATGCAGATTATCCTTCCGCTTAGGACCTCACCTCCCTCTCAGGGATGGGGCCGCCCCAAAGCTGCCAGCACCCGGCAGCCTGCCAGGATCCCACCTGAACAGCCCAAGGAGCTGACCCATTGGTCATCGGTCCAGCCAAGGGCACACGGGTGCTGGCCGCCTTCCTCCCCCTCCCTATGGTTTCTCCGGGTGGAGAAAGAATGAGCCTTTTTCTTTTGCTGTAAAATTACAAATAAAACTAAACTGACTGAGCCTATTCATGATACCAGATGGTTTCATAGAATGTAAATAGAACAATAAAATACAAATGGGGTCCTCCCAGTAATTAACTTTTGATTTACACAGTCCAAAGAGAATGGAAGCAAGTACTGTGTTTCCAGCATAGTAGATGTCGGTCTCATTCAGTCATTCTTGAGGGCTCAGCCTTGCTGACTCGCCCGTCTCTCTCCCCTGACCCTCTATCCCAAGCTAGGAGATGCTTCTAAGGTTCATGGCCCTGGAGCATTGAAACACACATTTGGCGGCATCTTTGTTGGCATCTCCCAGGAACATGCCACAGGCTGCCTAATTAGGATGGCCATCAAGTCCTCGGGGGACATAAAGAGTTTCATACATGTACATTATTCTCATCTTAATCATGACACAGTCATAGGAACTCAGCTTGTTGGGGCATTTCCGCAGTAGCAAGTATGCCGCCATTTATTTGGCAATCATGTGCTTTGCTATCTGTGGATGGGAAATATTCCTCGGTGCCAAGGTCAGGGCACCGTATAAAGCCAATAGAGTGGAGATTTTCTGATTTCTAGACTCACCCTGAGGTCAGGAAGGTTTGCAAAACCATAGTAACAGAACACCAGCACAGCACTGATTCCTCTCTGTGGGCAGTATGTCTGTCGCATACATCCAAATGCTGGCTCCTCCACTTACTGCCAACTATTGGCAACTTCCCTGCCCGCTCTGTGCCTCAGTTTCCCCATCTTTGGGATGAAGATATTAACGTTGAATTCCTCAGTGGGATTACTGTGTGAATTACATGAGTGAACAGAAGCAAAGCACTTAAAACAATGCCGAGCAACATGACATGTTCTGTCAGTGTAGCTGCAGTGACAGTGGCTACAGTCACCACCGTGCAGCTGAGAGTGTTTTCTGGAGATCATCCAGCTTGGCCTCCACATGGTACAAAACAAACCAAAACTGAGGTCCACAGAGAACGTGGACCTATCCACAGGCGCCTGGAGGTGTTTTGTTTATTTGTTTGTTTGTTTGTTTGTTTAATCTTTATTGATTTCAGAGAGGAAGGGAGAGGGGGCAAGAGAGAAACATCAATGATGAAAGAAAATCATTGATTGGCTGCCTCCTGCACACCCCACACTGGGGATCGAGCCTGCAACCCCAGGCATGTGCCCTGACCTGGAATTGAACTGTGACCTCCTGGTTCATAGGTCAATGCTCAACCACTGAGCCATGCCAGCTGGGCGTACCTGGAGGTTTTGATAGAGAATTTGTTTGAGCTCTGTAAGTTCAGTATCAGAAAAAGAACCTCAAGTGATAGCAAAACAGGTAGAAAACTCTTACAAGGTGGGGTTTCACGTCTTAATTAGGCATAAGGACAGAGTAATGAATAGCAAGGTGGAAGCACCATTTAATAATAATATCAATGAACACATAAGCATTTATAATAGATAATATTCTTCAAAGAGCTTTTCATGCAATAAGTCATTTGACCCACAAACAACCCTATGAATTGTGTATTGTTAGGATTGACCTTTTACAGCTGAGGGGACTGCACAGAGAAGTTAGGTTATTTGCACCAGGTTGCACAGCAAGTGGCAAAGTAGCAAAGGTGGGATTGGATATTTTCCGGGTGGCTGCAGAGCCCTCCATGAGTAGGAGAATTAACCTTATGAAGAGATAGATTAGATGTACCCCCAATTCTCTACCAACCCTATGGTTCCTCAACAAATACACCCCAAATCTCACCCCCACAGTCTCTCCAGTCTAACCCCACCCCCGTGCCTGTCAGGCCCTGGGACAGATCCTGGCAGTGAACCTGGAAGGCATGGCTCTCCCCAGCGTGGAGCTGCAGTCTACGGTTCTAAAATGCTACAGTGTGTGAGTGTGTGTGTGTGTGTGTGTGTGTGTGTGTGTGTGTGTGTGTGTACATGCCCACTCAGGGGGGAGTTTGCTCCATTCCAGCCAGGACAAAGTTTCCTTTTACTTACACACTCAAATGTGATGGTTGAGGTTTAAAAAAAAAAAAAGTCAGCTATGACAAACTCTCTTCCCAACTTCCTTCTTGCATCCCTGGGGGGATTCCATCAGGGCTTGGTGACCATCTATGCTTAGTTAACTAGATATTTCACAAATGAGGCCACCGATGACCTGCAATCGCTGCCACAAGCCCCCCTTACCCCCCCCCCCCCATGTACTTCCAATTCCCTGTGGCAGTGGCAGTGACGTATCTAGGCCAATCATATGCGCTATTTTAACATCTAAGTTAAATAGCAAGCGAGTCTGGGACCCACTACCTTCTCCACTGCTACTGAAATCCAGCAAATGGGACCAATTCTCCTTCTCTTATGGATGGAGCTTGAGAGGGCATCCAAGCCAATATGGATGTACTGTAGGCCGCTCTCTGCTGTGGCGGAAAAGGGAGGAAGAGGGGTTGGATAAACACTCAACACAACCCCTAGGAGCCCAAATCAGGCAATTAACAACAGCAGGGCCCACGTCCAATGGGCACCCCAAGCGAGCCCCTCGATGACATGGAGACATTCATATCACTCGGTCTATTCTAGTCACGATCCAATTTCACTGGCATAGATGGCGATTGCAAACTGTGCTCCATGTTATCAACTCAAGTTAAATGGTCACAGCTGAGGAAAAGGAAGCTTGGCGGATCTGCCTGTGTCGGCGCAAACCTGCTTCAAGAAGCCTGCAGTGTGATGAATGCCATCCTAACGAGCCCGCCACCAGACCCTGCACACCCCTCGTGCCGTTGCCTCGGCCGTGAACTTGGAGGCAGCCTGGGTCATACAGATGGGATCCCTGAGCCACCCGTGCCATCATCTCCCGCCGGGCTTCTTGGAGACGCAGTCTACATCCTCGTGACATCTGTCAGCTGTGCACCCAAATATCGCACTTCTCGTGATTTTGTCGGATCATCACCACCGTAATAGGACGCTGAAATTCACAAACGTGTCTATTTCCGGGAACTGCCATCTCCTTTTGAAAAGAGAGAGGTTTTTGCTGGGGACAGGAATCCCACATGTCTCAAGAGGGCACCTGGCTTAGTGGAGTTGGGGAGGGTTTTTTTCTTTCTTTTTTTTTTCCCCTGGGAGAGGCTGCTGAGATCTCTAATGCTGAGAGTTTAAATATATCAGTGGCTGCAAAGCTTCGCCCGCAAGTGATGAATTGCTCAGAAAATCAAAGGACTTTAAAGCAAAGGGAGAAAAAAGGGCAGTTCTCCCCCCTGACCCCACCCCCACCCGCCTGTGCTGGCACCTTAGGCTGGGTCCCCGGTGGCTTTGTCTGGAAATTTGGGGGCCACCAGCACAAAGGACACTTGGAGGGCAAAGACAGACCGTCCCCCAGAAGCTACCTGCCTCTCCCAGGCAGCTTTCTTTTCATCACAAGGAGCAGTGGGGGCAGCGTGGTGGAGATCCAGGCAAAGAAGTGGACGTAGCCTGCCTTCTAAGGCTTTCTGAGGGGCAGGAGCCTGTGGCCATTGCAAAGGGAAGCCGGGTCAGGCTCCAACCCAAGTGACATGGCCAGTGTCTCTCTCCTGCCCAGAGGGCAACGTCCAGGCCAGGACCTGGGGACGCTGCCTAGAGAACTGGGGCTGGGGTTACTCTGCTTCTGAGCTGTCACTCTCGTCTTCATCAGACCTCCGCCCTCGGGATGGGAGATATTCCATTTATTCATTACAGTAATGGCTCTGAGTGAGTGCTAAGGAGACCGGCGTTCACTCCTGAGCTGTAACAACTATCGCCGCCGGCACTGACTTCCTGTCCCACAGCCGTGGCAGTGATGGTTCATGTGCATCGCACTGCATCTTACAGAACCCTGCCCGCCTCACTGTTCCAAGGATCCTCCCAGGACACTGGGAGGGGAGCCTGGCAGGACCCACCACCGCATCTGCTGCTGAGGCTGCCCCCTGGTGGACACCTGGAAGCCGAGGTTTGCAAAGGTTAAACTTGGGGAGGGCCACACAGCATAAAAACTTCAGGAGCTAGGACGAGGTCCAGGGTTTTCTGCTCCCTTCCACCCAAGACCTATTCGGTTATTTCCACTATGGCTCATGGAAATGGAATTTCAGACATGATGTTCAAAATCATTCCCAGAGCCCACTCTGCCCCTGCGACAGGCCAGCCCTAAGCTGCTCACTGGAGATCTGCAGGGCCAGGAGGTGTGCATGGAGGCTCAGGGCACAGTGCCCTCGGGGGGTCCCCTGTCTTCAGCCCTGTGCCCTGCTCCCTTCCCTGCCATGGGCAGCCCTCCTGCCAGCTCTTGCTGCCGGGCAGCATGGGGCTTCCCACAAATTTATGGAGGGAGATTGGATCCTGCAGGGCCCCTAAGCAGGAGCCCCGAAGACTTCACATGAAAAATGATTGCACCACACACAGCGGCTGTTTAAACCTGTCACTTTAAAATATCCCTTCTCCTCTGCCTTAGGCTGGGACCAGGAGCTCACCCCCAGGAAGAGGAAATCAGTTTAAAGTGACAGCCTTTAATTTCTGAAGCCAAATCTTGGCATTGGCGGCAGACTTTTTTATGTTCTGAGGTCTCAATTTAAAAGCACAGAGCCCCAATGGCACCCCACCGATCTCATAAGTTTTGGTACCTCATCCCCAGATTTCTTTTCATGAGGAAAAAACTCCAGAAAGCTAGGGAGAGTCTTCCTGGAGGGGATGAGCTCAGAGCAGGGCAGCACAGAAGCATGCCTAGGGCATTAAAGGGACAGCCCAGGACCCTGCAGGGAAGCTGATGGGCCTTTAACTGCTTTTCTGTCATTAAGGTTGCCATTACCAGGTTGCCTGCAGCAGGATAGGATGCTCAGCACTCACTTAAAATGTATTTCATTACTAGAGGGCAGTTAAAACCTAAATCCTAGAAGATGTTGAATACAGGCTTTTAGTACTCATCAAGGCTCTACCTTGTTCTCACCTCTTCCATGAAGCCTTCTGGGATCAGCCTGTCCAGAGCACTGAATCCCTTTCCTAAGTCTCCAAGCCCTTTGTGACTGTAGTTCATGTATACCAGTGGTCGGCAAACTCATTAGTCAACAGAGCCAAATATCAACAGTACAACGATTGAAATTTCTTTTGAGAGCCAAATTTTTTAAACTTAAACTTCTTCTAACGCCACTTCTTCAAAATAGACTCGCCCAGGCCGTGGTATTTTGTGGAAGAGCCACACTCAAGGGGCCAACGAGCCGCATGTGGCTCACAAACCGCAGTTTGCCGACCACGGATGTATACTGTTTTGTCAGTTTTATTGTGTGGATGTATCATTTCCTCACCTAAGAAGCCCTACTATACCATGTGTTCTAACGTGAGTGTCTATGACATTGCCTTAACTCTATTAGATCGTTCATAAAAATGCCCTGCTGGGATTTTTATCCGGAATGCGAAAAAATGGCCAATGCATATGACTACAAAAATTACATCTCCTGGTGCCTCTGACATGCAATTCCTTTCACCGTGTTTCTGGGGCCTAGCTCAGGGCTAAGCACACTCAGCTGCTGTAGTGACGTGTTGAATGAATGAAGTGGATGGATTTTTGCAGAAGTGAAAGGAAAGAACCACACCCATTTGGTGCAGTTAGTGGCCCGGAGGTGCTGGGGCTCGCGTGGCAGACAGACGAATGCCAAGTGGTGCCGCCTGGGAATCAAACCTGCAACCCTTTGGTGTAGGGGACAACGCTCCAACCAACGGAGCCACCTGGTCAGGGCAAGACTGGGGCAAGACTCCTGCTTTACTGACTGGGTCCCTAGGACAGGTGACGTGATCTCTGAGTTTCTGTGTCTTCATCAGAAGAATAACTATCTCAGGCTTATTGTGAGACATAAATGAGATAAAAGACATAGAGTTGATTTTCAAGATGTGATGCACTATGACGTCATGTCAATTATTAGGACTTGGATTGCAGGAAATATTAGGTTGTAAAAGAAGAGATTCCAGGTGTGGTTCCCCTATGAAAAATTAGAGAAACTCCACTCTTCACTTTATCCCATTGAGAGAGAGAGAGAGAGAGAGAGAGAAAGAGAGAGAGAGAGGAGGCTGGTGTTGAGAAATTGTGACATTGCTTTATAGATTCAAATATTTGCCTGTTAGATAGTTTTGAACATCACAAATTACAATTTTAGAAATTCTTTTATAAAAGTTTCCAACAGAAAAGTGGGAAAGAGAGGAGGAGAGGACAGAGACCCTCACCAAACAAGCCTGAGTACTCCCAAGTGAGTGAAATTACCTTCTAATCAAACGCTTTACTAAACAGACACCAGAGTCCAGTGCTGACAGCTCTACGGGCGAGGCATTTGCATTTGCAGTGAATTGGGAAATACTGCTTTGTGGTTGGGGCTGCATCCGGGGGTGCTGTCGACTCGTGCTAAACAACACCTGCTTCCACTGTCAGGGCACCTGGGTGCCGGGGCCATTCTTCAGGTCTCCCCTAAACTGGTCTTGCAGGTAACCACGGGCAATGCCACTTTGGACCATATAGCAGCTGAGCTTCTTTTACGAAGACCTACAGCAACTGGTGTGAAAATATATCTAGAGAAACTGAACGGACAGAGGTGCTATAATTACCCGGGACTGGGTGGGGGGGTGGTGGAGAAGGGGCAGGGCAAATGTGGGGGTGCAGCCGCAGGTCCAGCTGCTGCACCCTCCTTTGTGGGAAGACCGTGACGGGACCAGAACCTGCACCACAAATGCGCCTCTCTGACATACTGATTATGTTTAGCAGAAGGCAGTGGGAAAACAGAAACGGGGTTTTCTGCTCTCCCACCTTCTACCTAAAAGCAGAACATGACATTTCCCCTGAGAAAGGCTCCCAGGAAGAGAAGAACATTCTTATCACCAGACAGGGAGTCAGCGCTGAAATGGACCTGCATCGACAGATGTCCTAAAATCACCCTGATTTTCTATCAGTTTCCCCAATGTATTTCTTAGTCATTTCCCCACAAGTTACTCTTTCTGGCGCAAGTCCCTTTTTACTTTGTCTTATCATGTTCCCCCAGATTATCATAGTATATGAGCCCCTAAGTTGAACCCCAGCTATGGGGGTTTCACTCTTTCTATGAAGTCACCCAGGTCACTAAAAATATTAGCATCAAATAAAATGTGTGTATGCTTTTCTCCTGTTAATCTGTCTCTTGTCAGCTTAACTCCTAGGCCCTAGTTACAGACCCGAAGAAGGTAGAGAAGTGTCTTTTCTCCCCTTCAGATAAGAACTGGAATGCCCAGGGTGTCACCACCGGAAACACACGTGTGCTCCCTTCAGACAAGTCTCAGCGTGACCCAGGCAGCTGGTCCTTCCAGCTGCCCAGTTCCAGCCACGCGTTGGGTAAGTTAAATGATAGCAGAGCTGAGCTGCCATCAGCATCACCCTGGGAAGGAGCGAAGTCCCCAGGCAGACACTCCCCGACTACAAGAACACAGTGGGAATACTGTTATGAGGGACATGGTTAAAATTGCTGGCTTTTTAAAAATATTTGTCTAATACTTCTTTGACAGAGTCCAGTTCTTCAGTTCCCTAAAAAAATATTTCCGTTTTTTATTTTTTTATGACCAACAAAAATCTCAGGAAATTGCTTATAAAACTTTTGGAGGCCCGGCCTGCTTGGCTCAGAGGTTGAGTGTCAACCGATGAACCAGGAGGTCACGGTTCAATTCCTGGTGAGGGCGCATGTCCGGGCTGCAGGCTCCATCCCTAGTATGGGGCGTGCAGGAGGTAGACGATCCATGACTCTCTCTCATCATTGATGTTTCTCTCTCTCTCCCTTCCTCTCTGAAATAAATATATATATATATTAAAAACAAAAACACCTTTTGGGGGATTATTTAGCAGGCTCTTCTGTCTCTAGAACCACGCCAGCCAGTGAAAACCTGTCCTCTTGTAGTCCAACCACCATTGTAACCCAACGCCTCATAGAATCACAAGAAATGCAGGGAGTAAAGCAGGACATTGAGTGTCAAGCCCAGAGAGCTGGGGGACATGCCCAAGGTCACACTCAGAACCTTTAATGGGAGGCGGGGAATGGGACCCAGTCTCTTGACAGGCAGCCAGCACTTGTCTGCTGCTCAGTGAGGATTAAAGGCTCCTCTCCTTCTGACTTCAGGGCACAGTCAGAGCAGCTGACCACCTCCCTCCCTTAAGCCTCTCTGTGCGTTTGAAGATAGTAATTAAAGCCCGCTTTGCCTCCCTCCTCTAAGCAGATGCCAGTTCTTCAGCCTTTCTCTGAAGGTTTTATTCTCCAAACACCTCATCACCTTGGAATCTCCCCAGCCATTCTTAAATATTGGGTCTGAGGGGGAAAAATCAACCCAATCTTGAGAATAGAAAAAATCCCTCAGTCCTTTGCTAGAAATGCTTGGGAGTGATGATCAAAGCCCCGCCTTCCCTGCTGCCCAAGCCCCTTTCCACAGCACGGATGGTCTGTGGCCATTCCCGGGGTGCTGCACAGGAGGGGCGCCGTGACGCCCCAACGCAGGGTATTAACTGCCGCTGTAGACATTTGAAAAGGTTGCTGGGTAATTGAATGACCGACAGCCCTTATCGGGAGCTGTGTACCAAGATAAGGGTAATCAAATTTCATGCTTCAGGGGCTCCGTGGCTTTAGCTGGCCACCTCAGGGTCACAAAGAATTCCTCTCCCCACCCAACCACTATCTTTCCCTACCAACAGCTCTGCACAATTGGCCAGTAGCATTTTGGGCTTTTGTGTATTTCTCTGAAGAGTCCCCCCTAAGGAAATTCCTGGAGTCAAGGAACCTTCTGTAAAGAGACCAAACTGTGGGCCAATTGGTCCCAGGAAAATGAATTCCTGTTTGTTCATCCCCCCCTCCTCGGAGGCAGCTGATCATTCATCAGACATGTCCATGGGGGGAGGGGAAGGAGAACAAAGGCAGGGGAATGAAATGCAAGAAAAATAGGAGAAAGAAGGAAAGGAAAAAGCGACTGGGAAGGAATCAAACATATTTAACACAAACAGAACGAGAAACGCTAGTGTCAGCACCAGCACCCAAGCTGCCTTACAAGATGTAGCAAACGTCAGACACGTCGCGGGCAGCTGCCTCTGAGTTCTGGAGGAGACAACACTGTTAGGAAACTGAACCCCAGCTCAACCTCGTGGTCCTAAACAAATAAAGACACCTGGGAGCCTTGGCTGGTGTGGCTCAGTGGATAAAGCACCGGCCTGCGGACTGAAGGGTCCCGGGTTTGATTCCGACAAGAGCACATGCCCGGGTTGCGGGCTTGATCCCCATTAGAGGGTGGGCAGGAGGCGACAGATCAATGATTCTCTCTCATCATTGATGTTCCTATCTCTCCCTCCCTCTCCCTTCCTCTCTAAAATCAATAAAAAACACACAAAAACTAAATAAAGACACCCAGGAGGGATCCAGAAAGAACTTCCTCCCTCCACCATCGTGATGATGGGGATGTATTGATTCAGAGAGCTTCTCCGATTGGGTGGTGAGTCAGGAGCCAGATCTAAAATCAGTTACCAGCTCAGACTGAGAATAGCTAGCTGCCGATCTCCTTATTTGGGAAAAGAAAGGCTTGGACAAAACTTTCGCTAAGGCGCCTCTGTATTAGAATGGGTAAGATCACAAGTAAGAAGCCCACTTCTTCAGTTGAGAAGCTTTAAGACATGCTCTGTGGTGTGTCTGGAGGGACATTTCTGGCCAAAAGCGACGTCTGCAGAGGCCATACATTCAACACAGCACAGCTGGCATGCCCATGGTTGCTTCTTGTTGGAAAACATTTTAAAGTGAAGAAATTGTTGGTATAAATATCATTGGAAAGGAGGTTCGGGATGAGAGAGTCCCTAGCACCACGGACATGCCCGCCCTGGGGGTGGGGTTGCGCACATGCCCCTGGTGTTAGCCTAGGGAGCTGGTTGGTTATGAATAAAGGAAGGGAGTGAGGGGACCAGACATCAAGCCTAATAAACTAGGGAGCTGAATCAGATCTTAAGATCAGATACTAAACCTCATTCAGTAGGAAGCCACAACATTCCTAGGCTGCCCAGCACAAAATCCTCCTCCCCTAACTGCCCCGCCCCCCAGACCTAATCCCTGAAGCAAACAGGAAAAATCTCCCTGGGGGACACCCGCCCACCAGGATGGCGGGGGAGGGGGGGTCCTTTGCTAGGCACATTATTATATGCCAGGCACTGCACTAAGTGCTTTATAAAAATGACCTCACTTGATCCTCATAAAGACTCTGAAGATGTACCTAGTGGCATTCCTATGTTCTAGATGAGGAAATTGGAACTCACATAGATTAACTAACAGGTCCAGTGGCAGAACGGTCGTAAGTTTCTGAATCAGGACTTGACTTTAGGTCTGCAGACTACGGATCCCCCTTGACCATGGTCCCATTCTGCCGCGTGAGCCACAGCCCTGGATGACATCACTAGGCCTTCTGGGCTTTCCTTGTCAAAGACAGTCTATCCCAAGCATGTCAAACTCGCGGCCCGCGTTTATTTAAAGGAGGCGTGTGGCCCGCAGACCGAGAGTTTGACATGCTTCATCTATACCGTAGCCACTGCCCACATGTGGCAATTGAGCCCGTGAGACATTGCATGTGGAGATGCCCTCCGTGTAAAACATATGGTAATTTCAAAGACTTAGTACAAAAACAGTAGAATGTGTCAGCAAATTTATGTTGATTCCCTGCTGAGATTATGCTATCTCAGATATATTGGGTTAAATAAATTAATAAACCTAATTTCACCTTTTTACTTTTTTCTACAAATGTGACCCCAGGAAATTTGGAATCACACACATGGTTTCCATTATACTTCTGTTGGACAGCGCTGGGCCGGCAGGTTCTCTGGTCTCCTGCCTACCCATCCGGAAGGTGTAGGCCAGTGATGGGCAACCTTTTGAGCTTGGTGTGTCAAACTTCGCCAAAAAACTGAGCATAACTCAGGTAGTGCGTCACTTTGAGGAAAAAACTAACTCCAAGACTCTAGTCGCAAATGTTTCATCCTCAGGAGCAGCAAATGTTTCATCCTCGGCATGCGGCCGCGTGTCATCAGAAATGGCTATGCGTGTCAGTGCTGACACGCGTGTCATAGGTTCGCCATCACTGGTGTAGGCTGTGGCTTCTTTTTGTGGCTGATCAGAGCAGCCCTCCTTACACTGAAGATGGTGACTGAGGAAGAGCTCCCCCAGGCCCCTAACCCTGCCCCCCCATCATGGAGCAGTGTTCCTATTTAAGGGAGGCTTTCAGGGACTACCCCTCCCAGTCCTGCAGGGGAGAAAGACAGTATTCTGAGTTTATTAGCTAATATTTGCAAAGTGCTTTGAAGATGAAATGCGTTACATTAATGCTAGTAATAGCAGGCTGCAGTCCTGTGGGCCTTTCATCTGGGGATATCAAAGTTCCCATCACAGGCAGGCATTATTGTTCTATTACTTTCACATTAATTGTGCCTCATTGGGGAGCGGAGCCATGATTTTCCTGGCTACCAGGCCAAGGAGTGAGAGAGTGGCAGGTGGCTTGTGGTCAGGGAAGAATTATACTCGTTGCACCCAGCCCAACTTTTAGGTTAAATGAACTCGAGGCCAGATACACACACACACACACACACACACACACACGAAAGACCATCCTGTCAGAGCATAGCACCCATGAAAAACCCCCTAAAGAATACCTTCCTTGGTACTTGCTCTGCTGAGGGCCCAGTGCACACTCAGTGAATCCTAGCTGGTTGGCTGAGCAGTTTGGTAGAGAAGGTGTCTGTCATTCATTGTCAGCCCTGGTGGCGGATATGACAGTCTGAGAGAGGCATGGCCCCAGAGCTTAAATGCTGTGCTCAGCCCAATCCCCACCAGGCTTCGCTGGGCCCTACTGTTTTCTGCATTCTACAGCAGGAAGCCACACCTGACGCTGTGCTTAATCAAGCAGAGCGAGAGCGCCTGCAAAAATAGAAAGGGGCATGGTAGGCAGAGGTGCTCTCTGCAGTCTATCCTCAGCCCCAGCCTCAGGTGCAAAGCACTTGGGGCCCTGGGGAATGTCACAGCCAAGGCACAGGCAAGGAAGGCCTCCCCAGCAGATGCCAGCCTCCTGCCTGCAAGAGTGAAAGACCAGAAAGTAGGCTTGCCCTGCAGGTGCAAAGCCACAGTGTGACATCCCCTTGGAGAAATTCCTTTATGCTAATTAAGGCCACCAGGAAGCCAGCCAGTGTGCGATGCTGATGTCACAGCTGGATGCCCACTGCTCAGGAGGAGGAGGAGAGAGAAGGGGAGAAGGAGAGAGAAGGGGAGACAAAAGAGCACAGGAGTGACAAGCACCCCACCCCCAGGCAGGGGCTGGGTCTCTGTGTGCGTGCACACTTTGCTAAAAAGGAATAAAATGTGTCATTTCAGGCTGCAGAAGTTGAACATTACTAATTAAGAAATTACTTAATTATGGAGAAGAAAATAAAATGAGGTATTTTGCCCTCGAGGGCAAAAATATCTTTGATTTGCTGAATCAAGGAAATGATGAGATTCAAACATTGAATAATTGGAAATGGCTCCAACAAAAGCATCAGACGCTCCCTGCGAGGCCTCCTGGGGAACCTGCCTTTCCTCGGGAGCCCCTGTCTCCTGCTCTTCCTTCCTGTAAATGCGGGTTCTCTGGAGTGGCCTGACTACCCACAGCCCTTGACTTCGGGGGTGCAAAACCCAGACTCCCTGCACCTCTGTCTCATGCTAAGGATGTCTATTCGTGATGTTTTATTCATCAACCCTCAACTATTTTAATTCCTGCCCACCAAGGCTCAGTCAATTAGCTCTCTTCTGCTCACCCACAATTTCTTACTAGATTACAAATCTTTATCCACCGGCTCACTAAACCTGACACCAGTATTATGGTCTCTTGATTCCTCACCTGACCTCAATTCTGCAGCTTAGAAGTACCCCCATCATAGACCAAAAGAGCCAGCAGCCACCCCACCAGGCCTGGAATTGGAAAAAAAAACTTCAGCGTTTTAACATTCTTTTTAAAATATGAGATAAGGAAAGCTCATTTGCATGTCTTTATCTAAACACTAAATTGCTCTAAGCGTCACCTTTATACTGATAATTCCTCTTTCTCCAGCCAAGCTCTACCTTTCAGGCCTATATTTTTAATTGCCTCCATCGTATATTCACAGATCACCTCAAAAGTCAACATACCCAACATTGCTCTCCTCAAGGCACCTTTTTCTCACCCAATAGACCGTTAAGATTTAATTACAAAGAATTTGAAGGAACCCCAAATCTTTCACTTGCCCAGGTTGAAAACTGAAGCCTGCTCTTATCTCTTGACCATTTCTCCATATTCAATCAGTCACTAAGCTCTGTTAAAGCAAAATACTCTATATGGAGAGCTTTCAAACATTTCCCATTCATTTATCTTATTTGTCCTCATCGGAAATTGATGAAGTAGACAATAGATGGAGAAACGAGAGAGCTCATGCTTAGGTGCCCATTTGACATCCTTCATTTTGGGAAGGCTTGATATTATTTCCCAAGGAAACCTTCCCTGAACCCCCAAAACTAGTTATATTCCTCCTTTAGTTCCAGTATTATTCACTACTTTCTCTGTTACTAACACTAGGCTGTTAGCTATATGAAATCAGAAATGATTTACCAATATTTACACACCACTCAGTAGTGTGCCTGGAAGATAGAAAGCATACAATACATTGCCTTCCAATGATGGAGAGCATGCATGAAAATGAACAAATGGAATCATATTTGTAAGGTCACACAACCAGTAAATGGTGGAGCCAGAGACAAGAACTAAGCTCCTCTTTCCACCGAGTTCCTAACTAGTCTCCTTGCCAGATGCCGCCAGGGTGGTGTTGGAGGAATCATATCGGGGCATGTTTTACCATCACATATTATATCATAAATCAGTTATATGTACTTGTTCCCATTCACACAAGTCTGAACATTTCAACATGCCACACTAGCCCTCACTCTGTCTTTAGCCACGTTAGAGAAACGTAGAGTTGAAAGAGGCCCAGGTAATGTACTGCAACTTCCTTCTCAATGCTAGACTCTCTCCCAGGGCACAGCTTTCCCCAAATCCAAGGGGAGAGCTGGCATCCCCAGTGGCCTTGAGGAGCACACCTTTACTTCCTGTGGGACCAACGTGGGCATCCTCCGAGCTGGGGACCTCCTCACTGCCCTCAGTGACGTGGTTCCGAGCACACACTCCTCCATCTGTTGCCACCTTGAGTCCCACCTCTCCTACAGGCTCATCCTCAGAAGGCCTCCCTTGGACCCCCAAAGCATCCTTTCCTGCAATCTTGTAAGCTCTATTGATCCCCACTTTCACACTTAGACTCATATATTTTTAATCAGACCTCATAAATGTTTGAGGCTTATATGGCAGCTAACTTGTAAAAAATAAAATAAAAAAATGGATCCTATCTCCTCCTCTTACTTCCAGAAAATAAATCACCAAATATGTCATGAGCATCCATGGGAAAACTCTGTGAGCTGGGCACCTTCAGGCCCATTTGCAAATACGTCCTGTCAACAACCTATATCATCAGGAAGTGATATCATCACCAGATAGGAAAACTGGCTTCCGGGACAAAGTGATCTTCTAAGGATCAACTAAAATAAACGAAATGACACAGCTGTGATTCTAATCCAAGTATTGACATTATTTTGCTAGGTTGCCATAACCACATACCCCAGGCTGAGTGGATTAAACCACAGAGATTCCTTTTGTCAGTTCTGGAGGCCAAGGAGGCCAAAATAAAGGTGTCAGCATATTTGGCTTCTCCTGAGGCCTCTCCCCTTGGCTTGCAGATGGCCACCTTCTCAGGGGTCTTCACATGGTCTTTCCTCTGTGTTCATCCTGGTATTTTTCCCTCCTCTTATGAAGACATCAGTCCAAGATCTCACTTTACGTACTTACCTCTTTAAAGTCTCTGTATGCAAATAAGCCACATTTTAAGGTGCTGGGAGCTAGGTTTTCAGCATTGGATTTTGGGGGGAGGGGAGGAGAGATACAATTTATCCCATAACAGTATTCTCACTGCAATTTGTGCATAACCATTCTGTATACATAAGAAATGCCAACTGAGTATGACTGAAAGGCAACCTACAGGCTAATTAATTTTGGAGAGGGAATGTTACAAGTTCTTGTGATTGTTTTAATTATTTTTGTTATTTGTTTGGTTAATTTTTTTTTTTACCCAATCTGAAAGTGACAAGGAATATCTGGGACTCTTTCCAAGTTCTAGACTCCAAAGAAATAAGAATACATTAAAAGGAAGTTTAAAAAAAAGAGTCAAAATCCATCAATACATTCAAAATAAATTTCACACTACGTCCGTTGCTTGCTTTTTTCTTTGTCTTTCTCTTTCCCTGGACCTTTGTGGGGGGGTGGGGGTGGGGGTGCTCATCATCTGTTTGCTGCAGGCAGTTGTCTGGAGAAAAGACTTTCTGGTGAACCCTCGGTGCCTGTGAGGTGAGAATCCAGAGCTCACAGCAAATGCAATGTTCTGGAGAGTAACTGTTTTCTAACACCAGTTACCAGGTCAGAGTGTCCATCTAGCACAGTACCAAAACCCAGAAGATGCTCAGGAAATACGCTAAATGAGGTGAATTGAAGAGGGCTTTGCTGTGGGGATAGAGAGAGCCTTTCTTGGAAATGTGTGGGCCGGGCTCCCAGGGAGCGGCCCTGAATGGAGCAGAGCTGCTGGGCCACCTTCACCTGCAGTTATTTTTGTTGCAATAACCAGCCGCCAAATAACTTGATCCAGGGAACAAGAGGTGAGAACCATTCATCCTTCCAGGTGCAGTGGAGTGAGTGTGGTGGCTTACTGCAGATGCATTCAGCCCAAGGCGAGGAGAGGAACCAGACAGCTGCTCTGAGAAGGGGAGAAAAGCAGGTCACGCGGACAATCCCAGGAAGGCAGGGCCAGGCCCAGGAAGGCAGGGCCAGCTTGCTGAGCAGACAGAGAAGCCAGACCTGCCCACAGGCTTCAGGGCCCCTGGGTCTCCGCCCGGCTCTCTGGAGGCATTGGAAGTCCTTGCAGGGGACCTGGGCGTGGCCACGCTGCAAGTCCATGGCTTCAGTTCGGATTTTCACAGACACCGAGATGAGGACACAGGACAAGTCCTTTGTTTGGGAGGTAAAGAAGCACACGTGTTGGGGAGCAGGGCCCTAAGAGCAGAAAAGAAGGCACCCGCTACAGCCCATGTCACTTGCTCCTTTTTGGGGAACTCGGGGAGCATAACACACACCTCCGCTGGTTGTCCCACTGGAGACAGGACAGAGTTGTTGTGGTGTGTGCATACCACCCCCCTGTCATCGGTGGGGACACAGCAACTCCCAGCCCTCAGACCTGCCCCTGGGGACAGAGTGGGCTCCAGTGGTAAGAGGATGGCCTCCACCTTTATGCTGAGACACCCAGGCGCTGGCAGTCCAAATGCAGGGGACATGGCTGGGGCGTGCACAGTGTCCACTGCCCATTATAACATGGGGAGCAGGGAAGGGCTTCGGAGTCCGACCACGTGGCTGGAAATTCCAGCGTTGCCCTTCCGCAGAGGACTGCCCACTATTGCCCCTACCCAGCTTTCCTCCTAAAAAAAAGGTCTTTTGCTTCATAATTTGGTTCAAGCATCATCAACTCAGGAGAGACTTGTCCTTGCTGCCATGTATTAAGTGCCTTCCTTTCCTCCCAGAGGTCTCTGCCTCTGCAACCAGCAGTCAGGCTCCAGTGATGGTTCAGGAGCATTTGGGGAACTTTCTTGAATGCCTATCTTAGCCAAGTTACCTAATTTTTATATCCAATTTCTTCATGTGAAAGAAACAACACACACACACACACACACACAGAAATGGCAGTGCATGGACATGTATGGAAGGGCTGAAGTAATGCCTGAAAGAACAGAATGAGATCATCCATGCGATGCCCTGAACATTTGCCAAACGCTCAATAAATTCTAGTTATTAGTATTGTCAGCCACTCACATGATCAAGGCCAATACGTTAATACAGCAGCAAGGAGTGCGGTTCTGAATGTAGGGGGCCTAGAACAGGTACATGGTACAGCCTGCCCGGCAACCAGCAGTCAGGCCCCAGTGACTGTTCAAGAGCATTTGGGGAACTTTCTCGAATACCTATCTTCTTCATGATTTTACGTGGTTGGTCCCAAAGTCCATCTACCATTGCATAAAAGGTGACTACTGAAGAGCTAGTCAGATCTTAAGGACACACTGTCCTCTAGATTTTAAAGACACATCCTCCTCTAGTTCCTTGAGTATGTGGCTATAAAACAATGTGTAGCTTTCATCTTAGCCAGTTCTCACCTGTCTGTACCACTGGGAAAGATAAGAAATGGGGGTGCACAAATACTTGGATCATTCAACATTCTGTACAATTAGCCTGTAGGTGCCTTGAGGCACAGTGGATTATCTGGGGCCACTGTGACAATGGGGCTCTCTCTACCGGTATTCCCTAAGCACACACCCCCTGGTGGTTGGACAAGGCAGGTCAGAGCCTTCTGGATGGTGAAGGATGCCATCTGGGAGTTACAGCTCTGCCACTGATGCAGAACCACAACACAGGAGCATCGAATGAAGCCAGCGGGCCCCAGGAAAGAATGAGTCCTGGGTGTCTGGTTAAGACCTTCCTGAGGCGACTGTGTTGGAATGTCCAGCACACGCTTCCCACAACTCAACAGCAGTGGAGTATGTGTTCATTCTTTTATCCCAAACAACGGCAGTTTGTAAAAATCATTTCTCCCCAAAGTTAAAAGGCTTGAATGGGAAAATGGCCCAGTTAGTTTATTGATATGCTGCGAATACTAATATGAAAGTTCAAAAGCCATTTACTATCCATTTATTAAGTCCATATGACATGATGAACATCATGTAATTGGGGATCTGTCATCTCAGCCTTTACATTGTGCATGGTGCAGCCCAAGAGCAGAGAAGTAAATGGAGTTGGAGAACAATGTGATAATCACTGAAATAAAAGCAGAGGCAGAGATCTCTGGGAGGAAAGGAAGGCACTTAATACATGGCAGCAAGGACAAGTCTCTCCTGAGTTGATGATGCTTGAACCAAATTATGAAGCAAAAGACTTTTTTTTAGGAGGAAAGCTGGGTAGGGGCAATAGTGGGCCCCTTTTCCTAAATTTTTAAAAAAATATTTTTATTGATTTCAGAGAGAGATAGAAACATCTTATCTAATAAAAAAAAAGTAATATGCAAATTGACCATCACTCCAACGCACAAGATGGCTGCCCCCATGTGGTCAAAGATGGATGCCCCCATGTGGACACAAGATGGCCGCCACAAGATGGCCAGCAGGGGAGGGCAGTTAGGTGCGATCGAGCCTGCAGGGGAGGGCAGTTAGGGGTGAACAGGCCGGCAGAGGAGGGAAATTGGGGGAGACTGGGCCTGCACGGAAGGACAGTTGGGGGGGACCCAGGCCAGCAGGGGAGAGCAGTTGGGGGGACTAGGCTTGCAGGGGAGGGCAGTTAGGGGTGACCAGGCCTGCAGGGGAGAGCAGTTAGGAACAATTGGGCTGGCAGAGGAGCAGTTAGGCATCAATCAGGCTGGCAGGGGAGTGGTTAGGGGGTGATCAGGCTGACAGGCAGAAGCAGTTAGGGGCAATCAGGAAGGCAGGCAGGAGAGCAGTTGGAAGCCAGCAGTCCAGGATTGGGCCTAAATGGGCAGTCGGACATCCCTCGAGGGGTCCCAGATTGGAGAGGGTGCAGGCTGGGCTGAGGGACACCACCCATTACCCTGTGCACGAATTTCGTGCACTGGGCTTCTAGTCAATAATAAGATAGTATCATTGATCGACTGCCTTCTGCATGCCTCACGTGGGATGGAGCCTGCAACCTGGGCATGTGTTCTGACCAGAAATAGAACCATGATCTCCTGGTTCATAGGTGGATGCTTAACCAGTGAACAACACCAGCTGGGCAATAATGGGCACCTTTTAGGGCTAAGGAAGCAGCCTGTGCAAAGAAGAGAAGTGTGAGAATGCCTGAGGGCCTCTGAACAGCCGACCAGGGTGAGGTGGAGATGGAGGGCAGAGACAGACTGGATAAATGACTGCTGGACCTGAATGCCACGAAGTATTCTCTATTTCTTACAGAAAGTACTTAGCAACCTTTGAGTGTGTTCTTATTGCCAATGTTTCAAAGCAAGAAGTTATATATTGTTACAGAAAAACATTTGATGGCATTATAGAAAATAAATTGGTGGTGGCAAGTTTGGAGACAGGGGGACCTACTGAAAACAATTTTTCAAGCTAGAAATTATAATGATTGTAACAGTGCAGATGGTCAGGAGAGGACAAATTAAAAGCCTGTTATGTGGGTAGAATTGCCAGGGGTGGTAGCCGCAGTGACACGGAGAACAAAAATAGGGAGTAACTGAGAGTGACACCCAGGCCTTGGTCTTTGGCATAACACATTATGCCGACAGCCATGATCTGGACTGTAAGACAGAACTAGAATGAAGATAGAGAGAGAGAGAATGACATCAGCTTTTGTAGAAATGAATTTAAGATTTCTGTGGGAACGCAAAAGAAACCATCACGTGCCAAACTGGGTAAATAAATCTAAAGCTTAGGAGAGAGTTAGCACCTAAAACTACAGCCACAAAACAGACTGTATAAGCAAACAATTAAAAATGAGAAGAGAGGCTAAAGGATGCCCTGAAAAACAACACCGTATGAAGGGTAAGCTAGGAGCACAATTGAAAAGGCAAGCCCAGAAAAGCAAGAGAAACACTCGGAGAAGTACCGGGAGAAAGAATGGTGCTACATTTCCCATGAAAGCCATTTACACTGAGTGGCCAGATTATTATGATCTCTGAACGCATAATAATCCGGCCTCTCAGTGTATATCCTATATAATAAAAGGCTAATATGCAAATTGTCCCCTCGACCAGGAGTTCCACCAGCAGGCAGGCCGGCCAACCGCCCATGTCCCTTCCCCCTGGCCAGGCTGGCCTGACCCCACCCATGCACAAATTCATGCACCGGACCTTTAATATACATATATATATATATATATATATCTTGAGTGACCAGTTTATTATGCGTTCAGAGATCATAATAATCTGGCCACTCAGTGTAATTGATTCACTCAATTAAATCAAAACTGCTGGTCTCGTAGGTGCTCTAGGCACAGGGTTCAAATGTTTAGTAAAAAGACATGACTTCTCCCTCTACTGAATATACAGTACAATTGGAGAGGTTAATGTTCATCAAATAATTACATAAGTGTACTCTTTTTTTTTCCAAACACCGTTAGGGAGACTTGGGAGTTTTGAAGCGCAAAAGGAAGAGCTGCTAACATGAACTCAGAGGGAGTCAGATCAGAGAAGTGCCAGTGGCCACCGGACGGCTGTGCCACTTTCTGTGAAGGGAACATGAGTGGACCGGGGCATAGCAAAGCTAAGTTGCTGTGGCTTGAGGAGGCCTGAGAACCATGAGTGCAGGTTACTGTTTTAGTCAGTGCGCTTGTGAAGAAGAAAGAGAGATGGCCCATAACGTGGAATGCGCAGTGGAAGGAGCAGATTTTTGCAAAGATGGCAGAGGCTTGAGCATATTTTTTTTTTTTTTTTTTTGAAGAAAATGACCAAAGATATGATTGTGAAAATAATACAGGGCATATGCGTTAATTCATGGAGTGAAGTTCGCATGCAGTAGTGGAATGAGGAGCAAACAGAATGAGGGTCCAACACCTTTTTGGATAAGGCGGGAGGAAGGAAGCGAGGTGGGTAAGAACGCAGATACATCTGTACGAGGGAGGTAAGTGCAAAATTTGAGAGAATTTACACTTGATCATCTCACCTGTGAACTTGGGGCAAGGCTATCTGTTGAGATGAAAAGAAGATATGTAAGAGCCTTGAAGGGAGTGATAAGGAGTCAAAATAGTCCACGTAGAGAAATACCAAGAAATACGAAGTGACTTTAGCCTATAGCCATAACTTTAGAAAAATACCAGTCTACATAGTAATTCCATTATTATTGACTATATTTCCTAGGCTGTACTTGATATCCTGTGACTACCTTGTCATTACTGATTTGTACTTCTTTGTCCCTCACTTTTTTAAAAAAATATATATTTTATTGATTTCTTACAGAGAGGAAGGGAGAGGGATAGAGAAACATCGATGAGAGAGAAACATCCGTCAGCTGCCTCCTGCACACCCCCTACTGGGGATGTACCCGCAACCAAGGTACATGCCCTTGACCGGAATCGAACCTGGGACCCTTCAGTCCGCAAGCCGATGCTCTATCCACTGAGCCAAACCAATCAGGGCCTCACTATTTTTTTTTTCAACTGGTTTATGTGTCTTAGGAAATGACAGGCTCTCATCTCAACACTGTAGAGATGCCGGAGCACATACATTAATTATTCCTTCTGGTTCCTTTGGTGGAGCCACCTGGAGTCTATGCAGTCAAAACCGTGCCAGGAATACACTGGCCATCCTCACCTGACCTTGAGCAGATGGAACTTTCTGAGGCACCCCCTGCTCGAGACAAGGTATGTCACAACTCAGCTAGGCAACCCAGACAGAGGCAGCGAGGGGAAGGCTGACAGTCCCACCCCCAATTCCTGCTCTTTGTGACAGTTCATATACTTTAAACTTCACCTACTGGGGCTGTCAATTCCACCCAGACTCCCTCTGAAGCTATGATTGGAAGCAGACAGCTCCACAATAATTCTATCATCATTAAGCAGTTCTCGAGCACTTTAGAATGTCAAAGCACTTTATGATGGTGCTTATTAATTTTCCCACATAACAATGCCAGAAAGCAGCCCAACAGTCTGAGCGATACTTGTCAGAAGTGTGAGGAGGAGAAAATGGACTGTGGAGAGAAGCTACATCAGGATTTATCCTAGGAGAAGCAACAACATTCAGGCTAATAACTCTGAGTTTGGGAGATGCTTTTAAACACCCTCAGGGACCCAACTGCCCTGGTGAGAGGTAGCGCAAGACTCCACCAAGTCACCAAACACAACTTAAATAGTACCCTCCTCTAGCACAGTTCTCTTCCTGTCTATAAAAGGCTCAACACATAATAAACACATCCATATAACCCCATGCTACTGTTCGGTTGTATAGGTATGTGTATCTTTAAAAAAATTCTTTAAGCTTTACTTATAATGTGTGCTCTCTTCTGTATTTGTTATAACTCATTTTAAAAAAGAAGAAGTTTACGAAAAAGCGACGCTTTCAATGTTTTGGACAATAACCTGTAATTCTACATCATCATTCTAAAGCATCCCAACTATCAATCCTGGGTTTAAGTGAAAGAAATAAGCTTCGCTCAGTGGAAGTAGGGAAGAAGAAAGGAAAGGAGAAAAAGGAAAGAAGACATTAAAAACAAGGAAATCAAACAAGAAGTCTTTGGAAAAAGGCCATTTTTAATAGTCCATTGTAGCCAGAAAGAGAGAAGAAAAAACACACAATCATCTTCATCTTATCTCTACCACACTGAAAAACATTAGTGTAATTTTTAGTGAAGTTTTTTCTCTCAGTGTTTACTAAGAGAAAAACATCAGGTGAGATTTCCTTAATTAGAATTGTTTCAAGCACATAAAAAGGGCACCTGAAAGGAGAGAAAAGTTGTTTTTTAAAGAGCAGAGAGAGAACTGTAGCTGACAGCTCTTCTTTAATTTAATTACTACCGCTATCATTAGCAATGGACCTCTACCACTCAACATGACTGCGGGTCCTGAAGCCACTGCCTCTCCGCTTATCACGTCTGCTGCACCTGCCAACACAGTCCCGAGGGAGCAGGCCAAGCAGCTTCATCAACACACCTCCCAGAGCCGAAGAGGAAGAGGTTTGGTGGGCGTAACAGACAGAAGCCTTTGTTGCTGGCACCCTAGAAAACCTATCAGATTGATGTGGGAAATTCTATAATTCTATATTCAAATGTTGATTGCTGAGCCCAGCCATTGTGGCTCAGTGGTTGAACATCATCCTATGAACCAGGAGGTCACGGTTGGATTCCTGGTCAGGGCACATGCCAGGGTTGCAGGCTCCATTCCTAGGAAAGGATGTGCTGGGGGGCAGCCAATCAATGACTCTCTCTCCTCTCTCTCATCATTGATGTTTCTATCTCTCTATCCCTCTCAGAAATCAATTAAAAAATATAAATTTTTATTGCTAAAAGGTGATCAGAAAAGAAATTTCTCATAAAACGTAAGGAACCCTCAAGGGGGCTCAATAAAACATGTTTCCAGAGAGTGGGCTACAACAAAGGGCACTCTGAATTCAAACATGAACCATTTCACAGAACAGGATGAAAGGGTTGTTAGGCAGAATGGGAGAGAGCAGAAGCCTCAGTGTCCCAGACAGACAAGCAACCACAGGTCCAGAAATACAACCCAAGTGCGGGCAGGCACTCTCGACATGAGGTGACATGAAATGCTGTCATCCATTCCCTCCAGGCACTTGTCAGAAGGGGTCTGGCCTTTTGGAATCTGTTAGAAAAATACCAGGACAATCCCGATGAGATGAAAAGAACCACGTCTCCTCTATGCCAGGCAGGAAGTGACCATCGAGGTGAAGAGCTCCAGACTTGACTGTACCCCTTCACTCTCCACCGTCAAGTACCCACATGAGCCAGACCCAGTTTGGCATTTGGGGAAAGCCTGGCCAAGTTTCCTTAGAAGGTTTGCGTCATGGAGACAAAGCAATCGCTGGAACCACAATTCCTCAGAAAAGTCAATATTAAAGAGCTTGCTGATATCATATCTCAGAGGATCTCAATGCACTAAGCATTAGGCAGCAATCAGTTCCCGGTCCTTTAAACTACCCCCAACATGAGAGCCGATGCTTGTCCATCTTCCTAGACTAGAGGGATTTCCTTGCCTGCCCAGGGAAGGCAGGCAAGAAAGGTGTGCAAAGGCTGATGATATTAAAAGGCTAAGTTATTTCAAACTGTGCAAAAGGCTCAGGTAGATGTGAGTCCCATCCTTTGTCTATGAGAGATCCTGTAGAAATGTACAATTGACCTTTGAATGACACGGGGGGTGAGGGGTGCCGTCCCGGCACAGGTAACTTCCACTCCTCCTCCAAAACTTAGCTATAGTCCCTTGGTATCCAAGGAGGGTTGTTTCCAACACCCCGTGAAGATATCAAAATCAACGGGTCCTTAACTCCCTGAGATAACATGGCGTAGAATAATGCATACACTTGGCCTGCTGCATCCCAGGGTAGGTTGAAACTGGGGATGCGAACCCTGAGGATACTGAGGGCCTACTGTATGTTTATTGAAAAAAATGTTGCATGTAAGTGAACCAACACAGTTCAATTCTGTGTTGTTCAAGGGTCAACTGTCATGGCCTGATTTCACAGCTGCTGTGCAGGCAAGCTTTCTCCCAGAATCCGCAGAGAGTGGCCGTTAGGAAGCCTGCAGTCTCATAGAGAGAGATTTCTAGAGTAATACCAGGAAAGACTACCCATGACAATCTTTGCAGTAGTAGCAGTTTCATTTTAAAAAATAAATTATATTAGGTACCAGCCAGGTTAACCTATTAAGACATCAGAATTAATTCCTAATGGGAATTTCTAAAGTACATACACACATCCATACATATATACACACTCTCAATTAAAATAAAAGAGACAAGTTAGCCCAGGAATATAAATAGGAGATACAGCACAATCTGTGGTAAATTCCCCATAATATTTAATATTAGCATTTCATTCCATTTAGGCATCATCTAATTATGGTGTTGGTGAAGCTTCAGGGAAACGGTGTAACAGAGTTCAGAATGACATTTCCCTTTCCTTAAAAAGTGTATATTTGGTTTGTTTTCAAATTTGCTGTTTCTGGGCATTCTTGTAGATTAAGCTGTCACTCATCATCCAGCGAAGTCACCTGCTCAGGTGCTGCAGTGCTTAACGTGAGCCGGGCAGACCTGTGGAGGCGCCAGTTCTGTGAACTCTCTTCCTTTGGCCGATTCTCAGCAGGGTACCAAATACATTCAATTCTGGCTATCTTCTATGAATCTCATTAATGGTTTATATTGCTAATTGTATTTATAGTAACATGTGATCTATGTATAATCATATTATATATGTTATCTATATATATAAAAACCTAAGCAACCGAATGACCGAACAACTGATCGCTATGATGCACACTGACCACCAGGGGCAGATGCTCAATACCGGCACCTTGGTAGTCAGTGTGCTCCCACAACCAACCTCCCATGGCCTATCCCCCAGGCTGGCCCTGATTGCCCCGATCGCTGGCCAGGCTGAGAGACCTACCCGTGCACTAATTCATGCACTGGGCCTCTAGTAATGATAATAGTATATTATCATCACTCTAGTGTGCTTTGCTCCATAAATCCTCCATTTTGGTTTCTGCCCATTCCCTGGTGCTCCTGGTTTAAGCTGGCCAGGATCTCAGCCTTTTTCTCTTTCCCTTAACCCTCTTTCTATTTCCTGAGTCGGGGAGCAGGTAGGAGGGTTATGATCAATGTCTTAATAAGCACAGCAAAAGAAACACAGACTATATACAGTATGTTAGCCTTAGACCTAGCACTGCAGGGATTGGGCCTAAACCAGCAGTCGGACATCCCCCAAGGGGTCCTGGATTGCAAGAGGGCACAGGCCAGGCTGAGGAAAGCCCCTCTCCTGCACAAATCTGTGCACCGGGCCTCTAGTTTTAAATAAATAAGGAAATAAATAAGTAAAACAAAGTAAGAAGCAAAGAAACAAGGGTGCAGCCAAGTAAGGTACTTGTTTAAGTTTACACCATATTTTTTCCCTCCTCCAACCTCCCTCACTCCCTCTTTCCACAAAATTGGACTGAGTAACAACCCCCTCAATGTGCAATGGGCAAAAACTACAAAGGTGACAGTGATGTCCGGTCTGCCTTCAAAGACATTATAATCAATCAAGGGAAAGCAACACATGAATTCACTAAGATACAAGCAAATACTGGAATTAGGGTTTTACAAATTACTAAACAGCTTCAAAGAAGGGAAAATTAATTTTCGCTAACATTAAGAAAGCTTCAGAGAGGAGGCCTCACAAGTTGTGCTTTAAATACATTTAACCTCAGAGACAGGAAATGGGCCTTCCAGGCAGCAGGACGGGCAAATGCAGTCCTAGTAAGAAATCGTTTGTTGTTGTTTTCTTCAAAATATATTTTTATTGATTTCAGAGAGGAAGAGAAAGGCAGAGAGAGATAGAAACATCAATGATGAGAGAGAATCATTGATTGGCTGCCTCCTGCATGCTCCCCACTAGAGATCTAGCCCACAAACTGGGCATATGTCCTGACTGGGAATCGAACTATGACCTCTGGCTCATAGGTTGATGCTCAACCACTGAGCGACACTGGCAGGGCCTATTAAGAAATCTCAGTGGTGAAGAGCAGGGCATGAGTTTGCTTCATCTCACACCTTGACCAGCCCTCACCACACTAGGGTATTTCTAGTTGTCGATGGAAGAGTCAATGAGGATAAAATTGCACAGGTATGTCAGGGTCAGAAAACCAAAGCATTTGGGTGCCAAGTCAAGGAATTTGGATTTTATCCGCCAAGCACTGGGGAGTCTTGCAAAGGTAATGGCAAAATATGTATTCTCTAAAAAGGCATCTTTGGCAGCAGCAATAGGATGAATGGAGATGAGCTGAGTGCCGATACTATACAAAGAGCCTGAGTCAGAGATGAGGATGCGACCAGGACCTGAACATGGAAGATGGGAGAGGAGACAGCAATGCAGATGTCTCTGTGGACTGGATTCAATGTCAAAGTCGTGTTGGGGTGAGGAGAGAGGAGGTAGAGGTGAATGGACAGCTTCAAGGTTGGGTATTCGCGTGTCTGGTCCAGCAGGAAGGAGGCACGTTTGCAGCTTAAGCGAGGGGAGTGAGAACCAGACAGCTTTCTCCTTCTTCAGGAGGCCCCAGGGGAGTGTTATGAGAAACATTACATGAACTATATGTTTGACAAGCCCATTAAATACAGCACCAAGTTCAAAGAGAGGAGGAATCCAGCAAAAAGACCAAGTAACAGGCAGAAAGCCAAATGAAGAATTTACCTTGAGTCAAAGGCATGTGGGATTTTTACAGATCCACGAGAGTAATAGGATATGATGAAGAGTGGAGCTATAAATATAACCTGATGCCCATCTAATTAGGATAATAAAATCTGAGGAGTTGCTGTCCCATCAGTATGCTAATGCAACGCAACGCTGCCACCTTCCTTTCCCACAGTCCACTCAGATGCAAATCCAGTGACTGCACAGGCTGGCAGTGGACTGGAATGGAAGGGCTCAGCATGGCTGGGGAGGAAAACACTTAACAGTAAGGCCTCCTGCTGCTGCTGCCTGGGAGGAGGCTCCAGGGTGTCGGGAGGGAGAGTCAGGCCTTGTCTCTAATGGAAAATTATTTCAGGTTCCGAGTCTTGTTAGGAAGAAAGGCTCCTTTCCACCCATGTTTTCTCTGGATCGATTTGGTTTTTCTTTTCCTGAACTTTTGACCTGAGTCTGAAAAAAAAAAAATCAAAGCTTTTAAAAAAGAAGAGAGACACATATTTGACTACATAAAATCCGAAACTTCTGTAGCAAAGCCGAAAGACACACAGATTTGGGGGGGGGGGGGTTTTTTGAAAAGGATGCTCTCGCAGACTGAAAAGAGATGATGAATCAACAAATGGAAATTTGCAAAGGATTATTCGAGCAAATGCAAAGGGCAGGCTGACAGGACCTCGTGGGGAGCACAGATTTCACTACCTCAGCTCCACACTTGGGGAGCGCATGTGCTTTCAAGGCTCACAGCATCCCGGCTGGCAGGAAAACGGGTACCTTCAATGTATATCTTATAAAACGGGAGGACTGCACATTTTTTTGTCCACATCTGTCTTTCCTTATCCATCAATGCCCCATGGAAATCCCTCCAAATTATCTTTCCTAATTTGAATGTATTCTTTCAGAAGACTGCCTACATTCCCTGGTGTAAGCATAATAATTTCTTCAACCCAGTAGTGAACGTTCACTATTTTGGGGAATCAAATCTGTAATACTTTAATCACAAATATAGACTCTTAATTACATGGCTTTTATTTCTAGGGGATAGCTTTCAAGGTCTCCAAGACTTAGGATCACTGAAGCAACCCTGGTACCTCGTGTATGGACCTTTGGTTTTAGCGGGCATGGCCGAGGACAGCCATGGAAGGTAGTGGTTGGCAAAGGGCACAGATGCAAGAGCTCAGTTTTCTGGACTTCCTCCTTGCTTTGCCACTGACTTTGGGGAAGGTATTTAAACTCTCTTGGCTTCAGTTTCTTTCTTTGTAAAATTGGAATGTGAATATACTTTCCCTGTGAGATTTTACGACGATTAAATGAGTTACTATAGGTATGTAACTAATGCACTTGTACATCCAATTACATGTACTTAATGAGTATGTGATACAGTGACACAAGGAAAGTACCATAACCCTTGTGATTATTTTTCCTTAGAGAAAAGATACTGGAGACTACCTTTTTTTTACTACTTTCATTGCTCATTTACTATCTTCATTGTGTATATGATATGTGGGATGATTTTAGGTGGTGTATGAATGAGATTATTTTTATGTTATTCATATATTGCAACTCATTATATCACAACTTCTTTATCCATTCATTCATTGGTGGACACTTACGTTGCTTCCATGTCTTGGCTATCACGAGCCTGGGGGTGTAGATATCTCTTTCACTTGGTGTTTTTGCTTCTTTCCAATATATTCCCAGAAGGAGAATTGCTGGATGTGGTAGTTCTCTTTTTAATTTCTTTAGGAATCCCCACCCTGTTTTTTCACAGTGGCTACATCAGTTTACATTCCCATCAATAGTGCAAAAGGGTTCCCATTTCTCCCCATCCTCTCACCAACAATTCTCATCTCCTATCATTTTGATGATAGCCATTCTCACAAGTGTAAGGTAAAAACTCATTATGGTTTTGATCTGCATTTTCCTTATAATTAGTAATACTGAGCATCTTTTTGTGTACCTGTTGGCAGTTTGTATATCTTTTTTTTTTGGAAGAATGTCTATTTGGGTCCATTGCCCATTTTAAAATTGGATTATTTGCTTGTTTCCTGTTGAGTTGTATGAGTTTTTCATATACTTTGGATATTAACTTCTTATCAGAGAGATCACTGCAATTGTTCCCATTCCATAGGTTGTCTTTGTCAATCGTTTCTTTTGTTGGGCAGAACCTTTTAAGTTTGATGTCATCCCACTTGTCTGTTTTTATTTTGTTGTTTGTGCTTCAGGCATCACATCCCCCCACAAAATATTGCCAAGACCCACATCAAGGAGCTGTTTCCCTGTGCTTTATTCTAGGACCGTGGTTGGCAAACTGCGGATCGCGACCCACATGCGGCTCTTTGGCCCCTTGAGTGTGGCTCTTCCACAAAATACCACAGCCTGGGCGAGTCTATTTTGAAGAAGTGGCATTAGAAGAAGTTTAAGTTTAAAAAATTTGGCTCTCAAAAGAAATTTCAATCATTGTACTATTGATATTTGGCTCTGTTGACTAATGAGTTTGCCGACCACTGTTCTAGGAGGTTTAGCCTTCTTGTTCTTACATTTAAGGCTTTAATCCATTTTGAGTTTATGTTTCTGAGGGATCTAACTATCCAATTTCCCCAGCACCATTTATAAACAGACTTGTCTTTCTCCATTGACTATTCTTGGCTCCCTTGTCAAGTAGTAGTTGACCATATATGCATGGGTTTCTTTTGGGGCTCTGGTACCTGGATTATTATCATGTACTGCTCCAATTCTTCTCCTTACATTTGCTGTGAAAAATTCCTCTGGGTATTAACTAGTACCTGCACCAGTGAGTTTTAACCCAGTGGTAGGCTGGTAAACCAGCTCTCTGAAAAGAAAGAAAGGAACTTCCATTCGTACTGTTTACTGATTTCTGTGAGTAAATACTCCCACCAGGGCTAATGTGAAGTTACCAACAATTTAAACTGGCCTGAAAATTTCCTGAATATTTAACAACCAGCTCCTCACACCGTAATCTGAGCCAGCTGCAGAGCATACCATTCTACTTAGCCATTAAAGTCAAGAATTTGGAAACGAACGTGGACAAAAACAGGTTTGAGCGCAGCATTCAGAATTCTGTCTGCATACATTGTATTTCTATATCAGTGATCTACAATTTCAAAAATGTGCAAGAAAAGGTTAGGCCTGAATAGAAGGTTAAGTGTTTAGGAATGAGTGAAGAGTCTTTAAATTAAAGGGTGGTATTCTGAAAAGAAAAATAAAGGGTGCCCCATGCGATGATTTCCATTTTACTTTGCTCTGAGATAAAGCCATGTTTTCATGGGAACATAGTTCTCTAATGACACAAATGTGTGCATTAAAATCAGTGGTTTTGTACCTGTTATGTGTGCCAGGTGTGTGTGGGACCCATTTGTAGGTGTTTAATCCTCTCTGTTCCTGTGGTCTTGGGAGTTTATGCGATCAGAGCCCTTACACCCTCAGCCACGATGCCCTGTCCACATGGTATTGTGGATAACTCCTTAAGTCTTCAATTCCTTAACGTCTTCAACTCCTTAACCTCTTCCTTTTCTATTCCCAGGGCCTAGAAGATACACACACTCGACAATAGTTTATGGAGGAGATGAATAAACAAATAGCTCATAGAATTAGCAGAAAAGATACTCTCCTGCTTGACTCCCTAATGTGACAGAGTAGAAACCTGACTTCTGTTGTGGTGAGTGATTTTTCCAGAGGTCACGCCCCATTAGACAGCAGCAGGCAGAGACTAGAGCCCAATCCTCTGTGTTGCTTTCATTGGTGACAACATATGGCTTATTTCTCCTACTTCGTTGCCCAAAGACATCTAAATTGGTCCTGTTCTTGCATCAGTAACAATCTTGTTATGGCTTTTGTCAGCTATTCACCCACCAATAAAGAAACGTTCACTGAGCACCTATTCTACGCTTTCTTCTCTCCTTCTTTCTCTCCCTACCTCAATTTCCCCTTCTTTCCCTTCTTTTCTTTCTCCAGGGAAATCAATCTAGCTGAATAAACTTTGGGACAACTTCTGGGAAAGACAAAGTCAGGACTGCTAAACCCACTGGTCACTGGACAAGCTCACTGGCCTTTAGATTTGCTCTTGGTTATATCTCTGGGGCTTAAGAACTCCGTGAAAGTCAGCTGCTGAGCATGTCAGGCAGCTCAGTGCTGGCCCACAGTTCCCTGCTCTCTGGTTGACATGGCAGCCACGGATAGGATGGTTTCTGGGGAATCTCCCAGGGTCCCCATGCCTTCGCTCACACAGGCTGGGGCATGGGCACCAAGGGTTAAGATGAGGAGAGCCTGGACAGCCTGCTGGCCCCTGCCCCTGCCATTTAAACAACATTCAGCTTTGGGAGGCCATATGTGGCACAGTTAGTAGAGAGTGACAAAGGCCCTTTTATTTCTGTGAATGGGACATGACAGGGGCGGGGGGTGGGGAGGGATGAAATAATAAAACAAATTATCTGAGTGGGGAAGATGGGCTGTATGGGGAGAACTGGAGAATCAGTGGGCTCTCGTGAATGAGGGTAGGAAGTTAAGTTCATCCCTACAGGCCTATGGGTTAAGGTACAGCCCCCTTCCCATCCCTGTAGGGAGTGGACAGTTAATTCACTGTCACCTTAAACAAGAAAGCCCAGCAGGCGTTACAGCGATTCCATTTCTGCAGGTTTTCTTGAGGAGGGAACAAGTGAAGAGCTGTGATCCTGGAACTTTGGGCTCAGCTCTTCAATGGCACCATTGCAGTGGTTCTCAACCTTTCTAATGTCTCTACCCTTTAATACAGTTCCTCATGTTGTGGTGACCCCCAACCACAAAATTATTTTCATTGCTACTTCATAACTGTAATTTTGCTACTGTTAATGAATCGTAATGTAAATATCTGTGTTTTCCGATGGTCTTAGGAGAACCGCTGCTGTAGAGCCTAAGACCACCGGAAAACACAGATATTTACATTACGATTCATTAACAGTAGCAAAATTACAGTTATGAAGTAGCAACGAAAATAATTTTATGGTTGGGGGTCACCACAACATGAGGAACTGTATTAAAGTGTCGCGGCATTAGGAAGATTGAGAACCACTGATTTAGAGGATAGGTTTGCCTGTCGCTGACCTGGGGATTTGCAGGCCAGGATTACTGGGAACTTCTGGCCAAGACATTTGCAAAGTCCTTCTGAGGCACATATCACCCCCTCACCTTTGGCCCACCTTCCATCACATACATCATTCGGGTGCCCCCAGAAATGCCAGGAACACAAACAACCCAAGGGGCCCTGGTGCTGTGAGACCCTGGGGCCCCACCTGGCCAAGCCTGTGCTCTTCAGGAGATTCTAAGACACTCAGGGGGCATTGGCTCAGCATTTCAGGTAAAAGCAAAAACCACACACAACACACACACACACACACACACACACACACACACACACACACACACACCTGCACCAGAAACAGAAGGGCCTGGCTGGGTGTAGATTTGAAATCTGGATAATCCGTTTGAAACCTGAAGGCCTGGGCAGAAGTAATGCAAAAATGAAATTAAAACAGAAGTACCAATCTGTCTTCCTAGCTCCGAGACAAACTCACCTCCGATTTCGAATGTCAGAGTGGATAAAGTCAGAATTAGAGATAATTCAATCTTTCCTACAACAGATAGGGGAATTGAGGTTCAGGATGACAAATGACTTGTTCATGGCCCAGAGGTAGGGAAAGAAGTGACCTATTATTTTAATTTTTAAGATTTTTATATGCTCAGCCTAGTTCTAAATACATTTCCACTATTAATACATTTTATTTTCAATAGGAATTTATGGGATTATATAATTAATACAATCATTATCTTCTCCAATTTCCAGAAGTAGAAACTGAAGCTCAGAGAGGTTTAGTAATTTGCTCCAGGTTACACAGTGTGGGGATTTGAATCCCAGTAATGAGGCTATAAAGTCAATGCTTTTCACTACTACCAGGTTGTCACCCAGAACATGATATTTCCTCCTGTAATCTCTGCATTCACTGTAAAGCTAATCCTTGAAATCTGAGATATGGGGACACCTAATGTAGTGAATTCCCAATATACTTCCAGCTAAGCACAAATGTTTCAATCTATTTGGTAGAAACAAGCTAACTCCCCTCAATCTTTGATGCAGACGTGAGAGGAGAAAAGTGAAAGGGAAATCATAGTTTAAAAAAACACACACATGAGAAGTACATTTTAAAAGAGAATGTTAATTATTAAACAAAATGTATCTTACCTGAGAGAAAACCAAAATAGAAGACCAGTCAGAAATAAGATAGGTGGCCAAATCAGCTTACTATGTTCTAGGAAATTACTTTGTATTTATTTATTGAATGAATATTAATTTGTTCAGTTTTAATTCATTTATTGTTTAATTAATAATATCAGGCACGATGACTTAACTCACAAGACTGAAGAGACAGAACAAGGTCAGACCTCCCAAACCCTACAGCAAGGGAGAGGTGTAGGAAAAGCCAATTGCCTAATGCCCAGAGAGAACACTTGAGGAATGGGAAGAGAAAGGACATTTCTTTGGGAGGTCTGACCCTGTCCTGTCTCTTCAGTCTTGTGAGTTAAGTCATCATGCCTGATGTTTGAAACACTTCAGTGGCTGGATATTAAACACAACTGTCTCCCCTCACCTTTGCTCAGGCTACCATCCCAGCAACGAGTCATGGAGTCTCTAGCATGGGCCACATCAGTTGTTACATATTTGGAAGGTTCTAGGATGACCCCTGGGGTGGGTGGGCTCTCTCTGTTTTTGTTCACTGTCTGATCCTCCTTGTCTACAGGAACAGATGCTCCCTCGTGTCCTTCTAGTGGAGGGTGATATCAGGAGATCCTGACTATAGAGTAGCAGAGGGTCATTCCAGCCAAGGAACCCTCTGTGGAGTCCCTGAGAAGAGCACTGCAGAGGCTTATGGGAGGATTTGCCCCCAAGGAGAAAGTCTAGCAGCAGAAAATGACCTGTAGATATCCTACACCAACTGAGCATTCTTTGGTCAATGAGGTCTAGGAGAAATGCCTTAAGAGAGAACTGGAGTGGATTTATCCCTGAGATTTTTAGGGATAAAACAGGGGGTTGATCCCCAAACCAATAAACCAATCAGGGAAGTGGTCCTATAATAAAAAACATAAAGAATCTGAATTGAAGAGGACATGACTAAAACTTAGCTGGGGAACTTACAACAGAGATGACCCCACACAAATTATTTCATTTCTTTGAGTCTCTTTTTTTTAAATGTAGATGATAAGAGATAATATCACTTACTTGACAGAGATTTTTGCAGGGATAAATTAATATCTTTACTTATATAAAGCAACTGACACTGCAGTGTTACTAGATAGTGCAGAGGGGGGAAGGTATTACTTAGTCACCTCTGAGGGCTCCATTGTGATGGACAACTAGCCAAGGACATGGTTTGACAACAGAATATGGGCTTTGAGATCTTCCTGAGGTATAAGAGAAAGATCTGCCCAGGAAGAGAAACCAGAAACCACAGGTACATAATAGCATCTATTTCCTTATACACTGAGTGGCCAGATTATTATGATCTCTGAACGAATAATAATCTGGCCACTCAATGTATATCCTATATAATAAAAGGCTAATATGCAAATTGTCCCCTTGACCAGGGGTTCAACCAGCAGGCAGGCTGGCCAACCCCCATGTCCCCTCCCCCTGGCCAGGCTGGCTGGGCCCCACCCATGCACGAATTCATGCACCGGGCCTCATATATATATATATATATATATATATATATATATATATATACACATACACACAAACTGAGTCGCCAGATTATTATGTGATCAGAGATCATAATAATCTGGCCAATCAGTGTATTTCTCACACAGATACCAAAGAGCTAACATATACTTTAGACCTCATGCTTTACAGCTGCATTTGGAGTTAGTTTGTAAAAGTTCTACACGATTCAGTTTGGGAGGCAAGGCAACAATTCTATCACCTGTGCTTGTCCACAAGGCCCCCAGAATCCCATTTAAAGTGAAACCGAGAAGAGATACTGTTTTATCAGGGTTCCCTGCCTGGACACTGGATGGTCACAGTAAAATTCCACTGAAAATTAATGTTTTCCTGCTGAAAAATAGAAATAAAAAATCCACTGTTTGAGTTGTTGAGGATGAAAGGTAGGGGGAGTGGGAAGTTAGAGAAATAAGAGTAATGAGAATAAAGGTCAAGACCAAGGCAAGTCAATATGTGAAGGAAAAGAAGACCCAAAGTAATCACCGATGCTGAGGAAAAATGACTCCTTCCAATTGATGGAAACACCGTGTTGCAAATTATTACACACACTCCCAGGAACTCTCATTTCAAGAGCAAAAAGCATGAGCTCATCTCCTGGACTGATGAAGCTGACAAACACAATCAAAGCAATTCTTGGTGAATTCTCCAGAGGGAAGAGTGCAGAAGGCTTTGTCCTGTCTTATAACTGAGGCTCAGCTGAGCACTTCCATCCATCCCTGGGCACCCAACACAGACTCAAGGTTCCTGAAGCGGGAGCCCTTCTCCTGGGCCTTGTCGGGTCTAACCAGGGTAGTGCCACATGGTCACTGTGTGGCCCACCTCCTGGGCACCGTTGGTGAACTAAAACGCTGGAGTTAACCACCAGCAAAAATATAGATGGCAAGCATACAAGGGCACTTAGGAACAAAGGCAAGCCTCAGATTCCTCAACTTTAACATCGAGATGATAATAATACCTTCTTTACTGAATTCATGGGGCTTTTTGAAAATCAACAGGAAAAAAATAGATGCAATAGCTCTTTATAAAAATCTACACAGCTATACAACTGCCATCAATAAATCACAATTAATTATAAATAGTGCATAGCACATTCAGTAAACTAAGTGCTTTAAGGGGGCAGGATTCTAGTATTTGCTGCATGTAATAGACCCTTGAAGCTAATTTCCTGTTAGAATTCTTCTATTGCCTTTACAGGTTTAGTGCTCTTATCTTCATCTTACACAGGACTGACTTAAAGCTCAGAAGCTGTCAACTGCCCAGGGTCCTATAGAGAGCCACCGGGAATCTGAGGCTCCAGCCAGGTCTTCCCTTGCAATCCACCCACTGGGAAAAGGGAACGATGGGAGTGGAGAGTGACAGTTGACTGATATGACTCAAGAGGACTGTCTGGGAGAGACGAGGAACAAGGCAGCTGTTACCAGCTGGCGGAGAGGTGTGGAGAGAATGGGCCTTCTCTGGAGAAAAGAGGCATTATTTCTTTTTTAAAAAAATATATCTTTATCGATTTCAGAGAGGAAGGGAGAGGGAGAGAGAAACATCAATGATGAAAGAGAATCATTGATGGGCTGCCTCCTGCACGTCCCCTAATGGGGATCAAGCCCGAAACCCAGGCATGTGCCCTTGACCGGAATCGAACCTGGGACCCTTCAGTCCGCAGGCTGACGCTCTATCCACTGAGCCAAACCAGCTAAGGCGAGGTTTTATTTCTTCTCAGCCCAGGTGCTCATGCACCCGGTGGCTCTGCCACTGGCATTGGCATTTCCCATCCGCCTTCACTGAGTGACATGCATCCTGAATGTCAGATAAGTGTTTCCTATACCTGACTCTGCCACTTCTGTTTCCTGTCTTTCTGGAAAATGCAACATCAGGAGAGAGGTCTGAATATTTACTATTAATTTCTCCTCTGAAAACAGGTAAGGGGGGAAACTCACTAGTCATTGTTTCTGACAAGTGTTGAAGGATGTGATATCCCAGAGAGCAAGAGGAAGCAAGATTTGATTACTTTGAAACAAGACAGCAAGCCAGGGATGAGGCGTAGGGGAGCTGATTCTGCTCTTACACAAGAATCCAAATGTGGGCTGCGTCCCCTTCACTGTGGAACTGGATCAGCATCCCGCCTCCCATCAGTGTGTGAAGATCTGTCCAAGGGAATCGGGCTGAATTCCAGATGCGGCCAGTGTCAGGTGACTCTTGAGTGACAGGCTCTGGGAACATGGACACTGGGGTACACTGCTGCTGCAGACCCAGAAAGCCAGCAAGGGGGACCGTGCTGGAAGCAATCCGGGCTTCTGAGAAGCAGTGAGACGGCCTGGCCCATCTCTCAGCTAGTCATCTCACCTGGCTTTGCAGGCATCAGATAATTAGTGCCCAGGACTCAACTGTGAATCAAGTATTAATAGAGCTCCATTCACAAAATGGTAGATGGTGGGGCAAAATGAGGAAACCTGGCCAAGGATCAAAATAGCAATTTGATAACACCAGCGCGGGGGCAGGGGGGGGGGGGGGGGGGGGGCGGTTAGGGGAAGGCCAAGAAAGTAAATATAAAATCCCAAGTCGGAGTAACAGATCCCAAGCCTTTACAAATCAAACCAAGTAACAAAACAAACACACAAACAAATATATGAGTTTACTTTATGCAAGACCCAGAGGACTTGGGGAGGGTACCAAGTTGACTCCCAGTGTACCCCTCCTTCAGCCCCTCTCTGACACCAAGCACTCTGGGATTCATGAACTGAGCTTTCAATTCTTTGAATACTCCATTCTCTTAGTCACTTCTACTCCTTTAAACATACTGTGAGCCCTCCCCTACCTCCATGACCCCCATACTTTCATGACTGATTTGAGCCTATCTTTTGGAGTTTCTCCTAGATATTTCCCCAGGAATCTCTCCTGACCGTTACATCTGGATGCCATGCGCTCCCACAATGCACTGTTCTTCCCTGTCACCATCTATCGCACCATGCTGTTGTCATATCCTGTTAGTATCTCCCACTAAAACGTGCAAGCAGAAACCCACATCTATCCGGTTCAACAGTTTATTCTCAGGACGCCGAACAATACCTGACAACTATCAGGATCTCAATGAATACTGTACTGAATGACTAGCTAGAGACACACTTCTTGCCTGAAGGAAGCTTTTAATTTACAGGATAAGACAGACATACACATTCCAAGGGAATGAGGAAATGTGGAGAATAAAGTAAGACTAGAAACTAGCAAACTTTAACATTCCAACCCAGAACGTCAGAGCTAAGACCATGGCATATGCTATTGCTTTACATTAGAATCCCTTTCCAATGAATTTTTTTTTCATGCTGGAAAGCTTCCCCAGGTTTCAGGGCAGGCAAGATGTCTAACTGGAGAGCCCCCTTTTAAGCTCTGTCTGACACTTGGTTGTCAATCCTGGCACTGATAAAGACCTCCAAGGCCCACTTCCTATGTGGTCTGTTTTAAAGGCAGAGCTGTGGTTGTGCACCTAGGGCAGATGAGTAATTGTTTGTTTCCCTATAGCCGCTCTTTAGTATAACAGAAAGGATTTTGTAGGCGGTGGAATGAGATGTGTTGGAAAGAGCAGAAGTTTGGGAATTAAAATGACCTTGGCTCCTAGCCCAGCTCTGTAATTTACTAGCAGTGAGAGTTGGATAGTTTCCCCGAGCACTACTCTTAGCATTGCTCTAGAGTTGTACAGGTTACTATTCTATTACAGACTTGATTTGAGCCTCAATAATTTTCATCAATGGTCTGAAAGACTCCATTTCCTATCTCTAGCTGTGTGCTACTGAGCAAGATTTCTAATCACTCTAAGCCTAGTTTTCCCATCCACAAAATCCTTTCTGCATACATAATGTAAGGATTTAGATAAGGTCTGTAAATAAAGTTCTTAATTTGGTACCATAACAGATACTGAACAGAAATCTTTATCATTTATTTTTATATCAATTACAATAAGATTTGTCAAGTTCCCCCCGCCCTCCCATCCATGGTAGAATATGACTGTTTTCTGCCTTTTAACTTTTATCAGGTGTAGTCTACACAATAGATATATTTCCTTTTGTGTGGTCTGCAGCTTCTTCACCCATTGATACAATAATGCGTGATCCTGGCATTTCCCCCAATTACATCCCCTCCTGTCTCTCTTCTCTGGCCTCAGCCAAAGATTCCCAGCAACACTTTAGGCCAGAGTGGGCAGCCCTGGGTATTGAGACCACATTTAAGGGAACTGCTTCTATGCCACTGACTTGGCAGTCTTGAAATTAATGTAGAATTACAATCACCAAACAGCTGAATAAAATGCTTCTCCCCACTCAGCTGATAGAATCTGGCCACAGTTCCGAAGTTCTTCCACACGGAGAGCAGAATTAACCTCAACATGCAGATTTTGTTCCTAACTATAAGAGGATATAGGTTGTCAATATAACATTGGTGTATTCAGCTTTCTGAGCCTTCTTTATGGAAGAAACAGCTGATTTCCTTTTCATATCCAAGTATATTAAAGTTTACAATTAATTTAGATAACCCCATATGAGCTGGTAGTAAAATGTCCAGAAATTAAATAATACATGTGAGGGAGCCACAGTCATCAGAGATATCAAAATATGCCCTTATTATGATGTAAAATTAGTCTGTTTTCATAGGATTTAATTATAGATTGACAGGAAAAAGTGAAAAACAATAGATTAACACTTTTTAGGCAATGCATCTATTAAAAACAGTGTTTTCAAAACTATGATTAGCATTGAACAGGTTAAATCCACCATTTTACAAGAGAATTTTTAAATTCCAAATATAATAACTTACCATGCACAGAGATAGAAGAGCTTTGGGTCTAATATGGGTAGATAATCTCTCCCACAACATGGAATGAAATAAAACTGTTAAGTAATGCTGCCTTTCTCTAAAGGCAGATTTTGCCCACCATGCTGTTTAGATTTCGCACTAGAAAAATTTTGGCTCCAAAGGCTTACATTCAATGCAAAATGCAGAACCAATTGTATTTTTGCACAATCTAGAAGGCACCATATACACTGTAGCTTGTGAATGTCACCTCTCAGTGTGTGCTCTAGGACAGCTGGTGGCCCTGGAGCCAACAGCAGCCCGTCTGTCCATAGAGACAGCACCATCTCTAGGCTCAGATGCAAGGCTGAGGCCCCATAAAGACGTGAGGGTCCCTTAGCTTGGAAACCCTCTCTATGTCTAAGAGTGATGGCTCAGTTATCTGGGAAGAAAGACATCTCTGAGCAATCAACACGCCATGTACATAGCACTCTCAGTGATACTACCAAGCATGGGGGTTGATCACATCCAAATTGGAAACTCCCTGGGGGTGAACAAGGAATAACTGGGAGACACAGAATTTGCAAAGAGCAATTGCCTGGGACTCCCCACAGCAGGCAGCAGGGAGGGGCTTTCCTCTAGGAAACTGAGAGCAATAAGGCACTTCCTCCCAGAGAAAAGAGAGAGCAGCTGGCTTGGGGATTCATTCCACAGGTTTCTTGCTCATCCATATGCTAACAGTCCAGAATTTACATCATGATGGCCTGGATCCTCTTTGCTATTTTCTCTTCATGATGGAAAGGAAAAGATGAAAGGACTCGGTGAATTTCATTTAAACCCAAATGCTCCCCATTTATGGCAACGACAAAAGCTAAGCTTAACAGGCTAAACAAAGGAGCAGGCTGGGGCCAGAAATGGACAATGTCATGCATGTGCACTGAGAGCTGAAAACCACGTCTCTAATGAGATAATCTTTGTGGATAAGATTACTTTTTGTTAGGCCAAGAAGAATATCCTATCATTTACCAACGAAGAGAGGATTGTATAAGGGTTTGGGAAAAATCTCTGTGCCCTTGCAGGAAAGTTCTTCAAGATAATGAAAGGAAAGAATAAAAGGAAAAGACCTCCAAGTGGGGTGGTTTTATCCATTTTATTTTCATAACTAGATAATTGCAACATATAACCCCCCAAAAAAAAGATGATATTGGGAGCTCCTGTCTGCAGACAGTTGAATCGAATTCTCCTTTCTTTGTAGAGGTGCTAAGAATTAAGGCAAAGACCCCCATATAGATGACTACTTTGTGAATGTTTGTGTCTAATCTAAAGTTGTATGTATTTGCTTGTTAGTTTATTTATTTTATTGTTGGTGGTGGATTGACTGACTGATTGAATAACTGAAGGAAAATAAAGAGTAGACCTTATTTTTAGACACTCAGAATACGATGGAATGAAGATATTCTCAGTGTTTACTTCCATGTAACCTCACACCATTTGCATTAGCTAGAAGGGAAATTGTGCCACTAGGGAACTTAAAAACATGACACAGTTTGGGAAAAGAACTTCTTTGCTTATCTGGAAACTGAGAAGGCTGGATGAGTAATTTCTCGGGTCTCTTCCTGGTCTGAAATTCTATGTTTCTCTGATTCTTGGAGACCTAGCTCAGGGAGCATTTTAGGAGAGAAACACTAAGTACCAAAGACATGTTTTTGGCTTCCATTTACAAGAGATATTCTGATATCTGCTTATTCTTTCAGACATGTGCATCCCATAGCGATTTCTGGTTTAATTCAAACTGGGGTTTCACTGACTGAGAGATTAAAAACACTCTAAACAGCTGGGCTTGTGGTTTATGTTTCAACAATGCAGGGCTCAGAGAGTCTCAGATGGCCCGGAAAAGGAAAAGAGAAATCTCCCCCTACTTAAATGGTTCGTGTTTATTTCAGCTTCTTGCCACAGGTGTGCCCCATTCCAAGTCAGGACCCAGAAGTATGAGACGGTGTAAAAGACATTCTGAGTCCAGCTGACACAGTCTTTCTTTTGTGACACTAACCATCTGAGAGACCCGGCCAGGGCTCTTAATGTAAGATGTATATATATACTATACTTTCTGGGCCTAAATTTCCTAATCTATAGAATAAGGAAATGCAATTGCCTACCTAAAAATGTTTTTATTGAGATGAAAGAGGATAACCTATATAAAGCCCCTCACTATCCCAGAGTCTGATATCACATAAGCGTCTAATAAATAAGGGATAACACAGACACAGACACACACAGAACAGTCTCTTCCGTTGTTACAGCCTGGATCTTTGCCGGACATTGATAAATGTTGCCTGAATCTAAACCAAAACCACGGAGATAAATGGGCCTTAAACAATAGAAATTAAAAACTCCAGTAGGAGGAAGTGGTAAGAGAAGATGATATCATCATAGCTATTTAAAATAATTGTGACACCAATTAGCTTCCATTTGGGCAGCACCAACTGTCCGTGTGACACTATGCTAAATACTTTCCATACATTATTTCGCTGAACACATGCAAAGCTATGGAAGAATAGCGTGTTGTTTCCATTTTACAGAGGAAGAAACGGAGGCTTAGAGACTGTAATCTCTGGAACTGGTATTCTTATTCCTAGGCGACATACCACTCTATGGCAATGCCCCAGAAACTAGTACAAATATACAATTGCCACCAGCATTGCACCTTATACCTGAGTTGATTATGCACTGATATGCTGTACTGAATCAAGAAAAATATCTTCACTGATTCTTTTTTTATTAAACATAATTTTATTAATTTCAGGGAGGAAGGAGAGGGAGGGAGAGATAGAAACATCAATGGTGAGCAAGAATCATTGATCGGCTGCTTTCTGCACTCTCCCTACTGGGGATGTGCCCTGACCGGGAATCAAACCATGATCTCATAATTCATAGGTCAATGCTCCACCACTAAGCCTGCCCGCTGGGCCTCATTCATTCTTTTGTGCAGTTACACTCTACATAATTAGGTGAGCACTCATTATGCACCAGGTAGTATGCTAAATTCAAGGATTATGAAAGTGCAAACATACAAGTTCCTGTATCTAAGTTGCTCATGCAAACCAAGAGAGGCAAACCTAGGAAAATGACGATGCATATTTAGGTTGGACGCCCACTCACGTCCCCATCTGTGCTCACCACGGTAGGTGTTCATCGCGGTACCAGCTCCCCGAGCCCAGAGCCCATTCCTAAAGGGAGGCAGGTGCTCCATCTCTAGTCACCACCTGCATCGCGACAGTACCCAGTCCAGAGATTAGACTCTCATTAGAGGCGCCTGTCTCTTAGCTTTTCTACTGCTTGCTGGGATAATTAGGATTCGTGATATATGGCAAGTTGAACTGTCTATATTTAAGCAGTTGTAGGATATTTGAGCTGAAAAAAAATAGGTGAAAAGATAAACGTAATTTTCTAGTAGAAAAACAAGAAACAATCTAATAGCTCAGAACATCATGAAAATTGTAGTTACTTATCACACACTGTTGTATAGTATTATTGGCTAAATAAAATATGTTGCAATTACACCGACAAAACATTATATTTACGGGACATGCATCAGGATGTAGAGTTTCCATATATAGCACGCTATTTTTAAATGGTTTTCCTTGTCATCGAATTGTGTTTGTGTTTCTAAGCCAGGATCTTGATGTGGTTACATGGAAGCAGGGGCCATGCCCATGAGCCCACTCAATGATGCCCTGAGCACAGTGTGAGACCAGAGAAAGGGAGGCAAGGGGCGGGAGTGACTGGGAGGGGTGACAGGTAAGCCAGGTCTGAACATGCATTAGCACATGCTGAACACATCTTCCTTATCTTACAAAAGCCACAAATATAAACCAATGTGTTCCCTTCCACGGGTTTAATGCATTTCTTGCTAAAAAACATCTCTTTGTGAAAGCCTTTGACACACTATCCAAGCACAAAAGAATGAACAGGGCCTGGGAAAGCCAAGTTTCCAGAAAGTCATGAGTTTGCAGGGGGTGGAGAAAATGTTATCGCTTTCATTCCTTGTAGGAATATGAAGGGCCTTCCTTTAAATCAAAATTTCCCATTTGCTCTTAATAAGGTGGCAGTCTGGAACACTTGACCAGCTGCTGAGACAGTGATTTCTTGCTGGGTGTAGATGATTCAAGAGCCCTGAATTTAATCTCAGAAGGCCGCCAGGGGTTTGAAGGAAGGAGAGCTCAGCAAAGCGAGAGACAGAGTGGACCCCTGGAAGTAGGTGACGCCACGCAAGGAGATTAAAAGCTTGCTGAGATGTGAGACCATCCTATTTATTATTCTCACTCAAGTCAAAGAGCAGACACAAATCAGCACCTTCTCTTAAGCACCAGAAAAAGCAAGAAGAATAGGGAGGGGTTAAAAGGCAAGCAGGTGCCCGAAAAGCAAGCTGGGGAGAATAATAACTTGGATCTCCCAAGGACTTAGGGAAATGACATCTACACTAATAAAAGAGAAAGATGCAAATTGACCATACCTCTGTGACGCCCACCAGCCAATCAGGAGTGAGTATGCAAATTAACACAACAAAGCTGGCGTGTTAATTTGCATACACAATGCTCTGAGCGGCTGGGGGCAGGACGCAGGCGTTCCACACTGCCCCAGCCACTCTGGGCCTCTGGGCAGCATGGGAAGGCGGAAAGGCAGCTCCAGGCCAGAGCAAAGGTGGAAAGGCGGCTCCGGCCAGAGAAAAGGCGGTGCCGGCAGCCAGGGGAAGGAAGGCCCATTCTTGCACAAATCTTCGTGCATCGGGCCTCTAGTACACTTAATATGAACAGGTGTGCACACCTCAGTGAGTACATATGGCTGGGGGATCCAGGATCAGCATCCCCAAACACACCCCACCTTCTGGTCCCCCAGCATCCTCAGGACCTGAGAACTGCACCCCCAACACACCCCCCTCTCAACAGCCTTTCTCTGTCTCATTAATCTGCTCCAGGAAAGGTCAAGGTTGTAGCAATGTGAGGAGTTAATGTTCTTTCTCTTGCAGAATTGGAGTTCCGGAGACAGAAGATGTTTTGCTTTGCAAAAACTTTTAAAAAAATTAATCAGTAAAAAAAAAAATGTTATGGAGTTTTAACAAATCTTTCAAGGAAGCTGCTGAGACAGAAGCCAAAGAGAGATGGTCTTCCTTTTGAAGGAAGAACAAGCGCTGTTTCCTAAAATCGCTTACCTATCTGGAGGTTCTCTCAGCCCCAGAAATCCTTGATTGTTTTCGGAGGAAATGGCCCCAGTGCAGGCTGCTTTCCCTCAGTGTAAATGGGATATTTCAATAAGGAAAAAATATCATAAGTGTGAGAAACAATAAGATGATGGGCGAGATCTGCTATATGTGCAAGTTCAGTTATTACTACTTTGAAATCCATGTGTTAGCTCTTTCAAAAGCACACACTATAAAATGTAATCCAATTTTAACTATGATACATATGACATAAAAATATGTGAAAACATATCTACATACTACATGCATCTACGTTCAGTGCTGAGTCAACTACACACGTTCATGCCCGAGATCCTAACTGGTGGTCATTCAAAAACTCATTTACTCACAGATTCATGACCGAGGACTTTTTATGACTTGAATTATGTCCACCAAGCAGATACTTTGGAGACCTATCCCCTAGCACTTCAGAATATGTTCTTACTTGGCTATAGGTTTGTGGCAGTTGAAATTAGTTCAGAGAAGGTCATACTGGAGTAGGGTGGGTTCCTAACCCAATAAGCCTGGTGCCCTTACAAGATGAGACAAAGTCAGAGTCACATGAGGAAAAGCCATGTGACTGGGAGGCCTGATGGAAGGGCTGTGCCCGCAAGCCAAGGGGCCCAAGGGTTTTCGGTGAAACACAAGAGGCTGAAGAAAGCAAGCAGAGATCCCCTCCCCCAGGAGTCAGAGGCAGCGAGGCCCCGCTGCAACTTGGTTTTGGATGTTCAGCCTCCAGAAATGTGAGGCAGTGTGTTGCTGAGGTTTCGAGCCATAGAATTTGTGGCACTTGCTGCAGCAGCCCTGGGAAGACAATTAAGCCCTGAAGGGCTGGCTTTGGAGAGGACCCATGATCAGTGTGATCAGCCCTCAGCCTCCAGAAGCTTCGTGTGCTGCTGACCATGGTCCCTCACTCTGCTGTTCATGTAGGAAGTCATAAAGCTTTTACTTTTTTTATTTTTAAAAAATATTTTTATTGATTTACAGAGAGGAAGGGAGAGGGATAGAGAGTTAGAAACATCGATGAGAAACATCCATCAGCTGCCTCCTGCATGCCCCCTACTGGGGATTGAGCCAGCAACCATGCCCTTGACCGGAATCAAACCCAGGACTCTCCATCCTCAGCCAAAGCTCTATCCACTGAGCCAAACCAGTTAGGGCCCAAGTCATAAAGCTCTTCAAAAGAATTAATTAGTCTAATTTAACCCCCACTTTCAGTTTTCCCTTAGGATTTCTACTTTAAATATGAGAGAAGGCAAAGAGCCAGAGATAAAGGAAAAACAATGCCATTCATAGCTTGAGACCTCCCCTTTTTCCCAAAACCCTGGGTGTCATTTATTTTAATTCGCCTTGGGACACGTAACTTAGATTTTTGTCTTCCAAACTTATGTTCCCTGCCCTTGGGGTCAGAGAGGCAGTGATGATTTTAGATGCCTCGAGAACATTTCTGGGTCTGGCCACGATTAGCAATTAAACTGATTTACTGACACGGAGCCCTTCGGCTCTGTGGCGAGCCTGCTTGGCAGAATCTACACTCCATTTAGGCAAAGGGAAGAAGTAAGAGGCTGGATAAGTAAAGGCAAAACTGGATCTAATCGTCAACAGCCACCCTAGCTTTGCCAACTGAGAAATTATCTTTTTTTCTCTCAAAAAATATGTATTTCTTGCATAACTGGATCAGTCGGAATGGAACTTCCCAATTTGCTTTTTTCTATAGACCGGTAAATTTTAAAAGAAAAAAAAAAAAGGCAGAAATTAGGTGGCAAACCTTTACTTTGCCAAGTAAAATGTCTGTTTTCTCTCACCGTTAATTCCTAAAAATAAAGGGGCATTTTCGCTTCACAAGGAGAGGGAATGTGTGATCTCGGCTTGAAACACAGCTGTTGACAGGCCAGCATGTAGGTGGCACCCCACTGACTTCGATCTCCTTATTTTTCTCCTCCTCTGCAGGCTGGGGCTTCACGGGGACCAGCAGCACTTCGTGGATCCAGAATGGCATCCCTATCCATCTTGCTTTGCCTCCACAAACAGGGATAGGAGCTCCCTCGCCCCCCGACAACCCCCACCCAGGAGAATGACAATTTGTGATTAATGTCCCTCAACTGGAAAGATCCCCTCTTTGCACTGGACACTGAGAGTGCCGGGACCTGAACATCTGTTTATTCACCACATAGTGCTTGCCCCAAAGTGCTGGCACATGAGTGTTTACTAAATAAGAGTTGATGAGAGGAAGAAGGGGAATTATATAAATAATTCGTGACTCTATCACCATCTCTTTTCTTGACATCCATGTCATTAAACGACTCAAGCTATTATTTTACTCCCTCAGGCATTTTTTTTTTTTTCTGAGATGTGTATGTTGTCCACATCCCCACTAAACGATGACCGCATTGTAAACAAGTCAGAATCGGGATGGTTAAAGAATAAACAGTCGCCAAAGGCTCCAAGATAAAATTGATTCCAACATCCAGTACAAGAAATGATGCCCCGGAAATCACAAACAGCTTTTAGGAAAATACAAATCATGGACTCGAGAATGTATCTTTTTTGTTACAGATTATTTTTATGAATGTGTTATGAATGAGAGTCATTAGATTAGACCACCAGGGTCGATAGGGGGGACTGAAGTGGGAACCCCAGCAATTCCAAACCTGAGCCCATAACCATGTGACAATAAATGAGTAAAGAAGTCTTTCTCCTTACATTCATCTACACAGGGAATTTTACATGCCAGGAATCTCTCCATGTCTAAAGTAGGCATCATGTCAAAACGAAAGATTTCTGATGCTCTGACCCACGCAGAACAGGCACCTGCTTTTCAGGTCTAAATTCTTGCTACCCATGCCCTGGTTTGGCTCAGTGGATAGAGCATCAGGCTGTGGACTGAAGGGTCCCGGGTTTGATTCCAGTCAAGGGCACATGCCTGGGTTGCAGGCTCAATCCCTAGTGGGGGGCGTGCAAGAGGCAGCCATCAATGATTCTCTCTCATCATTGATGTTTCTATCTCTCCCTCTCTGAAACCAATAAAAATACATTTTTTTAAATAATAAATAAAGAAAGAAAGAAAGAAATAAGTTCTTGCTACCCAATGCCTGGTGCTTCTCTCCTCCAACACACAGCAGCCCTGGGCGCTCTCTCAGGCCACGGTGGGCAGCTTAGCAGCATCAGCTCCCGCCCAGCACTCATTACTTACCTGCCAGCCTGAGGGCTCCTGATAAGCAGTGGTCTGGCTGAGCAGCGAAGGAGAGGCAGGCTCTGGTCCTAGCAAACACAACTTTGTTTCTCCAGCCAGAGCTTGTCCCTCCAGCTGCTGTTGCCCAGAACTAAGGGTGAGTCCTGGGGCCATTTTTTAAAAATATGAGAGAGAGACAGAAACATCAATGATGAGAGAGAATCATGGATCGGCTGCCTCCTGCGCACACCACACTGGGGATCAACCCCCAACCCGGGCATGTGCCCTGACCAGGAATCAAAGCTTGACCTCCTGGTTCATAGGTTGATGCTCAATCACTGAGCCATACCAGCCAGGCCCTGGGGCCATTTTCTAGCAGAAGGCCTTCCTTCCTTCCCTCTTTCCCTCCTTCCCTCCTTCCCTCCTTCCCTCCCTCCCTCCCAGTAATCCCAAGTCTGTCCCAACCTCAGTGGCTTCCTGCAGCTGCCTCTGCCAACCGGGCCATACGCTTCAAACATCTCCATCATTAGTGAAAGATGTCTTTCCACAGCCGGCAGAAAAATAAAAATCTCCCCATTTCAATTATTTCCCATTCTGGAGCAAAAAAAATGGAAAACAGCTCTGCTCATAAAGGATTTTCTTAAATGTGGATTTTTAAAAATTTTCTCTCAACACTTAGTAGAGAAGCTGAGATAGTTGTGTAAATACTGGTGTACAATGAATTAATTGCTTATTTTGGAGGAAATAGCCATGTGGCATTATCTGTGCCTCTCCCCTCCAGCCTCTCTCGCTATCCCTCAATCCAGATGAAAATAAAGGAGCAGGATTAACAGGGAGAGACTAGAATAAGAAGTGGGTGCTGATAGGGCATAAATATTTATTGGGATAGAATTGTGTACCGACACTGGGAGTGCAGGGTAAAGACAGATCTGGACTCTGTTTTTAGTGAGTTGATGCTCATCAGACAAAAGATGTGTCTATGAAACCACTGTGTGTGTTTCATTGTGTTTTTCTATTCATTTAATTAAGCCTTGCGAAGAAATTTCATCATTTTACCAGCCTGCCCTTTTCTCTCCTTAAAAACAGCATGTTTGGAACTTTGCATACATAATCTTGGAAGTATCCATAGCAGTGATTGCAGAATATAAACATCATCTGATGTTGGGGTAGAAAAAAATGTTGAGCAGGAACCGGTCTGGATATGCTTCACCGGTGGGAAAGGAGAGAGTGGCTTCTGTTACCTTAGCTACAATGTCAATTACCAGATGGCTCTGGAGGAGTAAGTACTTCATTAAAGAAGTCTACTTTGATTCCCCCTCCCACTACATTCAAGACACAATTAAATCCCCTGGCTTTTAGGCATACAGAGAGAGCACAACAGCTAACAATTGTTCTGTTGACCAACAATTGCTTGCAGTTCCAAGTCTGAATGATTGCATTCTCTGTATCTTGCATTTAGCAGGTGACCCAGAGTATTTCAGGAAGGAGGATGCTGTAAGGAATGCAGTGCACAAGGGAGACTGTTGACTGGTGTGAGTGGTGACCTTAGTTGCATGAAAACCATGAGGCCTCTTCATCATGTGTGATTCACTCTATCTGCCAGGGATATGGTGTTAAGGGGGGTAAATATTTCAAGAAAGTAAGGACTTCGGATCAGCTTGGTAACAGGTGAGAAAGTAGGCTTTCACCAAAAGCAAGGAGGGACCAGCGGTCAGGTGCTGCCCCTGGGAAATCCCACTCAGCCCCTTAACATCGTGGGGATCGTTTTGATCTGTTGATTACACAGCCTCACAGCTAAAGAGTCTCTACAGATGCACTAGACCAGTGGTCAGCAAACTCATTCGTCAACAGAGCCAAATATCAACAGCACAACGATTGAAATTTCTTTGGAGAGCCACCTTTTTAAAAAAACATATTTTATTGTTTTGTTACAGAGAGGGAGAGAGATAGAGAGTTAGAAACATCGATGAGAGAGAAACATCGATAAGAGAGAAACATCGATCAGCTGCCTCCTGCATACTTCCCACTGGGGATGTACCCACAACCAAGGTACATGCCCTTGACTGGAATCGAACCTGGGACCCTTGAGTCCGCAGGCCGACACTCTATCCACTGAGCCAAATCGGTCAGGAAGAGAGCCAAATTTTTTAAACTTAAACTTCTTCTAACGCCACTTCTTCAAAATAGACTCGCCCAGGCCGTAGTATTTTGTGGAAGAGCCACACTGAGGGGCCAAAGAGCCGCATGTGTGTGGCGAGCTGCAGTTTGCCGACCACGGCACTAGAACAATTGTCTGAGCAATAACATGTGGCCTGTGGGCTGACCGGTCCTGCAGACTCTGTCCTTTACTGAGCTCACTCTGGGATCTGGAGGCACCTTGCAGAGAGCTTGGCCAGGAATCCTGCATGGAAAGACCAGTCATGGATGTGACCATGTGGCCATCATCACAGCCAGTATCCCCGCTGTTCTTGCCACCAGATGGCTCTGCCCTTCAGTAGAGGTCAAAGGAGGGTGCTCAGTGCCAGACCTCAAGGCCACTCCACCTGTTAAGTACAAGATGGGAGTATAAGCCCCTAAATGAGGTGTGTTTCACTGGAGTCACTGGTTTGGGATAGTGCTGTGAACACTGCTCCATATCTTGGGGTCCGTCTTGTGATCAGAGCTTAGCTCTAAATAGCCATGTGCCTTGGAAAATTCACCAGCTTTGCCCCCGCTGGTTTGGCTCAATGGTTAGAGTGTTTGCCTGAGGACCAAAGGGTCTGGGTATGATTCACAGTCAAGGGCATGTATCTGGATTGTAGGCCCGATCTCGGCCCAGGTCGGGTGTTTGCAAGAGCCAACCGATCGATGTTTCTCTCTCTCTCTCCCCCCACTTCCTCCCTTACACTCTCTCTAAAAATCAAGGGGGGGAACAATCCTCATGTGAGGGTTAACCAGAAAACTTGCCAGCTTTGCAGAGATTTTTTTTAAAGATGTATCTCTGAAGTAAGGCATCAGGCATAAGTCTCTCACGGGACCCTTGTACTTCTAAGATCCAAAAGCTGAATCCACAGGACCATCTCATGTCTTCACCTCCTGCCAAAATGCAGAATCACTGGAAACATTAACAAAAGAGGTCGATACATTGAGCTGTGTGGCCTTTTCCTGTTCCAAGAATATTCACGTCTTTGTGGTGTTACACTGAGAAAAACCTCATCCGTGCCAATCTACATCAAATGGCAAATGGCGAGTGGAGGCAGAGGGGGAGGAGGGACCCCAACAAAACCTGCGATCCAGGTCTTTCAAATGGCAAACTCATTATGCCCGAGGCCCTGACAGGTCTTGTGATAGTGGGTCGGTGGCATCAGAGGCCCTCTGGCTGTCTCAAGCTCACACCCAGAGCTATGTGTCACAAGGATCACAGCAGGTCTGGGCAACAGACGCTGAAAATGTCAGAAGGCAAACGGGGCGTTTGGAGATGTCATTGAGGCTGGGGGAGCAGCTGTGATGTTTGCAGTACAAACAAAACAAAAGAAAAACTGACTAGAAAATTGGCCCCGTGATTAGCAAGATGGAAATGGTGAAAAGGAGGACAGAGAAGAAAAGCGCTAAGGTGAGACGAAAGTCAGACCTCTTCTCATTCAAGAGGCCCCGGGACACTGGGAATCTGGCTCCGCTCATTTACCTCCGCTTTGTTCGCTACCAGTTCTGCGCTGGGAATTGTGCAGGTGTAGAAGACATACACTGAGTGGCCAGATTATTATGATCTCTGAACGCATAATAATCTGGCCACTCAGTGTATATCCTATATAATAAAAGGCTAATATGCAAATTGTCCCCTCGACCAGGAGTTTGACCAGCAGTCAGGCCAGCCACAACCGCCCATGTCCCTTCCCCGTGGCCAGGCTGGCTGGACCCCACCTATGCATGAATTCATGCACCGGGCCTCTATTTTATACATACACACACACACACACACACACACACACACACACACACACACACACACTGAGTGGCCAGATTATTATGCGTTCAGAGATCATAATAATCTGTCCACTCAGTGTACATTTAAACCAGGAAAGGCAACATCTCACAGGGAAAGGCCATCCACTTAGAACAGAAGGCAACCGGATCCCTATCATGGTTTTAATCGTGATTTGGAGCAGTGACAAAAATCTCAGAGCTTCCATTTCATTGCATCAAAAAGAAGGATAATAAGTTGGCCCAGTGAAACAGTTTAAAGGTTTAAGTGAGATATTACCAGTAAAATGCCTGCCACGTAGCAGGCAGTCACCAAAGAGAAGCTGGCAGACTATGTTCCCGCTGGAGAAAAGTCTGTGGGGAGAGGGGGGACATCACTTACAATCCAGCGTGCTGGTCAGTACGTAAATAAAGTGCATCAGCTACATAAACAAAGTGCATAACATGTTAGTTTCTGACTATTGCCCACTCTGAGGAACTCTGCCCAGAGGGATGAGCAACCTCACGAGGAAGTGAAATAAGACCAGATTCCAGATGGGGATCCAGGAAAGGGAAGAGCTTGATGTTAGAGAGGCAAGTCGAGCAAGAGTGTTTGTCCAATTGAGATGCTTATGGCTCAGCAGAGGGTCAGTGGGGAAGAGGGACAACTATGGGATAGACCCAGGCCAAGGCTTGGAGGATCCTGCATGCCAATTTAAGTTATCCGGGCATTCCCTCTCATGGGGAATGAGGGCCACAACTTTGGAGTGATGTAGACATATCTCTCAGCTGGTAGTGTGGAGGATCCATGTGAATGAGGGCCGGGCCACAAGAAGAGCTGGGGGGACCCGTATGGACAGGATCCTTGTCACACAGATATTTTAGTTGCTCTAGTCCAGTGGTTGGCAAACTCATTAGTCAACAGAGTCAAATATCAACAGTACAATGATTGACATTTCTTTTGAGAGCCAAATTTTTTAAACTTAAACTTCTTCTAACGCCACTTCTTCAAAATAGACTCGCCCAGGCCGTGGTATTTTGTGGAAGAGCCACAGTCAAGGGGCCAAAGAGCCGCATGTGGCTTGTGAGCCGCAGTTTGCCGACCACGGCTCTAGTCTATCATAATGCTTCGCTTAGAATAATGCCAGAATTAAGGGAGGGACAATGACAATGAGAATGCAGAGGAATGGTCATGTCAGAGGATGAGTCTGCAGCAGCCAGCTCAAGGAAAGATGCTGTTTTCTCTCAAATCTGATCCATCTATAGTATCACTTTTTATTAACAGAGCTTTCCTTGCCTAGTTATTTTAAAACAATGTATGAATGTTATAAACAACTCTCGCATTGGCTAATGATAATAACTCCTTAAAAAAGGTATATGAAATTTTGCTATTTTCTTAAATCTCTCTTAATGGAAGTTAAGCGAATGGCCACGGTGAGTTTTAATGTTCTATAAGGCCCTCTGCACTATACACATGTGCCATATGAAGCGGTGCATAGTATTCCATATGGTCCTGCAGTGTAGGGGTTGACCGACTCATGGGGAGTCATGTATGGAGCAGTTTGAAGGATAACTGACAACTCAAAATAGGACAAACAGCACTCAAACATACACTAGCCCTTACACTTGGGGGGAGAGAAAGGAAGGAGAGAAGTAGGAAGGGTACTTTTCCTGCAAGGGAGATGATGAGAAGGGCAGGCAGAGTCAGCAACTTGGAGAGAAGAACATCACTCTGCCCCCTGCCCCCCACCTGTCTTCTAAATCCGTTTCCCCAAATACAGTTGAGAAAGCATCACAACTGAAAAAGTACTTAGGACCAGTTATGATACTCAAGACCAACTCAATTTCATTTGGTTTTTTTCTTATTCATTTCTGACTGTTGCATATTTTGTCCACAAACTGAACGAGGAAGCATGTTTTAATGTGAGGATTTGTGGCTGATCCTGGCTTTATTGCTAATTTATTCTTGGTCTGACTCACTTGCCCATCAATAAAATTGGAGCCTGACTATCTACCGTTTCACTAACCTCCAGGGTATGGAGGGGATAAGTGCATTTATAAATGAAATGAGCATAAAGTACTCCAAACACCATTAAAAAGGAGACAATTTTAAAAGAGGTGCAGAAAGCCATGCTGGATAATTCTGGATACATAATAATTCTCTAAATGAACCAACCACTGATTATTTGTTGAACACCTCCTCTACAGTCGGCACCACGTGGAGAAAGTTTAGAGGAGTCACAAAAAGTAAAATATGTCTTAATGAGAACATCTTTTCAATCTCCAAATCTCCCCCCCATCCCCCCTGCACCAGGAGGAGGCGGTTGGGCGATGAGGATGAGAGAGAGAAAAAGAAAAAGATATAAACAGAAACAATATGAAGAGCGACTCTGACCCTGAATTTGATGCTGTAGACCAGAACTATCTAACCAAAATGAAATTTGAACCTCAGATATACATTTTTGGCCATGAATGTAATTTTAAATGAAGTCACATTGAAAATAAAAATTAAAAATAAATGAACTCACCTTGTAAAAAATAAAAAAAAGATAAAGAGTAAATTTATTTTAGCATATTTAACTCAATACATTTAAAATACTGTCACGTCAACACACGTACTAGCTGCATCTCCGCTGTGCATGAGTCACAAGGGGTAGCGGTCACCATGCTTGACAGAAGAGCTGTGAATATTGACTGGGTTCTTGGGTCAGAATGTTGAGTTTAAAAAAAAATACCAACAAATGAATGAATGAAATTGGGTGTGAAACTGTCTCGGGAAGAGGTATGCAGAGTGGGAACACAAAAAGGGAACTGGCCAGATGGTCAGGAAAGGGTCCTGAGGAAGGGCCGCCTGAGACAGACCCCACGGGTCAGCAGGAAGCAGCGCTGGGAAAAGGAGAAGGCAGGGGATCAGCGTGAGAGACGATGGGAAGGAACCAAGCAGAGAACTGGGGATGGCAGGGGCAGAGGCCTGGAGAAGAAAGGACCCCACAGATCCTGAAGGACTCTTCTGTCAGGCTCCAGAATTTGGAAGCCATGACCCCACCGGCTTGGGGCCTCCATCCTTATTCCAGTGCCTTAGGGATAGGCTTGTAGCTTATAGTCTTTTTGTCCTGGCTGACTCCTGGGGAAAGAAAGCCGCATGCTCTATTCCAGTTGACTCCTCCCTCTTGGGTCAATTCGAGGCGCTCTGTTGGACATCAGGGTAGGAGCGCACCTTCCCGTGGGAAGTGGGGGGGTCAGAGATGTGGGAATCTCTCTTTAAACTCCATTCTTCCACAGGCTGAGCCTGGCTTACACAGATGAGCTCCGAAAAGCTTTCATTAGGCAGAATCCGAGCAGGAACCCTTGCTGTGTCCCTCCACAGACGCGCCTCCTAGAGGCTGGAGAGGTTCCAGGGATCTAAAAAGTCCTGCTGGGAGCGATCCCACCAGACAGGTCCCCAGGTCAAGGGGCCGGAACAGCTCCTAAGCAGGTGATTGGGCTTGAAGGTCCTCAGCATTTATGTTACCTAAGTGGTTATTTCCTCTTAAGGAGAAAGAGAGGAAGGAAGGAAGGGAGGGGAGAGGGAGGAGAGAGAGAAGGAGAGGGCTTACCTGGGCCCCTCTGAAGACCTAGAGCAGTGATTTTCAACCTTTTTCATCGCAGGGCACACATAGACCAATTACTAAAATTCTGCGGCACACCCTAAAACATATTCTATTTTTTTGCTGATCTAACAAAAAAAAGTACAATTTTGATTCGTTCACACCAGACAGCTATTGTCACGTTGGCTGTTGTCATTTTTTATTTGACAATCACAGGGAAAGGAGGTCAGTGCCCCTGACTAACCAGTCAGGCCCTGCATGTTTTAGGAACGATTGCAGCCCACCGGTGGAAAATCGCTGATCTAGAGGGTTGGCATCTAATGAGGGATGGTGAGACACACGCAGCTGAGTTCAAAGAGAGCAGGCAAATGCTGGATTAGAGAGGCAACTCCTGACAGAGACCGGGTCCCGGGGACTGGGGCCACGCCCTGGCCTGCACCTGAGCCCTAGCGCGATTTTGACTTTAACAAGTGAAGGAATAAAAACGGAAAGATCTAGCTCCCTCTGCCATCAATGGACCACCAGAGAGAAAGAAGCCAGCATCGTAGCAGTTTCAGGGGGTGACTGGCGGTTGTGTGATGGGAGGTCAGTATGAGGCAGGGTCACAGCCCCCTGGGTGCACATGAGACCGCCATCCGCAGCAGGCGTCCCCAGCTCTGGCCGGCAGCTGCAGACACCAGCAGAGACAGCTGTGGGTGGGTAGCCTGGGCGAGGTTAGGACAGGGGTGCCCGATGTGACCACACAAGCCAGAGAGCTCACTGCAGGGATGGCAGCCCATGCCTGGTGAGCTGGGTACACCTGGAAGGACTCTTAGAAGAACTTTCATGCCCACTGAGCGGACTACACTCAGCCCAGCGCAGGTGAGGCCAGAGGAGTGGAGTTTGAAGAACAAACGTCAGCCTACATTGCTGCGCGGCACCTGGACGTGAATGCCTCAATCCCTGTCCTAGAGGCGTGTTTCCAACCATTGGCCCGAAAGCTCCAGTATTTGACAATGAGAATTTCTAGGCCCTTCCCCACATTATAAAACCACATCTCATAAATAGTTGCCTGCTTAGCATGCATACAACACAGGATGACTTGTTCCACGTACAGTTCAATGTGTGGGGTGTGTAATCAGACAAAAACGTGGGTTCAAATTCTGGCTCTGCCATTTCTGGCATGAACCCCCAGGAGGCAAGTTTTCGGATTCATTGTCGTCCTTATGTGTGGGTTGGTTCTATAAACCTCTGTGCAGCTTCTTCCTTACCTATAAAAGCATGGTGATATGTGATCATGAAACACCCCGGATGCTGCATGGAGAGCTGGGGGCATGGTGCTCTCCCAGCGCAGATGCTGACTAATGTGGGCGAGTCCATTCAGTCCATACAGCCCACCTGCTCCATCCTCCACGCCTACATGGGTCGTCTGGGTGATCACCCACCCGTTCCCCAGGCTGTCAGGGTGCTGCTGCAGGGCACCCTGATGGGCATGCCCCTGTCCTTCCCCCAAGAGCCAGCAGCTACTGTCCTTTATGAAATGGCACCGGAAAGAAACTGCAGGTCTGGCCTGCTGTGAACAGGGCTGCCTCTGTCTCATCATTCACCATCTCTGCCCTGAGGGCCAGCAGGTCCAATTCCCCCCTTTCCACCATTTGTTAGCTCCTTTAAAAACATATATATATATATATATATATATATATATATATATATATATATATATATATATATATATGTATATATAAATATATATGTGTGTGTGTGTGTGTGTGTGTGTGTGTATATATATATATATATATATACATATTATTGACTTCAGAAAGGAAGGGAGAGAGAGGGAGAGAGAGAAACATCCATGATGAGAGAGAGTCATTGATCAGCTGCCTCCTGCATGCCCCCACACTGGGATCACACCCACAACCTGGGCAGGTGCCCCAACCAGGAATCGAACTGTGACCTCATGGTTCATAGGTCGATGCTCAATCACTGAGCCATGCCGGTCGGGCTGTTAGCTCCTTCTTAATGTTCTGGAAAACGGTGCAATCACAACAGGACTAAACCACGTGGGGAGGGTTTTCCACGCCGCTCTGAGCCCAACCTTCCCGGCAGCCACATCTGACGCAGCCTAAGCAACGCTGATGAAAGACCTCAGCCTTTCCCTCTCCACGGCCCTCAGTGTTCACAGGACAGGCAGGTGGCTCTTCTGAAGGCACACACACACACACACACACACACACACACACACACACACACACATGTGCACGTGCTTGCACGCACATGCACACAGACACACATGCCCTGGGCCAGCTGGGTGTGAGGAGCCAGCACACTGCATGCGTGGCTTTGCAGTCTGTGGAGGCGCAGTGGTAGATTACCCCAGAGAATGGCCTCGCGGTTTTATAAGCTATTTATTAGGCCCCTCCCGCAGAGCGACATCAATATGGCCATCAGTGAAGCAAAGCAGCAGCTATAAAATTATCACCTCCCCCAAACAAGCTTCCCAATCAAACAGAGCCCGTGCTGGTGGGATGGGCTTCTGTGCTGGCACACAAGGGCCCTTTCTGTCTTTGAAACAGACCATTAAAACACCGGGCCACTTTGGCGCACAGAAGTCTAAATCAAAAGGAAGAGGGGAGAGAAGAGAGCGCTTTCCTCCCCGAGTAATAATGCGGTTTCCAGCCCCTGGAAAAGCTCATTGCGATATCGATGCAATATTACCTTTTCCATTGTGGCTTCTCAGGTTCTTTTCCGAGACCCCCCAAAAATCACCCCTCCTCTCCCTTCAGGAACCCCTTTCTTTTCACTCCACACACAGCACCGTGACCAGGCTGGGATCCCTTCAATATCATGTTGTTGTTTTTCCGATAAATAAAAAGCTACCGTTTGAAACACAGACCACACGGGAAATCGCCATCATCACCATAAGCATCACCTGAATTACAATGGTAGCAGCAGTGTGTGCTCCGATTCCCCGAGGCAGGGGCGAGGGGAAGCAGGTGGATGCATCCTGGCTGCTGCGATCAACTTTTCCAGCCAGTGCCTTCCCAATGGCTCCAAAACATGTCTTAATAAACCGCATCCCAAGCACCCTGTAGTTCTACCTTACTGCATCTGCTCGAGTGAGGTCATGTGTGGACTTGAGGAAAAGTGACATTCGGTGAATGAGCCGCAGAGAGTTGCATAAGGGACCTAAATAACACTCGGCCGTGGCTTCTCGTGACTCTAGAAGTCAAACTGCAATCTCAGTTCCCACGTGGGGAGGTTCTCCTCTGACCTGTGGGCTGGGGGAGGAGAAATGGGATGTGATTCTGAGAGGGCAGAAGAAAGGAAAAGAAGCCACAGGGGTGGGGAGTGAGGGGCTGGCCCACTCAGATGTGCACCCCAGTGAGTATCTGCTTCCTAAAGAAATCTGAGAACATAGGTCGACTCAGCTCCACAGGCACTGCCAGCTGAGAGCCCTGCATCTCAGTGAGAGGGAGGTCTTTGTGAAATCTTGGTTGTTACTAGATCCGGTAGAATCCCAGGGGTGGGGGTGGGAGGTGGGTAGGGAAGGACACAGCATGAGCTGAGAAGGCCCAGCAAACATGCACCCGGGAAGCACAATACCTCGTGCTCTTTCTACTCTGCACCCTATTTTCAACTCCCCCTCTTTCCCTTCATTACGGACACACACACACAGCCTCTCTGTCCTGGTGGCGCATAGGAGAAGGAAAAGGTAGCATCTGTGGCCATATTATTGTTTACTTACAAACTACTTTTTTTTTCTTTTTTAGAATTGAAAGCCAGAAAGTTGATTATCTCAGAACTCCATGAACCTTTAGGAAAAGCAAATAGATTTCAAGGAGGATGGGTACTCCTCCCCAGGATATGTCCTATTGGAAATTCTTAGAATCTGCGGGCCCTTCATGCAACTGGCAGTAGAAAATGGCTAGGACACAATGAATCGTTAGATGTTTAGGATCTATTCTTCACATCACAGGTGTCATGAAGAATCAAACGAAGAAACAGATCTGAATTCAGGACTCAGTCCCACCCATGGCCATCTTTATAGTCTTAGTAAAGTCAACTCAACCTTCTGGCTTCAATGTAACTTGAAGAGGGAACACTCGAGGTTGGGATGTACGTCATGGAATGATCTTGGACACTCTATCAGAAACCACCTGGCAAGCTGCACAGGTACTCATCAGTCTGACAACATCAGTGGGAAGTCTTGTCTGAGGAGCCAGCTGTCTTTGGGAGCTCCCTGCTTTTACCCTAAAAAAGAATCTCAGGAAGAAAAAAAAACCCACCCAGATGGTTTATGAGGAAGAAAAATATTGGAACGAGTCTTTCATTTTCAAACTCCTCTCAGCAGCACAGCTGGATCTTCTGGGTGAGAAGAGTTAGGGAAATCTGGGCGAGAGTTGCTAACAGTGAAAATGATATGATTTTCTGGGAAGTGCTGGAAAGAGACACTGCCTTCCTGGAAAAAGGCATCACATGGGTCCGTGTGGTCCCACAGCGTCAGACCACCGAGGGGGATTTTCATCAGTGACAACAGCATGGAGCTCTGCAGAGGCAAATGGGCACACGTAGAAATAATTCCAGCACATCTGCCCAGAGACAATCACACCCACACATGAGAACAGTCCAGCAGACTCCCCTGATGCTTGGGACTGGAGGCTGAAATCACAGTCCTATAGCAAGGAGGCATCCAACCACACCTGGGTGATGCTGGTCTTTTCCTCTTTTTCACCTTGAGCCACCTCCTTCCCCACTACTCCCTCCTCCTTTGGGGAGGTGGCCCTAAATGGGTGAATGAGACAGCAGATGCATGTCCACATTTGGGGAAAAAAAAACACTAAATAGCTAAGATATTATGCTATGGCCACATCACCTGCCCACTGACATGAACCAACTAGGAGCTCAGTGGAGTGCTACTCCACTTAGGAAGGTGAATTAAAATGGACAGAATGTGTTTCAAGGGTAAAGGTACTAATTCAACTTCTAATTCAACTTCTTTCACTGGAGGAATACTTTGACAATGTTACTTAATGAATAACCAAAACATAAAGAACATCTAGTTAATGCATAACTTTAAAGAACTCATTCATTAAATAAACAATTCTTAAGAATCTATATTTTTTTCATGGAAATATGAAAGACTTCTTTTCTATCAGTTGTAAAACCAGGCATTCCAGGGAAGTCACAGAAAACGAAGGCAGGCGTGTTTCCAAAATCAAAGGAAGACTCTACTGTCTGAATTTCCAAACTTGGCACAAGCCTGAACTTTCAAAAATATAAACATAGGTAGCGAGAATCTCAATATGTGATGCATGACAATTCCCCATGTTAAAATCTACACTCCTGAGCATGTAAGAGAATTAGAAATAAGAAAAAGAAGATGATGGGTGTCTCTAATGAAAAATGATGCATTGTTTAAAGCACATCCCATTCTAGCCTGTCCGTCACTGCCTTTACGCTATGTTACAACTCTGTAAAGTATGGATAATTGATAGCAATGCAAAAATGGTTCTGTCTTAAACATGGAAATAAATCCTGTCTGGTGCAGTTTCAGCTGACTTCTCCTTCTCCTTTGGAAAAAGCCAGTTTCTTGCCCATTTCTAAATTGATTTCAATGCTCCTCTATTCTAAATACCTGTGTACTTCTTTGATTCATATATATATATATATATATATATATATATATATATATATATATATATATATATATCCTGCCTGATTTCTTCATTAATAATGAGTTAAATAAAATGTTGTTCATTTTTATCTCTGTGTGGATCGTCATTTTACCTTTTCTGAAAATTACCTTTTAACAAGGATGCTCCCTGTATTTAACCTAATAAAGGAAAACGCATTCACTATTATGGAATATAAAAAAAAAGTGTCAGTTAATGATGTAGAACTAGGATGATGGAGGAAGAGTATGTCTTCCATTTGAATCAGCGTGAGAAATTTCCTTTAGCCACAGCTGGTTAAAGTTTCCATCAATTTAGCAGACAAAGGAAGTTTCATGTAGAAATACTCAAAATACACCCTACTCATATCTGTTTTTTTTTCTAGAAATTGAGGTCTTTGGGTAACTGTTTATCATACCACCCTAGTTTGCTCCTGGTATGAATGTAGTCATTGTCATATAGCTCATGTTTGACCTTCTCAACCACCTCAATTAGTAGAAGTCCCGCTTCAGGAGCTGGGTTGAGCTTCATGAATCTGATGGCCCAACGGACAATTCCAGTAAATATTCTGATCCTAAAGCTTATAGGACAACTCTGCAGTACATTTTATGGTACAAAAACTCAATGTGCCAAAAGTTACAGACACAAAAAACATGTACAATTTTAGTCCTCACAATTACATTATCCATTGCTCTTCCAGGGAGGGGAGGCAACCATAGGTTTACTTCTGTGAGTAAATGAAACACACTTTATTCTTGCATTATTATTTATTATTGCATTTTTCCATAGGAACAACTGTAAACCTACTTATGCCACACCCTGTATTTTTATTTTCCTAATCTATAATAATAAAAGTGTAATATGCTAATTAGACCGGATATCATTCCGGACATCCTTCCGGCCGAAGCCGGGGCCAGAGGGAAGCTCGGGTTCAGGTTGGCAGAGGGAAGCATGTGAGGGCAGCCAGGGGAAGGAAGGCCTACTCTTGCACGAATTTCATGCATCAGGCCTCTAGTGTTTTATAAAATGTTTTCAACTGGCTATTCTAGCATGCTGAACTCCATTATCTGGGAATAAGGTGCTAATTGACTTTTCTCAGACCCATTCATTTACCCAACTGGAATGGAAACAAACTATATTTAAACTTGTTTTTTAATTTTTTTAAAAAGGCAAAAATTCTTTGTGAAGTCGTCACTAGAAATGAGATTAGTATCATTCACTAGATATTTTATGAAGTTCATTTTCAGTACATAGATTACCACAGAATTCAGGAAAAGCCATACCATGAGTTGATGTGCAGAGGTAAAATGATTGTCTTTGGCATTCAGTTCCCAGTAATTTCTAACTGTTTCATTGACACGGATCCAACACTCACATTCCTTTCACTACTACCAGACGCAAACCCATGAACAGTGAACGGCCATACCTCTATGTGTCCTGCCCTGCGTAGGAGCTGAGAGGTGTGCGGGAACCCCTGGGACAGCACGAATAGTAACCGGCTAAAGACATCATTCCAAAGGCCTCAGAACTCTCTCTTGAAGAAGCTCAAAACAATAATCAAATATCACTTACCTAGGGAAAGACAAAAGGGAAAAACAACAGGGGAAAAAAGAGTCAGAGTTGATTACAACTACCCTCATGTTCCATAAAGATGACCTATTTTAAGCAAAAAAAAATAATGCAATTCAAGTTCTCCACAAGCTCCGAGCAAAATTCAAATTTTAAATACATCCAGGTAAAGGTCAGTGAGGAAAATGGCATATTGTTGCAAAGGCCATGCAGCTGGTTGTTTGTTTTCTTTTCTGATCTGGCATTCTTATGCAGGTGCATTTAAAGACCAGGACATGGGCCTTGTAACAAGAGACTTAGCTGGGGACTCTGTTTCGTGCCATAAAGGGGGAAAATGCATAGGACCCAGCTTGCCTGGATGATTATGGAGATTCTGTAGCTCTGGGATTCAGATGCTGAGAGATTGAACTAATAAAAAAGAAATGAGAGAACTGTCATCACAGATTACATGGTATTTATTCCAAAATCTGTTCATTATAGAAATTTGCAAGACAAATGGGTTTTTTAGCAGGGAACAGCGGCATTTTCCTCCTGGTAAATGCATAACAAGGCACCCAATTTGTCTAGAGAATGGTCTCTCTTTTTCTTTCAAATATGTCTGCTTCTAAATCTTAGTAAAACGTCTGAAAATATTTATTTGGAAGTTAGCAAAAACAAGTGGAATGTGTAGAGTTCTATACAATGTACAGAGGACTTTCATCGATACTGTGTCTTTTGATGTTCATGGTAATATTTTATTGTAGGTAGGACAGGTATTCTTCTATCTCCTCTCCTTCCCCCCCTCCGCCCCCCCTTCCCCCTCCATCCCATCCCTCCTCCTCTCTCTCCTCCTCCTTCTTCTCTTTCTTCCTCTTTAAAAAAACAAGTAACATAAAAGAGAAAGAACTCATGGACATGAGTGTGCTGATTAGGGGGGTGGAGGGTGGAGGAGTTGGAAGAGGGTATGGGGGGATAAATGGTGATGGAAAATAAACTAAAAAAAAAAGTGACCTGAGGACCAATGTAATTAATCAGTTTGCCCCAAAAATGGTCTCATGGAGAATGACAATTCCAGGACTTGAATTCCTGTTTCCCCATGGTTTGCTCTTAATCAAATCTCAGATGTACTCAGAAGAAAGAGAGAAGGAGAGCAACAGAAGAAAGAAGGGAGAAAATTAGCAAATTAAGGAAGAGGGAGATAGTAAAGGGAATAAGGAAGTAAGAAAGGCAGAAAAAAAGAAAGCTAACCAAACTATTGCAAGTTCTTTATTATAAATATTTCTGTACAAGTAAAGAACATAGAGAAGTAGCTGTTACATAGTCAACTCCATAAAAGTAGTTACTGTTATTCATTGCTGAATGCCTATGGATCTGAGGGGAAACTTGAATAGAACAGAAGATTCATCCCTATAATGGCTACTGTGGATTCATCTGCCTTAATATCTAAATAATATCGGTCAAGGGAGGAACTGTGCCAGGGGAATATCATTTTACAAAAAAAAAATTCTAAGAGAAATATTCCCTGGTTGTGTTTGACTCTCGAGGCATTGATGGATGGTTAATCCCAGGCCTGCTCCCCACCAGCAGAGGGCTGGCATTTCGCTGTGTCCCAGCACTCCTGATGGCATTTGGCTTTCTTCCAGGTGGTTCCCAGAGCCTGCAGCTCACTGGGCACCCGCACCGCATGTCTGACTATTTGTGTGATAACAAATTCAGCCATAACAAAGGGTATAAAGCAAGTCATGCTTTGGAGGTTCGAAAAGACCAGCAACTATTAGAAAGAGGAAGCTGTTGGTTTTCATGCATAAATAAAAGCTTCTCACTGCCCTAGCTGTTATTTGAGTAGAGAAGGAAGTTCTTAACCCACATCAGCAGAAAACGATCACAGGAGACTTTGGGGTGGTATCATGGGATCGTCATATGTGTTGCTTTTAATTGGAAGGTAATTACAGCTTTCTTCGATTATGACCCAGAATGCACATAATCCCCTCATAAATGCTTCCTAGTCACCAGCCACCACTCTCCAAGGCTGCTGGCGCATAAATGGTGGCTGTTTCTACCTGGCTGATGGCAAGGCTGTTAATTGTAACACGCCATGAAACTTAATTATGCAAAACAGAGAGGCCACTCTGATCTAGTAATCACAGGTTTGATTCAGCAGTAATTTGTTGTTGGGACCCAAGGAGCCGTTCTTCTAGTCCCTTCCATGGAGCTGCTCCAAGTAGTTAATCCCCTGCTTTAATGGAAAGCTGTTGGGGTTGGATCTGGGAACTGGATGGTCAAAAAGCAGCTTATAAACACCACCTTGCTTCTTCATGGCAGGCACCTAATTTTTTCCAACTAAGTCACCTTTAATTACAGCAACCAGAAACCAATATCATTTGTGAGTCAAAGAGAGCAAGTAGCCAGTCACTTACTCCCCAACTGCCTGAAGGCCGGGCAAGAGGAAATGGGTAGACTGTGAAAGTAGTTCATAGAAAGGAGGGAATGGGATAAGACATGCTGGAAATTGACAGTGGAAAATCATAGCTACTACCCCTGAATATCTCTAGAAAGTGCATACTGCATATATAGCTTTCTAAGAAGAATGATTTCAGTATGTGCTCCTAAGTAGAATAAGGGGTAAAATTCTTAGGCTCACCCTGACGGCGGCTAAAGAATTCCCAATTCATTTTTGATAAAAGAGAAAGGATCACTACCTGACCAAAAAAATAATAAAAAACCAAAAGCCCACACTACTGTCACTGCAATTACTAACGACATCCAATGTGATCCTGGTGTCCTTGGCATACATCTATATATCCAGTCTTTCAAACAGCATTTTGGGGAGACTAAGATGCACACGACATGGCCCTTTCTTTCAAAGAGCTCACAGTCTAATACAAAAGATTTGCAAAGCAGCCTAGTAGGGACAAGAGTGTATAGGTATAGAAATCACCCTGGCAGGGAGACTCAGGAAGGATGCAGAAGCAAAGTTATAGAAATTAACAAAGGGAAAAAGAAGCATCCTGGAGATTTCAAGAGGATGGACTGACTCAGAAACTTAAGGGAAAGAGTTAAAATAAACGAAGTAGGAGAATGTGGAAAGCTTGGCAGAAGGAAAGACTGACCTTCTGACCGACATTCACCCTACTTTCTAAGTTTTCCTCGCTGCTCCCATTACGAGGAATGTCTCCCAACATCTCTGCTCATCCCTTCCCCAAACTTTTGCTCAGGCTGTGTCTGTCTGGAATGTATTCTCCCACATCTTTCCATATTATGTCTGTTCTTTAAGGGCAAGGCTGCCCCAAGTTCAAGTTATTTCTTCCACCCAACAGCATTGCCCATGCCACTCGTGTGGCACTGAGTTGTGCATACTTCCAGATATGGCCTCTAACTTCTCAAGAGTGTACTGTTAGGAATACCATAGAAACTGTATGGACAGGGATGGTGTGGGGGGCAGAATAACGGCTTCAAAGATATCAGGTCCTAGTCCCTGGAATTTGTAAATATCACTTCATATAAGAAAAAAAAATGTCTTTGCAGATGTGATTGAGTCAAGGATTGTGAGAAGGAGGGATTATCCTGGTGGGCCATAAATGTCTTCACAAGTTTCCATATAAAAGGGAAGCAGAGGGAGATTTTATAAAGGTGAAAGAAACGGAAGCGTGTGACCATAGGGGTAGGGGTTGGAGGGATGCAGTCACAGGCCCAGGAATGCCAACAAACACCTGGAAGAAGCTGGAAGAGGCAAGAGACGGAACTTCCCCTGCAGCCCTGCCACACAGAGACCTCAGCCTCTGCTAATGACCTTGGAATTCTGACCTCTGGGGCTGTCAGGGAACATATGCTGTTATTCCAAGCTCAGAAAGACATGAAAGACTCTATCCAATCAAAGGACAATGCCAGGCTTTATTGTGCTAAGTTACATGATGTTGACTATAAGAGCCAGAAACATTGAGAGAAGGGACAGTCCACTGTGAGCTAAGATCATTGTTAACAGTGTCACAAAGACCTGTGATTTGGCCTGCAGAATACACATATTATAGAATTCACATTGGTTTTAAAAGGGGAAGGATGGGAGAATACGTAAGACTAATCCAAGTGAACAGTACTAGTATATGACAGAAATAGTCACGTGTTATGTGAAAGGAAGACCATGTAACCTTTGTCTTACTCAATATGAACTGCTAAATTTGGTTTCAAAGATGTGTTATCATATTTCTGAAATCCTGTGGAACTAAGAACTCCTTACTCAGATGAACATTTCAACCTATCCTCTGAATGTTAATTCTTGTGAACCGAGTTGGTTAGAAGAGATTCCCACAAGTTAAAGGGATGTGATGTTACACATTGGAGCAATGAAAATACATTTATATCAATTTAATTAGGAAAAAAATCACCCAACACTCTTCCTTTCTCCGATACTACTGAACTATAAACAGCTTAGAAGTGATTAGCTAATTTGCTGTTGTAGCAGAATGTCCAATTCTTCCATTGAATAACGCTCCTCATGAAAGAAGTTATATTTACTGTTCAAAAAAACTAAACATTGGATGACATGGTCTGATCTTGGTTGTAAAAAATTCACAAATAAATAAATATTTGAAAATGTGACAAGAACAGAGAGGAAGAAAGGAAAAGAGAGAGGGAGGAAGAGAGAAAGAGAGAGAGAAACCTAAATGTAAATACACTGACGTCTGTTTTTGGATAATGAAATTGGAACAAAAACGGGAAAATGTGAGGCCCTCCAGTGCATAGGAAAGACAATTAAGAAACAGAAATGGAAATTGGCATAAGGGGAAAGTGGCACTTGGAAAGTACTTAAGCATGTAAAACCAATTTTGTTACCAGGAGGCAATCATACATATGGCACCAGAAGAGAAAACGCCATCAAAAATGTGCCTATCACACGGTCTCCACCTACAGTTACCTACTGCAGAACAGAATGCAGATGCAAAGCTGGATGGTTTCAGGGTGGCTGATGGCTGAGTCTACTATGCATTGCAGTTGGCCTGTTGGTTCTTTAGTGTTTCACTGCATAATAGTTAGTGTTTCACTGTATAATTGCTAGAGAATCTAGCAAGAAAACAACAAACACCTGGATCCTATTAATAACTTGCATCAGAATGGATATTTAAATCCTGCATTGTGTTGGAAGAGACTTTCAGAAGACATGCCACCATTTGTGTTCTACGGCTGACCTTGACTTGTTATCGATGGCATGCTATCTCCAGGCTGATATCAGTCATTAAAATGCAGCCTGCATGTATTGGTCAGAGAGCAGTTGAAACATGGGGAGGTGGAGCACTCCAGAAAGTATGCAGACCCAAAAATTGGAGGAGGACCCTCTGGAGTAGAAGGGAAGTTGCAGAATAGAGCCAGCGAAGGAAAAACTGCTTGTAGCAAGTGTCTTTGTACTCCCTATGGAATCAAAACGAACAACTTTATTGCTATCATCCTATGTTCTTGCATTTAAACTTGAATAACTACCAGAACAACTTAGTGTAAAGAGGATTCTTTTCAAGCAGGTTTATGGGTAAAATATTTAACTGATAGGTTTGGTAAATTTGAGCACTATCATTTTTTAGTTTACAAAGTTCTTTGAAAATCAAAGATGTTTCCCTAAGGAAGTAAAGTGTGCTAGATGGTTGGCTCCACCAGGGAGGTATCATTCTGCAGCCCACAGGCATGGCATGTACAGACTTGTGAGAACACAGATGTCTGTGGTGAAATGAAGCTTATATTTACTCTAATACTAGAGGCTCAGTGCACAAAATTCATGCATGGGTAGGGTCTCTAGGCCTGGCTGGTGATCAGGACCAATCGGGGCCTTCCTTCCAACGGCCACCAGCTGCCGGTCAGGGCCTTCCTTCCTTCTGTGCCGCCCCCTGGTGGTCAGCAAACATTATAGCAAGTGGTCGAACTCCTGAGGGGACACTTTGCATATTAGCCTTTTATTATATAGGATAACCCCTTCATCATAAAGACAGCAAGTAGAGGGGAGCAAAGTGCCTGAATATCAAGTGATATTTATGGAACTCAGATTTCTGCCCCTTTAGTTGGAAGAATACCAAAGACCTGGCGTGCCACCAAATGAATGGAATAAAACCAGCAAACAGCAGACACAATGCTGAGCACTTTACGCCAGACCATGAACTGGGAAGTGGTGTTTCCATTGCCAGGTGCGGAGGCGAGGCCAAGAGAGAATGTTCCACAATTTTCACTTGGATTACAGAACTATCCACATAGCCACTGAGTGCCAAGGCTTTCTTAAAAGCAAAAGTGTGAAAAGATGGGATTGTTCAAGCGTTTGGGCTGAGATGAGGAAAGGTCGCATAAATCCCCAAACCTAATGGTAGAATTATGGACCAAAATGGTCGTCATGGTAAGTGGACATCTCGCTTCCTGAGTCATATACTTTCATCATCGCCTAACTCATTCCACACCAAAAAGTACCTTTGAAAACTTTTTTCCTACTAAAAATGAATCTCAAATGATGTAATGGGAAGTGATAGGAAAATGGAATTCATTATGGCACTTTGCTTTTAACCAACGTTTGTGAACTCTGTCTTACATGTAAGGAGACCCACCTAAACCAAGATATGGGCTATGCCTTGCCAAACAGACAGAGCCTCGATGTTATGTGGCTTAGAGAGAGGAAGCAGCAGCCTCTGCATCCCATAGCTCCTATTGTTCTCCCACATCTACATCCATTCAGGAATATTTTGATATATTTTTATTGATTTCAGAGAGGAAGGGGGGAGAGAGAGAAACATCAATGATGAGAGAGAATCATTGACTAGCTGCCTCCTGCCTGCCCCACACTGGGGACTGAGCCCACAATCCAGGCATATGCCCTGACCGGGAATTGAACCATGGCCTCCTGCTTCATAGGGCGATGCTCAACCACGCCAGCTGGGCTTCCCCATAGCTTTTTACCCAGAGAGTAATAAGCAGAGCCTGATTCCAACTTTATTCTCCTTTGTCACAGTTCTTTTCTCTTTCTCCTATTCCCATGGAAAGAAAATAATCTCCTTTCTCTTGATACATCTCACAGAGATGTTGTGAGGATTATAGAAGACAAGAGCCATGAAGCAAAAAGCACGGTGACTGTCTTAGGGAGACACATTATTATATTGTTCTTCAGATCTACGGGTGTCCTCCCACCCCCACTCCAAGGACGACCGCAACAACTCGAGGATGCCAACTTTGGAAAAGGATGGCTGGCTCAGAAATATTTCCATTGCATGTGGAGACAGGTAGAGCCCTGTGCGGGTGGATGAGCCCTCCCTTCTACTGAAAAGCAGAGAACTGAAATAAAAGTATCCTAAGGTATAGGAGGTCTGCCTGGGAGAATCATGTCAGTGTCCTGCATATGGATATGCAGTGATTTTTAATTAAATCAGTAGTTTTAAGTGGTTGCTTGTTAAAGCCATGCTTATCATTTTTTCCTAAGCTCCAGTTCTGAGGCCAAATGTCAGTACTCTCTTTCTCTCTACTAGATTTCCCACTGTATGGATTTACCTCCTGGTCTTCCTCTACCCACATGTGTATGCAGGTGTCTGCCTCTCCCATTCCTGAATAATTAATGCCCATGCCTCCTTCCAGGACACCCTGGGAACATCTCCTACAGGCGTCTTCTCAGCAGCAGTCCATTTCTCTTGATCATGAGCAGTTTGCCTTAGAATTGCATGAACAGGAGCCATGGTCAATGGCAACCTGATTTAGAGCCGCTCTTACCAACAGCTTGTGAAAATTAGAAATAAATACAGGGTCAAACAACTCACCAGTAATCTGACACAGGTAAACATGGCTTATTTAGGGGTCTTAAGTAACAAGGACCTTCGCGTCTGCGTTTCGGCGGGAGGAGCACCAGGGCATTGCCTGAAGAGCCTTTCAGAGCGGAAACACTGCTTTAAAGTAGGTCATCATTATATGCATTGTCCTCCTCTCTTAAACATTGCAGCGTCATGGAACTGGCACACAGTACTGTGACCATGCACAGCCTTAAAGAGCACATAGCAAAGGAACGGCCCATAGGGAGGCTGCCCGTGGTACTGGACTCGTGTCTGCATGTCTCTTTAAGGGGTGTCAGACACCTGCTTAACACGTCAGTCAAGCAGGTGTCTGTACATCTGAGCACAATGGAAAAGCTATAAATATCACAGCGAAGCAAGTCAGGTCAAATATCAAAACAATGCCAAATATCGGAAACAATGACAATTTCAGAAGTACATGTCTAAGAAAATAACAACGTGCCTCAAGTGTGAATGCTGATTTGATTCTGTTAGCCCAAAGTTGACTTTGGTTTCATTTCACAATGGAACATTTCCTGTCTGAATTGCTATAAAATATGAGTTTTGAATACACCAAACAGCATAACGGACACAATAGTGAGCGGTAGTCCCCGTTTTTTGTACACATTTTAAATAGTTTTTATTAACACACCAGGGCAACATGCAAATGTCTCATAATTGTAGGAAAAGCTGATATAATAAAATATAACAAGCCTTAAGGGGTTGATTTTCTCCATTTTACCTCCTACCAGTTCAGTTAAATGATGACAGGGAAGGACATTCCAAAAGTTGATGCACATTCATGATTTGCATTACATCAGTTTCCCCTGATGGCTGGTATACATTTTTTTGTGCCACGATTTGATTTTCTTTTTTCATGTTTTATCTTTAATAGGGACACATACAAGTGGCCATAATAGGGTGTCCTATAATTGAAAATGTCTGGTCGACTTCAGGGCGGTATTTGTGTGGTTAGTGGATAGCCCTCCATCACTGCACAGTGAACCAGCTGGGGTATCCTATATAATAAAAGCCTAATATGCTAAGTGTTCAGTTGTCCAGTCAGCCATTCAACCAATCAAAACGTAATATGCCAATGATATGCTAAGGGCATACAACCTCTTGCTAATGACATGCACTGACACTCTGACAGGTAGGTTAGCTCACTGCTGGGGTCCAGCATATCGGGACTGAGCAAGATGGGCAGGACACGCCCTGGAGCCCTCCCGTGGTCCCTCCCCATCTGGCCAACCTCCTGTGTCTCCCCCGCTCCCTTGGCTCTAATCGTGCACCAGTGGGGTCCCTCGGCCTGGCCTGCACCCTCTTGCAATCCAAGCTGAGGGATACCCCCCCCACGAGTGCATAAATTTCGTGCACCAGGCTTCTAGTCTATAAGAATAGTGGACAACTTGGTATTGATGCAGACTTGAAGCTGGAGGCTGCTGGTCATGGGCACCTAGTGGCCACAGCTCTCCTTGATCCCACAGCACCATCCTCTCCCTCCTCCATCTTTGCATTTCATAAGCACAGCATCTGACAGCATTGAGAAGTTCGTTGAAAGTAAAAATAAACTAGAGTCACAGGCAGCAAAACAGGATGAGCACTGGTGGTTAATGCTAGGGAAGGTTACTGATATCCAGTAACATTCAACTTCTAGGCTTTAGATGGGAAAAAATCTGAGATTCACGGAAATGAAATGGCATGATCAAGATTATACAGCCAAGACGGAAATGGAATTTTCAATTTTGGTTTCTATATCCTTTCTACTACATAATATTGCAGTCTCTTTCCACGCAATGTATATGTACATAATGCATATAGAGAAGAGAAGCCAGGAAAAAGACTGAACGAGGCAGTGTGTTCCACAGATGATCCATTCGCCCTTTCCTGAGCATTGATGTTGGCTGCCCACATGCCTATGGTTAGTGCTGTCATCCTCCCTGACTCTCCATCCTAACCTCATCTGAGGGAAGGAGCATGGCATAAGGTCAATAGCACCAACTTTGGTTTCCAATATAGTTAGCAAGTGAAAACTGAGACTGAACTCAGGTCTGTTCTGATTCCGATACCTGGGCCACATTCAGAGTGACCAGGAGGGCGGACGGAGATGGCCCTCGTAGAGTGCTGCGCTTACAGTAGACACTCAACCAGTCTTAGTTCTTATTTTTCTTATGTTTAAGTTCCCTTTTCTATGTTACCTTCCTGCCAAAATGTCACGGGCTTACTGCTCTCAGAGCATTTTTATTAATCACAGTCTTTATACATTCTTTTCAGTCAATGGTCACATGGCATTCTGAATCAGGTTCAGTACAAGAAGAGAGGGAACTGATAACCAATGATGAGATAAGAGCCACATCGGGCAGGACTTTATACGCAAACCCCAAAATTTGAGCCTTTATCCTGTGGGCTCAAGGGAGATCCTGGAGAATTTTAAGCAGCAGAGTAATATAATCTGATTTTTATTGTAGGTGAGTCCATCTGACTGCCATGTGAAGAATGAATCCGAGGTGGAAAATTCACTAGAAATTCCAGTTTCAGTGGTCGAACCACAGAAAAATGAGGAAGGCTTCATTTAGACAGTAGGTCGCTATATGAGCAAAAACAATAGAACTCTGCCACAACATTGTACTCTAGTTGGTATTTATTTTCTCCTAGGGGATGGATTAGAAATTCTGGGATAACTATAATTGCAAGCTAGGGTTAAACAAATGTATTGTAGGTAATGACAGCCAGGTTTTGACTAAAGATTTAAATGAGGAAAGAGGGAGATTAAGATAAATCCTATGGTTCTAACTAGAGTCAGAGATATCAATCAGGACTCATGGATTTTTCAATATATTTATAGATATACTAGAGGCCATGTGCATGAAATTCTGCATTTGGGTGGGGGGGAGGAGTCCTCCAGCCCGGCCTGCACCCTCTCGAAGTCTGGGAACCCTTGAGGGATGTCCAACTGACAGCTTAGGCCCATTCCCCCACAGGGAGTGGGCCTAAGCCAGCAGTTGGACATCCTTAGCGCTGCAACAGAGGCAGGAGAGGCTCCCACCACCGCTGCTGGGCTCGCCAGCCATGAGCCCAGCTCAGGGCTTCTGGCTGAGTGGTGCTCCCCCTGCGGGAGCACACTGACCACCAGGGGGCAGCTCCTGCATTGAGCGTCTGCCCCCTGGTGGTCAGTGTGCATCATAGTGACCTGTCGTTCCACCGTTAAGTCAATTCGCATATTAGCCTTTTATTATTTAGGATATTCTAGATATCTATATCTATCTATCTATCAATTGAGAGAGAAAGAGAGAGAGAAAGAGAATGAGCTGTGATTTTGCATGAGTTAGTGTACCTTCCTAGATCTCCTAGCCCCATGGTTGGCAAACTGCGGCTCATGAGCTTTATGCGGCTCTCTGGCCCCTTGAGTGTGGCTCTTCCACAAAATACCATGGCCTGGGTGAGTCTATTTTGAAGAAGTGGTGTTAGAAGAAGTTTAAGTTTAAAAAATTTGGCTCTCAAAAGAAATTTCAATCATTGTACTGTTGATTTTGGCTCTGTTGTCTAATGAGTTTGCCGACCACGGTCCTAGCCCAACCACAGAGAGGGACTAGATCCACTCATCCCACAGCAACAAGGAGCAAACCTAGCATGAGACCTTCATTTATGAGCACCTTTCTCCAAAAATACAAACAATTTAAAAATACAGAGCTCCTTAGAGAACTGTTAAGAGTCCAAAGAGAGGGAAAGAAAATATAAAATGAGTCTGTAGCATTTTCGGGCACCAGAAGGTAAGAAAGTGCTTAGAAAGAGACAAGAGAAAGTGCCCATATTGAAAGTTAAGGCACCAACCAGAAAGACCTCCCAGTGACCAAAGTTGGAGCAACCCAAGGAATAAAAAGATTCAAATAACTAACTAACTAAATACAGACATAAGTGGAAGAGGAGACCTTTCTCCCTTGCGAAAGAATTCCAACTTTAAAAATGTAGAAAAACCTGAGGGAAACAGTAAGTCACCACGAGAAGCCTATAGTAGTCATTGCTTCCATGAGAATCACCAAGCGATGGTAAATTTATGAAAAAAAATTTAAATATTTATATTGTTGAAAGAATTACATATGTCCCCTTTTCTCCTCCCATTGACCCCTTAAAGCCTGTCCCCGCTCCCCTCCCCCGCCCTAGTCCTCCACCACCCTCTATGGACAAAATTTTAAGGAGAAAGGGGGTGTTTCTCTCACCAAATAATTACAAAGGGAAACAATTCACCTTGCAATGGCAATTTCTGGCAGATACCACCTCACATCAGCAAGGATAACATCATTAGTGTGTGACACATGTCAATATCATGTACCTGCTGATACCCTAGACTTTGAGCAGCAGACACCTTGAGTGGCATCTTTCCCAGGAAATCACAGTTGTACACTAATCATGGAAAAGCATCAGTGAAAGCTAATTTGTGGGGCATGGTACAAAATAATGAAGAGTGCTTTTGGAAAGTGTCAAGGTTACAAAAAGACAAGGCAAGACTGAAACACTGTCACAGATCAGAAGATGCTAAGCAAGACACGACAGCTCAAGGCAACAGATGATCCTGGAACAGAAAAATGACATCGCTGGGAAGATTGGTGAAATCAGAATATGTCTTGTGTATCCGTTTATAGGATTGCACCAACAGTTATTTTTTCATGTTGATCATGACCCTATGGTTTTGCAGGGTGTTGACATAAGGGGAAACTGGGTGAAGGGTATTTGAGACCCTCTGGGCTACTTCTGTAGCTTTTCTGTAAGTTTACATTTAATTTGACAAGTTAAGCAAACTTGTAGGCAGTGGAACAAGAAATGGGTAAAAGAAGGTAGGTAGCAGAGCCCTAGCTGGTTTGGCTCAGTGGATAGAGCGTTGACCTGCAGACTGAAGGGTCCTGGGTTTGATTGGGTCAAGGGCACATGCCTGGGGTTGCGGGCTCACTCCCCAGTAGGGAGCGTGCAGGAGGTGGCCGATCAATGATTCTCTCTCATCATTGATGTTTCTATCTCTCTCTTCCTCTCCCTTCCTCTCTAAAATAAATAAATACATATTAAAAAAAAAGAAGAAGAAGAAGAAGGTAGCAGAATCTACGAGACCAGTGATAACTGAGATATGGGGTGTCAGGGACTGACTCAGAATGAGTGCCATTTACCAATACGGGGAACCAGGTAGAGCACAGGTGTGGGAGGGTGATGAGGATTTCATGTTGGAATATGCTGAGTTTGAGGTGCTGCCGGGACAACCAGATGGACATGCGAATTAGGCAGTTTGATGAATGTGTCTAGAGTCTAAGAGAAAAGATGAATTGGAAATAAAAATTCTGAAGTAGTCAGCATCCGGAAGTTTGTTAGAGGCATGAAAATGGATAGGATCATAGAGGAAAAACATGAATGATAAAGAGAAAGGAGAATGAAGCTCAAATTTAACTCTTGTTCACATTAACCTTGTTTTACATGTTTTTTTGTGGAACAGGGGATGTGGCTTACTCATTTCTGTTTTCTCACCGTGTAGTAGTGTGCCTGGTAAATGATGTGTGCCCACAAACATGCAGTTAACCTATGTTTGCCTAAGTGATTGGAGGAGGAAAGGAACCCTTTCCTTGTGAACACCGGGATTACACAGACGTTCAAATCTCTCTTTAAACATATTTATTCTCTGATGTCATTGTTTCTGGATCTCAGTTTTTATTTGAAAGGCATTTTCCCCTAGGTTGAATTTTTAGGTAACTAATAGAATGGATACCCAAAAACAAATTATACATTGTAATATCAAGTTATATCTGATCTATTTACTCTCCTCAACACATCTAAGAGAATGGTAAAACAATCAATTAGATAGCTTTAGAATGTTTAAAAAATGTAGAAAGCAGCCCTAGCTGGTTTGGCTCAGTGGACAGAGTGTCGGCCTGTGGACTGAAGGGTCCCAGGTTCGATTCCGGTCAAGGGCACATGCCCAGATTGCTGGCTCAATCCCCAGTGGCGGACATGCAGAAGACAGCCAATCAATGATTCTCTCTCATCATTGATGCTTCTATCTCTCTCTCCCTCTCCCTTCTTCTCTGAACTAATAAAAATATATTTTAAAAAATGTAGAAAATGCTTTGGTTAGGGTCCCATACTCTGCAACCGAGCCTTGTCCAGAACAAAAAGGAGCTCACTTCATTCCTGCCATCCTTGCTGATTGTTCAAGAGTCATTCTTCTCCAGGACACCTTTCCAGCCAGGGCTCAAGTGAGAATCCTCCACCTGAACTCCAGGCTCAACTAGAAAACAGACCCCTCACTGGCATCCTCTGGGCCTGTGGGTGCCAATCCCTGCTGTGTGATGCCCACCACCTTCACTCTCCCTGTGTTATGCAAATATCCTGCTAACTCCATTTGTTTTGTTCTAGAAAACAGTAAAATATAATGATATTTAAAAAGACAAGTGGCTGCTGGAATCCCCACAACATTGCATTATTTGGGAAAATAGAGCTCACCTGAATATTTTAGGCTTAACAATTGCCAGCCAGATGGCAGGCAGCAATAGAAAAGGTATTACAAAGCTCCAAACCCTTCTGCGTGTCATTTAGTAGAATAGTTGCTCAGAATGCTGTTCTGTCATTTCCCCCCTTACGGTTTTATTTTTTCATGCTAACACTTCAAAGGGAAAAAATTATTTTAAAGTATTGCTGTGGGTTAATCATTTATAATCTTTGCACTTCCTGGGATCTGCCTCAAAGTTCTTGCAGGGGTAGACATTGGGAAGAAAGTGTGGTTAACTGGGGATGAGGGGACACAGGACCAGCAGGAAAGATGCAGGGCAAGGTTTGGTTCCTTTGTTATACACTGAGTGGCCAGATTATTATGATCTCTGAACACATAATAATCTGGCCACTCAGTGTATATCCTATATAATAAAAGGCTAATATGCAAATTGTCCTCTCGACCAGGAGTTCGATTAGCAGGCAGGCAGGCCAACTGCCCATGTTCCCTCCCTCTGGCCAGGCTGGCCGGACCCCACCCATGCACGAATTCATGCACTGGGCCTGAATATATATTAGCCCCACAAATTAGCTTTCACTGTATACACACACACACACACACACACACACACACACTCACACTGAGTGGCCAGATTATTATGCGTTCAGAGATCATAATAATCTGGCTACTCAGTGTATAATACGCTGCTTCTCGTTCAGTGTGCTGGCAGCATGGGGAACCTGGCCCAGTCTTTCTATGGCTTTAAGCAAGAACACAGCCTCATTGGTGGTAGAGTCTTTGGGCTCTGAAAGCAAAAGGCCCAGCTGGTGTGCAAAAGGAAGCCAGGGACAGTGGATGGAGCGTCTGGGCCAAACCCAGCGGTAGGGGATGGAGATCTCTGAGCCGAAGGACAGGGCATGATTTTAGTTTTTGTGTGTGTTTGTTTCAAAGTATGACTCAGACAGGTCCAGAAAGAGACATTTCAAGTTGCTAAGATGAGATCTGGAATATGGCCTGGCGGCACATAGAAGGATCAAAACCATGGGACTGAGGTGCAGTGGCTGGGAGCAAGTCAAAGCAATGGCCACGTCTTAGAGCAACTGGGGCATTAGAGAAATTGTCAAAGCAGGCACTCATTCGGGTATGGAACCGGGCGGTGGAAGAAGTGAGGGTAGTATCACAGCTGGACAGTGTGACTGAAACAGCATAGACCTTCTCCACCGAGAACTGGGCAAGAGCAGAGAGGGAATGGCATAGGCTTGATGTGAGAAGCATTATTCACTGCTAGAGGTTCATTAATCCTCACCCCCTGCTCAGGACCTACCCCAGTGCCTGGGACCTGACCTGGCAGCGACCTCTGTCCAAGGTGACAAAGACAGACAGTTCAAGAGTATACACATATGCTGTATTACACTATATATTTCATCATATCATATAGTATTAGATTACAGGAGGAGATAGCTTAAAGAAGGAAGCCAATCAGAGTATCATATGCTGCATACCTTCCCTTTGTAAAATTGAGATTGAGACTATATTTATATCCAAGTTATTTCCAAACTATATACATTTTTAAATATATATTTTTATTGATTTCAGAGAGGGAGAGAGACAGATAGAAACATCAATGATGAGAGAGAATCATTAATCAGCTGCCTCCTGCACACCCCACACTAGAGATTGAGGCATATACTTTGACTGGGAATTGAACCATGACCTCCTGGTTCATAGGTCGACGCTCAACCACTGAGCCACACTGGCTGGGCATTTCAAAAATATTTTATGGCAAACATGTTAACGTAACAAATACATGTAGCTAATGAGGTGCACTTAATTAACCAGAATGGAAATAAGGCCCCTCCCCGCAAAGCACACCCAGCACAACCACCAATGACACAAACAACAAAACACCTCACAGAAAGATCAGATTTTCTGATCGAGCTCCTCTCCCTCATTTCACCCAATCTGCATGCACTCCCCAGCTGTATCTGAACAGAGAGAATGAAATAATAGAGGACAGACGAGCTGGAGCCCTGAATAGGCCGTTTAATTCAGTTCCAAGGCATGGGTAATTGTCTAACTCTTCCCTTTGCATGGTCTATGTAAACACAGATTTAAATGATTGATCAAAGATAGAATAGTCCCGTAATGATCACAAGAAAATTAGAGGAAGCTCAAAGAAATGATATTATCTCAGGTTTGGAGAAAAATAAAGCATTTCCAACCCCAGCCCAGACGCTTCTTGCCTCCACAATCTGCAAGTGGGTCGCTACTGGCTTAGGCAGCGAAGAAAGGGACTGAAAAGAAACAAACCACCTTAAACTGATGACATTGTGAAACTCTAAATGCATTTTATTGCTCTATCACATGATAAAAAGTCACATAAAGCCCTAACCAGTTTGGCTCAGTGGATAGAGCATCGGCCTGCGGACTGAAGGGTCCCAGGTTTGATTCTGGTCAAGGGCATGTACCTTGGTTGCGGGCACATCCCCAGTAGGGGGTGTGCAGGAGGCAGCTGATCGATGTTTCTCTCTCATCAATGTTTCTATCTCTATCCCTCTCCCTTCCTCTCTGTAAAAAAATCAATAAAATATATATTTTTTAAAAAGTCACATAAAAAGTAATAGAAAAATGTTGAGCCTCCATTTTCTCATCAACAAAGTCAGGAAACACCAAATATACCCTAAGTCTGTGGTGATGATCAAGGGTAGGATATGTATTAAAACTATTTTATAATGGTTTGTACAAAAATGTGTCCTGCTGACAAGTTTGATAATGACATAAATGAATAGAATAATGAATGAATGAATAGACACATGGCTACAGCCACTGGGTGATTTCTATACATGGATAGCATAAGCTATACCACCATTTATCTTTATAGTATTTATCACTATCTGACATTACATGATATATTTCTTTATTTATATACTATCTGCCTCTGCTACTAAAATATAAATGTTTCCTGGGCAGCAAATTTGTCTTATTTGCTTCCATATACCCAGTGGCCAGAAAAATAGGTTAGTACTTAGCAGAAAATCAGTAACTAGGTGTTACATGAATGAATGAATGGATGGACAAATGAATGGATGGATGAATGAGTGAATGAATGAGTCAGTCTGGTTTTGAACCTATATCTATTGACTCCAAAGCCTGTGCCTTAATGACTGAGGTACGCTACCTCTTATGAATGAATCAACTCTAAAAATAATGAAGTCAGACTTCACTCAACACCATGTGCATCTTGTATAATTTTGCTGGGCAGGCTATGTCCCCACACATGTCCACATCCTAATTCCGAGAATATGTGCATGTGGGTTTGGTTTTTTTTACATGACAAAACAAATTGTATGGATATGATTAAAGACAGAAACATGGGGAGATGTCCTGGATTCCCCAGTGGGTCCATTTATTCACATGGGTCCTAAAACACAGAGGTTGTGTTCCAGAGAAAGCCACATGAGGCTGTGATGGGCCACAGAGTTGCTATAATGCTGCTTTGCAGCTGGAGGAAGGGACCAGGAGCCCAGGAGTGGAGGTGGCCTGGAGAAATTGGAAAAGACCAGGAAACAAATTCTCTTCTCACACGCCAGCAAGGAGTGCAGTCCTGCCAACTCCCGATTTTAGCCAAGTGCAAGCCACATCAGGTTTCTGACCTGCAGGACTGGGAGGTAACAGACGGGCTGTTTCCGCCCCTGAGTTCATGGTGCTCTGTCCCGGCAGCGATGGAAAACGAGCATCTCTCTGAGGAAGTCCATTGCCTACAGGCTACCAGAATATGACTCCAGCCACCATAAGAAACTTGAACTCACAACCTCCCCAAAAACTAATTGAATTCAACCAACACCCCCAACTTTGGGCCAAAATGAAACCATTCCAAACTTGAAGCTAACTGTAATTTTTGCCCGCCATGTGCTTATAAGAATTTTTTTTTACATGTGCTTATAAGAAAACCTTGAAACCTCAATTGATTTTTTGTTGTTCCAGAAACGCGGGCTGGCTTCCACATACTATTCATTAAGCAGTGAATAGCACTAGATATCTGCAGCAAAAGCCTTCCTCTGCTGCTGCTTCCTGCTGCCTTTCACATTAAGCAAAAAAAAAAAAAAGAGAGAAAGAAAGAAAATCTTCATGCTGCTACCATTTCACCTGAAACCTGCATCTTCCTTCACGCTCCAATTGTTACAGCGCCTTAGCCAAGGAGTGCCCAGCCTTGTGGCTACTCCAGCAGCCCCGCTGGCTCCTCTCGCTACCACAGAGCCCTCTGGGCCGGCAGTGGGGATGCTGATGTCCTGAGCGTCCACGGCTCCCCAGTGATGGACGTGACCGCAGAAATTAACAGGCAGCCGTTCATCACTGCACACGCAGACTGGGCTGCAATTTCAGCTTCTAAGTCCTCAAATAACGTCCTGCTGGAATCCTGACAATCGGTGTAACAGATGAACATATCATTGCATCTGAAGTATTTGTTAAACATGATAGAACCTTGAAACCCACACCTCAGTGTGTGTGTGTGTGTGTGTGTGTGTGTGTGTGTGTGTGTGTGTCTGTATGTTTAAAGAGACACCATGTGCGTTGGGTAGTCTATAGAACTAAAAACTAAACCAAGTAAAAACCAGCCAAAAAAGGTAAAGTGGGGAAACTTGCAAGCTTATTAAAAATAAATTATACTCCTGTCTCCATTTTCTAGCACTGTTCCAACTAAGTATTTTTTAGCCTTAAAAAATGAAGGTTTAAAACAAGTCCGGAAAAACCACGCATCTACCTTTCCTCTTTTAAATGATGAAGCTTAATGCCTGAGCACTTTCTAAAGTGGAATCTAATGGCAATAAAAGTCAATTGGCTCAGTCAGCATTGGACATATTACTCTTACGATATTACATGAACTTGGATGCTGCTAAGCTCATTTGCTTGTGAAAGAGCAGGGTCCTCGGAAGGACCTCTTCCCTTTTGGAGTGGACACGCCAGCATATCTGCCAGCTGATGCTTGGGCAAACCCCACCCACCCTGCACGGGGGACACCTCTTTCTTTCCAAAGTCACCGCAAAGTGAAATTCATATCGGACGGAGGCCATGGCTAGAGCAGAAACTTTAAAACCATTGCATAAATCTCCTTGCCTTTCTCTACATTATAAACAGCCACAGAATCAATATCTTCATCATCAGTGAACTAACCCAACAAATATGTATTGAATTTCCACTCTGTGGCAGGTACTGTCCCAGGCTTCAGGGATAAAGCAGGAACAAAATATTCCAAATGTCTTGCTTTTGTCCGAGGCCACATCGAATCGGGGATATTGATGAGAGGAGTAATTTAGTGTTCCAGAAAAGCAATAAATGCTAAGTGGGGAAATTTGGCAGCAGAGGGAGGGGTGGTGGAAGGAAGTACAGGGAGAGAGTGAAAACTTGGTTGTCTGGGGAAGAGCTTTCCAGGCAAAGCTTGTGGGGCAGGAATACATGTCATACTGTGTGCTGGGGCAGGGGCAAGAAGTCCATGGAGGCTGGGGCAGAGAAGGAGGGTGGGGGGCTATATGCCGTCAGAGGCGCAACAAGGGCCTCCTGAGAGTTCCATGGAGACCTGAGCGTGAGCAATTTCCATGTGCACAGAAAGGGTACATACAGGCACTGCCCTTTCCATTTTGATCAGGGATAACAGACCAGGAGTCAGAAGCTGTGCTTTAGGATGTTTAACCCTTGGTCTTAAATAGCTAGCTTTTTGTTCTTGTTTATACTAGTACTAGAGGCCCGATGCACAAAGATTAGTGCAAGAATGGGCTTTCCTTCCCCTGGCTTCTGGCACCGTCTTCGCTCCAGCCGGAGCCGCCTTTCTGCCTTCTCACACTGCCCAGAGTCCCGGAGCTGCTGGGGCAGTGTACAATGCCCCCGGCCACTTGGCGCCTGCGCTTGCAAATTAACCCTCCATCTTCGTTGGGTTAATTTGCATACTCACTCCTGATTGGTTGGTGGGCATCATGAAGGTATGGTCAATTTGCATCTTTCTTTTATTAGTGTAGATTATCACATGTGGGCATGTAACAGAGTATGCATGTATGCATATGTGTTGCAAATGTGAGACTATTCAGTACTGGTAAACCATAAAGCATTAATGAAATGATTATTTCATCTCCAAGCCCCACATAAACTTTTTTTTCCCCAATGTTCAATGGCTCTTTTCCCCAATTTAGTCCATTACTATATTTAGTTCAAACTAAAATGTCATTGTTTATCATGCACTATTAGTTTGTGATTCTCTGAGGATGAAAAAATACTTCCAACGAATCTACCACATGCTAAGACACTGCAACGTAAGATGCTTTAAAATTTGAAATCCTGTATATTATAAAGTGAATGAAATGTCATACATTCACCACTCTCCTGACCCACAAAATGCATGAATTTAGACTTATTTTTGATGTCCTATTTTTGCAAATCTTGTTTGTTAACCTTGGCTCAAAGCAAGAAATGGCATGTGCATTTTCTTTTCTTCGGACCTGCTTGCTAAGATACAGAAAGCTTTTATTCCAGGCATTGTTCAGTCTCCACTGCCTTTATTTGTCATTAGGAGAAGCAGTAATTACAGTCCTGGCAGAGGATTTGGGGATGAGCGTCATGGAGCCTGCACCTGATGTGTTCATCCAGCCCATGCTGTCATGCCCTGTCTGCTGCCTCAACGTGATCACGCCCCACATCACAGCAATCGGCTGGTGACTTACCCGCATGGTCTTCCTTGTTATACACCCACATTATCAGCTTCCAGCAGAACATCCAAATTCTGTTCTAGAATCTTCTCTTGTGTATGCTGCGCCTAAGTATGCCAGTGCTGGTTGTTAGCTTAAAATTGTAAGTGTATGATGATATCAGGCAGTTCTGTAACTTTTGGTTATAATAACAATCACTAATGTTTATTGCATGTCTATTATCAGGCTTATTTCCAATCACTTTATGTCCATTGAAGCTTAGGCACGACCTTATAAAGTAATTTTATCAGTATTATTATTATTATTATTATTCCCATTGACAGATGAGGAAACTGAAGCACAGACAGGAAGGGCTATTTCTCAATGGACAAAACCTCACAGTAACAGTCTACAGTGGTCATCAGCTCCACACGGTGCTTCACTCCAGCTGTTGTTTGTTTGTTTGCAAATATATTTTTACTGATTTCAGAGAGAAAGGGATAGAAACATCAATGATGAGAGAGAATCATTGACCGGCTGCCTCCTGCATGCCCCCTATTGGGAATTGAGCCCATGACCTGGGCATGTGCCCTTGACCAGAATCAAATCTGAGACCCTTCAGTCCTCAAGCCGACATTCTATCCACTGAGCCAAACCGGCTTAGGCACACTAGCTGTTTTATGAGAACCCCCATTGCACCAGAACACACACATCTTCTCTGTTTGCCCCCGCCCCCCAATGCAGTTATGAACATAGCCACACTGTTGCACCAGCTCCAGTCCATCAGCCAGACTAGGCAGCCAAACTCAATCTGATGTGGATACATATTCAAACGTGCCCTGCCCACAGCCTCACATGCTTGAGACCTCTTGACTTCAGACCTGATCATCTTAACCTAGGACAGTAACCAGAGACTGTCCTTTTGGTGCCTTCACTTTAAAATTCATGGCACATCATGCTGACAAGTCAACACATTCACGCAGCCCAGGTCCTCGTGAACCCAGGTGAGAGGCAGGGCAATGGAAAATCACAGCCTCCTTTCTCACCAGCAACCCCTCAGCACTGACCTCACACAGCACAGCACGCAGGCCCCCCAGGTGTTCCTACCCACCCACCCCCCCACCTTACAACAGAAAGAGGCTTCTTCTGGCTCCTGACAGTGCGGGTGGAATTCTTTGCTCAGAGCACTTGGAATTTATTGCACTTAGTGGCAAGCCCTTGGACATCCCAAAAGGGAAAATGATCCATGAACTAAAACATTACCAGCAACCTGCATTACTGCAACACTCATTTTGTGGATCCTCTAATTACCTGGAAGAGGGGGGGGGGGAGAGAGAGAGAGAGAGAGAGAGAGAGAGAGAGAGAGAGAGAGAGAGAGAGAGAAGAAGAAGAAGAAGAAGAAGAAGAAGAAGAAGAAGAAGAAGAAGAAGAAGAAGAAGGAGGAGGAGGAGGAGGAGGAGGAGGAGGAGGAGGAGGAGGAGGAGGAGGAGGAGGAGGAGGAGGAGGAGGAGGAGGAGGAGGAGGAGGAGGAGGAGGAGGAGGAGGAGGAGGAGGAGGAGGAGGAGGAGGAGGAGGAGAAGAAGAAGAAGAAGAAGAAGAAGAAAGAAGAAGAAGAAGAAGAAGAAGGAGGAGGAGGAGGAGGAGGAGGAGGAGGAGGAGGAGAGGAGGAGTAGAAGGAGGAGGAGGAGGAGGAGAAGAAGGAGAAGAAGGAGAAGAAGGAGAAGAAGAAGGGAAGAAGAAGAAGAAGGGGAGGAGGAGGAAAAGGAAGAAGGGGGGAGGAGGAAAAGGAAGAAGGGGGGAGGAGGAGGAAAAGGAGGAGGAGGAGGAGGAGGAAGAGGAGGAGGAGGAAAAGGAGGAGGAGGGGAGGAGGAAAAGGAGGAGGAGAAGGGGAGGAGGAAAAGGAGGAGGAGGAGGAAAAGGAGGAGGAAGAAGGAAGGGAGGGAAGGAGGGAGGGAGGGAGGGAGGAGGAAGGAAGGAAGGAAGGAAGGAAGGAAGGAAGGAAGGAAGGAAGGAAGGAAGGAAGGAAGGGAGGGAGGGAACTCAGTTTTGCTCTCACTCACAACTCTCTGGCACATTTCCCATTGGTCCAAGTCTGAACTTCACTGAGTGTTAACACCACTGTCCAGCAAGATGAAGTTAAAGGTGCCCACAAAGAAACCCAGAAATGCCCGTGTCACAGGGTCCTAGGCAAAAGGACCCGGTGGTTTCTCTGAGCTGACAAAGGTCTTCTGCCGAATGTATTTCATTTAGTCTTTCAGAGAAAACGGCATTTTCTGAAATTTCCAAAACGTTTGCATTAGCTGGAGTGGAACCCGTCCTTTCAGGCCCCATCCGAGGCTATCTAGGAAGTGCCTTGGCAAAGCGGTTTTGAGCCAGCCATGCCCTGCACACCGAATGAATGCCAGTGGGGGGCAGCGCTGTCCCTGTCGCCAGTCCAGGTGTCCCTGTCACCACCCATGTTCAAATTTCAGCTGATCATTTCAGATGTGTTCCACGCTATACAAATCTTACTTCCCCTGATATGGCCAGAGACTCACTGAATGACACACTTAATTTTTAACAACTTGACCAATTATGTGGTTAATTTAATAGATAGAGACAATCTACTTAAAAAGGGAACCTGGACTTTCTTTACTCTCCCCCCTTCTCCTAGTCCCCCTCCACATCCTCCTCCTTCCCCCCCCTTTCTCTTCCGCCTTCTTTTTAGCTGTCTTTTCTGATCCCCCGGACCTGAAGTTAGGTTGATAGAACTGGGTTAAAGTCCTAGTTTTGCCACTCATTCTAATGTGAGAATTTTTTTAAGACATTCTCTAAGTATCTATCCTTTACACATAAAATGGGAATAATGATCCCACCTAACTCAAGAGTATCTTGCTGTAAGTATCAGAGTGTGTCTAGAGCACATAATAAAATAGCTAGTAAATGTTAGTACTTGTCCTCAACTTCCTCCTTCATTAATTAAAAAGTTATGTATTATCATCAACTCCAGAATGCTAACATCTTATACTTTGGTTCATGAAATATTTTTTTTAAATAAAAACTCTTCAAAGGGTGCTCTTCCCTGGAAAATAACCAGCTAGCTTTGCCAGTGTGTCAATAAATGACATGGGTCACCTCACAATGTAGAATCAGATGCTGTCACTGGTCCAGTACCCTCCCTTCTTGCTCCCAGCGTTTCTGCTCCACGTAAAGCCGGCAAAGGACACTGATTGATGGGGCCCAACAGGCTGCCCACAATGCAAGGACGGCCACACCAGGCTGGCTCGGGACTGGGACGAGGAAATGTTTTGTAAAAAAACAAAACATAATGTATTCACTGTCTGCCCATTCCCTAATGACGCCCGGCCCTGGAATGAAGGTGCAGTGCCCGGGAGATGGACGGGGCCCTGGACTCCTGCGACCATTGAGGTTTTCAGCAGCTCTACCAACAGCATCGACTCTTTGTTCACCGCTGGTTTGGGTGGAGTATTCCAAAGAGAGATTGTATCAGACTGTGGGCACATCTAAGGTTGGGAGAGCAGATGCCCTCGTGTGAGTGTGTGTGTATGTGTGTGTGTGTGTGTGTGTGTGATTTCCACAGTATGAGCCGCTCTGGACAGTGTACGATCTTGCAGTGTGGTTACGTCAAAGGCATAAAATCAAGCTTCTCAACACTGTTTCCTGTGCAGCGTGTGCTCATTTGTCTTATTACTTTATATTAATGATTAACTATGGACCCTAATTTAGTTGAAATCTATATGAATTGGCCCATGTACCAAGTACCAGCCAGTGAACAGAAACTGGTTTTGCCCATGGATTCAGGGTGGTGGCTACTGTGGAAAATACCTGCGTGATGATTTTAAACACGTGAGTAGAAGTGAATGCTTCTCATCACTGCATTTGAGTGCAAAACTCAAGGAGGGTGGCGGTTAGAAGTCGCAGAGTCTTTAAAAACTGAAGCACTAATGAGAAGGCTTCCGCTGAGAAAATACTAAAAAATTATATGTGTTACTTTATATTAACACATATCATCCATTTTTATTTATTCGCATGAAAGGCAGATGCTAGTTTAAAACAATGAGATGAAGAGACAGTGTTTTAAAATTATGTAAGGGAGCTGATGGCCATAGGAGGCATCAGATGGCCTTCCTCACTTTGTATATTGGTCCATTTATTTATGCTCTGTTCAGACCAATGTTAAAATCAGTTTTCATTTTCTAAACAGCAACTGATCAACGGTAATTGGGCAGAGAAGAGCTAACGGCAAGCACTGGAGAGCTCAGCTGGAGATTCAAAATATGTCATAGTGGGTTATACAGACACACGCACATAAATACACGCATGCAATACCCGCATTTATAGACAACGATGCTTTTCAGCAGTGTTTTGTAAGTCAGGGATATACAAAAATTTATCTGGGGATCTTTTTCAAACACAGATGCTTACGTCTCACCATCCAAATAAACTGATTCAATAAGACTGGGTCAGGGCCATGGAATTGTATTGTTTTTTAATGTGAATCGTACCAGTTCATTCTGATAGGTGCTGGTTAAGCTGCCAGATTAATAGTTTTTTTTTGTTGTTTTTTTTTAATGTCAGCTGCTTTAAGTGCTTGAGAAGAATCCTAGCTCAGTCTGTCACAGACCTATTGGGGATGTCAATGGGTGCCACCTTTGACCCAATTGCTAAAATGGGTCAAGTTAGGAGTCCTCCTTAACTTCCCACTTTCCTCAACCAGCCTGCTGACCAGTGCTCCTGGCTCTATTTCCACAATGCTTCTCATATAGATCCAACGTTTCTTTACTTCCCTACCACTGATTTAGTCCATGCTGTCCTTTCCCCACCAGCCCTCTGCTTTATTCCTGAGATGAGCACAGGCCAAACACGCAATACCTGCTCAACAAATATTTGCTTAAAGAATAAGCAAATGAGCAATTATGAATGGTGTATTGTTTAACAACTATTTGCACAAGACCTGCTATATACAAATTCAATTAATGGTAATAGACATTCAATTAAATACCAGGTTGCTAAAAAGCTCAATTTTAGGGCACATGGCATGGGTTGAATTAAACAGCAGGGATGATAAAGATCCCAATAGCACATCAGACACCTGAGTACAGAGACATGGAGGCCTGTGGGCCCACCTGCCCAATCTCCTCACAACAGAGCAGCCTGGGAAATGCATGTGCCAGTTTCACAGTCCCCATAGGGGTATCTGGTGGCAGAATATCAATTATCACCTCCTCATCTGAGAAACGGAAGATTGGATTTCTAGAAGGTCTCCATGGTCCTGCTCGTGTTCTATTCAAATTGAATGCTGACGCAAGACACCCTCGCTCCTCACAATGGACAAAGGTGAGGAAATGACTGCTGGGGCGGGGAAACCCAAATCTGAATGTAAATACAATATGCTCTGAACTAAAAAGTCAGACATGGCATAACATGCAACCCCTAAGGCACCCCAAGAAGAGTTACTGTTACAAGCAATAATGGGGAAGACGCTTTGGGGTTGAGCACAATACCTTTGGGTACCGCTGCTGCTGCTGTTCAGAGAGCACCCAGCATTCAGGTGATGGGCAGACAGAACTCACCTCTTTCTCCAAATGGGCCGAGGCATCAACCAGGCCACTAGGCATGAGAGATGCCAGGCTGGCTTACTATGAACTAGAGGCTCGGTGCACGAATTTGTGCATGGGCGGGTGGGGTCCAGCCTGCCCAAATCAGGGCTGGATCAGGGCCGGGCAGGGCTGGCCAGGGGGAGGGGCCCTGGGCAGTTGGCAGGCCGGCCCAGCCCCCTGGTTGAACTCTGGTTGAACTCCTGGTTGTGGGGACAATTTGCATATTACCCTTTTATTATATAGGATAGATCCTTCTCCTATCTATCTCTGGAGCTTGGCTGTTTGAGATACATATGGAGGCAGTAGGGGAAATTAAAGGAGGAGACAAAACAAAGAGAATTGAGTGGCCACTGAAGGGTGGTCCTGGAATGGAAGACAATGGTCCATGGCCTACCCTTCCAGCTTCCCCCAAAGTTCACTTATCCTTCCACTTCAATAGGGCCACACGTTGCAAGCCAAATTGGCTTGGATTTCTCTAATTCAGTTAAAATGTTTACTGTTTGCTGTCCAAGGTTCTCAACCACTCAGGAGGGAGTTTATTTGTTCTCTCGAGTTCTTCACTGCCCCTGTGGGGGCCTGGGAGAGCGCTCGGAACTGAGAAAAAGCCCGGCAGTAATTAAACACAAAAGGCCTCCCGCGCCCGCCTCGTGCCTTCGCTTGGCAGCGGCTCTAGCTGAACAGAAGGGGGAAGATTTGATTTTAATCACACAGATTTCATATTTTATTTTGCTCATTAAAATTCCTGATAAGGATTTACTTCAGCATTTTGTGGCTGTCCCTGAATATTTGAAGAGGATGTTTCTCTCTCTCTCTCTCTCTCTCTCTCTCTCTCTCTCTCTCTCTCTCTCTCTCTCCTGTAATTGCTGTCTTATCCCTGCCTGTTCCACAGTCTAAAGAGATGGGCTCCATATTGCTCAAGTCCAAGGTGCCAGCCATTTCTGGGAAAATGGCAAAAAAATAACAGAAGCTAAGAAGCGAGGCAGGGCATGCCCCCGCTATAATTACCATCATGGTGCCTTTGTGCAACTAAGTGAAAAATTAATTATCTATGACTGAGGCTGGAATCAAGATGAAGACAAACCTTTCCGTGTACAGGTGTCTAGAACTTCCAAGAAAATGAGGAATTTGGGGCCCGTACAAAACACTAGGGCTGGGAAGGGAATAGCGTTTCTAGAAGGAACCGCTCAGAACACTTCTCGATCAGGGGGCACCCAGCCAGGAGTGAGGGTTTTACTATGTCCCAGGAACCGCTGACCCTGATTGGGAAATCTGAGCAAGCTACTCCAGGGAAGAGAGAGAATTCCTTGCCAAGATGTGCAGCATCTTTTGCATGTTCTAAGTGAGCGTGTGGAAGAAAAATTGGAATTTCAGAGCGAGAAAGGCATGTCCTTAATCGGCCTCCGCGGAACTCAGCTGGGAAGCAGCGGGTCCCTCCCTACCAGCATTGCAGACGTCTGTTCCTCCGCTCTATCCCGCATTTTTCTGCTTTTTAGTCTTTTGTGTGCTTAGGCTGTTTCTTAAAGAACAAAATCTTGTCCATCACAATAGAACGCAAGGCCCTGATTCTCTCTGAAGCTCACGTCTCCCACTTCCTGCAATCTCTTTACTTAGGAGTGAATTTCCCTTCATTAAAATTAAGCCTCATTTCTTCCCTTTTTCCTCAGCAAAACGGAGTGCAGTCTGGACCTATTTTTCTTACTTTATTTTCTTGTCACTTTATGACTAAATCTTTCCGCCCCCCGCCCCCCTCCAAAAACAATCAAGATAGCCCGGCTGGCATGGCTCAGTGGTTGAGCATCAACCCAGGAACCAAGAGGTCATGGGTTCGATTCCCAGTCGGGGCACATGCCTGGGTTGCAGGCTCAATCCCCAGTAGGGGTGCGTGCAGGAGGCAGCCAATTGGTGATGCTTCTCTCTTATCGATGTTTCTATCTCTCTATCCCTCTCCCTTCCTCTCTAAAAATCAATAAAAACATATTTAAAAAATAAAACAATCAAGAGGATTTATTCCACCTGATTTTGTCCCACCTTTGTGTGGGAAACAGGAAGAGAAGACGTGTGTGTGTGTGTGTGTGTGTGTGTGTGTGTGTGTGTGTGTTACCAAGAGGAAGGATGGAAAGTGGTTTGCTTTCCTAACTCCCCAACATATATTAGAAGGGTCCAAGGTTATGTTTTAACGTATGTTAACTACAGGGAAATAATGGCCCTATATTTCTATCTGGTGCAGGGACAGCTCAAAGTCATTCTCCAGGGTCAGACTCAAACAGAGAGGTGAGAAAAACCCCGGGATAGCATCGGCTTCCCTAAGATGGGAGTTCTCGAGCTCTGATAAGTCTGCCTCTATCACAGCCTTCCTCCCATCTTCTTAGCTTATGTTCACTTTCACGTCTCACTCTTCCAGCCAGCTCATCACCTAGGTCTCCTTTAGGCCAAGTGGGCATGGGGAATTCTAGAGACCTGAATTGCAGAGGTCTCTGAGAAGTATTGAAGCTCCTTGATAGGCAAAAAGAGCATGGCCATTCAACACTGGCCAGTAGAATAGGGTAGAGTGGAGGGAACAAGATCCCTGGACTCCCACTTGGAGGCCAAATACAGTTGAGTCTCTCCAAGACGGGCAATGATGTGCACCTGGATTCTGATCAAACCAGCACAGGGCTCAAACTGCAATGCTCACTGTTTGGGGTGGGTGGGGGGTTAACCACGAGTGCTTGGGAGACAAATTGAGGTACTGGGGGCAAAGCCTAGGGAGCACTGTCTAGGCCAGTGGTCGGCAAACTGCGGCTCGTGAGCCACATGCGGCTCTTTGGCCCCTTGACTGTGGCTCTTCCACAAAATACCACGGCCTGGGTGAGTCTATTTGGAAGAAGTGGCATTAGAAGAAGTTTAAGTTTAAAAAATGTGGCTCTCAAAAGAAATTTCAATCGTTGTGCTATTGATATTTGGCTCTGTTGACTAATGAGTTTGCCGACCACTGGTCTAGGCCAGTGTGCTGGCTGTTCTAGCTGCCCTGGAGTTTCCTCCTGATCTGTCTTACCTCCCATGCTTGCTAAGCCTGGACACTCATCAGATGATGGCTTAAAACTCCAAACTAGCTAAGGTGACCTTAGGCAAGTTACTTAATTTCTAAGTCTAACCTGTGAAATGAGTTAATGATCTAGCAAACTTAATGTGCACATGTGTGTGTATGCATTTCTATAAAGATTAATTCATATCATCCAAGTGAAATTTGTAGCGTAATTCCTGGTATACAGTACAGCACATGCTCACTTCATATGGTAGACAGGTTCTGTGACTTTAAGCAAAACAACATATACCAAACCAATTTTACCATGGGCTAATTGCTATAAACAAGATTTAAGTTCCCATGGCATCTCCTCAACTTTATAAAGAAACGACGTTGACTAAAGCACATTAATCGAGGACCTACTGCCACGCAGTACTAAAAATACGAGCTTTTATCATTAGACTGCCATCGAACACTTAACGCATACTGGGCAGTTTACCAAGTATTGAGGATAAAAAGGCAAATAAGAAATGGATCATGGCCTTAACTAGCTCCCAATCTAGAAAATACTTTACTTGCATAATTAAGAGAGGTAGATTGATTTTATTCTTCCTCTCTTTAAAAAATGAGGTAACTCAAGTTCAAAGAAGTTAATAAAATTGTTTAAAAGTCACCCAGCTAGTAATAAACAAATCTGGGATTTAAGCCCAAGTCCAAATTATTGCAAAGGCTTTTTCTCTACCTGCTTTTTATGGCAATTAGTGCAGATCATGCCAGGATCCAGGAATAAAAAAAGAAAGAGAAAGGCGATCTGGTCACTCAGGAGCCCATATGTTGCCTTGTTCCTACAGAAGTTTCCAGAATGAGCAAGACAGGAAAGTGGACACTCAGTGAGCCCTGGGGTCGTGGATCAGAACTCCTGATACCTCACTTACCACATTGCCCCCAGGTGAGCCCATAAATTTCACACACAGAAAATCGACTGTGGGCTCTGGCTTGACCCACCTGCCCAGGGTCCCCCATCTCAGAGCCTGTGAACAGAGCTGTGGAAGATAACTGCCACCAAGCAGGCCACTGCCACTGCAGACAGGCACGTGGGAGACCAGGGCCCCGCCTCCCGTCCCGGGCCCCACCACGAGGGAGGCCGCCCTTCCCTCAGGACTCCACTCAGGAACGGGCCACCCAAGGCCTGACCCCGTACCCTGCACCGCATGCCCGCTTCTAACTGGAATTCGCTTTTTTCCTTCTCATTCTCTGTAATTTTCAAGTACCACTAGCTTATTTCCTTAAACATAAAAACCAGAAACAAAACAACTATGTTTTTTTTTAAAAAAAAGTATCACAATCATTTACTATCATTGTTTTTAAATTTTATTTCTCCCTTAGTTAATTCTTCTTAATTCTATATAGGCCTTCGTTTTTAACTTTTTATGTTATGGATTTAACCTTTTGTCTTAATCTTTTCACTCTTGTACTTCATTGACTTTTAAAGCCTTTTTATCGCTTACTTTCAAATCTCATGTATTATATATTATTTTGTAACTCTTTTATCTCTATTGTGACTTGAGCTCCATTATTTTAAAATTCTACTTCATTTATTTTTGCAGTTTTGGCAGTTGTAAAGAATCCCCATTCCTCTTTCTACTTTTTACTCACATATACAGAAAATCTTCCCTTTGTTTCCTTATGGCCTGGATTTTTTCTATATTTGATTTATATTTGTAATAACTAATAAAAAAGCATGATCATAGCCCTGGCTGGGTGGCTCAGTTGATTGGAGCATCATCCAATACACCAAAAGGTTGCAGGTTCGATTCCCAGTCAGGGAACATTGCTGGGTTGCAGGTATGATCCCTGGTTAGGGCACATGGGGGAGACAACCAATTGATGTTGCTTTCTCTTTCTAAAATCAATAAATATATTCTTAGATGAGGATTTTAAAAAAGCACAGTCATAGTAGTAATTTTTTACTAAAAAGTTTCACCGGCTATTTTCAGATATTAGGATTCAGAGTGAGCCCTGCTCCCTTGGAACCTGGCAGGAGGGAAGTGCAGAGAGCCGGCTACATGAGCAGTAGCCCTGATCTTATTGCTTCCTCCCCAGCCCCACAAAGGCCACCCCAAGCCCCTGAGGAGCGGCCTCCACAAACCCTCTGCCATGAAGATGTGGAGGCCCATAAGTGAATTCTTACCAAAGCTCTACAGCAAGTCTCTTTAGAGGGAGGGAAGAGATAGAAATACCAATGCCGAGAATCACCATTCGGCTGCCTCCCACCCGCCCCACACTGGGGATGGAGCCCGCAACCCAGGCATGTGCCCTTGACCGGGAATCGAACCGTGACCTTCTGGCTCATAGGTGACATTCAACCACTGAGCCATGCCGGCTGGGCAGGTCTCACAGAATTTTTCATTCTTGCTGTTATGAAAGAAAAGAAGACAAACTCAGATAGTAGGATCTAGTGGCTAAGAGCATAGCATATGGGATCAGGCAAATGGCAGTTAAACACCCTGCACCAACCAACTGTATGCTCCTGGACAGGCACTTAATGTCTCTAAGATGTAGCATCATTGCTTTTAAGATAGGAGTAGATATGGAATCTCTCTCACAGGACTGGGTGATTTAAATGAAACCACAGACATAGAACATTTCCAGGGCCTGAAACAGTAAAAACTCAGTAGACGGTTACTTAAAAGAAAAACTGTTTGTTTCCAAGCCTCAATTTGGCGTTTTGTTTGGAGGGGGAGGAAGGAGATGGCGGGAAAGGTGGGCCGCTCTTGCTGTCGGAGGTTCTAATTTTAGTGAACATCCTTGCTCTCAGCATCTCTCCCTCCTCACGTCCTCACACCTCCATATGTTGTTAAAAAGAATAAAGGCCACCCCCTTTGTTACAGCCAAGGGTTTCCTACAGCCGGGGATCTTTAACATTCTTCTGATGCTCCAGGCGAGGCAAGGCTTCACATTAGCATAGCTACACCTGGCTTTGGATCTGGAGACAAATTGCTACTTCATTATAGAACCAGTGAGAAGCATCCAATTTCGGAGGTTGTTAAACTTGCAAGGGCAGCAGAGAACCAAATGAATGTATAATGAAGAATTACCAAATGTGAGGCAAAGCATCTTAGAGGCAAAAGGGAAACACACACACACACACACACACACACACACACACACACACACACACACACACACAGAGAGTCATGCCCTGGAAAGACATTTTATGACAGTGGAAATAGTTGTGGCAAGATGATCCTATTTCGATATGATAAGCAAGACATAAAATGTTAGTCTCTCTTTTGCTTTTTTCCCAAGGCAACGGGTGCCAAGGAGTCAGCCAGTGTTCCGGGGGCTTTGCTGTACACCTGTCACCTGTGCAGGCCTCCGTGTGCCCAAGGAACACAGACTTCCTGGGTTTCTGAATACTGCCTGCCTTGCTGCTGCTGATAAACATCCACTCAAATGATGCCTGGTCCTCCAGGCACCAGAAACAATAGCCCTGTTGCCTGGGGAACCATGGACTCATGCAGGAAGCTGCTGTGGGGTCCAGCCCCGTGGCCACACCGACAACAGGATGGAAAGCATGGTTGCCCTCAGCTTGTAACACATGTGGGTCCCTGAGCTATTTGGGGAAATCAGCAACCACTTTAGTGCCTTTATCTGCTTCGGGAAGAAGGCTTACACACTCTAGACTCAATTGACTTCTGAGTAAAAGAATCCAGCTCTCATTTCCGTCAATTCTCATTCTTCACCTTCCCCAGCCACCTTTAGAGCAGTTCATCAAAAACTCCATGGAAAAGGGCCTCTGAATGGAACTCAAGGCCAGGTTTCAACCCAGGGCTAACGTGACTCACAGAGATGCCAAAAATTGCTTTAGAATTGTGCAGATACCGAGCTTAAATAAACAGTGAAGATGCGCCTAGCCAGTGTAGCTCAGTGGTTGAGTGTCAACCTATGAACCAGGAGGTCATGGTTTGATTCAAAGTCAGGCACATGTCAGGTTGCGGCTCGATCCCCACTGTGGGGTGTGTAGGAGGCAGCCGATCAATGATTCTCTCTCATCATTGATGTTTCTCTCTCTCTCCCTCTCTCTTCCACTCTGAAATCAATACAAATATATTTTTTAAAAAGAGTGAAAGATGTGAAGTCAACGTAAGATGATAAAAATATCAAGGCTTTCTTCTGAAAATGCAAGGTCCCATACATTCTTCCCCACTGAGCATTTCCAAACCCCCAGATATCTGGCGCATTCTCTGTCTCCCCAGCATCTTTGCCAGGCCCTGCTGCCCACTGAGGCCTCAGCTGCCGCCCTGTGCTGGGCAAGAGGACAAGGACCATGTGGGTTCTGAAGCTTCAAACTCCGCGGTTATGAGGAAGTTGGCCTGGTTGCTTTCCCCCCTTTCCATCAGCTGAGCCGCTGCTTCTCCAAAATCAGAAGATGACTGGCAGTGGGCAGGGAGTTTGTTTCTTTCATGGAATGTGATTGTTTAGAGGACAGCCTGTGAGAGCTGCATTTCACAGGTCTTCAGACACTTCATTCAAATCAGAGGTGACATCGAACATAGCCCAGCTGCCCGTCCTCCACCAGCTTTCCTGCCAAGAGTCACCCTCATGACTAACCCAACCGGGTGATGCCCGTGATGCCCACTGGAGCAGGGTTGGTGTTATGATTGTCTGGGGTACTGTGCTAGAGAGGGGAGGGAATCGGCATTGAGGGAGGGGTTGGCCAGTGTGTGGGCTCTCCTGTTGTCCCAATTCCTTATAAAGGGAGCCAATAGCAACACCCTTCCCCTGCCCCCAGGCCAGCCAACATGCTAAATACCAGACAACATGCTAAAAGAATGTTCTGTGCAGGACTTCAGAAAAAAAAATCTCAGGTGATATTAGCCACTCGCTAAGAGTTAGGCCTAAAGTCAGTAAGATGGTGTCAGAACAATGAACAGAAGCTCAAGAAGGTCCGAGTTCTGGCCTGTGAGAAGGGAAAGCAGGAATCTCCTCCTCCCCACGCATCCTGTGATCTTTGGGTTGATAGAAATCGCTCTGGATAGAAGTGGTCCTGCTGGGAACCTGGGCTGGCCAGCAGTGTGAGGGATGCTGGTATCCTTGGCCGTCTCCCCATCATCTCTCTCTCCCTCTGACTTCCTCTATGTGAGTCTTAAAGCTGGCATGTTTAAGGAGGTGACTTTTTTCAAAAGAGGGGTTGTCAATTCCTTTCCCAAATAAGTCTGAGATTTCCCTCTTCCTCCCTGTTCTTGTCGCCCCTGCTGCACTACTGCTGTCACCCCCAACGTGTGTGACCGCCTTCCCCACTATCAACCATTACTGTCCTGCATCAGGTTGCTCTCTCATATTGGCAATATTCGGATTTCTCTCTTCTCCTCTATGAGCTTACAACTTGACTCAACTATCTGTGAGGCCCTTGCATCCTCCCTCTAAGCAAAATGTGATTTTACTATTAATATAAGTGACTACTGAGTACTTACATATGCTAGACATTGTCTTATAACTTTACATATATTACTTTAATTCCCACAGCAGCCTTCTAAATTAGGTGCCATTACATTTTTAAATTTTAAAACAATTTTTAACAAAACCGATTCTCAGAGAGGGTATAGAGAATGACAAAGCCATACAGCTGCTAAGTATTGGAGCCGGGATTTGAAACCAGGTGGTTGATTCCATAGCCCATGCTCTTCCCCACTAGACTCTACTGGGCATAGAGGCCAGACCACTGGTTCTCCAAAACCACCCAAACTTTTCATCCACAGTTCCCTCCATGCCAAAGAGAGCTTCCCTTTCATTGAGGCCAGCCTCCTCATTGTCTTATAAAATAAATAATGCTCAAATTCTCTCTCTCTTCCTGGCCTGCTTTGTTTTCCCCTTATTTGATTCTTAAAAAAAAAAAAAAAGATTTTTAAATTGAATTTTAGAGAAAGATGAAGGGAGAGGAAGAGAAAGAGAGAGAAACATCAATGTGAGAGTGAAACATCAATCGGCTGCCTCTCGCATGCCCCCTACTGGGGATCAAGCCTGTGAGCTGACCAGGAATCAAATCGGCAACCTTTTGGTGCACAGGACAACACCCAACCAACTGAGCCACACCAGCCAGGGCCCCTTACTTAATTCTTACCCATTCCTCAGGGACTGGCTCGGGTCCAGCCTATTCTGCAATGCCCTCTAGAACAGCAGTCACCAACTGGTGGTCCGTGAGGTCTGAAAGGTTGGCAATCGCTGCTCTAGAAGATACAAGCCCGCCCTCATCTCCTTTGACCTGTGGCATACATCCAGCCCCTGTGTGCCTGGTCCTGTTATGAATGATGCCCTGTCTTGTTATGAGAGACCGGGAGCCAGTTCAAAGTAAGGAAACTGCCATATTATTGTATAGCCCTTGTAGAATATTGCCAACATGAAGAACATAACAAAAGCCCAACTGAATTAGATCAGCATAGAATGGGGCCGCTGAGAGTATTGCAATCCCAAGTCTTAGGAAATCTCTGTAAGAGAAAATGAGCAGGCTGGCCGTACCTCCCGTGCCTGAATGCCACTCACAGCTGAGTCAAACAGCATGCATCTCTTTCCCTAGAATCTCCAGTGTTCTGTTTGCATCTAGAAAAGATGTTCTTTTCTGACTCTGAAGAGTACCCAGATTTACCTAAAAATGCTGCCTTTGTCTGTGTGGCCCTGAGAACTCTCTACTCTGCAATCGGACTTTATCTCCCCCTATCTGCTGGTACTGGTCTCTGGGGAGATGAGCAGCAGAAACTGGAAACTAACTTCCAGGTCCCAATGAGCATCATCAATCCAGATGCACACAGTGAGGTGCTGGCCGATTCCAGCTACTGGAAATGCACTTCTTAGTCTCTTGGCCATCTACTAATCCTGCTGTAGGACAAGGATGAATGACTGACTACCTGGTGGGCGCTAGAATTGCTTCCAACTTGGGTCCATCAAGAGTCGGCAATCCTGTACATTTCCACCCCCTCTTAGTTTTGTTTGTTTTGTTTTGTTTTGAAACAGTTGATTCCTGTTAAACCACTCACTCTAGGACACTAATGAAGAGTTTGTGTGTGTTTGGGGGAAGGGAAGGCCTCTATGTATGTATAAGAAAAGATGTACATGTTAAACATTCTAAACACCTATTTTTGTGATCAAAGGTAAAAAAGAAATCATGAGTTCAGGACCTTTGCAACTGGTATTTCTCTGCTGTCTAGAATGGTCCCCTTTTAGAGGGCCACACCTGCTCCCTCACATACTTAAGGTCTCTCCTGAATGTAGTGTCAACGAGATATTTTCCGAACACTTCCTATAGAATGGCACTCCTATCACCTTGTATCCCTCACTCTGTTTTCATCATAGCCCTGTGTGTGTGTACTTGTTTACCTACATATGTGCCCTCATACACACTGCTGAGTGTAAGCTCCGTGAGAGCAGACATTCTACATTCTTAAACCATTTTCTAATTCTCAGGACCTGGAACTCTGCCTGCCTGCACATCACGGTGCTCAACAAATAGTCAATCAAAAATGATTAAAGAAACACGTGAGTGGGTTCTAATACATAAATACAAACAGATCCTGAATCTAATTCTAAGTCAATACTAACAAAATCTGGGACCTCAAAGGATGACTTTATCTCTGTGGCCTCAGCCTTCCCATCTGTATAATGGCATATTGGGCAAGCTAAGCCACTTGCTGATTTCTGTTTCTAAGTCTTCCCGACTCCCCTTGACATGAACAGCAGTGCAGGAGGCCTTACCTCACACTGACTTTCGGTTGACCTTGGGCGATGCTATTTTCTCTCCACCCGGGGAGTCAGGATGAAAACAGCACTCAGTGGAGCAGTCCCTAAGGAGGCTGGTCTGGACCCTTGCTTGTAGACAAGCTCAGGTTGTGTCCTTTGGTTTTGCAGGAGGAAGAGGAATTAGCCTCCCTTAAAATGCCTCTCTATGCCTCAAAATGAGGACTTAATCCCATCAGGCCCGAAGGAGCAGCACTCTTGATTGGGTCCCGCAGAGGAGAACCTACAAGAAGTTGTCTGAACTATGTTTAAGAAGAGTGAAATGTGTGTCTAGGGGAAGGCAGGAAGACAGCTCTGAGGCTTCCCCACGCTGTCTCTGGGCTCCGCATTAGCTTCCTAAGGCATCAGAACTAATCACTGCAGTTTGCGATGCTCCTTTTAACCATCCCTGGGGGCTACCGTACTCCAAAGACCCCCAGGGGGAAGAGGAGAACAAATGCACCGGAAATAGCTGTGCCTTTGACATGAAGCTCGCCAGCAAACGAGGCTGAGATAGATCACACAGGCAAGCCTTGCCATCACTCCACCAGCACTTGAAACGCTGGGCCCGCGCTCATGGTTATGCAATGCAACAACTTGATCCAGTGCAGCTGTGGCTGTCCCAGAAATGGAAGGCATTCTATTCCTACCTGTGCATACAGCAGGGAAAACCACTTCCCACTCATTCAGGGCTTCAACAGCAGAAAGATTGATCAACCTGATGAGGAGCCAATCTTCCCGCTGCCTGCTGATGCCACACACATAAACAAGGATGGCTGCACGTGGCCCCCAGGAGGAGCTGGGGCTGAGGCTGGGGAGCATGTAGGGCTTGGGGTGTAGAGAAGGGGAGGGGATGGAGTAGAGGAGAAGGGAAGGGGAGGGAGTAGAAGAGAAGGGGAGGGGAGGGAGTTAGAGGAGAAGGGGAGGGGAGGGAGGAGAGAAGAAGGGGAGGGAAGGGAGTAGAAGAGAAGGGGAGGGGAGGGAGGAGAGGAGAAGGGGAGGGAAGGGAGGAGAGGAGAAGGGGAGGAGAGGCAGGAGAGAAGAAGGGGAGGGGTAGGAGTAGAAGAGAAGGGGAGGGGAGGGAGTAGAGGAGAAGGGGAGGGAAGGAAGGAGAGGAGAAGGGGAGGGAAGGGAGGAGAGGAGAAGGGGAGGGGAGAGAGGAGAGGAGAAGGGGAGGGAAGGGAGGAGAGGAGAAGGGGAGGGGAGGGAGGAGAGGAGAGGGAGGGACAAGGAGTGGCAGTCCTAAGTGGAAGGTGACTCAGGCCCCTGCCCTGTGTTTGGAAAGACTTGAGGCCTTGGGTTAAGCCTCCTGCATTGGAGCGAGCCATCTCTCAGGACCCTGCCAGCTTAGGAGAAAGCAATTTGGTATTAAGAGGAGCCAGACCCCCAGCTCCCATTGGAGGAGCTGGGAGGGGCTCTAGGAGCTTGTGTGGAGACTCCTTAGTCTTGGGGATTCCTGAGAGGAAGTGAGGGGTTTCTGAAATTCAGCCTTACAAAGGACTAACAAATTCCAGGTCATCTCCAATGAGGGCTGGAAAAAGTCCTACAAGAGGGAGGAGCAATATGCTCCCAAACAGTCACCTGTCCTTCATGACTCTGCGGCTTAAGGGTCCTCTGTGTTGTCCCCATTGCCTCCCACCAGGGCCCAGGTCATCCTCATTCTCCCTTTAACTATGGGGCCAGTGCTTGTCATCCTGCCATCTACCCATGTCACACCAAAGTGTCCTCATTAGATAAAAAATTAAATTTTGTTAATTAACGTAATGGAAATCAATTACCCTTATCAGGCCACATGGCCTGTTGGAATAGAGCCAAGCCCGAGAGCCCAGCTGCCTCTGCCTGGGAGAGAGAGTGCCACAGGGTTGGCTCTCTGACTGCTTCCTGTCCGCAAAGCAGAGGGACATCCCTCCCCGGGAGTCAGAGCATGTTCTCAACTGTTAACCGGCAGGATAGTTTCTTCAAAATGATGGGTTGTAGTAGAATAAAATTCCTCTAACATTCAAAGACTCAATTAACTTCTTTTTAGCTATCTACCTTGCATTGTAATGGATTTAACAAAAACCATGCATGTTTAAAATAAAACTCAATAGCTTTACAAACGGAATAAAGAAGGGCTGGTGCAGGGTGGTTGGTAAGATTTTTCCCTTCTCCTCTACTCCCTCCCCTCCCCTTCTCCTCTACTCCCTCCCCTTCCCTTCTCCTCTACTCCCTCTCCCCTCTCTCCTCTCCCCTTCTCCTCTACTCCCTCCCCACTCCCCTTCTCCTCTACTCCCATCCCTTCCCTTCTCCTTTACTCCCTCTCCTCCCCTTCTCCTCTACTCCCATCCCTCCCCTTCTCCTCTACTCCCTCCCTCCCCTCCCCTTCTCCTCTACTCCCTCCCCTCCCTTTCTCTACTTCATCCCCTCCCCTTCTCCTCTCCTCCATCCCCTCCCCTTCTCCTCTACTCCCTCCCTTCCCCTTCTCCTCTACTCCATCCCCTTCCCTTCTCCTCTACTCCCTCTCCTCACTTCTCCTCTACTCCATCTCCTCTCCTTCTACTGTAAGTTCATCTCCTCAGAACAGCTTGAAAATTCATCCCTTTTATAAATATCTCTGTACAATTTAAACACAGTCATTATTTCACTTTAAAAAGTGCTGTAAATGCAAAGGCTAAAGTCTCCTAGCAAAGTCCCTGCAGTTTTCCCAGTTTATTCTGAACTAATTGCCAAAGCAGCATGTGGTGAAATCCCTAATAGCCTTCAAGATAAAAGCTTAAACCGAGCAAGAAAACACATTTGAAAGGTGAGCTGCAGACTCTGAAACCCCACCCACTTGAGCCATGTATCAGGAATGCCCTCTCTATCAGTCAGGGTCCTTGGGGTACCCAGCAGGCTCTCTCCCAGACTTCGGTTTTGTCACACTTACACAAGGGCAGGATCTGGCAGTCCAGGTTATATCTGCCCTGCTGTGTCACTCTTGGGGAAAAGGGACCCACTGGCATCTCTGTGAGCTTATGCCCAGAGCCAATTTCTGTCTTTGCAAAGGGGAACATTACTTAATGGTATAGTCGTGGTACACCACTCTTTCTTAACCTGACCTTCTGCATTGGTTGTCCAGAATAACCTTTCTCCAGTTGGCTTTGAACATTTCACTCCACCCCCCTTTCCTGACCCAATGGGTCAAATCCCAGTTCGTACTGATGGTCAAGACCTTCCTCCCCTCCCATCTCACAATATCATCACCCACCTTTCCCACTGCACTGTAGAAAACGTGCTGTTCAAATGGAGCAAACTCACCTTTCCCCCTCAAATGCAGCATGAGCCACACCTTACTCGGAAACAGCTCAAGAACCCTGAGCTTCCAACTTCTCTCTCTGAGTGGACCAAAAGGCAGACCTCTTGCTATGAGAACTTACCGTAAAACAGGCATTTCCTTGTCCTTTGCTTTAGTAAAATATGGAAGACCTCTCTAAGAGAAAAGCACCAAATGATGCTACCTCATGGGAGGGTCACAGGAAAGTCTGCTTGCAAACCTCAGCACCTGGAGACTCGCTGCGCACCCTCTGATTGCCTCCCAGGGATTGTGAAACCTCTTGGCAGCTCTCAAGGAGATGCTGATGCAAGTGTGTGGACTGTCCCAGCCACGTCCCCTGCAGAGATTGCCTCAAACAGATCAATTATTAGACCGACCACATGTTCTTCCTCCCCATCACAATCTGCATGGCGTCCATTATCCCTCTTAAAATTAATCTAGACAATTATATTTATCTCAAATAACCTAAACAAGCTGGCTCTATTATCAGTCCGGAGCCCAGCAGTAGCATCTCATTCCTGGAAACAGCACACTGCCTACAAGTGCTGCCGTCACATCGAAGTCATATCTGTTTAAAAGAATTTGGGCCCTGGCCAGTGTGGCTCAGTGGACAGAGTGTCAGCCTGCGGACTGAAGGGTCCTGGGTTCAATTCCCGGTCAAGGGCACATGTCTGGCTTGTGGGCTCCATCCCCAGTAGGGGGGGTACAGGAGGCAGCCAATCAGTGATTCTCTCTCATCATTGATGTTTCTATCTCTCTCTCCCTCTCCCTTCCTCTCTGAAATCATTAAAAATATTTTTTTAAAGATAAATAAATAAAAGAATTTGGGATTTCTTTATATATAAGATCTCAGGGTAGGAAGAGAACGTATAGGAAAGTATTCCCCAGTGTTCAAAGAGCATAAATAGGAATTACGTGAAAAGTGGCCAGTCACAATAACCAAATGATTTTTAAAAATCTAGATAAAGCTATTTTAATCGCATTTATTTACTGACTTTAATATTAATGATCTATCTCCAGGAATAAATTGAGTAAGTTTACTCTTCAAACATATTTACCTTGTCAACCCTTCTCGGCGGTGAATAATTTCATAGCAGCCCTGCTCTTGAATCCTCCAGCCCAATCTTCCATTAAATGCTTTATCCCCTCCACAACAGCATGGCTGGGCTCATGGTCAGTTTCCCCTTGCTCATCCCCACTTTTTAGAGAAGGCACCACTTGTGTCATCTCCCTACTAGACTGTTCTTTGTTGCATTGAACCAAAATTTTCTTTTTTAAAAAATATATTTTATTGATTTTTTTTACAGAGAGGAAGGGAGAAGGATAGAGAGTTAGAAACATTGGTGAGAGAGAAACATCAATCAGCTGCCTCCTGCACACCCCCTACTGGGGATGTGCCCGCAACCAAGGCACATGCCCCTGACTGGAATCGAACCCGGGACCCTTTAGTCCGCAGGCCGACCCAAACCGGTAAGGGCCAAAATGTTCTTTGTAATTCCCTTCTTGTACTTTCCAATGTGTCCTCTAGGGCCCCAGGGAGCAAACCTAATCAACCTTCAACTGCAGGAAAAAATTTCTCAGGGTTCTTCCAATCAAACCCAGTCAAGTCCACCATGGTTACGCCTGGTGCCACCTCACCTTCTAGCATCAGCCTGGACGCTTCTGCTTATTTCTTTTCAATTGTCAATACATCTCATCAATCACCATGGCTACAGTGGCCACAGGCACTCTGGATATAGTCAGGCTAATGCACACTAAACCAAGACTATGGCTTTATTTTACCTCTGGACACCAGTATAACAGTAAGAAGTCAGGCAGCTTTATTAGAATCATCTAGAATCTTATCTACTTTAAAGTAGTTCTTGTCTCAAAGTTGAGATTTTTTAAGCTCATCCAGATTAAAAAAATGTATTTTTTTTCGATGAGAATGATGACCTAAGTCAGTGATCGGCAAACTCATTAGTCAACAGAGCCAAATATCAACAATACAATGACTGAAATTCCTTTTGAGAGACAAATTTTTTAAACTTAAACTTCTTCTAACGCCACTTCTTCAAAATAGACTCGCCCAGGCCGTGGTATTTTGTGGAAGAGCCACACTCAAGGGGCCAAAGAGCCGCATGTGGCTCAGTGTTAAGACCATGGATAATTTGGTAAAGACCCTGACAGAGAACTAGACTGATTTAGATCCGCCTTGGCTCTAATGGACTTTAGTTGCCAACATTGCCATTGTCCTGGGCAAAATGCCAGAGTCCCTAATGGGAGTGACAGGTCTGGCTCAGGCTGACTCCCCCTCCACCCCTCAGCAGGTACAGCATCCCTGAATGCCAAAGGGGATGCCAGAGACACAGCCAAATTCCCACTGAAAAATCAGCCTCAGCAGGTGGGAGGCAATTCCTATTATTTGGCTGGTACTTCTTGCTTCCAACAGCAGAAAGAGAACAGAGGCCGATATTTAGATATTTAGGGATGTGAATGGTCCTAGAGGACTGTAGAAGAATGGAAATGCAAATGCGGTTTTTGAAATGCACCCTACTGAATAATTCACTGAATTATGAAGGCATATAAGAGGAAGTGCAGCTACCAGGGTAGCCAGTCTCTGTAGGCCCATATCAGCGGTAGAATGGCCAGCAAGGACGAGAGAGGGACTTTTGCCATACCCATTCACAAGGAGGCGCTAAAGAAAATGAAAAACAAAATGGTGGCAGTGGAACCGACACAGATTGTATATCAGAAAACCTGGCTTCCAGGCAGCGTTGTACTACTTACTAGTATGTAACTTATCCTCTTTAAAAACTCATTTTTAAATCAAAGTTCTGAGCGCGATGCCAGTTGTGGTCTTTTATGCTAAAGACCTTCTGTAGTTTATTATAATGCTAGTAGCCTTGTGCACGAATCCATGTGCAAGTAGGTTGCTGCCGCCCTCCTGTAGCCCCCCCCCCCCCCCCCCCCCCCCCCCCCCCCCCCCCCCCCCCGCCTCTCCCTTCATACCTTGCTGCCCTGCCCCCTTCCTGTAGCTCTCTGGCGCCTGCTTGTAGTTTGCTGCCCCAACCTCATGCAGATTCGTGATCCAGTCCTCACAGCGTAACAGATAATTAGCATATTCCTCTCTTATTATATAGGATGTCCCACAGAAGACAATACTGACTTCTGGTAACCCCCCAATAGGAATGGCTTCACATTATATTTTTAATGTATTTGTTATTGATTTCAGAGAGGAAGGGAGAGGGAGAGAGAGACATCAATGATGAGAATCATTGATCAGGTGCCTCCTGAACACCCCCTACTGGGGATCGAGCCCACAACCCAGGTATGTGCCCTTGACTGGAATCGAACCTGGTACCCTTCAGTCCGCAGGCAACACTCTATCCACTGAACCAAACCAGCTATGGTGGCTTCACATTATTTTAAAAGGATAGTGATATGCATAATATTTGGAGGTGGAGGTGAGTGAGAGGATACACTTAAAATCCTGCATTTTATTGATCACAAAAGTTGTGTTATTTAGGTGTTGTTGCCAGAGAACTAATTGCTTATGCCATTGTGCCTGTTCCTCCGTGGAACAGACTCTGTGTTTGATTTGTGTGTCTTAGCTTCAGTTCTAAGCCACTGGGAAAGCACCGAGGCCAGAGAATGGCTTGTTGCTGCTGTCGCTCCCCATGGTTGCTCTCAGGATCCCCTTAGCCTGACACAACTGCGATCATTCTCTTAGGAGCTGCGCCAACTTAGCTCCGACATGCAAGAATTATAAAGACAGCTTTTTGGGTGCCATCAAACGTGGTAACGTTTCTTTGGACCCAACCTCTGAAGATCCCAGGACCAAAAGAACTCCAAGTTGCTATTATGGTCATTGAAAACCAATGGTAGGCTTAGATTAAAAGCAGCAAAACAATATGAAGATTATGAAGATATTCAAATGCTCTCAGGAACATTTCCTTCTACATCAAATAAGTGACTCGCTATCTACCAAGGAGCATGCAGGCTGGCCTCTGAAATGAAGGCTAAGGATGGGAACCAGGGGCTCCCAGCAGATGAAGAGTCTGTGCACGCAGCAACAAGCTATTGATTTCACTTCCAAATAAGCAGAGAGAGGATCTCAACCTGGAAAGGAAAGCTCCTGCTGGCAGATTTTTCTTTGCCTGATGGAGATGGAGTTGCATGTCATTCACTTCAACATCCATTGCATTGGGGGGGAGGGAGGTGAAATCCAGGATATGACAAGAAAGAGTGATCCTCCGATCGCCTGAATTATTCTAGTCCCAGTATGTGTGGGTGTCCACAGAAGACAATGGTGAGCTGAGATAAAAGGCAGAAAGGGAAGAAGCCTGGAAAAATACTGTGGAGGACAGTGCAATCTATATTAAAAGCCAGGGGAGCTAGATAATACATTGTTACCCCATCCCATTTGACCGAGTAGCCAGTTAGCAGTACAAGTGCTTTTTTGCTCACTTGACAAAGGCTGTTTTTTTTTATTCCTCTGGGAGGGAGAGAGGGCTCAGGGCACGAGGAGCCATAGAATGTGTCCTCTTTGATTAGCCCCTTTGACTAAAGTCTCTGTTACTGAAATGCATGTGCTCAGTGACCATTCACTAAATGTTCCGCGATCGTGATGAATGCGATCTACTGCAAACGAGAGCCATTGATTTGCCGCAGCCCAGATGCCAGTGGAAGCTCATTGAGCATATCTCAGCCGGAGCTGCTCGCAGGGAGGGCTAATCCCCCATGGCACCCAGCGTGATGCTTTGCACAGAGCAGGTGTGAGTAACTGATAGGTCACTGCTTTCGTAAATGAAGGAAGATGTTCGATGATATAATCCATAAAGTAACCAGAGGGGAGCGTTTAGGAGGGTGTATTCAGGAGGTGCTCAATCTGTTGCAAAGGGTCTCCTTCCCCCGGCCCCCTCACTGCTGCGACCGAGACAGGCCAGTCACAAACCAGATGGGCACCCAGCTTCTGAGAGGCCATGGGACTTTATTATCAAATTCTAAGATTCCGTGAGTTGATGCCACATGAATAGCAATAAAGATCGATAGAAAATTCTGTGTTAAAATCCGATTCGGTGTGTGCTGCCAGATAAAGAAATCACAAATTCATTTCAGTTGGTATAAAAGTCCTAATACAAGGGGATGATAAGTCAAACCATGACGAGGAGAAGTAGACCATGTGGGACAAATTCAATCCGTATGTAAATGATAATTAGTAAGCACCTACCATATGCTGGATGCAAAAGTGAAGAAGATGTCACCTTCACATTTAAAGAACTCACAGTCGAGTGGGAGAGTCGGTACCAAGAGGTGAGACACAGGGGAGCAGAGAAGAGCCCACAAGTAGACCTTGAAGGCAAAGCGCTCAAGGCTGCTCTAAGTCTGACTTCCTAACACCTAAGAGGCATCAATTGTATCCACTTCCTACTTGATGTACAGTAAGCTTTAAGCAGTGCCCGCACATGGCAACTGCTAAATAAATCCGAGCTCTCACTTTAATGGGAGGATAAGAAGGTAACAGAAGGGCAATGCGGAGAGAGCATTTCCTTAGCCCAAACTGACTGATGTTTTACAGTTCCTTCTTGAGTATGGACTGGAAGGGAACACCATGAAATCTGTAAATTGTGTTATAAATATATGACTATTAACTGTATACTTGGCTGTCTTCAGTTTTGAGGGAAACATTTTTTTAACTTTTGATGTAATTATGTAGCACGGTGTTAGTTCTCAACTTTTACTTTAGTTCTAAAGAAAGAGCTCCTTCAGATAGTGCAGTGGAAGGTCCCTGAGCCAGGAGGTATGGCATTGAGGAGGGTGGGCAAATAGAGCTCATCAGAGGATGAACCGAGCTGGGTCTACACTGTGTGGGAATATCCTATACACTGAGTGGCCAGATCATTATGATCTCTGAACGCATAATAATCTGGCAGATTATAATAATCTGGCCACTCAGTGTGTGTGTATGTATGTGTGTGTGTGTGTATGTGTGTGTGTGTGTATGTACACACACACACATACATATTATATATGTACACACACACACACACACACACACACACACACACACACACACATATATATATATATATTAGAGGCCCGGTGAGTGAATTCGTGCATGGGTGGGGTCCAGCCAGCCTGACTAGGGGGAGGGGACATGGGCAGTTGGCCAGCCTGCCTGCTGGTTGAACTCCTGGTCGAGGGGACAATTTGCATACTAGCCTTTTATTATATAGGATATACACTGAGTGGCCAGATTATTATGCGTTCAGAGATCATAATAATCTGGCCACTCAGTGTATTTTAGTGGATAGTGGTTGCCAGCCAGAAATACACCAGTAATCCCTTCTTATTCAGGGGGGCTGACCCATACCCCTATGATCTTTGCAGAGTCTATGCAAGGTGCCTGGGCGGCCATAGACAAGGGCCTGTCTTTCCTGCAGATCCATGCAGTCTGTGGCCACATTCCCCTTCCAGGACTTTCTCTCTGAAGGGAGGTGTGAGACAAGAAGAACACAGCTGTGCTTGCAGATCCCAGATGGAAATAACGCAACTTGCTAAGGAGTCAGAAAAATATATTTTGACTTATGCACAGTGCACTCTTGCTCTAGAAGCCATCAAAGAGATAGAACAGCCCTAGCTGGTTTGGCTCAGTGGATAGAGCATCGGCCTGCGGACTGAAGGGTCCTGGGTTCGATTCCGGTCAAGGCCATATGCCTGGGTTGTAGGCTCGATCCCCAGCAAGGGGCGTGCAGAAGAAAACCAATCAATGATTTTCTCTCATCATTGATGTTTCTCTCTCTCCCCCTCTCTCTTCCTCTCCGAAATCAATAAAAATAATTTTTTTTAAAAAAGAGATAGAACAGCGTCTCTGCATAAAATCCATGTCTTGCTGATATACCAGTCTCCTTTAAGAAGCAACTCATTTCTTTTTTAATTAGAGGTGACCTTTAATATTATTTTATATGAGCTTCAGGTGTATAGTGGTTAGACTTTTATATAATTTGCAAAGTGATCCCCTGATTTCATTGAAATAGTGCTGGTTCCCAAGTGGTGGGTTAGACAAACACAGGCTGACAGGCCTGCCGGGTGCCAGAGCAGATATGAAGCAGTTAGGACCATTGCAAGAGCACATTGTCCCCACAGACTCCTGAGGTCCTTTTAATTCTATGACAACCTGGAAAGAAAAGCCAGCCCTGCTGTTCTGGTGGCTTCATTTCTTTTCCTCAGTCACTGTAGCACTGACACTTCTAAAAGGGCCAGCCTCCTCCTCTATGGAACCAAGTGCATTGGAATTCTACTGAACGGCATGAAACGTCTTCAGAATCAAAGGGAGAGTGTAATTTAAGTGCCACTCGGATCTTCCCACGGTTTCATTGTACCCACACGCTAGAACACTGCTTGGTGACAGGTCTATAGTTTAGGGTAACACATAGTGGGGGGAAATGATGGTTTTTCAAGCACGTATGTCAGAAAATTGACAATTTTTACAGCACACTAACGGAGGATCGTCCAGATTTCCTCCCCCAGGTTGAAAACATTGGTAGAATGTGAGAAAGCAAGGTGTTTGTCAAAAAATTAGCATCTATCTTCTTTCCCCCTGAAATGGAGACTCACAATGTGAAGGAAGATAATAGCATGGCATTATTTCTCCACCAGAATAAGAGCCGAGTTAAGAAATTTCGTATAGGGTTGGTGAGAACATTGCAATCTCCTCCCCAAACTACTGTTTTTATATGAAATCTCACATTCTTCATATAGAGTGGGTGGCTGAGAGTACTGAAGAAGAACCAAGCAAATAAATCTAGATTAAGAGAAATTGCCAAAGAGCAATTATAAAATAAATATTCAGTAAGTATCTATTATATGCCAGGCATACCCACTTGATAGCAATATTTCTTCTCTCTGGGACCTCACATGGTAGTGAAAAAGTTCAATATACAAATAAATACACACAGCCCAAACTGGAACCCACACAGGAAGTGACATAAAGGCATCAGTCATGAGGAGTTGGGAGTAGACCAAAAAAGAATGGCGAGAGAATTATAAAAGCATATGAGTAAGAAGTGGTATATTAATGTACTCAATTATGTTTCATCTCCATACAATTAAAATGGATAAAAAAAATCTCTCAGGTTAATGGATGAAATAACTTTCTGATAGTGAAAGTTGTTGAAAATTGGAATGGGTCACAAAGAGGTACCACAAAATTGGCTTTTCCCCATTTGTCCTGGTTATTTTAGGAACAGCAAATGGCCTTTCAGAGTTTTGTCAATATCTAGCTTTTGTGGAATGGGACTAAGTGTAATTAGAAGTGGATTGAGGAAAGTGTTGTCTCTATTCTCCATCTCTCCCCTTTCTCACCTCCCATTCCCTTGGCAACCCACTACAATTGAGCTTTCAAGCCCATCCATTCCAACAAAACAGCCCTTATCAAGGTCATCAACTACTCCATCTTACCAAATTACCAGAAGGTAGTTCATTTTACCCATTGTATTCTCTCTTCTCGGCGGCATTTAAAAGAAAAACTTTCCTCTGTAAGCTTCTGTGATACTAAACTCTCCAGTCCAGGTTGTTCACTTACTTTTGATCTACTAGTTGCCCCTTCTTGACCACCTTTTACTGTCCTTCTCTCCCTGACCTCAAAATTGTATCTTCATTCCTCAGGCAATCTCATGGTTGTGAATGTCATCTATGTCCTAGTTATTTCCAAACCTATATCCTCAATTGAGTCAATTTTCCAGAGAACAAAATTCATACTTCTAAATATCCACTTAAATCAACAGGATCCTTAAACTTAACACACACACACACACAATTTCATGCCATGCCATCACACATACATTTCCTTCCTTGAGATGCTTCCATAATGCCAATGGCACCTCCATCTACCAATTTCCTGAGCCTAAAACTAGGATTCATCTTTAATTTCTCTCTTTTCTTCTTATCCTATGTTTAATCCATTGGTCAGCCTTTTTTGTTCAAGAATGTCTCAACTCTCTATTTCCTTCTATTTCCTTGCTACCACGCTCATTGATGAAATTGTGTCTCACCTGGATTACTGAACTAGTCTTTAGTCTGTCCTCCCTTTTTCTCCTGAAATCCATTCTCCACCTATTAGGGTAATTTTAACATTCAAATCAGATCACTTGACTCCAATGGTTGAAATTTTAATGAATTTAAAACAAGCTTCAAAACTCTTACTAGGCCTATAAGGCCTTAGATGATCCGGGTCATGTCAATTCCAGGACCCCCATCTCCTGAAACTTTCCCACTGCCACTGTCTCCATTTTTCAGACTTTCCTGTTGTTCCTTCCAAACATGCATGCTCATTGCTTTCCCTGCCTTTGTACCTTATCCTCGTGTCCATCAAGAATGATCTTGCCCTGGAGTAGGAAATAGTTGTTTTCTCACAGCAACCTTCACAGAGCCTTCTCTGACCCCTGGACTGAAGTACTTCAAACCTTCTCCATCAGCAACTTTCCCTACCACTCTCTATTTTATAGAAAAAAATCAATTTATGTATTTTTTTTATGTTTATTATACCTTTTGTGTCAGTAGAAATGGGGAATCTTTGGAAGAATAAGTACTTTGTCTCTTCCATTATTATATCCTTGTCCTTAATATTCCAATGGAATAGCAGATGATCAAAAATTATTGAATGAATAAACCAGCGATTATATGAGTGGGTGGATGAATGAGGTTGCCCTGGACACTACAGTAGTTAAGAGCTGGAGAAATGGAAAAAGCCAATTTTCTCTTCTATTCCCCACAAGTAACATTCCCAGGGGCTGAGAGAGGCCTCACAGAAGCCATGGACTTGGAATTCGTGAATCTAGGTTCACAGCAAACTGTTAGATTTTTGGAAGGCATGGCTTCCGTTTTTGTCGTTAATTAAATGAAAATAATAATCCCTACAGTTATCGTGAAGATTAATTACATAATCACTGTCACAGTTTCCAAGGTACAACAGGTATTCAGAGTTTTTGTCTAATGTATGGGCTGTATGTCTAAATTCCTATTCCTGCATGAAAACATTTCTAAAGATGAGGCTTTGTCCTCTTCTGAAGAATCTGCCTCAATGTCATGACTATCTGTTGTAATGCTGTGTTTTCACTGTAAGCCCCCGTTTTGGCCAGTTCTCATCAGGGATGAAAGGGAGCATCTGGCTCGGTTGCCTGTTGTAAGTGCTCAGTCTCCATGATGCGGGGGCTGCAAAAACAGATGATGGGGAAGATATCAGCCTGTGCAAATCCTCTAGTCCCTTCTCTCCAAGGAAATCAGTGAGCTCCCGTCATCTGCTCTGCCACCATCGTCTAACTGGTAAGATCCTCGCTTGGCAGGCAGGAGCCTGCTCTCTGCTTGCAGCCACTCTGCCACCAAGCCAGATCCTTCCTACAGCGACTTTATCCCAGGATGAAACAGGGAGACAAACTTTTGGGTGATGAAGATAAAACAAATTTAGAGGCTTTATGCCTGCTGTTCTCTCAACTTTCCAGGTAGGAACTTAAAGAGCTCAAAGCATAAGTTGTTTACCTTTCCAGTGGGTCTGGAAACTTAGATAACATCCTCACACACAGAGTCTAAAAGAAAAACTATATACCTCTTATCACATTTCCTATCCATTTTCTATAGGCTATGCAAGTGGATTGTCTCCCTTTTCCTCCAGAGTAAAACCAAAGCCTCTCTCTATGGCAGCCCCAACCCCATTTTCATATTCTGTGGCTGCTGGCTCTCTCCAGTGTTTAGGATTTAGATCTGTAGCACTCACGGGCCATTGTTCAAAAGCTTAAGTAGCTATATATGTCCTGCTTGGGCTGCTGCCACTCACTGACTTGATGATGATGGTGATGATGATAATATGGTGGCGGTGCTGGCAGCGTTATTGATGATAAAGGGAAGGAGAAAAAAAACTAAAATAGAAAGAATGCTTACAGGAAATTGTCATTCTTACAGCAACCCTTTAAGGAAGGAATTATTATCCCCATTTTACAAATACAATAGAGAGGCTACCAAATTGCACAAATATCTTACCAAGATCTTGATTCCATTTACCTCTAAAGGAAAGTTTATAAGGTTTACCCTGCCTAACAAAGGTATTAAGTGCTTAAACACAAGGTTAAGGGTTTTGCGTTAACTCACTGAGAGGAGTCCTTTGAAGTCAATGCCAATGACGTTTTAAATTAGGTCTAATAGCAGCTACCCACATAGAATAGATTTGGAAGCCTCAGTCCATTTTCTAATTGACCAAACAAAATGTGGTCTCTGTTGCAGCTTGTCCTAGCACTTCCTGTTCCTCTGTTCCACAGTAACTGCTAATGGAGTTAACCAATTTTTACAACATGTACTGAGCCATAATTCAAGGCTATGAGGCAGAATGCAAACAGCACTGGGTTAGGAGTCAGAAATCCAGGACTCTCAATTCAAGGCATCCATGGACTAAATTGGTGATCATGAACTAGAGGTACAGGCATACAGAGTTGGAAAGAAACTCTAGTCCAGAGATTTTCAACCTTTTTTTTTTAATCTCATGGCACTCATAAACTAGTTACTAAAATTCTGTGGTATACCAAAATACAGCCTATATAATAAAAGCCTAATATGCAAATTGTCCCCTCAGCAGTCATTCGACCAGGAGTTCGATCTCTCACTATGACGTGCACTGATCAACAGGGGGCGGCGTAGAACATGGTGTGCATCGGCGACGCGCAGCAGGCAGCAGTGGAGGTGCTGCCAGCCCCATTGGGACCGCGGCAGGATGGTGGAGCAGGTGAGCGGGCAGTGCCAGGACAAGGCAGGGTGCCAGGCAGGGCTGCAGGGCTGCAAGGCTGAGGGTGCGAGCTGGGGCTGAGAGGCTGGGGTGGCGGGGGAGCAAGTTGGGGCCTGATCTCCACAGGCCACCCAGAGGGACTTCACCTGTGCACAAATTCATGTACTGGGCTTCTAGAATATATATATATTGTTGATCTGACAAAAAAAATAGGTATAATTTTGATTCATTCACACTAGACAGCTATTGTGTTGGCTCTTGTCACTTTTTTATTTGACAATCCCAGAGAAAAGAGGTCAGTGCCCCTGAGTAAAAGTCAGGTATTGCATGTTTTAAAAATTCTTGGGGCACAATGGTTGAAAATCGCTGTTCTAAGCCATTTAGAGCAAAGCCAGCACTCAGATGAAGGGCTGAGATTCTGGGCAAGTATTTAGCCTAAGGACTCCTGGCTCAGAAAGAGGCACCACTGGTCCTTGAATATCTGCCCTCCTCACTCTCAGCCCAGTGCTCCTGTGAGGCATCACATGACTTCAATAGTGACTCTTAGCTTTAGGACTCTAAGAAATATTTGAAGTGATTCAATATGCTTCCTCAAAAAAATATGGCATCTGATGAGAGAATCGTAAGTGGCTACTTTTTCCGCCATTTCAAATAGATTTCAGTCTAAGTTAGTCCAGGTCCCTACGAATTAGAAATATGCAGTTGGCAGTTGTACTGAGTGAGGTCGACAGTTTATAGAATCCCTGGTTGTTCGGATGCGTATTATTTCCTAAAGGCCATGCCAATCAGCTTTCTTTTTCTCTCTGTATTAAAAGAAGGGCCAAAAGGATTTAAATAGAATGGGCATTCAGTAGAACCTAGCTGATTTTGCTAGTAAGGAAAGAGAATCTCTGAAGGCTTCCAAAATATGATGGGGAAGGGTTTCAGTTGTAGAACTAGGCAAAAACCAGGCAATTAGTAATGACAGAAATGATTAAAGCAAACTGGAATTTCTCCTCACCAATAGCTTAAAAATATTGTATAGCATGATTCCACAGGAAGCTGCCTCATTTCTACCATCAGCACTAAATTTATTGTATTAAGAAATATATAATTGGGCCAGGCCAGTGTTGTTCAGTGGTTTATGAACCAGGCAGTCAAGGTTCAATTCCTAGTCAGGGTACATATGCAGGAGTTTCAGGCTCGATCCCCAGTAGGGGGCGTGCAGGAAGCAGCTGATCAAGGGTTCTCTCATCATTGATATTTCTCTCTCCCCCTCTCCCTTCCTCTATGAAATCAATAAAAATATTTTTAAAAAAACACTAAAAAATAAGTATAATTGGACACCTTTTAAATGCTAGGGCAGGGGCATAGAACTAATTGCCCATTACAGGTGAAAGGTGTATTGTGTTTTGTGGTTATGTTCAACAGTTTATATTCTAAGCTACCGCGTTTCCAAATCTTAATAAAAAGTTGTATTGCAACAGGGTTAAACAAAGTTAACCCTGTGTGATATTTAGGTATCACACAGTTAAACAAAAGGAATGGGCTGAAATGGCTCCATACCCTCACCTGTCCACAGCCAGGCTTAGCTCTGCCTCTCCATCCCTCTGGTACAGTGAGGAGGAGATGGCAGAGGTTTTCAGATGGCTTGTCACCATGTAAACACAGGGTGCCATCAGTGTGTGTTCCTCCCCTGTAGCTTCTTCCTTGTTTCACTTGAGCCTGTGAAGCCTTGCACTATCATTAATTGTCACACCAGCGCTTTTAGGGAAACCCATCTGGCAATCACCTTTAAATTAGCCTTCAGCCCTCCAAATAGCTTTAATTATAGCCACAACTGGCATGGAATCTATCTAGGTTTTTTTGTGGTTACAAATTCACAGTGTCACAGGTATGGCGGGAACAGGACACATGTTAATTATGAAACCTCAAGATCTCATCCGGGTCACGTTCAGATTTTTAAAAATAAATACCCATGCTAACAGCCTGCTGGCCAGGCGTGGCCGGCAGTTAGTTTATCCCAAAGGGCCTCCCTGTAGAAGGAATCAATAAACTTCCTTGTAATCCTAGGAGCTGGGATCTGGTCTCTCTTGGGTTCTCAGCACTTATTATGGGGCTTTAACTACATATTCAACAGCACAGATTTAATGTCTGAGCCACAGAATCATTTGCTGCTTTTTTATTCCCATCATTGCCTTTGTTTAAGGCCTCATCTCACGTCTTTGCTTTTGGATGAGCCTCTGATTTAGTTATCATTATTTAGATGATTAATCCATTCAACAAGTATCTATTGACCGTCTTTCTATGCTGGGCCCTGTTCTGGGGAGTCGGGAAATAGGAAGAGAAACTTTCTCCTTTGATAAAGCTTACAGTCTAGTTGAGGAAAACAAAAGACGAATAAGATGCAGGTACCCGTAAGTGCTCTGAGGAGGGGCAGTGCTGCTCAGACAGGGGGTCGGAAAGGCCTTCCTGGTTCATGAGCATCTGAGCAGAGACTTGAAGGAAGGGAAGAATGTGCCCTCCAGAAACCTGCCCGGAAAGCTCCCCACCATGGAGGGACCAGCAGGGACCAAGGCTCTGAGGCTAGGGCATACTGGGCTTCTAAACAGCAAGGCGGCCAGCCAGGCTGGTGTGTGAGGGCTAATAGAGGGTGGATAATATGGGGAGGGGAGGCCCAGTATGCCTTAGAAAGAACAGTGGAGTTATTCTGAGTCATAGCTGAGGAATTTGAAAAGGGACCTTAGCTTACTATCCCCAAACATAGTTCTAATCACATGTCCTCTATATTCATTTGTTATTTGCTTGCTATCTATAATAATAAAAGCATAATATGCTAATTAGATCGGATATCCTTCTGGTCCTTTTGGATGAAGCTGGGTCTATGAGGGAAGCCCAGGTCCCTGTGCCAGAGGGAAGCCAGTGCTGGCAGCCGGGGAAGGAAGGCCTACTCTTGCACGAATTTCATGCATCGGGCCTCTAGTTTTCTATAAAATAAATCCCGAATGCTTTTGCCTGACATTTAAATCACTCTGCGATGTAGCCTTGTATGCCCCCTGCCCCACGTTCTGCTCTCCTCACTCTCTTTTCTAGCTGGTCCTGTTGGTACCGATGCCCGTGGCAGCGGTCAGGAACATCTTTTTATTCTGTTCATAATTGTGCACGTTTGCTAGGATTCTACATAACAAGTGACATTTGCGTGGAAGTTAAGCCTCGCAGGATGGCACTGATGTCTTAGCTGGTGAATCATATTGGCTACTGTTTACTTAGCATCTACTACGGGTCAGACACTCTGCAGGGCATGTCTCACTTAACACTTGCAAATGTTCCACGAAGTAGAGTTGGTCAAGCCCCTACCTTCATCGTGCAGAGGAGAATACAAAGGCTGAAATACGTAAGCGTCCAGAGAGGGCGTTGCCAGGAATGAAAGCAGCCACAGCGGGCCCTCAGATGCCCAGCTCTTGCATACATTTATGTGGTAGACAGTTGTTTGTGAGTGTCTCCTCCCCAATTAATCATAAGCTTCTTCTTGGCACGAACCACACTTAATTCATGGAGTTATCATCAGGACTTATCAGAGGACACGCAGAACAATTACTTGCGAGTATAACTGAAACTTTGAGAATGATAACCAGGGGAAGATCTCAGAGTCTTTTTCCAGGAAAAACTTTTCATTTGCTCATTTTTCTATTTGTTTACTCACGTCTGTCTCTGTTTGTTCCACAAATACGATGTAAACCCAGAATGTAAAGCTGGGTGATTAGACAATGGGAAATGCAAAGATAAACACAATGAGCACTGATCCCAAGAAGCTTAAAATCCAATTATATGAGAAGAAAGACGGGAATTAACATTTATTCAACACCCATCGGGTGCTGGGGACTGTGCGATTTTCTTGTTTAATTACCCACCAGGATGGATCATCAATACCAGGAAACTGAATCTCAAATAAGGTAAATATATTCCTTAACAGCACATGCTAAGTAGGCAGCACAACTGAGATAGAGGGCCACTCCATAACCTCTTTTCCCCACACTACATCAAATGGGGCCTAATATTATACCTACACGGTTATAACAGAAGTCACAGCCAAGTGCTTGCACAAGGTTCCATGCAATTCCTCTCCCTGTAAGGCATGCGAAGGCTTTGCAGAAAGCACACAAAGGGAGGGCTTAGGAATGAAGGCAATTTTAAGAGTTGCGCATAGATGCAGACAGAAGGCGGAGGCAGTTGTGATGCTGTGAGGGGGAGAAATGACCATACCTGGGAACACACGATTTTGACAAGACTTGTAGAGAGCAAACAGATACAAGTCTTTTAGTAAATGTACATAGAAAGGAAGGAAGGAAGGAAGGAAGGAAGGAAGGAAGGAAGGAAGGAAGGAAGGAAGGAAGGAAGGAAGGGAGGGAGGGGGGAAAGAGGGAAGGAGAGAGGGAGAGATGCAGGAGGAGAGGGAGGGAGGGAGACAATCCATACTGCTTAGTGCTGATTATCAATGTCTGTCTAGCTCATATATTTTTGTTCCCATCATTAATTTCATTTATTTCACCCACTCTCTGTATAGGGGCATACTTATGGACACGAACATTTGAGTAGACTCACCCAGGTTCAAAAATCAGCTGCAGCTCTTATCTAGCTTGGCCAAGAAACTAAACATCTCTCTTCCCACTTCCTCCTCTGCAGAATGGACAGCATACTAGCCCTACTAGAAGGTGTTCAAGCAGTGTTGCCCTTAAACCCTACACCTCTGTCTGCAGAGTTGCTGCTGCACAGCTTTTCCTTTGCTGTCCTAGTTTATTGAATCCCATTCACACTGCTACCTTGGGTCGCTAGACTCAAAAGATGGTTTTCTGGCCTCTGCTTATCGTAGGGGCTACAGCTGCAGCCTCCAACCAATGCCCCACACCAAGCTGTCAGGGCCCATGAGTTGCCCTAGACAGATGGCCTAATCTCAGTCTGAAAATGCTGGGGAGTTTCCTAAGCTAAACAGGTCATCATGCCCCGCCCGCCCGGGGTGAAGAGAAGCCCTTTCTGGGAGAAGCCGAATGATGGAAGCGGCTTTGGTCTATTGGCTTATTGGAGCCCAGGGTGATATGGCCCAGTTTCTATTGGAAGCAAGAGAAAGAGAGAGTCTGCTGCATGTCCTGAGCCACAGTCACCCTGATGGGAATAGGCAGGACCCTGAGTAAGGCACTGAGGACTTGGGGACAGAGGGCTGAAGTAGCTAAGAAGTCCTCTGCTCTCCATTGTTTGTGACTAGAAGAGAAAGAACTGACATACAAGAGGCTTAAGACTTTTTAAGTCAATATACATATGAGTGTGAGCTCATGAGAAAACTTCACATGTGTGTGAATGAGAAGGGATCTCAGACAAGGATTGGAACAGGTCCAACACACTGCTCCATGATCCCTTGTACCCCAGTTCAGTGCTCACGTTCCATTCCCCTGACCTGGCATCATTCACAGGCAAGTCCAGTTCTCTCATTCCATTTTCCTGGTGAGTTGTCACCCTGACTTGTTCACCTCTGCGTCCCATAGCACATCGCCCAGAAGTCGGACGTAGCTGCCGCTCAGTGGAAGGCACAGGTACAATTTATTCCTCCTGCAAACTTCTCACAGTTGTTGAGATGCACTCGACACAGAACAGCATGTTCAACATGGGAGATGGCAACGCAGCAGGAGGTTCAGCCATGATTCTTGAGGACAACACGCAGCTCTGTCCAATTACACCAAGGGCGTCGCCAAATAGAAATGTTGCTAAGGGGGAGGGTACTCCCACCACAGGGTTCATCCGGGCAGGGTCCAAAGGCCCTTTCCTGGGCAACCCGAACAGGGCGGTGGTGTTCCTGTGATGGTTTCAGGAATTAAACATGGTAGAGTCAGGGGAGCTGAGTCTTGAACTGGGACCATCAAATTACTACTAAGTTCATTTTCCTCCCACTCTTCCACACTAACTACCTCACAGGTAGAGTCGATGTAGCAGGCTTTCTGCAAGAGGCAGAGTTCCTTGTGATTTTGAAAAAGATGTTGGTTCGAAGGGAAAAGGCATGAGGTGTGGAGAATGAACAGGAAACGTGCTAGGTTCAATAAGCCAGTTCGCTGCTCTGAAATGAGGCTATGCTGCAAACAGCCAAGCAGCTGGAAGAAACAGCCCCCCACCCCCACCCCATTGGAAATGCTCCTTCTTCTGTGCAGTGTTTCCCCCCTTCTCTCCTCCCCTCCGAGGCTGCCTGCCAGCAGACAGGCCCGGGAGCCCACACAGACATGCTAAGGGAGGTTCCGACTCTGGGCTAGGGTCTTCTGGGGGATGTGCACCATCCCCCTGATGTCACCAAGAGGATTATTCACTCGAAAACGCACAGAAGCTTGTCAAGCTGCCACAATCACAAGGAAAAATTCTGTCTTTCTCTGATGGAGAGAAATGAAACAGGGGCTGAAAAGACAGAGCTGTCTGAAGGCGACAAGGTGAGAAACATCTTGGGTAGATACAATATTAGTCACACGTGTTCACCCTGACTTAGGCCAGGAAGCCAGAAATGAGAAATGAAGTAGCCACGGTGGAAGGATGACAAGAACACAGCCATCTCCCACAGGACCCAACAGCAGTGACATGAGGGCCCACCCAAGGGGGACAATCAGCACATCACCCCACCCCCTCATTTCTCCCCTTACTTCCCTCCCCACCTGGGCTTGTCCACTCTTCAGCCATTTCCTACCAAGGAGAGCAAGACAATGCCGCGGCCACAGCTCTGTGCTCCAAGGTTGCTCAGAGGATGGAGGGAGCGCAGGCATGCACTTACAGGGGACTAAATGATCATGTGGTAGCTTAATTACTTAGGTAAGATTCAGAGAAGGACATTGCTCTAAGCCCACTGGGCATCCTAAAAGTGGACAAAGTCTGCCCCACCCAGGAGCGCTCAGGGAAGGAATTAGATTGGTCCAATGGCCTGTGGCCAAAGCTGCAAGTTTTGCATTTCTCTATGGCTGCGAGAGGACAGAAGGGGACCCAAGAGCCACTGGAAAACCATCAGGTCAGGAGCACGGGGTTCTACTTTGCTTCTCACAGACAAGGCGGGACTGCTCTTCTACACATACTTCAGGAGGCCTCCCGAGATGAACAAACAGGAAATGTGCTAGGTATGACAATGGAAAAGAGGCATCCTCAGAGCAACAGCATGAAGGGCCAAGAGTTGGGGCAGAATTTGTGGCATGTTGGTGAATTCTCTTATTACGTGTTGCCAAATATGCCCAGACTTAAATTCTAGGTCCCCCCTCCCCCAACATGGGTTACTGGCTCCTCTTCTCTGCTTCTTTAATTCTACTTGAAAGCGATGCTCTTGGCTATTACTGTAATAGAGCCACCCACTAGAGCTTTTTCCTTAAGAGATGCTATTGTGATAGGAAAATGCAGAAGCACCAACTTCCTCGCTCAGGTGCAGTCCCACACCTGCTTGGGAAAGCACTGCCTCAATCAGATGAGCTGTGAAGGGGGATGTGACAGGTACAAGAACAGGGAGGAGAAAGGAACTGCCCTCACCATATTGAGTGGCAACGCCATGGATTCTGATCCGGCTCCTGCCAGCTCCTGGGAGCTGTGTTCTGAGCCAAACAGAAGGAGGTTTCCTCCTGAGGAAGAGTTGACATTCAGACCCACTTCTCTCTTGGTTTGTATGATCCCGAGACCTTCAAAGGCCAACCTCAAACATACCTCTTCCTCTCCCTGTTCCTTAGGCCACACCAAGTGCTTGCCGTGCCCCTGACTTGAACACCTGATGCTAAACCATGTCTGCATTTTTGCACACAAGCTCTCTACCCAGAGGGCATTCCTTCCCACCCCTTCTGTTTCTTCGATGAGTGAGGGCTTGTTCTCCTTGAAGTCCCAGCCCAAATGTTATGATGGACTTCCCTCAGTTATTCAGTGGCTACTTCTATTTGTAAAGAGCAGTACTTCACAAGAACGAATAATAAGGCTATCACATTGTATTTCAGGAAGTTAAAAGTTACACACACACTCTGTGCCCCCCCCCCACACACACACACCTTCTATTATCAGCTATCACATGAAGCATCACTAAATTCTAGCCAGTGAAGTAGATATTATTTCCTCTTCCCAAACAAAGAGGTTAAGGCTAAGCTTGCTAATGCTGGTAACTAACGAATAGTGGGGTTGGGAATCCAGCGGTGGTCCCTCTGACTCCAAAGCTATGCTCTTCATGAGTCTATTTCCTATTGTCTTCACTCCATTAGACTGGGAGCACCTCAAAGGCAGGCATGAATAGCCCAGTTAGCAGACAGCAAGCAGACTCTGACCTTGGATTAGACTGCCAAACCCTGGCTCCAACAATTGTGTGACCTTGGGAAAGTCACGTAACCTCAAACGAAGCCTCAGTTTCCCTCTCTGAAAAATGTTGGGGTTTTTTGTTTTGTTTTTCCTCTTTATTGAATTTATTTGGGAGACACTGGTTAACAAAATGATATAGGTTTCAGGTGCACAATTCCACAACACATCATTAGTACACTGCATTGTGTGTTCACCACCCCAAGTCTCCTTCCATCACCATTTATCCCCCCTTTACTCTCCTACACCTCACCTTACCTCCCTCTCCCCAGCAAACGTACAATATTATGTTAAACATTAAATAGAATGCTGTATATTAATTACTGCAAAATGAATAGGCACTGTCATGCATGTGAATTCTAGCCCTTGGTATTATCTTCGCTCTCTCAGTCCTAGAATAATGCCTGGTGCTGAGTGAGGACTCTGTGAATTTGTGTGACATGAATACATTTTTTTAAAGTGAATGCGGCCTCCTGGCAGGTGGAAATGGCAGAGAACTGGGGTGAGAACAGGGAGTGGAAGGAGCCTGTGCCCCTTAAAGAGAGTAAAGAGAATGAACAGTGTTATTGTGACTCCTACTCTTAAGCTACATATTTTCCAAATACTTGATTTTGGAAGATATCCCCAGGATTTGAGCCTTTCTTCTTCATCTTCATCCTCATGCTCCTCTCACTTCCTCTTTTTTTAAAAATATATTTTATTGATTTTGTACAGAGAGGAAGGGAGAGGGATAGAGAGTTAGAAACATCGATGAGAGAGAAACATTGATCAGCTGCCTCCTGCACACCCCCTACTAGGGGATGTGCCCGCAACCAAGGTACATGTCCTTGACCAGAATCGAACCTGGGACCCTTCAGTCCGCAGGCCGATGTTCTATCCACTGAGCCAAACTGGTTAGGGCTGCTCCTTTCACTTCCTTTCTCTCTCCTCTTCCTCCTCCTCCTCCTCCCACTCCTATGTGTCTCTCAGCAACACGCACGCATGTGTGCACGTGCACACACACACACACACACACACACACACTAGCACACGCACTCAGCCCACAGGAACCCCTCTGTGCACCAGCTGGACATGTCCTGATGCAAAGTCAGCAGAACCGGCCAGGGCCTCAGCAGCCTCCATGAGACTCTCCATTATGCCAACAATATGCGGGCTTCAGGAGGGCTTCTGATTGGGAGTAACAGCCCCACATATGGTGGGTTAAGCAAAGATTTCGTCTTTTCATCAAACACGAAGTCTGGGAGGAGAAAGCCACTGGTGTCGAGGCTCTCAGAGAGGCCCTCCGGGTCCAGGCCCCACCCCAGCTTTCTACACACTGCCCGTGGGTTCTGTGTTCTGCTGACATTAAAGGCAAGAAAAGGGGCAAAGAGCAACGCCCGTGGTGGCCAAGCTCTCTATTGGTTATGAAAAAGCTTTCTTGGAAACTAGCGTTCACTTCCATCCCCTTGCCCAGAACTAGGTCATGTGACCATAAACAGCTGCAGGCAAGACTGGGGAATCAGGGAACATAGTCAATCCTTGGGCAGCATCAGCTGCCCCAAACAAGGGGTTCTATTAGCCAAACAGGGTGGGGGGCGGGGTAGACACTATAGGCTACCAACAGTGCCTTCCACACTCCATCATTGCTCTTTCTTTCATTTTATCTCTAACTTAGAATGGGTTGATCTCCGGAAACAGGCTAAGTGCCACAGATATATGTCACCACCTGCCCCCCCTTCATTTCTCAACAAATGCTTCACAAATTATTGGCAGGAAGAAAAATAAAAGCGTAAATCAGGCCAGATATACAAATCCTGCTGAGAGAGACTGGCGAGGCTGCGAGCCCAGCCCACACTGCTTGTTGGAGGCACAGAGGTGAGCGGGTCGTAAGCATGAGCCTGCATGACCAGGCGCCATCAGCTGTGAGTGTCAGCAATGCCTTTCAGGGGACGGGAAGAAAGGAGGGCAGAACGGTCCATGCCAGAGCTGAACTTTCCACCCCTTCCCTGTGGGGAAGAACGGAGCTCCATGTGTCTGAAGAACATGATAGAAATGTCAAGATGCAGGCAAAACATATACTGAGCCAGGGCTCAAAATCAGGAAGAAAACAATAACTCTCTTTGTCCAGAACTATACCTGCACGATAGGGAGAAGCCAGGGAAGCATCAGGGCCAAGGATACAGAAATGTCTTTAGAATAGGTACCACATCTCCCAGCTCCATGGTTGGCAAACTGCAGCTCGTGAGCCACATGCGGCTCTTTGGCCCCTTGAGTGTGACTCGCCTGGGTGAGTCTGTTTTGAAGAAGTGGTGTTAGAAGAAGTTTAAGTTTAAAAAATGTGGCTCTCAAAAGAAATTTCAATATCGTACTGTTGATATTTGGCTCTGTTGACTAATGAGTTTGCCCACCACTGTCCCAGCTCAAGTGTGTCATCAAATTCCTCCTCTCAGAAAGACCCAGATCCCTACACCTTAGCAGCAGCAACAATACATTTTGCTGTCATATTTATAATGGTGTATCCAGAGTAATTTAATATTGACATTGCTTAGTTTTCGTACCATTCATACGTAAGAGCTGCCCATTTAAGAGGTTATTATGATCTGGCCCAAGATTCCACCCGCCACACTTCAATAAAATAGCTAACACGGAGTGTCAACTATAAGCACAGAAGAGCAGAAAAGCCCAATATCAATAACAACGGAGTCTTCATTCACCACCCCGTCCTCCCATCATCCACACCATGAAATGCACTGTCTAATACAGGAGTAAAACCCCTCCAGTAGCTAGAGACACACACAGCGTGCCTCTTCCTCTTTTCTCCCCACACTCCACGTCCAGCCCCTTCACACACACACACACGCACACGCACACTGGCAGGCACATACACATACGCATACAAATACACATACCACTATCAGCTCATCAAGGGAAGTTGAGGGTGGAGATGGTTCTTCAAAATTCAGAAATTCAGACTCTACTCTGTAAATAAAGATAAAACACAATCCCCACTGTCACCACATTTGACTCTTTGAGGATGGTGTCTCTTTTAGCAGCTGACAATAAAAAGAAGGACAGAGCAAGAACTGAAATTTGACACCTTTTGTCATTCATTTTACCTTTGCCAAAACCACAGAAACACAATCAGGGCTTTTCCAGTGAATCGGTACTTTTCCAGTGAATCGGTACTTTTCCAGTGAATCGGTACTTTTGGGGGAAGGTGGCACAGTTAAGAGGGGTTCAGATTCAGCATCTAATAATAGCTTAATTAAGAGAGAGCCCATCTGTTTCTCCCTGAGGAGTTTTGCAGACTACACAGACGAGTTATTTCCTTTTCTTTCCCCTTGTGTACACTGGCCCTTCTCCTACCCTCTTCACAAGCACCCACAGAGAACACCCACCTCTGCTTCTTAACTCAGCACCTCATGAGCCACTTCCCTGGCTCAGAGCAGCCCAGCATCTGAGCACATGAGGGGATACTTGGGTGCGAACTGGACCTGTTTGCTGACTTGGCATGAGTCTCCGCAGAACCTGTGCTTGTCTACCTACAAAGATCAGAAATCCCATTCTCTGTCCCTCATGGCCTCCCCCAATTGGTGAGAATGGATGCAAAGTACCTAGGCAGCTCATGGAGGTCTGGTCACTGTAATTTCTGTGATGTGACCCTTTGATTGTTACTAGTCCAATATGAAAGCAGGAGAAGGAGAGAGAAAGAGGGAGAGGGAGAGGGAGAGGGAGAGGGAGAGGGAGAGGGAGAGGGAGAGGGAGAGGGAGAGGGAGAAACAGACTTCTTTGTTCCCCTGGGGTTATGACCAGGAGCTTTTCAAAATAACCAATCAACTTCCCACAGCTTTTGATGGGCCCACCCCCTGACCAATGATCCCTTTCCCAGGCTAGACTGACAGGCCTCTATGGTCAAGCACCTCCCCTGCACCATGTTGACTTTTATTGCACATGTGCTTACCTCTCCCTGCTTCCCCACATATACAATCTGGTACAAGCGGGGAGCAGGGGGAGTGCTATGGTCAGGGCAAGATTTCCTTTCCTGTCCAACAGGATTAAGTTCCCTGGAGTGTGTGAATGGGTTTGTAGCTTCCTGATGAATTGAATAGGCTCATGCTCCCAGCCCATTATAGGCTCAACAATGCCTGATGCCCTTTGCTCCCCGCCCCTTAATATCTAGCTACCCAAGGTAACAGCTTCAAAGGTGAAAAGTGAATGGAGCCCGAAAAATGGAGTCCCGAGCATTGAGCCCATTGATTGTCTCTCAATCTGCACCAATAGCTTCTGGTTATTTAGTGTCATCTCTAATGTTACTGTTGTTCTTGAGTCATATTAGGGCTGCCGACAACCTCTGATGAATAAATAATGCACATTAATAAAAATGAGCATTCATAAAAAAGCCAGGTGAAACAATGGGTAGACCACCCAATCAATCAGCAGCACCCATAGTTATCTCTGAAGGGTATTCAAATGAGCGCAAGAAGAAGAGGGATATAAGATAGAGTCAGTTAATGCCTATAATTTTTTAAAATCCCGAAGTCTTTGGATATTCATTCAGAAAACTCAGTGTGCTGATATAGAAACACTAATGAGGCACCCACGTTGGATGTGACCCAGCTCACACAGTGATGCTGGTACTCTCCAGCATGTTATTCAGCTTGGCAGAATAAAGGGCTGGATTCGAAGACTCAGGACTTTGTCCTCCATACCTGATTCCTCCCCCTGATGTCTCTATGTCAGATAACACAGCTACACAATTAAATGCATTTAGAACTTCTGGAAGAATCCCTTTTGGACTTCTAAAATACGGGCAATGCTAAAAATCAAAGGTATTCTTAATTATGGTCAGGAGGCCAGGATATCCCATCTGGAAACATCTACACTAGTCAGATCTGGTGCCACCAGGTCTCAAGTGATTGAAAAGACTACCTCAACTCCAAGGGCATTCGTTTGCCCTCTTGTTTCCAAGAAAAAGGAAAAGTACGGGCCCAGATTAGCTTGTCACAAATGTAATGATTTGTTATGCAGTAACTTAAATGTCGGACCTTGTCAGCATAGACACCACTTGTTCTTCGAAAAAATACTGAGGATAAATACAAATGAGAAGAGAATCCTTAAAGACGTCATGCAAAGCCAATCATGTCACTCTTAGTAGGAAATGCCGCAATGAACATCATCCTCAAACTTGTCAAGGCAAAGAAGCTCTCCAAAAGAATTTCCAAATGGACCAAGAGGCCAAGTCATTAGTCGTATTGAGACACGCCGTAGGAGAGGAAAGCTTTTTAGCTGGATAAGAGCAGTAGCAGTAAATAATTGAATCAAAGCACAGGGCCAGTTGGCATATCTGCACTTTTCTAACCACACACACCATATTTCATCATGACATAAGATATTGTCACAAAGTACAGGAAGTCATGAGCTGTAATGAAACAATACATCATTCTACAACTCCGTGCCATGCACTCCAAATTCCAGGGGTTTGAAGAGTTCCCAATTCTATACCATTCAATGCGCACGTGTGCACACACACAGACACACACACAGCTTCTTCCGCTTTCTACTACAGTAAATAGAACAATAACAAAAAGTAAAATACACATGCATTAACACTCTCCTAACTATGTGGTATCAGATAAGGAGCAATAAATTCAGTCAGAAGACTAAAGTTGCCCTGGCCAGTTTGTTCGGTGGTTAGAGTGTTGGCCCAAGGACCAAAGGGTCCAGGATCAATTCATGGTCAAGGGCATGTACCTCGGTTGCAGGCCTGATCCTGGCCCTGATCCTGGCCCTGATCAGGGTGTGTGCAGGAGGAAACCGATCAATGTGTGTCTCTTACTATTTGATGTTTCTCTCTCTCTCCCCCCACCCTCCCTTCCACTCTCTCTAAAAATCAATGGAAAAATAACCTCAGGTAAGGATTAACCAAAATAAAAAAATACTGGAGTTAAGCACTGACTTTGATATTCACTAACGAGTGACTCCCAGTATTGCCATGGCTGTGGAGTAAATGAAAGATCATTGACTTTAGAACCCAAGTCTAGAGTTTAAATCTTTTGTTTTAATATATTTTATTGATTTTTTTACAGAGAGGAAGGGCGAGTGGTAGAGAGTTAGAAACATTGATGAGATGTGCCCGCAACCAAGGTACATGCCCTTGACCGGAATCGAACCTGGGACCCTTCAGTCCGTAGACCGACGCTCTATCCACTGAGCAAAACTGGTTAGGCAGGGCATAGAGTTTAAATCTTATATCAACCAGTACATCATCTGTGTTTTTATTCACGTTAAACTCAATTTCTTCATCTGAAAAATGGGTAGAGAGGAAGAAAATTATATCTTTACCTTTTTTCTCCTGAGGATGTTGTGAGATTAAGTGAGAAAAATGCACAGGAAAGCTCTTGATAAATCTTTAAAAAGCTCTACTAATGTTTGCTAATTTAACTTCCATGAACCTGATTCTTCTCCTTTTACATTGGGGATTAAACAAAACCCCTATCCTGCCTCCTTGCAGGGTTTCATGAGACTAAGCAAGCTAATGTATGCGGATGTGTTTGGAAAAACGATAAAGCACTACAAAAATGATTGTCATTGTTTTAGCTTCACCTTGAAATTCCCAATGACATCCTACCAAGACCAGCTGGGTCCTCTCAAAACTAAATGTCCTTCGTTCCTCATTTCAGTGTCCTTGTACCAAAGAGCCTGCCTGGCACATTAACAATCCAGCAAACATTGCCATTCTTGAGTAACCTATCCTTCCTCTTTCAATTTAAATCATTGTTTGCATAGATCTGCATAAGTGACACACCAATTGTTACTTTTCCTAGGCATTGGAGTTAAAAATACTTAAGCTATTATTAACACTGATTCTGCTGCTGCTTCCTGTGTACCAAAAAATAAAATTCTCTTCTCTTTTAGAGAAAAGTATATGCAGTAGTTTACATATTTTTTAAAAAGTTAAAACAAAAACAATACTATGTGGTTATGGTTTTCCATTTCATAAGACTGGAATGGGAAACCATACTCCAAAAACTGCCTCTACTACTGAGGACCCCTTGATCTAAACTTTCTTTCCAATTTCCAATGTTAGAATAGCCTTGTTATTTGGAGGTGGAGATTGTAAAGATGCTTTTGCTTATTATGAAAACAAATCTATATATATAAAAGGCTAATATGCAAAGTGTCCCCACAGGAGTTTGACTGGGAGACGGGGAGTTCTATCGCTCACTATGACGTGCGCTGAACACCAGGGTGCAGCACGGAAAGAAGGCAGGCCTGACAGCAGCTGGCAGCCAGGGAAGGGAGGCCCGGGCTGGCAGCCAGAAGGCCCCAATCGGCCCTGATTGCCAGCCAGACCTAGAGACCCTACCTATGCACGAATTTTGTGCACCAGGCCTCTAGTTAAATAATACTGAAAAGTATACCCAAACATTCATAAAAAATAAAATAAAATAAAGCTGTCTTGATTTGGGTGAAAATAAAAACCTATAACCTACCTTTCCACTGATGTTGTGGTCATATTTCTGTAAAAAATAAACCCATAGTTATTTTTAAATGGCTCCAGGGTTTTCCATTATATGCAGGTATCATATTTAACCATTTAATTTAAATTAGTTCTGATTTTCCACTAACATAAAATACTGTGCAAGTTACTTACAAAGTTAAATGTATGCCCGCTATATGATGCAAGCCATTCTGTTCCTTGGTATTTACCCAAGAGAAATGAAAGCATATGTCTATAAAAAGACTTGTACACAGATGTTCAGGGCAACTTCATATGTAACATCCCAAACTATAAGCAACCCAATCGTCCATCAACAGGTGAATGAATAAAGCAACCAAGATACATCAATTTAATGGAACTCAAAGGAATGGACACAATGATATGAATGGATCTCAAATGAATTATTCATGGTCCAAAAATATTCTACACAAGGAATGGGTACTGCATCATTTCATTTATACAAAACCCTGGAAAATGCCATCTCTAGTAAGAGAAAGCAGATTAGTAGTTGTCTGGGGGTGAATGGGTGGGAAGGGCTAGAAGGGAGAGATTAACAAGGGGTAGGAGGAAACATCTGGGGATGGATACGTTCTCTATATTGTCTGTGGTGATTGTATACAAATGTCAAAACTTATCAATAAGTACAGTTTAAATATATGTCACTTATCACATGTCAATTATATCTCAATAAAGCCGTCTTGTAAAATGGGGTGAGGGGCAGGGTTATGTAACTATTCCATGCATACACCTCTGTGGACTGGTGGGATTCCCTCCTTAGAGTATTTTTGCTTTGGGCACTGACAGTAACTTCTTTACAAATCCCCCTGCTACTAGTCTGACCTTCCTAAAGGCTTTTTTTTTCTGGAATAATCTTCGTAAAGCATATTTCTGATCAAAACTTTTCCTTCACTCCTCATTCTTTATGTAGTGAATTCTCCCTATACACTGGTAACCTTGGCACCCAAACACCACCATTATGTGGTCCCCATCTTCCTCGTAGGCTCTCACTGCCCACTTCCGCGGAGCCCATGCACCTGTGTGAACTGCGAATGGCCCTGAAGCAAGGCGCTTCATGTGCAAGACTCAGTTTCCTCATCTGTAAAATGGAATAATAAATATAAACTGACTAAAACCGTTACAAAAATACAATATTTTCACAGAAGAATGTGAAACCACCAGTTAACACCGTATTACTCTGTTTTGCACATGCTCTCCTCCCTGCACCTTTGCACACCCCAAGCCTGCCACCTTTTCAACCATTTCCTCCACAGTCTTCCCCTGAGTTCTCCTGCTCTGTTAGATGAACTCATCTCTGACACCTAATGAACAGCCTGTATACTCGTCACAAACATGCATGTGCCTGCTTGCCACTTTTTCTAAGTCTGGATCTATTTTTAGAGATGACCTGAAAACTAACTGAGCATAAAAACCTGATTTCTAAAGGGTGGTGTCCAGGGTCTGGGACCTTGCCCTGATGTGACCACCTTATGTGGTCTAGCTATGGGACTGAACCTGGGGTTTCCTGAGTGGCTCCTGTAAGTCTCACTCATCCTATCTGAGCAGTGGCTGTGGCGTTAGCTTCTATTAAATTCAACACAATTTTGGTAGCTTCTCGTCTAGTTTTCTGCCTAATAAGCTCTTGGCTCTTTAGTGAGATACTGCATCTCTGTGTTCCTATAGCAACCAGCACAGTGCTGGGCACACAGTGGTTATTTAATAAAGTGCCTCAGAAATCTCAAGAGAAAATGCTGGTCCCTACTGTTCTGTGTTTGCAGGCCCTTCAAAGAGTTGAAAATAATATTTTGGTTCAAGGACCTGGGTGAGGTAAGGGGACGTATACTGCCAGGTCTGTCCACTGAAACATGGCTAAGTAGAGAAGGTTGGTTAAGGAGAGCAAGGAGGAAAAAGACAACGAGTTGTGTTTATTTCATGTTGCATGACGCGATCAGGAGAGGAAGATGTTAGACTGGGCTGCAGGTAAAAGAGTCAGATTCAGCCTGGCCGGCGTGGCTCAGTGGCTGAGCATCGACCTATGAACCAGGAGGTTACGGTTCGATTCCTGGTCAGGGCACATGCAGAGCTGTGGGTTCGATCCCCAGAGGGGGTCATGCAGGAGGCAGCCAATTGGTGATTCTCTCTCATCATTGATGTTTCGATCTCTCTCTCCCTCTCCCTTCCTCTCTGAAATCAATTATATATTAATTATATATATATTATATATATATATATATATTTTTTTTTTAAAGATTCAGTAAAAGACTAGGTTTACACAGGATTGAAAAAAAATGGCAATGTGCCTTTTGTAATAAAAATATATGTAAATATTTAGAGCATTAAAAGGTTATAAATACATTAACTAGAAAGAAGGCAATAAAAATTTATTCTATGATGGTAATTGAGAATATTCATACATATTTATGATGGCAAAAAATTCTAAGCAGACTCCAGTGGTAGAGGATCGGCCACGTGCATTTTGGTACAGACACATACTGCAGTGCCGCGCAGACATGAAAAGTGTATGTGGGTAGTTTGGACGCGTTAACTGGATAAGGAGGTAGGGGCTGTGAGACCATGTAGAAGAGAGGGTGGGAGCTGGCCGCAGTAAGGGGCAGACCCTGAGGAGATAGAAAGAGCAGAGGCGGGTACGGCGGGGGGGGGTGGGCTGCAAGAAGCAAGCTCAAACCAAAGCTTCTGTTTCTGTGTCAGGGGAGCAAGTAAATGTGTGGTAACTGGTACCAAATAGAAGGAAAATTTCAGCTTGGAGCATGGTGACCTCGAGAGGTCATGGAATCTGCACCTGGAGGTGTGGCCCAAGCTCAGGAAGAAGATGCACTTGGAACTACTTCGGGGATTCGTCTCTGATGACATGCAGTGAAAAGGAGAAAGCATAGCCCTAACCGGTTTGGCTCAATGGATAGAGCGTTGGCCTGGGGACTGGGGGGTCCCAGGTTCGATTCCGATCAAGGGCGTGTACCTTGGTTGCGGGTACATCCCCAGTGGGAGGTGTACAGGAGGCAGCTGATCAATGTTTCTCTCCTATCGATGTTTCTATCTCTCTATCCCTTCCCCTTCCTCTCTGTAAAAAAATAAGTAAAAATATATTTTAATAATAAAAAAAAGGAGAAAGCATAAAGCATGAGGGAAAGAAGAAAGAGGAATTTCTGAACATAAGGTAGAGGACAGACGGAGAGACCAGAGAGAGGAAAGAGAGAGAGAGAGAGAGAGAGAGAGAGAGCATGCAGAACCCTCAGGCAGAGGCACAGGGAGGACCTGCCTCGAGGGCATTCTGCCTGCCACCTGAGGGGAGATGCCCAAGGAGTCCTGATGCAGCACTTGTTTGTCCAAGTCCCATCGCTGTTTGGACACCACCGCTTTACACGGACATGTTCATGCAGGGGCATTTCACTCCTCCTTCATAAAAGTTTCCGAGTCCTCGGAAAAGACACCAGTCTGGAAAATGTGGCACCCACAAGCCGTAGCTGCCTGCACCTCCCCAGAGTGAGCTCAGAGCTGCAGCCCACCTTTCCAGGTTGGATGCCCCTCCTTACAGAGCGGGTCCCTGCAGACGCCGTGAGCCAGGGCGAGTGCCAGGCTGGGATGTGCCATCTCCTCAATGTGCCCTTCCCTCCACTTGCCTCCAGCAGCCAATGGATGCGGAGAGGCAGAGGGGTGGAAGGTGGTGTCATTGCTTTTGACTCGGCTTACCGTTTGGGCCCTTTACTCATCATCTGCCCCCTGACCCAACATTAGCATAATGCTCATTAATCAAGCTCTGGCCGCCAATTAACGGCCAGCTGTGTGGATGCCATACATTTAATAGCTTCCGAGTCAGTCAGGGAAAAGGTTAGGCAAATGATTTTGGCAGGAGGGGTGGGGATCATTCTAATTCTGAGAGAGCATGGAGGCAGCCATCCACCCATGCATTAAGACACCTGATCTCATTTGTGAATGACGGGAAAAGGAGGCCAGGACAGGCACTGGCCAATCACCCCCTCTCTACCTCTCTTCTACCCCCGACTCCCACCCCAGATGGACTGGGGGCAATGTGCCCTTCCATCCCTCTGGCCTGGGGTTATACCCCCATCACTGCCCAGGCAGCCAGCCAGAGAAGAAAGCCCTGATTTATTGCTCTTGGCTGTGTCCTGGCTGGGCATTTCTGTAAACCCAAGCCCGTGGCTGACTAATAAAACATACACTCAGATTCGCCCCTCAATAAATGTCTTTCAACCTTTAATCCTGTTTGTTGCCGTCTTTGAGGGAGCATTGATTCAGCGAGCGATGAGGGCCTTTCCTCCCATCTATCTCCTCCCGATCGATGTCCTGTCACCCCACTGCATCCAGCCCGACAAAGGAGAGGCCTCCGCGAGGCAAGGAGGGCATCTCTCTCCAGATTTATCTCACTGCGTGTGAAAGAAGTTTTTAAAACTGCCAATGGAACCCTGGTCCTAGGTAGTTTCTCTGACCCTCAGCTATTCCAGGTCACCTCCTGGAATTTGGAGCACGGAACCGCGGTCACAGAGTAATACCACGGACACAAAGGAGCCCTTAGAACAACTAATTCAAAATGAAAATTTTAAATGTATTCTCTTTGCCATCTTCCCATCCTTTCTTCCACTTTCCCCACCTTAGTTAATGGTACCAAATCCACTCAGTTGCCCAAGAGTTAAGCTTGTGCTCTCTGCATCCCTCCCACTCCTTCCTGCATATCCAGGTGACAAGGCTCCTGGTTGCTGCTGCTTGAGTCTGCCCCTCACCTTCATCTCATCGCCATCTCAGCTCCACTCCCGAGATCAGAGCTAACCCATGAGCACCATCCCTCCAGCTGCTCCCCATACGTGCCCTGCTGGAACCGTGGGGAGGACAGGAGTCTGATCACAGAGTTCTCCTGCTCATAAAAAGTTGGGTGACTTACCAAGGTCCCATAGCTGGTGTTTGTTAGTTTCATCTGCTACGTTTGGGGTGATGTATCATGCAGCCATACAAGACGAATGCATTTGGCTACATGCGCTTTGCCCAAATAGGAGGCAGAGGGTCAGTGTTCTCTCCCTGGACCCCCTGGAAGACCAGAGGCCAGGCTGAGGAGGAAACTGCAGAGTTGGTTCCCAACCCCACGCTGCAGCCCCAGAACAGCAGAGAGGAAGCCGGAGGCCACAGAGGCAGCCTGTGTTCCGGTTACCCTGCTGGGTGCTTGCCTAAGGGAGCACTTTCAATCCTTCCAACAACCTCCATTTGACCCACGAGGAGGCGGAGGTTTGGGAGAAGGTAACTGGCTGAGCCATGTCCTGATCAGCCATCCACAGCACCACCAGACCCCCATCCCTGAGCTCACGCCAGAAGCAGCAAGCACAAACTTGGCCAAGAAAAGTCGCCCTTTCCTGTGAAATATGACAATCGCTGTCATCTGTAAGATGCCCGATCTTGTGGGGAAGGCTGGAGAAGAAGCTGGAGAGGCAGCAACTTGGCTCTGGAAATGGGTTAGAAAGCAGAAATCCAGATGTTTTCCTTTTTGTCTCTCTAGGCATCCACTCCGACAGCAGCTTGCGACACTGTGTGTGGCCCAGCTGAAGAAATTCTAAATGCTTGCTTCAAGGATCGGGCTCACAACTCATCCTCAACCATCAGGAGGGAAGCTCCCATTAGGGAGGGAGCGGGAAGTGTGTGTTAATGCCCTGAAGTGTGAGTATGGGCTGGAGTGAGCAGAAGCCCGAACGCAGCATGGGGGGCACGGGGAACAATTACCCAGCGACCCATTGTTACAACGCAATGCATTTCATGTAATTCCTAAAGGCCAGCCCAGTTTTTTCTGTCCCTTTCTCTTTTTAACTCCTTTTACATTTTCAGAATCATACTTTAATTAGCATAACATTTAAATTAGCGAATGGGATCTTAATTAGCAGAAGAAATAGACTTTTGTTGGAGTGGTAAGTAAAACAAATAAATCCACTTCCTCATTCAAGAGCAGTTTGCTTATGGCACATTTAATAGCCTAGTGTATCATAAACCATTTCAGGGAAAGATGCGTAATTAAATTAGAAGACATACAGGCCAGTTCCCAGTTTCAGGAACTTTTTTTTTTTTTTTTTCTCTTTCGGTCTCCAAAGGGCTCCCTCCCTCTCCCCTTATCCTGGTGGCCTCCTCGCTGCACGAATAAAGACAGGGGTCCCGCTGGACTTCCTTGGGTGCTTCCCATGATTACCATCTCCTGATAATTGGAAGATAAAAATATTGCTTCAACTCCCACACTCCTGTTTGGCCTCTGAGATGGCCTTTTATTTAATTCACTGGGTCAACAAAAGAGCCAAGCATGTCACATTGAAGTAGTGGTGGGTTCAAAGGCACTCCTTCTTTCTCCTCTGTGCTCGCGGGGCCCTTTGCAAGGGAGAGAGAACAGCAGCTTGACGTTACACTGGGAAACTGAGGAGCTGGCCCCCTTCCTGAGTATGGTAGGTTCGCAATGAGATGGGGGCCTCCGTCTAGCTACCCAGCCCAGCTGCTAAACCTGCTGGTTGGACCAGTCAAGGCATCCTTCAACCCTAATTTCCTTGTCCACAGCATGCAGCTAAAATCTACCTGGGAGACCTTTGTCAGGATAAATGTCAAATGATTTATGTATTTAGTGCAGTGCCTGAATAAATGGTGGTCATTATTATAGGGTGCGTCTTACCATGTTGTGCTGAAGGCTTGGCCGTCAGAACTGAAGAAATGATCATGAAACCCAGGCCATCCTGTCGCTCCAGGTGCTGGTCAGAGGATGCCTTTGATGCAGGGCCTGTGTGCCTGCTGCCTCGGGGGCCCCCCAGGTTGCCTAGCACCCAGTAAACATGCAATAACTGCCACTGATTGACAGTGATGGGTGGTAGGCTCCTGGGATGGAAACCAACCATGTCTACACATGTCAGTCAAGGCCCAGTGAGGGTGGGAGAGCGCTGAGGTCATCCCTGAAATGCTTTTTCTTGTTCACCTGGCGTAGAACACACATTGCCACAACCCTCCCGCGAGTACAGGCCTCAGAAGACCTCACGCACTGTGGATCTGAGTAGATTAAGTCACTGCTTAAGATGAACTGAAAACATCTTAATACCTTTTCCAGATGTAGGAGTCTGCAACTTTAGGATTCCAGACCAGAGCATCTGTACATGTATCCAGCAATACAAGGCAGCGGCAAGTCCGAAGGAAAATAGGTATCAAAACCCGAGACGAGGACAACTGAAATGAAAAGGGACTGGGGTCCAGCCAGGACAGGTAAGGCAGCTGCAGGGAAACTCCTGGTCATCATTGGATCAATACAAGCAGACTTCCTGGAAGAGGTGGGACTTTGCGGGAGGTTTGGATAGGGTGGGGAGACAACATGCAGTGAAAATCATATGGGGAGTCATTTCAATAGTGGGGTGTGGTTGGGAAAAGGATAGGGACCAAAAAGAGGAACCTGAACAAAGCGGCGTTGCCTCTCTCCCCTCCCACCCATGACTCCCTGGGAAGAAACTAACAGAAGAAGAAAGCTTTTCCCACTGCAGGCCCCTCAGTCCCACTCTGGCCAGGCAACTGCAGAGAGCAGTAAAACTTTAATGGCTCCCAGTGGGTCGATTCAGCAAGAAGGAAAGTGCTATAAATCTCACCCGATGCTTATGTGCAGCTTAAAAACAAACGGCTCCAATCACACTTGGCAGAGCCAGCCAATTTCCCCAGCACGGGCATGTAGCAAAGGGAGATTTACCCACCTCCGGAACTCATGCAAGGAGAAGTGCGGGGAAAAGAGAGGGAAAAGGAAAAGGTCAGCGGCGGGAAGAATGTCAACGATTTCGGAATAGATGGCTCAGCTTAATACAGACATGGAATATTCGTCACTTTCCTGCTAAGCAGTCATGGACAGCCAGCCTGGATGCATCGTCCCCACAGTGAGATGTGCCAGTGGAGATACATTCCCGGCTGCACAGAGACCCCCTGGCTCTCTAACATTGCCTCTCCACGCCCAGGAGGAGACCCCCTGTCCCTCATGATCTCTTGTCATTACTGTTGGTCTCTGAGCATCTCACTAACCCATGCAGATATGTAAACACAAATCCTGTCAGTGCTGGGCTCCTCCAGGAGCCCTCCACACAAGGAGAAATGGAAATATACGAAAACAAAAGCCAATTTTCAGCAGACCTTGTGCCATCTGCCCACCGATGCCTGCTCCAGCTTCAACAATCCTTTCCCTGTTGAACCCTCCACCCTGGTCTACACAGAGCAGGCCCACACAGCTATCTTCCCATCAAAAAGCAGGATGCATTCCCATGATGCACTATTTTGGAAGAAAGTATGTTAACAAAGGAAAGAAATGAGTCCTCACGCTACAGAATGCATACTCAGAAATGTAGTTACCATATTATTATGAATAACATTCATAATTACAATAACAGCACGGATTTATTGAGGCGTACCTTGTGCCAGACCCGGTGCTAAAGTTCTCTTAAATGTATTACATGGTTTAACATTTTAAAATCCAAGAGCTAGACTTTCTCCTCTTTCATAGATTAGGAAGCTGAGATTCCAAGAAGTTCCATAATTTGCCCAAAGTTAAAGAAAGGAGTAGATAGAGTAGAAATGAGGTACTCAAACTCAAAGCCCCATTTTTTTTTTTTTTTCTTTTTTTTTCCCAATTTTTTTTATTAAGGTATTATATGTGTACATATCTTACCATTGCCCCCCCAACCCCACTCCCATATATGCCCTCACCCCCCAGAGTTTTGCATCCATTGGTTATGCTTATATGGATGCATACAAGTCCTTTGATTGATCTCTTATCTTCCCCACCTCTCCCTAACCTTCCTGCTGTAATTTGACAGACTGTTTGATGCTTTACTGCCTCTGTATCTATCTTTTTTTTCAAGTTTTTAATGTTCTTTATTATCCATAAATGAGTGAGATCATGTGGTATTTTTCTTTCATTGACTGGCTTATTTCACTTAACATAATGTTCTCCAATTCCATCCAGGTTGCTGCAAATGGTAAGAATTCCTTCTTTTTTATGGCAGCATAATATTCCATTGTGTATATGTACCATAGTTTTCTGATCCAGTCAATCTGCTGATGGGCACCTAGGCTGTTTCCAGATCTTAGCTATTGTAAATTGTGCTGCTATGAACATAGGGGTGCATATTTCCTTTCTTATTGGTGTTCTCAGTTTCTTAGGATATATTCCTAGGAGTGGGATTACTGGGTCAAATGGGAGTTCCATTTTCAGTTTTTTGAGGAAACTCCATACTGTTCTCCACAGTGGCTGCACCAGTCTGCATTCCCACCAGCAGTGCACGAGGGTTCCTTTTTCTCCGCATCCTCGCCAACACTTGTCGTTTGTTGATTTGTTGATGATAGCCATTCTGACAGGTGTGAGATGATAGCGCATTGTTGTTTTGATTTGCATCTCTCGGATAATTAGTGACCTTGAGCATGTTTTCATGTGTCTCTTGGCCTTCCTTCTGTCTTCTTTGGAAAAGATTCTATTTAGGTCCGTTGCCCATTTTTTTATTGGATCATTTATCTTCCTTTTATTAAGTTGTATAAGCTGCCTGTAGATGTTGGAGATTAAACCTTTATCAGTGATGCCATTTGCAAATATGTTCTCCCATGCAGTGGGCTTTCTTGTTGTTTTGTTGATAGTTTCTTTTGCTGTAAAAAAGCTTTTTATTTTGATGTAGTCCCATTTGTTTATTTTCTCTTTAGCTTCCATTGCCCTAGGGGCAGTATCGGTGAAGAAGTTCTTTTGACATGTGTCTGAGATTTTGCTGCCTGTGGATTCCTCTAGTATTTTTATGGTTTCCCATCTTATGTTTAAGTCCTGTATCCATTTTGAGTTTATTTTTGTGTATGGTGTAAGTTGGTGATCTAGCTTCATTTTTTTTCAAAGCCCATTCTTAATTATTAGATTGTATGAGAAAAAAATCAGAGGTAAATTTTGAATTACATATATAATTTGAAAAGCTAATAAAATTGATAAGTTACGCTTTACTGAGTGCTTAGCATATTTGCAGATACCATGCAGACACTTTGCATGAATTAATGCATTTATTTTCCCCACAAATCTAAGGTAGATATAGCTCTTACCCTCATTTTACAGATGAGAAACCAAGACTTGAATAAATTAATGTATTTATTATTTTTAAAATATACTTCTATTTATTTCAGAGAGAAAGGGATAGGGAGAGATAGAAACATCCTGATTAACAGTATTATTTGACATATATATATATATATATGCCTAATATGCAAAGTGTCCCCTCAGGAGTTCAACTGACCAGTTCAATCGCTCGCTAGGACATGTGCTGACCACCAGGGGGCAGCGTGGAATGAAGGAAGGCCCTGGCCAGCAGCCTGCAGCCACTAGGGACCCTACCTGTGCACAAATCTCGTGCACTGGGCCTCTAGTGTTATTATAATAAACTTTTACCTGGGCTTTCAATTGCTGGAATTTCTTTACCCCAGTGCTCAACTCATTTTTGTTTTATTTTCTGAAGCACATATCTTATGATATAAACTCTTGCTCAAAATCCTTCAATAGTCCCTCTTTGATGAAAACATTAAATACTTTTCAAGGGATGTGGTGAGATCTTCCTGACTTTCATTTCTCTTACTCTGTTACCCTAGAGATAATTACTAAACAAATACCACTTCTCCATCCTTGAACACACTCAGCATTTGCTCTTCTTTACATCTTGATTTGCTCAACCAATGCCACTTCCTCTCGAAAGCCTTTCCTGACTTCCCAACAGCAACAACAAAACAGATTCCTTGCTCTTCTGAGTCACTATTGAACTGTGACCCTACTTTTTCTGTTCATAGTACTTCTTTTCAGTCAGCTGGCGAATGTTCCTGCATCGCCTTCAAGTGAGTGTGAGTAGACAGGGCATGAAAATGCAGGTGGGCCCCTCAGCTGGGCTGATTATCTTCCACATGCAAAGTTCTTGTCCCTTCCTTTCTCTATGTCCCTTTCAATACCTAAAGACATGGAGCTATCAAATGTTTCATTTATCTATAATGTTTGTTCTCAAGTACCAGTAAAATGCCACCCTACTGCCCAAACACCCAAGAAGGACCAACCAATAGAGAGATGAATAGAAAGCTATGTAGGTAAACATACAAAAAAAAAAAAAAATCCCTGTTAGATGTGTGCCTTACCTAGTGAGTGGACTTCAGGGGGCCAAGTAAAGCAAGTCATATAAGAGTAAGTCAGCACAGAGGTCATGTAGAGGGAGTGAAAGGAAGGGTGCTCCGGGCATCTGAGTGGAGCAGATAACACTTGAGCAATGCATTTAGCTCTGAGCTTGTGCCAGTAAGGCAAATGGAAAGGACATTGGCTTATCTCGCTTGTTCCCTATAAATAGAAAGCATATAAATTCATCGGTCCAGAGAGCATTTTCCTTGGAACCAAACTTAAGCAGACATTTACTGTGAGAGATAGTGGGGAGTTACACTAGACAGGATTAATAAAAAGAACTCTGAGTGACACAGTGGAAAAACACCTTCCTCTTGAATTTTGTAAGAGACAGACCTGTTCAGTGGCCAGGTCTCATATTGATCCTACATAAAGGCAGAGGGCATTACATTAAATCTCGACGCAGGAGAGGCGTTCTTCAAGGAAGGCGATGTCATCGGCGCAGCATTAGTATGGCCTGTTTTCTGAAATGCTTTTCTAGAAGCCATGACGGATCCAATCCTACTTGCTTACCTCATCCCTGTTGCTGCGAATGGAAGCCCCTGCAAAGCTTGCTTGCTGTGAGAGGTCCCCTCTGCTCCCACTGACAGAAGGGGAGCTTGACCTGCTGACCTGGGGGCTCAGCCTAAGAAACACAGACCCCCTAATAAAATTACATGAGTCAGCAGGAAACGAAGATCACCCTCAGGGCAAATAAGATTATTCCACTGACATTTGAAAGCTTTGTCTCTGATCTTCAGCTTTGATGGAGTCTCTCAGGTGTCCTGCTACTGTCCAGTGTGGCCCTTTCAGAAAGCACTTCCTTTGTCAGGTCCATGGTACCCATTTCTAGCCTCGCTTAAGACAGGTGATCGCCCTGGCTGGTGTGGCTTAGTTGGTTGGGTATCGTCCTGTGCACATGCAGGGTTGTGGGCTCGATCCTGGTGGAGGGCATGCAGGAGGCAGTTGGTCAATTTTTCTCTCTCTCTCTCTCTGTCTCTCTCCCTCTCTCTCCCTCTCTCTTCCCCTCTCTCCCTCTCTCTCCCTTCCTTCTCTAAGAATCAATCAGTCAATCAATCAATAAAAAGACAGGGTGATTTCTCAAAGAATCACTTGACTGTACACTCCTCACCGGCAATGAGAATATCTGTTTTCTCGACAGTCCATGCCCATCACAATGTCTGGCCCAGCGTAGTGACTCAGCTAATATTTGTTGAATGAGTGACAGGCTTGTTCTATGTTCCTCTAGGAGAAAACATAGGACCGTTTACTAAAGTGGCACCTTAAGACACACATATTCCTTCTTTCAATCTAAGGGGGAGGACAAGACTACAAAAATCTTTGAAGCAGAGCGATCTAAAGAGATGCAAGCAGAAAAGATGCAATGCTTAAAAATCAGCTTTAAAGAGCTCACATACCTTGGGTATTACATTGTAAGACATACTAGGGACCATAAAGGGTATTAACCTTTCCTCAGACCCTGACCTAGTTATTTCTCAATCCAGGTCCCCTCTACCCTCCTTCAACCACATGAAATGCAAACACCAAACAATTCCTTCTCATCTCCCTATTGTGATCCTACCCTTCACCAAACCTCAGCTTCTGTTAGCCTTACTGCTTCCATGTGAGCTGGGAGTCACTGTTCTGAAAACCCCCAACGCGTACAGAGCCTCAGTGAATTCTGCAAGACTTCTTTATGCTAAAGGACTTATTGCTGCCAGGGAACAACCCTTCTTAAGAAAAGGAACACCCCATTCATTATCTGCTTTACCCTGGGGACAGGGATGTACCTGGAACAGAAATTGTGTTAGCATATTCTTTGTTATGCTGGAACCTTGATATTATCTAATTTTTTTTTTTGCTTTTTTTGACATATGAAGTAATTTCAGATCTGATTTTTCTATCCCTCCTCCTAGTAGAAAGAGAGTCAGGAAAGGGATTAATATTGAAGAGAAAAGGACAGAAGGAAATGTTCCCTGTTCTTTAAACTTGTGAAACGTTTTCCAGTTGCCATCTTCATTGATGGCATATGGTGATACTTGGACTTAGGAGTAAGTTCTATGACCTGGGGCAGTTAACCTCTTTAAGCTTCAGTGAACTCAACAATTAAAAGGCAGAAACAGCCCTGACTGGTTTGGCTCAGTAGATGGAGCGTTGGCCTGCGGACTGAAGGGTCCCAGGTTCGATTCCAGTCAAGGGCATGTACCTTGGTTGCGGGCACAACCCCAGTGGGGGGTGTGCAGGAGGCAGCTGATCGATGTTTCTAACTCTCTGTCCCTCTCCCTTCCTCTCTGTAAAAGGCAGAAACAGCTAACATGGTTAGCATAGCAGCAGGTATACAGTAAGCTCTTCATATGTAGTGCCCATTGCCATCTCCACATTCATCACGTGACCATAAGTATGTTCTCTGGCTCCTCTCATGGTGCATTTGCAGACCAACCTCCCAGACATTACACAGCTATGCTCTGAATCCGCGGGGCAATGGGAGTCTAGTGAACAGCACACGTGAACACTATAGCCCTCCACTCTGCTCCTCTAGATGAGTGAAAGACTCGAGCAGATACACATGGCTCTATTCTTTCTACACATTTAATTTAGCAAGAGAATAGCAGTTCCCAAAATAACCCAAGCATAGCATCTCCAGACAGAGACCCATACTATCAGTTTCTATCACCTTAAGCAACTTGTCATTTCTAGATATGTCTTCTCTTTAATCCAACTTCCTAAATATATACTTTAAGCAGATCAGGAAAGTATATATGCTATTGAGAGAGTAATGTGCTTTTATGCATGTACTTACTAATGAATGCACGGGTCTGCTCCATATTGCAATCAGCATGCTGGGGGGAAAAATCTTCCAGTAAATTTAAGATGAAAAACTGGTTTGGATAAAGTGAGAAAGCTACCTACCCATCATCTCTAAGAACATTCAAACTCTGTATAGAGATTTTCCCCCACAACTATTTCTAAGCCTATTCATTAGGCATCCTGGGCTTCTTTCCACTTCTGCTTCATCTTTTCCAACCCCAAACTTCCAAATGCCCAGCCGGGGAGAAATGCTGTCCTCTAACGTAGATTCAAGTGGGAAAGTGGTTGCTGCAAATCTGCAGAAAATCCAGGTTGCACATGACTTCAGTGTGCAGGGAACCCACCTCTTTCTCTTGACAGTAAGTTGTTTCCACACAATTGTGACCATGGGGGCAACACCAGTTATTTGAAACCCGCCAAGGAGATAGTTTGCTCAGCTTCCTTGAACCAGTTATAAATGAAGCAACTCTTTTAAGCCCATCTTTGCCCCTTCTGCTAAATTTCTGGGCAAAATGAGTCAAAACAATATTTTTTTTTTCTTATGGCATGTTTTACACTACTTTCATTTACAGAAATGTCTTTATTTCACTCTATAAACAACCGTACACGGTTCTGGAGATGGACGGTGGTGCTGATTGCACAGCAATGGGAATGTGCCTAATGCCATTGAAATGCACTTGTGGAAAATGGCTAAAATGGTCAACTTTATGTTATGTATATTTTACCACAATAAAATGGTTTGCATGAAAAATAAAACCACTCTTCGAGGTCGACAGGCAGTGTTGTCAAGGGAAACGACATGCTCAAGGCAAGACATCAGCTCCAAACACCTCGTTTTGGCTGCCCCACAACTCACGTGGGCCCCTCAGGCATGACACGGCTACCTGACAAGGATGCTAAGTCTTAGGCTTAGAAAAGGCCATGCATTCAGAATGAAACCATCAGTGTTCAGGTGGGACACAGCGACTTCTTCCTAACCCACAATTGCTTTCCTGTTAACAAACATGCAGAATCAGGAGCAAAGGTTATTTCAAAAGTCTATTCTGCTCTGCTAAGTCATCATCGAACTCTCCTCTCTAACAATTTTCCCAAGTTTACATCGGAAAGGTAACTTAAAAAGAAGCCTAGAAGCCTAGAAGACAGAGCCCAACTTATTTTAAATATTAGGCAACTCAATCAAACTGGGTTTTTTTGGCAAGTAAAACAAACTCACAAATAATTCATGTGAAAGTTTATAGAGTTCCAAGAAACTAAGATAACAATCAAATACCTGATTGTTCAGACTACTAGAAAGAGACAGAAAATGAATAATTCAAAAGGCAGAAAATCCATATGTATTTTCTATAAAAATAACTAAGCTTTGTACAATATTTTACAATTTGCAAAGCATTCTCACATGCATTATCTCATTTGAGTTTTTCAAAAGCTCTGTGAAATAAACTATTATTATTATTATTATTATTATTATTATTATTACCCGTCCATAATAGAAGAAACTAAAGCATAGAAAGTGTGTATTTTTTTCCAGGGTCAGAGTCTAGGAGAGGCAAATTGAGTCCTGCCCAGGTCTTTTATTTTTAAATGTTGGGTTAATTTGGTTTAACACTCTTTATGCAATTTGGGTTTTGATGGGATTGCTTTCAATATGACTGAGGTTTGGGGGATTCACTGCAAACAACAGACGACAAAAATATAAAGACTCAAGGCCAGCTGGGAAGATGCTGGTTTCCCTCGGGCTGTCTGTCCCACTCATAATCTCTTTACCACTGACTTCCTACCAAAAATAGCCATTCCCTTTCAGCTTCCTCCTCTTTTAAACCTTCCGGGAGTGGGGAACGGTTGGGTGTGAAATTTTCAAAGGCAACCTCTGCGAAGTCCACTGAGGCTGGAGACAATACTCACAGCAGCGAGTTCTCTGCAGCCAGGCAAATTCTATAGAGGTCGTGCCGATTGTCCATCTCTACATCAATTTAGCCACCAGCAAGTCAAATGCATAGACTCCATGAAAATCAAAAAGATTCCTCAAACAGCGTATCATAAGGATTTCAGCAACCTGAGAGCTGAAATCTACAGAAGGAAAACAGCTACACCATGACCAGTCTCTCCTCATGGCCCCCACCATTTCTCCTTTTGGGTTACCATCTCTTTGCAAGGACAAGAGATATTTTCTTATTGACCATAAAGGGCAGATCTTGCCTGGGGTTATAAGACAGTAAGACACACACACACACACACAGACAGAGAGAGAGAGAGAGAGAGAGAGAGAGAGAGAGAAACCAGAACCTGAGACAAGCCAGGAGACATTGGCCCATGCAGGTCAGTTCCCCACCCCTCCTTTGGCTTTTTTAAAAATATATATATTTTATTGATTTTTTTACAGAGAGGAAGGAAGAAGAATAGAGTTAGAAATATCGATCAGCTGCCTCCTGCACACCTCTACAGGGGATGTGCCCGCAACGAAGGTACATGCCCTTGACTGGAATCGAACCTGGGACCTTTCAGTCCGCAGGCCAACGCTCTATCCACTGAGCCAAACCAGTTAGGGCCCTCCTTGGCTCTTAAAGAAAACTCCCAGAAAGCTGTCCTTGTGATTTCTGCCCTGAAGACATCTGCAGAAGCTCTAAACCACAAAAGCCCCTCTCAGCAGCTGGACACTGAGGCCAACCAGGATAGGAGTTATAATGCTCAATAGCCACAGTGATGGCTCCCCTGTGCCCAAGCAGGAAAATGGCAAGTTAGGGTGCCTGCTGCAAATGTTCTTACCCATGCCCTTACCCAGGACTCTTAACAGTTTTTTGCTTGACTTCTTTACTGCTATACTCTCAGCTCTATGAGGAGAAGAGGTGCCTGATTTCTGTGCAGTGATTGAGGAGCTCTGGAGATAGATGACATAGGTACAAAACTGGATCTCTATTATTTACTGGGTTACTACGGGCAAGTGTTTAAATCTCACTAAGCAGGTTTTATCATCTATGAAATGGACTAACCTAACTCAGACAGTTATTGAGTTAAGACATAAGGTAGTGCAGCTCGTATGCTGCCTGGCACATAATAAAGGCTTCATAAAATGTTCATCATTTTTGTTCTTATTTTCTCTTATTCTCCATTATAGCCCACTTCTAGCACAGTGTCATACACACAGTAAGCTGCTTGATAGACATTAATGAATGAAATTCTGTTCAAGACAACATAACCCTATACATATATCAGATCTTGATTTATTTGTTTGTTTTAATTTTTTCTACTTAGACTTATCAATCATCATCTAAGGAGTTCTTAGCATTATGGGAAGGGATCAGAATATGCAGTAGGCAGAATGGATGCAATGAGCCATGGGCAGGGCCCCATGGGTTCCCTCTGTGGCAACCTCTTTTCTTTTTTCTTTTTAATTAGAATTTATTGGGGTGACATTGGTTAATAAAATTATTTCGTTTCAGGAGGACAGTTCTAGAACACTGTATATTGTATTGTGTGTTCACCACCCCAAGTCAAGTCTCCTTCCATCACCATTTATCACCCCTATACCCTCTTCTACATTTCTCCCACCCCCTTTTCCCTCTGATAATCAGCATACTGCTATCTCTGGCTATGAGGGGGTTTTTGGGTTTTTTGGGTGCTTTTTCCTTAATCCCTTTATTTTTATTTTTATATTTTAAAAGATAATTTTGTGTAGTATCTTCAGGTCGATTTCAAGTTGAATCGGACAAATGATTTAATTTCAAATAGGTGATACAAAGAATATGACTGGTAAACCCTACTTCCACTAAAACTATTCTAGAATTTCAGGCTCACATCAATGATCCACTAATGTGATTCCATCAACCTCAATAAATATTCATTGGCCAGGATCGTCTACCTTTAAAACATCCTACTGGTGCTGCGGTGGATGAATGCATAGAAGGTAAAGCTTACTCAGTCTACAATCCCTTCAAGATTGTAATAATAGGAAAGCTACACTGATGTAACACTCACCACATGACAGCATTGCTCCAGTCTATGCGTTAGTCATATAATCCTCAGTACAATTCTATAAATTAAGCATTAGTGTTGTATCCTCATTTTACAGACAGAGAAGACTATAGAGATGAGTCACTCACCCAAGGTCATACAACCTGGTTTTAATGTTTTACCTCTTAACCACTAGTCCACACTGCTTCTTACAGCCTGTAGATGAGATGAGGTTGATTCAGGACTAATTATTAGAGAAGCATAAACAAGTGATGGGAAGTCAGAGGAATTAGGGGCATTTGAATTAGGCTTTTAATTTACTCTACTCAAAGGTCAAGAAATATTACCAAAGGGCAGAGGCAGTACTAATTTTTGGAGATACATTAAAAAAAAAAAAAAAAGGCACAGGCCCTGTGCTGACAACAGTTAGTCTAAAGCAGAATAGTAAGACATCTACCTAATAAAAGAGTAACATGCTAATTGACCATACCTTCACGATGCCCACCAGCCAATCAGGAGTATGCAAATTAACCCAACAAAGCTGGTGGGTTAATTTGCAGCATCAATGCCACCCCAGCAGCTTCGGGCCTCTGGGCAGCATGGGAAGGCAGAAAGGCGGCTCCAGCCAGAGCAAAGGCAGTGCCGGCAGCCAGGGGAAGGAAGGCCCATTCTTGCATGAATCTTTGTGCATCAGGCCTCTAGTAAGTAAATAATAGCAATACAATGTGTTAAGACGAATCATAAACATATGAGGAAATTATGAGCATCATCACAGGAAAATGGAACTTGACACTTTAGAGATTCTTTATGTGTATTTTCCATTCCTCAATCGTATTACAAAATACCTTGAGACAATCTTCCATGTCTCTTGTATTCATCCCCAACAGGCTTTAAAGTGTTTCCTGCCCATGGGGCACTCTGGAAAAGTACTGATTAAGGATGCTTGCTCAACCAAAGATGAGGAAGCTTGAACTGTGTTGCCCCCCATCCCCAGCTTGTCAACCCCTCTAGGAAAGATGAGTGATGGCTGTGGTGCTAATCTCGGGGAAATGGTGTCCCCTCTGCTGGAGTTTCAGATACTCAACAGAGTTATCCAGGCAAGACTGTTTCTTCTAAGGAGAGTGGGCTCTGGCCCTGGCTGGCAGGTCAGCTGGTTAGAGCATCACCCCGTACACCAAAATGTTGTGGGTTCGATTCCAGGTTAGGGCACATACTCAGGTTATGGGTCCGATTTCCAGGCAGCTGGTGTGCACACAGGAGGCAAGTGATCAATGTTTCTCTCCCACATCAATGTTTCTTCCTCTCCCTTCCTCTCTCTCTAAAATCAATAAAAATCATATCCTGGGGTGAAGATTGAAAACAAGAAAAGTATGGGCTGTATCTCAGGGCACTGGAAATGCTAGGCAGACCGGAAGCCGCGGGCGTGGGTTTGCAGCTTCCTCTCTCCTGCCCACATTTCTTTCTCCTGCTTTGCTTCTCCCTTCGGACTGGGTTTTAAGTGGATTTGGGAGTTTTTATGATCTTCATGTTTTCTTTCCATTCCCATCTGCCTTCGGGTCTTCCTTCTCAACAACATGGGAGGTGAGACAAAGCCAGTCAACATAAGGAGAATGATGCCCTCAGCCACCAGGCTTGGGAATTCCTTGTTTCCATACAAACCCTTGGACCCTCTTTGTAGCCTCTGGCCTCAGAGGCGTCTCCTTGTGTGGCCTGGCCCTCGGGCTATGATCACACTGTCCACAGGCTGCCTTGGGCTATGAGAAGGGCAGCAGCCTCTGCTTTGTATCCATCCATATTCAAAAACACTCCGGAGCCCTTTCTAGACCAGTCTATGCTCATCCCTGCAGGGGTAATAAGAACCATTTCCCTGCCCCCGAAACTCATGCTCTTCCCCCAAACCCTCTAACCCTAGTTCCAACCTGCCATGAAGCTGAGGTTTCAGACTAAAAAGAAAACCTCACAGAAAGTACAGCCCAAGCTATGTAGCCCCAGCAAGAGGAAGAGGTGACCTTTGCTAATCAAGGCGAACCACCTTCCCTCTCTTCCCAGCTCGCCCGCCTGCTTCTTTCTGTTGCTCCCTTTGTTTGGGTCTTGCCTTGCTTTCTATTCATATAATAGGTCCACTGGGTAAGGACTATGTATAATTGTGCGCTGTTTGCACCGCCTGGCACTTTATATCCTCAATAAATGTGCATTATGATTATTGTTATGAGCTATCATAACAATAATCTCAATCCAGGGCACATTTCTCTAAGTTTGAGGCATCTGGGAGAGCAGGGGACATGCACACAGCCCCCCTGCATATCCTTAACAGCTTGGGGTAAGTTTCTAAATTTAAGGGGTGCGTGTCTGAGCTCTGCCTCCAAACCTGCAGAGACTTGAGGCTAATAACTTCTATTCTCAGAGGGAGCTGAACATGAGACCATTCTCTGTCCACGGAGAAAAAGTGAGTAAGAGTTAGGTAGAGATTAGAAAAGAGAAGAGAAATTGTATTCAACCGTAGTTTGTTTAGAGACAGCAAAACCACAGCTAGGGCTAACCCAATGGCAAAAAACCTGTTCAAGCAATGATAAGAAAAATCATTTACTGGGCACATTAATTTCAGTTGCGGGAGCTAAGCTCTCCCAGGGTTGCCCACCGGATAAATGCTGTCAGGATATGCTGGGAGCCGTTCCGATGAGATGTAATAATTGAATTTGTTTTCATTTAATTTGGAGGGCCTTTAATTAAAAGCCAGACTGGTGTGTTCAGAGAGATAAAGTGGGCACATGGAGACGGGGCAATCTGGGTGCTGGATGCAATCATTTATTGAGACTTCAGGGGTCGGGAGCCCAGCACTATCTGTGAAATCAGCTCAGTGAGCTGGCCATTCCCCTGAAATAGACTCGGGAGTGGAGGAAACATGTGCTTAAGTGATTTTTGAAATCTTGTTCACAATTACAGATGAGCGTGGAGATTCATTTGCAAAGTTCATTCATCAGAGCAATAAGCACATGCGTGATCTGCCGATGTTAGACAACCTGTGGAAGTTTGGCTTTCCAGCCACAATTTCCCAAACCGCCCACTCTGTTTTGGAAAAGCATGAGATCCACATTGTGGTTAGTCTTGGAGACCTTCACTCATCTTCGGATTGCTAAGCAACCTGTCTCTCCCCTCTAGGTCCGAGGTTAAACCCACCCACCTGACCACTTTATGGTAATACAAACCTGTCTTAAAATGATGGGTCTAGAATTGAGACTAAGCCACAGGATAAACTCTAGGATGCAAGGTTTCTGCTAGCATCCAATAAATCAACATCTAGAATTGGGATCAGAAGACAGAATTTGAATTAAAGCCCAGTATTAATCTAAGGAATTAGGATTTGAGAGTTAACTAGAGCCATCCATCTTCACATAGAGTTGTAGCTCATGACATCAGGCAATAAAGATTTTATGCTAACATGTGAATTTGCTGCCCAGAAAATGACATTCCATTAGATGCACATTTTGTGCTTGAGAGAGCTTTATTTTGGAAATGTATCCCAGCATGTAATGGTGGAGTCACTTCCTTCCAATTCCCAGTGCAGGGTGCAGGGGTGGGATCCACATTCAGCCTATTGTACCATGGTGCCCAACAATTCACAAGTTAGTGGGCTCCCTGTTGCAAAAGATGGGTTGTCATCTATTATACATGTGAACAGGTGCCTCTGCCCAGACATATTCCCAACGTTTATCCTTTTCAGCTTCTTTTTCTCTGGGTCATAACTGCTCCCTAGGGAAAGGGAGTACTACAGGTTGGAAGCTTTCCTCAGAGAGGGAGAACGTGGACTAGATCAGAGGGGTCCAAGAGGATCACCTGGAGCACTTTTTATAAAATCGGTGAGCTCTATCTTTTGCAGACCTCCTGAACTAAGATCTCAAGAGACTGAGGCTCCTTGTAATTCTACATTTCCCTCAGGTAGAAGCCATTACACTAGATAAATGTGAACATCTCTCCCACTCACACCATCATGTTATTCCGGGCCCTATTTCTAGAGGCCGTGCCCTCGCTGTGTGCCTAGCAATTTGCAATCTGAGAACAGAATCAGAGTCTGAGGACTGCACACGTGAGTTCAATAATCTCTCTGATGATCGAATAACAACTATCATATCTCTACCAACCACTGTTTATCCTCTGTCGATGCCTTGGTTTTTCACTGCATTTAGCTGCCAGGCCTCCTGGTGTTTCTGGAGCCCCTGGAATTAAGAAGCAGCCCCTCCTAATTTTCTGAGCAAAGAACAAGCAGCACTGGGGAGAACAAATGTGGGTTGTCAGAGGAAGGAAGGAGTGATGCTCTAAATCAGGGGTCTCTTCCCAAAAGAACCACCATCAACACATCATGATATCGACTCCACAAATGAAGAAACTGAGGCACAGAGAAATAGGATTACTTGCCAGACTCAGTTCCAGGCAGTGTGATTCCAGAGCTCCTTACTTCGATCACAGAGGGGCCACCCCCAATATTCACTCCTGGGCTATTTTGGGGTAAAACAGTGAGTTCATAAAACTGGATAGAGGAAATAATGGTGATTAAAGGATAACTAAGAAAAATATTTGGGGTGAGGTGGTAAGAGGCTGCTATCATCAGTGAAAATATTTACTCCATGAAAGGAAACTAAAAAAAAAATTTTAATATATTTTTATTGATTTCAGAGAGGAAGAGAGAGATAGAAACATCAATGATGAGAGGGAATCATTGATTGTCTGCCTCCTGCATGCCCCCCACTGGGGACCGAGCCCACAACCTAGGCATGTGCCCTTGACTGGAATTGAACACGGGACCCTTCAGTCCACAAACTGATGCTCTATCCACTAAGCCAAACAGTCTAGGGTGAAAACTAAAAAAATGTCTATTCCCTCTTCCCCAGTGGGAAAAAAAGAATTCAAACAAAATCAACAACAAATTAACATTAGCTCTAAACATCATAATAAATACTGTATTTTCCGGCATATAAGACGACTGGGCGTATAGAAGATTTTCCTGGATTAAAGAGTCGTCTTACACGCCGGAAAATACGGTATTATCAGTGAGCTCCTATTATGTACCAGAGATACTTTTTTAACCTTAAATTGTTTTACCCTTATATTTGTCTATCAATTCTAAAAGATATTACTATCCCTAATTTATCGATGATAAAACTGAGATGCAGACAGTTGTCCAAAGTTCAATAGATAGTAGTAGGTTTGACTGTCACCTCAGCATATTCAGAACAAGAAATTTAATTTCTAGACTTAACTTGTTAATCAAACCATAATCAAGAAATTGCCAAATGCCTACTAGGCTGCACTAGGCACTGTTGAACACAGACAAAAAAAGCTAATACAGTGCTTGCCCTCATGGATCTTACGGTCTGCAGGAACAGAAAATACTCAATACCTTATGATCAAATCCCACGAAAAGATGCACTGTGTGTAGGACATCCATCTACCTGCACAATTGGACCAAGTAATCACTGGAAGGCAAAGAAGGGGAGCAGGATAGAGCAGGTTGGGGGGGACAGCATCGACAAAGCTTCAAGGACAAAAGTGAGAGCGTTAGAGCTCAAAAACCTTAAAGAGTCTAATAGGATTGGGGAATGGCATATATCCTACAACATAGGAGAAAAGGACAAAAGACAAGATGTAAGGCTTACCAAACTACTGAGAAGTCGTGCCAGTTATTTCAGAACAAAATCAGACCAAGTGCATAGGGGGGAATCCCACCATCCAGTTACGCCTCCAGTTCTCACTGGGTAAATTTATGACTTCATGACGGTCCCTATTCTACCTCCAAGTGGCCGGGCTCCACGACTGTCCACAATTCTCCTAAGAGTTCTAACACGTAGCCTCCTTGGGGTCCTGGCAGAGTATTTTTGGAAGGAGCACATTTTTGCGCTGACTCACATCGATGCTGGTGGGGGACTTGGGGGTATATGCCTGTGCGCTGGGGCCCGTTTCTAGGAGTCGTGCTCTCACTGCGTCTTTTTCTCGGGGTTATAATTGCTCCCCCGAGAAGGGCTGCATACTGTGCTTCGGTTTCTTTTGCTTTCTGGGTCTATTTTGGGAAACGGTTGAGAAGTTGCAGGGTTTTTGCTGCCTTTTATTTTTTCCTTGAGCGAAAGAACACATTAACGGGGGCGAAAAAACATTGTTCCCACTGGATCTTTTGACGCCGCTGAGAGTCAAAGCAAGCAGGAGCAAGTCTCCAAATGGGTTTTAAAGAGGAAATATATTTTAAATAAACACTTAAAGCAGAAAGCATCACTTGGTGATACGTTGTATATTCTGACCCTCTGTCTCCTGCAAGGAAGGATTTTGCTGGGCCAATAAACAAGTCCTTTAAAGGCATCACATTTAATTCTTAGAAATTATAGGACCACCCATCCCACTGACCTATACCGAAAGAAAGATCAGGTACAGTCCCCAACAGTTATCCCAACACTTACCATTCTTTCCCCAACTATCCTTGCTCTCAAGTGAAAGGAAAATGAAATGTCTCTTCTCTCTCGATCGTGGCATGTTCTTTAGCTGATGGAAAACTGTAAAGGTTTCTCCTGCACCGCTCTCTCCTCCTCCTTCATCCGCAAGCCGGGGGACTTAGCCAGGATGAGAGCTAACTTTCTGCTACTAGAGCTGTGCTTAATTAAATAATTTAAATAAAACCTACAAGCAGGATTGTGCCTGTCAGGGTGTGAAAGGAAAGCTAATAAAGTTCCTTTCATCAGCCCAATGGGTGGCCCAAGGACACCCTGTTAGAGGGAGGCAGGGAACCTCAGAAAGATAGGCTGAGTGCAGGAGCCAGGCTGTGGGCATGGAGGTGCCTCTCTAAGCCACAGATGGGTGAGCAAGGGAAGTGCTCTCACTCCTTCTCCTCTGCCCTGTGGCTACTTAAATGAGAGAGAGAGAGAAAGAGAGAGAGAGAGGATGCTTAGAACCATGGCAGAAATAGCTCATACTCGCTCAAGAGAACAAATAGTACTCGAACAGTTTCCTACCTGGAGCCTACTCTATATAGCACGCTCTGCTCCCTGCTGTGGTCATAGACACTGGAGTGAGTGAGTCAGAATTCCAGCATTCTGGTTTATCAAGGCAAGAGTGTCAGGCCTAGAAAAGCATGCCTGACTTCCAGTGGGACCCCCCACCTTAAAACACCAGTTAAAACATATTCTTGGCAATCATGGCCTTCCAAGGGATTTATCGAAATCTTTTTGATGGCTTTTTTGAATGGCCCAGGTTCTCAGGGATTTTGATATGCCGTCCTGTGGTTGGCAGAATTAAGGGAGGGAGACCAATTACATAGGGGGGAAGCCCACCATCGCTTTGCACTCACTTATTCTTTCACCCGCACACCAAACTGAGACCTAGTGAGCTCTTGTTAGTTAGAGACATGCGTCTGGGTCCTCAAGTGTGGTAGTGACAAAAGTAAACCCCAAATCACAGCCCTAGAATAAAGTTGGCTTTACACAAAACCTCCAACAAGACAATCTGGCCCTGTGCTTTGAGGAATGCATCTTACCCCAGACTTTCTGATGCTATTACCCAGGCTTTGACAACTCCCCATGAAACCCAGTTAACAGCTTGGATTCACAAATCCCTAGTTCCCAGCTCCTCGTCGCCTCATCAGCATAGTGATTTGAACAGACTGTGCCATTTAAAAACACTTTCCTTTCTTCTTCTCCACTCCAGGATTCTCTGCACCGTCTACCCCTCGCTGGCAATGACATCTTGACCTCAGAGATTGTGCGAGTAGAAATGTAGACATAAAGACAAGGCCAATGTGTGACCTCAGTAGATGGGAGTGATCAGAAGTCAAACAGAAAATTGGCCTCAATTCAATGAAATGACAAGAATTTAAATGCCCTAAGTGTAGAGGAAGATAAAAACATGTGAGTTATTTAGAGCGGTGCCTCTCAAACTTTGAAATCCATATGAATAACCTGGAAATCTTGCTAAAATTGCAAATTTTTATTTTCTAGGTTTATACTGGAATCCAAGGTTCTACATGTCTAATCACACTTTGCATGGCAGAAATTTCGAGAGCAAACAAGGTGTCAGTGCCAGGAGCCAAAATCATGTTACAGGAAATAAGGGTCAAACAGGAGGAAGAGACCTAAGGCCAGCCACTGTGGTAAGCAGACCATGGCCTCCCAGAAATGTCAACCTCCTAATTCCTGCAAGATGGCAAAAGAGACTCAGTTAAGGATATTGAGAAGGGGAGATTATCCTGGATTATTCCGGTGGGCTTGATATAATAACATAAATCCTTAAAATCAAGACCCTTCCCCTGTTGAGCCAGAGAGATGGCATGGGGAGAAGGAGCTGATGGCTCTTTGCTGCTCTGGGACAGGAAAGAGACCTCTAGGAGCTAATAGTGGTCCCCAACTAACAGCCAGCAAGAAATAGAGACCTCACCCGGCTAGTGTGGCTCAGTGGTTGAGCATCAACCTATGAACCAGGAGGTCACGGTTCGGTTCCCGGTCAGGGCACATACCCAGGTTGCAGGCTCAGTCCCCAGTGGGGGGCATGCAGGAGGCAGCCAATCAATGATTCTTTCTCATCATTGATGTTTCTATCTTTTTCTCCCTCTGCTTTCCTCTCTGAAATCAATAAAAATATATTAAAAAGAAATAGAGGCCTCAATCTTAAAACCACATGGTCAGTACTTGAAATGCTAATTCAGCCAACGTTTGAATGAGCAAATAAGTGGTTCTCTCTTAAAACCTCTGGAAAGGAACAGCCTGTGCCTGTCTGTACCTTAATTTTAGCACAATGAGACCCATTCAGACTTCTGACCCATAGCAATGTAAGCTATAAATGTCCGTTATCTTAAAATCACTAAATGTGGGATAATTTGCAGCAGTAGAAAACTGATACACCACCCAAATCACTGCCATGCAAATATATGAAAGCTCTCCTTTATCTTCAGGATAAAATTAAAACGAATCTTCCTGCCTCTAGTCTAGTTCTGCAATTGACAGAGCCATCTGCGAGAGAGAGCTCTCTAACACTTCATGGTGAACATAATTGTCCCTCAACACCCTTTACACATTTTTATACTTAAACTTCTTGACAGGGATAAACGTTTCTTTATCATCTACCCCTGCTTAGTTACTCACTTGGTCTTTACCAGTACAATCTTCTCTTTAGTCAAATCAAACTTGACCAACTCTGACAAACCTAAGACTGTAGTATTCAGGCCTCGCCTCCTCTGGGTAGCCTCTCTTTTAACAAATTCAGAGTCATCGGGTGCCCAATAAACAGTTCTAAATGCTATTGTTTGAGCACCTGTCATTTTATTAGCTATGTCTCCTTGACCTTGAGCTCCTCAAGAAGAGGCTGCTTTTCCACCCTGTATCTCCAGCTCCTATATGATAACAGGTGCCCAGAAAATATTGATGGAATGATCACCCATTCTTCGATGTGACTACAATTTCAAATTGAGTTCTGTCTCCCAGAGTCTGTTAAAAAGAGACGCCAAGGAAAACTCTCCAAGTCCAGCGTTTATGAATTTCTCTTACATTTATCCCACTGCACCAAGAGCAGCCAACCGTGGGGCAGAATGCTCAATTCAGGGAGATGGCAGAAAACAATAGGGAGGGCATAGATACAGAAACAATAATGTCCACCCATCAGGGATTTCACAGCCCGAATTGTCTGATGGGGAGAAGTGGGGGAGGAGGAAGAGCACAAAGGAGCAACAGTAGGAAGAAATAAATCAACCAATATGCTGATATGCTTTTCCATTAAAGAGAATATAAAGTATTAAGGACATATGTGAAGACATAAACCATTACCAGATCAGATTTAGATTTTTTTGGAGAGTGAAGCTTGTCCTGGCTATAGGCCGCCCAGAGGAGATGAGATCTGAACAGTACAGTCTTAGGCAATGAGTAAGTATGTTTTTAAGCACAAGCTGCAGGTCAAATGTTGTGTTTGGCTCTAGCTCTAAAAATACACCTAGAAATGAACCCATCCACCTGGAGCTCACTGACTAATTAAGGTACACACAGATCCATCACTGGGAACTGTGGTGCAGCCAATACCAAGGATAAGGAGTCAGGGAATGTGTTATCCTACAGGGAGGGTGATTGGGAATGGAAGAAGCTCGGCAGACTTCTGGATAAAAAGGCAAAACACAAGTAGTGGTGGGATAGGGTAGATGAGAATGCTGAAGGGTATCAGGAAGTAAACTGAGCTTACCTGAGAAGGACAAAGGCCTGTGGGGGCCACAGCATTTGGATTGGGTATGTTAGAGCCTAAGTCCTAAATGCTGCCCTAAATCCTAGTGCTTCTTGGTCCTTCTCATTGTTCCTCTGCAGTGAACCTCATACTGACTTCGCTCATGTCACTCCCATTGCTGTCAACCTTGCTACTCGAGCTGCCATAACAAACACTACAGTCGGCAATAGCAATTCATTTTCTCACAGTTCTGGAGGCTGGAAGTCCAAGATCAAGGTGTCAGCAGGTTTGGCTTATTGATGGCCACCTTCTGGCTGTTTCCTCACATGGTCTTCCCTCAGTCTGTGTTATCTGTGTCCTCATTTCTTTTTCTTATGAGGACACCAGTTATATTGGATTAGGGCCCACCCATATGACCTCAATTTACCTTAATTACTTCTTTGAAGGCCCCATCTCCAAATGCAGTCACATTCTGAAGTACTAGGGGTTAGGATTTCAACATATAAATGTAGGCCACATAATTCAGCTTATAACAATTGGGGTTGCTGCTTTATGAAACCTCCTTCTCAAATGGCCAATTCCTTCAGATTCTTGCGCAGAATTTGGACATATAATACATTTGAAGTATTTTCTTTATGCCATGTTGCTGCTTGAGAATTATCAATAGTTGTTTAAGATTCATTCACTTTACCATTCTAGCACTCCAGGCTCCTAAGAGCCCACCTCCTCCACTAATGTCTGAATATGAATGATGCCCACTAGAGAAATTCCCTACCTCTTATATTCAACTAGACTTTCTGTTCATAGTGGAGAATTTTGCACATGGAGTATCTTACCAAATATTTTCAAAAAATTTATATACAGCCATTTAGTCTCCAAACTTACATCATAAACTTACTTAGAACAATACCTATATCTTAGTTTTCTTTTATATCCTGCCCATATAAATGCTCGTTTATTACTCATCTTGATCTCATATTTCTACATTTTCCATGCTAAACCTAAACATAACCTCTCTTATTCCACAAACAGCTACTGAGCATGCACCATGTTCCAAGAACTACAGTAAGTAGATCTGCAAGAAGCAGAGAAAATAAATTAAGGATGGCCTCAGAACTCAAGGAACTCACAGTCTTACAAGAAAGATGCATATTAGAACAAATAATTAATACATAGAATGAAAAAAATTGGGTTGGAGGGAAATGGACATGATGTTACCAACAACATCTGATTTTGTCTTCTCTGAAGCTCTAAAAATCAGCATCATTATTTCCTTTTATAGACTAAGAAACTGAAATGTAAAGAGGTTGCATAATTGGCCCAAGATCATAGATCTAGCCACTGGGAAATTGGGGGAGAGACCACCAAGTGAATATTGACTATATCCTACATCTTGTGTAAAGTGTAGTGTACTGTATGCACTATTTAATGAAAACATAAACAAATGGTAACAGGGCACCACAGAAGGAAATAAGAAACTCTTCTTCAAAAATTTAGGCAAAGCTTTACATTTGAGTTGCTCCTTGATGGAGAAGAGTGGGAAGAACATACTAGGCAAAGAGCTGATTGAACTAAGTGCACTGCCTCTAGGATATTCCATCAAAGGAATGGAGTGTATGATTGGAACATGGAACTGGTGGAAAATGGTAAGAGATGAACAGGAAAGACTTGGGAAATACTCTCAATTGCCTGCCATAGTATGGTAATGGGGGTTTTCCCTTAATATTTAGTGATCTGTGCCTAGATTTTTAAGCAGGTCCAGGACCAGGCCAAAACTGTTCAGGAATGACATGGGGACCTTATGAAGGTGGGGCTAGGCTAGTAATAACCTAGACTGATAATGTTGTGAATTCCATTAAGAAATGAAGACAAAAATTCAAGAATTATTTCAGGGGAGAAAGAGCATACTAGGAACTGCTAATTGATTGGTGGTATTTTAAGCTGAGGAAGATGGAGTCTTAAAGGTCTTCTATGTTTCTAGCTTGTGCACTTGCTTGGATGAGGGAATCATAGTCACCATTTAGTAGATGACCTTGGTTGTGAACATGTGGGGTTCGTGAATCCTCTCATGTCCAGCATAGTAGAAATTAGGTGTGAGTCTCAGGAGAAAAGCCATACCGACTTGTGAGAGCCATTTGTTGAGTTTTCAGAAATTTTATGAACCAGTTAATATAAACAGCAATCCTTAAAAATTAAATCATATAAACTTTCAGCTAAATAAGTTATATTTTACAGGTGATTAATACCACAAAAGCTATCATTTCCTAATTTTTTTACTATAATTTTTATCTATTACCTATATCCTTAAAGTTATTGGAGTCTATTTTCTCCATATGCTGAAAACATTATATAATGTTTGCTACTGTGTATCTATTTCCAAGTCCATGTTCAGTATCATCAATTTGGTAGAGTGAAATTGTCCATGATGAGAGTACTTACACCACAAAAATCAGCAAACAGTACAATCAGTGGTTGAATTGCTTTGTTGATTGTCTAGACTTAAGAGAATGATAAAAAATGTTAATAATAGAGATTAAACTTAAAAGTCTATCATGTCTGCAACCATTACATTGTGACTAGCACAATGTAATGTGCTATGTGCACTACAGTGTGAATAGCACAAAAATTGAGGAAATATTCTTTGAGTATATTCGAAGACCACTATTTTACTCATCAAAGAAGTTGCTTAAATCATTGACAAACAAAAGAAATTCTGACATATACCTCTGTTGTTTTACCTTTATCTTATTTAATATAAATGAAAACATCAACCAATATTAATGTTGGGACTATCCTTGTTAATCATAAATGGGCTATGGGTATAGGAGTTTGGCAAAAATCCAAGACAGTGTTCTATGAGAAATAATTGTCTATATTAAATTTACAATAAAGAGTATTACATAGTTACTAGAGGCCCGGTGCATGAATTCATGCATGAGTGGGATCTGGCCATCCCACGCCAATCAGCCGATTTGGGGCCAGCCAGTTGCGGGGAGGGGCCGCAGGAGGTTGGCTGGCCGGCACCATCCCCATCAGGCCAGTTGGCCAGCTGCAGTGCGTGTCATATCGACTGGTCGTTCCAGTCATTCTGTTCGTTCTAGTCGCTTGGCTTTTATATATATAGATTATTTGTAAATGCATACTATGCATCTTTTATATCAGTAAAATTATCATGCATGTATGCATACACACACACACACACACACACACACACACACACACACTTGTTTTTGGTCAGAGATCCATTTGTGAAATATTTACCAGCACAACACTGGTCACTGATTTAGAGATACTTTTGGAAGTCCATGGAATAAAGTCCTTGGAATTAATTCAAGCCACAGATAAAATCCCCTTTAGATTTCCTTTGCTGTCCCTTTCTCTCTTTAGGACAGTAGCTGGTTATTTTTAACTAGAAGCCCGGTGCACAAAGTTCGTGCACGGAGGGGGGTTGTCCCTCAGCCCAGCCTGTACCCTCTCCAAATCGGGCCTAAACGGGCAGTCGGACATCCCTCTCACAATCCAGGACTGCTGGCTCCCAACTGCTTGCCTGCCTGCCTTCCTGATTGCCCCTAACCGCTTCTGCCTGCCAGCCTGATCACCCCCTAACCACTCCGCTGCCAGCCTGGTTGATGCTTAACTGCTCCCCTGCCAGCCTGTTTGCCCCCAACTTCCCTCCTCTGCCGGCCTGGTCACCCCTAAATGCCCTCTCCTGCAGGGTTGATCACCTCCAACTGCCCTCCCTTGCAGGCCTGGTCCCTCACAACTGCCCTCCCTTGCAGGCCGGGTGCCTCCCAACTGCCCTCTCCTGCTGGCCATCTTGTGGTGGCCATCTTGTGTCCTCATGGGGGCAGGATCTTTGACCACATGGGGGCAGACGTATTGTGTGTTGGAGTGATGGTCAATATGCATATTACTCTTTTATTAGATAGGATAGAGGCCTGGTACAGGGGTGGGGGCCAGCTGGTTTGCCCTGAAGGGTGTCCTGGATCAGGGTGGGGTTCCCTTGGGGCGTGGGGTGGCCTGAGCGAGGGGCCTGTGGTGGTTTGCAGGCCGGCCACACCCCCTGGCGACCCAAGAGGAGGCCCTGGTATCTGGAATTTATTTTCCTTCTACAATTGAAACTTTGTAGTCTGGAGCAGAGCCAAGCCTGTTGCTCCCTCCGGGGAGGCAGCCATTTCTGTGGCAGTTAATTCACCTTCTACAATTGAAACTTTGTAGCCCTAAGCGGGTGAGCCCGGCCAGGGTGTGTGGAAAGCTTTGCTTCCCCTGTTTCCACCGGCAACCCTGGCCTGCTCTCTCAAGCTCCATTCTGCCGCCATTTGTTTGAATTTGTTTACCTTCTATAATTGAAACTTTGTAGCTTGAGTGGAGGCTTAGGCCTGCAATGGCTATGGAAAGCTTGGCTTGCTCTGTTACCTGGGAAACCTTGCTCTCTGTGGCTGTAGCCATCTTGGCTGGGGTTAATTTGCATACTCGCCCTGATTGGCTGGTGGGCGTGGCTTGGCTGGTGGGCGTGGCTTATGTAGCAGAGTGATGGTTAATTTGCATATTACCATTTTATTAGAGAGGATTAGTAATTTATTCACTACAATTGTATGAATTATATCAGTTGAATCTCACTTTGTTTCTTTTTCCTTTTCCTTTTGTATGTTTCTACTTCTTTAGAACCTTTGGTATTTTCTTTCTAGCCTCATCGATGTTAACAACTTCTCCTCATTTAGATCCATCTGCAGACGTCGTTAACATGCTATTTACTCCCTCATTAACACCGAAACATTATCATTTATCATTATCTTTCGTGATGATCATGGGATTAAGAGTGTAAGAGCCTTATAGAGTTTTGGTTATAATCAGCAAATTGGAAAAGGCTAAATCTAGGCAGACCATGAATTGTTCATAGGCATGCCAAGGGGACTTGGCAACTAGGTTTATAAATAATTGAATTCAGCATTCAAGTTGAAATTCAGTATTCCTCAATATGGTACTAGCTGAAAACCAGAGGAACATAGGGAGATTTCATACCAGGATAATACTGGTATGTTATGTTAGCCACAAGTTCTATTTATATGAATATCTCATGAGCCCTCTAGCAAAACAGTGAAAGAAAAAAATCACAGTGGCTGATAATTGGTCCTGAAAATGACAACTATGAACCTGGTGAGTGCATGGGTGGGAAAAGTAGGACAGAATTGTGTTGTCTCAATTTTGTCTTGAAATCTTGCCTGATTATCTGAGGGTAGGCATATTTTCAGCTCAATATAAAAATGTTGTGCAAACGTTCTCCAACCCAACTCTGAGTTTTCTGAAGGCTCTGATCAAGGGTGACCCTTGGAGAAAACATGTAATGATAGCCCTTAGTTCCAAGGAAAAGAGCAATAATCCAAGGAGCAAGGTCAAAGGCCCCTGCACAAGGTCACTGACATTGCTGAGCATGCAGAGAAACAGCATCTGCAGCATGTGGGCAGCCAAGGGTGTGAATGTAAAGCCACTTAGGAGATCACAAGCATCAAGGTGGAGAACCAGTTGCCCCCATGATCCTATGGTCCACCAGGGACCATAGGAAGGAAAAGCATGAGCTTGGTTGTGACTGTTTCTCACCAGTTGTTCTTGTTGGGGCTCAGAGGTAAAACTAAAATGTTCATTATTATATCTATCTATACATTTTGCTTTTTTCTCCTCAGGTTGTGCACAAACTGTTGCAAACTGTCAAAAGTTGGGGTTGTTGGTTCTGGTACTTTGTGTTAGATGGAAAGATAATTTGAGAACTAGGATTTTTAACCTAAATAGCCATTACATGTTAGGGCCCACACACTCACTCCTATTTTGTTTCTCTGAAACCTAAATGAACCCTTTATTTATTGTATGCCTGTATACATGGGATTGTTCCTGGACTTCCTATTCAATTCTATTTGTCAGTATGACCATCAGTATCCTTTATTTATTGTATGCTTGTATACATGGGACTGTTCCTGGACTTTTTATTCAATTCTATTTGTCAGTATGACCATCAGTATGCCAATCCTAACACTGTTTTAATTATCATACCTTTTTAATAAATCCTGATATTGAGTAGGACAAGTCTCTCATTATAGTTCATCACTTTGAATTATGACCTTAATCAAACATACAGGTTTTTAGAAAAATCTTATCAAGACCCATTACATACACTGCTGATAGTTTAATTCAATTATATTTAATATCTAGGTGAGTTTGAGTATAATTCTTATCTATATTGTATTGTCTTTTTATACATGGACATGTGTAATTTCCAATTACTTAGGTCTCCTTTAATATTTCTAAATAAAGCTTATAATTTTTTATAGACATCTTGTAGATAGTTGGTAATCTCTGATACTATTTCAAATGGAATTTTTTAAAGTATGTTTTTTAGTTTTTAGCCTATATATATATATATATATATATATATATATATATATATATATATATATATATATATATATATATATATATATATATATATATATATATATATATATAAAAGCCTACGTGACCGAACAACTGAACGACCTGTCAACCAGTCACTATGACATGCACTGACCACCAGGGGGCAAATGCTCAATGCAGGAGCTTCCCCTGGTGGTCAATGCACTCCCATAGCCAACCTCCTGCGGCCAGCCAACCTCCCGCAGCCCCGATCAGCCCTGATCACCAGCCAGGCAGAGGGACCCCACCCGTGCATGAATTCGTGCACCTGGCTTCTAGTTGTTATATAGAAGAGCAAATATCCTTTTGTATTTTATTTTTCTATCCAGTTACTTTTCCAATCCCTTCACCCACATTTATAATAGTTTGCCTACAGATTATTTGATGTTTTTTCTACATAAATTATTACATAAATGCACATGACACATTTTCTCATTTCTAATTTGCATGCTTCTAATTTTTAAATTCTTGTTTCATTGTACAGACAAGGACTGTCATTACAATTTTGATTATATGTGTTAGTAGTCAGCAATTTTATTTTATCTATTGTTTATGTTTATTATGATAGCAATTTAATTTCAGAATAATTACATTTCAAATAGCCAGCAGCAACAGTACAATCTAGAGTTTCAATGTCTTTTCTATTTTATCTTTTCTATTTTAAAATACAATAGAAAATCTTACCAAGGCATTTAATCACCTTTATTTCACAAAGCTCCTAGATTTTTTTTCTTGCCTTTTATTTGAATATTTTATAAAATCTATTTTAATCCAATTAATTATAAGATTCTCACAAAGTTTCTGAGATCTTATAATTGTAAGAACATATTTATCATACCCCTGTATTTGAGTGAAAACTTGGCTATATATAGACTCTAGGTTGTAAATGCTTGTCTTCTTGCATCCAGTGTTGCCATTGAAAAATCTGTTAATTTAATTCTTACTCTTTTTTCTCTGTAAGTACTTAGAATTTTCTCTGATTTTAATGTTCTTAAATTTAATTATGTTTCTATGAGTGGGATTTTCTCTTACTCTTCCATTTCACATTCCTTGAACCCTTCCCATCTATAAGTATATTTTTTTAATTTTAAGAAATTTGTTTAAAATATTTTCTCATCTCCATTAACAACATTCTCTCTTTCTAATATTTCCATTTACCAGATAGAACTATAGCTATTTCTATCCTTCATATTTCTTAGTCCTTTTATAATATTTGCCTTTCCTTTTTCCAATTTGAAGATTTGCTCAGTATGATCTTCCAGAGACTTAAAGGATTGATTCCTTAGCTGTATGCATTATGCTATTAATCTATCTACTGTTTTTTTTATTTCAATTTAGCTATTCTATTTTTATATTTAATGTCCTTCTTAGTTATTTTTTTATATTTTCTTGTCTTAATTCAAATTGATAATCTCTTACCATGTTTGATTTTTGTCAAACTGCTTTTAATTTTTTAGTTCAGTTGTTCTAGTATTTTTGCCTCTGATGACATCTATAATCTGGTATTTTATATTTCTTTTGAAATAGTCATGCTTCTCAAATATCTAGCAAGCTCATCCTTCTGAGGAATTGACTACACTGACAGGCAAAGCTCATTCTGAAAGGTCGTACTCTGGCTGTCAGCCTTGGCTTTGGGGACAAGAGGAGACTAAGAAGAAAAAAAAAAAAAAGAGTCAGTGATCAGCATAGCACAAGCCAACTCTTGAGTAGGGACATATTCTTTAGCCCCAGGAAGAAGCATCATTAAGTGTAGATACGCTTCAATTACAAATCATAGCCTTGGGAGGTGGGAGGTGGTTAGTTTACCTTCCTACCAGCAAAAGGCTATGGTTCATCACTGATTTTACATTTGTGCCAGGGACATGATTTATTCCAAGTGTGTTGTGGGAATCACTGTTAGGTACAAAGAAATGGGGTAAGAGGCATAAGAGCATAATTCCCTAAGTGTTTTGACAATTTATCCTTCCAAAGTCACACTAGTGTGTGCTTTCTCTCAGACTAAACGTATCACACATATAAGCAGGAATTCGCACCTGTGCCCTATCTAGCTACCCTTGCTTGGGACTGATCTTGAGAAAGCAAGCCTTACCCATGTTATTTAAGTGTCTTGTTAGGAACCACTAAATTTCGTGTAATAATGAGTACCTTATTGACAGCATAAAGTATAGGCAAACCCTTCCCAAACCTTCTTGTATTTTTAGTCTGTATAATATTTTGAGAATAGTAAATTACATTGAAATATTAAAATTTTTGTATTGCAAGATAAAACAAACTCTTTTTCAATCAGAAAATATTCTCAAGCTCAACTAATTCTATTCCTGATTCTATCCATAACAAATCTGAGTCCTAAAAAAGTAAAGATCATGTGAATAGTTGGTGGCAGAGCTGGGACTAGAACAAAGGCTCTGTTATACAATGAGATAAAGTACATAAAACACCTCCCTCTTTACTTCCTTCTCCATTATTCCATCCAAAGACACCCTATCCTTCCTCCCTTAGATTTCAAATCATGCCCACAAGTATGTATCCAGAATTGGAAATGGATTTATATTTGCTTTTCATAATATTATAAACATTCATCTTCTCTTAGCATTTATCTTTCCATTTTGAAAAAAAAAATGTTATTTTTTTCTTTAGTACTCAATCATCCCCTTGATCATTTTAATTGCCTCATTCTGGAGTTTTTCTACCTTATTATTTTTCTCCTTCATTTCAGCAATTGGAATAGTTGGTAGGGGGAAAAAATATAGTTCTGATGGACTTCCAGCTAACATTCAGCATCTGTTGGCCATTTGGGCTGCAGCTGCATATAAATTATAGTGGATAGTAACTCCAAAATTAACTCCATCTGTGGCAGCTGACCAGAGAATTCAACTTACATTGTATCTGTAGGCAAATCATTTCAAATTTTCTAGATGCCTATTACCCTCCTGGCAACAGGAGCCACAGAAGTCCCCAATGTGGAGAAAATAATTAATAACGAGAAGTCATGGAGGAATTTCAATTCATTGAAAAAAAACCTGAAAAGGACGAGCAATAGAGGAATAACACATTTGCTGAGTGGTTCGAGGAACCTTAGGTTATTTGTCACTGAAGGGCACTCAGAGATATTCAGAGCTTCTGATGGCAAGAGTGTGTCCTCGTTTATAATATGCACAGGTTACGATCCATTGTTTAAAATCAGTTTGAACCCCCAACTCACTCTCCTTTTCTGGAGTTTTCACTTTGACTTTCCTCCTCTTTTGCCTCATTTGCTTGTATGAACGAAGAGAGACAATCTTTTCTCTTTGAAAGGCACCTAGACCGCCCCTTAATAATTTTATTCCCATTACATTATTTAAATAAACATTTTTCTTATCAGAAAATAAGCACTATTTTAAATACTTGTGAAAAATACAGAAGAGTACAAATAAGGTAATTAAATTAATCTGTGATCTCATAACTCTGAGATAAATACTTCGCAAATGTTTGTGTACTTCCCTTCAGTTATAGACATTATAATTTTACATGGTTTTATATGTTGATTTTATTTAGTTAGGAAAGAATTTTTCTGCACCATCAACTCTTACTGAAAAACATAATTTGTCCTACTACACAGTTTCCCACTCTATGGCTAAATCATAATATTTATTTTGTTTGCAAATTTAAGATTGCTTTGTTTGCTTTACATATTTATTCTGAAAGTGCTATGACAAACAACTTTGTTCACAAGTTTTTCCATGTCTTGGATGATTCTGACTGACTGCCTCCTAAGAGAAAAACGACTAGTTCAAAGATCATTTTAAGGGCTTTGACACACATTGCCAAACGAATTATAAGTGTCATTAAACTTCACCAAACAATTCTGTGTCTGCTGTGAAGGTAGCAATATGCCACAAAAACTAAAATCAAATAGAAACAACCCAGACTGTGATATCCACTGTGAACTTAAACTTACATTCACCCACAGCTAACAGTTGACAAAGCAGAACTTAATCATTTGACGCTCTACTCTAACGTAACTTTATTATTCCTGAACATTTTGACCCAGAAGGTGAAGTTGCAAATAACTCTACTGTTCAGGAACATCTTGAAAAGTCATCGACCTCAATAATAGATGACTCTACTTGCCTTGATCAGAGTAAATGACCTCCTTCTTAGAAAAAGCAATTGCTTAGCTGGGATCATCCATTTGTTTACTTTTTGAGGCTTGCTTCAGAGTCTCACCTCTAAGTCCACCAACCTGACTATACTATAACCCTAATATAAATTATATTGCAAGCTTGGCCCAGTCTCCATCTGGCCTCCTTATAGAAACATTTACCTTAAACCAGACATGTCCTTGGTATCGCATAAATATCTTACCTTGGTGCTTCCTTTGCAGACATGCTGCTAAGAAGGTAGCAGGCTCCCTACTGCGGTGAGGAGTAGGGAGCCTGCTACCTTAAAGCTGGCTTTGCTAGACCCACAAGTTATTCTGATGGTCTCATTACGGAGTGGGGTCTAATCTCCCTCTGTGGCCATAAAAATGGCATCACTGTTGAGCGTCTCTGTGACTCAGGCCAAGGCCTGGAGATTCTGCTTCATTATGTAATGTCATCCCCACAACAGCCATGTGAACTAAGACTAGTATCAAATTGCCAAATATATGTTTAGAAGTGGTTTACTAAACTCTACCCTAGCGCATAATAGTTCCAACTACAAATTCTAGACTTACGACAATTGCCTATTGGGTCACTGGAGGCCTAGTCCTCCATGTCCAGTGGCCCCCTGAACCTTATCACCTAGAGGGGAGCTCCTACTGGCACCTCCCGACAGTATGTCCCAAGCCAATTCACTTTCTCCTTTTCTTTATGCATTATATCATGAAAAATGTATCTACAGAGTACAGAGAATCCTATATAATAAAAGCCTAATAGGCTAAGTGCCCGGTCATCTGGTCATTCATCAACCAATCAAAGTGTAATATGCTAATGATATGCTAAGGTCACTCAACTGCTCTCTATGACATGCACTGACCACCAGGGGGCAGATGCTCTGACCGGTAGGTTAGCTTGCTGCTGGGGTCCAGCTGATTGGGACTGAACGAGACAGGCCAGACATGTCCTGGAGCCTTCCCGTGGGCCCTCCCTGGCTGGCCAACCTCCCCTGTCCCTCCCCAGCCATGATTGTGCACTGGTGGGGTCCCTCAGCCTGGCCTGCACCCTCTTGCAATCCAGGCTGAGAGACCCCCCCGCCCCGAGTGCACAAATTTCGTGCACTGGGCCTCTAGTAATAAAATAAACATTAATGCCCATCTCCTTGATTTAACCATTTTAAATATATTTTCATCTTTATCTGTTATTCTACAACATTGCATTTTACTTCTTCCCTGTGCATTTCTTTATAAAATAAAACCCCTTCTTTACATAACTATAATTACTCTTCTTTTAAAAGTTGTCCGTCTGCCCTGTCTGCTGTCTGGTGTGGCTCAGTTGGTTGGAGCATTGTCCGATGCACCAAAGGATCGCATGTTTGATTCCTGGTCAGGGCACATACCCAGGTTTCGGGTTCAATACCAGGTCAGGGCATATATAGGAAGCAACCTATGGATGTTTCTCTCTCACATCAATGTTTTTCTTAAGCATGTCCTCAGGGGAGGATGAAAAGCTATTCTTCCTCTGGGAACATGCTAAATATTTTCACTAATTTGTGCCGGAAGTTCATCACTGATTTGAAATCCTCTCAGACTTTTGTTCTTCCCACCCAACTTCCAGTTCACAATCTTACACACACATACAAATTTGTTTATTTTCCATATTATAGACTCGGCCCTCCAGATATATCTCTATCCAGTCACTTCTCTCTCCATTCCCACCAACAGAGACTTATGACTTTTTTGGACTCCTCCAATCATCTCCTGGTTGAGTGGTCTGTTACACTCTGAGCAGGTGAAAGCTCTTAAAACACAATATACCACATCTCTATAGAAGCATTCCAGTAGTCGAATTTTTTTTTTTTTTTTACTGGACTAGCAGCTCCTAATGTTGTCTCTATCAGCTGTCCACACGCAAAAAGAAAGAAAGAAAAATAAAATATAACCAGTTCCTAAGAACAGACAGATATTCACTTATTGCTGGAACTTAGGTGCAATTTCCATGTGTGGGAAGGATCAAAAAAGCATACATGATAAAATAATGAAGCTGTAGACTGTTGGATGCAAGAGGAAATTGGAAGCAAGCTTTGCCCACTGCTCCAAAGACTCAAGGCCACAACAATCTGAAAACCACGCAAGGCAGTCAACGTGTTCCTACCACAAGTATGTGTAGAAAATGCTACCGTCAGAAAAGAAAACAGTGATGGAGCGCCAACAGTGGCTTTCCTTCAATGTGGAGGCTCCCTGTGCTGTAGAAAGGGGAAGGGTCCCACAGTCAGTACATGCGGGAGGCTACTTTTCATACTTCCCCAAACAACATGAGCAGAAAGCAAGGTTATAAATATTAATATCAATCAAAGGAGAATTCAACATGGGAGGGAACTTCATATAGGCCAAATAGTACAGTGAAAACAAATACATTTCCTAAAAAATAGGTAATGAATTTTATGCAAAAAAAAAAAATAATACAAGAACCAATATATAAAGAGAAACTGATAAACGGCAGTATGAGACAAAATTAGCAGAAGTACTATGCCGGAGACTGTAACATATTAAGTCATAAAATTGATCCCCCAGAATTAAATGATATAGAGAACATTATATAATTTAAGATGTTGATTAATAAAATTGCCTTCACTACAAGTAGGGAAGCACCTTATTTTTAAGTGAACATGGACCATTAAAAAGTTAATCTACTGAATCATGAAAAGAGCACCAATAAATTCTCAGTAGCAGGAATTACATGGATCTCATTCTCTGACCACATTGCAATACAAAGAGAAAATAAGAACAATCATTTAACAAATGAACAAAAACTTAATCAGTGGAAAATTAAAAATCACTCTCTTAAATGAATATAGAATCAAAGGCAAACTAACACAGAAGCCAGTTTTTGGAGGACAAAAATGAACTCAAGTCAAAATTTATCCAAATGGTGGGGTACAAGTCTTAAATGCTTTACTATTGGTAATATTTAACATTAATTAGGCAAGCCTCTTAAAAAACTAATAAGGTAAATAGGGAAAACTAAAATAAGTAGAGCTACAAAAGAGAATGCTACATACAATTTTATAGTTATAATTTAAAAATTGAATTAAACGAGGCTATTTACTAGAAAAGCAAAAAGCTATTGAAAAGGAGTAGAACATTGGAATACACCAACAAACAGGGTAATAATCAATAAGTTATCAAAAGTTTAGGGGCTTTGATATCAAAAAGTTTTTCCACAATAAATTCTGTCAAATTCCTTAGAAGAAGATATTATCGCTAAAAATATATATGTATATATGTATACATACAGACATACATACACATGCACCCATTCTGCTCTCTATCCTAACAAAATAAATTATTTCCCAATTTACTTTATAAAAATACCATAACAGGAATTCCAACAACTGTCAAAAGAGAGCACTAAAAGGAAAACTGTAGACCAGTGACATTTATAAATATAGATGTCAATTTCTCATTTAAATATTAACTAAATTCAACAGTATATTTTAAATAGCCATTCATGACAACTGTTTTTGTGGTTTAATATTGAGAAATCTGGTAATCAAGTCAATATGTTATATTAGCTCAACTGTTATAAACAAAAGCAGAAGCCAAACTTCTCAACTCTTTCTTATTTTTTTCAAAAAAGCTTTTAGTAAAACAGCAATTTAACTTCTTAGTATGATGAAAAATAGCCACCTTAAACCAGTAGCCACTTAAGAGTGAGTGGAACGAACAGGCCAGTTATTACTGCAATTATTTAACACGGTTATGGAAACCTAGCCAAGGCATTACAGCATGAGACTAAATATAAGGAAGAGAAAAGACAAAATTATAATTATGTCTACTTAGAAAACCCAAGAGAATAAATGGGAAATCTACTGCAACTAATGAGATAATTGTACAATGTTGCTGGATAGGAATTTGAAAAAATATCTACCTGCAAATAATCTTTTGAAATCATATAATGGAAAAAAAGTAGCAATAATAGAAACATAGCAGAGGGGCAACAAAGACAAAACAAAGAAAAAAAAGCAAGACATTTTTAAAAATATACAAAGCATAGAAACACAAAACTTAGGTAACAAAAGAAAACAAATATAAATAATAGTAAATGGAGGGGCATACCTTATTCCTAGAAAGAAAGAGAGAATAATTTAAAGATATTAATATTTTTCAACTAAATGTGCATGTATGATGAAACTTCAATAAGAAACTCAACTTGATTTTTCTTCTTTTGGAACATGACAAAGTACTTTTTAAGTTAAGCTGCCATAAAAACTAAGAATAACACAGATAATTTTGTGAAAGAATAATAAATAAGACCTGCCTTACCAGATATGAAATATATTTGACAAAATCATTATGATTAAGTCAGATGCTGCTGGTTCAATAATTGACAGGGGAAAAAAACAATTTAAAAAATCTGGTTATAATTACACTAACATATAGGGTGGGGCAAAAGTAGGTCTACAGTTCTAAGTACATGAAACAGTTTATTCTTGTATTATTATGTGTTACTTATTGTATTATCTATATATATAAAAGCCTAAGTGACCATTATGACCAAACAACTGGTCAACCAGTTGCTATGACATGCACTGGCCACCAGGGGGCAGACGCTCAATGCAAGAGCTGCCCCTTGGTCGTCAGTGCACTCCCATAGCCAACCTCCTATGGTCCCCTCCACCTCCCGGCCCCCTGGCCAGCCGGCCCCAATTGCCCCAATAGGGACTGAGCGAGATGGCCCCAATCAGCCCCGATTGCTGGCCAAGCCGAGGGGACCCACCTGTGCACGAATTCGTGCACCGGGCCTCTAGTTTTTCGTAAAACAACTGTAAACCTACTTTTGCCACACCCTGTAAATGCATTAGATGATAAGGATAACATAGTGCATAGAAAAGGGGAATGGTGGTGTGAACAAAGATTGAAGTTTTAAACAGGATAGTGAGAAAGGGTTCACCAAGTAGGTAAATTAAGCAAAGATTTGAAGAAGCTGAAGGTGTGAGGAGTGACCTACCAATATATTGTTGGGGAGAGCTTTCCATGAGGGAACAGTAACTGCAAAGCCTCTGAGTTGTGTCCAAGGAGGAGCCAGCAGACCAAGACTTCCCTCCTGGTGTTAGCAAGGCCAGGAAGCAATAGGAAACTGGGCCAGAGTAGTACTGGGGGCCCATAGGGTCTTTTATGCACTTATAAATATTTTAACTTTTACTCCAAGTGAGATGGCAGGCCATCGCAAGGTCCAGGGCAGTGGCATGGAATGATTTGATTTTTATTTTTAAGTGATCACTCTGGTTGCTTTGCTAAAAATAGACTGTAAAGAAACAAAGATGAGAAAGGGATGGTCGGTTGAAGACTACTGTAATAACCTAGTCAAAATACAATGAACAAAATAGTAGGGAAGATATAGTAAGGACTATTTTGAAGAAGATGAACTCAACAGGATTTACTGAAAGAGTGGGAGTGAAGTTTGAGAGAAACAGATGAAAGGTGTCTGGCCTCACTGGAAAGGTGTTCCCTTTAGATAGGCTGCAGTGACCTTGAAACAGCAGCTTGGGGAGGGAAGAAATTTAGATTCAGGTAGAAATGTTGAAAAAGCTACTAGATATATACTAGAGTTCACAGTAGGGAGCCACGGTACAGATTTCAATTTGGGAGTCAGAATGTTATACAGATTTTATTTAGCACAGTTAGTCTGGATGAAATCATGATGGCAGTGAGCTTAAGAGAGACAAGTTCACAAACGGAGACCCATGGTCTGCCAACACTAAATCAGGATCAGGAGGAGAAACAAGCAAAAGAGACAGTGAAGGAACTGCTCATGAGGTAGGAGGTTGTGGGAACCAGAAGAGTTAGTGATCAACTGTGCTGATACAACAAATTGTATGAAAACTGAAAACTGACCAATGGATTTATTAACAGGAGTCTCATTGATGACTCTAGTACGAGGTGGTTGGGTAAAAAGGTGGAATTTAAAGGCTGACTGTAATGGGCTTAAGGGGGGCGGGGGGAGACACAGAGGCCCTAGCCAGTTTGGTTCAGTGGATAGGGCGTCAGCCTGCAGACTGAAGGGTCCCAGGTTCAATTCCAATCAAGGGCACATGCCCGGGTTGCGGGCTCCATCCCCAGTGGGGGGCGGGGACATGCAGGAGGCAGCCAATCAATGATTCTCTCTCATCATTGATGTTTCTCTCTCTCCCTCTTCCTTCTTCTCTGAAGTCAATAAAAATATATATTTTTTAAAAAGACAGAAAATTAAGTCTCTCCCTAGGGACAACTGTCTTTATTTATAAGAGTTTTTTTTTCAAAGAGGAACAGAAATATAGGGGGAAAGGTGGAGCTACCAGCAGTGTAAACCATTTGGAAAATAGAATTAAAATAGATCTTCATATTAGTATATACTGCAAAGAACACTGCAGATGGCTTAATGAATGAAATGAAATGAAGTAAAATTAAAATAGGAAAATATCCTAAGAAAATATGGGTAAATAATTATATAACTTTGGGGTGAGAAAGGATCATCTAATCACAAGAACAAAAGAAGATACAAATACACGATGCACAATTTGATTGCAAAATGCTGAAAAAACATAAGTAAATAAAAGTCAAATTCTCTAAGTTAAACATGACACAATATAGCATGCCAAACTACCAGTCTTACTGTATGTTAGGAAGATATGTCTACCAATGTCTTTAGAGAAAACCAGCAAAGATCATAGACAAGAAGAGATACAACTGGCTTATAGTACATGTAAAAAAAAAATTATTTGTAAATTAAGAAATTGCAAACAACATAAAATTAGATTTTTTTAACCTTCTTAAAATATTATCAGAAGTTATTAATCTCTAGAATTCTTATACTCAATATTAATACTGCTTAGTTCTTATACTCAATATTAATACTGCTTAACTTATTATTGTAAATGCCCAAAATTACAGATATTAAACTCATATTTCCCAGAATTGCTTAACATGGTAGTAAAACATTTAATGTAATGTGTTGTTAGGGATTATCCCAGAATTGCTTAACATGGTAGTAAAACATTTAATGTAACGTGTTGTTAGGGATTAAGAACACAGAACCCGGAGCCAGATTGTCTAGTTTCAAATCCTGACTCTGCTTACTAACCAAGTGTCCTTAAAGAAGTTATTTAACCTCTTTGGACTGTTGTCTCTTTATCTTCAAAATGGAAAAATACCTCAGGGGATTATTATTAAAATTAAGCAAATTAATATTTATGAAGTGCTTACAACAGTGTCTAGCACATTAATCATTTATTTAAAAATCAAACTACATTAAATAAGTAAATAAAATATTCATGCTGTGTTAATTGAAAAAAGTAGGATGCAAAACTATGTATTGCATGAGTTCCAATTTGAAGATAATTTCTACACACACGTACATACACAGCAAACGTGAAAGAAAATATTTGTGATTCTCTGTGGTTAAGATACTGTATTTTCTGGTGTATAAGACGACTTTTTAACCCAGGAAAATCTTATATGCCCAGTCATCTTATACGCCGGAAAATACGGTACTATCATCTCTCATCCATCAGTATAGCAAAAAAAAACAATTACCGTATTTTCCGGCGTATAAGACGACTGGGCATATAAGATTTTCCTGGGTTAAAAAGTCATCTTATATGCCAGAAAATACGGTAATCCATTGCTACTCTTAGAAAGCTGTCAATCGAACTGTCTTCACTTCCCAGGTGTTTTGTTTTTGGGTATTCTGAAGTTTGGGCAATGTGTCTAGATAAGTATTTTGTTTTATTTATCTTGCTTGCAAGGGCTTTGTCTTCTTAATTATAAAAAATTCACTCGCAATGTCTTTTACCTTTCTGCCTCCTGAAACTCTAATTAGACAAATGCTAGACCTATGGATGAAGTCTCTTTAACTTGCCTTTAAGTTTCCATATATTTTAAACTAGTAGCTCAGTGCGCAAAATCGCACGTAGTAGGCCACCTACCACTTCTACGGGAGCCGGCGGGAGCCGCAGCGTGCCGGCTGGAGCCGCAGCGCGCCCGCGGGAGGGAGGCAGGAGGGAGCTGCACTGCTTCCGCGGGAGGCAGGAGCAAGCCGCCAGCGCCCACGGGAGGTGAGAGTGAGCCACCACTGCCACCCACGGGAGCCGGGGGAGAGGGACCGAGAGGTGCTCCATGCATCTCCTGGTGACTGGTTGCGCATGCAGCCCCGCCCACCCCCGCATGCCTACAGCCTCCTGCTGATGGGTCGTTACATGTGAAGGCGTGACAACCATTTGCATATTAGCCTTTTATTATACAGGATTCCCCCACAGGGGTTACAGGGTGGGGGGAACCAGTGTGAGCTGGCAGGAACACTTAAGTTTTACATTTTTGAGGGAACAGCAGTGTCTACTGGATACCATGCAAAGTTCTACTAGTCAGTTGTTTGGTCCTAACTACTTAATAAAAGAAATTTTAGATATTTCTTTTGATCTAGAGGTGCTGTAAAAAAAATTACTAAGACAACAAGTGTGCCATAAAGTGAGAAAAGTTGGGAAACTTTTATTTTTTTGGGGGGAGGGGGGTATTTTCTTTAAATAAAAGTCTTTTATTTCTACCTCAATCTAAATTCCTAATAGTTTCTATCCTTCTATTGAATTTTTACTTTCCATTATGTTTTTCATTTTTAGAAATCTATTTCATTATTTGAAAAATACCACTGGTGAATTTTTGTGTCCCTGTGTTCCTTTAAATTCTTTTAGCATAATTATGCATGCACACTTCATATTCTGCATTTGAGAAGTGCGCCACCTACAGGTTTTGCAGTTATGTTCTACAATTTATTATGAGTACTGACTTGGTGATAGGCTTTGTTTCCTAAGGTATATGACGAGCTAAACTCTTTAAAAATCTGTGGAATTGCTAGTGATAACTAGATTTAAAGTACATTTCTTTTTTTAAATATTTTTATTGATTTCAGAGAGGAAAGAAGAGGGAGAAAGAGATAGAAATATTAATGATTAGAGAATCATTGACCAGCTGCTTCCTGTACACCCCCTTCTGGGAATCAAGCCTGTAACCAAGGCAGGTGCCCTTGACCAGAATCGAACCCAAGACCCTTCAGTCCACAGGCCAATGCTCTATCTACTGAGCTAAACCAGGTAGGACTCAAGTACATTTCTTTAATGAGGATTTGCATTTGCTTATTTGGATTCTTACCAACCCGGGTTCAATTTAAATTTTATCTTCTAAATTATGAGATTCACACAGGAACTGTGAGTTACACTTAAACTTAGGTGAGGGTGAACTGTGGTTAAGGGTTACCAGAGAAGCTTGTCTTTCTCTTTCCATCCGGAGGCATCTTCAATGCAGGCAGGCGCTCCGTCCTCTCCCCCTGCAAGGCAGATCTCCCCCACCCCGCGCCCCCCACTCCTGGTCCTGACTTGGGGCCCATGGTTCTAGGACAGCATCTGAGTCCCACCTCCCACTTAGCCCAAGTTCCAGGTTTTATCCACTGTCCATATGAGGTCCTTCAAATTCAAGCTCTAGGAAATGAGGGATTGGAAAATGTCCTAGAGCAAAAAGCTTCTTTTTGAAGTAATGTGTTTTCATTGTTTTGTGCTTTTTGAACTTTCCCCTTGCTTTCCTGCCAAATCATTATGCATTTTAAAATACTTGTTTTAATATATATTTCCAGTATTTCTAAGGATCTGGAGGGTTCTGGACTGTCAAGTTCACAAATGTGAACTATTGCATTTACCTATCACACATGATAGATAGTAACATATCATTTCCGCCTGGCCAGCATGGCTCAGTGGTTGAGTATCAAGCTATGAACCAGAAGATCATGGTTCAATTCCTGGTCAGGGCACATGCTCAAGTTGCAGTCTTGATCCCCAGTGGGGGGCCTGCAGGAGGCAGCTGATCAATGATTCTCTCTCATCATTAGTGTTTCTCTCTCTCTCTCTCCCTCTTCCTTCCTAAGTCAATAAAAACATTTAAAAATAATAATAACATTAATTTCCTACTAAGAGTTCCCACATTCCTATGTGTGAGTATCAGGGCATAATATACCTGGTAGCAAGGAATAGTTGTGAAAATTAAAGAGCATACATTTGAAAGAAATGTGGGCTCACGGCCCGCTTCCACCATTAACTAGCTGTGGGGCCTGAATGAGTTACTAAATTTTGAGAGTTTTTCAGGTATAAAGCGGGGATAGCAATAGAACAGTTCTTCTGAGGAGCAAGTGTAATACTTCATGTAAAAACCCTTGAGTAACTGAGTAGTCTTAAACCCTTTCCAGTATTATCACCCAGCAATGTGTTTGGGATGCTTTTTTTACTTTGGTTCATTTATTCATACTCATGGCTTCATTTCTTTTTATCTATACCTAACGATTGTTTGAGTTTTCCAGAGCACCTCCCTAATTTATATGACATCATATTTTTGTGACAGTATATCAACATTTATTGACTGTTAACCGATAATGCTGCTTAATGACCCGGGGCCCATCATAGTATGTGATGTATCCATCAAGCCTTGCACTGTGATTAGATAGACATGCAGAACAAGAAGGCTGTACTACTTGCCATAGAGAGCCATGACCAATAGTGTCGGCAGGTGTCTGGAGAATCAAGAGGTATTGGAGGCCATAGTGTAAATGATTCAATATCATGTGCACTTGAAAAATTGTGGCACTATCCACAGAGAAATTTCATGGGAGACAATTAGTGCCTGGTATTCATTTCCTTAAGAGACCTATCACATGTTACTCAAGTGGCTTCTCTCTTCCCATGTTTTCAAATATCCAAGGTACCCAGAACAGATCACTTTTAAATATGCCATGCATGTCCATACCCCTGCAGTGTTGCTCAACTAGTCACTCTTCGCATCCTCCACTTCTGACACCCACCTACATTCTCTGACTGCAAACTTCTAGTTATCCTTGAAGAAACAACTCAAAATTCACACTATCTATGAAACAGATCCCCATGACTTTCCTAAAGGAAGATTTAGTCACTCTATCTCCTTCTCACCCATCATTCTTTTCACATTATAAAACATGGTTTAAAGCATACAATAAGTGGGCCTGATGACAGGGAAAAAGAATCTAAATTTCATACATTGGTACATTCCCACATTCCTACCCAAGAACACATCAGTCACGTCATAGATACTGAGTGAGAATGTCAATGAATGGAGAGATGAAAGGTCCTTTACCCTTAGGGGAAGACCATCTCAAATCGATGAAACTCAAGCTTCATCAGGAAGATGAGCCTGAGTCCTCCGTGTTTGCCCTTTCACTCATCCCAAATCCCATAACGTGACAAGAAAAGTGGGAGGAAAAAGAGAAAGCTCATGAGAGCACTAAGAAAAACAAGACTTAAAGCAGTGGACCAAACGTTTTGATGATTCTCTAAGAAAGCAGATAGAATCAGAGTTATGAAAAAAAGTGAAACCAGATCAAACAAGTCTAAAATATATGACTGTTGATGAGAAAGCTTGTGGAATGAAAAGTCCAAAGAGTTTTAAGTGTATAGTTTACAGGAAAACATGTGCAAAGGGTGGTTTGAGATACATGCTTAGAGTCACTGGGGTTGTTGGGCCCCCCACCACTGTCTTACACCTTCACGGGGCTCCCTGGTATTTGTACCACTGAAAACCAGTTTGTGTGGGCACTGAGCCAAAAAGGAACCAAGACCTAGTAGATGGCTCGCCCTGGGTGGGAGATACTAACACCCAAATTCAAATCATGCCTGGCATATCTCACCCAACACAACAACATGAGCCTTCTCCCACAGTCACAGGAACCAGAAAACAGCCAAGAAAACATAGTACCAGCAAAAACAGAAGAAACTTGAAGTAAAAAGAGAAACACAAAAAATCAGGACTCACACACAATTTGAATAAAACCAACATAAAAATTTTAAAAAATAAGTACATTCATAGAGATGAAGATTTTAAATTATATTAATGTCCTTAGAGTTATTTTAGAAAATATTAAATCATTAAACAGACACTAGATCTTGGGGCAAAAAAAATATATGTTCTCCAAAGTAAAATAAATATGAAGATCACATCATAATGGACAAGGCTAAATACTTTGTAAGCTGGAAAATCAAACTATAAATTTCTCCTAGAAAACAAAATAAATAAGAAAAAAATCAAGAGACATGGGAAAGAGCTCTGGAAAAGAGAAATAAATTAAAAAATAAAAAATAACTGAAGAAATTTACTTGGATTTGAATAAACACAATGTTTTTCAGGTTGAAAAGATTTACCTTGTGCCAAAAGATTGAGTTTTAAAAGGCCCACAACTTAAAACATCCTGGTAAAATGTGAGAACATTACACATAAAGAAAACTCCTTAAAAGTTCCAAAGAGAAAAATATTAGATTACTTACAAAGATATGGGGATTCAATTTATATGTTATTTCTATACAGCAACACTGGGATATAGAAGAAAATGTTCCAATGTTCTTATTTTGCACTGAGATGCAATACCCTGTCAAACTTGCATTAAAATATGTAGGACAAAATAAAGACTTGGTTCTACAAAATATTGGAAATGTTGCCACCCACAAATACTTCTGGAAAAAAGGATAATCCAATAAAAGAAATAACAAAACCAATGAATAAAAGATACAAGAAAATGGTTAAAGAAATCACTAAAAGTTAAGTTTAAATAATTGGTGACACATGATGTTTTAAAAATATATTAAAAAAACATCTGGAACTAAAATCCCAGATGTTCTCAACAGTGGTGTCTGCAGTGAGAGTAGTGGGAAGTGTAAAAATACTAAAAATTTTATTCTTACATAAGAGGAGATATAGATACTATAGCTGTTGACAGAACTGTTAAAAGTTTTAAAGGTATATGTGCAATGACTAGAAGAATAGGAATAGGTTCATAAATTCTGAATTGCTAGGAAGAAAATGTAAAGGAACAAAAGTATTTGTAAAATCAATTCAGTAAGGGCAAGAGAGAAAGAAACAATAAAACAGTAAAATTAAAGTATATCAGAAATCACCAAGAAGAGGACATAACATTCAGAAATATTTATGCACCCAACATAGGAGCAACTAAATACATATATCAAGCAAATAGTAACTGAAATACAGAGAGAAATTGGCAGTGTAATAATAGTAGGAGATTTTAACTACTCAATTACATCAATGAAAAGATCATACAGATAGAAAATCAAAAGGGAAACAGCCTTAAATGATATGTTACATCAAATAGAATTAATAGATGTATACAAAACATTTCATCCAAAAACTGCAGAACACTTTTTTTTTTTTTTCAAATTCACATGCACCATTCTCCAGGAAAAATCATATGTTAGTCCACAAACATCACTCAATAAATTCGGGAAGATTGAAATGATATTAAATATCTCTTCTGATCACAACTATATGCTACTTATTACAAGAAGAAAACTAGAAAAAACACAAGTGCATGAAAACTAAATATGCTACTAAATAACCAATAAGTCAAAGAACAAATTAAAGAGAAAATTTGAAAAATACATTTTTATAAAAGTAAAAATGGAAACACAAGTCTCCAAAATCTATGGGATGCAACAAAAGCAGCTTTAGGAGGGAAGTTCTTGGCAATATATTCGAGCATGCCTTACAGAACAACAACAAAAATCTCAAATGCTCTCACTTTACAACTAAAGAAACTAGAGATAGAAGAACAAACAAAAGTCAAAGTTATAGAGGAAGGAAATAATAAAGATCAGAGCAGAAATAAACAAAATAGAAACAAAAATTAAAGTCACTAAAACAAAGAACTAGTTGCTTGAAAAGATAAATGAAATTTATTCAATCTCATCACTAAAAAAAAATTTAATAGTGCCCAAATAAATTATAAAAAATAGTAGGAACAATTATATGTCAACAAATTGGAAAACCTAGAAGAGGCAAAAGACCTGTCCTCAGAAAATTCTAAGACATTAATAAAAGAAATTAAATACTACAAAAATAAATGGAAGAATATGCCATGCTCATAGGTTGGAATGATTAATATTATTAAAATGTCTGTAATACCCAAAGCAATCTACAAAATTATCACAACCCTATCAAAATACCAACGACATATTTCACAGTACTAGAGTAAATAATCCTAAAATTTATATAAAGTCACAAAAGACTCCAAATTGTCAAATAAACCTTGAGACTGATAAAAATTGGTGGTATTTCTCCCTGATTTCAAACTGTAATGCAAAACTATAGTAATCAAACAGCATGGTACTGTCATAAAAAAGACAGATAGATCAATGGAACAGACTATAGAGCCCAAAAATTAACTTACACTTATATTGTCAATCTATGGCAAAGCAGGAAGGATATACAATGGAGAAATAATAGTCTTTCCAATAAATGGTGTTGAGCAAACTGTACAGAAATATGCAAAAAAAAAAAAAAGAATCTGAATTGTTTTCTTACACGATATACAAAAACAAACTCAAAATGGATTAAAGACTTAAATGTAAGACCTACTAGTAAAACTATAAAACACCTAGAACACATAAGCAGTAAACTCTATGAAATTGGTCTTGGATAGTTTTTGTATTTCTCCCTGAGCCAGGGCAACAAAAGCAAAAAACAAATGGAATTACATCAACCAACTTTTTTTCTGGCAAAAGACACCATCAACAAAATGTAAGGACAGAAGATAATAACAAATGACATTCCAGATAAGATGTTAATATCCAAAATATATAAAGAACTCATACAACAATTTAGTGAACGTTATGTCCTCTTCTTTGTTGTTGTTTGTGGACAACAACAAAACACTAAATTTTAAAATGGTCAGATGATCTGAATAAATACTTCTCCAAAGACATACCAATGGCCAACAGATTTAGAAAAGATGTTCAACATCACTAATTATCAGAGAAATGCATATTAAAACAATGAGATATCAGCTCACATCTATCAGAATGGCTACCAGCAATAAATCAACAAATATCAAGTGCTGGCTAGGATATGGAGGAGAAAAGGGAACCCTCATGCATTTTGGATGGGAGTATAATATGGTGTCACCACCATGGAAAATATTATGGAGGTTCCTCAGAAAAATTAAAAAAAAACAACTACCATATAAAGCATCAATTTCACTTCTGGACATTTATATGAATAAAACAAATTAATTGAAAAAGGTGAAGGGGAATAAGAGGTACAAACTTCCAGTTATAAAATAACTAAATCACTGGGATATAAAATTGTACAGCACAGAGAATATAGTCAATAATATAATGTCTTTGTACAGTAACAGATGGTGATTACATCATAAGGTATAAAAATCACTATGTTGTATACCTGAAATATAATGTTGTATGTCAACTATCATTTGATTAAAAAATAAAATAAAAAATAATAAATCTTGTTCATGCACATATATACACACACCCACACACACACACCTTCACTACAAAATGCATTAGGGGGGAAATGCTTACGAATAGCATGGTAATTTTTAAAAAGAAAAACAGAAGTCAATTGGTCTGTCAGTTTACTAGCCATCATATTAAAAATAGGCAACTGTAATAAAAACAAATAGAGTGTTGATTGTAAAAAATGGAACAAAATTTGAGGATTGAGAAAGAGATCCATGGATAGAAAGGCATTAAAATAATGACACAGTATAGAGGTACCATTTCAAGTAAGTACAGAGAAGATGTGATATCCGGGGAAGTGCTTTAAAAATCTTATATAATAAAAAGCTAATATACTAATTAAACCGGATGGCAGAACAACCTTCCAGAATGACCAGTGGGTGGGGTGCGGTGTTAGTGAGCCTGCACCACCAGGCTAGCCATGGCAGTCCCAGTGACCCCCCTTTCCACAGAGGCGGCAAGAGAGGTGGTGGCACAGTCCCAGCGCCGCCACAGAGGCAGGAAGGGGCATGACCATGGTGCCTCAACCTCCCAAGGCTCTGCCCTGGCAGGCCCAGTCCCCTCCCCCTCCACCAGTGGGGGGGGGGGGGGATGGGGCCAACGCTAAGGAGCAGTGAGCCTGGTGAACGCAGCGGTGGTGGCGAGAGCCTCTCCCTCTGCAGCAGGCGGGCGGTAAGGAATGAGGGGTCCTAGACTGCAAGAGCCCCAGACTGCAAGAGGGATGTCCCTCAGCCAGCAGACAGACATCCTGCAAGGGGTCCCGGACTTCGAGAGGGTGCAGGCTGGGCTGAGGGACCACCCCCACCCCAGTGCACAAATTTCATGCACCAGGCCTCTAGTAAAATATAAAAGTATATACTCTATCTGACACTATATGCAAGCAAAAAATTTTAGAATTTAAAAAAAGATTACAAAGCTAAGTATCTTTAAAACAATAATTAAATAAATATGATTTCTCCAAAAAATCTTACTTGGGGAGGTATTCCCAAAAGTCACATAAGTCACAGTGGAAAAGGCAGGCAGATTTGATTAAAAGAAAAATTTAAACTTCTGTAACTGTACTAGAGTCTATGCAATACTACAGGCCATAGGGATAGTTCTGAGAAATTTTTCCAACATATCAGACTAAAGTTTAATACTTAATATCATGCACAGAGGTACATAGAAAGCACTTCCAGATTTTTAAGAAAAATTAAAGAGCTTATTGAATCACAAATTATGTCAAAAATATTTAACAGGATTTCCAGTGGCCAGCAAATATATAAAAATGTATAAAGCCTTAACCAGAATCAATAAAACGCTACTATTAATAATAAATATACCGAACATCTGGTGAGTGCTTGCCACTGGCCAGCCACTCTTTAAGAGTCAGGCTTACACCTGATTTTGTCACAAAAGACTCTACACCTGACTTTGGTGGGTATTTTTCCCACGTGAAGAAAGCAAAGGGAAGCAGGGGGAGCCAAAAGAGCTGGCCCACAGTGCACAGTTGTGGGGTGGCTTGCCTTTGAACCAAGTCAGTCTAACTGTCAAAACCAGTTCACTACCCTGCCATGCTTGTTTTTTATTATTCTTAAATTGGTATAATCCTATTTAAGAGATTAATAGTCTGTGTTAGTTAGGATATGGAAAAACATTTATTCTCAAACACTCTGGGTGGAGGTATAAATGGATGAAGTCTTCTTGAAGGGCAGTATGGCAAACTCTTTAAAAGCATTTTAAGCCATATTGTTTGACCCAAAATTCCCCTCCCAGGAATCTACCCTTAAGGAATAGCTAGCACACGAGAACATATTTGAAAATGAATTTTATGGCAGCATTATTTGTAAGAGTAGAAACACACAATTAATGTTTATGTCAGTAAGTATGCTGCAGGTAAAACCATTTGGGGGATATGTACAGCAAAATGACATTCAGCCTTTAATAAAAGTAAAGTGGTTTTATACGAACTTATATGAAATGATTGCAAAACTTATTGGCATACTGATTCCTGAAAAAAAGCAAACTGCAGAAACAGACCCATTTATGTTTTTTAAAGAATGAAGAATCTGATGTGCAAATGTAATTTCTTAGAAAAAGGACTAGAAAGATACACACCATGCTGTTTTCACTATTACAGTGGTTTCTGCCTGATAGAGGAACGGAAGTGAGTTGGGTTGGAAGGCAGACCGAGGAAGAAGATAAACTTTATTATATTTAATATCAATAGCTATTCCTTGAGTCTTTCACAATGACAAAATGCTCATGGAATGAAAACAATAATAAAAAAAAGAAAAGTAAATAATGAAAGTGATACAATTGAAACTGAATCCACAGGAAACACAGACAATAAGATGAAAACTTGGGGCAGCATGTCATGGCCATGGGTGCATGCACCACCCCAGTCCAAGGTCATGGCAGGCATAGCCAGCATCTGGAATATACATATGATCATCATTCTAGAGGTCCAGGGTTAACTTCTTTTGTAAGAGCCCAAATTAATCTTTTATACAAATTTCACATTTGCCACCCTGGCTGGTGTGGGCCACTGGTTAGAGCATCATCTAGAGCAAGAGAAGGTTGCAGGTTCAATTCCTGGTCAAGGGCACGTACCTGGGTTGCAGGTTCAATCCCCAGTCCCAGTCAGGGTGCATGTGGGATGAATCCAATAGATGTGTCCATCTTTCTCTCTCTCCTCCTCCTCCCCCCCTCCCTTCCTCTCTCCTTAAAAATCAATGGAAAAATTATCCTCACTCCTCTGGTGAAGATTAATTAAAAAAAACACACAAAACTTTACATCCTCCTATTTAAGGAAAGAGTTGGGTTCTATGCTGGGTGTGGTGTGTGTGGGGGAGGGGTGGAGGGGTTGTTTGTGTATGTGTTTTTTATCATGCCAAATCATTTTGGTTAGATCTCTTGGCAATTCATACTGGAATTTTCAGATTCCCTCTCATTTTATCAACAGAAAGCTGCATCCTGGATTAATTCCACAGACAGATTCGGACATGGGCAGCTGTGGCAGGGACAACATCAGGTTCCTATTTTCTTTTCCTCATTAAAACATGCACAGCATTGCTCCCTGCAGTCCATCAGACTCACAGCATTGCATCCTGGGTGAAGATAATTGGCCTCCCTGTCCATTAGTAACCAGGCCACTGCCCTTTCCTGGCAGCGGTTAACACCCATCATTCCCCCCAGGCACCGATCTTCCGAATCAGGACCAGGCAGCTCTGAAGTGGGTTCAGCCTTGTGAGTGGATCACTCCTTTTGTCAGAAGCAGGAGTTCAAGGTTGCTGAGCCTCTGTCCCCGTCACTGCGCTGCCTATCAGAGAGTCAGTGTGAACACCTACAATACGCACCCCATATTTAGAATGGGAGCCTTGCATGTCTTGTTAACATGTTGTTACCGTGCAACATGCCTGAAACTCAGAAGAAGAGGCTCACACCACCTAGACACCAGCTATTCTCTGTCTGCAGTGGGGACCTCTGGGAAGGAGGAAGACGCATGTAAGTGCTTCCCTTTCACATGTAGAGGCAGCAGAGAGGAGCAGCGTGAGCAGGCCTCAGCCCTCCCAGGGTCTCCCACACACGCCGCAGGAGAGGAGTGGGGAGCAGAGAGTGCAGAATCTAATATGTTTTCAGAGAAGCGAAGCAATATATTAGTTGCTTACTGACCTGGAAAAAAATAGTTTGCCTGCTCTCAACAAGTTTAAAACCATCCGAGTATAATTTCAAAAGTTAAACATACCCCTATACAAATATTAGGTGGGCATGTGTCAAAGATTTACTTAACGTATTAAGGATTGAACTGAAAGAATGTGAAGCTGGTTCAATGAGGGTTTGAGAAGACTGGTTATATATATATAGGGTCTGAGAAAAGTGTTAGAATAGGATTGGTAAATTAACTACAAAACTGGTTAAAGCCGTGGTCGGCAAACTGCGACTCTTTGGCACTTTGAGTGTGGCTCTTCCACAAAATACCACGGCCTGGGCGAGTCTATTTTGTAGAAGTGGCGTTAGAAGAAGTTTAAGTTTAAAAAATTTGGCTCTCAAAAGAAATTTCAATCGTTGTACTGTTGACATTTGGCTCTGTTGACTAGTGAGTTTTCCGACCACTTGGTTAAAGTCCCACAAGGCAACAAAACTATAACTGCTAGGGTTCTCTCTTCTTGCTTTGGACAAGATGAATTCACATTGATACCAGCTTTATAGAAATCAATATTTACTCTTACAGAGTGATAAAATATCCTGATCAGTGCTGAGTAGTAAGTTTAAAAAAATAAAATAAGACTCACACCTCCAGAGAACTAGGTAACCTTTGGGTAGCCTAATAGACAATGTTCAAGCTTGACATTAAAATCATGCAGCCATCCTTTGGCCTGTTTCAAAGTTTGGGATATTTTTCTTACACAGCTATATCCATGGTAGTTTTTGGATGGTAGAGAGATATTACCATACTTATCTATAGAACTAGAGGCCTGGTGCACTAAATTTGTGCATGGGAGTGGGGGTTCCTTAAGCCGGCCTGCACCCTCTCCAATCCAGGATATCCCTCTCACAATCCAGGACCACTGGCTCCTAACAACTCACCTGCCTGCCTGCCTGATTGCCCCTAATGGCTCTCCCCTGCTGGCCTGATCACCCCTAACTGCCTCTGCCTCGGCCACTGCCACTGTGGCTTTGTCTGGAAGGATGTCCGGAAGATGTTCAGTCTACTGGTCTAGCATATTACCCTTTTATTAGTATATATTACAAAGTGCTATTTCCTAAATGTTTGCATCTCCCACAAATTTGAAGTCCTTAATCACAATGTGATGGTGTTTGAAGGTGGGGCCTTTTGGAGGTTTTGATAGGTTATGAGGGTAGAGCCCCCATGAGATGAGATTAAGAAGAGCTTTGGGTTCTATGCTGGGTCTCTCTCTCTCTCTCTCTCTCTCTCTCTTCCCCTCTCTCTTTCTCCCTCCCTCCCTTATTCCCTCCCCCCTGACACCTTCATTTTGACTTTCCAGCCTCCAGAACTGTGAGAAATAAATGTTTGTTGTTTAAGTCAGCCCATTCACTGTGATATTTGTTATGGTAGCTGACTGGACAAAACCACAGATTAGGGGACATCAAGTGATCATGATGTCATTTCTCTATCTCTACATATGTAGGTTAAAATGCAAGACATCAGTGTTGTTTACCATTTAAGGACAATTGTCTGGTATAAATAATGCAAATAATGCTTTTATGAGTTTTTGTGTAGAAGTCTCTTTTTGAACATACATTTTCTCTTTTCTTGCTAGATATCTAGAAGTAGAATTGGTGGATCATAGGATAAGTTTATGTCAAAGTTTTATTAAATTGCCAGATTCTTTTTCAAAGCAACCATGCCATTTAACATCCTTACCAGCAACACTGGTATATGAGAGTTCCAGTCTCTTCACACCCCTGCCAAATCTTGTCAGAGTCTGCCTTTTCTTTTTTATTATTATTATTTCATTAAGGTTTTTATTGCATTTTCCTAAAGAGGAATAATGTTAAGCATCTCTGCATGTGCTTCATAGCAATCCAAATATTTTCTTTGGAGAAATGTCTATTTAGAATGCCTCTCATTTTAAACCTGAATCTTTATGGTATTGAGTTGTAATTTTTCTTTTTATACTCTGCGTACAAGTCTTTTATTGGATGTATGATTTGTAAATATTGTCTAACTGTGGCTTGTCTTTTCATTTATTTTTTTTAAATATATTTTATTGATTTTTTACAGAGAGGAAGGGAGAGGGATAGAAAGCTAGAAACATCGATGAGAGAGAAACATCGACCAGCTGCCTCCTGCACATCCCCTACCGGGGATGTGCCCGCAACCAAGGTACATGCCCTTGACCGGAATCGAACCTGGGACCTTTCAGTCCGCAGGCCGACGCTCTATCCACTGAGCCAAACCGGTTTTGGCTTCTTTTCATTTATTTTTAATGGTATCCTTAGAAGCTTAACTGTTTTAAATTTTGAAAATGTGCAATTTATTTGTTTATGAATCAGGTTTTTGGTATATCTTAAAAACTCTTTGCCTACCTCAAGATCATGAAGAATTTTTTAATGTTTTATTCTAGTTTAGTAGTTTTAATCCTTATACTTAGGTCTACAGTTTATTATTAATTAATATTTGTGTGTAGCGTGAGGCAAAGGTCAAACTTAATCATTTTGCATGTGGATAACCAATAATCTCAACACCATTTGCTAAAAAAAGATTATACTTTCCCCATTACATTACCTTGACACCTTTGTCAAAAATCAATAGATAACATAAGGAATTTTTTTCCAGACTTCATTTTCTTACCCATGAGCATATGTATAAGGTGGCACAAGTGCTACAGTTTCTTGATTATGACAGAAATTACCAGTGTTTTTAACCCCACATCTTGGATATCATCATTTAAAAATCCAGAAATATAAAAAAGAAAAGTTGTAACCTGCACCTTGTATACACAATTTATAACATCCAAGTTGATCACCATAAATATGATTTATACTGCCAAGTTGGTAATATATTAACACATGATATAGTACCACTGACAATTGTATTAATAACAAAAAACACCTGGGAGCCTACAGATTTGATAAATTTCTTAGGTTAATGCTACTGGTGTGGACAGCTAACAAGTGTTAGCTTATCCTCGTGTACAATCCATGTTTAGTGGTCGTATACACATGAGCTAATCAAAGTATAACCAACATTTTTGGTTGCCTAACCATAAATCATTGCCCCTGCCCACTTTTCTAATAGAACCTCATTTTGTTCAGGTGTTGAGAAGCCATGTTCTCATAGAAGATGGGTCTCTTTGTGGCCCTAAAAGTTGAACCCCTACTGGTCTAGGTCATAGGTCAGCAAAGGTTTTCTGCATGAAGTCAGATAGTAAAAATTTAAGACTTTGCTGTCCGTAAGGTCTCTGCAATGACTATTCAACTCTACCACTGCAGCAGAAGAGCATCCATAGGCAATACATAAATTACTGCATGAAGCTAAACTTCAATAAAATTTTATTTGTATTGAAGCATCCATCTTATATAAAAACTGCTGTTTGAAATTTTAACCCTGCTATTTGGTTTCTGTAAATGCTTGCTTGCTTAAATAATGAGGAAAATAAGACTACTCCCACTTCGGAGAGGCCATTAAACCTTCCCCGGACGAAATTATCAGTGCTGGCACCAGGCCAGGCCTTTGGTTGCGGTCTCAAGGCCCCAGCACATAGGGGCTCTTTAAGAACTTGCAAAGGGGACCAGAAACACCCCATATTTGGGAGACAAAGAAGGTAAAAACATATAAATAGGGAAAGTTCCTCCATGTTGGGACCCAGAATTTGGACATTTTCCTCTGGACCCACACATAATAAATGTAACTCCATCTCCCTAAATATTGCTTGGTTCTTCTCTGGTTTTCTGTAACAGTATCAATAGTTAACAGGCAGGATTTGGTATTCCCTCACTGCTCTGGGGGCCAGAAGATTGGAATCACAGTGCTGAAATGGCCATGTTCTCTCGAAGGCTCTGGAAAATAATCTTTCCTTGCCTCCTCTAGTTTCTGATCCCCTGGCATTCCTGGCTTGTGGCTACAGCCCTCCAATCTCTACCTCTATCTTCACAGGGCCTTCCTCTCTGTGGCTCACTGCATTCTCTCCTCCTCTTGCTCGAAGAACACTTATAACTGTATTTAAGACTCACCTTAACTCTAGGATGATATCCTATCAATAACCTTAATTAAGTACATCTGTGGAGACCTTAACTCTAGTCATATTCTGAGATTCCGGGTAGACATGGATTTTTAAGGGGGGCGAGGGGTCCTATTCAACCCACTACACCTATTCTAGGGCAGTGACAATAGCCCATTCTCTCTTGCTATCAATTGTCTAACAGTGAGCACACGTCTCACTTCCAGCCAGTGAGACTAAAAAAAGCTGTCTATTGAGTGATCGGAGCAAAATCTGTTCCTAGTTAATTTTTTTAAAGTGCAGGCACAACTCCTATCCTTTCCTGTCTCTGGGTATAGATGCTTGGAGACATGATGCTAAGAGATAAGACAATCATCAGCAACCCTAAGGGGAAAGCCAGGAGCCATGCAGGGAGGCTAACACCAAGTCTTCACAGCATTGAGATGCTGAATTAACCAATTTTGCAGTTTCCCAACTCTGGACTTCTTGTTATGATAGATTCTAAAACTCTTATTGATTGATTAAGGCATGGACTTCAGGCTTGCTATACTTGCATCAAATCATCCTGACGATTCCACAAGTTATCCTCAGAAGATAACAACCAGCAGGTACAATAGGTCAGAAAGTTGTTGCCTGCCCTCTGGCAATAGAAGACACGCCAGTACAAAGCCATTTCTTTTCAAATTTTCTCACACTTTGACACTGACTCGGAGAGCAAAAAGACGATAACCAATCTTTCAAATTTAATTCTAGTAGATAATGTGGAGACAGGGCAGGAGGAGCCTTGACATACCCTGTGGAAATGGCAACAATTCTCTGAGGAAAATGGGACTCTCCAGAACAAAAACGAGAAGGGAAGTAAAATGAAAATTAGAAAAAAAGAGATTGATCCTTTCTCCCTGATAACTTTGAAGATTAGCCTGTGGAGGCAGCAATTCCTGTGTAAGTCAAAACTTCCACAGGTAAAAGGAAAGAGAGCATAGTTATAAGCATGGGTAGAAACAGTTCAGGCAGAGTTGGTGGTTAAACTGAAGCTAAAATCATTGTCCTGGATGACATGGGGTGATACAGTGAAGTTCCAGATATGCTGACAAAGAAGCATGCAGATCAAAGGGCCAGCCAGGTAAAATAATAATTAATAATAATAATAATAATTAAGCATGAATACATAGCATATATTCTTTTTAAAATAATTCTTTATTGTTGAAAGTATTACATATGTCCCCTTTTCCCCCCCATTGACCCCCTCCAGTCCACCCCCACCCCCTGTCCCAGGCCCTCACCGCCCTATTGTCTGTGTCCATGGGCCATGCATATATCATACCATATATTCTTAAAATTTTATATAAATGTGTTCTCTATATTTAATTGAAATGTTAAATGTACCATATATGTGAATGCAAGATGATAAAAATTTTTATCATCTTTATACTAGGAGTGTTTATTTTTTTATGTAATGCGGGGAAAGAGAAGAACTCAAAAGCATATGCATAACCCATGGACCCAGACAATAATGTGGTGAAGGCCTGGGGGTGGGGGTGCGGGGTAGAGGAGGTCAATGGGAGGAAAGGGGGACATATGTAATACTTTCAACAACAAAGATCATTTTTTTAAGTAATTCATGAAATTTACTCCCGAGAGAATTTTTAAAAATCTTTCTTCTTTTTGATAATGGGAAGTACATTCTAGTAGATTAACCTTACACCGGTAGTAGCTATAAAATCTGGATAAGCACACACACAAGCAATTACATTCAGTAGGGGGAGGAAACACTACCTGTAGGCACTGGCCAGTTAACAAAATAGGGGGAAGTTGAGAGAATTTACATTTAAATGAAGGGAATGGAATGGCACCCAGTAAGTGTCTAATTTTATGGGCTTTAGCCTGAAGGCAGTCCTAGTCAGCACCAAATGGAGTTACTAAAACCTAAAAGAATCTTACTGACTTATGGAACCAGAAGGTCAAGTTTAAAGTGACCATAGCAACTAGAAATTGAGGGGAGATATTCCAAAAGAGAGACATCCACAGAGGGTGAGTTCTAAATTCTGAATTAAAAAAATAATTATTGCCCTAGCCGGTTTGGCTCAGTGGATAGCACACTGGCCCACGACTATCCCAGGTTTGATACCCATCAAAGGTTGCAGGCTGGATCCCTGGCCCTGGCCAGGGTGTGGCGTGGGTGCATGTGTGTGGGAGGCAACCAATCTAGGTGTCTCTCTTTCATCGATGTTTCTCTCTCCCTCTGTCTCTCCCCCTCTCTCTATAAATCAATAGAAAAATATCCTTGGGTGAGGAATAATTTTACAAATCTCTCTTACTATCCCGCTGATTTCTGAACTCCTTAAGTGCAGGAAAAAATATGGGGATAGTCACTCAGCTAAGACTAAAAATAATTTTTATTGCTGCCCACCACAGTGGAGTTCAAACCTTGCCAAGTGGACTACCACCGAAAACAAACAAAAAAATCAGTACATTCATAGGAGCACAACGGAATGCCAAGTGTACCAATTGCAATGTCTAGAATATGATCCTAATGACTGCGCTACAAAGAAACAGGAAAATGTGGCCCATCATCAAGAGAAAAGGTGATTGATGAAGACCAAACCCAAGGCAACCTAGATAATAGATTCAGCAGACAAGGATTCTAGAAGAGCTGTTAGAACTCTGCTCCAGAAAAAAAAGGAAAGGGCACCATCAAATAGGAAATCTCCTCCTAACTGGTTTGGCTCAGTGGATAGAGCGTTGGCCTGCAGACTGAAGGGTCCCAGGTTCAATTCTGGTCAAGGGCATGTACCTTGGTTGCGGGCACACCCCCAGTAGGGGGTGTGCTGGATGCAGCTGATGGATGTTTCTCTCTCATCGATGTTTCTAACTCTCTATCCCTCTCCCTTACTCTCTGTAAAAAAAATCAATAAAATATATTTTTTTAAAAATAGGAAATCTCAGCCAAGAAATAAAAAAAACTATAAAAACGCACAAATAATGGCAACATCTTAATAGTTAACTTTATATTGATGATATAATTCCACATCCATTTTCTTCTTAATAAAAAAAATGAAAAGTCGGTCACCTTCATGCTATTATCTGGGAGCTTAAATAGCATGGGAAGCAGGTAGTCTGGTAAAGAAGAGTGTTGAAAGCTGAGGGAAGAAAACCAAATCTTACCTCAATCACAAGAATCTCCAGATGACACTAAGTGAAACTTTTAACCTCAATGGACCTTATTGTGTTCCTCTATTAAATATGAGGGGAGCTCTAAATAATCTCCAAATCTTTTGAGAAAGAGTATGATTTGCTTCCAGTCCCAAAGCTAGTTAGTATAAAGTTAAGACCAGCAAACAGGTCTACTCATCATTAACACCTGAACTAAAAGAAACCAGCAAAGAAATCTTCACCAAATGTATCTATACTAATAAAAGGGTAATATGCTAATTAGACCGGGAGACCTTCCAGAGAAAGACATGGTGGCAGGGCCAAGGCAGAAGCAGTTAGGGGTGATCAGGCCAGGCGGGGAGGGCAGTTGGGGGTGATCAGGCTGGTGGGGGGCAGTTGGGGGCAAGCAGGCCGGCAGGGGGGGGCCAGTTGGGGGTGAGCAGGCCAGCGGGCAGGGGGTGGGGGCAGTTGGAGGTGAGCAGGCCAGCAGGCAGGTGAGCAGTTAGGAGCCAGTGGTCCTAGATTGTGAGAGGGATGTCTGACTGCCGGTTTAGGCCCAATCCCACAGGTATTGGGCTTACACCGGCAGTCGAACAACCCCTGAAGGATCCCAGATTGGGAAGGGTGTAGGACAGGCTAAGGGACACCCCTCTCCACCCCCTGCACAAATTTCATGCACCGGGCCTCTAGTGTCAGTATAAAATCTTCAGTCATTTCTCTGTGGGTTAATGCAATAGAGTTTTAGCCTCAGATCCCAGTGTCCCCCATGAAACCCAATAATGTGTCCCATGAAAAGGGCTTAGAGGACCTTGGAACCAGATGCTCTAGTTGAGCCTAAACGTAAGTAGCACTTGTCTCTCAATCTAGATCTAGCAGAATTGCTTTTGGAAGGCAAAACAATCCATATTACACCAAGTTCCAGCAATGCTTGAGCATCAGAAAGAATTTTCAAGTCTCTCCTATGAAACCCATCAAAAATAAATCAAAATGAGGTCTTGTTGTTAGTGTATATAAAAACGCATTTATTTAATATACTGTAAGCCTATAAAAGGGTTTTAAAACTTTTAATTTAGATACAGGGATGTTAAACTTGACAGGAGAAAAAAAAAAGGTATTTATAATTTATTGCTTTGCCTTTCTCGTTCATAGAGAATAATTATTTATTTTCCCTAGAAGTATTTTTTTCCCTTCTCTGACAAACAAATGCCGGAAATGAAGACAAGCCAAATATATAGATTGCGTTGAAGTGGATGTGTATTTTAAACCTCACTGTTTTTCATGTCACTAAGCTGAGCCGACAGCCCTGGCTGTCCTCGGGGGATCTGTGGGCTGGTGTTGGGTGTACCAGTTTCCCAAACACAGCTCAGCCACCGCTTCTCACTTTAGTCCGGGGCACCACCCACCAGCCCTCCATTCTCAAAATACTTTTTTTGATGACTGTGTTTCTCACATAGCATAAGCTTCGCAATAGATGCGAGACCTATACGTCCACAAGCAACACAGAAAGAGATCGCCCAGATGGAGATGAAGGAAAGTCAAAATAAATACGAGTGTTTGGGGACAGAGCCTACATGTGAATTCAAAACCACAATTTGCCTGACAGGATGGTATTAATGAGATATTTGGATGTAGATGAAAGGAAATCCGTCCACATAGGAATCTAGTAAAAGGAAACGAGAATTTACATCCGTAGTGGTTGCACGGAATCTTATAATCTTTGGTTTGGGAGGAACTTTACAGGGTCTCTAATGCAACTCCTTTCCCAAAGCAGGAACCCTGAGAGCTGGCAATTCTCCTCAGGATTTCGGAGTTGATGTCAGAAGAGCCAAATTAAAGGCTTTCTAGTCACCAGGGTAATTAAAGTTGCAGAGCTTCAGAAATCGAGTTTAATTTTGTGTTTATGCCAATTGCCTTGGGATTCTGAAGTCTGGATCTAAAAAATGAATTTTTGAACATATTCTTTGATATCGTATCTCAGATATAAATTACTAAAAACACAGTGTTAATCCATTAGGCCCATCAATGGCAGGATCTTACAAGCTGTGCGTTCCTAGCCCTGCACTGTGAGAGATTTTAAAAAGCCTGGATGGTTTCTGCCTTAAAGAGGTTCATAATGTAGCATAGCAACTATATATATTGTCTAACACAGGCACACTATTAAGTTTTCTCCCAGTTTATAATATTGGAATGTGTGGTCAATATTGAGTTGACGCTATGCTGGAAAAGGTTAAGGAGTTTTGAAATTAGCTGGTAGAATAGAAGACTGGTGAATTTTAACAACAGATCAAATATTCACTTACCCTGACCAGACTGAGAAAAATATGTCTTAATGGCAAAAAAAGTCACTTGTCAGTTATCAATGTCTCCTTTGGTATTATAAAAAGAGACACAGAGTGGTCCAGAGTGGAATGAATGGCCCTTGCGAGTTTCCATTTTCTTCATCACTTGTTTAGAAAGAGGGGGTAAACAGCTATGAGATCTACCCACTCCTTCCCGACTCCAGACCAGGATTATTTATGTTCCCCCTTGGAAGTCTGCAATACTAACTAACAATATATTCTCATATGACTTCAAAGAAACCGTCCTAAATCCAAAGCTCATTAATCAAAACCCAACGTTTGTTTTGCTTTCTTTGCTAAACTGAAAAACACTCTTTTTCTCACAAATAAAGTCAACTACTGACTCTTGAAATTTTGGAATAAAACATTCTTGTCAATGTAGATCTTAAGATATAAGGTCTCATATTGCTACTAGACCACCCTAATATGGGGTCAGTTTTCTTAGAAAAGAAAATACCAAAGGAGGGCTGTATGGATTCCTTTATTCTTTGGTTAAACCCAGCTTTCTTTTGAGAGGCTCTCTGGTTTCCAGAAGCTCTGAAATCAGTCTTGTGATTCCTGCATATTCCATCTCTGGGTTATAGACTGGATTGAATGTGGGGTTTCCCTGCACAACTAGTGAATGTTCTCAGGAAAATTAAACTCAACAAGGTTTTTACAGGCATATGCATGGAACAGTTTTAAGGGGTCCCAGACCCATTTCCTCTCTCTACAGTTCCTTAAAATAATTCTCCAGTTTGCTCTCAGTGCTGCTCCCCCTTCTAACTGCCCCAGAAAACAGCTGGGAATGTGCACATAATTGGAAAAAAATAATGAATCAGAACAATGCTTTCTATACACCAGCTACTATGCAAAAGTGCCTCACAGGAGTAATGCCAGCAAGATGGTAAACCAGGAAGCTTTCTTTGTATCTTCATTCTCCCATTGAAAAGTCATCTGAACAACTATCGCCTAACTAAAATAACTTTTACGACCTCTGGAAGCTAGTCAAAGATCTACAGCAACCAAGTGAATACCCTGAGAAGAAGCCACATTTAAATGTTGAGAAATTAATGACACTCATTCAACTTTGCCTCTCTCCCCGCTCTCCCGCCCCCCCACCCCCTCCTCCCGGGTTTGGTATAGTTGGGAACAAGTGGCCCTATTTTTGGTTTTCTTCCTGGGTCTGGAAGGAGGAAACTAAAACATTAGAAGCATCAATAATCACCTCCTCTTGGGCCACTGACTACCTCTGAACTTGGCATTTGAGCTGGCCATACTGCAATTCTCTCATCTCCAACAGTAGGAATGGCGAACAATACCCCATGTAAGACACCTGGTACCCAGCACTCAAGTCTCTCAATACATGCCACCTCAGGGAGGCAATGCAGGTGGCACATTTTGGTGTTGTGATTTGCAATTAAGTAAACATTTTAAAACAAACGATAAAATTCAAGGGGTTTTCCCTTGCCTTTCCCTGGTGGCAATGTTTGATCCTTGTATGATCTTGCAGCCACCTTCTCCACAGGCCCACAGGAGAAGCAAAGCACAGCATCCCCACAGGCTAAAACTACATGGCCCCAGACCTCTGCCAACATGACCCCTTACTTACAGGAGAAGAAGGGCTCCTGCCTGGAGGCAGCTGAGTGCTGTGAGGGGCAGCAGTTGGGGGGGGACCCTCCCCCCAAGATCCCAGCACACTCACCCTCTGCCATGGGAGTGCTGCTGTCCTGGGACTGGAGATGTTGACTCCCCTGTCACTATGAAGCATGAGCAGAGTCTCCCAAACCTTCCAGGACTCAGCCTGCAATCACATTGGTGGCAGGGCCCCAGGTCCATTCAGCGCTGGTTGGCTTCCTCTACTGGGCTCCCAGACCAGACTTAAAAGTGACCTTGAAGCACATGGAACTGAGTGTGGAATCTCAGAGGGAAGGCAGGGGAGGGTTGGGGGTGGGAGGTCATCAACCAGGAAACTTGTATGCATATATGCATGGCCCAAGGCCACAGAGGATGGGGCTGTGAGGGCCTGGGGGTGGGGTGGGCTGGAGGGAGTCAATGGGGGTAAACAGGGGACAATACTTTCAACAATAGGAATTATTTAAAAAATAATTGACCACGGAGCACTGGGGAAATGTCCAAAGCAAATGGGATTGGAATACAAAATCATGTTTGGCCTGGAGCCTTTCCAGTCACCCTGGTCCCGAGAGATCATGGGTACCACTGAGATACCCAGGAGAAAATGGGTTTTTGACAAGCGTTCATGAGAACACTTCACAAATGCCCCGTTGTTCATTCCCACAGCCCCTTCTCTACCTTCTGAAATCATCTGTAGCCCTCTTTGTTTGGATGGAAGTGAGGGTATAGGCAATCAGTATATTATGTACAGCAACTCTGCTCCTGGGTGAAGGCAGAGAATAGCATGGAAGAAAAACAATAATTATTGATGACTAGGAATGTGCATCATTAAATATAAGCACCAGCCATGGGTCAGGAGGCAGAGAAACCATCCGGAGCAGAAGGTCCCTCTGACCATACACAGGAGTGGGCTGTGCACTTTTTCTCCCCGGAAAGACTCTGATGAGCTCATTCCGTGATAAGGTAAGGATCACTAACAAAGTGCTGTTTCTCTGAGGAATATTTGTATCTTAATGCCCACCCTGGATTGTTGACGAATCCCCTTAAGTAACTAGTGCAAATGCCTCTTAGCTCATTGCTCTCCTCTGCTGTCTTACCCTACTCTAGCCTCAGCCCACTTCAGTTCATCCTACCTGTGGTCACCTCTTTGCTTTGCCTTAACAATGGCTTCAAACAGTTTACCTCTTCCCAGCATATCCTTCACTGCTTTCAGGGAGAATACACAATTTGAAGTTTGACCTTCAGTCTCTTCAGTCTTAACCCAATTGCCTTTTGAGGCTTTTTAACACCCTGACCCCCAATACAAAGGCTCCCCTATAGCGAACCTGTCCCTTCGCTATAGTATGATAAAACCTTAGGCCATCATGGATCTCGCCTTGCACCTGTGTTCCTTCTCCCCCACCCTCCTTTCTTCTTTTGTCATACAACCCTACTCATTCTTAAGGGTCTTTCAGATCCCATACCTCCTGAAACTTTTCCCGAACCATCTCAGTCCACAAAGAATTTCTTGCCTCTAAATGATGAAAAACACATACTGTCCATGACATCTAGACAGAATAGCCTTATAGTAGCCACCTTTTTACTTGTTTATGCTTGGTATTCTTTATGACACTATCATAAGCCATTTGAAGTTGCAGCCTGATTTCCTCTCTTGTCCTGCAATCCCAAAGCAACAAGACAACCTTCACCAGAGAATGTTGACAACGCATCTGGACTGAGACTCATAAAACTCCATGAAAACTCAAGACTTTTTTTTAAGTCCCAGAAACCAAGTTTTGAATTCCCAGCTTGACAGAAAACAACATGATTTACACACACACACACACACACACACACACACACACACACACACACACACACAACATGCTTCACAGCTTTTGACCGTCATTCCCTTGAGAATGAACTCTAGAACTGAGCTAATGAGTCTATTAGAATTAATGAGACTAATGTGAAATTGTTTACTTAATCTGGGGACAATATCATAGTGCAGAAATTCCCCGGGGAGGGGCTGACCAGAGTGTGAAAAAACAACATAGCTTCCCCCATTGCTGTGGGCGATGCAGGCACACACAGCTGTTACCATACAGTCAGGCAGCAGTCACGTCCCATGAGGGCAGGTGAGTCAATTGGCAAAGTGTGATATCCCTCATTGTCCTCGCCTCTGTAGCCGCAATGAGCACTAGGATTTCTGGGGACAGAACAGAGAGCCGTGAGAGTGCCAGTCATCTGACCTGTGCTTGAACTTGAGCACATGTGACAACAGAGCTCATCTGCTTTGCAGTGTGCGCTTGGCCAGGCCCCACCCATTGGCTGACTTTTGGAGGAAAAAAATGGAAAGAAGGACTAACTGTTGAAGTAAAAAAGCATGGAAATGGCTTCTCTGGACACGCACACATTTGCATTCACAGAGATACTTGAAGAGGCTTTTTGGATGGAGAGGGCATCAGGGGCCAAAGCAAACAAACGAGGTCCCTGACACGGACTCTCTGACAAGCAGAGAGTTGGCAAATTCTGTTCCTTGAGCTGTCCATCAAATCAACAAACTACTGCCTCCCTACCATGGACAAGCCATCTGTTAAATGTTATCATGTTTGGGAGACAAGACGTGGACCCTATCCTTAAGGATATTACATTCTATCTGGGAAGCAGTGACTCAAGCACATTAAAAACAGTTGTGAAAAAGAGGGAGCTCTTACCCTTTGAGACAGGATGGAGGGACCTGGAGAGTATTCTGCTAAGCGAAATAAGCCAGTCAGAGAAAGACAAGTATCACATGACTTCACTCATATGTGGAATCTGAAGAACAAAATAAACTGAGCAACAAAATAGATCCAGAGACATGGAAGCATGCAACAGACTGATAAATCTTAGAGGGAAGGGGGTGGGGATCAGGTGGAAAGAGATTAACCAAAGAACTTATATGCATATATGCATAACCCGTGGACATACACAACAGTGTGGTGAAGGCCTGGCGGGGGAGGACAGGAGCTCAAGAGAGGGAGTCAAATGGAGGAATAAAAATTGACATCTATAATACTTTCAACAATAAAGATATATTTTAGGAAACAGCAATATGGAGACGGAGTAGTCAGAAAATAAACACACCCAAAATATATAGTTCAGCATTAAGAGAGATCACTGGAGGTTTGAACGAGTAGAGGAAGGTGCTATATACTGATACAAAGAGTGAAGAAGCTATTTATGTACTCCAAGAATATTGTAGGTAAAGGGCAAGATACAGAATAACCATGCCCCATTTGTGGCGTGGGGAGGGAGGGAGGGAGGGAGAGGGAGAGAGAGAGAGAGAGAGAGAGAGAGAGAGAGAGAGAGAGAGAGAGAGAGAGAGAGAATATTTGCACAGGAAATTATTTTTGGAAGGATGCTGAAGAACTGATCACCTTGGAAGTGAGGAAGTGGTGGCTGGAGCATAGGGACGCAAGGACATGTCACAGATATTTCATATCCCTGTCTGCTTTTTGAATTTTGAAACATGTAATTTTGAAAACAGAGGGAAAAAATAAAAATGGAATGAGCAAAAGGATACGCAAGATGTATTTTAGACACTACTCAAGTTGAACCAGAAAGTGTATGCTACAAAGATCTGGGAAAGAGAGTTAGAGTAGTAAAGGAGGCCCAGGAGGAAGGATAGCAGAGAACAACAGAACAGAAACCTAACCTGTCTCAAATTTTAAATAAACCCAGATATGTATGCCTGAGGACTAGGAGGTGTCCTCTGTGGACAACAATGAGAACAGATCAGGGGTGCCCTTACAGGTAACATAAAGCATCAAATCAGTTATATCAGGAATATGGGTACCGATGTGACTGTAGGCTAGAGTTGGGAGATGTGAACAGAGGTGCCAGCAGCAGACCAGGAGCATGGCTTCAGGGCTTGGATTGGAAATGAAAGTGAGAATGCAAAGTTAAGTTTGATTTTTTTGCTGTTAGCACAAAAGATAAGTGAACCCTTTTAACACACTTTCTTTCAGAGATGAGGGCCTGTTAGTTGCTTTTCTTTTCTGCACATAACTCTTAACCCGAATCCTCCAATCCTCTGCAAGTGCTGAAAGCCGGGCCAAATCTTTCCTTGGTGAAACTTGGAATGGCATGATGTAGCCTTTTTAATAGAAACGTAATTCTCTGCATTATCTTCCCGTGATTCCAATGAAATAGGAGGGAATGGGCAATGCTTTCTGGTGAAAGCAACACTACTTATTGGGCCCAAGTCAGGCACAAGACAGCCTTGACAGAATTCAGGGAACAACATTTTATTTTTAAATGTATTTTTATTGATTTCAGAGAGGGAGAGAGAGAAACATCGATGAGAGAGAATCATTGATTGGCTGCCTCCTGCAGGCCCCCTACTGGGGATCGAGCCTGCAAACAGTGCATGTGCCCTTGACCTGAATAAACCAAGGACCCTTCAGTCTGCAGGCCGATGCTCTCTCCACTGAGCCAAACCATCTAAGGCTGGGGAACAACATTTTAGAGTGTAATTGCCACCTGAGCAAAGGTAAAGGGTACACTCTCCATCATGAACCATACCATCTTCCTGACAGGATGTGTGACCCAGGTCAGCCATACCGCAGGGTAAGGTTAATGGAGCCCCAGACTGACCCTGCCGCTCCGCCTAGTGCAATTCTGGGAGGTGGAAGTTCTCTCCTGGATGTCTCACCAGGGCTCAGTGGGTATCTTGCTGAGCAGTAATGCTGCGACTGCCAGCAGAGTCCCAAACAGCCCCCATATCCATTCAGAAATAGCCTGTGGAACCTAGATTTTGTCTTCCCACTGCAATCAATCCTTTTATTCTTCTCATCCATGAGGACAAATCCTTCAATGAAAGACCGAGATTGACTCAAACTGTCTGAGCAGACCCTGCAGCGATTGGCAACATCCTTCCTGGGGGTAGAGATACCAGATCCTGCTCTGCTGGACTAGGAGCACTGTCTGCAGCCACCCCTCTTGCCCACCCTGAGTTCCCACCCCACCTTCCCCAATAAAAATGGCCCACAGTTAGCCAAGGGTTAAAGAACCATCAAGGTGGTGCTTGCTCCTCGCCTAGGATTGTCTCTCCCTCTGGCTCATTCTTGGACTCCCAGAGGCTGGTCCAGGGAAGATGAGTTATCTACACCACATCTGGATCTTGACTTTGGCCTTCTCTCTCTTTTTAAAAAATATTTTATTGATTTTTTTTTTTACAGAGAGGAAGGGAGAGGGATAGAGAGTTAGAAACATCGATGAGAGAGAAACATCTATCAGCTGCCTCCTGCACACTCCCCACCGGGGATGTGCCCGCAACCAAGGTACATGCCCTTGACCGGAATCGAACCTGGGACCCTTCAGTCCGCAGGCCAACACTCTACCCACTGAGCCAAACCAGTTAGGGCGACTTTGGCCTTCTCTTAATGTCTCACCCCAGACAGGAAAGGAGTCTCAGAAGGAAGGATAGCAGAGAACAGAACAGAAACCTAACCTGTCTCAAACTTTAAATAAACCCAGATATGCATGCCTGAGGAAAAGGAAAACAAAGCCAATTGTGCCTGTTTAATAAAAGGATGCTAGCTATCTTCAGTGGCATCAGAGTCTCTGTGAAAATGTTGGTTGGTTCTTATTTTAAACGTGAGATTCTAATTGGGTTTGCTGACTTTAGAGCTGTCTGTGGTTTGAAATGATCTGAGCCACTTTAAAGGCTGAAATGCTAAATCCTGTGCGTAGACGGAGACAAGGAAATACGGGAACAGGAATACTTCCTACTAATCGTCTCAAATGTTTCACACAAATGGCTGGATTAAGTCTCAAAACAGGTTTGGGTCTAGGCCTACTTCTTTTCATTTCTTTTTTTCCCCACAACTTTTTCTTTTGAAAAATTCCAAACCTACAAAATAATTGAAAGAATGTTACAATGAGGATTTGCTTAGTTTTCACTCAGATTCAGTCATTGTTGGCATTGTGGCACATGTGCTGTGTCCTCCCTCTGCCCCCCACAAAACCATTGGAAACTGCATTGCAATCATGATTAGAGTTTAGCACAAAATACTTCAGCGAGTGTCTAAGGGAACTAGAATTCTCAAGAAATTTAACATTGATATGAGAAAATTTTTCATCTAAAGCTCATATTTAATTTTTCAATTCCCCCAATAATACCTTAGCTTTTTTCCTTAATGTGATCCAGAATAGAATGAAAGGTCATGCATTATACAGTTAGTTGATAAATTTCTATAACCTTTATTAACCAAAACAGTCCCCTACTTTTTTTTTTAAATAACTTTTTGATAACATTGACCCTTTCAAAAGAGTTCAGGCCAATTCTTTTGTAGATTGCCACATAATTTATAGATGCATACAATTGTTTTCTCATAATTAGATCCAGGTTAAACATTTTTAAATGAGAATATTACATAGGTGATGTTGTGATGGCTCAGTACATCAGATCACAAGTCATACAGTGTAGTTTGTAATTCTTGGCACTGCCAGTCAGGACGGCAGCCTAGGTAAACATGGTACTGGCAACTTTCCACAACCACATCACAACTATAACTGAACTGCAGGACAGCCATCATGGAGAACCATATGAAATGTAGCTGAACAGAGTCCTGTAACTAAGGATATACAGAAGAAGCCATATGGAAACTGGTAGGAGGGCAGAGACTACAAATGGGCTGGTCTAGTGGTCGGCAAACTCATTAGTCAACAGAGCCAAAAATCAACAGTACAATGATTGAAATTTCTTTTGAGAGCCAAATTTTTTAAACTTAAACTTCTTCTAACACCACTTCTTCAAAACAGACTCGCCCAGGCTGTGGTATTTTGTGGAAGAGCCACATTCAAGGGACCAAAGAGCCGCATGTGGCTCGCGAGCCGCAGTTTGCCGACCACTGGGCTGGTCCAACACCCATATGTGGCAGTCAAAAATCAGGGGGGATATCTTGATTGCGAGGTCCCCCTGAGGAATGAGCTCCCCAACCCAGGGCTGCAGTGTCAGGAAGTGAAGACCCCATAACTTCTGACTGTAAAAACAAGATTTGTGGCTGAGTGAGACTGAGGGCTGCTGGAGTCCTAGGTATTCCTCCTAAAGGGCCTGCACACAAACTTAGTTGGACCCATTCCATCTGAGCTCCAGGGCTTGGCCAGCAGCTCAAAAGGTGCCAGAGACTTGTGGGGAGGAACTGCATTGTCTGGCTTTGGGGCAAGGTTTGGAGAGGCAGCTTTCTCTCAAACGGAAATGCTGGCAGGGGCCCTTGTTCTTTTGCTGACCTTTACCCCACCGAGCCAGCAGGCAGATGCCATATCTGAGTTTCCATCAACCTGGCTAACCATGTTTACCGCACCCTGGTGATTCATTGCTGCCCTGACCCTTCTCCACCCCCACCCCCCAACTAACTTGTGGGCCCACCCAAGCCAATGGCTCATGCTTCGGACTTTCCTAAAATCTCTCAAAGGTTCACAAACCCCAAACAGGCAGCATCTGGCCTCGCTGAACCCCATACCTCTAAATAAGTGACCCCAACCTGTTACTAGCAGCAGCCAGACTCAGTTCCCAGCTTAGCCTCGCCCAGGTGCATCCAAGCCCAGCACCAGGTGCAGATGCAAATGCAACCAAAATCTGCTAGTGGGTATTGCAGACCACAGAAAAAAAACTACTGCTTCTATATATTCCTGTTTCTTCAACCTTCTCCTCCTACTACCATTGCTCATCTTCTTTTTTACTTCTTCCCTCTTGCGTTAAAGGATGCAGACAGACAAACCCATAGCAGTCAGCCTAAACCCATGGGTTTTCAAAACAAGAAGCACCTTTGCAGTAAACGTGGAGGAGAAGAGAGGATCCAAGGTTTTGCAAAAGAATTACCATCACCTGCCCAGAGTCCACCGCCTTTCGCTCTCTTTCTCGGGTCCAGGAAATAACAGAGATATCAGCAGGAGGGTTGACTGCTGAAATACAGCCTTAACCTTTGAAAATATAATTTATTCAAACCCGATATATTACAGAAAGCCCAGCGTGACTGGGGGATTAGGTGGCCAAGGCAACTTCACTCAAAGGAACAGGATAAATGGAGTGTCTCCCCAGAGATTATTCCTGCGGAATGAAAATGCTTTCAGTCACCATCCTGAAGTTTGTAAAAAGCCCTTGCTGGTTGGGGGGCAGGAAGAGAGAGGCAAGATGGCAGCACTGCCCTCCCAGGGGCCATGGGTGGTGAGCAGCAAGCTGTGTTCATTCAGAGGGTCCCCGGGAGTGGGACGAGGATGAAAGACAAAAGCCTTCAAAAGCTTCGAAGGGCCACCAGCAAAACGATGGCCTAGGCCGAGGCCTCCCTTTATTCACACAGCTGTCATCACCCAGCTGGCCTGGCAAAGTCAACAGGACTCCAAGACACAAGGAGGAAATGGCATTGGGGCCAGAAACCCAGTAAGGTAATTTTAAACCAACAGCATCAACCTCCAAGGCATTCACAGCCTCTCCTTGGTAGGCTAGCCAAGAATGGCCAACACTTAAATAGTTCGCCAAAGCTGGCTTACATGGCGGAAGATTGACCCACTGGTCAAAACGTTTGGTTGCGGCATAAAGAAAGAAGTAGGCAGGCCCTGGCCGGTTTGGCTCAGGGGACAGAGCGTCGGCCTGCGGACTCAAGGGTCCTAGGTTCGATCCCGGTCAAGGGCATGTACCTTGGTTGTGGGCACATCCCCAGTAGGGGGTGTGCAGGAGGCAGCTGATCGATGTTTCTCTCTCATCGATGTTTCTCACTCTCTATCCCTCTCCCTTCCTCTCTGTAAAAAAAAAACAATAAAATATATTTTTTAAAAAGAAAAGAAAGAAAGAAAGAAAGAAGTAGGCAGGCCCTGGCCAGTTTGGCTCAGTGGACAGAGCATCGGCCTGTGGACTGAAGGGTCCTGGGTTCAATTTCGGTCAAGGGCACATGCCTGGGTTGTGGGCTCGGTCCCCAGTAGGGGGCCTGCAGGAGGCAGCCGATCAATGATTCTCTCATCATTGATGTTTCTCTCTCTCTCTCCCTCTCCCTTCCTCTCTGAAATCAATAAAAAATATATTTAAAAAAAAAAGAAAGAAAGAAGTAGGCAGATAGAAGACATACCAAGACCAATTATATAAGTGAACGTAACCCCCTCTGATTGTTGTTGGTGGTTAGTTTTGATCCGTCCTCCTGATGGGAAATGGATTTCACAGGAGAGGTTTAGTAGCAATGAAAATGTGATCAATCTCACAGTTCAGGTTTCCATGATCAACCCCATGCAGCCATAATTGATAGTCGATTTGATTTTTTTTTCAGTAGGAAAGAACTCATAAAACATTCATTCATGTATTCATTAACAGGAATGCGTCGGACATTTATCACATGTGAGCCTCCGAGGAGAAGGTAGGGAATAAAGCAGTGGGCAAAGCTGACCCGGTCTCGCCTTTATGAAACTTATGCTCTGGCAGGGAGGCAGACGTTGACACAGAGAAGAGTGGGCAGTGAGGAGTACCCGGAGGGAGAGCTGCTCCTGTTTCTCCTACGATGGCCACCCCTCAGCGGACGCTCCTAGGCATTGTGGGATATTCCGAAATGTGAGCATTGAACCACCTACCACAGTGATGGCGAACCTATGACACGCGTGTCAGCACTGACACGCGTAGCCATTTCTGATGACACGTGGCCGCATGCCGAGGATGAAACATTTGCTGCTCCTGAGGATGAAACATTTGCGACTAGAGTCTTGGAGTTAGTTTTTCCTCAAAGTGACACACTACCCGAGTTATGCTCAGTTTTTTGGTGAAGTTTGACACACCAAGCTCAAAAGGTTGCCCATCACTGACTACCACCTAGGTACCAATTCAGAAACCCTTCATTGATTCCCTTCCACTTTTTGGCACTAGTTTAGGCACTAAGGAAACAAGACAAATAAGACCAATTTGCAGAAAGCTCTGACATCAGCCAAACAGGACCCTTAGGATACACACAGCATCACCACGCATACATCTCCCTACAGCTAGAAGCACAGCGCTGCCACTGTGCCAAGAAAAGGGTTACTTACTCTCGACAGAGTCTTGCCCCTTCACAGTTGTTCTCTCCTCTCTTTTCCCTCCTCTGCCTTCAGCTCACGAAGGAAGGCCACAGCTCCTTGCCTACTAGTCGGAATAGCACGAGCTCATTAAGGATGTGAATAACAGCCATGTTTGCTCCTCTTTAACCTGTTCTCTGAACTCACCTATGAGCAAGTGGCCAGCAGCCTCACAAAGAATAGTCTTTTTCACCCTAACTGGTTTGGCTCAGTGGATCAAGTGTCAGCCTGCGGATTGAAAGGTCCCAAGTTCAATTCCGGTCAAGGGCATGTACCTTGGTTGCGGGCACATCCCTAGTAGGAGGTGTGCAAGAGGCAGCTGATCGATGTTTCTCTCTCATCCATGTTTCTAACTCTCTATCTCTCTCCCTTCCTCTCTGTAAAAAAATCAATAAAATATATTTTTTAAAAAGAATAGTCTTTTCAATTGCAAGATGTTAACTACTCTGCCTTCTAATCCCAGCTGGCACCTGCACGGGGAGGTAAGATCAGATACCTGTGGTCCTCAGCCTCCCGGAGATGGGAGTGGGTGAAAAAGACAGATCACAGCCATCCAGGGCTTCCAACACGCATTGCATCCATTCATTTTTTCCAGTTTTCCTAGGATTTTTGGTGGAAGGTTGATGGCAGTTTTTCTCCAGTGTAGAGAGGAGCGGGACCTTTCTGGCCCAGAGGTAAGACTTGAGAAATCTAAGGTGGGAGTTGACCTCTCCATGACCTCTCCCTGGCAGGAAGCATAAGTCAGCAGTGTGGCCATGGTGGGCAGGTATGTCTTACTTTGGGAAAGACACTTCAAAAAAGTGGACAGATTTTCCTCGCACCCCTTGAGAAGAAAATGCGTAACTTTCTGAAAGAATAAGTCAGCGAAAGGATCTGCAACCTACCCTCCGTTCTCTCTGGGGTCTGAGAGAATAAGTGGGCGTTGGAACTTCTATGGAGGGGTAACCAAAGAAGAATTTGTCTCTGCTGCTGTTGTGAACCCAATTAGACGTATTTTGAGAAAAGGCTGTATGTATATTAGATTTTAATTAAGTAGTGTTAATTATAATCTATGAGATGTGCTTACTGCTTATCAGATAATTATGAGAAAGCCAATTTGGCTGCTGGTTTCTGACTAATTGAGTGGAATTAGCAATGATAATTATAGGTTTAATTTGGTTTGCATTTATTGGAAAAGGGGCAAATGTGCTTAGGACAGGGTGGGTCAGGGTCAAGGGCAAAAGCCACAACCCACGCAGAGAGCGCACTGGGCTCAGAGAAGTCAGGAAGAGCTGGACGCGGGAACACCGTCTGAGCTGGGCTGCTCCCCACATCCACTGTCTGGCTTGACGGGCTCTTGCCCCCTATTTTCCCTCCACAGCTTATCCCTTCTTCTTTCACAGAGAAGGTTCAGGGTTTATGTTAGTGAGGAAGACGTTGGTCTGAGTGAGAGGCTGCAGTGATCTGACCAAGTGGGTCTTCCAGAGAACACGGAGCAGCCTTGTTCTCCCATGCAGACCTGCCATTGGCCTATGATGCCACGTGGGGAAGACACAGGCTACAGCAGCCTCAGTATCCCAACCCCAAGCTGTCCGTTATATTTAAGGGATCACTCTGTGTTATAAATGGATGGATTTCTTTCAAGCCACATTTCTTCCAGAAGTAGGACAGATGTCGAATTGGAGCACAGGACCTACCTCTTCAAAGGCCATCAAGACTAACCTAAAGTCTAGAAAAACTAAAAAAAAAAAAAAAAAAGGCTTAAGTTCAGTTCAAGAGACATTCATTGGACAGCTTCTCTATGTAAAAAATGCACAGGATTGCCTCAGTCCTAAAAGGGCTTATACTAATTAAATGTAACATCAGAGCCCAATGAATTCTTAGAGAATGGGAATCTAATCACCTCATTTTGCAGTAGAGAATGGTGAAGTCCAGAAAAAGGAAGTTACTGACCAATGGCCACACAGCTCTCTAGGGTCAGATCCAGTAGTAGAACCCAAGTCCATTTCATTGTACCACAAGCCATCTTTCTCCGAATTATTAAAAAAAAAAAAAAAAACTAATTTAACCGTGTCTACAATTTTAGTGGAAAGGAAAAGCATTCAGGACATTAGTCCACAAAACATTAAGTCCCTCACAAAATTAACTGTATATTTAAAAGTTTCCACTATGAAGAATAGGTAGAAGTACAGTAAGAGCTTTATTAGAGGTATACCTGAGTTAATCCTTAGGAAAAATTCAAAATTTCAACAGATTAAAATAGGAAACAGGAAAAAAAGGAAGGTGAATGCAGAGTGTCAGAAATGGGGCCTGCCAGCATCAGACCAGCTAGTAGATGAAAAAAATGGTAAAGAAAGAGAGAAAATAAAAAGGTATCCACCAGCCCTTCAGACTCTGGAGAAAGTTCCAACAGATCCCTAGCCCTCTAGCTAAACACACCCTAAAATTAGTCCATGTGTCACCTTCACATATGACCCAGGTGCCTTTCAAACTGCTGCCTCTGATGGGACCCAGAGAGAGTGAAACCTTGGTTTCCTAGAGTCATTTGGCTCTCTCAGACGTAAGCCCTGCTTCTTCGCCTCGTGCCTGTCCCCCAGGCTGCGGCTCAGACCCCTCAGTCTTCAGAAGGGGACCTCCACAATGATGGTATTCCTCCCACTTTTGGGTTACCCCACAAGGAGTAAGGGGTAGAAAGGGTTCAGACTAGACTGAGTCTCTCTCTGCCTTCCTACCTAAGATTCTAATTCATAGAAAAATAATTGAACCAGCAGTTGAAAATATAAGTTGGCAACTCAGAGAACTGAGATAAAGAGGAGAGACTGGCAAACGCACACCCAGAAGTCATAGCTAGATCTGTCGTTAGACAGGGGGTATATTCCAAAAAAAAAAAAAAAATAGAGATCCAGGAAAAGAAAGCAAGAGGAACTGATAACAGAAGAGGTAGTGAAAACCACTGGAATTAACAATTAGATAGCTGTTTTATACGTTGTTGTAGTTTTCTCTTTTTGTTTTTGTTTTAATCCTCACTCGAGGATATTTTCCCATTGATTTTTAGAGGGAGCAGAAGACAGAGGGAAAGACAGAGAGAAATATGGATGTGAAAATCAGTGTGGATTCTATCTGCCAGGGAGAGAAGGGAGTCTGCAAGAAACTTAGACACCCTATATAAGTGCGAGTAACCCAAGTGCCCATCAATAGATGAGTGGATTAAAAACAAAAAAGTGGTACATATATATAATGAAATATTATTCAGCCATAAAAAATAATGAGATTTTACCATTTGTAACAGCATAGTTGGACCTACAGGGTCTTATGCCATGTGAAATAAGTCAATCAGACAAAGACAAGTACCATATTATTTCACTTATATGTGGAATCTAAAGATCAATTTAAATATATAAAACAGGAACAGACTCATAGATACAGAGAACAGACTGATGGTTGCCAAAGGGAAGGGGGTTTGGGGGACTGGGTGTAAAAGTTGAAGGAATTGAGAAGTATACATTGGTAGTTTCAAAATAATTATGGCAATGGAAAATACAGCATGGAAAATATAGTCAATACTATTGTAATAACTATGTTTGGTGTTAGGTGGGTACTAGAAATATCAGAGGGAACACTTGTAAAGTATGCTGTACACCTGAATCTAATATAAAATATTAAATGTAAAATGTAATTGATAAAAATTTTAAATAAAAACAAAAATCTAAGAAGTAACAAACAGATCCTAGCAGCCATTTCCACACAGGGGCCTCTCACACAAACTGCACTTCAGGGAGAGGCCTGCACTGAACTGCCTGCCATCCAAGCCAGCCCTCATAAAGGAGTTCCTGGAATCCAATTTCAACCAATAGGACTGAGGCTTTCCCCATCCAATCAGAGCTGCGCAGCTGCAACCATCCAGAGTGCCTCTATTCTGACCAATCAGGAGAGTGTCTTTTGGGCCAACCAAACTGCAAGGATTTCAACAGACCAATCAGGTACCAGGAGCAGGGACTTCTGTCCATATAAGCCAATTCCCTCTACTCTGAAAACACTTTCCCTTTCCACCAAACACTGAAGACTGAGTCTCCCTGCCTGAGCTGAAACGTGAGGAGCACAGCGGAGCAAACCAGCACAGGGCAGAGCAGACTGGCACAGAGTGGAGCAGAGCTGTCCAGCCAGGGAGTGTCCTGGCCCAGAGTCACCTCACAGCCGAGCTGTCTTCACAGCTGACCTGTATCACAATTGAGCTACTGTCCACTGAATAAAGTATTCCTTCTTCACTGCACCCCAAATTGGGGATTCCTGTTGGTGTTGATTAGGCGCCAACAATCATCGATTGCCATTAGTAGTCAGTCCTCATTATTCACAGATTCTTTATATGCAGATCTGCCTGCTTGCCATTTTTTGTAACCCCCAAATCAATGCTCATGTCACTTTTTGCGCTCATCATGTACATACGTAGCAACAAAAAAAATTGAGTTATCCGACATGGACGTTCTAACTGAGGCTGAACAAGATGATATTCTTGATGCCTTCTTGTTTGAGCTCTTATACTTTTTTGGCCTACTTAGTGCCACATTTTCCCCATTTCTGTGCTTTTTGTTGGTAATTTTCTTGTTCAAATCACCCCCGGGAGTACTGCTGAGCTTTCTAGTGCCCCTAAGAACAAGAAAGTTATGATGTGCTTTATGGAGAAAAAATATGTGCTCAATAAGTTTGTTCAGGTATGAGTTCTAGAGCTGTTGGCCAGAAGTTCAATGTTAATGAGTCAACAATATACATTAAACAAGGTCTCTTTAAACAGAAACACACATCAGTTTATTTATAGATTAGTTGATGAAAGTGTCTTAAACAGAGGCTCACAGGGTCATAATCCTGTATTTCCCGTAGGAAACAGGGTTCCAAAGTCACTAATATAGTAGCATTTGTGGTGATTCTGTAAAATATAACTATTGTTAGTAAGAAAAAACGGACTATTTCAGTCTCCTCAGGTCCAATTATTTCTTCAACTTCAGTCGAGCTTCTGAAGTCATCATTTCACTGTAATTATTCTGACTAAGCTCACCAGTTTCCAATCCCAAGGGTTGGAAGAATCCATTCTCTGCCCTTACACTTAACTATCAACAAGTCCATCCAATAACTACCTCTTCTTGAAACACTTCTCTTCTCAGAACATCACTAGCAGGTTTATTTTCCTAGTTCAGTGTTGCTCCCTTACTGAGTCTCCCATCCCTCAACCTCCATGAGGGAGTTTGTCAAACTCTCTTAATCCATTTCTCTTACCAGCCTCTTACCAAGGGGTTTAGCAGACAACAATATGCTGATGTGTCTCACATATTTATAACTGTCATAACTCTCCCAGGACTCAGGACTCATGACTTCAACTTCCTTCCTGGTGTCTCTACTTGGATAATATTTTAGAGTAAGCACAGAGTCCATAAACAACTAGATAGACCCGTAGGCTCTGCCTCTCTGCCATCTTCCCACTTGTCATTTCTCAAACATGAAGTGTTTGGAGCCACTCCTGCTTCAACCTCTCACTGCGCACAATCCGTGCTTCAGAGAACTCCCCGCTCTTCTTCCAAAATGTATATGCCAAATCCATTAGCATCTCTCAGCCACATGTTCCTGCCATAATCCAGAGCCCATTTTCTCTCATCCCGATTACAGCAACTATTTTCTAAACAGTCTCCTACTTCCTCTCTTTCCTCTTCCAAAACACAATAATCTATTCTTACCACAGAAACTAGAATGGGTTGGTAAATTATAAATCAAACCATTCCCCTTGACTCAAAACCCTCCAAGGTATGGTTCAGTCACAGAGACAGATTCATGGTATCAAAGCGAAAGTCTAGACACAAACATATATATTAAAACAGCAGAGAGCAAAAGCAGAATTTCATGTTAGAGGGGATTTAGATACGTCATATCACATACACTGATAGTTTTATGTTAGCCATGTTGTAGCATTAATACCCCGAAATCAGCAAATTCTAAAAATCAGGGCTTTTAAAAAGACTTCATTATTATTGTTTTTTTTAAGAATAGTTTTAGTTTCACAGCAAAACTGAGAGAAGGATAGAGAGATTTCAGATACACCCCTACCCCATGCATGCACAGCCTCCACCATTATCAATAGCCCTCCTCAGACTGGTACATTTTTTACCATCAATACTAGATAGATACATCATAACCACCCACAGTCCATAGCTTACGTTAGGTTTCACTGCTGGTGCTATACATGCTATGACTTTGGACAAATGTGTAATGACATGTACCCATCATTATAGTGCAATGCACAGTACTTTCACTGTATTAAAAATCCTCTGTGCTCATCTATTCATCTCTCCTGTGAACTGCTGGCAGCCACTGATCTTTTTACTGTCTCCACAGTTTTGCCTTTTACAGGATGTCATAGAGTTGGAATAATACACTGTGCAGCCTTCTCAGATTGGCTTCTGTCACTTAGTAATATGCATTTAAGATCCTTCCATGGCTTTTCATGGCTGGGTAGCTTATTCCTTTTAGCATTGAATAATATTTCCATTCACCTACTGAAGGACAGCTGGGATGCTTCCAAGTCTTGGCAATTATGAATAAGGGCTTATTTTCTTCTTCAGAAAGCTGGTGGCCTCCAGCACTCCAGTGTGCTGGGGACCCATGCAAGACAACAGTTCTGAGGGTGAGAGTGGAAATGATGTGATATGAGGTTGCAACACACCATCCTGAGATTTCTATCTATAAGAATGTTGAGAAAATCCCAAAGGCCCTGCTTTTTTATAGTTCAGTATTATACTCATGTTGTTACTCCTTTGTGTTTTATATGATCATTTTGAATATTAAAATACTAGAGGCCCAGTGCATGAAATTTGTGCACTGCGGGGGGCGGGGGGGGGTACCTCAGCCTGGCCTGTGCCCTCTAGCAGTCTGGGAGCCCCATGATCGATCGCCCTGCAGAGGGAGGCCCCGTCCACCCGCCCACCTGCTGCAGCGCCGCCAGCCAGGTACCCTGGGCCTCCCTCTGCAGGGTGATTGTGGGGCGATGGCAGAGCTCCCCCCCCACCCCCGACCAATAGCATCCTGCCTTGGCTGGCCTGGCGCCAGTGCATGTCATAGCATGGTCATCAAGTCAGTCGTTCTGCTGTTTGGCTGTTCAGTTGATATGCATATTACGCTTTTATTATTATAGATTCCTAATTTTTCCTATTCTGCATCTCATATTCTGTAAGAAATACATCTGAAAGGCATCAGCAAAATAGGGTTGAGGAATCAAATGTCAGGCAGGGTCAGTAAAGTAAATTGAAACTCAAGAGAGCAATTGCTGAAGCCATTAGAAGAGAAAATTTCAAGGAAAGATAAAGGTGCTTTCTGGTGTGCTATCTCCTCTTATCCTGGGATCCGGAGTCAGTTGATGTCACCTGCCTGAGGAAAAGGTTCCAAAGGTGCCCCATCCGACCCAGAACAGATATCAACGTCTGTGCACTCTTTCTCCCGTGCTTGCTTCTTGCCAGCCCTCCAGGACTCCTTCAAATGTCCAAACAAGTTCCCCCATGTAGCAGACCAGCTGCTTCCCATCTCCATGGCTTCCCATCTCCATGGCTTACCATCTCACCTCTTTTAATTCTCTGTTAAAAGACTGTCTTCATTTACCCTAGCCCCTGCCAACCTTTTTGTTTCCATAGCTCTTACCTCCTGATGAGGTAGCGCACAGTATGATTTACTTGTTTTCTATTGTCTTATTCTCACTAGAATGTAAGCTCCATGAAGGCAAGAATTTCTGTCGGTCTTGTAAATTGCTGAATCCCCAGTGTTCAGAGCCTGACACAGAGTGAGTGGGTGTTCAGAAAATGTTTGACTAACAGAATGAATGAATACATGGAGAGTCAGCGGTGTGAAATTCTGTGAGAAAGTTGAGCAAAGACAACTGAATGTGGTGAAAAGGTGGGCGGTGACTATCATGTTCAGGATGGTGACCATGACAACAGAGATGGAGAAGGTGCAGGTGGCCTAGATGCTAGACTGGTCCACGGTTAGCTTACCACTGGTGTGGGGTTTGCTGATGTCTGCTCCATCCGAGTCACTTTCCCACCTTACCCTCAGCATCACTCAGCCTTGAAAAGTGCCTCTTTCCACTCATTTTTGGAAGGCATCACTGCGCACTCAGTGAAGAGAGAAAAACACCTTATTTGGTCGATTTTACTGCAATGAGCCTCTTGGGAAGAGAACAGCCTGGGAAAATACCTACTCTCTGGCTGTAGCTTAGTTCTGCTCATAAACAAAATTTCCCCTTTCATGTCTATGTATCCCCGTCCCAGCAATCCTTCCTCTCTATTTCCATCAAGGGCATTAGAGAGGACTGGAGGGGAGGGATCACGGACAAGAAGTGTGCATGAGCAATGTGAAGAATCCCAGGAAACCACCTCGAGCCAGAATGAGATGTCCCAGCCCAGTGAGCACAGGATCCCCTTCTACAAACTGGGACTGCTGTCGGGCCACAGTGCCATGGAGAGGAGCAGCCGGTATACCAAGAAATAGGTGATGTATTTTTAAAAAGGGGGAAGCTTTGAGCATTTAAAATCAATTAGCAGAACAGACATGCCAGAGAGAAGATGAGGCCAGAAGAGTGAAAGAATCAGGCACTCAAATCAGGGACAACCCAGAAATAGCACAACTATTGTACTTGTCTCTCATAGCACCTTCCTCTCTGCGATTTCACAGCGAGCGTCATACGTGGATGAAAACTCCTAACAGCCTGGGCGGGCAGGGCAGGAGATGAGGTGTGTGCATTGGAAATAATGCGCCAGAATCATACACAGGATTTAATCCACAGAAATGATACTTGAGAAGCCAGGTCATTTTGGGATACGTGGGTTTTTACATCGGTTGAATCCTAGGAGGGCTCTGTCCTGCTCTAAGCAACACTCTAGCCTGGCCAAGGGAAGGGGAGGCCTGGGGACCAGGAGAGCTGCCAGAGGACACAGCTGGTGGCCCCTCCCCACTGGGCTGTGTGTGGCCCTCTGGAGGAGGCTCATTTCACAAATGGGTGTTGAGTACTGAAGGCTTACATTGTATGGATGTGTTCCTCCTTTTTCCTTAAATATATTTTTCTTGATTTCAGAGAGGAAGGGAGAGGGGAAAGAGAGATAGAAACATCAATGATGAGAGAGAATCATTGATCGGCTGCCTCCTGCACACCCCACACTGGGGATGGAGCCTGCAACCTGGGCATGTGCTCTCACCAGGAATCGAACCATGACCTCCTGGTTCATAGGTTGACACTCAACCATGAGCCACGCCTGCCGGGCCAGTCCTCCTTTTTAAAAATTCCTTGTAGTACTCAGTCCCCTAGGAGACAAACCTTCCAAATCAGTGCCACCCTCTTTCTACCCTTGACAGCAGCTAGCACCGAAAAGCAAGGGGAGGGGCAGCCGGAACACAGTGAACCTGGGAGGCCAAAAGCTTTGGTAAAAAGCTGCTCAGACTTTTTTTTTTAATAGCAAATGAAGACATGGCCATATGGATCGAGAGATAAGTCATTAGAGACTAAAACGCACCCTGGGGTTATAGGGAAATTAAGTTGGAAACAATGATGCCAAACTCTGAAAGGGGAAAAGAAAAAGCAATCCTGATGTGAATATCGGGAAGAGAGAAAAGCTAAACAGGCAATTACTGTCAAAAAAAAAAAGAGCCTAAATTCAGGGCCCACTAAAACTTTTGAATAAATATTAAGGGGAAAATGAATCAGTGCTCATAGGCTGATGGAACTCAAGGGACATGTCCTAACGGTGAGGACTATCAGATGGCAGAAGGGCCTCTTGGACCCAGAACGGACTCCTCGGGGATCGGAGGCATTACCCCCGGGCAGGCAGTAAAAGTACACGAGCATGCGCCATAGGAAGCAACCAGGCACTGCCACAGGACAGGCAAACTCACCTGCTGGACATTGCTTTGTGTGAAGGCTACCCTGTCCCGTGCGTCCCAGCATCCACGTCTCAGGCCAAGGGCTCTTCTCTCCCAGATACTCTCAGACGTACCACCCGGGACCAATACTGAAAAGTGTGACATTGAGGAGCTCACGGCTTTGCCACCCAGAGGGCCCCCTCCCACCTGGCCAGAGACTGGGTTGGAGCAGCCTGCAAGGGGTGGGGAGCCACTTGCACGTCTTGACTCCATCATCTCACAATGACACACAGCGGTGCAAATATTTAGAAGATGAGGACAGATACAATCAAATACCAAGATGAAAAGGCTCTGAATTCCCTCATTCAGTCACGTGCGTGTGCACCCCTCACCTGTGTGCCATGTATTATACTTTTCTTTACAAAAATGGGTTTACACGTTGTGTTTTAGAGTTCACGCACATATTTCAAATCAGTGAAAATGCTCCTATAACATCTTTCCTTAGTGACCATGACTGCGCTGCATACATATAATACAGGATTTTATTGAACTAAGTCCCTATCGGACATCTCTTTGTCCCCATCCTTTTTTATTTCAAAATAAATATCTCTTTAGGTGGACATCTTTGCAGACACCCTTAATTATTCCATAAGATAAAAATCATGAAAACAGAATTGCTATGAGAAAGGGTCTACATAATATAATTGATTTTTTTTTACAGAAAGGAAGGGAGAGGAATAGAGAGTTAGAAACATCGATGAGAGAGAAACACCGATCAGCTGCCTCCTGCACACCTCCCACTTGGGGATGTGCCTGCAACCAAGGTACATGCCCCTGACCAGAATCGAACCCGGGACCCTTCAGTCCACAGGCCGACGCTCTATCCACTGAGCCAAACCAGTTAAGGCAAGAGTTCTAATTCTTGTTGGCAAGGTGGTAACTCCCGCCAGAGGAATGAAAATGTCCCTTTGCTGTTGCTGCTGTTCTTGTCAGCAGTAAGTACCCTTATACACTTGGATTTGAGTTTGGATGACGGACACACGGCCACCCTAGTCCAGTTGGCATGAAGAAGGCAAGGGAAAGGACGATCCCTTTAAGTAGGCAGCGTGAGCAATTTCCCCAAAGAAAAGGATCTGAACTAGAGCCTGCAAACTGTCTGAGCCGGAAGAGGCTATCTGCTTGAAACAGCCAGGACCTTTAGCTCAAATCCATTAATCCTCTTTATTAAACCTGGGTCACCTCTGAGTCTTGAGAAATTAACCAGCATCTCCCCACGACAAGTGCATCGAGAGACAGCGCATGGCACTCCGCCTGTAATTGTCATGGACCAGGGCTCTGGGATCAGAGGCCTTCCCAGGCTTCGTCCTCTGCGTTTGTCAGTTTAAAGGAGAACATCAGCTTGTACTTGTGTACGTTTCAGGCCGGGCTGTGCAGGGCCAGGGTCGGGCAGCAGCTCTGCACTGTCAGTGGGAGAGGTGAGGGGGCTGCAGGGCAAGTAGCCGGCAGCCACTCAGCTCTGCTGCTCTCCCACCTTCCAGAAACCTCTGCGTGGGCCCGGGAGCTCAAGGGTGTCCAGTTCAGAATCAAAGGGAGGACTGGGGTCTCTCCTCAGAGCAACTCACCTGGCTACCCTGCATCCTCTACTGCATCTCAGAGCTGGCGAGGGGAAACCCAAATTCTCCCTATGCCAAGCAGGAGACTCTGGGACGGCCACCACCATGTCCAGGGGTAGCCAGGGGGCAGCATCGAGCGAGTTTCCTTCCTTATGAGCTCTATCAGCATTCCAAACATTAAATAAAAATAGTTTTTCGTATTTTCTTCTGCTATCCAAATGTTCTACCATTAACATGTAATACATTTCTAATCAGAAAAAAGACATATGTGTGTGTGTATATTTAAATGACCCTCTTCCTCCCTTTCCTATGTACAGAACTGGGATGGAACTGGGACAGTAGACCCTCTGGCCAACTGCAAGTTCATTGTTTTGAACTTTCCTCAGCCCCAGGGGAAGCTCGAACAGTACCAGCAAATAATAATAATTTATTAATCCTAAGAATTAATTCAAACCCTTAATATTCAAGGAGAAATAGCAAAAGCACTGTTTCTCCTCATCTCAGCCTCAGCAGACAGCGTCTGTGAGCATGGACCAGGGGGCGTGCCCACCTCACTGTGACCTGGGCCAGGGGGACTGTGGCTGCCACCCTGGCAAGAATTGTGGATGGATTAACTGCTGTCACCAAGAAACTCCTGGCTTCTGTCAGCTTCTCTCCCAGCCATTATGTTATTAAAACAGGGGGGTGTTTTGCATATTTAATCGCTCCAATGTCATTTCACTGACATAATGCTTTTTCCTGGCATGAATTTCCTGGGTCCCCAGCGTCATTCCCTGAGCTGAGGGGAGGGTCAGGCAGGGAGTCTTATACCCTCTGCCATCTCCCCTGCAGGCCGCCCATCAAAGGAGGGGCACAGAGCCAGGTGCCCACCAGCCAGCTCCCAAGGCAGATCCTGCTCAGAGCTGACGGCCACCTGGAAGAGAGAAATGACACCGCTCAAGTCCTCCTCCTGCTTCCAGCCAATTTCTACTGCCTTTAATTCAATTCAGCTCTCCCTGACCCCAGCAGGCTGGAGTTCCAGAGTTACTTTCAATGGATAGCACCAATTACTGAGGTGTGAAAACAGAAACCTTCGAATTTTGAGAACAAACCCAGAGATGGGGACTTAAGTGAACTGAGAAGGAGGATGGAAGAACAGAGGAGGAGTCTGAACACTGAGGGAGACAGCTCCCAGGCAATTAGGAGGCCCGCAGAGAGTGGGCACACAGCCAAGGTCACTCAGAATGAACACACAGGTCCCGGGGGTGGGGGGTGGGGTGTCAGGTGCACAGGGTGCTGGAAGTAGCACTGCACCAAGCCCCACTAGACCAGTGGTTCCCAACCTTTTTTTGGCCATGCCCCACCTAAGCATCTCTAAAATCCTGATGCCCCCGACCCCACCCCCCGCCCCATGACACAGAATTCTTATTATTCAAAAAGTGAACTCCTATTCACATGGAGGAAGCCTAAAAGGCCATTAACCTTTTGCACTCAGATGTCGAGTGTGACTCAATACGGTTAGCATCGGTAGCAGCAATCGAGAAAAAAGCAAACGAGTGCAAAGGGTTAACTTGGTCTAAACAAGCTTCCAAAGAACATGGCATCCATGAAAGAGAAAAATAAAAGAACGAAAGGACAGTTGAAGTACTGAGAAAGAAATCACTAAAAAATTATTTTAAAAAATAATAATAATATGAAGGGATATGAAAAAAATAGCAAAGTTTCAAAACATATAACAGAGAACTGAAATGCATAAATATGTCACACTATATATTTATATACTGTATATGAGGCCCCTAGAACCATGAGAAATGCAAAAAATTCACTGTGAATAACTCATTCTCAAATTGCTCCCCCCCCGCCTCTTAAAAATCTGCCCCCCACATTGGGAATCACTGCACTAGACATTCAACTGGAGAGGACCTCTCGGAGCCTGATTCTTGCTCCCAAGCAGAATACGGAGAGGGAAGAGCTCAGATTCACAGTCTGGGCTTGATGGGCGTGGCCTACAGTGAGCCCTGTGCTGAAGGAGGGGAGGCCTTGGCCTTCACTGCAGGCTCCTGGGAGAGCTACCTGCTGGACAGGGCAGGGGGTGCAGTCCAAACACATGCAGGGACCTGGAAACCCTTACACAACTGAGGACAGCACTGGTTTATGCTTTTGTGGTCAAAACTAATTAATTTCATGATCTTTTTATATTGGTATACTATATCCTATACATCTTAAATGAAGGAGGTACCCAGCAAATATGTGAAATCATGTTTTTAATAAGGTGTTCTGACTTCTTTAATGCTGGTCTTGTTAGATAAGAAAAAGGAGACCTTTCCCCATGAGATGAACTCTGAATATAAATTCGCTGAGACTAAACTTCCCCCAACAACTAGATAAGAAATCACTTGGGGCGAATTACTCTGTATCTCCCTCCAAATTATGCAAGGAAAATAGCAGCAGAGCTTCGAACCACCGAGCCAGGTGGAGGCTAAGAAACTTCCAGAAGTGTATAAATAATTTCCACTGTGGTCACCTTACTTCCTCTGACCAGGCATCCCAGGCCTTTGTGAAGCAAGCGCCCTTTCCTCGCTAGCCCAGCTTCTTCACATCTGCCCATCACACCCTCTGTTCTCATCTGCTACCCTGCCTGCCCACCAACACGCTGTGCTCATTCCGATTTCTCCTCTCAGCCATTTTCACAGCCACCAGCCCAATAACCAGGTGTCATCTCTTCTCTTCCCTTCACCAACCCAGCCACTCCTTCCCAGCCAACTCCTCCTTCGTTGACTCACCCTTTCCTCACTCCTCCAGCTCAAAGCCTGTATCGGGCCATGGAGGATGACTCCACTTTCAGCAGACGTGTGGCATCACAGAAAAAGCAGAAAGAACCCTGGCCCCCTCAGACAAGACCTGGGTTTGAACTCTGACTGATGAGATAATGGGATTTTCTTAAACTTTTCCCTCAGTCTGTTTCCTAACCTGTAACATGAAGGAGATTATGCCATAGAGCAAAGGTTTAAAGTTCACTCTCCTCTGTGGCTCCTGCTCTGCAGATGTAGGGTCCAGGGTGTCTGGCCAGATGCTTATCCAGAGAAGTGCTCTCTGCTGTTTGTCTTCAAAACTAGAGGGCAAGCTGGGGTCACTCCTTATTCCCACCTGGGACGGTGCTGAGGGCATAACCCAAGCTCACCCACCTTGAGTTAGACTGAGGGGCTCTCTGCACAATTCGGAGAAGTGGCTCCACAGGGGTGGCATGAGTCCATGGACGTATAAGCAAATAGGAAAAAAGAAACACAAATACTTCTTCTCCCTCCCAAGGGTCACCCAAGGTAACATCCGCATGGACAAAATGAATCTAAGCACATTTTAGCCAGATCATCTGCCTTTTAGTGCGGATCCTCAGCCACTTGACTGCTGGACCAGTAGTCCCCCAGGCTGCCCAAGATCTCCATCCTTCACCTTCACACACAGCTGTGAAACACACGGCCATAACCCAGGCTTGCATGCTGCAGCGGCACTTGAGCCCATCATTGCTGAGAGGAGAATTACTTCCCAGCTAGACTCAGGGTGACCAGACATCCCGATCTGCTGGGACTGGGGCTTCCCATAGGGCAGGGCTTCCAGATTGAGAGTCAGAACAATTCTGGAAGGCTGGGACAATTTGGATAATTGGCCTGGACTTGACTTCTGACAAGGCTACCATCCTTATTAGCATGGATGGGCAAAAATGCTACCATCTGAAAGGAGGCAACTTGATTTGAAGGCTCCGTATTCCAAACCCGCTGCTGATGGTCTGATCTAGTTTTTCTAGCTGGGAAATGACTTTCAGAGAAGTGTGTTTGCCTAGGAGTCATGTTCACGTGGTAGAGTTGAGTTTGAAAGTCGGATCTATGGGATCCCTAACCCCGTGTTTAGAGCTCCGTGAGGACCACGTCTGTCTCCCAACCCCAGGAATGAGCATCCTGATACCATCAAAGGTCTGCCTTTGAGAAGCTCCAGAAACATGCGAGTTCAGTGGACTTCAACTCAGCAGCTCAAAATCTCCTCCCCCACCCTCCACGTTGTGGCCACGGTACCTCCAAACTCCACTGTAAATCCTTCCATCTGCTAACACTCAGACGAGGTCCCTCCATTGCTTAGCAGCATTTGACACTAATTGCTCTACAGAGTGTGTGCAACTGGCAACACCTTATTTAAAGTGAAATATATTGCACTGTCCACTTATTGCTGCTTTATAGAGACAAAGTATCCTGACTACATGGAAAAGCTGGCAAAGAAATTGACAAAGTGGCTCCCAAGTAGAAGCCTGCATGAAGCCATTTCTGGGACACGGGCTCTATCTGGGTTATACAAGGGGTTTCCCTGAGTTGACCTGAAGATTTCACACACACTCCCCTGGCACTGTTCGGATTTCTGTCTCGAAGATTAGCTTCTAAGAAACAGGGCTTGGTGCTGAAGAGAAGACAAATGGGGTTGCTCTCAGGGCTGAAAAAGCAGCGCTGGCCCCTTGGGCAGAGACAATCTGTCTCCTCCCTTTGAAGGACGAAGCAGGGTGGAGAGGAGGCTCCCTGTGAGGAAGGGCCAGGCAGGAAGGAGACAAGGAAGACAGGCAAACAGGAGGGAGAGGGTTCCACATTCAGACCTAACACTGCCCTGGTTTTTTCAAACAAACATGGGGCAATACAGGCTTCCTGAAGAAAACGCATCAAGCCCCAAATGACACATTTAAGATAAAGCTAACATCAGCAATTTCTATGGAGACTGGCTACATATTTACACCATCGGAGAACTTACCTACCGACTAGCCCTGTCAAAGCCAACTATTTGGGGCTCTTTTATACAAAAGAGATACGTTAATAATGTCTAGGTTGAAAAGAAACTAGATCAAAAGCTTCAATCCAAACACATCTAAACACTTTGACTAAACACCCCCAAATCCGTGATTGACAATTCATATGGTTTGGAAAGAATGGTTATCTGCATTCTTAAAGAGTTGAAAAAAAAAAAAAAGAATATGAGATGGAAAACTTATGAGGCCAGCCAAGCCTAAAATATTTACTTCTCAAAACACATTTGCTGATGGTCTCTTGAAGGAAAGAATTGGAAAGCTGAGAAGGATGGCCGCAGGCAGGCTCAGAAGAAAACACTGGGATATGTGGAAGGACAAGGATTGATACAAAAATGCCACCAGGAGAAGAATGTTCTGCTTCTACCATAACAAACTTAGCACGAGTACTGAGATCTGATTAATTGTGTTGACTGCACTTGCTGGAAAGAGTCTGCCTGCTGGAGCCCTCGCCTTTTGTCTTGGCAATGTTTTACTGCTGATCTCCATCCATGCCAGCATTGAGAAGCAGCCAAACGGGACAGGGTGGCCCCAGGAGCGAGCAGATAACAAGGGCGATGAAATGATGGAGAGAGAAATCTATTGTTCCTGCCACGTTTTGTGTTTCCGAGATACCAAATTGCCTGATCGCTTTGACATTTCCGAGACCAAATTAAAATGCGCCACCATGGAGACAAAATGTCATTAGCCTCATTATAAGCGATTGTGTTAAAATAAATACAAAAATAAAGTGGAAATTAGTCCAAACCATTACATTACAGAAGCAAAAATGGCCAGCAGGGACCTTCCATGTGACAGACTGAGAAAGGTTGAGATCCACCCCCACCCCACCCCACTCCGCCCCAGGAGACGGGAAAGATGAGTGCAACAGCCCAGCCACTGAACGACAGGCTCCTGGTGGCCGTGAGGGAGCTTTGGCACTAAGGATGCTGCAGTTCTCTTCCACTGCCCTGTGACCTTAAAGATGGCATTTGACCTCAACAAACCCCTGAATTCCTTCTCTGGGAGAATGGGAAGGTAACATCAACTTTCTCATGTATCCATTGAAAGTTTCACTTCTAGGTGGGAAGGATCAAAGAAATGGTCTGGCCCTACCCGGTTTGCCTCAGTGGATAGAGCGTTGGCCTGCGGACTGAAGGGTCCTGAGTTCGATTCCAGTCAAGGGCACATGCCCGGTTGTGGGCTTGATCCCCAGTGGAGGTCATGCAGGAGGCAGCTGACCAATGATTCTTTCTCATCATTGATGTTTCTCTCTCTCTCCCTTCCTCTCTGAAATCAATCAATATATATATATATATATATATATATATATATATATATATATATATATGTATATATATATATATATATGTATGTATGTATGTATGTATGTATATTAATAATATTTTTTAAATAAACATACCTTTTGTTTAAAAAAAAAAAGAATTGGTCTGTTAGGGGTCTAAGATAAGGGCATCATAGAAAGACACTGAACCCCTCCCCTCCCATGAGCAAAATCAAATATACATGTATATAGGTAGCAGTTAGTCCCGAGAGACAACTGAACACTGAATGAACAGGTTCTGGCAGCAAAGAGGAGAAAGAGACCCAATAGAGAAGGCTGGGAAGCAAGGGGAGTCCTCTGGGCCAGAGGAGCCAGCAAGCACCATCATTAAGGTTCCCCTCCACTTGGAGAGTGGAGTAAAAAATGTAGTCCTTATAGAATATATTCAAATTTAAATGCCTATCACATTAAAATACCCTGCTGTAGAGAAAGAATGATATATATAAACCTCATAATAACCACAAACCAAATAAACTACAAAATATAAACAAAGAGCAAAGACAAGGGAACATAAACAAAACACTCAAGAAAACCAGCAAACCACAAGGGCAAAGATCAAGAGAAGAAGAAAGGAACAGAGGATAACTATAAAAAAAACAACCTGCAAACAATGAACAAACTGGCAAAAAGTTCATACTTATCAATAATTACTTTAAATGTAGATGGGTTAAATGCTCCAATAAAAAGACACAGGGTGGCTGAATGGAATAAAAGACATAACCCACGTATATGCTTGTTATAAGAGACTTCAAATTGAAAGACACATACGGACTGAAAGTAAAGTATTGGGAAAATTATTCCATACAAATATAAATGAAAAGAAAGCCGGAGTAGCAATACTTATAAAATAAACTTTGAAACAAAACAAATGTTAAGAAAAGATGAAGAACTGTATAATTATAAAGGGTCAATCCAAGAAGAAGACACAACAATCATAAATAGCTTTGCACTCAACATAGGAAACACAACCTACTGAATGTGAAAAATATTTGCAAATGATACATCCAATAAGGGGTTAATAAACAAAATATGTAAGAAACTAATACAACTTAACACCCCCTCCCTAAAAAACAAATAAACAAACACAAACAATCCACTTAAAAATTGGGCAGAGGACCTAAGTAGACATTTCTCTCAAGGGGACATACAGATGGCCAACAGACATATGAAAAGATGCTCAACATCGCTAATCATCAGGGAAATGCAAATTAAATCCGCAGTGTGATACCATCTCATACCTGTCAGAATGGCTATCATCAATAAGTTAACAGATAACAAGTGCTGGTGAGGATGTGAAGAAAAGGGAACCATTGGTGCACTGTTAGTGAGATTGCAAATTGGTGCAGACACTATGGAAAACTGTGTCAAGACTCCTCAAAATATTAAAAGTAGGGCTGCATAAGATCCAGCAATCCCACTTCTGGATGTTTAAACCAAAGAAAACAAAACACTAATTTGAAAAGATATATGCACCCCTATGTTCATTGCAGCATTACTAGTAATAGCTAAGATATGGGAACAACCTAGATATCCATCAGTAGGTGAATGGGTAAAGATGTGGTGTCTGTATATACAATGGAATATTATTCAGCAATAAAAATAAATAAAAGCTTGTCATTTCCAACAACATGGATAGACCTACAGAGAAAGACAAATACCATGTGATCACACATGTGAAACCTAAATTAAGAAAAATGTCCAATTTCTGTCCCTTTTAGAAGAACTAAAAGCCACATGTCTTAACTCTAAGTTCTATACAAATTCTTGAATTACTTTATCTGAGTTTTAAAGAGTAACACAAAGAATTCCACTAGAGCTGTGAGAGTTAATTCCCAAATGTCAGTGGATATCATGGTATATAGGAAGAGCCTCCAAAATGCTCAGTAGTAACGAGAAAGGAGGCTCGGAGGGCTTTGCTGACATGAGCGCACTAATCTCCAAAGCTTCCCGCACAATCTGTGACAGGAGATGGTCTTTCTATCTTTGCCTGTCTGTTCCTCTATCTGCTCTGTCACCAGGATCCCTCAGGAAATACGTAGAGGGTTAGCATCATATTTTTTTTTTTTTTTTTAATTCAGATGAAGTCCGATAAGTTCCTGGTAAAACAGTGTGGAAAGAAAGCAGAAGACACATGAGGTAGGGCTAGCCATCTCTGATGAAATCAGGGACAACAGTGGCTGCAAGAGAACGAATGGGCTTGTCCTAACCACATAAGCAGAAAAACTTGATCCTGAACTACCAACATGGGAGAGTTACTGTTTAATAAGCGTGTGCTAATGCTCTTGCCCCTGTGCTTCGTGTGGGGCAGCAGGCAAGAGAATGTCCTTTACACCTGTCTCCAAAGATGACGCCTGTGGAGGGCTCTGGGAGCAGTTACCTTCTTCTGGACTGGGTCAAGTTTTTCATTCGGATGCGTCGTGTCCATAGTGTCCCCATTAGCCCACCTCCTTCCCTTCAAACCCCACAGACATCTGACTTCTCTGATTTTTTTTTTTTTTTTTTTTTTTTTTTTTTGGTCCCTGCACTCTGAATCCTTCTGCTACTTGCCTTTTTAACGTGCTAATTTAAAAATTGTGCCCACTTTCCCTTTTGGTGCAAAGGGTGGGAAGACAAAGAAGACATTTTCCTACTGCCATGCTAGCCCACTCTTTGGGCTCAGTTAATTCTTTGCTGCAATATGGACTGAACACCGTGGCCTGGGAGAAGGCTTGGTAAAAGTGACCTCACGAGAGGCCCAACATCCAGCTGGGAAGACACCTTCGGAGGTGAAAAATGCCAGCGTCTTACTCCCACGGAGCAGGAGGACAGCGACAACATGCTAAAATGGGTCAAACACCAGGCTTCAAGGCAGTGGGCTGGCTGCAATCAATCCTCATTTTCTGAGTGCTCATTAGAATTACATAACATCAGAACTGGAAGGCACCTTAAAGGATCACCCCCCCCCCCGCCCCCCCTCCAGTGCAATCTATTTTTGTAGAAAAGGAATTTGAGGCTGAGGAAAGTCCAGTGACCCAGCCCCAGTCACTTAGCCAGGCAAGACCATGGAAACGCAGAGTTCGGGGAGTCCCGATCCACACAGCCGCTGCTGCCATGGGGTGCCGTGTGCTCACTCTTGGGGAGCAGGGGCATAGAACCCCTGTCCCCAATAGTTTGCTGTGGGATTATAGAGAGCAGGGAAAGCCATTTTTAGAAGTGATCGTAGAGAATAAATCAAAATCCCAAAAATGTTCAGGGCCAATAATGCATGCTGGAAGACAAGTGTTTCCCAGCACTGAATATTACAGTCACCAGAGCATCTTTTTAAAAAATACGAATATCTAATGTCTGATGCTGACCAATTCCATCAGGATCTCAGGCAGTAAGGCCTGTGTAGGCATCTAGGTTGTTTTGAAGTTCCCCCAGGTAGTTTCCAGGTGCAGCCAGGGTAGAGAACCTTTTCTCTGGGAGGTCAGAGGGAACGAGGGTCTTTTTTGGTAAAGTGGCCAGAGAAGGCTGCATGAAAAAGAATGGATTTATATGCTGGACTTTGGGTCGAAATCAGAAGGGAGAGCTACGTCTGGGGTGGTCCCAAGATTCTTTGTTTCAATGCTGCTGGTCAGGAAAGAGTACTTTGAGGGCAAAGCTAACAACAAGAGCCTGTCACATTGGGATCCTCTTTGTGCCTTTGTGACCACCTTCTGCTTAATGATCTAGGGCAGTGGTCGGCAAACCGTGGCTCGCCAGCCACATGTGGCTCTTTGGCCCCTTGAGTGTGGCTCTTCCACAAAATACCACGTGGACGCGCGCACATACAGTGCGATTGAAACTTCATGGCCCATGCGCAGAAGTCAGTTTTCGGCTCTCAAAAGAAATTTCAATTGTTGTACTGTTGATATTTGGCTCTGTTGACTAATGAGTTTGCCGACCATTGATCTAGGGTAATGTCTGTCACCAGTTTCCCCCGTGGAGTGGGAGAGGCAATTTTAGAAAGGGTCCCACGCCCTGGGAGAGAGATGCCTGAAGCTCAGCAGACCTGGCCCTGGCTGACCTGCCTTTACTCTGAGAGTTCAACAGGAATCATATGGGAGGCAGGGGAGAGAGGGATTTTGGAAGCAATCTGAATAAACTCATCTAATTCATAGTAAAAGCCAAACTCCTTGCATAAGACTCTATGGCTACTTTAGTTGGGCCCCCATTACCTCTCTGACTGTACCTCCTCCTACAACTTCCCCTGTGCTTACTCCCCTGAGGCACACCTGCCTCTTCAGTGTCCTGTAAATAAACCATGTGGATTCCACTCATGCCATCGCGTCTTGGAACTAGCCAGTCCTGACTGGAATGTTCCTTCCCTCGGATATCCTCATGGGAAACTCCCTCACCTCAAGTCTCTGCTCAGGTATGCCCTTCTCAACATGGCCCTCCCAGACTGCCCTGTTTACAATCGCCATTCTCATCCCCAGAATTCCCAGCCAGTCTTTCTGCTCTGCTGACCTTTTCTCTCTTTTCCATATTCCTTCCAATCTCCTCACATCCTATAAAATGTACCTAGGTACTATGTTTATTGTGCATTATCTGATTTCTCCCACTCATGTACAAGCTTCCTATGGGCAAGACTTTATTTGATTTGATTTGATGATGAATTCTAAAATACTCTAACAGTGCTTATTCCATGCCAGATCCTCACTATGTATTTGTTGAATGAATGAAGTTAATTAGCAAGAGTCATATCAACCCATTTTCAAGAACTCAGTAAGCAATTAAATGTGCCTTAATCTTGAAATGTGAGCATACCCTACAATGAAAGCAAACCTTGCAACACATAAAAAAGACTGTAAAATTATTTGTCCTGCTTTCTAGAATTCACAGGTCAAGTCTATCTTGAAGGGAAGCAAGGAGAATCTGAGGAGGAGTGCCCCACACTGTGTGAAGCCTCAAAACAAAATGTTTAAAACAAACAAACAACCCAAGTTTCTCATGCCTTTGACTCCATTCATGACGTAGACATTTAGGAAGTTGTGGGGTTATTAAAAGTTCAGTTTTCACCAGAACCATCATTACTTTTTCTGACATTGAAATTACACAACCGCCCTTGCTGGTTTGGCTCAGTAGATAGAGCATCGGCCTGTGAACTGAAGGATCTGGGTTCAATTCTGATTAAGGGCACATGCCCGGGTTGCAGACTCGATCCCCAATGGGGAGCTTGCAGGGAGCAGCCAATTAATGGTTCTCTCTCATCATTGATGTTTCTGTCTATCTCTCCTTCTCCCTTCCTCTCTGAAATCAAAAAAAATAAATAAATAAATAAATAAATAAATAAATAAATAAATAAATAAATAAATAACACAACCCACATTCACATGGTGAGAGCATTGCTGCATGGGTTACAAAGCTGCCACTTTTTCAAAGAGTTGAAGGTGTCTTATATCACTCCCCACTTCTCTTTCACCACTTTACCTCCAGCTCCTATATCTCACCCAATCCCCAACTATCAATGCATATGGTTAGTGCAGTGGTCGGCAAACTGCAGCTCGCAAACCACATGTGGCTCTTTGGCCCCTTGAGTGTGGCTCTTCCACAAAATACCATGGCCTGGGCAAGTCTATTTTGAAGAAGTGGCGTTAGAAGAAGTTGAAGTTTAAAAAATGTGGCTCTCAAAAGAAATTTCAATCGTTGTACTGTTGATATTTGGCTCTGTTGACTAATGAGTTTGCCGACCACTGGGTTGGTGCAATTCCAGGTTGACTTCTCCAGAGGAGATCTCCTACCCCTCAAAAAACCCAGCTCAAATGTTCTCTCCTCTGGGAAGCCTCAATGATCAACTCTGGAGAGCTAGTTTCTTACTCCGTTATGGTTGCATAAGACCATCCATACAAAGCTTGCAGAGATATCACACTGATGCGCTTGTGTGTTTCCAGGACCCACTCCTCCTGCGTGAGGCACTCAAGGACAGTGATCTTGGCTTAGTCATCTTGCTTTCCTGAGCCACTGGTGCCTGGTGGAGAGCAAGTGCTCAAACCGATGCCTCTGGCACCAAGGACCTTGTAAAATTCATCATTGCACGTGGAGTTTCACAACGAAATAGCTTTTACCTAAACTGAGTCTGGCATTTATAATGGTTCATGAAAAGATCCTAATCAGTGAGCTAGATCACATAAATGAACAGTTTCGCTTCTAAAATTATTGTAGTCAACAACACAGCAGCAGAGAAATTAGGCCAACAGGGTCAGGTGAATATAGCAAAAATATATACTGAGTGGCCAGATTATTATGATCTCTGAACGCATAATAATCTGGCCACTCAGTAGATGATATAGATATAGATATAGATATAGATATAGATATAGATATAGATATAGATATAGATATAGATATAGATATAGATATAGATATAGATATAAAGATATAGATATAGATATAGATATTAGAAGCCCAGTGCATGAATTCATGCATGGGCAGGGTCCGGCCAGCCTGGCCAGGAGGAGGGGACATGGGCGGTTGGGGTTGGCTGGCCTGCCTGCTGGTCGAACTCCTGGTCGAGGGAACAATTTGCATATTAGCCTTTTATTATATAGGATATACACTGAGTGGCCAGATTATTATGCATTCAGAGATCATAATAATCTGGTCACTCAGTGTATATTTGAGTCAACATCCCTAAGACTCAATCCCTGTTACACAGCAAGCCCCTTTCAGGGCTGTGAGGGATTCTGCAGTAAACAGAGATTCAGAGAACACATTCTGCAAGATAAAGGGGTTGCCTCCAGAACTGGTCGAGACCATAAGAAAGACATCTCAGAACTGTGGTCATGGATCACCTCATCTGTCATCTGCAAAGCCGTAGAGCTCCAGTATCATCAGAGTTGGCAACAGGGGTCATAGTGGCATGTGTGCAAATGAGAAACTGATACAGGGGAGGGCAGGTCATTGCCAGGTACCCCCTTCTGTAATGGTTACTTACAAGGAATGCATTGGGCTGCTCCCTGAGTGTGGAGCCCGAAGACATTGACCTCCTGAACATGAGCTTGATGTTTTGGCCTGCAGGTAATTCCCAAAAGGAAGTGAAAAGAAAGGATCAAACATTCCTATGATGTTTTTGCCAGCTCTGCTCTAGCTTACGGTACTTGCATCTGCTTCATTTCTCCTCATCCGGAGCTCTTGGTATTCCCTGTTACCAAATTACTGTGGGTAGATACAGGACATCTTGAATGTTCTTCCAAGGATCCCTCCTTTTCATTAAGAAGGAACCCAAGAACTTTTGTTCAGAGTCCTTTCTAATATGTAGGACCAATTTCATTTCTTGATTATGGGAAACTCTTTTCATATTAGCTCAGTGCTTTTAATGTATCTCAAAACTCCGCTGCCATAGTTGTAGGTAGCTCTATATTATTACTCATAACCCACCAATTTTTAGAGATTGAATTATAACTTAGTTTTAGATGTTTGTCTATAGGAATCTGACCTGGGCTGTCACTCTCACTCCTAACTACCCACAAGCTAACAGACGAAAATCTAAGTCTTCCCTAAAGAAAAGTTGCTGAACAGTTTGGATAATAACAATTGCATGCTTGATAAGAGAGTCAGTCCAGCTAAATTAATAATGTATTTATGGCTTACGAGTTTTCATATCTGTTTTATTCAAGACATAGCATTCCTCACCATTTTACCTAACAGTTTTATTATTAAATATGTTCCTCTTATTAGCCATTCCTATAAAATACTCATCAGAGAACATCTGGCAAAGAGGAAGGTGATGACCTGATTCTCAGGTTCTGGATGAACCAAATCTTCAGTGAAACAAATAAGCTGAGAACCAGAAGCTTCTCGCGGATTTGAAACCAGAACAGATCAGAAGTACAGGCCTATGAAATACAAAGAGAGGGCTGTCTCTCATTAGCTGGGAGAAAGACAACTGACATAATTTGGAGGTGTTGCTAGGATACCATACTGATCATTTAAAACCATAGAACAGTAATTGGTAACTTGGAGCAATTTTGCCCCCCTGGGAACATTTGTCTATGTCCAGAGTCATTTTTTTAAAATATTTTTTTATTGATTTCAGAGAGGGAGGGAGAGGGAGAGAGAGAGAGAAAAATCAATGATGTGAGAAAATCACTGATTGGCTGTCTCCTGCACGCCCCCTACTGGGGATCGAGCCCGCAACCCGGGCATGTACCCCAACCTGAAATCGAACCGTGACCTCCCAGTTCATAGGTCAAGCTCAACCACTGAACAACACTGGCTGGGCCAGAGTCATTTTTGGCTGTGACAACCTAAGGGGTGCTATGGGCATCTGATGGGTAGAGGCCAGGAATACTGCTAAAGATCCCACAGTGCACTGCATAGCCCCACAACAAAAGAAGAATCCTGTCTAAACTGTCAATAGTACCAACATTAAGACAACCCAGCCATAGGGACATTAGAAAAATCGAGTGCAAGAAAATAATACAAAACCATAACAATTAAAAAGTGACGATCACAAAAAGGTAGAATCAGCTTTATGAGCTACACTAGAGGCCCGATGCATGAAGATTCATGCAAGAATGGGCCTTCCTTACCCTGGCTGCCAGCAGCGCCTTTGCTCTGGCCGGAGCCGCCTTTCTGCTCTGGCCTGAAGCCGCCTTTCCACCTTTGCATGCTGCCCAGAGGCCCAGAGCTTCTGGGGTGGTGCGGAATGCCTGCGTCCCACCCCCCCCCCAGTGGCTTCGTGCCTTTGTATGCAAATTAACCCTCCATCTTTGTTGGGTTAATTTGCATACTCACTCCTGATTGGCTGGTGGGCATCGTGAAGGTATGGTCAATTAGCATGTTACTCTTTTATTAGGTAAATAGTGAATATGCTCCAGATAATAAACCAGGGAAATTAGAAATAAACGTAAGGTGTGGGTTGGACTTCCTTAGAGGTCATGTCAAGGGAGAAAGGATACACCTGGATGATCAGCCCAAAAAACCTAGAGGCCCAGGTGAGAAATTGGGAAGATGTGTCTGAAAAATGTTTAATTTACTCAAGGGTCAGAGTAGGGCCTCCAAGGTCCAGGGGTCCTGGATTCTGCCTAAAACAGTCCACATCATCACGTTTCTTCTGGTTTTAAACATTGCATGGACCTCACAGTGCTGCCCGAAGGCCTAGCTCCACAGGGCAGATTGGGTAGTATAACATCAAACTTGAAAGGGTTAAAATGTTGAGTCAAACATTGACTCCCAAGCCTACTATTAGCCCAGCACACCAGAGTTATTCTGGGTCCTCTAAGAACCAGACATCAAGATAGGACTAAATATGCAAGACATGCATTCGGGGAAACATTTGAGAGAGAACACCAGGGAAGAACTGGAAAAGTCGAGGAAAGCCAGTCCAAGGCTGTGCCAGTCTGATCCCTCGTAAGAGTGAGAGGGGAGCAGGCAGGGAGGTTGGCTGGAGGCAGATAACCTGCCACAGTTCTAAGGAGAGTTTGGCAAGGCTCTGTGGGAGTCCCAAGTCCAAGTTGTTCATCAGAGGAGTCCTTGCCTCCAAGAACAAGTCTGACTTAGTACCTCTTCCCCACACAGTCACTGGCTGAGAGCAGCCTGTGTGAAATGTGGCCTCAAAGACAACCCAGCAATGGGCTTCAGAAAACAGGCCAGGGCGCTTGGCCAACCACATTCCCTGCAGCCCAAGATCTGACAGACACATTCCCATGGGACCAATGGTGGGATGAGACTTGAGTCACCTCCCAATGAAAACTATGCTCAGAAAAATGAATCCATTTCCATTAAAAAAAACCAAAACACTTTTCTGTGTATCTCCATTAGCATGGCCTAATACTATCACTTTTGAAAAATTCTAACCCTACCTCACCTGGATTTTCCCTCAGTGAGGAGAGCTAGGGCCTCAATGTCTCTCTGGCAGGAATCCCCGGAGAAGAGCTGGGACCGAGGGTGAGAATTCAGGAGATGAGGAATCATAAGCAGCTGGAATGGACAGTCCCTGTCTGTAGCGTTTTCTTCTTCCAAAGACTGCTTTGCATTTATTTCTCTACATTTTGTTAATAAACAAGAGAATATTCTTCAGGCTGTTCTGTATCTACTGACATGTTACTCATGTTTACCACACACACACACAAAATACTGTTGAAGGACATTGCAGCTGCTCCTAGGCAGGGTCTGCCCTAGCAACTGTATTGTACTGATATCTAGCATGACCTGTGGCCAAGGACACCTCCCCCTGCTGAGTCCCAGAGGGACGCAGCCCATGCCAAGGCATCGGAAGAATTCTGCCAGGGCGGCTTTGACTTTCCTGTCTTGACTCCAGTCCCAAAAACATGGTGTGACTTAATACAATAGTCTGCACAGTGGTGCTTGCCCTCAAGGATGCTCTAATGCAATGATGTGAACAAGAGAAATATTAAAGTTCCTATTTTTATGGATTTACATTTTCAATTTTGTGTCATCGTACATCTACAGTGACACATCATTTCCACATAAATAAATATACATCATGTGTACATGCTTTAATACAGAAAGTTTGTAGACCGCTGGTACTGGAGTAGGTCTTAATTATTTTTTTAATATATTTTATTGATTTTTTACAGAGAGGAAGGGAGAGGGATAGAGAGCTAGAAACATCGATGAGAGAGAAACATCCATCAGCTGCCTCCTGCACACCTCCCACTGGGGGTGTGCCCGCAACCAATGTACATGCCCTTGACCGGAATCGAACCCGGGACCTTTCAGTCCGCAGGCTGACGCTCTATCCACTGAGCCAAACTGGTTTCGGTAAAGAGTGAAAAAGAATTGTATAAAACAAGTGAAAAGGGAACTACTCTGGTTGATAAAGGGTACTTGGGATCAGAAAGTGTTGCCCAGAACCTGTGGGAATCTGAGCAACACAAACAGAAAACCATAGGCAGCTGCAGAAAGTGATCTGAGAGGTATCGTCTTTGGGGGAGGAAGACAAGTTAGAGGTGGGCAAACTCCTGAGCAAGGCCATCAGTGTAAGGACCCAAAGAGCAATAGAGAGAGAACTAATTAGGGGAAGCATCCCAGGTAGGAGTAAAGAATTGTGAAGAAAGAATTGGATGATTTTCCTAGTCAAACTGAGTAAATGAGTAACTACCGTAGCTCTTAAAGGGGCATCTGTGGCCATGGGTGTCTGCAGGGAAGGGACAATCAAGGATGTCTGCTTAGCTGAGCACCATCTACAGAACTGGCAAGGAAGACTAAAAAATTCTTAAGTCCCCTTCCGTTTCTGACATTCTAGAACTGGAAGACCACAAGGTCCAAAAGCAATACTTTCCTTTAGCACTCCAAAGTGGAGTCCCGTGCCATTTTTGACAACCTCCAAAAGCAAAAAAGATTCCTTTTTCAAGGGAGTGAGGATAGACTCCCACCCACTGAACTACAAACAAACCTGCAGGGCTCTGGACAAAAGCAAAAATTGTTCGTGAAGAGCAGGAGTGGTTAACTTACTAGCAAAGATGGTTCATCAAGAGGAGGCGTAGTGCTATGTGGTTTGGGTGGGTGGTAAACAGAAGTAGGGTGGAGGTCAGGCTCTTGCTATACACACCAAGATGCCCTGTGCTTGCTCCTTAGGACTTTTGATGTTTCCGGGTTGCATGCCTTGCTCTCTGGTGCCTTGGGCAAGGGTCTGCACACAGAGGTTTTTGCCCCAGTGGGGGATAATCCTTGAAAGCCTCTATACACCCCCTCAACCCTGGGCTCCAAGGCAAGAACATGCCTCTGGCTCAGACTTCCTTCTCTCTACTCACTGATGGCTGCCTCATCTTCTGTCTCGGTCTCTGTCCCTGTGCCCTCTTGCCTGGCGCCTGGTGCGCCGCCTTTAACCTTCCTTGTCTTTGGCTTTCAGTCATTCCCAGCTCCACTTTCTTCTTAACTTCCTTCCAGCTTTAACCGTTGTCCTCTGGCTTCACACTGACTTAGCTGTGCACCAGCACCTGCTCAGTACCACACAAAGGAGGGAGCCTCAAGGAATTGTTGCGAGTGTACTTAAAATATTTATTATATGTCTACTAGAGGCCCAGTGCATGAAATTCGTGTACAGGGGTGGGGGTGTGTGTCCCTCAGCCCAGCCTGCACCCTCTCCAATCTGAGACAACCCTCTCACAATCCAGGACTGCTGGCTCCCAACCGCTTGCCTGCCTGCCTGCCTGATTGCCCCTAACCACTTCTGCCTGCCAGTCAGATCACCCCCTAACCACTCCCCTGCCAGCCTGATTGATGCCTAACTGCTCCCCTGCTGGCCCGATTGCCCCTAACTGCCCTCTCCTGCCAGCCTGGTCACCCCAACTGCCCTCCCCTACAGGCCTGGTTCCCCGCCCCAACTGCTCTCCCCTGCCAGTCTGGTCACCCCTAACTGCCCTCTCCTGCAGGCCTGGTCCCCCCGCAACTGCCCTCTCCTGCAGGCCTGGTTGCCTCCAATTGCCCTCCCCTGCAGGCCTGGGTACCCCCCAACTGCCCTCCCCTGACAGGCCAGTCACCCCTAACTGTCCTCCCCTGCAGGCCTGGTCCCCCCTCCCCAAATGCCCTCCTCTGCCAGCCCGGTCACCCCTAACTGCCCTCCCCTGCAGGCCTGATCGCCCCCAACTGCCCTCCCTTGCAGGCCTGGTCTCTCCCAACTGCCCTCCCCTGCTGGCCTGATCACCCACAACTGTCCTCCCCTGCAGGCCATCTTGTGGTGGCCATCTTGTGTTCACATGGGGGTGGCCATCTTATGTGCTGGAATGACGGTCAATTTGCATATTACCTCTTTATTATATAGGATTTCATTGAGAAAAATAAAGTCCAATTGAAGACCTAAGTGAGAGATCTGCTGATGAAGAACCAAGTCCTACAGCCAACATCTGGAGCCATCACAGAAGGACAAGCTAAACTGGAGAGCTTTGTCTTTAATGAAAAATCTATCACAACTTCTCTCTTCCCAGATGTCACCATCAAAAAGCAGCAGAAAAAAATATAGCCATTAAGACTGAAAATGAAGGGGAATAGAGAATATAAGATGCATTTACAAAGAAGGAGCAGAGGCTATAATGTAATTGATTTCTCTCCTATCCTCCTGATCTCTCTTCCATTACATCTGCTTTTCAACCACAGCATAAAATCTTATTTCGATACTAAAAACAAAATACCTCCCTGTGGCCTCCCAGGCACATAGGTTTCAATGGTGCTTCTGGAAGGCTAACCTGGGGGACATTTCTCTGGTTTCTCTGCTCCTCTAATCTACGAGCAGATGTGCCCGCTAGGCAAACCTGACTTTCATGCTCTGCCCTGGCTTCCCAGGAAGCGCCCACTGTTTCTGTGACACTTGACCACATCATCACAGCTTCCGATGCATATGAACGAGAACTGGCACTGGGAGTTGGGAGCTGAGCAGTTCAAAACCAAAGCCAGATGGTATAGCCTGGCATCTCTGAGAGTCTACCCATCTAAAGCTTGGCCAGGAGACCTTTATAAATATTAAAATCTGATTTTAAAAATGAGTGTTTGAATTCCAAAGGGGAACTACAGCAGTGTCCCATCCCACTTCACACAAGACAAAGACTCGATATGTAGTTAAGATATAAGCAAGCTCTACTCTACCCCAAAGACCCAGCTTAGAGTCAAGGCCACAGGATGTAGCTACTCAAAAGACAGCCCCGAAAGCATTCAGTGAAGTGTGCTTGGGAGGGTGTTGGTCTCAAGGGCCCTTTTCAGAACTGTGGGCCAGCTCACCATCTTCACTCAGGCTGGGTCTTTCTCTGAGGCTACTAAAAGGCTGAGCATGTTGGATTATGGCAGGGTACAAGACAGGTGTGTGACTGCAGATTACTCCCTTTGTACCACCCAAGCATACCACTGAATCTATGATCTCATTCTGGATTCAGCCCATCATAGGCCGCACGGCTTTGCAGTTACCTGAGATACTGTATGGTTTCCCCTTGGGCCTGGGCAAAGAATCTAATCCCTGGGAACTCACTAATCAGCCCATATAGAAGGAAATTAGTCAGTCCCCTCCCTAGTATGTGTTCAGAAGAGCCAAAGTATCCCCTCTTTCCACAAAAGTAGCATTTCTATATGCACATTGCTCCCTTAAATTCTACTCTTAGTAGTGAGCCCAAGCTTGGAGGCAGATTGTGTCAGCCCAGGCTTGGCACTCATAGGGATGAAGAGCACTTTTCACCTGACTTTAGGAGCTCTTCTCTATCCCTATTTGCGTCTCTTTCATCCCAACCTAAAATGCAGACTCCACATTCTTGTCCAGGCCAAAGTAGCTCAGCCGGGGAAACATGAATCCATTACTAGCACTCTCCCTGGAAAAAAGAGAAGCTGAACAAACATTGCTCCAAGCTTAAAAAAGTGAGTGCAGGCGTCCCCTGAAAGAGGCCTTCTACTCCAAACCAATGTCACAGCACTTGGGTATATGTTCCACTGCTAATGATAACCATGAGCCATAGTAGTGAGTGCAGGAGAGAAAATCAGGAGTGAAGAGGTTGACACAGAAGAAGACGAGAGAACTATCCAGACAGAAATGGCCAACCGAAGAGATGCAATAAGACCTGGCAACCTGGAACTGTGGCACACTTCAGAGAGGGCATAGCTATCATGCATTTTTTTTTATAGCAAAGGTGGAGATTTATTGAAGAACAAATACAGACTCCCACATGGGGAGGGGGGAAGGGTCCCCTCATGCACTTCTTATGACCTTTCCAGCTGAAATAAGAAGTAGGTAAAACAGTGTTGGAGAGGTTGAGCCCCCTGCCAGTTCCAAAGTGCAGAGGCAAAGCCAGAGGCCCTGTCTCTGGATCCTAGGTCAGTACTTCTCTACTCTCCCACAGCGATGGCAGGAGAGCTAACTGTCTACTTTTAAACTAGATCATTTAAATTAGGGAAGTAAAGACACAGTCATCTAGGTCATAATAAAGAAGTGGCCCACGCTTCATGGACATTGTGGGGGCTAATCCGTGGCAGTTTTAAGGCAGGGCCCTTTCACTCCCAGGATTTTGCCCCAAACAAAAGGAGGGTAGGGCCCATCAGGAAAGATGCAGACTCCTAATAGCTTTCATCATTCTTCCCATCTGGGACTCACCCAAAGAGGCACACACCCTAATGCCAAGTAAGACTGGGCACTCACTTCTCCATGGGATAAAGCCAGGGGACTCCCAAGGAAACTCCAGCTGCTCTTGGGGTCTGTAGGCTGATGGGCTATTTCCATTGTTCACATTCTCTCTTCCAACATTCTTCTCCCTTTGAGGAGTGTGGGAAATCCCTTGGCACTGGGCTGTTCAGAAGAGCCATGTTGGATTATGCAGAGAAGCTAAGGGCTTCCTTAGGTCTGTCTTCCTGGGAATAGAAATGTCCTTGGGTACTTGGCCCCACCACTGTCATGTTTCAGCAATTCTACCATCATATATATATATATATATATATATATATATATATATATATATATATATATATATATATATATATGTGTGTGTGTGTGTGTGTGTGTGTGTGTGTGTGTGTGTGTGTGTGTGTGTGTGTATTTGCATTCATCCTTGATCATGTCCAGCATTCTGAATCTAAACTTTTACATTTCATTCTGAATTTGTCCACAGCTGGTTTGAACTTGCCATTTTGATTGTGCCCAAGCCCATGTTGTCGATTATGAAGGCAACTAGTGGTGATGGTGGTGGTAGAAGTGGGGAAGTGAGAAGACCTCTTTTGGCCTGTTCACTCACTAATATACAGGATAATCATGATGTACATGGACGCATTTTGTACACTGTAAGTCACCATTAAATCATGAATCATCACTATAGAGATTATGGCATTCTCAAGGTGTGTTTTCTCTTGGCTTCGTGCAGAGCCAAGACCAAAGAGATTTAAATTAGATGTTCTGATGGGACAGTGATAACAAAGGCAGGTGTCTCTCACAGTGTACGTATAGATCAAACAAGTCAGGTTAACACATATCCAAAATCTGGTATTGAACTGCTTACTCTGAGCATTCCTTCTGCATATCAAGAAACAATTATTTTCTAGAAGTCTCCTAGTTCAGGTACAATGGTCATTCAGAGTATGAGAATGCCCCTGAAAAAAAAAAAGAAAAAAGAAACAGGCTTCTCTTTTGTTTTTTGACCTGTCACTTAATCCTTAGGTAAAAGATACCATGGAGTTACCCTGTTCCATGATGCTCTTTCCAATCACATCCGTATTTATTTAAGGCATGTCTGTCTCTCTTGCTAGACTGTAAACTTCAAGACCGTAAGGATCAAAATGATTTTTGTTCAGGCATTGCATTTCTAGTGCCTAGCATAATGCTTGTCACATAATAGTCACTCAATAAATAACATGTGAAATAAGTAAATGTACTTGCTACTTAAAGCACTCGGAGATGAATCAAGCAAGATCCCTGCTGTTCACAATCCCACAGGCATGAAATAGCAACTCTGAAATAGGCTACTATGAAAAGTGACTCGGTACAAGAATGATAAAATTCTACTGCTTCTGATTTGCTGAGCCTCTTTTTATCTTTTCTATGTGAACATCAACCCATTTAAGGAGTATGACTCACTCCAATGCTATTAGCGTGTCCCTACCCCTAACCCAACATTTCACCCCTGGTGAACAACACAATTCCACCTTAAGTTGGTTCAGCGTATACTTGTTGGCACCACGGGGATGCCTCTACATTTTCAAATAATTGAGGCCACTTCAACAGACATCCTAATTAAATCTGCTGAGTAATTTTGGTTTATATGAAACCAGTAGCCCACATCAGGGCCTACATCTGTGTTTACGGAATGACTCTCACTCTCAGGCATGTCTGCCGCAACGTGTGATGTGAAATCCGAAAGCACGAGGCTCCAGCTCTGAGCTGCTGTGTGTGTTTGGTTGGTAGCTTGGAGCTGGTGTTTATTGACAAGCAGGAACACGGGAATGAGTAATCATTATAAGCATTCTTTGCACATTTTTATCTCCCGTTAGCAAAGCACATCCCCAAGCCTCTCTGTCCTCATTCTGCAGATGGGGAAGCTGGAAGGCTGGCCAAGACCTAGGGTCCCAGATGCCTCTGAGATTCAGTGGGATGGAAGCGAATGATAGAATAGATAAGCTGACACTTGGTATTTTTGTGACCTTGGCTGGTTATTCATTCATTTGTCCATTCATTCATACACTCACTCATTCAACAAATACATTTTGAGTACTTGTTCTATATCTGTCACTCTGTTAGAGAACATAACAGATGAACCATGGTCGAGAAAGAAAAGAGAAATAGAAGGCAAATTACTTTAAAATATATGGATTCACCCTAGCCAGTTTTTCTCAGTGGTAGAGCATTGGCCCATGGACTGAAGGGTCTCAGGTTGGATTCCAGTCAAGGGCTGCTAGCTCGGTTGCAGGTTCAATCCCCAGTTCGGGGAACATGCGTGAGGCAACCAATCGATGTGTCTCTCACATCCATGCTTCTCTTCCTCTGTCTCTCCCCCTCTCTCCCCCTCTCTCTAAAAATATCAATGGAAAAAAGTGTCATCAGGTGAGGATTAATATATATATATATATATATATATATATATATATATATATATATATATATGTATGTATATATATATATATATATATATGTATATATGTATGTATATATATATATATATACTCATAATGTTAGAAAGGAGAAATCTGTTTTTGTGGACACTTATTGCATAATAAAGATAGAGATCTAACCTACTTCAGAACCTTGAGAATGTTCTCCTGGAAAAGCACAATTTAAGCTGAACCTCAAAGGATGGAAAAGATGTTTAGACAGAAACAACCTGTACCCTGCCTATTTCACAATTCCTGGATGGCAAACAAATGAGACCAAAGGTAATCTCCCAGGCCAACCATAAAGCAAGAAACTAGTACAACAACTACATAAACTCCCAATAATCAGGAAACAGCATTGTAAATTCATGTCCTTAGGTGACAAGGTTCAAGAATTTAAAAAAAAAAAAAAATGTTCATCCGGCCATCTCAGAGAGTCTGGCTCTTGAGAGGCCACATGTGCTGAAGTTCTCCATGCTGGGTTTTGCTGAGCATCTGACTGTCCCTTAGTCACTTCACAGGACGTGCAAGCAGCATTCTCATCCATGGCCTGCACTGACTCATCTCGGCCCTTCCCAGGTCTCTCAGCACAGTACCTCTGCTCCCTGAAGGAAATGTGACTGCATCGTGATAATGCTTAGCACTTACCCAGCACATCACCCAGGGCTGTCTCAAAGCATTTTGCAAATAATTAATAAGTTCGCCTAGTGACTGCAGCGGAGCCTCTAGCCTCTCAGCACCAAGGGGTCTAGGCTGGAGGGGATGATGTAAATTAAGTGCAAAGCCTCAGTCCAGCCTGGCTCTGGGACACAGAGCTAGTGGGGGGCTGTGCAGGAGGGCGAGGCCCTGAGTCACGCGGGGAAGCATTCACATACGCATGGCCATGGCTGTGTGTGGTGCCCACGGGGAGACCCAGGGTTGGAGGCTGCAGCAGGGAGTTCTGGAGGGTGGAGACGGGAGTCCTGGGGAAGTGGCTTGCTTTCCTTAAGAAGTTGTGGATGTGATTTGGGGACGAGCTAGACTCTGACTTGGAAGCCTGTGTGTGTGTGTTGACATGAGTGGGAGAAGGTGACGTGATGAGAATACGTATATTCACTCACCTACGGGAAGGCCATAGTAAGCACATGTGTCTTCAGGTTTGTCTCTGACTCTAGAATCTATTTCTACTCCATCCTCAGCATTACCTTCAATCCTGCTCGGGCCTACGAATACCACCTTCTCGGGATATGAGCAGAGTGGTGTAGAAGAGTAGCAAATGGAGCTATGTCCATGCCCCCCCTGTGACCCACCTCCTTGCCCTTCAGGGAAAGGCAGAGACAACAAGGCCTCACAGATTAAGAAGCAAAGTCTAGCTTTTAGTATAAAAGGACCAGAGACACAAACATCTGCAGGGCCCAGAGCTTGGCGTCTTAGCAGGGTCAGGAGGAGTGGGAGAGGAGAGCAGAGATGCCCCCAGATGATGCCAGCCTGTCCCCATCCTCCTTCCTGCCTGGACCCTCGTGTCTGGAAGGTACCACTCAGCATCCAGAGGTGCTAATAGCCACCGCGGCTGACAGCCTGGCTTGTCAGTGGCCACGGGCCATCTGCGGGCTGACACTTGAGTTCATTGACAGGAATAGCTAGGTTTTGCTTTCCATCGCTCCTTCTCCCCAGCTCAGGCAGCTGCAGGCGGTGGCAGCGATCCATAGCTCCTATCCAGTGAGCCAGGCACAGGAAAACCATAGCCCATGGGCCGAAGGTAGCGGAGCTCCTCGAGTACCAACAGGCAGAGGCTGATGCCCAAGGCCATGGGCATAGCACCCCACCCACACCCCTCAAAGCAATATTTTAGGAGACCAAAGGGGCCGTGTCTACTGCCCTCACTTTGCACACAGAGAAACCACAATCCAAGAAGCTCCAAGCTAGCATGCATATTTCATTGGGGTCCAAAAAAAGAAAAAGAATGAATAATTTCCTGTTTTACTGGATCTATATTTCTTGAGACAGAATAATACCGTACCTAATGTATATGCTTCATCGTAATCTATATAAAGTCTTATTGAATAAATAAATGGGGGACTGTGTTCAGCTAGTTTTCATCACTGTGACAAAGACATGAGTCAGGATGGTCCAGCTTTGCCTCTGTCCCCTTCTCTTTTTGCCCCGTTACTAGGAAACCAGGATGGGTTTGTATGTTAAAAAAAATCTCATCCATGTTTATCTCGTTATCATCTGCTTTCAGCTACTCTGTCCTACTGGAAACAGGAAGAATGCATCACTGGAACCCATCCTACGGAGTGGTAGACTGAGGCCCAGAGAGCTAACCAAGCAAACCTCAGAGAGCTCCCAGGCAGAGAGTCTCAGTTCTGCTGTCGGCAACAGAGGCTCAGGTCGAGTCCCACCTCACGGCAAGACCCTTTGCCCGGGGAAGCTCTGCTGCAGGGTGAGGTATGGTTCCTGGTGGCTGGTGGGAGAGGCCCGGACCTGCTAAACAACAAACCCAGGCAAGTGCCAACTGTTTGAGGAATCCCCTGTCATCTCCCAGGCAACAGGACATGGCAGAGGGTGCTGAGAATGAGAGAAAGCCCAGAGGCAGGCAGGACTGAAGTAATACAAGAGAACCTCGAGCCATTTGGGGTCTCTGATTAATCTCAGTTGGAGCAACTGTGCCCAGCTCCAAGCTACTGAAAGCATTTTTATGAGGCAGCCTACACCTATCTCCTTCTCCCAGTCTGCTCCTGCCCCAGGGTCAACGCTGACAGGAAGTGGTCTGACCTTATTAACATGTCTATCATTTTAAGGGATTGAGGGCCACAGGACAGCTTGGAGACTGGGGGAGGGAGGGCACAGATCTATGACGGGCAGAGAGATGATGAGGACTTGATCCCTGGAGGAGGCTGTGAGCAGGTGTGTGCTGGGGAAGAGAAACCCTATCCCTCTCACAAGTGCCTGTCCACATCAAGGCTGGCTGACCCTGATAGTGCCACACGTAGCAAGACACGGAAGGCCTGGCTGAGGCTGTGGATGCTGCCTCACAGACTGGACATTGCTTGGTCCAGTCCAGGTAGTTGGTGAGGCCTCACCGTTAACTCCCTGGCTAGAGTCACAAGACAGAAGAAGGCACAGTGGGATGAGCTGAGGAAAGGGGGCAATGAGCTACACTAGAGAAAAGGAGCCCTCCAGGCTAGAGATTCACTCCTCCTAGCAGTAAGCTGGCTGTTTGGGGGGCAGTGCTTGGCCACTAAAGGTAGCAATGCCCCCATCCCACCCCATGCCACTGCCCTCCCATTTCTCAGAGCCAAAGGACAACAGGCAGGCAGAACACGGGTTTCCATCTGAAGGCTGTAGGCCAGGATCTGGGGTGCTTGATAAAAATACCTGTCTGCAGTGGGGGTAGAAGTCTGTGGTTTTTTGGTTTTTGTGGTTTTTAAAAATATTTTTAAAATTATATATATATACATATTGATTTCAGAGAGGAAGGGAGAGAGAGAGAAAGAGATAGAAACATCAATGATGAGAGAGAATCATTGATCGGCTGCCTCCTGCATGCCCCCTAACTGGGAATCAAGCCAGCAACCCGGCACATGCCCTTGACCAGAATCGAGCCCAGGATCCTCTATTCACAGGCCGATGCTCTATCCACTGAGCCAAACCAGCTAGGGCAGAAGTCTGTGTTTTAATCTGCCCCTCCCCCAGGTGATTCTGATGCAAATGTCCAGCAGCCTTCACTTCCTGCTTTTCCAGGTTTGTTTCAGCCACCTACTCACCGTCCCATAAAGCCCCCAGGCCCAAGGTCCCAAAGCTCCCAGCTCCCAGTCTCATCTGTTCTCCCTCCTCAGACAACAGAAGTACCCTCACTCTCAGTGTTCAGGGCTCCAGGAGTGTCTTAAGCCCCAGCTTAAGTTAGGGTGCTTCTAAGTGACAATCTGATTGTCAAGGAAGACTCTCTCCCCGTCTTGGGTGTGGGCTCCTTACAGTCTTCACTTGTCACTGCCTTTCCCATCCCAGAGATTCTGCCTAGAAAAGCAATTTGTGACCATTGGTCTCCCCTGGAAGGCACTGGGCGACAACAGCATTAGCCTTAAAATTAGTCTGGGATGAAACGTGTTTTCCCAAGAAACAGAAAGCTGCAGAATAAGATGGCATCGCGGCCTAATCAGGTCAGGGTTCCATGATTACATTAGCCTCTGTCTTTAGATACAGGCAAAGTAAATGGCTAACGAGCGGGTATTAACTGAGACAGGAGAAAAAGCACCCTTTGATACAAAGAGGGGTGGGAAGCTGAAAACATAATAAAGGATGTGAAATAAGTGAGGAAGGAGAAGTCCCAAGAAAGCCCTTGCAACTGACCAGAACTTCTGGATGCAGCCAGGTTCCCTCTCTCCCAGGAACCGTTTAAGAAGTGATGTCCCCTTCTCTCCAGGTGCGCCTCTCAAGCCAACTTCCCCTCCTCTGCTCGAGACCCCCAAGGCCAGGTTCCTGGCACAGAGGGCATGACATGACGAGCAGTCCTGGAGCAGGTCGCCCTGGTGGCCTGCCTTCCCTCCTTACAGGAAATGCTTTATTCTGGGGACAGATGACTTGGCCGGCAGGCTGAGGCCATTCCCTGGGCCCAGCCAGCTTTCCTGTGGCTGCCTCTCTCACGAGCAAGGCCAGGCTCCTCACCAGTGGAGTGAAGCCGTGTTTGGGGTGTCATGGGGACTCTACAGGGAGGCAGCTCCCCGATCGTTTGCTTCCTTAGGGTGCGCTGCAATGCAGCTTCGGCTGCTGGGGCTCCCTGCCCGCCTCTGGGGAAGTGTAATTTTCTGATCCCTGCTCCAGGGAGAGCAAGCACACCGCCGGCATCCCATGGGGTGGGGTCCTGAGCTCCATCATTCTGCTCACCTGTGCCCAGAAAAGTGGTAGGAAGGAAATGAGAGGCTAAGTCCCAGGAGCTGTCTCCCAGGCGCGGACTGGCACACACAGGCAAGTGTGTCTTCTCACACTGTGGACCCAAAGCGCCTACCTGGCTCCCTCTACAGGCGGGAGCAGGAACTGCATGTTCGTTGCCTGTCCTGCCTTCCCCACAGACATCCCATCCCCTCCCAGGCCTGAATCTGGAAGATCAGCGGCAGCACCCCTACTCCGAACTTCTGGGCCTAAAACAAACAGCTGGGACCATTGGCTATGCGGAGCCCATCTCTGCTAGACAAAGTGCGGTGTTCAAGAAAGCATTACAAAACAGGCAACGGGTTTCTCCTTTTCCCTTTCTCCCACATAAACTCCCATTTGTCTGATTTCACTTTGGTCATTTACAAAATACTTAGGGATTTATGTTTCTAAAAGCAAAAATTTTTTTTAAAAGTGATTTGAATATAAAAATGTAAAATCCTGTGTTTTACCTATATCAGGATATGTAAGATTTCAGAATCTTAGTACTTATGTCATCTACATGGAATTTTAGGTTTAAGCTGATGTTGAACCAAATTCATGTATCTCAGTTTGTAGGGGGGAAGGGGGAGAGAACATTTTCCTGGGCTGGGGTTCAGTGCGGGAACCTGGCAGACCCTTCCAAGCTTCCCACATCCTTGGCAAGCCTAGCCCAGACCTTGAGCATTGTTTGAAGGATGCCTGCAGGCATGCAGTTGATGGCTGGAGGGAACGGCGGGCATGCAATTAGCAAATCTATTAAAACGGGATGGGTTTTGCAACACTTCCACTCAGCTTACTCTGGGAGGATTGCAGCATCTCACCTGGGCCACTGCGGATGTGTTTTCCCCCAAACCAGGGGCTGCTCTGATAGGTAGGCTCCCGTTTAAATCATTAGCTGAGGTAGGGAAGGTGCTGGGGGCTGGAGGGACGGGGGAAGGGGAAGGAGAGGGGGAGCCAGGGGAATCAGCCCAGCCTTCCTTCTGACTGAGCATTTCAAATCCCATCCAGTGCCATTCCCGCTTCCCTCCTGAGGAGTCAAAGGGAGAAACTGGGAGGATGTTGATTTTCAAGTGCATCATCTGCCCATTTGGTGGAGTGCTAAAGAAAGGATGGGACTTGGAAGAAGGACTGTGTGTGAAACCCTGAAATTTGGAAGCCAAGGAGAAGGAGGGGGGAGAGAAAGGAGCTGAAGTGAGAGAGAGAGAGTAGGAAGAGAGGACTCTCTGAAGGAAGAGAGGGAGAGGGATAGGGAAAAGGGGCAGGATGAGACAGAAAAAAAATAGACACGGGGGAGACTGGAGCAGAGAGACCACGGTGGAGAAAGAAGGATGCCCGGCTATCCTGCGGGTCTCCCCAGAAGTGGTGAGGAGGATGTGGGATTGGGAGCTGGCAGCCCCCTCTTCTCCTACCCCTGGGTCCACAACTGGTTAATGCCAGTCGGTCCCCTTCGCAGTCACAGCAGCGCCTCGCCGCGCAGCGCGGTGCAGACTCGAACCCAGCTCACCAGATCGCATCGCCGGGACCAGCGAGCAAACCCCGTGCTGCAAGCAGCTGCGCGCGTGTGAGTGAGCGGGTGTGTGCGCGCGTGCACACAGCCAGCACCTCTCTCCCTCACACGCAGCTCACACTCCCTCCTGCCCCCCTGGGCTCTCCTTCCTCCCCCTCCCCTCCTGCTCTAACGGCTCAGCGTCTCCGTCTCCGGCACAGCAGACCCCGGTGGTCCCCGGTACCTGGGATGAAGAGCAGGGCGGTGTGGCGGAGAAGACGACCCAGCAGGCGGGGTGGTACATCTTGAAGGCTGCGGTGTCTCTCTGGGCTGCGGCTGCGGGGCTGGCTGCCGCTTCTGCTGCTGCTGCTCCGGCTGCCTGCCGCCTTCCTCTGTGCTGAATCCTGAGCAGGTTTAAATCCAATGTTTGCAAAGGGAGGGAGAGAGCAGAAGAGAGAGGGAGCAAGAGAGAGCGCGCGAGCGAGGGGCGCAGCCAGGCAGCAGCGTCTCTGGGTTTTTTTCTCGCACAAACACACAACTGGTGAGAAGCATCAGCGCCAAGCTGTGCGGGGCTCCGAGCGGCCCTCCTCCGAGGCCCGCATTGGCTCCACTCTCCCCAGCGTCACCCGGAGACTCTCCTATTTGGGAGGCTCTACTCGGAGGGTAGTTGATGCTGCCGCTGCCTCGCCACTCAGCCTCCGGAGCCCAGCCGTGTGCGCTGGCACCGTGTACATATGCCAAGCGGGGTGTGTGGCTCCTGTGGGCACACAGCAGCGCCCTGCTGGGTGGTGGGGAGGCGGCTGGGAGTGTGGGTACTGACCTTCCCCAAGCAGGGCTCAGAGCGCAAAGAGAGCAAGGTGACCAAAGTTCATGCAAATGCTTTCTCGGTGTTCTTGCTTCCTGGTCCAGGCAGGAGCCTAACCCACAGGGACACTGGGACCTTGAAATGTGCACCCCGAGCCCCCTATCCTGCCATGGAGAGCCCTTGGAGGCAATTCAGTGTTCCCAGCAGGAAGATGGGTGCGTTAGGGTTTCTCGGGGAGGATGCAAAGAATTGGGCAGCTCCCTGCAACTGGGATATTCTGAACCTCTACAAAGGCAAGATGCCATATAGCCCAAACAATCGCTATGATTACAGCGCAGGCAGGGATATTCAGATGAGATCTCAAGCAGGCGGAAACTGGCTGAAGTCATGGGGAATTTTTAAGAGGAGGAGGCCACGGAGGGGTGCCTACCTGAGGCTTTCTGCCTCCCGCCTTTCTTCCCTGGTCCCAGGCCTGTCTGTCCCTCTCTGGAATAGCAGTGTATAGGAATAGCGTTTCTCTCAAAGGCCCACAGCCCTCCCAAAAGCAGCCTGGGAGCAATGCGCTTGGCCTGGTGAGTAAATGCTTTCCCTACAGGAGGATCTGCCCAACTTCGAGGCTCCGTGATAGAAGCAGCGCTAGGCGTTATAGAACAGACTGGGCACATATGTTAAAACACGATTTCTGTCCCAGAGCGTCCTCCAGAGGCCCCATGGTGACCTGGGTTCTTTCCCAGCTCCCTGTGCCTGGCTCAAGAGCTGTGGCTGTCCCAGTATGCAAGCCTTCTTCCCTCCTCCTGGGCTGCAGTCCTGATGTTTTCCCAAGTGCCTGCGACGGCGCACGTGCTCACATTTATTATTTTACTAAATTCTCACCAGAGCCCTGCCACCTAGGCGTTATCCGCCCGGGGTTTAATAGGCCTGAAACTGACGTTCAGAGATGTTTAGCAACTAGCTAAAGGCCACACAGCTCATCAGAGTCAGGATTCAAACCCAGGTCTGTCCTACGGCAAAATCCACCCCGTTTCCAAACAGCCGTGCCTACGACCAATTGCCAACACGTTATTTCAGTCTAACAGAGTTCCCTTTCTGCAAAATTAAACCAAATGGCTTTCAAAGAAGCAAAACAATGAGTTACTTCCCTCCTTAGAACCAAGTCTGAAAACATTATGGGTCAAGTAGGAATATATGAGTCTCTCACCTGGCACTTCTGAAGTACCTACTTAATATAAAGTTCTTTTTTTAAAAAAAAAAAGGACTGGAAATGTAAAGAATAAAATTTGCTCTTGTCTGAAAAGGACATACAATAGATTTGAAGAGGCCATCTAAAAATTAACATAATTTGACCATGCAAAAAAGATAATAAGGCATATGAATACTAACTATTCGAGTCAAATTCTGTAGAACCAATAATTGCAACCATGCCATTCACAAGCAAATTGATCTGTGACTCCTTTGAACAATCTAGCATCCTACAGAAGTTCCTAAGAACTGTCACCGGTGGCCGAATCTGCTGGAGACAGAACAGGGTAGGAGGAATCAGATAGGCCACAGAAATGAAATGGATATTGAGATGGCGAAATAGCGGGCACAGACAGAAACCCTTTAGGAAAAAAAAAATTGGAAAAGGATTTGGGGGATGAAAGACAGAGTGGAAAAAGGCTTTGAATTCTAAACCAATGATATTTAGACATTTGCTATCGCTGCTGGGGAAAGTTAATTCCTTTCTGAGCCACGCAGTGCTCTGAATAAGGGGGGCTTAATTTATGGAAATTAATCTGAGTAAAGGGCTTGGGATGGATAGAGGCAGGGATAGCGAAGCATTCTGGAACTGGGTGGCAGCAATCGAAGAGGAAAAGCAGGGGTCAACACAGAGGAATTACCGTATTTTCCGGCATATAAGACGACTTTTTAACCCAGGAAAATCTTCTATACGCCCAGTTGTCTTATACGCCGGAAAATACGATAGTAGGACTTGGTGACTGGTAGCATTATACAATCAACAGACACCATTTCTGCCTCCTCTGTAGACCAAGGTGCAATGGGCCAGACACAATGCTAGACTCTCATGAGGTTCTTAAAAATATCATCACGTTAGCCCTAACGTTTTCTTTCAAGGTAGTGTAATTATGCCTTTTTGAGAGACAAGGAAACTGAGATTCAGGGAGATCAGGGAATTTAGTTGCGACCACAGGGTGTGAGGAAACAGCCAAAATTCAAACCCAGGATTTTCTGTTTCCAAAGTGAAAGCCTCCCTAAAATAAATGATGATATTGAGCACTATCATTTTACTGAGAAGCCATGTGCCAACGCCTCTGTTTCTGGCCTTGTAAATCCCCTATTTGTCTTCTCAACCAGCCAGTGAAGTAGGCATTGTTACCCACATAGTATTCAAGGAGTTGAAAGAACTTCCCAGCCTTGTGGAGATGTCCAGGCATGAAGCCAGGGTTTGGGGCCAGGCCTCTTTCACCACCGGGCTTGAACCACAAAGGGTGGACGTTCTCCCAGCCTCCGCACCGGTGTATGCTTTTGCACTCATGGGCATTCCCTGGGCACCAAGTGTGTGCTGTGCCCCTCCCCCCATGGGCTCTGAGGGCACTGAGCTGCCCATGGCAGCCTCTAACCCCACTATGGGGAGGTGGGGTACAGGGGTACATGCACACTACCCTAGTGTGCTAGTGTGTGAATAGCAATTAAGCTTTAACAGCCTTTATTGAACCAGACACAATGCTAGATTCTCATGAGTGTTTTCTCTTCATTCTCACTATACCTTACTGCTATTCCCACTCCTCAGATGAAGAAATAAGCCAGGCCGGTTTGGCTCAGTGGATAGAGCATCGACCAGTGGACTGAAGGGTCCCAGGTTTAATTCTGGTCAAGGGCACATGCCCAGGTTGCAGGCACAATCCCCAGTAGGGGGCATACAGGAGGCAGCTGATCAATGATTCTCTCTCATCATTGATGCTTCTGCCTCTCTTTCCCTCACCCTTCCTCTCTGAAATCAATAAAAATATATTTTTAAAACCTTAAAAAGAAAGAAAAGAAATAATCCAGGTCACAGAAATTCCCAAGTTCCTTCAAGGCTAATAAGTGGCAGATAAATCCAGGTCTTTCTTACTCCAAAGTTTATGTTCTGTCTCTATTTCTTGTAAATTGTATTTTTGTTTTTAAAAAAATCCCATATATTCAACCAAACTATGTCCTAATAATACACACAAACCATGCACGCACACTTCGCACCTCTAATTAAATCCACATTTAACAGACATCAATCTATATGTCAAGAAGCAGTTTTAAAAATGTGTATGCCTAATAAAATCTTTCTTAAGGGAACACATAAATATGTATTTTCACTGATCAACTCTTCTAAGTCTATTATAGGATTAAAATATATGTCAATTTCACATTTTAAAAGAAGAAGAAGGAATGTATAAATACATATTTAATCAATAGATGCCACCAACTCTGAAGAGAGGTATTACAGTCTGCTGGGTCTACTTAAACACCTTCCAAATACAAATACAAATACAACAGCTTCAATGCATATTTACTGGCAGGACTCTTCTCGTCTCCGGGGTAAATAATATGCAATTTTATACCTTTTATGAATCTTCTTTTCTTCCTCTAAAGCAAACAAAATAATCAAAACTGTATTTAAATAGCAATAAGGTAAGGGAACAAACCAAGCGAAACCAGTCAATTGTGCAATGAAGCTGATTGTCACACTTTTACTTCTGCCCACGCTTCTTTCCTTTGGACCAGGGAGAGCTGCTAGGCACACCTCTCCAAAGAAGTCTTTGGCTTCTTAGAAGTAGATGGGAAATGGGGCATGCTGGGCCAGGGCTGGGTTCTTCACAGGTGAGAGGTAAACCTGGGTCCCAGTCCTGCCTCTTTCCCTACTAGCTGTGTGACCTTGGGTGAGGATGCAAGGACTTCCTCTGACCCACATTTAATGGTGTTTTTTGTTGTTGTTTGTTGTTGTTGTTGTTGTTGTTATACAAAGGACCACATTAATGAAGAGATTGTCTTTGGGTACTTCATATATTCATTCATTCATTCATTCATTCATTCATGGAGTAAATATTTATTATGTACCTACTATAGTCCCGGTAAATACCTACTATGCATGATGTACAAGAGGTATAATATACAGCCAGTAAAAAAGGCTGTCCTCAGCCACCTAAAGTTCAGAGTAGTAGGGGAGACACATATTCAACCACTCATAATGTCATTGATTACACTTGTGATAAAAGTCACCCCTAACTGCCCTCCTCTGCCAGCCCAGTCACCCCTAACTGCTCTCCCCTGCCAGCCCAGTCGCCCCTAACTGCCCTCCCCTGCAGGCCTGGTCACCCCTAACTGCCCTCCCCTGCAGGCCTGATTGCCCCCAACTGCCCTCCCTTGCAGACCTGGTCCCTCCCAACTGCCCTCCCCGGCTGGCCATCTTGTGGCGGCCATATTGTGTCCACATGGGGCCAGCCATATTTGACCACATGGGGGCAGCCATCTTGTGTGTTGGAGTGATGGTCAATTTGCATATTACCTCCTTATTATATAGGATAGGTTGTTAGGAGAGCACGAAATAAAGATAATGCAACCTATTGGCAGAAGGGAGATGGAGGGTGTGGGGAAACTGCCCTAGGATGTGACCTCTAAGCTGCGGTGGGAGTAGGAGAGAAGCTGATATTGTTCCTGCAGAAAGCACAGCCTGTGTGGAAGCCCTAAGGCCAGGACTTGTCTTAGGTGGACACTATAATTCACATTCACCAACTTTATTCAGAAATCAGCCTTTGATACACCTGATCAACATTTACCTAAGTATTGAAGAAAATAGCATCTGATTTTCACCTATGTACACATTCCTCCCTCCATCCCCCGACAACAGCTGTCAAGCAAGAGCTGAATTCTTCTAGCTCCTAGGGATAAAGTGATTAGCTCTCCTCTGAGGTCAAGTGCAGGATGATGGAAGGATGCCCACACCTGTGTAAGTGAGTAGGCGTGGTCCAGCATCCATCCCCACATTCCTGCCCAGGGTCTGCCCATGGCCTTCTCCACAGCTTTGGTCCCCCCCACCCCCCGCATCTCCCCGCCCTCTTCCTCTCCCTCCCACTTCCTGTCCTCCTCTCCCCACTGGGCAGAGGGGCTGCTCCCTGGACTCCTCTCTGGATGAAAAGGCTACTCTTCTCTCCTTGACATCTTGTTAGGCTGTGAATACACATCTACTCATTTGCATTTGGTGGAGGAAAAAGAGAAAGGGGGGTGAAGCAAACACACACACACACACACACACACACACACACACACACACACACACTTACACATTCCCTGACTTCATGGCCACCAAGGGGACATGTTCAGTCGGTGACAGAGAATTTTAACTGTGTCTCTTTCTGCCTCCCAACCCCTCGGCCTCTGCATCACACCAGCTGCTGCTTTGGCTCCACCCAGCCCAGGCCACTTGCTCTGCCCGAGGAGGCGCCCAGCACAGAGAGACAGTCTCATCCTCGCCCCTCCTCCACTCGCGGGCTCAGATGCCGCTGACACTGACCCTTTGTGTAAGGCTCCAGACCCAAGCTTTCTTGCAGGATAAAGTCTCAGGAGGGCCGGGAGGCCTTGCTAGCAAAGGCTAGCCCCAGAGGCTGCGAATGACTTCAGGGGTTGTGCCTGTCGCTCTTACCAATTTTCAAAAAAACTCAGGCAATTAAAAAGCATACCAGCCCTGGCTGGTTTGGCTCAGTGGATAGGGCGAGCATTGGCATGTGGACTGAAGGGTCCTGGGTTCTATTCGGTCAAAAGCGCATGCCACAGTATCCCCAGTAGGGGCTGTGCAGTCGGCAGCTGATCAATGATTCTCTCTCATTATTGATGTTTCTATCTCTCCCTCCTCCCTTCCTCACTGAAATCAATAAAAATATTTTTTTTTAAAAAAAGCATACCGCTAGGTAGGACCAGAGGTATGGATGCATGGAACAGACTGACAGATCTCAGAGGGGAGGAGGGGGAACTGGAAGAGATTAACCAAAGAACATACATGCATATATGCATAGCCCATGGACACAGACAAAAATGTGACAAAGGCCTGTAGGTGGGGGGAGGGCTGGGATAGAAGGGGACGAATTGGAGGGAAATGGGGGACATCTGTAACAATGTCAACAATAAAAAAAAAGATTTGCATAATCAGAAAAATAGCATCTGACTAGGAATTACACACACAGGTTACCATCTAGGTTCTGGCATTTTCTAGCCGTGAGACGCTTGATTCCACATTCATCTCTCCGAGCGACCAGTACTGGGTGCTGGGGGTGCGCCCATTCTTTAAAGAGCCACACCCAGAATCTCTCCCAGAGCTGCCAGGGGCGCAGACAGGCTGTGCTCATCCCTGGCACCTCTGGGGTCTGGGAGCTCACCCTGTATGTGGTGAAGTGTCAGAGGAACTAAGAGGTATCCTTTCACCTCAATATGGGCCTTTCTATGTGGGAAATTAAGTCAGCATCTAATCGTGGGCCATGTTCGCTTAATTTTAAGTAACATTTACTGAGCTTTGAATGAGCAGCCATCACTGAGCACCCATTGAACAGGACAAATCCTGGGCCCACATGGAAGACTGGGTCATTGTGGGAGGCAGCATGGCCTGAGGGCCTGCTCTTTGCTTCCCAGGAAAGGGAGGGACCACACAGGGAACAAATGGGAAAACCCTTGGAAAGTGAGAACCAGCCATACCAATATTCTTGTTGTTGCCGCTGATATTCAATTCTCCGGGCCCGGCCAAATCTGTGTGATTCACTAAGCACGCACTTACTATTAGCCAAAGCTATTGGGGCCATTTACATGACATTGGCAGGCACAGTATTTGAAATAATCCCTGTTCTGGTCTAGTCCACACGCACAGCTTTTAAAATGGAAACACTGGACCATAATGATGATGGGAAAACCCGCTCGGGCTCCATCTCTTTGGACTGGAAATTGCGGATGGCTCTGGATGGAAATGAATCCGATTTGCCTCCCCAGCAGTGGGATGGCTTACTTCACAGCAGAACCACCGGGCCTATTGAAGATGCCCTCCTGCGAAATTAGATTCTTCAGGCTTCACTGGGTACCTGTGTTTCACCCTCTCGCTTGTGCTTTCAATATTGCCTTGCAGGATGTAAGAGCTTGGAAGGCCCCCAAAGTTCAGTGAAACTAAAGACTCGCAAGTTAGGATGCTCACTTCAGATGCCTTGCTCGGAGGCTGCATCCTCAGAGCGGAAGTTGGGGATAGAGCTCACCTGCTTTATTTTTCTGAGTGGCATGATGGGTACTCCCTAGAATGAGCAATTATCCCCCAAATTTTTGCTGTGCCTGGAATATAGAGCTGATAGGAAACGAGAGACCAGAGCCTGAGGTTAGGTGGATTCTGTGCAGGTAGCATTTGGGGCAGAGTTTCCAGGGGGTTTGAGCTCCTTGTTTTAGCTTCAACACAGACCACGTAGGTCTCTCTACTTCCACCACTAACAAGAGGTTCTCCATTCACCAGGAGAACCGGCCCTCCACCGAGCAACCCTGGAGCAAGGACGGTGATCAAGTCAATGCATTTCAGTGACCCTGGCCTCCCTTTCAGACGCATCTCTTGCTGTCTGACATGATCATTTCCAGAGTCTCTTCAATGCGTGCATTATCTGCACTGTATGGCTAGAGAAAAGAACTGCATTAATGCTGTGGCGAAATACCCAAACAGGAGGTCAAGGGTCAGTTATTGCAGCCAGATCCACATGCACAGAATGGCCTTTGCACAGTGTTTCTTTGTCCCTAAAAAGCCATGCTTCACACTTCAGGGTCTCCAAGGAGCCCACCAGCCGTCTCTTGGGGAGCCACCTGCCACCACAGCATGGCCCCACAAGGTTGTGAAGTCCCCACAAGAGAGGACCCTGCCACTATAAGAAATAAGGCAAGCCCCCCAAATCAGGGGTCCTGGTAGAACACAAAGGATACTCGGGAGCCAGATAGCAGGGCAAATATCTTTCCTCCTGCAGGAGGATGCGCACACACAGGGTCTGGGAGCACACGCACACTGAGCGGGTAATCCAGTCGGCTTTTTATTCCTGACGCACATGATCTGCCCCTCACTCTTAATTGGTCAGAACTTAGGCTCACACTCTTGTGCGATTGGCTAATTTAAAGGAAGGGTTTGACCTTTGCCATTTCAAAATGGCAGCCCACAGGGAATCTGCAAGTCACATGAGCCAAAACCGTGACTGCCTAAACTCCCTTCTTTGACAGAAAAGATTACATGTTTATTCTCACACCACCAACAGGACAGTGTTTTGAGGTGGAACTCGGCTCATGGAGCCCTTGTGCCAGGAGCCCCCAGTGCCAGTGCTCGGAGCTGAGGGACACAGGGTTAAGCAGGGCAGGCGATGCAGGGTCCGGCTGGCTCCCCATCTCCCAGCCACACCTGTATGGTCACGACCTCCAAGCACAGGGCCTTGTGAGGCCAGCGCCCTGCTCTCCATAGCAGAGAGGAAACATTCCCTTCACCAGCGACACTCTCCCTGGGAGTCTTAGCACCCTCTCCAACCGTCACCCAGGGAAGAAGGCCAGGGTCCCAGATGCACAAATTCCAACAACTGTCCTTGGGAATAGCGTGGGCCAGGGTCACAAACTGGCTGTCTGAGGCCAGATCTGTTTCTATGTCCAACAGTACTTTTTAAAAGATCTTTTTTGTTGAAAATATTACATATGTCCTCTTTTCCCCCACTGACCTCCTCTAGCCCGCCCTCCCCCACCCTGCCCCGGGGCCTTCAGCACCCTATTGTCTGTGTCCATGGGTTATGCACATATGCATACAAGGTCTTAGGTTGATCTCTTCCCACCCACCCTTCCCCGCCTTCCCTCTGAGATTCCACAGTCTGTTCCATGTTCTATGTCTCTGGATCTATTTTGTTCACCATTTTATTTGGTTCATTAGATTCCACATATGAGCGAGATCATGGGATACCTGTCTTTCTCTGACTGGCAAATTTTTAATGGAGGATCTTGCCAGTAATTAAGCACCCACTCACTCGGATTTTAGTTCCTCTTGAAAAAGTCAGCAGAAGCTGAAACTGGGCCTTTAGACAGGGGAGCATTCTCCATGTGTGCAGGCCCCGCAAGGCCACCTCACTCATCTCTATGACCTTCCGGGGCTGTAGGCCTTGGCCTTGCCCGCCCCATGGGGTAGATTTTCTCTCTCTCTCTCTCACTCCCCGTGTATAATTAGCATAAGCTAGAAAACAGCCAATGCCTTTATCCTGACCCAAGAAACCACCACCAGAGGCTTGGAAATTATCAAACTTCCCCCTTCTTCCCCCCTACCCCCCCATGGAAGCTAAATGGTAAAGAGCTCATTTTGCAAGGGCTCAACATTACCCATCTGGCCATCTCAGTATGCGGGTCAGGAAGCTTTCATTACATTTCTATAATAAGTTCCAGATAATACTGTCCTCCCGAGAGGATGTTCGTGTTCCAGGAAACTTGGAAAATGAGACAGGGGAGGTGAAAAGTCCTGTGTGACCTTCAGGAGCACACGCAGACCGAGGGACCAGGGAACATGAAGACAGCAGCTCCCACTGCCCTTTGGCGCAGGTCAGCTGGGCTTTCACAATGGCCAGGGGAAGGAGGGAGTCCCCGGGAGGTCTGTGGAGTGACACAAAGCTCATTTCCCAGGACACAGATGCAGAAATGAAAGGGTAAAATCTTGAATGGAATATTCAAGTAGGAAAGAAACCTGTTCAAAATACTGCGGCCACGGAATAAGCCAAACAAACAATGCACACAATACAGTTTACCGGTGACGTGTTATAGAATTGTACACCTGAATCCTACATCATTTTATTAACCAATGTCACTCCACAATTCAATAAAAACATTTAAAAACTAAAACAAACAAACAAAAAAATCAAGCAAATCCATCTCTTCAAAAATAAATAAAATTAGTAAAAAACTCTAGCTTATGTTCCATAATGCTTCATCTCGCTTCTGAAGTCGAAATTTTGTCCGAGGGACTCTCACATGTGAATGATGGTGTAAAGAAGAGGCCTGTTTCCCCAGAGGCTGAAAGAGATGAGAGCAGGAGGGCGTGGGAGGCAGCGAAGCATGTGGTTCCACAGGATGAAAGCCAGCAGGACTGGATATCGATTTTGGCTTTGGGAGAACAAGGCATTTAGAAACCAGCCCTGTGCTGGGAGAGCCCGCCCCTCCTCCCAGGAGAGGCCAGGGAGTGCTGGGTGGGAAAGGAGCTAATGGGAGTCAAGAGTCCTTGAGAGTTTCTGCGGAGCACAGACATGGAAATGCCACCGGGTGGTGGTGAGCATGGCATCTCAGGTTTTCTAATTGTCTGCGGATGAAGAGACCACAGGTAGGTTTCTTGTCCTGGGCAGACTCCTGGCTTGGTGGCCATTCTCTGGGAAAAAATGTCAGGTCCCAGCCTGTATGTCACCAGGGAACAGAAAACCTGTGTTTGGTTCTGGCATCACTACTATGTCTCTTGAGTCTCTGGGGCTGGGGCCTTGGCCCATCTGTCTGCACCCGAGCCCTGGTCTTCAGGAGGCATGCAGTAGATCTGATTGAATGAATGCATGATGCAGTCATGAATGAGTGAGCATGCCAGGCTTTCACAGAATCATGTTTGCAGCATAGGCCACACACCATACTCAGGGAGGCAAAGGGCAGATAGCAAAGCGTCTTAGGGATCAGACAGGTCTGGCTGGAGCCTTGCTGTGTGACCCTAGACAAGCCCCTCCCCTCTCTGAGTCTTGCCTTCCTTTTTTTTTCCCCCTCCAATATATTTTTATTAATTTTACAGAGTGGAAAGGAGAAGGATAGAGGGTTAGAAATATCAATGAGAGAGAAACATCGATCAGCTGCCTCCTGCACACTCCCTACTGGGGATTGAGCCCGCAGCCAAGGTATATGCCCTTGGAACCTAGGACCCTTTAGTCCACAGGCTGATGCTCTATCCACTGAGGCAAACAGGTTAGGGCTCGCTTTCCTTAACTGATGAATTAACATCCCCCTGGCAGGGTGGTCATGAGGAATAAGAGAGTCTGTAAAGCCCTTAGCCTGTTGCCTAAGGACTCCGTCAAGGGCAGCTGTTGTCATTACTGGTCCTGCAACAACCTGGCTTATTAATTTCCAGCAAGCCTCCATCTCAGGCCGGTCCTGCACCTTCCCAGTTGGAAAGTTCCTGCATCACATTACAGGTGAAAATTCCCCTCTACACCCCCTCAGTGCCCTGGAGCAGCCTGCCTCCCAGGACCTCACCTCCACACTCTTCATCAGACTTTCTCCCACCTGCCATGCGGATGAGACGTTCCTCCTCCCGGAGCCGGGCTTGAAGAAAACCACAGAGGAGAGTTCCAGCTCTCTCGCCTGAACCTTAGACTCTGCGCTCCTTAAAGTCCTGATCTGTCTTTTTCAGCCTCCCTCCTGCCTGCCCGCCTGAGCCCCCACGCTCTTGTCCTGGAGTGCTCCCCGTGGCATGCCCAGGGCACTTTGTCCTTGGCTCTGTGGTATCTGCATTTCCTCATTGTCCTGTTCCAGCCATTTAACAAATCAGAAATATGGAAACTTACACTTAACATAGTCACAAATAACTTTTGTCTCAGTCAAGTGAAGTTACACTTAAAATATATATATAGGTAGTTGACAGCTAAGCTATTTCCCTAGTAACTCAAGGTTTGGTTTCTTCTTTCAAGCTCTTAAAGGGATGGACCAGCAAGCAGTGTTGCATTGGCAGCTCAGCCTCATACCAAACACCAAGTAGATCAGGAGGATAGATCAGGTTCTGGGTCATGGCTCTCTCACCCTCAGTCTTTTCATCTATAAAATGGAGACAAGCAAAGTAACCCTCTCTCCATACCATTATGAGAAATGAATGACAAAATGTGTACAGCACTGAACATAGCGCCTGGCATCTACAAAGTGCCCCGACTGATGTCAGCTATTACCGTCATTACGAGTGAATCCAATCAGCATCTCTTGAGTGATTATCTTGTGGTAAACCTGTACCAGGCACTTGAAATACAATGAAAAGCAATACCAGACAGGACCTCGGGCCTCCTAACTTTAAACTCTGGGGGGAGGCAGAGTCTTTGGGTAAATAATCACACATAGATGTCATTATCATTGTGATGATTGCCTTGAAATGGAGGTGCATGGGATTAAAGAGGGGAATTGGGAGGTGTGACTGGTCGGGGAAGGCTCCCCTGGGGCGGAGGTATCTCATCTGAGATCTGAAGGAGAAGTTAATTAGGTTAGGGCAGAGAGGGGGTGTCCAGGCAGAGGAAACAGCATACATGGGAAATGACTGTGCATGTTTAAGGCACTGAAAGAAGACCCCGGTGGCAAGAGCATAGGACACGAGTGCAACAGTGGGCAGATGTGTCTGAAGGAGGAGAGGGTGACCAAGCAGCTTTGTCTTCATCCCAGGAACAATGGGAGCTGGGAAGAGTTCAAATTTGGGGGAAGGGGAGGTACATGATCACTGCAGGCAGCATGCAGAGTGGTTTGGAAGGGAGCAGGCGTGGATGTGGCCAGTGTGAAGTGCACTGCAATGGCCCAGACAGGAAGGGGAGGAGACTTATCTAAAGCACTAGACAATGGTGATGGAGGTGAAAGTCCCTCCAGAGACTTTTAGGAGACAGGATCCACAGGGTTTGGTGGAGATGAGGATAAGGTAAGGGGAGTCACCAAGACCAATTTATTGGTTCCTGCTTCTGATTCTGCATGGCCATAACGTCTGTGACTGAGAAAGGACTCACTGGATTTAGACCTAGTTTAAGAGAACAGTTCTATGGGCTTGGTTGGTAGAGCAGTGTAGTGTGCCAGCTAGTAATTCTGGAGTCAGAGTCACTGGGTTCTAGTCCCATATCCGCTGTTTACCAAAAGTGTGGCCTGAAACTCCCCAAGCTTAATCTTATTAATGATCCCCACCTACTTCAGGGAGTTGATATAAAGATCAGATGAGATAATCAACATAAAGCTGCTAGCACAGTGCCCGGCACACAGTGACAGCTCAATGCGTGGCTACCGATATGCTTCTTTGGGGACAGGTTGAACTACAATTGCATTTGACACACCCAAGTGCAGACATCAACTAAGAAATAGACATACAAATCTGTAGCTCAAGGAGAGTGTTTGACTAAGAGTGAAGATTTGTGGGTGATCTTCATGGAGGTGGTGATTTGTAGAATCATCTTTCTCTTTCTCTGCATTTCTTCAGGTTCCTGTCATTTCAGTTTCCTCAGGAAAAGGACTGGGAAAGAATCTGTTCTTTCTGCTTTACCTCTCACTGCCCTTCCCTCCCCACCCCCCCCCATGCACCCCAGAAATAAGATTGATTAATCTGATCAGAATGATGACACAGGTCTGACATGTCTGTGTCCTTGTTCCTTTACTGGGCAGGGTTAATGCATTACCCGTCTCTGTGCATATACATTCATTAATTTATTCTCTCTCTCTTTCTCCCTCCGCCCCCTCTTTTCCCTTAAAAGGACTAGCTGTGGTTCATGTGTGTTCTTCTTTCCGTTCCTTCCGCTCCAAGCCCCCTGGCAGGTCCTGTCTCTACAGCTACAGTTGACAAATTATTCTGCCTGTGGCTGAGTGAATAAAACCAATTGGGAGAAAGGAGGGCATTAAGTGAGAAGCTCGTTTTGGACTGGAATCAAGACTGCATTCTGCAATTCAGCTTTCCCCATAATAAAGTGGATAGTTAAATGCCTGTTTGACTTTGGACTTCTCCGTTGGTTCAGACCTTAGTGGGAGAGAGAGAGATGATCCATTGTGCCTTTTAACCCTAACAGTAATGGAAGCAATCACTGAAATAATCTCAGGAAAATTATTCAGGGAGAAGAGGACCTAGAACTGAGTCTGAAAGTATGGGGGTTTAATGTTCTGGCTGAAGAAGGGCTCACCAAGGACAAGGGGTGGGGGAGGCAGATTAGGATATGCATATATTCCACAGTCCAAGAGAAGAAAGAGGGTAAGATGATTTGGGGTAAGATGATTTTTACATCTTTCTCTTAGATTATTGTCAGGGAGGTCATTCATGGCCTTGGTAAACATTCTTTGGTAGGGAAAACAGGGGGCCGAAGCCAAATTGCTATGGGTTGGGGGATCAGTGGAAAATGAGAAAAAGGGAGAAAGCACATACAGGCAACTTTTCAAGAAATTTGTTATGAAAAGGCAGAGAAGAAGATAGAGTGGTCATTTATCTCTCCGGACCCCAGTGTAGATCTCGGTGCCAAGAGAACCCCAAGACTGCATTTCACAGCTGGTTTGGAAAAGCGTGGCTCTGTATACAATTCCCTCCGCCTCCACCCAGGCTCTCTTTGGAGAATCATGGATTCATAGAAGCAAACAATGCTCACATTTTTTTTCTCTTAGAACTGTGCTGAAACACAATCTCTTCTATAAATGAACATCCCAAGTTAATTGATTCATCTGACCATGGTGTCTGTCCCAATAAGCCCTCTACCAGGAAATATGAATTGGGTCGTTGTGTTTTCCTGGCAAGGGTATCCAGCGCCATAGCCATCCCTTCTTTTCAGGGATATGATCACACGTGCTGTATTTTCTGTTACTGTACATATCACATGGTGTCTAGTCATTATTTCTCTTCCTATCTGTCACCACCCCCAGCTAGCCAACTCATTATTTTTCACTTGTCTCACATAGTAGGAACTCAATGAGAGATTGTAAAATAACAGAGAAGTGGGCAGCGCTTCCCCTGGGCCCGTGGTGATATCTGTTGACAAAATTGGATTTCTGTGTTGGACACAGACCAGAGGAGACTAAAGGGATGTGCTGACTACATGCAATATGGTACCCAGATAGGATCCTGGAACGGAAGATGGAAATTAGTGGGGAAACTGGCAAATGTTCCCAGGGCATCCAGCCTGAGACATTGAACCCTAATTATATGTTTCCAAGGTGCTTGCTTCTTAGGAAGATTTGAGGGATGTGTAATCCTCTCCTTAGAAGCATTAAAAAAAAAAATAAGGGAAAAGTGTCATTCTTCTTTCTAGGATCCTCACCCGCCTTCCTTTACACAGGAGTGTTTCCATGTGGAAAGAATTCTATTTGCAGATTGTGCGAAGAGCTTGGTCATAACTTATTCCACTTAATTCCATCTTTAGCATCTTGTTTTTATGCCTGAAGACTTCCTGGAGAGCAAAAGGCAATGAAAATTAAGTGAAATACCTCTAGCCGTGTCCCTTTCTTATGAGGGACCGTGGGTCATTCACACCCTTATACAAATGAAGAGAGCCTGAGAAACTATTTCCATCTACAAGAGAAGAATGGTGACATCTGGAGCAAGGAGCACACAGCCAGCCAGAGGGAAAGGCAGAAATCAGTTAGCGGTACTGAGAAGTCATGAGATGGTCTGTGAAATTCTGAGGCTAGTAAGTATGTGATTACATTTAAGTGCAAGTTTGGATAGCATGGGAAACATGCCACAGAAAATAATCACAATGGAAGGACAAGAGGATTTGGTTACCACTTAATGTGTGCAGGCATGGTGCAAAGCATAGCGCGTTACATCATTTTGTCCTCACAACAACACTATGGGTTGTTCCTACTATATTTTCCTTATTTTACAGATGAAGACACTGAGGATGAATAACGTGCCCAAGGCTATTACTCAACTAATAAGGGACATTGCCAAGATTTAAACACGTATTTTGGCTTCAGAGCCCGTGATCTTAGCCACATTAAAATATCACATTGAAACGTATGAACCTTGACACATAATCCAAGTTCTAGAGGAAGGCAAGGAGCCAGAGTGCAGTGGGAGAGCATGTGCTCTGTGGCTCACTAAGCAAATACATGCATCATGGGGAAGAATCAATATGCACCCTATCCCCCCACCCACCACCCCTGATTGTCCACATCTCCTGGGACCCCTTATGCCCAGAAATTCCACTGGGGAAAATCTCTTTATCCACCTGATCCTTGACTTATTCCCACAGAGCCAGATCTATTCCAGTTCCACATGTACTTATTGGGTAATGCCACCCACCCCAAATCATTTTTTTTAAGAGAGCTATTATAGAAAATAAATTAGATATTGATATTTGTCAGGCAACAGACTAAGTAGTAGGAATACAAAGATGATAAGCCCTGCTCTCTGATAGCAAACTGATGTGCTAATTAGCGTCAATAGCTTAATTGGTAATAATGGCTTAAAGCACTACACCATCTAGTTAAGTTGTTATCTCTTTCATGGGGTCCTTCAATGTTTGAACTCCCAGGAATAATATGTGGCATAAATCTTAGCACACTTGGTAGATTAGAGTGGAGTGGAGGACAGAAGAGGAGGAAAACTCTCTCATTCCACTATATTAAAACCATATCTTCATGAAAGAGCGTTTGGGATGCTCTTCAAAACCTCTTGTATGTGCTGTCTCTAATGGATTGGGTGCTGAGCAAGGAGCACAAAAGAAGTCCCATGTTCATGGTAAAACACGCGTGCCCCACACAATTAACTTAGCAATATATTTGAACACCTGCAAAATCCTATACAACAGTGCTCCTTTGACTCTGAAGATCATTTAGGGGGTCCTACCAAAATGCAAATGCTGATCCATGCATCTTAGGTGGGGCCTGACAGTCTGCATGTATCACAGGCTTCCAGGTAGTATGGATGCTTCTTGTTCTGGGCCCACACTTTGAGAAGCAAGGTCCTGAATTCCTTCTACCATATCACCACCCGGTGGCCACCCAGCCTTTACTTAGATTCCCCCATGGATAGGAAATGTGCTACCGCCTAAGGTCATTATTTTTTTTAACGTTGGACTTCTCAAATTATTAGAATGTTCTTCTCTATGTGGAGCTGATATCTGTTTCGCCCACCCCATGTCATTCTACCCACTAGGACTATAGGAGCATCTTGTCTTTCTCTTGGGTAAAGCTCCTGAGAGTGAACATGCCAGGTCAAAGGTCAGCAATTTCCTGACATGCAGATTCCCAAGTAATCCTTGATGAGCAAAAGCTATAGAAATTCATTTCTTTGAGAATGGTAAATACAGAATCCACTGGTAACTGCTACTCTTTGCAGTAAGTTGGGGCTTCCCAGATGGATATAGACAAGGCAGACCACAGCCATGGCTTCCCCCTGCTTGTCCTCACACAGGAGTCAGCCCTCTTTTTCCCTGGAGCTCATGGAACCAGGGTGTAACCCTCTCAGTCCCTCCACCCTGTCCCGGTGAACACATCCTGGCACTGACACTGGTAAAGGAGTTTCTGTTTTCCTTGTACATTATCCTAGCATAACAGGATAGACTCACGTTTAATTAGAGGGACTGTTAGAAAAGAAAATTCAAGAAGAGAATGGCATGTCTCAATCTATAGAGAGAAGACAGTTCAAGTCTCATTCCGACCTCATTTGTGAGTTTGTCTCTGACAAGAGAGAGGGAAAATGACGTCCCTTTGCTTTTTGACTCTCATGCTATTGATTTGAAGGCAGCACTGGAAACACTTCTAGTTCTTCCAGCATGCTTTTGGTATCTCATTCCGAGTAAGGAATGGGACAGGGAAATCACTATCAGACACACAGAGGAAAATCTCAGTCATTACGGAAGCCCAGGTTGGAGCTCATTCTGCTGCCCTTTGATTCAATAAAGTCTTCACAAAACAGGCTGGGAGGGCCAGCCACAGGCATTTATGGCTCCTTAGTCTATATTGTTCATGAACAATTTAGGAGTCTGGAACCTTATTGCCAAATGTTATGGTTTCTTTAGTGAGATGGAAAGAGAAATTGAGATTGGGGGCGGGAGGGAGGGAGAGAGGAGGCAAATGCGACTCAGGGAAGACGTTGGAATGTGTATAAGCATCTATATGAATCCTGATCTATTCCAGTCAATGGGCCATTTGGTTGGTATGAGAAGATTTCAGCAGGCTGGTGTGGGTGTCTCTTAGTCTGACCTTCCTTCTGCCTGCCCTTGAGAGCTTACTCTATTTCACACTTAAACCCCAGGATCCCACGGGCCTTTTGAGAATCAGTGAGATCTCAGATTTTATTGGCTTTGGGTGAGGGTGGGAATAAGCAATAGAGTTTTTAAAAAATCAGATACCACGTGCAAATTCTCCCTGCTGCACAACCCATCACTGCACAGGACCATATAGAGTCACCTGCTGCTGAAGATGGGGAATAAGGATGCACCCCTATATTCACAGAGCACAATTTATAATAGCTAAGATTTGGAAACAGCATAGATTAGTGGATACAAAACCTGTGGTACATTTACACAACGAACTATTGCGTGGCTATAAAAAAGAAAGAACTCTTACCATTTGCAACAGCATGGATGGACCTGGAGAGTACCAGGCTAAGCGAAATAAGCCAATCAGAGAAAGACAAGTATCACATGATCTCACTCATATGCAGAATCTAGTGAACCAAATAAACTGATGAACTAAATAGATCCAGAGACATAGAAGCATGGAACAGACTGCCAAAACTCAGAGGGACGGAGGGAGAAGGTGGGTGGGAAGAGATGAACCAAAGAACTTGTATGCATCTATGCATGGCCCATGGACACAGACAATAGGGTGGTGAAGGCCTGGGTGGAGGGCAGGGGCGGGCTAGAAGAGGTCAATGGGGGAAGAAGGGGACATATGAAATACTTTCAACAATAAAGATTTTGAAAAAATAAATTTTAGCAACAGCTTCTAGGTACTTAAATAAGAATAGACAGCTGTCGGGTGTCACTATCACCATGAAAACTACGTTTTGCTACCTAATGGGTTGTCCCTGTCCAAGGCTAGCTCGAGTTTAGAAGTCACACTTCCTGTTCTCCAGCTAAGGGAAACACCACGTGGCATAAAATCTGTAGGCTGCCTAGACCAAGCTGAGGTTACTAGGAAGGTATAGCCTTAACTCCACTTTCCCTAAAAAGAAAAACTTGGAGAGGACAAAGAGGGGGAACCACGCCACCCCCCTAACGCCAACTCCCAGCACTTTCACTCGCATCACCACCCTGTACCAAATGGGAATATTTGCAGGCCCGAGTTATGATTTAAATGAAGCGCACCACACCAATATTGTGTGGTGCCATCTGTTATTTTATATTTCACAAAATTTGGCCAGTTTTGAAATATTATAATTATATCTCCTCCATTACGTATGCAACGCAGACATTTTCTGAAACATAAATACAGTATGTGGGAAATGTGACTGTATTTATAGCTACTGGCTGGTGGGAAGCAAAAGGGCAGCTGGCACCCATTGACAGCCCGGAGGATGCGGCCTGCCCGGTCGGAAGTTTTCCTCGCCACACCATACCCCACTCCCGAAGGGGGCTCCGCTCTTCACAGAGGCTAATGTCCTACTCAATTGCCAAAGAAGGTCATAGATGCTATGTTGCAAGCAGTCCAAGATCAAGTGTGTCTTCCTGTCTTGGGCTATAGCTGCCAGACATGGATATATATATTCTATGTAGTGGTACCCAGAGTCAGAGACAGAATGGGCACAGAAGGGGCACAGTCCTGAGGCAGCTCCTCAATGCCAGGTGCTCCTTCCAGGCGTGCTATGGAGGAGAGAGAATGGCAGTAGGAGAAAGGCCGAATCTTCAGAGTAAAAGGCTAGAGGTTAGGTGGACCTGCTATTGGAAGAGGTCTTTTTTTAAATTAATTTTTATTGATTTCAGAGAGGAATGGAGAGGGAAAGAGAGAGAGAAACATCAGTGATGAGAGTCATTGATTGGCTGTCTCCTGCACACCCCACACTAAGGTCCTGAGCCTGCAACCCAGCATGTGCCCTGACCAGGAATCGAACCCTGACCTCCTGGTTCATAGGTCAACGCTCAACCACTGAGCCACGTCGTCTGAGCTGAAAAGCTCCCTGTCCAGGGACAGCCAGTGCCCCTTAGCTCTCAGCCCTCTACTTGCTTCCGCAAAGGAGAATCCAGAGCTCATGGCTAATGTGGCTTGGGTGTCAGGGGTGTGGGAAAATGGGTCAAATCTCCAGTGTGTGTGCCTGTGACTTTTTTCATCTTCAGGAAAAAAAAAAAAAAAATGTGGTCTAATTGTTTTTTTTGTTTGTTTGTGGGGTTTTTTCTTTTTTCAAAATACTGCTAAGTGCTTTGCAATGACATGACAAAGAGAAGACAGCAAATGGCAAGTATTGGACTTCCCCTTTCTGTATCTCCCAAACAAAAGCATTATTCAGTAAAGAGAGCTATTGGGTAACCCCAGGCATTCCTGCCATGGTCTTCACAACCATCCTTAGTTCATACAAACCTTCCTCTTTCTAACAGCCATCACTCTGGATAATCCGGCCCAAGAAGAGTTTCATTGGCACTGCATCCTTTTTTTTTTTTTTTTTTTTTAGGTAGTTGCTAGCATTTAAAAATGAAAGATTTCACATAAAATCCAGTTTCTCTTAAAAAATAGAAGAGCTGGCATCATCGGTTGTGTATTTCTGCCCGGCAACAATCTGCCTGCTTTGAGTAGCAGCTGCCCCCGTTGGAAAAGAAGCAAACCTCAGTTTACCGCAGCTGCCCCCCAAAGCCCTCCCACTCATTCATGTCACCCCCTGGCCCCTGCAGGCACCTGTGTTTGTGACTCCTGAACTGGGCAAGTGGCCCTTCTAGAGAAAGACAGACTAGGAGATTGAGGTAACTTCTTAACAATCTTGATGTCGGGTTGGTGAAGCATTAAAATGTATCTGCAAACTCTAACAGGAAATTAAAGCGAAATTTACAAGCCTTTCTGATTTTTTTTTTAAACCTTCTAAACGTGCAAAGATAAATCTCTACCATAGCTTTTACTTGACATATTTTAGTCATCTGTTTCCTTTTATCCTTCTTTATGAACATACGGTGAGCCATTTTAGGGCAGGAGTCAATTTAATTGTCCTTTGCACACAGGGCCAATGACACTGTGTGGTTCATAGCAAAACACAATCCATGGAAGAAAGGCAAGAATTGAAGACTTATCAGTGTTGAGCACTTTGAGCTAGACTGAGTCTGCAAGAGTTTTCCTTCTCGGTCAAAAATTCAAGTCTAAGAGCCTCCTGATTCTATAAGGTCCCAAATTCAATGCAGCACCTTCCCCGGGCAGCACAGAAAAGAGAGCAGGCTGCCCGCTCCCCAGTTTCCCCAAGCCTAACTAGGTAAGGGAGTGGGGTGCCCACCAGGAACACAAAGCCCTGGATCTTAGCAGATGGGCAGCTGCCTTCCAGCACAAGCCGGACAGTAGGCACTAGCAAACCCTGCCCAGTATGCTCCATTGCAGCTCCCATGACAGGAATGAGCTTTCAGGAAAACACCTCCGACCCCAGGAGGACAGAGCATCATGGGAGTGATGTGTGCGATGCTGGATGAGACCACCCTAGGGACAAAGGAACCTCAGAGACACAATACCGGAAGGGAAGGCCCTTACAAAGCCTGGGTCCTCTCATGAAACTATGCTAGAATCCAACACAAAATAAGAGAACAAACTGAGAACCAAAATTCCTCGAGTCTTAAAGCACACCTATCTCAGGCATTGCCATGGGGACAAAACTTAGCAAATTAAATCTATTTAAAACAAAAACATGCCCAGCCGGGTGTGGCTCTGTGGTTAAGCGTTGACTGAGGAAGCAAGAGGTTTGATTCCAGATCAGAGCATATGCCTGGGTTGCAGGCTCGATCCCTAGTGGGGGACATGCAGAAAGCAGCAGGTCGATGATTCCCTCTCATCATTGATGTTTTTCTCTCTCTCTCCCTCTCCCGTCCTCTCTGGGGAAAAAAAAAATCTATATATATAAAAGCCAAGCGACCGGAATGATGGAACAACCAGAACAACTGGAACAACCAGTCACTATGATCAGCACCCCCAACCTCCCACGGCCCCTCCCCCTGGCTGGCCCAGCCCCCAACTGGTACCCCCCACCCTGATCAGGGGCGGGGCTGGCTAACCAACTGCCCGCGGCCCCTCCCCCTAGCCAGCCACAGCCCCTCCCCCCACTGGCCCAGCCCAATCGGCCCCCATCGGGGCAGGGCAGCCAGATCCCACCTGTGTGCGAATTCGTGCACCAAGCCTCTAGGGTACATATAAAAATAAATAAAACAAAAACTGTAATTGAGTACATCAATACTTTACGGCTTTATGAACTCTACATTAAGAAACCTCCAGTCTCCTAGAATATATTTCCCCCTAATTATTTTCAACAAATGGTACAACTTAGTGATACTGTTGGCCTGATTCTCTCTGCACACAGGGGGGCCTGGTGCGAATGTCACAGCCAACAACCGTCTGCCTCCTCTCTGTATGGCCTAGTGTGTCCTTCACTGTCCACATGTCACCAGCTTCTATTTGGTCAGAAATGCATCTCAATTCTCTTACTACGGCAGATTAGAGAGCTCCCATTGCAGACCGGGTGCCTTCCTTCCAAGCCTTGGTACAGATGTCACGCCTAACCACCTGTGTAGCCTGGCACGATGCATCTCATCGCCGCACCAGCCAGCGCCACGCTAGATCTTATAACACATCCCTGATATATCTGGTTTCATCATTCTGGGGCTAAATAAAAAAATAATAATCATGCCTTCTCTGACTTGATCGCATCTAGTTCATACTTGCACAAAGCTCGGGGCTTCTTAACATGTGTAATGGAAAAGCAGGTGGGGTAATCCTGCACACTCATCAGTTGAAAAGTTAAGGTAATGAAAAATAAAATACAATGTTTTATTTAATTGCACAGCTGTGGGGCCCTGACCAGAGTATTTTATTATTTTATTTTTAATACTAGCGGCCCGATGCATGAAATTAGTGCAAAGGGCTCGGCCCCTGCCACCCTTGGCCCCCACCCACCGCGGCAGCTACCTCTGCCTCGGCCCTTACAGCCGAAGGACATTGGGAAGGACGTATGGTCAATTAGCATATTATGCTTTTATTATATAGTATGTCTGTGTGTTGTTTTTTTTTTATTTCAGAGAGAGGAAAGGAGAGAGAGATAGAAACATCAATGATGAGAAAGAATCATCAATGGGCTGCCTTCTGCATGCCCCCCACTGGGGATCAAGTCTACAACCTGGGAATGTGCCCTGACTGGGAATCAATGCTCAACCACTAAGACACACCAGCTGGGCAAATGATTATTATATTTATTTTTATTTTATTTTATTTATTTATTTTTTAAATATATTTTTATTGATTTCAGAGAGGAAGGGAGAGGGAGAGCTAGAAACATCAGTGATGAGAGAGAATCATTGATCAGCTGCCTCTGCATGCCCCCTACTGGGGATCGAGCTGGCAACCCGGGCATGTCCCCTTGACCAGAATTGAACCCAGAACCCTTCAGCCTGCAGGCCGACGCTCTATCCACTGAGCCAAACCAGCTAGGACCTGATGATTACTTTTAGTAGTATACTTCCCCCAAATATCCTTATTAGTTGAGGTATAGCTATATACATTTGAAAGCAATTTTGTTGTTTTTTAATTGAGACAAAAACTAAACAGTAAAATGCTAAAATGCCCCTCCTGCCCTGCTCGCATACTTTGCACATCTAACTTCTCTGTTCGCTTCCACTGTACTATCTGACCTGTGCACATTGTACAGCGTGTCCGCTTTGGGCTCCTTGGAATTGGAATGAGGGAGAAGGAAAGCTGATGGTACCACTAAGAGACCTGATGTGGCTCCGTGGTAGTATCTCATGTGGTAGCATCAGCCCACGCTCTGGAATGGCCCTGGCTATTCCTGCCAGTGTATCCATTTGAGATGAAAACTGTTACTTATTTGGGTGGCCTTGTAGCAACACTGCTCTGAAAATAAGAAGGGCTGGTACTCGGCACCAGCAGGTAGCATCCTCCACAACTACACTTGAATCATACTTTTCTTGTTAAAGGCATTTAAAAAAAAAATGTGTCTTTTTAGAATTCAGATGTCCCATTAATTCACACTGGTGCTTACCAGAGTTGATAGATAGAGAGTTTTGTTATTTATTTAAAAACTAGAGGCCCAATGCACAAAATTCATGCAAGGGGCTCGGCCCTCGCAGCCCCAGCTTCATCTGGAAGGTTGTCCGGAAGGTCATTAGGCTGTCCGGTCTAATTAGCATATTACCCTTTTATTATTATTTAAAAATATTTGAAAATATTAAGAATGGAAATGTAATCTTTTCACGTAGTGGCACCAATAATAAGGTGATAGCTTTCCTTTGCATAAAAATCTGAAACAGGCCTGTGAACTCTTTTGGCTTCACTTGAATGATGAAAGTGGAATCCTGCCGTCCTGGCTCCAAACATTATTTCAGAGGCGAGAGCACAGGGGACCACCTCCCAGCGCCAGAGAGGCCTCTGGGCCCGGCGAGGGAGGAGGAATGGCCTCCTGGAGTTAAAGATGTAATTTCCTGCTGGAAAAATAACGCCACACTTCCATTTTTTTTTTTTCTGAGATAAATAATGTCTATGTAAGTGTAGAAATTACTTTTTGACAGATAGATGGCGGGCCTTGAGACGTGCAAACCTAAAACATAATCTGATGGACTCCAGTTTGCTTCATAAAGGAGAAAAAAAATAGCGAAGGAAACCTTGACTCAAAAATGCTTCTACATTCTCCGTGAAGCATCCAGAATGTAATCAAACTTCCAAGAAAGAATAAATAAAATCAAACTAGTAGAGTATCATGGGAGGTCTCTTGGTTCTTCTCTTTCTAATAGTTTTCCTTAGAACAGTTTACCATCTAGGTTAAATTTCCTAAAAGCTTATTTTCATCAATCTCTGCTACAAAAAAAAAAAAGGAAGAAAGAAAAAAAGAAAGAAAGAAAAGATAGCCTTATTGGTGTTTCATTCATTCTTTAGTCTCACTTTAAAGGCAGTCCAGAATGGAACCCCAACTGATGTCCCTAACTTACTTCCACTATGACCAACACAAACTCAGCAACACCAGCCAGGCCCTATCAGCCTTGCCCTGCATTCAGAATGTGGCTAGAAAGCACTTCCTGGCTCTTTGATTCTTTTCTCCCACACAAAGCTCTAGTTCCACCTCCTCTATGGTGTCTTCCCTCATTGCCTCCGTCACCTGCTTTCAATGCCTTCTAGCTCCTCTGAAAATATCATTTGTACTCATCATTTGCTACTATATATATATATATATACCAGGGTTTTTTTCAATAAGACCACAAGAACCTCAAGGGCAGGGTTAATCTTGCTTCTATTTTTATTCCCAAGAAATAGTATGTTTTCTCTTTTCTTGTAAAAAATGCCCAAGTGCTTGTTTAGAAGAATATCAGCAGCACAAAAATACCCTACCAAAACCCTATAGTCTTCTCCTTGTAGAGAACAGATAATTCCTTCGCGTTTTCCTAAGTCTCTTCTCAGCTACTATAGTCAAGAAGTCTGGCTTTCCTTACCTTCCCCAGAGAGGGGATATGGGCTGGAGATGCATTCAAACAAATGAATCCGTGGCTCTCATGTAGATGCCACTCCCAGGAGACTGGGCCATGCCAAATTCAGCTTTCCCTTTCAATGCACTTGGCCGGAGTCACACACCTAGCAGTTGAGGCCCATTGGAGAAGCAACCAATTCAAGCAAAGGTCCAGCTCTCTGAGGGGGAACCTGGCAAACTCGAGTTGCCACGGTAACTGGGCTCCCGGCTTCAACATTTCCTACTTACGTTTTTTAGTGAGGGGGTTATGTTTTGAGAGTTTTCCCCCATTCTTTTTAACCTCCAAATGTGTGGGGGGAAAAATGCCTGCCTGGGGATTAAGAGAACACACTGCATATAAGCAACTAGAAACCATGGGAATTTAAATGTCTCTGAGACTAAAAAAAATAATAATAATAAATAACACACAGGACTTGGAATCTAAGTAACAGGATATTAGAACTGTGGGTTGTATGCCATAATTACCACATTCTATTTTTCTAAAGCATCAACACTCTTACATTTCTTAAATCTAGTAATGTTTTTTTAAAGAAACAGAGCTTAAAACCTGTTCAGATGGACCATTTGCCATGTAGATCATCCTCAGTTCACTCAGCCCATCCTGGAAATATCGTCAATCATTCAATATACCAACAGGACCAAACTATGGTTATAATTCTTGTAGACAGGAAAACAGATGATGATGCTCAAGGAAACCTGGGGACCAGGGAACATTTGTGGAAAGGTTAAGTGCTTGCTCCTACCCCAATGCTTCCCAGTTGGTAGCTGGAGCTCTGAGTGGCTAGTCTAGGCTCTCCATGAAAAAGATGAACAGCGAAGCTGGGGGTTTGGATGAAATCCTCCTTGTTATTGTTTTGTCCTGAATTTCTGTGCCGGCAGGGTAGTTTTGGCAGATTTAAAGTCTTAATAAAAATGGAGTGCCCTAACTTTGCCAATTACAGAAAGAATGCTGCTTATCTCTCCTGTTAGCTGCTAACACGCCTTAAGGGTTTAGGTTAGAAGACACAGACAGAAAGAGAGAAGAGTTATTAAATTTTGAACCTGACATGGAGAAAAATTAGAGATAAACAGATGAGAAATAGAACGTCTTAAATCTCAGCTAAGAGATCAACTGATGAGGTCACCACTAAACTTGAGCTACATAAAAAAAAAACTCAATGCAGAGATACACATATAGGACACATAATATATTGCATATTACACATTTATAAATTATATATATAATGTGTTATAAATTATAAATGTATGTATGTATGCAAGTGATCTTTGAATACAATTGCCAGTAAGCTATGCAAGTAGAGACCTCAAAACATGCTTTCTTTCTGGCACACAGCTGCACATGTGTGGCATGCATCATTCCCAGAGGACATGATAATAACCTATCAGGTATATGGGCTAAACTGAGCCGCTCAGGCATGCAATGATAAACATGTCAAGGTAGCAGAAGCATTCCTTTCCTTAAAGGAGAAATGGTGATGTGATGGGAAAGAGTGCTCCGTGATGGGTGAACAGTATGCTTTTAATCAATCTTCCATAATAAACTGTCATAATGTGAGTTAATATGTATTGGTCAGGAGAGACCTGGTAATAAGGGAAACTAAAATTATGACTTTGTGAATGGAACACTAGAGTTCAAAATAAGTCCTTCAGGGATCTTCAGGTCAGTTTTCCTATTCCCAGGTAAAATATATATCTCTTAATCCACCATCATTCGTCATTACCACCTTCATCAACATGTTTTGTCCTGTGTGTAATGAAAGTTAAAGCTTTCATTTTTCAGATTTTGATCTACAGATACATTTCAACATCTCAGAGCCATGTTGAAGTCAGGGTATTTTTCCTGATGCTTTTCTGAAATCCACAGTTGCTTTAAAATTATCAACTTCCCATTGTTTTATCTTCTACTATAAAGTGGCCATTTTTACTGACAATATATTTTCATTTGTCTCAGTGATTTCATTTTTAACCTATTCATTGCTTTGTAGTACAGTTGAATATCAGGTAGTATGATACTTCCACTTTTTTTTTTTTCTCAAGATTGGTGTGGCTATTTGGGATCTTTTATGATTCCATATAAAATTTTGGATTATTTGTTCTAATTCTGTGAAAAACACCATTGGTATTTTGTTAGGAATTGTGTTGAATCTATAGATTACTTTAGGTAGTATGGACACTTTCACAATGTTAATTCCTCCTATCTCTGAGTAAGGTGTATACTTCCATTTAGTTGTATCTTCCATTTCTTTTTTCAGTGTCTTACAATTTTCTGAATACAGGTCATTTACCTCTTTGCTTAAATTTATTTTGAGGTATTTTTTTATGAAATTGTAGATCAGACAGTTTTCTTAGTATCATTTTCTGATAGTTCATTATTAATATACACAAATTCAATTTATTTCTGAATATTAATTTTGTATCCTGCTACTTTATTGAATTCATTTTTTAGTTCTAGTAGTTTTTAATTTAGGGTTTTCTATATACATTATCATGTCATCTATAACTTATGACAGTTTACTTTTTTTTTTTCAATTTGGATGTCTTTTACTTCTTTTTGTCTGAGAGTGTAGCTAGTACTCTGGGTATTATGTTGAATAAGGGTGGTGAAAGCAGACATACATCCCTCTCTTGTTCCTGATATTCAGAAAAATGCTTCTAGTTTTTCCCTGTTAAGTATGATGTTGGTATCATAAAAGGACTTCATTACGTTCAGGTATGTTCCCTCTATTCACACTTCGCTGAGAGTTTTTATCAGAAATGGGGACTGAATTTTGTCAAAAAAATCTTTTTGCATCTATTGATCATATTATTTTGATCCTTCATTTTATGTGCTGTATCTCATTAATGTGTTTGTTGATATTGTAACAACTTTGCATCCCAGGACTAACCCCACTTAATCATGGTATATGATCTTTTTAATGTATTGTTGAATTTGGTTTGCTAATATTTTGTTGAGGATTTTTGCATCTATGTTAATCTGGGATATTGGTCTATAATTTTTTATTGGGATAATGCTGGCCTCATAAAATGAGCTTGGGGGTCTTCCCTTTTGTTAAATATTTTAGAGCAGTTTGAGAAAGGATATGTTAGTTCCTCTTTAAAAGTTTGGTAAAATTTATCTGTGAAGCCATCTGGTCCAGGACTTATATTTATTGGAAGTTTTTAAATAACAGCTTCAATTTCTTTTGTTGCAATTAGTCTATTTAGATTTTCTATTTCTTGATGATTCAGTTTTGTGAGATTGTATGTTTCTAGGAACTTACCAATTTCTTCTAAATTTTCCAATTTGTTGACATATAGCTAACTGTTCGTAAGATTTTCTTATAATCCTTTGTGTTTCTGTGATGTCAGTTGTTACTTCTCTTTCATTTCTACTTTTGTTTTTTGGGTCCTCTTCTTTTCTCTTGATGAGTCTGGTTAAAGGTTTGTCAATCTTTATTTGGGGTTGTTGTGGTTGTATTTTCATTTGTCTCAAGGTATCTTTTGATTTCTATTTTAACCACAACAACCCATGGTAGTCACCTAACCTTTCTGAATGTCAAAGCCCTAGTACATAAAATGGTCATCCTACCTAATAATAGACAAATATGCAAATTGACCGTGCCTTCACTATGCCCATGATTGGCCAGGAGGCACAGGGGGCGGGACTCAGGGTGGCCGGGGTGGCCGAGTGGGCCGGCGGGACGCTGAGCTCGGGTCGCCAGTGGCGGCTCGAGCTCAGCGTCTGTGCCATGGCTGTGCTGCGGCACAGAAGGGGCCTCTGGGGCAGCGAGCTCATGTCCCACCGCAGACCATCAAAAGCGGGGGAGCTGGGTGCCTGTCCGATCAGGCACCAGGCCTTTCAGAAGCCTCTGGCGGGGCGGAGGCTTCTGAAAGGCCTGGTGCACCAGCGGACAGGCACCCAGCTCCCCTGTGATCGAAAGCGAAAGCGTGTAGGGGACCCTACACATGCATGATTCAATCATGCACTGGGCCTCTAGTAATATATATTTTAATAAATTTTTGTGACAATTAAATGTGAAGGCCTGATACATTAGCTATTCAGTATCTGATAGTTATTATGGTGCACATGTTATCTGAATTCAAATTAGTCTATATCAGCAGACAAAGGATTCCCCCTCCCCACTCAAAGCTATCAATATGGAAAATCATAGACAAGCATAAAATGTTTTTAAATTATGTAAAAATATAATTTTTAAAATTATTTAAGAATTTTTAAAACATGAAGTAACACACACTCTCACAAAAATCTGAACATATTGCTATAAATATGCAGCATATTAATATATATGTACATATTTATGTATATATGTGTATAATTGAGTATATAGACATTTTATGTCTTTGCTGAAGGTAGTCCATGTGTCTAAAAGCTGTATGTCACCTCCACACAACCAGTGATCAACCTTTGATTGGTAAACTCCTACTCATCTTACCAAACTTATGTGTCACCTCCTCCAGAAATTCTCTCCCCATCTCCACTCTATAGGAATTCCTATTCATGTTTCTGTTGCTGAATTTAACACCTTCCTTTTTAATATGTTTTTATTGATTTCAGAGAGGAAAGGAGAGGGAGAAATAGATAAAAACACCAATGATGAGAGAGAATTGTTGATTGGCTACCTCCTGCATGCCCCACACTGGGGATCAAGCCCGCAACCCGGGTATGTGCCCTTGGCCGGAATTGAACCTGGGACGCTTCAGTCTGCAGGCTGACATTATATCCACTGAGCCAAAGTGGCTAGGGATGAACACCTTCTTTTATAAGCACCTGTGTGTCCTTCTTTCACATTAGACACCGAGGTCCTTCAAGACAGGGACAGTGCCTGCCTCTTCTTTGCTTTCTCCCTCCACGTGCCCTCCCAAACACATGTCAGCCAGTGCCTTGCACACAGTGGGAACTTCATGTAGATGCTTAATAGCCTAAGCTATCCTCCCTTATGCTCATTCTTGCTAACTGATGTGTCCCAACTACATTGTTCAAGTATAAACATTTCAGTCCCATGCCGACATCAGAATGCAGATGATTTCTCTGATTGGGGTTCCTCCTGGGGACTATGACTTAGAACAGCAAAGCACATTAATGAGGCCTAGAGGACGTACCTGGAACCCATTAGCAATGGACAAACTGTCATCACCACAACTATCAGAGGCTTTCATCCTAACTTAGAATTGATCAAACCTCGGAAGCAGTGGATGGGGCACAGAGCGTGCTTCCACTATGACTTGCTTTACTGTTTGATCTCTCTCAGTCAACATACATTGTTTGACATCATTACTTAGGGAACCAACACAAATCCAGGTTTCACCTAGAAAGGCAAATGGACCTCTGCAGAGTAATCATGATGGCTGGCCTATTTTATTTTAAGTATATTTTTATTAATTTCAGAGAGGAAGGGAGAGGGAGAGAGAGATGGAAACGTCAACGATGAGAGAGAATCATCTATCAGTTGCCTCCTGCATGCCCCCTGCTGGGGATCGAGCCCAGAATCCAGAATCAAACTGGGAAGAGAACTGGTGACCTCTGGGTTCCTGGGTCCAGGCTCAGCATGGCTGGCCTATTTTAAATGAAGTTCTAATTGAAAGTCAAGAGCACCAAAATCAGCTTAACTGAGTTTACCAATCTATGTCAGGTTACTAGAGTATAATTGAAAATGATATAGATTGGTAACGAGAAGAAGTCAATTATTTAAATGAGCGCTGGCTAAGGTGATAAGAGTTCTGAATGCAAGAGTTCTTAAGCCAAAGTCCTGTACACAAGATATTTGAGTCCAAGTCAGGTCAGCAAACTCATGTCAGAAGCACCAAAATCAGTTGAGAGCTGTGTAAGAATAAGGACCACATCTCATATATCCTTGGACCTACTCTTAGCACTTGCCTTAGATACTAGGTGGAGGGGGATAAAACAAACAAAGAAAGAAATGAAAACATTTTGAGTAATTAATCTTTAAAGTTTTAATAATTAAGCCATTTAGGCCCGAAGCACTGAGAGCCATCTGGTTGCATTCACACTGAATGATAGCACAGTGCTATCTCTGGATCATTCCTGATGTGCTACAACAAACTCCCAAATCTCAGCGGAGTCTATTTCTCACTCACATAACGTAGCAAGCACATGCTCCTGGTCAGTTTGAGACCTTTCTTCACGTGGTGGGTCAGGGCCCCAGACTCTCATTGCCTTGGGGCATTTGGTTTCCCAATTCAGGATCTCCAAGCCACCACCCTCATCTGCATCAAACCAGATGGGGAAGAAGCATGGAAGAGTGAGTATGGAATTTTTTTTAATGGATTTTCCTGAAAGTGGCATAAATTACTTTTATTCATATTCTGTTGACCAGAATGGAGTTACCTGGCTGACCCTAACTGCAATGGAGGCCAGGAAGTAGAGTGGTACCTAGGAAGAGACCATGGGTCTGCTAATTAGTTAGCAGACTCTCACATTCTCCTTCATTGATTGATTGATTGATTGCTTACCCAAGGATATATTTTCATTGATGTTTTAGAGAGAGGAATGGAGAGAAAGAAAGAGAGAGAGAGAGAGACATCAGTTGGCTGCCTCTTGTATAAACATGGAGCAGGGATGGAACCTGCCACCTTTTGGTATAGGGCAGTGGTCGGCAAACTCATTATTTAACAGAGCCAAATATCAACAGTACGACGATTGAAATTTCTTTTGAGAGCCCAATTTTTTTTAACTTAAACTTCTTCTAACGCCACTTCTTTAAAATAGACTCGCCCAGGCCGTGGTATTTTGTAGAAGAGCCACACTCAAGGGGCCAAAGAGCCGCATGTGGCTCGCGAGCCGCAGTTTGCCGACCTCGGGTATAGGGGACTCTGCTCCAACCAACTGAGGTACGATCTCCTTTTGTGACTCTTCTTCCTCAGAAGGATAAGGGGACGAGAAGAGAACTTTCAACCTGAGATCATTAAGCCTGAACTGAATTCACCACCGCCAGCTTATTCTTCCACCTTGGAAGAACCTTTCGGGAATTTGACAGTTTTCCAGTTGAGCAAGCTACGTAGCCAGAATTAGAATTGCCCCCTTTATCTGTCTTAATATGCAAGCAACAAAAGTTGCCCATGTTTCTATTCATTTCTTCATTCACTAAACATTAAATATTTATTCAGCGTCGACTCTTTGGAAAGCACTGTGCTGACTAAACAGGGAAGACAAGATATGGTTCCAGGAAGAAGGCTGATTTATCAGGTGAGCTGGCTTGAAGTTGTATAATCAAGTTATAGCTCAGAGTCAAGCCAGGTTCTGGCCCACTTAGATGCTAACCAAAGGGAAATGGCTTCCCCTGAGCACTGACACCCTTGTGCCTATGAACCCCCCACTTCTGTCCAATGGAACCCTACTCCTATACAGACCCTGGCCCCCGCACCTAGCCCTTCCTGACAGTATTCCCTGCATATGGCTTTCTGCTTAATTGCATCTTGATTGTTTGATTGCATACTCTCTACATTTTATTGTGTGCAAACAAAGTTACCACCTCTCAAGATGAAGGAAATGCAAAACTCCATGTTATAACAGGCACAAAAAGATGCTAAAAACTTTTCTTTCTTCTTCTTTTTTTTTTTTTTTTTTTTACTATAAAAGATGCTGATAGTAGTTTCTCCTATAAGAAAGTAGGGTAAAACTAGGTGGTTGGGGGCGGGGGGACAGCAAGGAGAATGCTCCATTCCTGACCCGGGTGCCCCTCCTTTCTTTTGTAGCCCAGACCAAGGTGGCCAGCCTCGCAGCCCTGCATCTCCTACCGAAACTACCAGATCGATGGCTCTTCCAAGGGCTGCCACCTTCATGCCACTGGACCTCCCCCCTCCCCGCCTGGAAGCGCTGACTCAGCTGCTGAGGGGGTCTCCAGGCTCAGAGGGCTTGATGATCATTCATATGAAAGGTGAGCTGATAGGAAACAGACCTTGGAAGGAACCAAGCCCATGTCATTGTAGTGTCTGTCACTGGGCTCTCAGGCACGGAAGGAAGTGGGTGGCCTAATGGGACAGAAGGAGCAGAAAGAGGCCCAGGGTAAGGTTCTCCTGTATGTGTTTGTTGTTTGGAGACATACTCATCCTGGTGTCTAGGTTTGGAGGGATACATGCATATAAACAATGTCAGGAAAATTAAAAAATAAACGAATAGATAAAGATCAGTCTTGGTCTGAACTCACATTCTGGACAACACAGGTCTCGGATGCTATCCCAGGCTGGCCCGTGAAGAACTTGGCTACTGCAAGCAGCTTAAAGATATTCAAAAGAGACACAGAGATTTGACTGGATCCACAGGCATGAAAGAGGGTAAATTCAATGATGCTTGGCAGAGAGAGAGAGGCTTTAAAAATCAAAAGGAGAGATAGAGACAGGATATTAGGGGGTGGCATGCAGCTGAGGTGAGGCGGTGAGGATTGAGAGCTGAAAGGAGAGCCTCCCTGAGGAGGAGTGAGGGGATGCAGCCAGGTGCTTGCACAGAACAGCTGGGCACCTGCACAGATATGGGGCAGGCTGGTAAAGTCCCACACTGCTCCAGAAATCTCCCCCTACCCCGGCCTTCAACCCCCCAGACACCATCTAACGAGATCTACTTTGGGAATTAGAAAAGAAGCAGTGATTCTAATCTCTCCTTTTCTTTTCGTTCTACACAGATTTAATAAAATAAAGTATTTTTGTGGTTCCTGCTAGGAACCTTACTCATTTAGCAAGTATTAACTAAAGGCCTACCAGTGATTTTTTAAAAACTATTTAAATAGGTGCTCATATTCCTTTACGATTGTAGGCTGTAAAATGGCTCCAGCACCTCCTCAGCTCCTCTTCCACTCTCCTCCATCGCCAGGTTTAACACACGTGCGGGACCCGAGCATCTGGCCACGGTCAGCAACGGTGAGTGTCCACGTGGTCAGTGTGGATATGGAGGCAGCAGGAAAGAACAGCCTGAAAACACACTACACTTTCCTCCTTTGGGGAGAAGGCGCTAGATGGGCCCACTCACACATAGCCTCGGGAACTCTGGGACTAGAGGATGAGTTCATTAGCCAGAAGGAGGGCCTGTATCCTTATAAGAGCTTCCTACGCATTAGCCATCTCCCACACAGAAAAGGATTCGTTCCTGACGTGTGCATCATGCCGTGTTAGGTGCTGTGGCCCATACAAAGGAAATTTAAGACACAGTCTCTCCCCTAGGGCATCCAACAATAGAGCTTAATGAAGCCATTGAATAACCATTCAAGGCCACATGGACTAAGGGCCACACGAGTGGTCCAGAGAATATGTGCTGGGAGATAATGAAGAGCGGAAGATGAGCGGGACTGTCGCAATGGAGAAGGCCTGAGCAAGGAAGTGGTAAGACAGCTGGACACAGAAGGACAGCAGCACTGAGGGAGCGGAGAAGAGGGGAAGGAACTCCAGGCAGAGGAGGCCGCGCGAGCTAAGTGACAGAACCGGAGAGAGTGGGTTCCCACGTCGGGAGAGGTGGCCTCCGCTGACTGGGGGACAGAGGTATTGCTTCAGAAAGGCAGAAAGAGAGATGATACCAGGTCATGGGGGGTGGAGAGGGGGCTAAAGAGAATGTCCCAGGGTAAATGGGGGATCACTAAAGACTTTTGGAGTTTTAGGACGAAAATTTGGGATCCACTACAGTGGTGTAGGTCTGGCTGATCAGGTGGGACAGTGGCTGTTGGAACAGTGAGTATATGTGGAAGGACTTTGTGCAACTTGTTTCCTGATTCCATATAGGAAATAAAGAAGAGGTGTGGGGTGGGGGAAACAAAAACAAGAATTACTGCCTCCATGATTTAAAAATGGAATTCTATTTACAAAAATAGAAACGACTGGCCCTGGTTGGGTGGCTCGGTCGGTTGGAGTATTGTCCCATTCCCCAAAAGGTTGTGGGTTCCATTCTCAGTCAGGGCACATAGCTCATTTTCCAGTCGATCCCCATCAGGGCACGTGTAGGAGGACAACTGATCAATGTTTCCCCCCTCTCTCTCTCTCTCTCTCTCTCTCTCTCTCTCTCTCTCTCTCTCTCTCTCTCAAATAAATAGAAACAGCCCTACCCGGTTTGGCTCAGTAAACAGAGCATTGCCCTATGGATCAAAGGGTCCCGGGTTCAATTCTGGTTAGGGGCACATACCTTGGTTGTAGGGTGCTCCTCAGCCATGGCTGGGACATGTGCAGGGAGCAACCAATCTATGTGTTTCACATCAATGTTCTCTCTGTCTTTCCCTCTCTCTTCCACTCTCCCTAAAAATCAATGGGAAAATATCCTAGGGTGAGGATTAACAAAACAAAAAACAAACAAACAAACAAAAAATCAATAGAAGCATATCCTCAGATGAGAATTTAAAAAAAGAAATAGAAAAGACTGAAGGAAGAAAATATTTGAGAAGATGGGGTCATGCATGATGTCTGATGTTCAAGGTAACAGAGGGATCTACAGGTACAGATTTCTTTGAAGGAGTTGGTGACCCAGGCCTTCAACTTGTATGAGAAGCTGAGATGTGGACAACCATTGGGAAAGTCACCGGCACACGGACAACAGAAAAAATGGGGCAGAACTGGTTCAAGGAGGAAAAAGTTTAGTGTGTGTTTATTTAAAGGATATCAAAGTTTGGCAAAAACAAAAACACAAGCAGAGGACTTAACTAAGGTTACAAGGCCAGCACTATCCTGGAAAAAGTTATTGCATCAGATGCAACAGGAAAAATTGACATCCAAGCCATATAGATAATTTCTCAAAAAACACCACTAATTAACAAATCAAAAAAACAGCTAAGTCTATAAATAGGAAACTATAATGCAAATGGGCCATGTGCACATGAGGGGGCATTGGGCCTGACCAGCGTTGGAGACCCCGAGGATGTGATGGTGAAATGTACCTGCATGGGCCAAGTCTGAGTGCCCTCACCCCTCCTCCTTAGCTGTGAAAGCTTGAGTAGGGTTTTAAACCTCCTTTTGTAAAATGGAATGATAACGATAGAAACTAAAGTTGTGGTGAAGATTAAATTCGTTAATATATGAAAACTGCTTCCAATAGTGTCTGGCACAGAGTAAGTGCTATGTAATTGTTAGCTATTATTAATAAGAGAGAAATACAAATTAAAATAACAATGAGCTATAATTTTTCACCCACAGATTGTCAATAATTTTAAAGCATGACAACATGAAGTGTTGACAAGGAGTTGGGTGAAATGATACTCATAAACTGGGAGTGGGAATGTAAATTGGTACATCTACTTTGGAGGGAAAAAAATGACACATTTTATAAAACTGAAAGTATGCCGACTTTATAACCAACAATTCTACCTCTTCTAATATATCTTTCAGAAATTCCCACAAATGTGCATAAGAAAACATATCCAAGGATGCTGACTGTAGCATTTTTTAAAAAAATATAGCATTTAAAAAATATATATATTTTTATTGATTTCAGAGAGGAAGGGAGAGGGAGAGCGTTAGAAGCATCAGTGATAAGAGAGAATCATTGATCGGCTTCCTCCTGCATGCCCCACACTGGGGATGGAGCCTGCAACCTAGGCATGTGCCCTGACTGGGAATCGAACCATGACTTCCTGGTTCATAGGTTGATTCTCAACCACTGAGCCATGCCGGCCGGGCACAGCATTTTTTTTTTTGTTGTTAGCAAAACTTGGAAAGAATGGAAATGTCTATTGATAGGGGTTGCATCACACAATGATGTAATATATTTCATATAGTTAATAATAGAATAATATATAGCAATTAAAACAAATACAAATCTCTCCAAATATAGTAACACCCAGTGATAGACGCAGTGTGGTGCCTATGTATCATGTATGGATATCTATGTACAAAAGCACTAGATGCAGTGTGGTGCCTATGTATCATGTATGGATGTCTATGTTCAAAAGCCAAGGTCATGAACTGCGATGCTCGCCTCTCGGAAGTCCTGCAGAGCAGTGGGAAAGGGGCCATTGGTTGAAGGGAACCTTACTTTCTCTAATGTTTTATTTCTTCAAAAATGAAAAGGAATACCAGATGCAAAGGAGACAAAAATGCTAAGTTGCTGATTTTGGACGGTGAAGATATGCATGCGGGTTGTTATCCTTTGTACTTTTCTGTATTTTTAAATTTTGGCAAAAAATAAAATATAAATGCTCTTTGAGCAGATGTTCTGGGTGTCATCTAAAATTCATCTTAAAAAAATGAAGACGAAAAGCAGTAAAAGGAGGGCTGAGAAACGGGTCTTAGGAAGAGCACGCTTGGAGGGAGGGGTGGGTGAGGACCCCGCCCAGACCTGGGGAAACTCACAGCAAAGAGGAGCCAGCCCTGGGAGGCCACGTGACTGGAAGAAATAAGTGCAGGAAAAGGAGGTTTGGTCAATCTGAATAGGGAGCAAGAAAATAATTGACTAAGGAACAAACTACAGACTCATAAAGCCATGAGTGCGTGTTATTCGAGACTGGAGCCCCATTCGGGGTGGGGGGGGGCAAAAGCATGAAATAACCGCTAGGTGACACGCAGTAGTAGGTACAAGCTAGGGATTCAGGAATTGCGGCTATAATGGGGAGTCGTGGTGACAACATGGGAAAGTGGGGTTCCTGGAGAGGAGAGTCTGGGTCCTGGGTATCTATGGGTTCAAGATCCCCAAATCCCTGCTCTCTGTAAAATGAAAAGAAAGAAATTGTGGTTATAGGAGAGGTGGCAATGCTACAAAGAGTAAGAAAGCAGTGGGGTACACTCCCTCGGGAGCGGGACAGGGCTGGGATCCAGGCCCAGGCCCAGGCCCAGAGAGCCAGTCCCAACCCAAAGAGACCCCATTCCGAGGGGTGGACCTCCTGTCGGACTATTCCAGCACCAGGGGCGCCTGGAGAAGGAGCTCGTGTTCAGGCCAGGCTTCCTGCAGCCACCCACCCACAGAGCCCTGGCAGCATCCCTGGTGCGCGCTACACAGCAGATGCACACTTTCTCATTAAGGGGCTTGCATATGGAGTGAAGACACCTCTCCCCTCGCCCACCCGGGCTCCCACCCTCGCGGGCAGAGTGAGCTGCCAGCTTCCAGCTCCCTGGGTCCACAGCCAGCCTCCTGCGCGCACAGCAGGCGGTGGGCTGGACCGGCTGCAGGGCCATGGCTGCAGGCAGTAGCGAGCAGAGGCCGGGCAGGCTCAGTTGCTCTCTCAGCACGCCGTCCCTCCTCGGAGACTGCAGGCCTCTCTCAGATGTGACGGAAACAGTCATAGACAAGGGGACTCATTATTTTTGCTTTCACTGCTCAGTGATCTCTGCTGCCACCTGAAATCCCCCAGGGAGGCCGCCCCAGCCCCTGGGAGAGGGAGGGGGGCAGCAGAGGAAAAGAAGAATCTATCATCTTAGCAAGGACCGCACCTCTGGAATCCCCCCCCTCCCCCAGCTCCATGTCCTTCCTCTCTTGGACTTAAGTGGTTATGTGCAGGAGGCCTCTGTCCCCAGGGGGGACACAAAGCACCCCCCCCCCAGCCTTCCCATCGGGACAGATCTGTGAGTGCTCTGAGAACTGGGAGGGTCAGGGTGACTCCTTAGTATGAAATCAGTCACAGATGTGACACTAACCCATAAAAAAAAGCAACCTGAAAGTGTATTAAAAGTAAAATAGCTTTTTTCCAATTTTTGTAAATTGCAAAATGATGGAGGTTATCAAAGATGAATGTTTCTGATCTCTTGTGTCCCTGCTCTGTGTGTGACCTCCGCTCATCCTGTGTGTGCAGAGCAGGCAGTCCCGACACGGACAGGTGCACGTGTGCGATGTGCACCCACAGGTCTCACTTGCACGAGGACCAAAGGCATATACAGAGGCGTAAAAGGTGCTTGCTTTGCCCGGCCAGTGTGGGCAGAGGGTAGGTGACCAGTAAAAGGATGGGTTCAGAGCCCAGCCGACGTGGCTCAGTGGTTGATCATCGACTTATGAACCAGGAGGTCACCATTTGATTCCTGGTCAGGGCACATGCCCGGGTTGCAGGCTGGATCCCCAGTCGGAAGCCAATCAATGATGCTCTCTTATCATTGATGTTTCTATCTCTCTCTCCCTCTCCCTTCCTCTCTGAAATCAATACAAATACGTTAAAAAATAATAAAAAGATAGGCTCAGAGAGTTCATTCTGATAATTCTTAAGACAAAAGATGAGGGTCTACTGTACCCACAAGGTAGTGGATTTGAAGAGGCAAAGATGGGTAAAAGTGATGTTAAGGTGCAAATGAAAAGACAACCCACGGAATGGGAGAACATACAGTTGATAAGGGGTTAATATAAAAAAATTATAAAGAACTTATACAATTCAACAAACCAAAAAACAAACAACAAAAAAACCCAACAAATAATCCAATTAAAAACTGGCAAAGGACCAAAATAGACACTTCTCTAAAGAAGACATACTGATGGCCAATAGACATATGAAAAGATGCTCAACATCGCTAATCATCAGAGAGATGCAAATTAAAACCACAATGAGATTATTACCTCACACCTGCCAGGATGGCTATTATCAATAAACCTACAAATATCACACCTTAGAGAAGTTGTACACTGTCAGTGGGAATGCAGATTGTTGCAGCCACTATGGAAAACAGTATGAACGTTCCTCAAAATATTAAAAGTGGAAGTGCTTTATGACCCAGCAATCCCACTGTTGGGCACACACTGAGTGGCCAGATTATTATGATCTCTGAACGCATAATAATCTGGCCACTCAGTGTGTTTGAGGCCCGGTGCATGAATTTGTGCATGGGTGGGGTCCGGCCAGCCTGGCCAGGGGGAGGGGACATGGGCGGTTGGCCGGCCTGCCTGCTGGTCGAACTCCTGGCCGAGGGAACAATTTGCATATTAGCCTTTTATTATATAGGCTATACACTGAGTGGCCAGATTATTATGCGTTCAGAGATCATAATAATCTGGCCACTCAGTGTATGTCCAAAGAACATTAATTCAAAAGAGTATATGCACCCTTATGTTCATTGCAGCGTTATTTACAATACCCAAGCTATGGAAGCAACCAAAGTGCCCATCAACGGAGTGAATAAAAAACCCTGTGCGCATTATCTATACCATGGACTATTACTCAGCCACAGGAAAGAATGAAATCTTACCATTGACCGGCACTAAGTAAAGTCAAAGGGAGTCTGAGAAATGAAGGCAATCCGGTGAACATTGCTGAGCACCCAGGATTTCTGCCACAACGAAGAAAGGTGAAATAAAAGAGAAGGGGGAGGTGAGCCAGGATAGTAAAGGTGACTGGCTACAAGTGAGCCAGTCTGAACTGTGAAAACATACAAAAGCGTACACTCTTTCCAATTGCCCTACATCCCTGGAGGAATTGCTTTCTCCTTGTTTTGATGGAGAAATAATTCATTTTGAAGCAGAACTCCTGGTTCCCTCTGACCCACATTTTCCTCTCTAGGACAGAGATTTGCCAGGTCTTAGTAATACGCAGCTCTCGCAAGCCACGTACATGCTCCTACGATGAGCCCATTGTGATCTGAGCTGTCTGTGGGTGGCAGCAGCAAGCTTAGATCACCCCTATTTCAAACATAAAGGTCACGTCACTGAAGCCTGAACACCTCTTTGGTTGTTACTTGGAATTTCAAAGGACAATCTGCTGCAATACCCAAATCTCTATTTATCCCATAAAGTGCCACTGAGAGGAGGGATACGGAATTGCAGAGAAGAAGGGCACAGGAGGAAGGAAAAGAGAACCTTAAAAAAAAAAAATTCCACAGCGAGGCCCCCCTACTCCAAAAATCAGTGAGATCAAGAGGAAGTCAGTTAATTCTGCAAATGACACACATACCGGCGGGTGCTGGGGGTGGTTCCTCTAAATGGAGATGCGGATGCTGGCCTCCAACAGTTTTGGAGAAACTCCACTGCTTGCCTTGTGTCTCATGACCTCTCCTAAGATGATTCCAAAATTCTGGCGGCAGAAGTATTTCTCTGAATCTGCTCATTTCACCTGGCCCCAGGAGGGGTTCCCTGGTGTCTTTCCCATCCTGCCCTTGCTTTGTTACTCCTTCCACCCGTAACCTAACTTCCTAGTCTCTGGCAGACTGATCATGGGAATGATGATGACAGTAATGATGATATAACATTGTGGTTTATCAGTGGTCTTTGTTGGGCACTATGCTATGTACTTACCATTTATGTTACTTCATCCTCTAAAATGCCCAGCGAGGGGAATGCCTTTCACATCTTCATTTTAGTAGTAAGAAGAGAAATCAGGGCTCAGCAAGATAAGTAACATGCCCAAAATGATACGTAGTCAGTGGTGGAGTCTGGATTACAATATTCTGCGCTTTCTGGCTTCAATCCCAAGCTCTTTATCGACCATTCTGGGTTGGCTGCGGAGGGCATCCTAGTCTCCTGGCCCCTCTGCCCACTTGCTCAAACCTCCATTATTGTGTCACTTTAGTGGCAGGTTTCAAGATCCTGGAGCGGCCAGGGAAGAAAAGAGAGAGAGAAACAAACCCCCCGCCTCTGCTCCCCTTCCTGCTGTCAGGCAAGGGAGCAATCCTGAAAGTTGAAAGTCCCAGCAGACAGGAGGCTGACAGCCCATCTGCACTGGGGCACAATTGTTCTGACAGGTTTATCAGCAGTCGAGCGCCTGCAATAAGATGTAAAACATGGGCTTTTGTTTCTAGAGGAAAAGCTGCTGCTAACAGGCTGTAAGATACTTTATCTGAAAGGCCTGGAGCGGGATTTCTGGGAGAAGTTCCCACTTGGCCAACCCCTCTCAGATCCTCTCTTCTCCTTATAGTCTCACGCTCCCAAACCCCTAATCCCCTGTCTTCCCAAACGCTCTTCAGGGACTCCTTTTTCCTGGCTGCTGCACTGTGGTTGGCTGGGAACTGTGCGAGAGCCCTTGATGGTACACCTCCCTCCACAAAGGGTTGAGTCTTTGAGGCCATGGGATCCAGGCAGCTGAGGCAGCCAGCACAGCCGCCTGGAGTCACTGAGATTCTCGCCTCTGCCCTGAGAGTCCTAGTCCAGAATGGGGTAGGATCATTCTGTCCAGGTTAATGCTCCATTTAGAGAAAAGGACAAGCTATTTTCCAGAACAAACCTGAAATCATGAAGTATTAATCTCAAGAAAGACTAGATGCTAAGGCAATGTCCTAATTTATCTCTTGAGGTGATTGTTACCCTTAGTGAGTAAAAGACTTGCCCGAGGTCTTATAGATATTAAGTTTTACCTAAGCAACATTTTCTCTTAAGGCTTTTAGACTAAGTTCAAGGGTAGGCTCCTCTAGTTCCCTGACACCTCATCCCCTGGCTAGGCTGGGGTCCCCCTTCACCCTCCTGTCACTCCACACAAAAATCATGAGGACCCTTACCAGTCCTTCACGAAGATCACCTCCCTCTGGGCAGGAACCATGTATTATTTCTGTTTTCTTTGCCTCTGGCTTAGACCCTGACACCAGGTGAAATTTTAATAACGATGGCATCATTAAAACTTTTAAACCAGCTCTTCCTACTTCTCTTTCAGTTGTCCTCTCCCCAGTAGGCTAGGTGGCTGTCCACCACTGAAATAGAAATTCCATGTAGCAAAGAATGAAAGATGGGGCCAATGCTCATTCACTGGCAATAATGAGCAAAAGAGCTTCCAAAGACCAGTGGGTGGAGGGTGCGGGGTGGAAGGACCAAGTCTACTTCTCCACTTCTAGTGCTTCCACTACATTGTGATGGAAATGGACTTGCTTTCTGGGAACTCTGCTCTTCTTATCATCTGGAGTCCAGCTCCATCTGGGGAGAGGTGATGTCTCCCTGATGGAGGTGTGAGAGTGGAGAACCTGATGGAGGGTCATGTCCCATTCCTGCACTCAACCTGCTATACCAGTGGTCGGCAAACCGCGGCTCGTGAGCCATATGTGGCTCTTTGGCCCTTTGAGTGTGGCTCTTCCACAAAATACACGGCCTGGGCGAGTCTATTTTGAAGAAGTGGCATTAGAAGAAGTTTAAGTTTAAAAAAAATTGGCTCTCAAAAGAAATTTCAATTGTTGTACTGTTGATATTTGGCTCTGTTGACTAATGAGTTTGCCGACCACTGTGCTATACCAAGTAGGAAGAGGGCAGACTAGATCTGCAGCCCCGAGTTTCTGCTGTTGCTGCCGTGAAGGAAGATGGGGAAGCCCAACAGGGGGCTGATCAGGAAAAGGGTTAAAAAAAAAGGGGGGGGGAGGCAAACTATACCTATTTGGTACCTATTATATGCCAGTTCCCACCAACATGTCTTCATATGTGACCTGATTAAATGTTGACGACAAGATTATGAAGGTAGATAGTATTATTTTCATTAGATGGATGGGTAAGGAGACCAAGGTGAGCAACCTGCCTAGGAATACACAGCTACCGTTGCTGAGTTGCAACTAGAACTCAGGTCATTCTGATACCATTGTCCCTGATTTTCCCACCATTCCATGCTGCCTGTCCAGAAATGGAAGATCCATGTGCCCTGTGTCCTAATATTTCCATGCATTCCTAGAAGCTCCCCTCTGCCCCCACCAGCTTTATTTCTGTTTTCCTCGCTATCTCAGGTGGGCTTTATTCCACACAGGAGACTGGGAAGTTGGGCACTTGACTATTGGGTGTCTTTAGTGGGACCACTAGAAACAACTATGTGACCTAACATTTTCAAAAAGAAGAAAAAGGAAACACATGCATTGGCCTCGAGCCACCAAATCCCTGGAAACCTTCCAGCCCACCATCCTCATTCCATCGGTTTCCCACAAAACAACACAGGACCCTCGTGATGTTCAGGGTCACAAAATCGCCATTGCTTCTTAAGGGAAAATACACCATGTATTGCTTTCCCTCAGTTCTTACTTCCTGGCACCAAGCATGAGCCTTGGAGCAGCACATTCATTGCATGGCCTTGACTGTGTGGACTGATGCTGTGAGCAGCATCCTTGCAGGGCACACATTCTGCGGTGTGCACTGGGTAGTAGGGAATCCCCTGCAGAGAAGAGCCAGAAATAAAAGGTCTACGATGGTGACTAGCGACTAATCCAAGGTACTCAGGCATTACGTGCTGCAACTTGTAAAGAAGGTTTGCACGACTTGTTCATACCCCATTGGCAGATGGGAAGAATGCTCTGTGACAGCCAGAAGACTTCTCTGAAGGCAGCCCTCTCATGCACGAAACTGATCCAACAGTGGTTTTGATACTGGCAGGTGCCAGCTTGCATCCCCTTTATGGGGTGCACAGGCGCTTAACCTCTCTCTAAAAAGCAGGTTTATTGGGTTTGGGTAACACGCAATGACTGTTTTATTATGCAGTCATTTGTGACATTAAACTTGAGGTTCTCCCAAAGTTGCACAAGACTAAGTGTGGCTCTCAACAGCCGCCAGTGCAAACACGGAGCTAACGAGAGCCAAAGGCCGTAAGTCACCGTGGAGGTAGGCAGCTTCGGTAAGTTATGCACTTGGAGCAGTTATATTATCCCAGTGCAACCCATTACAGCATCATTAGCAAGAAAATAACATTCCAGACATTAATACTTGTAATAATTTTACTAATAAACCTGCTTTCCAAAATGAAAAATTCCTCCATGAATCATTTTGAAGGTGCCACTTGGTCAGAGTTTGCTGATTGCATGAATAAAGTTATTTCAAATGGCTTTCGCCACTAAACATCTCTCCTCAGCCACACCCACCTGCAGAAGCTTCACTTATTTCCAACATGAATTTATTTTCCTCAGAGGCCTAGAACTTCCTTTGAATATATAGCCATTATTTTTTAAGGTCTTAAATATATGCCCTGGAACATTTTTTCTCTCCCTCTCCCTTCCTCTCTCTCAAAAATTAATAAAAACATCATTTTAAAAAAAATGTTTTTAAATATATTTTTACTATTCCTAGTATTACAGATATCTCCCATTTCCCCCACTTTAACCCCTATCCTTTAACTTCCAACCCCTACTCTGCTTAACACACACCCCCAGATTTTCACTACCCTATTGCCCGTGTCCATTTAAAATTCTTAAATATATATGTATATTTCTTTTTACTTTTTCAATTCAAAACAATTTCACCAAAGAAGTGGATTTTGCTTTAGAGATGCTTAAGAGATATGGCTTCCACATTTTAAAAAACTGTCTTAGGTGAGAGTTTCAAAGAAGACAAATGAGTGTTTGGATTCACCTCTCAGGCACTGAGGACCTCAATCAGATTTCATGGACATAAATGTCACAGCCCCTGTCCCTTAGTCACTTGCAATGAGAGAGACGGATGGTACCTTAGCAACTCCAGTCCAATATGGCACATGCTTGCCCCCAGCACTAAGAGAGGGCTGGCCAGAAAGGGCTACGTTTTTAGTTTTTCTCTTACTGTTATTTTTCAATTACAAAATGAATAGCTCTGTTGAGATATACTTGACATAAATACAACATACTTAAAGTGTACATTTTGATACATTTTGTCACATGTATAGACCCATGAAACCACACCACAATCAAAATAATGAACATAGCCATTACCTCAAAATTTCCTGGGGTCCCTTTGTAATCTCTCCCTCTCTCCCCACTCCCCTCCCCTGGGAAACTGTGACCTGCTTTCTCTCACTAGACGTTACTTCGAGTTTCCTAGAATTTATATAAGTGGAATTACATAATGCATACTCTTTTTTTGTCCGCCTCCATTCATCAGCCATCATTGTTTTGAGATCCCCGTGTTGTACATGTGTGAATGGCTAATTCTTGTTTATCGCTACCTGTCTTCCATTGCACGACTTCACCAGAGTTTGTTTATTCATTCACCTGAAGACGGACATTCGGCATTGCTTTCAGTTTTTGGCGACCACAAACAAGACACTGTATGAATATTCATGCATCAGTCATTGTGTGAATATATGCTTTTATTTCTCTTGAAAAAATGTCTAGGAGTGGAATGGCTGAATAGTATAGTAGGTATACATTCAATTTTAAAAAGAAACTGCCAACCTATTTTTTAAGGGGTTGTACCATTCATCTTCCTTGTATTGTATTCGAGGTCCAGTTGTTCTACGTCCAAATAATCACGTGATGTGGTCCGTCTTTTTAATTTTAGCAACTCCCATGGGTGTGTAGTGATATCTCATATGAGGTATTAGTTTGTATTTCTCTGTGAACTAACCATACTGAACATTTTCTCAGTGTTGTTTGCTACCCGTGGATCTTTGGTGAAATGTCCTCTCGCATCTTGTGGCCATTTCTCCTCCATTGTTTGTTTTCTTATTGAGTGTTGAGAGTCTTGTATATACAACCTGGACACAAGTCCTTTATTAGATACATGATTGGCAAATATTTTTTCTCCCCAGTTCGAGGCCTGTCTTTTCACTTAGAGCTGAGCTTTGAAAGACAAGTTGTGAAAATTAAGTTGTAAAATTATGTTGGAAGTCATTCCAAGAGGAAATACCACAAAGCCATGAAGGTGCAAAAGAGACAGCGAGTTCTGAAAACTGCCGGTCGCGTTGGGTGGCTTGGGAGGCAAAGGCAAGAGAGGGCTGCAAGAGCCATTCTCCAGAAGGTGACCGTGAGCCAAGAAGAACTTTCAACGGGAGAGGGTGTCATCATTTGCATTTTCGAAAGATCATGAAGGTGGGAACATGGAGAGATTAGGGAGCTAGGAATTAAAGAGACCATGTAAGAGATAGTCTAGACTTGAGACAAGTTTAAAGGATCATTTATTGGTGAGGAAAGAGGACCTTGGAGAAGATACTAAGGGAAGTAAAGCAGGTTGAGGGAGGATGAAACAGGTGCATTATGGAAACTATACACCTTGCCCACACTGAGCAGAGTGGCTAAGGCTCGCTGGCAGGAGACACGGCGAGGATGTGTTTTCCTGACTTGGAGATGGATTGATATTGACCGATCACAATCAGATCCAGATTTAAGAACCTGCTATGCTTCAGACTCTGTTCTAGGCCTTTATATACATGTGACTTTGGTTAATTCTCTCAACAACCCCGAGAAGAAAGAGTTGATCCCGGGATGTTGATTTCATAAATAAGGACAGGGAAATTCAGCGAAATCAAGTGGCTTGCCCAGGGTTCCAGCTTCAGTGAGTAGCAAAACTGAGGTTCTTTCTTCAAGTTCAGGCTTCTTTGTAGCCATCGCCTGCGTATTCCAGAGACTGGCTAGAGTTGGTAAGGCAACCTGAGGCTTAGGAAAAAGGCCAACTGGGCTACTCAATGACAAACTCCAAGTCCTTGACCTCGTGAACACCTACCTGTCCGCAAGGCCCCACTAGGAGATGCTGACCATCTGTTTCCCATGCTCCCCTGGAGCGCAGCAGGAGGAAACTGGCATAGAGCAGTGTTGTAGGAATGTCAGTTCACACATGATAGTAAAACAAGCCTAGGCATGAAGGGTAATGAGGCACTAGCCCAGATTTCTAATAACAATAAATTCAATATTGATTGAATTTTCCAAGTACCAGGGCTTTACATGGAATCATTGTATTCTTATGATGACCTTATGGGTAGGCACTGTTATTGTGCCAAATTTGCAAATGAAGGTCAGCAGTTCTGGGGGATTTCAAGCAACAACTGTGCCCAGGTCGCCTGGTGACTGAGAGCCACACTGAAGCTTTGTCTGTCTGACTTTGGCCAGGTGGCAATGGCTGCCATGTGGCAATGGCTGCCTCCTCTGCCTTGCTCTGTGCATCCTATCCTGGAAGATGCACAGAGCAAGGCAGAGGCATGTCCATGTGGGTTGGAGGCCTGCAAAAGGACCTTCTTGGGGTGAAAACCCTGACTGTCCTGCCACAGCAGGTGGCTCTCAAATGCATGCATGTCCCTGAGGATGCCAGCCTCTGTCACCGATGGTGGCCCCAGAGCAGACGTCCGCAGGGGGACAGGTGTGCTTTCCATGGAAGAGAAGAGGCACAAAGGGCAGCTTCCTCCAAGACATGATGAAGGTCTCCTCCTTAGCTCATTAGGTTCAGAGGATGCCCTACCAGTGCAGGGCCATCTAAGCCTCCCCCTCCGCTGTCTGCCACCTGGCAGCACCTTTCCACATGCCTCGATGCTGCCAGAGCACACTAGGCATGAGGGAAGCCTCTATATGCCCTCCCCCACTCAGACCACCCAGCATTCCCACCGCCACCGGCTCCCTGCCTCTGCCCTGCCTCACTTGCTCCATGTGGGCAGGCACTGGCTCAGTGAGCTCCAGAGGCCAGGCGGCCTCAGCAGTTGAGGAGCTGCCCTCTGGCTGAGCTTCCTTCCAAGCTTTCCCATTCATCCTCCTTCCTCACCTTCCTGGTTTCTGTTTTGCCTTCATTTTCTCATAGTGACTGAGGATATACTATTTGGCCAGCCCTGAGTCAGGCACTGGGGGCACATTGGAGAATAATTCTGACAAATGCCTTTTCTCTAAAGCATGTAGTCTAGTTATAGAGACAGGGATTAAACCATTAATTCCATAAAAATAGTATTTTAACTGCGCTATGAGGGGGAAGTGCTTGGGTGGGGGGAAGGGGCGTGTGTGGATATAACACATAATGGCACAGTGGGAGGGAAGAGCAGGGGCTTTGCTCTGAAAATGACATTTAGGTTGAAACTTGAGGGACAGGTAGAAATTCATTAGAAGAAGGAGGGATGGGAGAAGAGTGTGGCAGAAGGAGAAAAAGAGAGAGAGAGAGAGAGAGAGAGAGAGAGAGAGAGAGAGAGGTGTCTCGCACATGAAGAAGCTTTGTGGGTTAGTCCAAGGTTCTGAAAGAGAACAGAGTGACCAAAGAAGAGTGAACCTCAAAGGTAGGCAGGATCTTCGGAACTGGGAGAGGATTCTGGACTCTATCTAGAAGAATCTGGAAGAGATGTGTTTTTAAAAGAGAATTACAAGATCAGGTTTGCCCTTAAATTATTCTCTGATTACAATTTGAAATACAGATTGAGAGGCGGTGGCAGATGAGATAGGAAGGGAAACTGAGTGGAGGGCAGGAGGAAGTGGAGGGGGTCATTATGGCACTTCAGGAAAAGGATGCTGATGGGGCTCCCGATGCAGGAGGAGGAGGGTAGCACCCAAGTAGTGGAGACTAAGAGAAATACAGACATTCAGGTGGCAGATCCTAGAACTTGGCAATGGATTAGGTTCTGGAGGGCAAGAGAAAGAGGGGGGTGTCAGAGACGACTTCTGGGTTCCTGGCAAGAGCGACACCTTCCCAATATGCCCTCTCCATTCCTCTTCCCAGCTCATCAAAGAAATAGAGTGCAGGCAACCCAGAGGAGAGACTATCGCGGCATTAATGCTATTTTTGTGCAGTAAAACCCGGAGATAGAAATCTTTCAACGTGTTACGTAAGAAGTGGTAAATGTCAAGAGATAGATTCGCTCCAACGGCACGGCTTCCAGCCTGTCTCTGGTTCGTGCTGGCACCTGCGCTTTGCTCTGAAGGGCCACCAGGTGACGAGCACCCCTCTGGCTGCCTTGCTGACTGTGTTCCCCAGAGAGACAAGACTCCGTGCATGCGGGCTGCAGGGAGAAGTAACCCTGCAGGTCTTGCTTTGGATTTTTAGGTAGAAGTTTGTGCTGACTTCGGTGTGAGCATGTATTTCCCATCCTATGCAATAAAAGCCTAATATGCAAATCAACTGAACAATCAGTGGAACGGCCAGTCACTATGATGCACACTGACCACCAGGGGGCAGACGCTCAATGCAGGAGCTGCCGCCAGCCTGCAGGCCCCAGGTCAGCCAAGGTAGGTGCCAGCGGGGAGCCCCCACCGATTGCCCCACCAGTTGCCCTGCCAAGGGAGGCAACTGGTGGTTGTGGCGGGGGGGGAGAGGGTGGGGTAAGCGAGTGGGCAGCACTGGTCAAGGTGGGTGCCAGTGGGGGCTCCCAGATCGCCTCGCTGGTCACCCCACAGATCAGCCCTGATTGCCAGCCAGGCCTAGGGGTCCTACCTGTGCACGAATTTTATGCACCAGGCCTCTAGTTGAGATATAATCTACCTACCATAAAATCTACCCATTTAGTGGACACAGCTGAACAGTTTTCAGTGGGTTCACAGAGTCGGACAGCCATCCGCACAATTCATGTTAGGATATGCTCATCTCCCCAAGAGAAATGCCGAACTAGTGAGCAGTCCCTCTCATTCATCCCCTATCCCTCCCCGCACCTCCCCTGCCCGTGGAAGTCACTGATGTCCTGCTTTATCTATATGGATATTCAGGATATTTGATATAAATGGAATCATACATTATTTGGTCTTTTGTGTTAGGCTTCTTTCGCTCAGTGTCATGTTTTTAAAGCTCATCTATCTTACAGCATGTATCTGTACATCGTTCGTTTTTGTGGCCAAATAATAGTCCATTGTATGGGTATCTCACATTGTATTTGTCAATCCATCAGCTCATGAACTTGTGGATTGTTTCATTTAGGGGCTAGTATACAAGTTTTTGTTTGGACATACGTTTTCATTTCTCATGGAAATATATCTCGAAGTAGAATTTTAGGGCATTTGAATGTTTCTTAAAGGCAAAGATAATGCCTGCTTCTAATTCATGTGCCTTTGAACACAATTTGCCAGATATCATCAGTAAGATAAAAAGGTATTGCTAAGGAGTCTACAATTTTGAAAACTGCAAGACGGTACCTGTAAATATGTTTGTGTTCACATATGCTTTATGTATGTGTGTGTGAGAGAGATAGTTATAGCCATAAAGTTAAAGGAAGTCTTAAGGAAGCAACCTGTAAAGAAATGCTAATTCGTATAGTATGAACTAAGAGTCTAAGGGTAAAGGTAAAAGATTATTGAAGAGGTCCTGGGATTGAGATAAATCAGGACCTGGAAGGTTCCACGGAGTTCACTTCTGTCATCACTTACTGACTCGATACCCTGAAAAGAGCTAATGCAACTTGAACCCTCCCCTGGCTGCATGCAGGTCAGAGAGGGGGTTGGGGAAAGACGAATCCAGCTGTTACAATGTCACATAGCTCCTCAGGGGCTGGGCTCACTTACATTCCTCCCACAACTGTTGGCAGACGACAGATCAATAGGCAAACAGTGACTCTATGTGCACTAGGAACACACACACAGAGCCACGTGAGCACACCAGGCAGGGGGAGATGCAGCAGAGTGTGAGGGGACCGCTGAAGAGCCAGAACCTTAGCAGGGACAAAAGATCTCCCTCCCTCTGAAGGAACAGGGGCTAGGGACTTCACAATAAACACAATGCACTCCCAGTCCTCAATGTCATAAAGAGAAGACCAGCAGAGAGTGCCACAGAGCAACAGCCCTCTTATAGGAGTAACATCAGGGCAGGAAGGCAGGATGGTACGTGGGGGCAGGAGGGTTCTCAAGGCCCTTTGAGAACGGGAGACGAGCCCATAATTGACCAAGTCCAAGCCTGAATCACAGCACCCTATCTCCGTGGAGTGAGGGCCAGAAATGTGCAGAGCCCTGCATCCCTGCTTGTTGTCAATGGCGAGTACTTCTGGCCCTGAGATCCAAATTTGGAAGGTTTTAGGGGCGGGGAACACTAACCTCCACTGGTTTACATCAGCCATCTTGCTAGATCACATAGCCAAACACTTCTGATCACTTTTCTATCCAGGGGGAATTTGGGTGATCTCTCCTAAGTCTCTACTATGCTCCCACATCCACTCTCTTGCTTTTGTCCATATTTGATATGCATAGGCAAAATTAAAGTGTTAGCCCAACCTACGTGGCTCAGTGGTTGACCTTTGCCCTATGAACCAGGAGGTCATGGTTGGATTCCCAGTCAAGGCACATGAACAGGTTTTGGGCTTGATAGCCAGTAGGGGGCATACAGGAGGCAATGATTCTCTCTCATCATTAATGTCTCTATCTCTCTCTCCCTCTTCCTTCCTCTCTGAAATGAATAAAAATATATATATTTTTTTTAAAGTTTTAACTAGGTATATCAAATTTGTGGGTTCAGAACTGAAGGCTCTTGGGCTGCCCTCTATAGGACTGAATTGAAGAGCTTTACGTTTATAGTCAAAAATAGTAAATGGTGGAATTCTTCAAATCTCAGAACAGGGGCTGGAAATTAGATGCCAGACACTATCAGAAACACAAGTGCTCAAACATCTGAATCAAAGAAAGTAACCTGCAGTCAACATCCCACTTAGTATGCAGGCTTCTGATCTCCTCAAGCAAACATGCACCAACTGGACCTTACATCAGGATGGGCTGACATGTTGGATTGGGCCTCTTCAGGTTTGTCAGAAAACCAAGGGGAGGATTAACACCAGAAACAGGAAGAACAAAAGTGCTTTCAATCCCCCAGTCCCCAGAGGAGGAAGATGTATCACATTAAAGGTGCTACCCTTGACTCTTAGGATTTTATTTAGTTCATTATACAAGAAGCCATTGAGCTCCTATGAATTTCAAGTCCCAGGAGAGGGCACAGCAGAACAGAAGACGATGGATAGAGAGAGTCCTGGCTGACTTGCTGGGTTTTGAACCACAGAACAGGCATCAGAGTCAGGTGCTGACCCCTCAGAGCCTCCTGGTGTTGGAGGAAGTAATGGGAGAAGGCATCTATCTGATCCTTACAACTTAAACTCTTTGGCCACCACATTTGCACTTCCTCTGAAATAGCATCTCCTAGTAAAGCCATCAGATTCTGTCTCAAGTTTCAAATCACCACAGGTTGCTTTGCAGCAAGTGGATGGAGAGAGGAGGGGAAAAAAATCTGTTACCAGCTCAAGTACATTTTGCTCTGTTAATCAGCATTTTTTTAAAAAAATTATCTTTTTCCATTCCATTGAGAAGTTGGCAGAGGCTCCCCACTGTTTTTGAGAAAATGTAACCACCAGACCATCTGGGGCTGACATCTTCAACATGGCAGTCAGGAGAGCTCATCTCGGGAGCTCCACAGATGATCGGGAGCGTGTCGCTTCTGCTGGGTCCCCCAGGAGGGCGGGCATACAGAGCTGCTGCTACATAGGCAAGCTTGGAGCCGAGCCCTCCCAGCTCTCCACGGGCCCTTTCCCCTGCTCCACCCCCTCCCAAAGCTGCATGTTCTGAGAGATCACCTCTTGTAATATTAGTAATGGGTGTTGACTCTGAGAATATCAAAACACACTCCAAGTTTGAAGATCCATTTTTCAAAAATATATATTTTATGGATTTCAGAGAGGAAGGGAGAGGAAGAGAGAGATAGAAACATCAATGATGAAAGAATCATCAACCAGCTGCCCCCTGCATATCCCCCCACCTGAGATGGAGCCCACAACCCAGGCATGGGCCCCGACCGGGAATTGAACCCGGTAACCTCCTGGTTTATAGGTTCAACGCTCAACCACTGAGCCAAGCCAGCCAGGTTATTCTTATTAAATAAAACTTAAGACCAAGAGAGACTAAAATGAAAGCACATATCTGTGTTTACATGTGAAGCAAGAGTGATTGTTTAGCTAGCAAGACTGGGGAATCAAGATTTCTTAATAACTAGGTCAGCCAAGGGCCGTTAAGGGAATTACAGAGAATAGCTTAGAATCACTGGTGTGTCCACCCAGGCCTCCTAAACACTTGCAGAACCAAAGTTCCCCTAATAGTCACTACTGATGCTGCAGTCAAATGTCTGGGTGCTACAGACCTCATCCTATTAACCACAAAGCAGCTCTCCATGGATGTCCGCTGTCCCATGTCAAAACACAGATGACTGACCAGCTCCCTTAATTACCTTCCGGGCAAACCACCGCACGTTTAGACATTTAGATTCATGCCACATACTTCACACAGGTGAAGCATTCCCTAACCAGCCACGTTTCCCAACCAGCAATGACTTTATGTTTCTCTCTGCCACTAGATTCATCTTTTTCTTGAAAAAATAATAGAACTGGGACCAGAACTAGATGATCCCTGGGAGGTCAGTCTCCTGCACCTGCATGCATTCTCCCCTCAGTTCTTGATCATAAACCATTGGTCACAAGGATACAAGCAAGTAAATCCAAGTAGATTCAAACAGATATGGCACATATATGTGCTTCCTGAACTCATATGCCTATTTCCTTCACCAAGTTAGAGAAGTTTTCTGGTCTTTATTTTTTCAAATAGGTTTTCAATTTCTTGCTCTCTTTCTTTTCCTTCCGGCATCCCCATGATGCAAATGTTGGTACACTTGAAGTTTCCCAGAGGCTTCTTATATTATCCTCATTAAATTTTTTTTTTCTTTTTGCTGTTCTGATTGGGTATTTTTAGCTTCCTTATATTCCAAATCACCGATTTGATTCTCAGCTTTATTTACTCTACTGTTGACTCCCTGTAAATCAGGGGTGGGGAACCTTTTTTTCTGCCAAGGGCCATTTGGATATTTATAACATCATTCACAGGCCATACAAAATTATCAACTTAAAAATTAGCCTGCTATATTTGGTCAAACATTTAATTAACTCACCCCCAATGCCTTGGCAGGGCCATACCAAATGATTTCACGGGCCTTATAAGGCCCGTGAGCCAGATGTTCCCCACCCCTGCTGTAAATGATTCATTTCAAGTAGTGTATCCTTTATTTCTGACTGGTTCTTTTTTTTTTTATGCTGTTGAGGTCCTTACTAAGTTCATTGCACATCTTTATAACCAGTGTTTTGAACTCTGCATCTAGTAGTTTGCTTGTCTCCATTTTGTTTAGTTCTTTTTCTGGAGTCTTGTTCTGTTCTTTCACTTGTAACCTGTTTCTCTGTCTCCTCATTTTGGCTGCCTCCCTGTGTTTGATTCTATGTATTAGGCGGAGCTGCTACATCTCCCGGGTTTGGTACCATGGCCTAATATAGTAGGTGTTCTGCAGAGTCCCATAGCACAGCCTCCTCTATCAGTCTCAATCTCTGCTGGTTTTTACAGCCAGGAATTATGGGAACTTCTCTTCCTGGCACTGGCACCTAGGCTGGGGGGTCTGATGTGGGGCTGGGACACCTCACTCCTCAGTGGGGATCCCTGCAGCTAAGATATCCATCCTGATTTTTATCTACCACATGTGGGTGGGGTGAGACCAGCCCCATCCTCATCTCCACCCCTCCTACCAATCTCAATGTGGCTTCTTCTTTAATTTCATAGTTGTAGGACTTCCCTTCAGCTTGATTTCAGGTGGTTCTGAATGATGGTTGTTCTGTAGTTTAGCTGTAATTTTTATGTAGATGTGGAGGAAGGTGAGTATCGCATTTACCTATGCCACCATCTTCACTGGAAATCTGTGAATTATTATCTTGGAATCTTCAGAAGTTTTGCTCACTGACTGAACAAGCTTGCAAACAGCAGATTACCCAGGCCTCATCCAGTCCCTCAACCTCAGTCAGCCCCCTGGGGGGCGCACCACATCCATTGGTGGCTTTTCCCTCTTCTCCTTCAGAAACCTGGTGAGACCTAAGTCAGTGTCCTGCACGTGTGCAGGTCGCCATGAACTCCTCTGATGGTCAGTCATAGACTTTTTTCAGTCTGACTTTTTTCACTTATTACCATATTTTCCAGCGTATAAGATCCCCGACTTTTGAGAAGATTTTCCTGGGTTAAAAAGTCGTCTTATACTCCGGAAAATATGGTATAATGCATCGGAGATTCATCCACATTGTTACATGGACTGATAGCTCCTTCCTTCTTATTGTTGAATAGCACAACACAGTTTACTTATTCATTCCCTGGCTGAAGGACATTTGGGTCATTTCCAATTTTTGGGACTTTATAAATAAAGTGGCTATAAATATTCACACACAGGTTTTATGAGAACATGGCTTTCTTTCTAACGTGGGCAGATATGTAGGATTAGGGTTGCTAGGTTGCATGGTAAATGCATCTTTAATTTTATTTAAAAACTGCCCAACCCTTTCCCAGAGTGACTCCACTATTTTGCATTTCCACACACACACACACACAAAAAATGTGTGAGAGTTCCAGAAACTCTCCACATTACAAGTACATTGTGGTTGCTTTTTGGCAAAGTAATAAGTACATAGTTCTATCTCTTCATGGTTTTAATCTGTATTTTCCTAATGGCTGATGTTGCTGAGTAGTATGTTTTTATGTTACAGAAAACATTGATTTGGCACACAGTAGTTGCTCAGTATCTGTGTTACATAAATAAACCAATGTCATCATTATCATCCTCTTTATCATCTTCATTTCTTCGAGAAGAGCTGAGAATTGAAATAAAGCAATGACCGTTGCATAGAAGAAATATTAAGGAGAAAGAATATCAGATCTTCATGCTTAAATGTGGGGGTGAATGAGAACGCATCTGACATGACTCCCTAGTTTCTGAATTGGGCAATTGGCTGCTATGCTGCCAGTTTGTGAGGAAAGAAACACAGGAAAAGGAGCAGGTTGCGAAGAAAGGTGTTCATTCAGTGGGGACAGGGTGAACCTGAGATAACCCTCAAGGAAACATATCCTGGAGGCCACAACAGGGGCTTGGCCTTATTCACTGCTGCGCCCCTCGAACTTAGAGCAGTATCCAGCCTGCAGGTGGAGGTGTGAATCTGGGGGTTAATAGCATATCGTATTTGGTACCTGCCTTTCCTCCTTCCTCACAACATCCTGATAGCAGAAGCTATAGATGTCCTTTCGGAAGACTGACTTTCCCCAAGTTCACAGTGTGAACTAGCAATCTGCCATGACTTGAACTCATACTCACTAGGCCTGTTTTTATCATTTATTACAAACTAGAGGCCCGATGCATGAAGATTCATGCAAGAATGGGCCTTCTTTCCCCTGCCGGCACCACCTTTGCTCCAGCTGGAGCGGCATTTCTGCCTTCGCTCCGGCCCTGAGCCACCTTTCCGCCTTCCCACGCTGCCCAGAGGCCCGGAGCTGCTGGGGCAGTGTGGAATGCCTGGTCGTCACCATGGTGACGATGCAAGCATTCCGCCCCAACCCCGGCCACTCAGCACCTGCATATGCAAATCAACCCACCATCTTTGCTGGGTTAATTTGCATACTCACTCCTGATTGGCTGGTGGGTGTAGCGAAGATACGGTCAATTTTCATCTTTCTCTTTTATTAGTGTCGATTATAAAAAAAATGCCAGTTAGAAATGAGTGCCCCTCCTGGGCAGATGCTAGTGCCGGTGGCTGATGGTGCCAGACTGGACCTCACAGTTTGCCTTGTGAAGAATAGGGGTGGGAGCCCCCACTTCCTCACCCCGTCAGATAAGGACCCTTGGGCAAGACAACAATACCCGGGGACCCAGCCTCTCAGAGCAACCCCTGTGCCTCTTCTTCTGCATCACGATTCTAATTCCATGGTCTGCAAAACTGAGCCTGCTTGTCTACCGCCAAACCTCACTTGTATATCAATACAGGCTATTAGCATTTACAGAAGAAAGCTTCAACTTGCAAAACTTCCCCAGGTGTAAACATATCAACTCTAAGTAATGCTTGTATCACCTCTAAGGTATTTCATGATCATTATCAATTTCATCAAGCCTTTCAAATGCAAAAATAACAAGCATGTGGGATATGGAACTAAGAAGTGGCTGTGGGTACAATGAAATGAAATTTAGATGTACATTGATGGCTCGATATTTACTGCTTATAAATATCACATTAGCTTTACATCCTAAATTGTCTATAAATATAGGAGCTTTTGCATGTGCATATAAATGAAAATGGGTAAATCCTATCTCTAACAAATCTGCATATAAATCTAAGCTTCATAATAGGGCATTTCCTTCCCTTCTCACTCCCTCACTGTAGGGAGGGGGCAGGTAACACAGAGCTAGACTGTGTGAGTGTGGAGGGGGCTGCACAGGAGATCAAATATAGATTTGCCTTAGAAGTCCCAACATCCCTACCCGCCACCTTCCACCACCAAGGAACGCTGACCTAAAAAAGAATGGGTAGAAAGTACAAACTCACAAGTGCTAGGAAATTCAGAGAAAGCCTACCCTGGCTTTTGAAATGCCAGCAGCTTCTGTATTAAAGTTTATGTGTATGGAGTACACTGTATTAAAGTTTATGTAAAGGAAGAGGTAACAATAAAATAAGAGCTAACATATAGGACTTATTTGTGCCACACACTGTTCTAAAAACTTTATCCACATAAACCCAATCTCTGCAACAACATGCTCAGGTCTGCATTATTCACAACCCCATTCCACAGATGAGGAAACTGAGGCATGGAGAGAGAGCGATCACACAAAGCTAGTCAATGGCGGGATCGGTATTCAAACCAGGCAGTCTGTGTCAGCATCCATGCCAGCAGTCACTGCACCCTCCTGCCTCTGGACAGGAGAGATCTGTGTCTATATATGTACACGTCCTCACATACACCTCCATGGCTTTGTATAAAATCATACCTGGGGCAGCTGGACATATCTGAGGAGAACGAATCCGGCCCCCTCACAGTGCCTTAAAGAAAGGGGAAAAATCCTGTTTCATGTCGCCTGGAAGAGAACCTTGTGATGTTGGAAATCAAAGTTCTCCCTGACACCGGGCTGAACACTCAGGGAATGAAAAGAGGGCCATCCTCCAGTCAGACAGAACAGACCTGCGTGCAGATGCCAGCGGCCTCGGTGACAAAGAGAAAATTAACTCACCCGCCGCAAGCCTGCTGCTCCTTGGCCAGGGGCCTGCTGGTGGAGGGAGGAGATGCGCGTCCTTGAGTGTCTGAGTCCGACACACTCCAACCTGAATTTGAGCACTTTCCGGAGTCAAGGACTGGCCCTCTGACACAGCCCTTCCCCTCCCTTTTTCTTTCATCAGAAAGTCTGACCGTGATAACCTCTGTAAGACAAGGAGGGACCTCCTGGACTTTTTAAATAACACGGAGCAGATGGGCCTCTTCCTGGGACACAGAAAAATTAAGAGTTGTCATCAAGAGGCCTCTTTTTGGCAAACACAGAGCCTATAAATGGTTTGATATCATCCAGGGGCCTTTCCTTTCAAAGTTGGTGCTGAGGCGATGATCCAGTCCATTTGGCCGCCTCCTCTGCTTGTCAGAGCCTCACCAGAGATGGGCCTGCTCCCCAGGGATTTGATCTGCAGTCCAAGAGTCTCAAGCACTTCAATGTCAAGGCTTCAGCTTCCTGGGAGAGTTCAAATATAGTTGATTGCCCTGAGATGCGAGAGCGGGAGCCGGGCCTCCAAAATGGTGCTGAATCTCAACCTCATGTGCACCTTTGGGTCCAGACATGGTGCTCAGTTGGAACGTGGGGTCAAGGGGCGCCTCCACCTGCTCCCTCCTGGGCCATTGTCCAGCCAGCAGTGAAGAGCTGCTCCACTAAAAGCTGGGGGATGGAAATCGCAGGGTCAGTCTGGTGCAGGCTCTCTTTCCCGGGCACAGCATTAGAAATCAACCCTTTCCCCAGGTCCTTCCTGACAGACTTCCTACATCAATGGACCTGCCATGAAAGACCACCTGCTGTGAAGACACTCAAAAAACTCAACAGCCCTCAAGTGGCAAAGGGTGTAATTCCCAGGTGGGTCTGGCCTGAGCTGTCTCCTTCCTACATTGCCACCACAGTCTGAGCCCCAGGAAAAGGAGAAGAGGAGGGAGGGGGAGGGCACAGCATAAGAGTTTCCCAGGTCAGCAAATTACCAGCCACAGTTCTAACAGCGCTGACCAATCCAGGCCTCTTCCTCAGGGTGGAGCCCTCTATCACAAAGTTACAGAATATTTAAGGGGTCTGCATGATTCCTAAAGCTCCCTGGGAAAGGAGAACCCGTGGCCACCCATGTGGATGGTCTCCCAAAGGATATTCTGACCCTCATTCCTTTTCACTGGGAACTGTAGGCACCCAGGTGGTCTGCTTTCTAACATTCAGAGACCACAATAGCCCTTTGCGGCGCGCTCTGTCCTGTGGTGTAGGGTCAAAGAGAAGCGACCCGGCCTGAACATCCCAGGGGGTTAACAGTTTAGGAAAACAGGAGGGGTGTCATTACCTTTCAGCTGTTCCCCACCCCAAGACACCCTGTGGGACAGTGTGGGGCATGCCAACTCATTGAATGCTGCTGCCATAGAGAAACTCATGAAACGCTGACACCCTGTAAAACCCTTACAACAACTCATATCTAAAGATTCTCTGTTGCTTCCAGATGCCACGTCAAACCCAAAATCAACCTCTCAGAAGGCCAAGCCCTGCATTGCCTTCTTCAGCAAGAGGGCGGAGCCTGTTAAAAGGCGGAAGTGCAGAGTTAAAGGATGAAAAAGGCCAAGAAACTAAAACAAACTGACCAGAAGTAAGTTTTTACGTGTGCCTCTGCATATATATGTTTTACTGTATATGTGACTCTGCCTACATGTGCATCTGATAAATCAGGATCTTTGGGAGTGGGGGGGGGGGGGTAGAAAGAAAAAGGTTGAGAAGATAGTTTCCCATACACAGAGTAATGATTCCTGATATTCTAGATCTCATCCACAGTCTCATGACTTCCTTTACTTACTTCTTTCTTCCATTTCTATAAAATGGATGTAACTCTTTGATTGGGTACGAATCAGGAATGCCAATCACAATCTCAACTGAGCACTAAGAATGTAGAATTTTTTTTTACATGCCTGCTCCTCTGAATTTGTTCCTAAGCTCTTTGTCCCCAGGGAAAGGAATTTTAAAATTCACCCCTCTTATCATGTCATCCAGCTTTTACCTCGGTCCGATGAAGAGTGTCTCTGCATCCCCATGACTTTGCAGCAACATCCTTCAATCCTTGTCTTTCAAGGTGCTTATGGGAATACGTAACCCTGTTAACAGAGAAAAAATAACAACAGAGGAAAGATCAGTAGAGAAGTATGGGGCAGAGGTATGAAAGAAGATGGGGACACAATGAGGAAGAAATATGCCACAAGGTGACTGCAGGTGGCAAAAATGAACAAGGAGCCTGGACTCTTGGTTCCATCCTCGGAATTTTCTTTTCATTTCCATTAGAAATAGCTCTTGTTTTAAACTGAATAGACTTCTCATTTTCTTTGTGCTCATAGAAAGATTGGGAGTTTAAAGGCTTTTCTATACTGCTTCTGTTCCTTTGAGTTCAGGCTGACATAATTCCTTTAAAATGTGTAGTCTTCCTGTATATCAAATTAAAATCCACTCACTTACACAAAAGCCATAGTCGTTTTTGTTTTTTCTTTCTGAGCCATTTTTCTAACAAATGCCTCAGAATTTCCAGCCACCTCCACATATTTAAGTATTTGTTACAGCAGCACCCCACTGCTAGGTAGCAAAATCTGTCTGAGTTTGTTAGTGTTACTATAACAACACACCACAGACTGGACTTAATAAAGACCTACTATGAAAGACAGGTGTCTTAAACAATAGAAGTTTATTTTCTCACAATTCTGGAGGCTGGAAGTCCAAGATCAAGGTGCTGGCAGGTTTGGTTTCTCCTGCGGCTTTTCTACCTGGCTTGTAGACAGCCAGCTTCCCTCTGTGTGTGCATGCCTGATATCTCTTCCTCTTTTTATAAGGATAACAGCCATGGTATCAGGGTTCTACACACATTACCTCATTTAACATTAATTTCCTCCTTAATGACCCATCTCCAAATGCAGTCACATTGAATGGAAGGAATATGTGGAATTTAGGGAAAAACAGTTCAATTAATAACAGGAATATATTAGGTGGTGCCCTGTACCATTTCCTTAAGAGATTTTTCTTTTAAGGCATAGGTTTTTAAATTTTTGTTTTTATACATTGGTTTCGGGAATCCTTGAGTCCCAGAAATCCCAAGCAAAAATGGCATATTATAAACTTTTCTGGAGAAAGGATCTATATTTGCTCTTCTAAACCCTGTATTTATCACTGAAAGAATTTTACAAGATGCCAAGGCCCCTACTCAGAGCTTCTGTTTTAATTCCTGTTGAGTGAGTGCCGGGCATGGATATTTTACAACATTCTCCATTTGATTCTAATGTGCAGCCAAAGTTGGGAACCCCTGGTGTAAAGCCTATTTTAATTGTGATCTGAAGACCAGTCACATCTGCATTACCCGGACATTTATTAGAAGTGCCGCCTCTGAATCCACGCCCAGCCCTGCAGCATCGTTCAGGACTGCATTTTAGAAAGGTCTGCAGGTAATTTGTAGGCTATTTCCATTAAAGCTTGAGAAGCACTTGTTTATGATGTTCCTCAAATAATAAAAGGACGTTTTTTCAATACGTGACTTTAGGAGAGCTCACGCAAATAGTCCTTGTTCTTTTGTTTGTTATTGGCTGTACACTATTTTAAAGACAAGGTCATGTCCAGGCCAATGGTGTACAATTAATCCATGAAGTGAGAGCACAGTAAATTACATCCTGGCTCAACCCACAAATGACTTATTCCTCACCACCAGCGCCATTGTGGATAATTGTTCACCAGTGAACTGCCATTGGTCTACAACAGCAATGGCCTTAAAAGATTTGAGAGATTCTTAATAAAGAAGATAGTATCTGGGTTGTTTGAATATCGAAAAAATAAAAAGAGAGAAAGGTCTGGAGAGAAGGAAAGTCGGGGAAGGTAGGAGAAAGTAAGAGGGTAGAAGAGAGACGTGGTGTTTGACTTTCCTGAATCTCAATCCTAATACCTAAGACTTTCAGTTCATAATCCTTGGCCTCCACCAAAGCATCCCCCACCATCCCTATGGTTATTGTCAATCAATCAGGATGGGACTGGATCAGAAATGAAGAACAGGAAAAAGAAAAAGCTTCTGTGAAGAGGAATGAATTACCAGGTAAATTTTCTTGACAAGTTACTAGATGAATTTCCCTGGATACATTACTCTGTAATGATAGCAATACAAGTCATTGTCTGCCTTTTTAGAAATTAATTTTAAAGGTCAATCCATCTAGCAAGTCACAAAATTTGGATGTGCAGTTTTAAACTACTATAAAAATTTTGTCTGGCACTACTGGAAAATGTTAGTTGAGTTTTACATATTTTCAGAAACCAAGAGACATTAACTCTCCCAGGTCACCTTCCATACACAGTCACTCTTTCAAAGGCTCCTCACTTATTATTATTTTCTATGTATCTAACATCTTTATCACACCCTTAGACATCAGTGATAATCAGCAGTCCAGGATCCTTGGCATTTAGTTTAAACCTAACCCCTGCCTTTCAGACCTTGTAATCAAGCAGAAATAAATGATGGACCGAAAATGATAGTAAATAAAGGAACAACTTTAGCCCTAGCCAGTTTGGCTCACTGGATCGAATGTCAGCCTGGGGACTGAAGGGACCCAGGTTCGATTCTGGTCAAGGGCATGTACCTTGGTTGCAGGCACATCCCCAGTAGGGGGTGTGCAGGAGGCAGCTGATCAATGCTTCTCTCTCATTAGTGTTTCTAACTCTCTACCCCTCTCCCTTCCTCTCTGTAAAAAAACAATAAAAAATAAATTTAAAAATAAAAATAAATTAAAAATAAATAAAGGAACAACTTTAATAGCCAAATATGTAGACAGTACAATCCCATGAAATCAAAAAAGACTTCCTTTCATTGTGAACTTTATGAAATATCAATATTAAGGTTTTCATCTTAGGGGTGTTATCTCTTATCACTGACACAGAAATATGAATTCTTAAATCAAATATGCATTTATATGCAGCCATATAAGATATTTGGGATTATTTACTATCATCCATATTTTAATAAGAATAATGTGTAGTCATCCCACAAAAATTTGTTGAGTGTGTAAAAGGAGCCAATAATTATTTGAGTCTTCTGTTTACATGTTTCATCTTTTTAAACTTTTATTTTCAAACTTTGTGTGATCATATATTTGAGGTACATTTCTTGTAGTACTATATTTCCAGTCTCACAGTTTTAATATTTTACTTGGAATATTTTGACCATTGACATAAAACGTAATTACTGAAAATGTAAATAATTCTTTATTAGATTACTGTTTATTTCTATTTGACTGATCTATGTTCTTTTTCTCTAGTTCCTTGCTTTTCTTCTTTTTATTATTTGGTTAATAAATTTTTACTATATCAACTCCCCCCTCTATTAGCCTAGTACTTATACTTCTTTTGAAAGTAGTCCTAGAGGTTACAACATACATCCTTAACTATTTACATCTGAATAGAAATTATTAGCTCCAATACTTCTCTTTTTAAAATATATTTTTATTGATTTCAGAGAGGAAGGGAGAGGGAGAAAGAAACATCAATGATGAGAGACAATCATTGACCAGTTGCCTCCTGCATGCCTTACATTGGGGATCAAGCTCACAACCCGGCATGTGCCCTGACCGGGAATCAAACCCCAACCTCCTGGTTCATGGGTCAACGCTCAACCACTGAGCCACACAGGCCAGGCTAAAACTAAATTTGAAGATCTCTTTTGAAATGCATTTTTCCCTTATTTTCCGCTACTTTCTTAAACATTTTAATTATAGCATTTTGTTTTGTTTTTGAAGTTCTTATTTGCTAAAGACCTAGAGGTTATTTGAATATTGGAATTACCTATTACCTGTTGTTGTTTATTTTCCTTCTTGGTTTTCAGTTCTGCTTCTTGGCATGCCTGACAATATTTTGCTGGCTGTATGACACGAGAAAATAATAAATTATAGCAGCTCTAAACTATGTTATATTCCTCCTGAAATGGTTTACCCTTTCCTCTGCTAGGCAGTGTGGAGCTGGTACATTAACACATCTCTTTAAGGAGAGATTACAGCTTTTCTCAGGCTCTGTATACCTTGCCTGGAGTTTCCACTAGGTGCTGTTAAAACTGGTGTGTCCTGGACTCCAATTCTCGCTTCCTTTATATTCTAGGATAAGCAACGCCTGTGTTCTGTTTTGCAAAGGCTTTCTGCTAAGGCTTCATGGCCTCCTGAAATCTAAGATTTTGGCAAGTGTTTTCAACAAAAACTGGCCACATTTTAAGCTTTATTCTCCAGCCTTTTCATCTCTCAAATCACTAATTTTTGTGTCTCTGCCAAACGCCCTGCTGGTTTCTGTGCCTCTTAGCAGTGGTCCTTACCGAAAACCTTCATCTTCCTTCTTAGCCCCATTTTCAATCCCAGAATCACTAAGTATCCCAAGGGGGAACAAGAGAGTGGCAGACTGTGAATCACATCCCAGAGATTTCCCTTTTGAGGGTATTTTGGATACCTTAGTATGTTTCTGGTATCTTCAAATAGATGTTTTTTATTGAAATTTTAAGTTGTTTTCAGAAAGAGCACTGTTCTGCCACAACCAACTCCATCACAGTCACAATCTGGAAATGCAGAATTGCCTGGCTCTATATTTTATGTTTTTTATGGGTGTTGGCGGGGGGGGGGGTTGGGGGGTGGGGAAGAAGGTATATAATCAACAACAAATGAAAATTAAACAGGCTAATTTCAGAGGATGGTGAATGCTATGATGGAAACTCTGAGGTAACAAACTGTCTTACATCTTACATCTGAGGAAACACATCTTATGAAGTGCTCTGACTTATTGTTATGGACTGAATGTCTATGTCTCCCCAAAATTCCTATATTGAAACCCGCGAATATTATCCTGTTTGTAGGTGGAATCTTTGGGAGGCAATTAGGTCATGAGTTGGACTAGTGACCTTATAAATGAGACCCCAGAGTTCTTTCACCCCTTCTACCATACGAGGACATGGTGAGAAGGCAGCTGTCTATCAACCAGGTAGTGGGCCCTCACCACACATTGAGTGAATATGAAGACACCTTGATCTTGGACTTCCTAGCCTCTGGAACTATGAGAAATACATTTCTGTTGTTTAAAAGCCATCCAGTCAATGCCCAACCAGTATTGCTCAGGGGTTAAGCATTGACCCATGAACCAGGAGGTCGCGGTTCTAATTCTAGGTCAGGGTACATGCCTGGGTTGTGGGCTCAATCCCCAGGAGCGGGTGTACGGGAGGCAGCCAATGATTCTCTCTCACTATTGATGTTTCTATCTTTCTCTCCCTCTCCTTTCCTCTCTGAAAACAATAAAAATATTTAAAATAAATAAAAAATAAAAGCCACCCAATCTATGGCATCCTGCTCTAGCTGCCCAATTTTACTAAAATACTTAATTCAAAAACTCATTGAAGAAAAGCTTTTATTATCCCCATTTTATGGAGGAGAACAGCTTAATCTTTGGGGCACCACTGTTCACTCTCCAGCAGTCAGACCAGGCTGGGAAAACCACAGGTAATAAGATAGGAGGAAAGAGGTACTAAATCTGACCCATAATCATTAAAGATTATACACGGCAGCACAAAGGCCCCAAATCACTAACCCAAATCATAAAAGAGAAAAAAGATCCCAAGACTTTTCCATTTCATCCATTCATGTAGTGCCTGCCGGGAAGCAGGTCACCGGAAGGCACTGTGGTAAATGGAGCTCCCTAGGCCTGCCTTTAGCAATCAAGGGAGCCATCCATTCTAGAGCCTGCTCAGCCGCCATGACTCATGGTCTCCCTAATTCAGATGGGTTGGGGAAGCTGGACCCTGGAAATAAGCTTTCTCCACCACTGCACTTCACTCAGCTCTCAGCCTTACATTATTTCCAAGGCATTAAGCAGCCTGCAACTTGAGAATCCTGCCACTGGGTGACATCTGTAACATCTGACATCATTTAGAAGACACTGCAAGGGTAAAAGAGCACTTTTTTAAAAACAGACACATAAATAATTCTGAGGAAGAAATTACGTTAAAAGGCTTTTCTTTCCCTGAATGGATTTGCAGAACTTGGCTTCCCAGCCTGGTTGCTATGAGATCTATTCCGGGGAGCCCAGGAGGTAACTGAGCAGTTGACACTGAGGCATGAGGTACTATGCGGAAAAGGGACACAAGAACTTCGAGCTCTAAGGGTGCACGGGTAACGTCTGGAGAAGAGGCCATGCAGGGTGTAGCTTAATTAAACTTCTGGGTGCTCTTAGGGTCCATAGCAAATGGGAGGGGGACAGGTTCTGGGTGTCTGTTCAGGATGGAGAGCCTCTTAACTTCTAGGGATGTTTATCAAGATCTTGAGAAGCTTCACATGACCATCTCCTGCCAACACTCCCAGACATTCTTCTCAATGGCAGGATTAAGAAAGAGTGTGCTCAGCCTGGCCAGTGTGGCTCAGTGGTTGAGCATCGGCCTATGAACCAGGAGGTCACGGTTCGATTCCTGGTCAGGGCACATGCTGGGGTTGCGGGCTCAATCCCAAGTGTGGGGCGTGCAGGAGGCAGCCGATCCATGACTTTCTCTCATCATCAATATTTTCTCTCTCTCTCTCCCTCTCTCTTCCTCTTTGAAATAAGTTAAAAATTATTTTTTTAAAAAAAGAAAGACTGTGCTTGTCTTCAAACTCAGCAAAGAAAAGTACAGAGAATTAAGAGTCTCAGCTTTTCTCTGAGACTACTAAAACTACTACCAGACCTTTGGCAATAACAAGAATTCCCACTTCTGCTCACTTCTGGCTCCTGGTACAGAGTGGTGCAGAAAATAGGCATTCCATGGGAACCTTCCATGGGAACCTTCCAAGGATTGCCAGGTCTACCATCAGAGGCTGCCTGGATGTAGAGTGTAAGAGGGACTGCATATGAGCAACAGAATTCGACCTCTCACCTCTCACCCGCAAACCAGTCTCAGCTAAGGGAATGGAGCAGAGGCTGCAACACAAGAGTGGCTATTAGCAAAGAGCAAGACATCCCAACGTCTTTCCTCCCACAGTCATAAGCAGGATGTGCAGTAGGCTGTTAGAGTTCTAGAATGCTGGTCCTGGAAGGGGCCTTAAGCTTTCAGCATCAACTAGGGATTCTTTATTTTACAGATGAGCCTGTTCTTTCTCCAGGTTAGTTATTAGCAGGGACATAAATTCTGTAAAGACTGGGAGCATGAGGATTTAATCATCACAGCACCTCCAATGTCTGGCAAGAACCAGCACATAGTAGGCGCCTACTATGGTCCAGAACTGTATTAAGTCTCAGGCAGTATACAGAGATGGATATAATACAGCCCCAGCCAATGAGGGACACACCACCTAGTGGGAAACATAGGCACATAGAAGATTATAAAGCAACATTATTTGTGCTTCCATAAATATGTAAATAAGGTACCCAGCAGAGAACCCGGCGGAAATAAATAATGTTGCTCATAGCCTTCCAATGACTGACCTACTTTACCCGAATAGGTATTGAGAATAAAATAATGGTAAATGAGATATAGTCCCTGCCCTAAAAGAGCTTACTACCTAGTTCAAAACAATGTACAAAGAGGTAATTCCAATACATTGTTCTAAATGGTGATGTAAGTATGGGGCACTTTGTGAACACATGGGAAGGGCATATTCCCAAGCTAAGGGGAGACAGGAATATTTTTCCAATGGACAGGATACATATGTTGAAATGAACTGTGCATAGAATTTAGCCAAGTGAAGGTGAGGAAGGGTGCGAATGGGTCAAAGGGCATCTTAGGAAGTAGAAGGAGCCTGGTTAAAGCTTGCCATATTTATGATAAAGCAGAAACTTTCAAAGGAAAGTGTAATATTTTTTAAGGGAAAGGGGGCTTGGATTGTAAGCCAAACTTTATCCATTAGATGTTAAGTAGTTTGTCCAATCTTGGGCGAAGTCAGAAGCCACTGAAAAGTTTTAAAGTAGGTAATAAAAAGACTGGGCTTTTCTTTAGATCCTGTATACATGGATTAAGGAAGTGCAAGCAGTACAAAACTGCAGGCAATACTTCCCTTTAGAGGATGGCGGGAGTAATTCAGATGAAATAAATGATGATATACATGAACTTCATAACCATCACCTGAACTGTTAAGTTTATCATTCTACAATTAAAATGTTAACCCAAATGACATTGGTTTGAAATAATGTTATAGGAATAGAAATGCAAAACTAGTAAGGGCTATAAAGTGGATATGGTTGGCAGAATCTGATAATTGATTAAATGTAGGGAATGAAGAATAGGAAAGAGCCAAAGCTGATTCCCGGATTTCTGTCTTGAGCAATATAGTTGTGCCATTTTCTACTTCTGGAGAAGAGAGAAGGGAACGAAGTGGTGGTAGGAGCGGTGACAAGGCATTACCAGAAGACAGCAGCAGGGTTGGGTCTAGAGGTTACATTGAGGTTTCCCAGAAAGAGAAGAAAATAGCTATAAATCCATGCTTCACATGAGCCTCAGAAGATATAATGGCTAAAATCTCCTATTCTCCTTTGTCACACACATGAAGAAAGATAAAGAAGAAAGAGAGAGAAGGAGAGTGAGAGAGAGGGAGAGAGAGGCTGATTGAGCTTAGTAATGAAGAAATCATCCTGGGAGATGTCTGGCAACTATTTCTTTCGAATGCAGCTCTCCTTGTTCTACTGAAGACATAAATGATGAAGGTAGGGTATGTGCTGGGTATGGACAACAATCATTAGAAAAGGCGCTCACACAGAGGACATTCTCACTGTTATCATTGTCCAAGGAGGGTCTTTCTTCAGATCCATTCCAAGCTGCCTTCCATGCAAAGTAAAGAAAGAAAAGAGAGTGGAGGAGAGTCTGGCAAATCCAACAAAGATGGATGGAAGGGATTGAAACAAAGGCACCTGCCGGCATTGTGTCAGTTCCAACTTGCCAGCTCAAAAACAAACTCATTAATTATCTGCCAGCCTGGGCTGAAATAACCCCAGTGTAAACACTCCCACACACCCACCTCCCAGGGAGACAAACAGCCTGGGGTACACACACCATGGGCTCTTGCTGCTAACAGATGCATGCAGAACCAGCTCTGCTGTGGCCCAGAACAATCCCCCCACCCCCAAGGACAGACTACAGACAACACAGCTTCACCGGGACCCTCCTTATTCACATTTTGTGTAGGTGGGACAGAGCAGATCCTCAGCTTTCTTCTCAAGCACTTCATTCATTCTCTGATGTTTTTGTGGGGTTTTTTTCCATCCGACGTCTTCAAGCAGGACAAAGATATTAACATTCATTGCTCACAGCACAGACACACACACATGCACACAGAGAGACACTTCTATTGTCTTGTGGATGCTCTCTGACACTTTTAGATTATGAGCTCACAAAGAACATAGGCCAACTTTGCCTATAATCACAGCATAAACTCATTGTCTCTCCCCAATCTAGCCATCTCCCTGTGCGCCTTGTCTCAGACATGGTCCCACCTTCCTCCCAGTTGTTCACAAGATGTGCTCTTATTCATCTTCTGCTCACTCACACAGCCTCAACTCCCGTCCAAGAAACCCCTATGTCCTCTGTACTCCAGATCTTATCAACACAAGCATGTTTAGTCCCTTTTTTACTAAGTTTAGATTCAAATCTAAGAGAGGGGATGAAGGATGAGCCGTTATATGATGTGCAGGAACTTGGTTAGAGGAAGGCAGAGCACCTGTTGAACAGCTCTCCTGGACTCCCTGTATCGGGGAAGAAGGAATTGCAGTACTGCAAGGAAAGAGGGTGGTTGTGAGAGGCCAAAGCTAACAAGTGCCCATAAACTTGCAATTCTGACTTCTCGTTAATAATAGAGACCAGGGTTATTGGCTCTTAGATTCGGGGTTGAGGGTTTGGGTGGGAAGGAATAGTAATGGACAATTCCCCAAAAGATGGATTATAGAATGATTCTTTAACCATAAAAAAAATCTTAATAAGGGCCTTAGTCTTTACTAAAGATTAAGATTATTCCAATAATTTTTACTTTTTCCTCTTTTCTAAGAGTTAATGAATTAGTAGATTTAAATAAAGTGTGATGAATTTAGAATTTGTACAGGATGCGTGCATTGAGAATAGGGACTGTGTCTTACACTTTTAGACACAGCCTGTACCTTGTGCTGCTACATGCCATGAAGAGGAACAATCAGAGCATGCAATTTAGTCAGAGAAACCAAGGCTCTGCCACTTAGTCACATGGAATAAGTGATTCCTCTAAGCCTCAGTTTCTTTTCTGGACACTCAATCCAGTAGCATTTCATACTGTGGTTTTTGGCTTTAACAGGACCCTGTATGTAAAACATTGAGAAGAGTTGCTGGTGTAGAATGAGTTCTCAATGAATGACAATCAAGATTCGGTAAGTATTTGTTAATGATGGTAATTTTCTTAATGCAAAAATTATTAAGCAATAAAATCTTTTTTTGCACAAGCATCTTACAGAACCTTGCCTTTTCCTGGTATTAAAAAAAAAGAGTTCAAACCTTCCTGGTGTGATTTAATTGAAGTCCTTCCTGAAGGCAGGAGCAGGCGCAAAAAGGCATCTTCTGTTCTCTCCCCTCCTCTCATTGTACCCACCCATCCTCAGGATCCCGGCTTCCCACCAGCTGCCTAGAACATGTCTTATCTTTTCAGAAGGAAAATGAGACAGCTCAGCAACATTTGGAAGCTGCTGCTGATAGGAGGCTTTTGTCAGACCCAGCCCTCTTTTTCTGTCTCACCTACTGTGGTCCCCAAATATGGGCCGGCTGGTTTTCAGTTTCATGTATATACTGGGAAGAATAAAATAAACATACATGACCTGTGAAAATGGAAGGAAATTGAAACAAAAAGCAAGTCAAGTAAGGAGGCAACAGACAGAGATCAAAATTCCTCTAAAGTCCCACACTGTCTGACAGAATACATTTGCTGACTTGGCAGGAGATTTGTCCGACATTCTAAGCCCCAATTTTCCTGAAACTCAGAGAGCTTCCAGATAAGCAGCTACAGCACTATTGGCAAACCTGCCACTCAGCATACCGCACACGCACCTTCGCACATCCCCATACATTTTCAAGGGGTTCCTCAAATATTGATGTCAAAGGTATCATTACCATCATGCTCATCACCCTGAAGTTTCATCCTGTCCATCAAGATGCCTTATTAGGTCCTTGCCCTCAGCAACACCCCCTTCGTCTCCCTCATAAGCAGACACCCTTCAGAGAAGTTAATAACTTTACTCTTTGGAAAAAAATAATACGTCAATATCTGAGGTGCCCTAGCTATTTATGCAGTGAAAAGAGAACAAGGGGGGAGTAAGGGAAAGGTAGAGGCTGTCTACAGCAGTCAAATGCAATAAATAGAAGGCTCGAGAAACACCAATTAAATGAGACAGTGAGGGAGATCGCCAACAGTGAGCAGCAGTGAAGAAATACAGTGAGACAAGCAAATCATAGACCACTCAGGAAGGAGGTGAAACTGATGCAAGTTGGAGACATAGACTGCAAAGGCCAGGTGAACATGAAAGACAAAGAGATCAGAGAGGTGGTTTAAGGAATATTAGTTTGAAGTTCCTAAAATTATTCACTAAACAGCAGGATGACCTATAATCATGTCATTTTATACTAACATCTTTATATATAAAAGCCTAATATGATAAGCGGTCAACTGCTCGACTAGTTGCTATGATGCGCACTGACCATCAGGGGGCAGACGCTCTGACTGGTAGGTTAGTTTGCTGCTGGGGTCCAGCCGATTGGGACTGGGTGAGATGAGCCGGACAAGCCCTGGAGCCCTCCCGAGGTCCCTCCCCTGCTGGCCAACCTCCGCGGTCCCTCCCTGGCCAGCCTGCCCCGATTGGCCCCAATTGGGGGACTGGGCAAGACAGCCCTGATCAGCTCTGATTGGGACTGAGTGAGACTGGCCAGACACGCCCTGGAGCCAACTTCCTGCGGTTCCTCCCCGGCCTCTAAAGTATTTCTCCTAATTAATTTTCTTTTAATGTGCACAAATTTATGCACCAGGCCTTTAGTGACTGTATAAGAGGCTGTTTTATCTGCTGCAATATAGTTCTCCATTTTGGCTAACTTCTACTTAATCATCAGAGACCAGCTTAAACTCCAGCTTCTCTCTGAGCCTCCCAAAGAATGTTAAAGACAACTGTAAACCACCCATCTTTGTAACTTTTTTGTTTACACACCTTTCTTCCCCTCTCTTGCGCATCACACTGCTTGCCCTATAGATAGTCTTTACTAAAGATTATGATGATTCAAATAATTTTTCTCAGTAGATTTAAACTCATTTCTATCTTTTGCTTCATGTATCATCACATACATATCCTCACCCCCTAAAGATTGCCTGTGGTCTCCGGAGTTTTTAAATTCAATCATAACAATGGATTTCACAATCAGAAACTCTTCCTCAGGTATGAATCAGGAAACTATTTTTAAGGACTAGATCCAACTTTGGTATTTTCTCTTGACCTACTTGAAGTAACTTCTTTCTGAAGCCAATCATCCCACTGCTGGACCAGTTCATGACATGGTTTTACTATCATCCCCTTACCCAAGACTTGATGTCACAAATGCAGAATCCATACCATGTGAGGTGAGAGTGGTCAACTCTCTCAGTCTCACATGCTCTTCTAGCTACTGGCTCATTTCTATCTTTTGCTTCATATCTCTTTACATACATATCCTCACCCCCTAAAGATTGCCTGTGGTCTCCAGAGTTTTTAAATTAAATGGATTTTTTTTTCATTTATCTCTTATAATCTTTGTGTAGCATTGGGTATTACTGCCTACTTCATCTTTACAAGTCTGTCATCTCCTGACTTCTATCACCTTATTCCCCACCTCTGTTCTCTAGTGGCTTCGTGAGCTCCCCTTTATCTGCTCACCTATTAAATACCCATGGTCTACAGAATCTTCCCCACAAAAATACTCTCCCTGGGATATCTCACCTGCTCTGATGGTCTCAACTGAGTTATTTTAATATTTTATCTTCATGTTCCTATTTTCCAAGTCTCGGTCACTAGCAGATCTCTCTCTGAGCTCCAGATTCATAAAGCCAACTCTTTCTTGAACATCTTTACTTAGATGATGCTCAGGCTCCCTGGGTTTCAACAGATCCAAAAGATAATGTATGCTCTTCATTTCCCAAACTCTTACTCCGCCTGAGTCCGCCATACCAGGGCCCTGGAAATCATTCTTTCTCCCCGGCATGGTCTCCTGCATGGAACATATCTTCTAGTCTCATCCATTCTGCTTTCTTCATATTCTGAAATTGGCCTCCTCTTCCCCACTTGCTCAGCTACTGTCTCTTCAAACCTAAAAGGGTCTTGACACTTTCCAATATATTCTAAATGATTTTCCTAAAAGGTAAATAAAGTAAGGCCTTCTACTACTTAAAATATTTTCTCAGCACTCAATTACTTTTGGATAATTTTTAACCTCCTAGTTGGCACAGCCTTTGAGGCTAGAGAGTTCAGAATTAGGTCCTTACCTTTCTCACCCCAATCTAATCTCTCACCACTTTTCCCTGTCACACAGACCCCAGGTAATCAAATAAAGCTACTTGCAATGCATCGTTCCCTTTTATAAACATTTAAAAACTGCTCCCTCAACTTAAATTTCACTGACTGCCCTCACTTCCTCATTTTGCTCATTTCTGTTTCTTATTTGAAGTCCCAACTCAAATATTACTCTTCCAGGAAGCTTCCTCTCACTCCTTTCCCCACCCCAGAGAAGTTATAAGTCCCCTTTATTTCCTATGACATAATTTCTTCTCTGTGTGATGGTCTGTATCATGACCTTTGTAACTCACTAGACTGTGAGCTTAGAAATTTTCTGCTACATTCCCAGCAATTAGCACAGCTCACATAGAAGGCATGTTATATGGGAGGAAGGAAGGAAGGAAGGAAGGAAGGAAGGAAGGAAGGAAGGAAGGAAGGAAGGAAGGAAGGAAGAAATGACATCACAAAGAGAAGCATTTGGGTACAGTTTCCAAAGCTGGAAATACTGTGCCTGGCACCCCAGTTTCTACATCACCTACAGTTGCTAGTATAGCATAATGTAGAGTTATTTACTTTCGCCTAAAAATATAAACTCTCTCCAAAGCTGTGTTTGTGCAAAGGCTGCAATGAAAGAAGCTCTTGTTTAAATAGCAAGGTCTCTGGCAATTAGCAAACATGGGACAAATCCAAGATCCACTAACTTTCCTGGGGCTTTTGTGTTTGCAGTTAGATGTATGGAAGAGCATGTGCAGAATGCGATTCCTTCCTTGCAGAAAAGAAAACATGTTATTTAAATAGCAATGTCTCTAGAAATCAGAGTATGGATTTAGCTCAAAAAACAACCCTAGGGGGCCGGGTCAAGAGTGGGGGTCCTTTGGATTTCCATTCACTCTTGTAAGAGAGCATTTCTTATTGTTTTGTTTTTCCAGAGGAATAAGAGACAAAGGTCCAGGTTTGCAGGCAAGCTATTTCAGGATCTCACAGCTCTTACTGACAGCACATAGAAGCAAACAAATATGTAACATACACAGTAGAGGTTGCCTTTGGGTCTGCATGCCTCTGTTCATGTGCTCATGAATGAAGCTGCATGTATGCATTTACACACACTTCAACATTTCCCCCTTGGGAGTCTTTAGTGGGTGAAAGAGAATGGGCCATGGGTGCCCTGACTTCCTGGCATCTCAGACCTCACGGCAAGGTGAGGGAGAGGGCATCCATTCAGCACCCTGGGCTCCACTTCCCTCTGTAAGGCAGGAGTTAGAGCAGGTGATTTCCAAGGACCATTTCAGTTCTAACTCTGTGATCCTAAAACTTCGTTATTTTAATATTTTATCTTCATGCTAAAGAGTACAAAGGTGGAGGTGGGGGGACATAGGATAGTCATTGTAATAAAATTTTTAAATAAATCTTTGGAATGAGAGGACTTGGATTCAAATCCTGTCTTTACTATGTACTGGCCTAGTGACCTCTGGGTAATTGCTTAACTTCCCTGAGCTCCCAGTCTTAAAAGCAAAATTAAACTCACTGACTTCAAAGAGGTTTTTGTGAAGATCAGGTTGGAGCTCAAGAGCAATGTCTTATTCATCTCTGCATCTTTGGAGCCTGAGGGACTGGACGAGTGAATAAAGGAGGCCTTTATAATCAAACCCCATCTTTATTTCGGCAGAGATAAATAACAGCCGACAGATCCAGACAGAAATGTGCCCAAATGGCAATCATGCACCCGTCCCCCTCCCTGAATGCTCCCTAAGAATCACTTCCGTTTCAGGCAGCTCTCTGTGGAGTGAATTCCCAGCACTGCCATCTGTGACTCTGCTTCAGGGCAGTCAGTGGACCCCTCTTTTGGAGTCAAACCCCCTTGGACTTCCAGGTCTCCTGGGGCCATAGGGGAGCAGCTAGGGAGAATTTGCAGAAGACAGAGATAAGAGAGATAGCTATAAGAGGTGGGTGTGGGGAGCCAGAACAGAGAGGAGGGCACCCATCACCTTGCCAGACGGAGAGAGCCCCTTGTTTGTTCTCATCTGCTCCCCTCCAGGAGCCAGAAGTCTGCCAGGCACCAGCTTCGGGGGTAGGTGAGGGTCATTCATTGGAATTAATAGGACTGCACTGCTATGGCCTTTGCTTTGCTGTGTTTCCCTCCTGTAGAAAGGGGCTGCAGACTTCTTTGTTGCCTGGTCCTGTGAGTGGGAAAACAGAACCGGCCTCGATTCCTGCTCCAGCCAGAAGGCATCTTCCTCTAAAGCCCGAAGACATTCCAGACAGTCTGATGGTCCTTGTTCAGTTCACCCCTCCGGGGGCATGACCTCCTAGCCCTACAGCAACCCGACTCCCTGGGAATATTATCTCCCACTCACCCCACCCCCTGCTTCTCCCTCCCATCCCAAGGTACTACAGAAATATACAGAAATAATCCCCACCGAAGAGGGACACAGTGAGGGTCAAAGATAATTTATGCAAAAGGCCTGGCTTAGTGTCTGGCTGATGAAGATACCCACATTGCTCAGGAATGGGCATGGCATGTCTCATTGTCCTTGCTCTATGGAACTAGACTTGAGGTTTGGGAGCAAAAAGATGGCCAAGAAGAATAGGAAGACGGCGTCCTAAGGATCTCCACAAGAGCCACACCTCAGCCTGCCTGCAGAGCCAGGCACAGACCTTGGTGAAGACCAAGTTTAGTCAGTAGAATCACTAAGTATGCACGATCAGTTCTGCCCGCCCCATCTCTCTCCTTCCAGGGGTGGCCATGGCCCTGTGCCTGCCTTTCGTGTCAGGCATTTATAAACAAGGAATCCTGTCTCACCAGCTGATAAAGAGAGAAGGCTAGAGATCTGGCCCACAACACACTGCTCTTAGGCACAGGGGCTCCAACAAGAGAACTCTTCCAATACTGACCACAACCGTATCCACGTACTGGGCTACCATTGGGAAATATGGCTTCCACACATGACAAGGCCTTGCAAGAATGGTTTAGACCAGTGGTCGGCAAACTGCGGCTCTCGAGCCACATGTGGCTCTTTGGCCCCTTGAGTTTTTAGCAAAGGCCAGCTTAGTAGTACCCTAATTAAGTTAATAACAATGTACCTACCTATATAGTTTAAGTTTAAAAAATTTGGCTCTCAAAAGAAATTTCAATCGTTGTACTGTTGATATTTGGATCTGTTGACTAATGAGTTTGCCGACCACTGGGTTAGACAACCTATCTGAATCTTCCTGCTTCAGAGAAAGCCGGCCTGCCTGGCTTGCTGTGGGTGAACTTCATGAAGACCCAGAGGTGGTTGCCAGGCAGATTCTGACTATGGACTGGTGGGCTCGGGGGCTGTCCACCATGAAGATAGCTAAAGGAAGAACAGATTTTTCAAGGGTGCCTTATCGGGATTCTTGGCTCTAAGGAACGTCAGCCTTATAAAAGGACAAACACTTTCTGTCACTTTGATGAAGCACAGAAAGATCTCAGGCGTCTGCAGTAGAAAGAGATCCCCCACAGGGATCCTAGAACATCAATAATGCAAACGTGTCCTTCTACAACCATCTCTCAATGCCAGTGCATCTGCTGCAATCTATGAGCGGGCTTGCCAACCTGTGAAATCCCAACATGATTTACTGGTCAATCTCAGTGCCTCCAGATCCCCCCCCCCCCCGCCACTCCTCTACCACCTCTACCCTCCCCTCCCCTCTCCACCAACCCCACCAAACTGCTGAAAGCCCAAGAACGGTGGCTCTAGAGCCAACTGGAAGGGAACCACTTGTAGCGGGTGGCACCACCTGTCCTCATCTAGTTCCAGCCAAAACAACTCACTCTCCATCATTCCAAACTGCGGAGAACGTTTAACCAGTTCAGTATGAGCTTGACCTTCTGCCAGGAGCCACTTGGGAAGGACAGTAGTCAGCAGGGTGGTTCCCCCATTTCCCACTTTGCTCCCGGGTTCTAGCGTGAGTGATCCTCCCAGCAACTTACTGAGTCTCCAAATGCCAGCTGAGTGCCCATGTGCCTGCACTGCCCATTGCACAGGTGTCCGGCTACAAGATCAGCCACCTGCTTAACTGCCTCTCAGAGCCACGGCTGGACGAGCAACACGCTTCAAATATGCACCTCTATGCTCGACTGCTCAATCCATGTTCTTCCTCAAGAATCATCATTTCCTGTATTCATTGCAATGATCCTAAACTTCTAACCCCGATAAAAATAAAAATAAATTTCTGAAGCAAGATCTTCCACCCTCTGCACTCCCAAATTAATTTCCTTTTTTACATCAGTTGTTCCATAGCCCGCTGAGTCACAGTACTTTCTACGTAATGAGCCTCTAACATTTCAAACTTTCCAGGACACCAATCAGACCACTTATCAGCACTAATTTGCCTCCTGCTCCAGATTCTATTCCTCACCGGTCCCTGTGGAACCTTCTGCACTTCAACTAAGAAAGATGAATGCCTTTTTTTTTTTTTCTAAAGCAGAAGAAAACTTGAAGTAGTCACACAGGCTAAAGAATTAGAGTTATTGTAACTATTAAGATGACCCTAAAGTGGCTGAGGTCTAAATGGTAGGAGAATTGTCTCTGTTATTATAAAAAATAACACCTGTACATTCAAACACCCTGGTTTTCTTTCAAATGCCAATAGTGTACTGACTCCCTTGGGTCCACGTATGAGATACATCAGGCTGCATCCTCTAGAAATTCTGAGCACATGTCCTCCTTCCCCAGAAAAGATCAATAATGGCATTAAGTTGCTCCCTGAAGTTTGAGCTTGGGGTCTGCAATGTAGGCGTGGGCTTTTTAAAACGATGAAGCTACTGAGAAGTCGCAAAGTGTTGTCTGTCACTCAAGTGACAAGAAAGAGTGTCAGGAGCTATATTTGGCATCGACACGGCCCTTATTAGAGTCTTGTGCTCAGTTTGGGGATTCACATTTTTCAAAAGGTACAGAAAAATTGGTGAGAGTACAAGATAGAGCACAGAAAATGAGTAAAGGGGTAGAGAGCGGAACCTCGGGAAAAAAACTTAAATGGATGTGGATGATTTATCTAAGGCAAAGAAAAATGAAGGTAGATCAAATATCAGTATTTTAAGGAAATAAAAGGCTATTTCTCGCTGTGTAAGGATACATAAAAATAAAATGGCCTGAGACGGTGTTTTGAGTATTACAACCATTAGTATCTATATGATGTTTAACTTTTGAAATCATTAAAATCAGATCATAAGAGCAATATTAAAGTCACTGCATCCAAAGCAATTTTTAAAAAGTCAAAAAAAAAAAAATTGCCGTCATGGATCTGAAGAGAACAGAGGGTTTCAAGAAAGGAATGAGAAATAGTAACAATGACTACAAGAGATTTCTTATAAGGACTGAAAAATGTTCATTGGATTGGGCAATAAAAGGGTCATTGGTGACCTTGCTATAACAATTTCAACAGACCAGAATACCTTTAATATTTCAATACAATAATTAAGATGCTATTAGTAGATAAATAACTAAAAGGTGAAGAAGTAAAGGTATGAAATGTTTAGATAAGAATGAAAGAGAGCCCGGCCTCTGTGGCTCAGTGGTTGAGCATCGACCTATGAATAAGGAGGTCACGGTTCAATTCCCGGTCAGGGCACGAGCCCAGATTTCTCTCTTGATCCCCAGTAGGGGGCATGCAGGAGGCAGCCGATCAATGATTATCTCTCATCACTGATGTTTCTATTTCCCTCTCCCTTCCTCTCTGAAATCAATAAAAAAAATTTTTTTGAAAAAAAAGAATGAAAGAGAAAAATACAAAAATAACAGTAAAATTCAGAACCAACAGAAACTTGTTTGATGTATTTATTGTTATTGAATTGGAGAGACTTGGATATGTAGATAGTAAGAATCTGAGACCATTAGAAAGCAAGGAAAAAAAAAAAACTTGAAGAATAAGAATAGTAAGCAGAAATGTAGGATGCAAGACTAGATCCAGAAAAACATGGAAGGGACTAGGTGAGAGTCACGGGCAAGGGGCTGACCTTGAATAACCAAAGCTGTACTTCCTCCTCTCTAACTGAAAGAAAATAAGTGAGGACAGATGTTGGGGGTGGGGGTGATTTAGGGTGATGTGCAGGACATTGCTTTCTCAGTGAAACTAAATAGGGTTGAGGTTGACCAGGCAATCAGAGCTAAGCCCATACTAATAACAGCTAAAATTATGAAATACTGATTTATAAATATTAACTAATCCAGCCCTAGGAAGAATTTTATGAGGAAGAAATAGTACTTATTATTATTATTATTATTATTATTATTATTGCCATTTTTTAAAGTGAGGAGTCTCAGGCACAATGAAGTTGATCAAGTAAATTATCCAAGTCAGAGAGCTGGTTAGTGAGGGCAGAGTTCACTATTGCAGACCAACACAGAGATGTTCAATGAAGTCCAGATTTTTGGCTTTGGATGGAGGCTTTGAGCTTGGGCACACACTGTATGGATGATCAAAGCAAGCCTGGCTGAGGAATACAGTGGGAGTGCATCGCCAGCTATCTCAGAGCTGGAGTTGTGTCGTTTCTATTCACCGCGGGCTATTGATCTCCACTGGAGAAGTCCCCGAGACCTGGCCCAGCACGCCATCCCTCCATCAGGGGTAATTTATAAGCGTGTTGAGAGAGGCTGGGAGACTGATGAACCCAGCCGGCCGGTGGAGCAGGTCTCATGATTGATTCACTCGCCGTCCCCCGCTCAGCCATTTCATCCTGATCAGGTCACGTTGCCGCGCTCACCACATTCATCCATCACCCAGTAAACATCGTCAACGCTGTAAACCACAGGCACCACCTTTCCTATTTTGTTTTCTTGTCACAGGCCATCTTGGATACGTGGCATATCTCCACCCCTCCCTGCCATGCCAACTCATCTCAGACATATCAGGGAGACACCAGTTGACCAGAGATACAGGTGGAAACTAACACCTCATGTGAAGGGAAGCGAGGATTCAGAATCCAGTCTCAGATGAGACTTTCTGATCAGGACATGGGTGGCAAAGGCGACACGCATCTGCTAACGTGTGCAGCAAAGGCGGGCTTGCATTCTTTTTTTTTTTTTTTTTAATATATTTTATTGATTTTTTACAGAGAGGAAGGGAGAAGGAGAGAGAGTTAGAAACATCGATGAAAGAGAAACATCGATCAGCTGCCTCCTGCATACCCCCTACTGGGGATGTGCCCACAACAAAGGTACATGCCCTTGACCAGAATCGAACCTGGGGACCCTTCAGTCCACAGGCCGATACTCTATCCCCTGAGCCAAACCAGTTAGGGCGGGCTTGCATTCTTGAACTTCTTCCCTGGAGCAGTCCTTTAGCAAATGCTCTGTGCATGCCCCACAATATCTTTTTGTTTTCCCTGGAACAGGCTTTGGTGTCCCTTATACACAGCTACAAACCATGCTGCCAGGAAGCCGGCGGAGGCTCCGTGGGGAGAGAACCATGCGTATTGCCACAGAATTGTACACAAAACTGGGAAAAGAGTGAAAAGGGGGAGTGTAAAGAGAGCGAGTATGATGTTTCATCCATAAATAATAGTCATATTGATGCTTCAGGGCTCCTGACTCTTAATCTTATCCCATGTGATAGCTCCCAAACAAAATAGTCTCTGGACCAGAGAGGAACTGGGTGGGAGTCTTACCTGGCCGTATTCCTGGTGCACAGACCAGATCCTTCACCCCCACCTCGATGGAGAGAGAAGAGCGCCCTCCCTAGAATGTTGCCCACTGAGTCTCCACCCCCATCCCCCAGAAATTCCACCCAGCCAAAGGGAGCTGCTTCGCTGAGGAATCGATGTGGCAATGCAAAGGCCTGGCTCCTTTGCTTCCATCCGGGACAAATCTGAAGGGCCATTCCAGCTTCTGGAACATCCCATGGGAGGCCATTATTGTGACTAAAGAGCAGGTCAACCTCTCCTATTGCCAAGCCCTGCTTCTCTAACCCCCTTACAAGTGCTGTGCCCAAGAGCACCGCCAAATAAAACGCCTGCTCTCAAATTCCTGTTTCCCAGGAACGTGACTCAAACACCTAGGAAATGAAATCTACAGAGTTGAAAGTTGAGTAGGATATTAAATGCATCAGGACTAATTAGCCTGGCCGGCATGGCTCAGTGGTTGAGCATCGATCCATGAAGCAGGAGGTCACAGTTCAATTCCCGGTCAGGGCACATGCCTGGGTTGCAGACTCGATCCCCAGCGTGGGGAATGCAAGAGTCAGCGATCAATGATTCTCTCTCATCGTTGATGTTTCTATCTCTCCCTTCCTCTCTGACATCAATAAAAAAAATATTTTAAAAAATGTATCAGGACTAATTACAATAATAGAAATAATTGGCTGTTTTCTAAATCCAACTCAGAAAAATTAAGAGAACTATTTAAAATGAAACAAAAATGGTTTAGATAAAGGACAATAAATTCTCAAATACAAGATAAGCTTCCCTTTGTGTTTGCCACCTGAGACAGTCGGAAAGGGGGGGCCACTGGCTGTTTCTCCTTGTGTCTACCAGGTCTTACAAAGGACTCTGGTATCTATCTGTGCCCAAATATGCCCACTGGAGAAAAAACACACACACAAACACAGAAAAAAAGACAAGAAAATAGAGGAATAAGAGAAGATTCTAGAAAGGAAAATAGGAAAAATGGAGTAGGTGGATGATATAAGATAAAGTTTGCTGCGAAGAAGGGAGTAAAAGACATTGATTTGATATGAGGATCACCAGAAAAACGTGCCGGCCCCTCTTGACCTTGGACCCTGGTTGCCTCTGAACTTGGAGGTAAATTTGCTTGGAAGCACATGGCCAGCAAGAATCACAAATTAGCTTCCCTTGGCACAAGCGATGGCTCTCTGAGTGTTTTAGAGTCATCTGGTTTTGCCATAAACCTACTGTACAAAGTAATTCAAGTTAGACAGGCATTATACTGGGTCCTAGTCACAGCCAATTAGTACTAATCGGTGGATATTATCTCACTCGTTTGGGTGAAAGTCCTGCTCCTTAGGCCTGTGAATTTGCCACACTCTTTTGGTAGACCTTTGACAGACCTTTCTAAATATTGGGTTCCATATCTTTTCCAGCAAATGCCATATTGATTCCATTCTTCTGATCAGTTCAAGAAATAAATAGAAGAAATAGAAGAACGTGACCCAGCCAATATTGCTCAGTGGTTGAGCGTTGATCTACGAGCCAGGAGGTCATGGTTCCATTCCTGGTCAGGGCATATGCCTGGGTTGTGGGCTTCATCCCCAGTAGGGGGAGTGCAGGAGGTGGCCAATGGGTGATTCTCTCTCATCATTGATGTTTCTCTCTTTCCCTCTCCCTCCCTCTCTGAAATCAATAAAAAAAAAATATTTTTAAAAAAGAAAAAGAAAGAGAAGAAAGTGCTAGGAAGCATGTGTCCAGAGAAGGTGGTGCCTTTGCTATAAATCAAAGGAGCAAGAATGGAGGAGGCAGGACAAATCAGTTCACGCTCTAGAAAGAACACAAGGAAGCAGAATGCAGTTGGAGATGGCCAAAATTACTGGAATTCTGCTCAGCATATGTGAACTTAAGGGTAAAAGAAAAATGTCTATGTCCCCTTTAAAAAAATCTCAATTACCAAGAGTTTGCTCTTCCTGAGTGGAGGTCAACAAAGCAGCTGTGGTACACTGAAAATCATCCCACCTTCCTCTTCCTGTTTCCGGAAGTCGGGAGCCAATGCTGTTTGCACAAATAAGAAAACCAGTCCTTCCTACTAAGACTTCATGCAGGAGTTCAGTTTCTTCAGTGTCTTCTTTCCCAACGAGGCCCTTCATTATATTTGAACCAGATTAAGGTTCCTGGAGGTAGGACGTGGGTTAAGAAATGAGTTCTTGGTTTTAACATAAATTTCCCTGCCTATATTGCCTGCCTATGCTGTGCTGGCTAAAATTCCTGTCTTCTGTGTTGCTTAGTCTTCCATATATACAGGTGTATGTGCATGGTCTTCTTTACCATTAAAAAATAAGCTTATTGTATCATTTAGAAGTGAATTCTGTTCTATTTACCAAATGTGCACTCCTTCTCAATTTACCTTCTAAAAAATACACCTGATTGTTGACCTATAGTCTAGTGGTGGTAGAGAAAGTGGAATCTAGAATAAGCACACTAAAAATCACAAAATTTTGCTAATCATCCACTTTCCTAACCTCAGCCTCAGGCACCTTCCCATTTTGGTCATAATATGCCCAACAAAGTGTTCAGAATTGCTTACCAAAATCCAAGATACATAATGCAGAATTCACCCAGCCAGCAGCTCTCCCTAGCGAGCTCCTACTTGGAGCTGTACATTGTTTTACCTCTACTGTACCACTATTCCTGAGTTAGTCACATTCCTCCTAGGTGCCTCAGTTTTTCCAAATGTCAAATGGAAGTAATATAAAAAGCAAGTCAGTTAAATAATATTGAATCATGCCTGAGCAGGTAGGATAAAAGGCACAATTGTTTAAAAATGCAACACTTACTATCAGTTAATATTTCTGAGGTTAATATGTTCTAAGTATATTACATTGAAATACTAGTTCCCTAATCCACCCCAGCTATTTCTTAGAAAACTTTCATGTTTATATAAATACTAGAGGCCCGGTGCACAAAATTCGTGCACAGGTAGGGTCCGTAGGCCTGGCCAGCGATCAGGGCTGATTGGGGCCTTCCTTCCCCCAGCTGCCGGCTGCCAGCCAGGGCTTTCCTTTGTTCTGCACCGGCCCCTGGTGGTCAGCGCACATCATAGTGAGCAGTTGAACTCCCGAGGGGACAATATGCATATTAGCCTTTTATTATATAGGATTGCAGCTGCCTTGTACAGGGAAGAAAAGAATATGTTTCTGAGAGGAGTTTAGAGCAAGGGGAATACAGCGCAGCTGAGATGATTTATCACAGGAAGAAGGGAAAATGTAGAGAGCAAGACAAGGTAGGTGCTCAGTGACAGCATAGCCCTTGGGTTAACTCGGAGCAGCCAAGTAGCCACCCTGACCATAGCTGTGCCAGGGCTGGCAGCAAGCTGGGGCCACTGTGCACCAAGATCACATTAATTCAAGGGAAAGGGGACAGAAGGCAAACCAGCCACCTGCTTCTGCAGCCAGGCCTGCCCAGCGAAGTCGCTGTGCCCCTCTGGACTGGGAGGTCTGCTCTCCAGACTCTACAAAGATTTTAATCCTAAGAGGACTAAGCCCCTTGTCTCCTGGGATGACCTTGCCCTTGGGAGTCCTTGCAGGTAGGAGGCCAGAAGCCATAATATTGCTGAAATGAAGCCGTCTGGGCTACTTGGCAGGCATCAGGAAACCTCTCCCAGACTCTACAACTTCCCTGAGTGTGAGGCAGCCGGGCCACCAAGCCTGGAAGGAAACAGACCTGGCTGTCCCCATCTCCATGTCCAGCTCAGCTCTGTCACCCGTCACGCTCTCGATCGCATCCCCTACGCCTTGTTCGGCCGATGTATCTGCTAAATGGAACTGTTAATTCAATAAACCCCACTTGGCTATCATTTTTTCCCTCAAGTCATTTTGTCAGCTGGGAATTTTCTCTCTTCGTACGGCTGCGTCCCTTTTGTCATTAGAATCACTGTTATTAGTGTTAGTCATATGACCCATACTGCTCCAATCTCAGGGCATCACTGCTCTCGACTCACTGAAAAGCCGTCTGATCACAATGTCTCACGTCTCCAAACATCAAATCCTGGCAGGAGACCATTGAAAGAACAGAAAAGGGCTGTTGTGTTACTCGTCACCCTTTGGACATAATTTGTCAGGAAACAGTGTGTATTGAGAGCCACTGGGGCGCAGAGCGGTGTGGCGAGGATGGAGGATATTAGGACTTGCTCTGGAGACCCCGACTGGCTCCAGCCACCTCCCATGTGCCTCCCATCAGAGACGTCAAGTCGCTTAGCAGCTGGGGAGCTGGGGAGCTGGAACTCTCCCAAGCCCAGACGCCAGCAGGTATCGCTCCACCAAAAATGACAAGAGCAAACAGACATTTTTTAAGCCTTTCAACAGGACACCAGACTTGACTGACCTCCAGGGCCCTCTTTGGGGGAAGTTGAGGGAGAAAGAGCTGTGTGGTACCCAGGAGCTTTGGGGAGGGTGATGGGCATCTTCCCCACCATCCACACGACTCAGACAAAACGTTCCAAAAGCTCAGGTGTGATCACACAGTCCAGGCCAGTGGGATGGAAGAGGATGGAGGAAGGATACAGGGGACCAGGGAGCATCGAATCTCTTTTTTAGTAAAAACCCTAAATGTGCTGGGTCCTGCTCTTTCGGACAGCTCTGCAGCAGTGAGCCTGCTGCTGGGAGGGAGACTGTTTAGCAACCGTAATTGCCACTTGAGGAACTTCCCCATGTCACCCATCAGCCCTTGTTTTGTGGGAAGTTGTCAGTTGAGCCCTTCAGCGGGCAGGTTTGTTATCAGCCAGTGGTTTACAGCCCCTGGGCTGAGCATTAATTAAACGGCTTTGTGCAGAACCAGATTCATTAGCGCTGCTCCTTTAATCACTGCCTCTTCAGCCACCGGGACAATCTATAAATCTCCTCGAATATGAAATAATGAAGTGGAATGGTTCAATTCATTACAACGTAATAAGTCAGGATAATGTGGGGGTGGACAGGGCAGGACTAACGCCAGGTCCTGCCCAGAGCCTTCCCTCCTCATTACCCGAGTCGTCCAGGACTCCCAGCAGCAGGCGGAACCTGGCTCAGTCACCGTGGAACCTGCACACCCCATACCCCTCGCATTCCTCACCCAGACAAGCTCAGGCCACGGGGGAGGGGGAGGCTGGCGAGGTCCACACAGCCCAGGGCTCACTCCACACAGAGATGGAAGAGGGCGCTCACATCCAGAGGACCATGAAGAAAGGACAGGGACAGCACCCCTCCATCCCAGGACCTCCGGAGGTGGGGTACGCAGAAGTTACTCACCCAGGGATGCACAGTGAGGGAGGGAGGGGTCCACCCCAGCTCTTGGACACAGAGCCTCACCCCTAATGCACGTGAGAATCCCCTGCGGAGCTGGGAAACGCGAGTCCTTCAGCCCACCCAGGGGAGTTAGGGCAGATTCTCCAAGGTGAGGCCTGAGCATTAGCAATTCCCAAAAGCTCCTTGGTGGATTCTCATGTGCAGCCCCCAGGAAAGCGACGTGCTCCCCATCCCGGAAGAACCACGGGGAGTGCTGGTTAAAGACAACTCCCCGATGCCTCCCCTTCGAGATTCTGATGGATTCTTTCAGGGTGGGAAGCCCAAGAAGCAGTATTCCTTTGACAGGAAAATGTGTGAATGGATAACAGGGGTCTAGGGAATATTGTGGAAGCGCAAAGGTAGGGGAGGAGGAAATAACAATGAAGTTGCTATCCAAGAATCAGTATTGTTATCAAGTTCTTCAGAAGATTCTTATAATAAGACGCATCTAATAATAAGCTGCCTCTTAAAAAAAAAACAAAAAGGTTAGCACTTTCTCCTCCATCCCCTCCTCCTAAGTCAAAGATTCGCTAACTCCTTCCTGCCTCCCTCCCACCCCCCCCCCAACCCCGGTGCCCTTGGGAGGTGCTGTGGGTGGCACGGACATTTCCACCAGGGAAGCCAGGAATTGCTCTAAGTCTGTGCTACATAGAATGAACGCTATGATTCTGTGCTTCTCTGTATGCTAACTGTACCCTCTTCCTTCTTTCACTCACTGATTCTTAACCAAGTCTCCAGAGTCGGTAAGTGGCACTGGTGGCTTCGGAATTTGGGTTTTCCAGGTGCTCCCCACTGCTCCCCAAGTGCCCCCCCCCCCCGCAACTGGGATGCCCTGTGACCAGATGCTGCCACTGCTCCCTGAATCCCCCACCGCTGGGATGCCCTATTGGAACCACAGCCTGCCTTTAGATGCAACCAATGAGCCCCTTCAGACTCGAGTCCTGCGCCGAGTAGCATCAGAGGGATATTCACATCCTCATGCTCTCAAGAAGCTCCCCCACAGCTTCCAGGAATGTAGCCCCTGGTTTCATATTTCCCTCCAGAAATAACCCAAAGCCAGACACCAAGGGCGTGGTCAGCGGGAACCAGAAGAGGAAACAGCTGAGTCGCCGCCGTGTTCCAGATGAAGGCCTTGGCTACTGAACTGCTGGCAGTTTCGCTCCCAGGTTTCCCAGACCGTCCACGGCCAGCAGGCCCGTGTGCCAGTCCTCTGACTTTCCGTGACACCCTTTCAAAGGGAAGGGGCACTTGGGCATGTTCACAGCCAGGTGGGGTCCTGGCCCCTCCAACTTAGGTCTGCCCCTTCCTCCTAGAAGGACAAGGACGGGGGGGGGGGGGGGGGGGCAGGATTAACCCAGGAGTTAGCAGAGCTCTCCTCTGCAGCGTGGGGAGTAGATTGGGCGGTGCAGGGAGAGCTGCCTCCTCTTGGAAAGGGACAACACAGGTCTCTAGGTGCGTTTTCCCGCCCTACAGCAACCTCATGGAGCTGGTGAAGGCGGACTGTACACTTGGCTCTAGTCCTCTGGGACCCAAATGCCATTCCAGCCAGGAAAATGCCAGGAACTCTCTACAGCAAATAGCATTGCTGCTTGCACACACGGGCTATTCGCTCGCTCCACGCACACTGCCTTTCTCTCTTCTCCCCCTTTTTACTCTAGAGCACTTGTCGCCTGGTGACCTCCTGTCACATTTATGTATGTATCGTGTTTCTTTGTTGTTATCTGTCTCCTCCTGCTAGCAGGTAATTTCCACAAGGGCAGGGATCAGATGGCTTTGTTTACTGATGTACCCCAAGCACTTCTGATATACCTGCACATAGCAGGCTCTCAATAAGTATTTGGGGGCCCTGGCTAGTTTGGCTCAGTGGATAGAGCGTCGGCCTGCAGACTGAAGGGTCCCAGGTTTGATTCCGGTCAAGGGCATGTACCTTGGTTGCGGGAACATCCCCGGTAGGGGGAGTTCAGGAGGCAGTTGATCGATGTTTCTCTCTCACCGATGTTTCTAGCTCTCTATCTCTCTCCCTTCCTCTCTATAAAAAAAAATCAATAAAATATATTTTTAAAAAATAAGTATTTGGGGAACAATGGCCAGCACAGGGGAGCCTGATGTGTTGGGGATGTGACTTACCCACCCCCTATTTTCCCCCCTGGGGGGCAGGCACAGGAGGGAGGGAAAACACGTGCACTTTTCCTGACTGCCCGTCCTGGATATGCAGAGGGCTTCGGACTGCCTCCAAAATCTATCAACAAACTAAGAAATCACAAGGTCAACTGCCAGCTGGCCCAGGCTGGCACCCTACCCCTCTCTGCAGGGAAGATTCTGTCACTTCCAGTCCACGTTGGTTAAAGGCAATGAGAAATCAGATCCCCCAATGAAATATTGGTTGTTCTTGCTTAACCAGGTGACAAATAACATGCTTAATAAATTATAAATGATAAAACGTGGCAAAAAAACCAATATCAATTGTAATACTTTAACATGATTTATTAATCTGCCTTCACACTGTTTTCAGTGTCTGTTATGTCTCACGTTTCCATGACACGCTGTGGAGGAAGAAGAAGAATGTGACAAGGCGAGTAAAGGAAACCGTGAGAATGGCTTGACGGATGTGATGAGCAAGGCCAGACAAAGCTAAATCAAAAGAGAATCAAAAGGCGCCACCACCCCATGTCACAGAGAGATGGTTCAAGAGAGTTTATAAATATTAATGAACCGCCATTGTCATCTCCCCTACCTAGAAGATGCCAGATCATGTATTTTATGAAGGCTTTTCTAACCCCTCTCCTTCTAAGAAAAGCACTGATTCAGTTGATCTCTTGTATCAAGCACCCACCTCTAACATAGGCACAGAATAGTCAGTTCATTTTGTTGGATGGATGGATGGATGGATGGATGGATGGATGGATGGATGGATGGATGTGTGGATGAATGGATGGACGACTAGAAGGAAGGATGGAAGGAAGGAGGGAAGGAAGGAAGGAAGGAAGGAAGGAAGGAAGGAAGGAAGGAAGGAAGGAAGGAAGGAAGGGAGGGAGGGAGGGAGGGAGGGAGGGAGGGAGGGGAAAAACAGGGGGGGTTCATTTGCTGGTTTTCAGGACTCCTTCCCTCACTCAATCATTCTATTCACCTGTGGCCCCCTGCTCTCCAGCTCAGAAGGGTGTGAGGCCCAGGACAACCCATTCTGGGTATTGTGGCGGTCAGCCACTCAAAAGGACACCTTACTCTTGACAGCCTTCATTTAAAGACAAGAATGCCAAAATCAAACCTTAAAGATGTTTAGAAAAGGGGAGTGGGCAGCCTCCTGTCACTCTCCCACTCTCACAACCCCAAGGTGATATTTCTAGTTGTTTCTCTACACAGAGATGAGTGTGAAAGAGACTGAAACCTTGTAGGTATTTAATACATGCTTGTTGAATCCATTCAAACAGCTATAAATACTCCTCCGGAACTTAGGAAAAGTGGAGGAGGTCAGGCATAGCCCTTTAAGGGCACAGACTTTGGGAGCAGAGAGCCTGGATTCTTAGCCCCAGCACCCTGACTCCCTGACTACACTGTGTGACATAGGCAACGTATATAACTCCTTGTGCCTCCGTTTCTTCATCTTTAAAAGAGAAAATAACGCAAGTCTCTTTATCACAAGGCCCATGTGAAGGGTGGATGGCTTAACAGACATGGGCCCAGGAGGGTGCCCAGCACAGCCAGCACCGGTCAGTGTTTGCTGCCAACAGTCTCACAAGCATCTCATTTGGAGTCAGATGGAGCCCCATTCAAATCCCACTCAGCCATTCACAGCTCTGCCCTGAGGCTCCGGGTGGCAGCTCTTCAGGTTTGCCATCTGGGAAATGGGACGAACTGCATCCCTCTCTAACAGCAGCTGAGAATACTAAGTGACAAGATGTACACAGAATTCCGGTCTGGGGTATTGCTAGTGCTCAAAATAGCACCAATACTAATTCTCTGTTACATTAATCATTGGACCTAGTTGTCATTAATATTTTGGGTGGAAAACACTGGTGTAAAGGCAGATTGCTGGGGCATGTCACAGAACAGAACGTACGAAGGAAGACCTGGTTTCGTGGAGGCAAGGGACGCTTAGTCAGCCTGGGCCCTACCTTTCTCTTAATGAACTATGAGGGCCCAGTTGTCTAGGGCTCTTTTATTTCCTCCATTTCCAAGTTCCAAAACACAACAAACTAGAGGCAAGATTTGGATAAAATTCCTTTGGCGAAAGAAATAATAATAAGCATGCAAATGAGCCATATTGAGAAACAAGGGAAAGAGGCAGAGACAGGTACGGAGATGAGACGGGGCCTAGAGAGAGGAAGAGACACGCAGAAGGCAAGAACATCCTGAGCAGTACGTGCAGCTTCGGTTTTGCTAGGAGACCTGCAAATTTGCTGGCTTGCTTCTTGAACACAGGCGTGAATGGCATCACCGTGAGCACAAAGCAAGCTGCCTGCTCACACACCTACTAGATGGTAAACAGCCATGTTCTGTAATTCCCGCTATTAAAAACAGCTTAAAGAGAAATTAAAGCTCATTTAGGAGGGATTGCAGGGGTCTTTCTTGGACTATTTTAAAGTTTCGTATTTATCCAAGGAAGCAGGCTCTAATTCTCTGATGTTGGAGGCATTGCCATTTCAAACGTATTAAACACCCATTTAAAGGGACAAGGAAAGCTTGTGAATATTCCCCCCGACAGAGCAGAACTATGAATGATTTTCTAAGTCAAGGGAAACCACCGGGACAGGTGGAACATTTCCTAGATTTTGCATATGAAACCAGGTTATCACTGCTTTGCTCCCAGTGAAAAGGAAGGAATCATAATTAGAGGGAGGGTCATAGGTAGCATCAGTTCATGAGGTCAGGGTCATACATGTCACAGAAGCAAGAGGTCTCACGTTTGCTTGAGCATTTACAGCAATTCCCTGTGCCAGAACATTCAGACAGTGGTCATGTCCTGTCTCATAACACCCCAAAACTCTCCGAGGCTTAGTTTGGGGAGACACCACAGTCACCAGTCTGAGGGCAGAAAAGATGAGTTCCTTTATAAGCTATCAATCATATGTATATGCTAATTTTTAAGAATCGGTGTTCAAAAGCATCGGGTAACACTTGCTTACTTGATTATCAATATACACGTATGTCCATTCAGCAGCTAACAGTTTCATAAGCCTAATGACAAAAAGAGGACATACGAGCCAGTCGGCCTGCAGTTGAGACTAGAATCTGGTCCCCATGCGCCAGATCTCACAGTCCCGCAACCAGATACAGCTACTCGCCTTCTTTCCCCTGGAAGTAAAATTATTCATCTCAAAATCCTTTCTTTGGTCTTGGGCTTCTCAGAGTCAGTGCCCTGCACGTAGGTAAGCAGGCTTTGGCCTATTATCCGCTGTAAGCATTGCTGAAGACCATATTTTTTTCCCTGTATATTTCTTGACTGAAAACCAAACCTGTTTTATTAGATCCTTTCATGAATGCTGCTGTTTGATTCCTTCCTAAATTAGAGCATATTCATGCATATTCCCAAGCCATTTGAGAACTGCAGATGCTAATGGACCTTGAAGAGGCAACGGGTCATTCTCTAGGCATCTGCCAGACTCAATACACCCAAGCAAAAAAAAAAAGTCCCTAATCCCCTTTAATTACCATTCACTTCCTGTACACCTCCTTTTTCATCATTGCTGATTACAGATATATCCATGTCTGAATAATATCTTTCCACTTTATAATCAGACAACTACCACTTACTCTGATAACCTGAGACACTCTAACTATGATTTTGCCTGCAGAATACTCCATCTGCGTTTGGTCTCTTTGTGGGGGTGGGGGTGTAGGCAAATTACCAGACACTCTGAGGCGAAAAGCTGACTAGAACAACATACTAAGAAGATATAGATTGCTTCAGCCTATTCCTCCCAAACCAAAGCTAGACTTACAGGAGAGCTCTAAGTACTAGATGGTCCAAGATCCCAAATGCTCCAGATGCTTCTATCGGGGAGAATGCTGCATCCATGGACCTCAAACCTCTAGGCGCCCCACCAAGACTTCTATAAAAGTCCCTCATACTCTAGAACAGAGGTCGGCAACCGTTGGTCCATGACATCTGAAAGGTTGGCGACCACTGGTTTAAGGAAACCTTTGAAGCAGCAGTCGGCAACTGGTGGTCCATGGACCACCAATGGTCCGTGAGTGAGGTCCGCAAGGTTGGTGACCGCTGCTCTAGGACATCTATTTTCGTAACAGAAATTATTTCTGAATTTGATCTTCTCCATTGCCTTCTGTGATTGAAGTTGCTCCACTTAGAGAGTTGCTAATCATCTTCTAAAATGGTTCTTCACAAGTCCATGGAGTTGGCATGTGAGAGACTCAACTGGATTTATGCAGCACCTTTTTAAAGGAAGAATGTTAGCATAGCTAGACTACAGGGGAGAAAGGGGAGACCAGGTGACGTTCCCCTGTCACAGCAGGGGAGGCTGCCTCTCTGGCATGGAACCGATGCCTGTACTAAGGGTGGGGCTATATTGAAGAGACAGCAGAGTCCTACAACATGTCAGAGGCTCGGTTTCTAGCCTTACTTCCACCACCTTGAAGTCACCACGGGTGTGGAATCTAAATGTTCTATTGCTAGTGCAGTGTTCTCACTTGGCTGCAAACTGGAGTTGCATGGGGAGCTTTGGAACAACTGATGTCTGGGCCTACCCCCGACCCCCCACTGGTACCCTGATGTCATTGGTCTGGGCAGCAGGAATTCTTAACACTTTCCCTAGTGATACTCGTCCAAAGCCTGAGTTTCCCCACTGTGAAAGGAGAGTGATAATATGTTTCTCATAAAATTATATTCCTATTAGGAAAATTCAAGGAGAGGCTGTATGTGAAAATATTGTGGAAGGACGTGATTTACGCATTTTAAGTGCATCAAAGCCAAACTAGACCAACCCCCAAAATGGTTTTCTTGCTTAATAACTTGCCTGCAATGACCTTGGAGCCCTGGGAGGGCTTTAGATTCTGACCCAACATCAACCCGTAGAGTAGCTTTGAATAGAAAACTTTCCTCTAAGTTTCCCAGCAGAGTCGGACTTTGACATAAAGACCAGTCTCCAGACGTTGCTAGATGAACGAGACTCTCTCCAGCTCTCATGCTTGCTCATTCACACTGTTTACTCCACTCTGTGCTGGGAATTCTGCCAGCTTATGGGGGCTAAAAAGATGAGGCCTGCCTCTGCCCCCATGGAGCCCACAGCCTGGTCACCGGGATCATTGATCATGATCCCAATAGTCAGTGTTGCTATCAGCCAACAAACCTGCAGGAGGGACTCAAACGGAGAGATGCTCAATCCCCAAGGAATGACGATTTTACTAGTACAGTAGAGGGGACATTTGGCCTGAGTCTTGAAGGAAGGGTACAAGTTTGCCAAAGAGACATGGGGTTCTATGAAAAGGCATTGTGTGTTCAGAGACTAGTAAAAGGTGGAAAGAAAGTTATAGACAGGAGGTGAAGCACTCTGACTTCTCTGCTACCGCATCTGGACTTATTATTCACATTTTATCAGCAAGAAAACTGGGGCCCAGAGTGTTTTAAGTAACAAACTCAAGACCATACAGCAGTGGAGAGTTAGATATTGTCTTTGAGCAAGGAAGTGGCAAGGTTATATTTTTCTTTAGAAAGCTAATTCCAGGAGCAGTTTAAAGGAAGGACTGACCAAATGAGCAGAGAGAGAGAGAGGATGAGACTTGAAGTAAGGTGCTGGCAGTGATAGTGAAGGAGAAGGATTGATAGAGACATTCTTGAGCCTTCGGTGTGCTACTGGTGATGGTGGGAGAGAGAGGAATGGGGTTGTTGCATAGAAACAGTTAGCATCACTTCACTCATGTCTAGCTTCTCTGCAGACCAAATCCTGCCGGGTGATGGTTTCCCACTTACTTGATATGCTTACCTACTACTGCTTCCTAAGCTTTGAGATCTACACAAGTTGGTAATCACTTGAAATTTTTCAATTAAGTGGGGGGAAAAAGAAAAAAACAAGTAAATCTATTCTTTCTTTTGACTGCTCTATTGATTAAAATGAATGCCTGTGCTGGGACCGCTGAACCATGAAAAGCAATCTGTCTGAGATGGGTAACAGATCGTTAGGAAATCATTGGGTTGAAGGAAAATGTTGGGAGAAAAATGTGCACAGGCCCACGTGTGGGGGTGTCGGTGAGTCTGTATGTAGCTACATAGCCGTGGATGGATATGTGCATTTCTATATATAGGGGACATATGCCACACTCTTCAATCAGCAGTCACGAGCCAAAGGCATAGGCAGGATTCCTGACAGAGTCACACCATCCGCAACTTAGCAGACTCTACGCCATACTTCAGGGTACATGCCGCGGGGACAGGGGAGTGAGAGGCTATTCACATAATAAATTCAAATAAATTCAGCACTCAAGCAACCCCTGCCTGGCATGTAAGTTTGACAGAACCTACAACATGTACTTCTAGACCGTTCTCTGGGAAATGTGGAAAAACAAGTGGCATTAATATGTATGCCTCTAATTTCATCAAAATGTTAGTGTATGAGAGCTATTCTACATACAAGAAACTCTTTGCTTAAGAAAACGGAAAGAAGAAAAATGAGAAATAACTCTTTCTCAGCTGCCACTCTCCAGTAAGATAAGATATTGCCAGTTCTGCAAGTTACACATTCGAGTTTAAAGCAGAATCAACCCATCTTCAGAAGATTCAAAAATGAAGTGTTTGCCCTCTATAAGACCCCCTTGACCAGGATAAGCATGGAAGAAAACTGGGAGCAAAGGCCATTCATTAAGACAGACAAGTAAAAGTAAAGGGTCAATGGCATCCCTACCCTGTGAGGACAGCTTGCTCTGTCACACATTCATTAGCCAAATTATTCAGATTAGCACTGACATTTCCCCTGTGACTTTCTATTAATGGCCACCTACACTCCCCTTTGCAGTGTCTTGATCAGTGTGGTCTGTCTGTTCTCCATCCCACCCCTTTCCCCTCTCATTGCCACCAAATGTAGGACACCTGGTTGCAGGGCACTATTTTGGTTCATTCATTTGCTGGAGCAATGGGTCCTCACTGGGACCATTAGTGACCTCATCTCAGTCCACAAGGAGGGTAAGGGTGGGAACAGACTTGTTTTTCCATAGACAGCCGGCTACTGCTTGACCAGAATACCCCACCATCTCTGAGATCAAGTCTAAGGAAATGGAGACTGATTTGAAAAAAAAAAACTATTGAGCCTTGTCCCATGATGGGATTTAACCTTTTGCACTCGGATGTCGAGTGTGACTCAACACGGTTAGCATCGAGATTAAAATTACTCTTTGAATGTATCAATAATTTGAAATATTAAAAAATCCAAATAAATAAGTTTGTATGAAAAGAAACTCTAGTTTTTTATTCTACTGCCGCGCTTTGTAAAATCTGGGGTATTTAAAAAATTAAATCCTGAGTAGAATAAAGGAATCAAGAAAAAAGCAAGCGAGTACAAAGGGTTAAGTCTTCTCTACTTACTGGCTACGCAGCCTTGAACACGTTCCTTAACATCTCTAGGCTCCAGTTTTTTCTTATCTGTAAATGGTAATAATCCTTGCTGTCAACATCACTTGCAAATTGATTTATCCTTTGATGAAGTTAAAGACTTACTGACAGTCTGGAAGCAGTTTCTGACTTGTTGTTGAGTATCTGAGAGCTGTGAGCTGGGTGTTTTTCTGTCTCCTCGGAGGAGTGTGGGAAGGCCTACATGTTAAGTGCACAGAACACTCTTCGAACAGTGCCTGGACCCAGTAAACACTGCCATCAGTTTGTTCCAATGCTGAGAAACAATAAGGCGCTACATTTTGTCACAAAGGGTAAGAAATATCATGCCAGCACCTATGTCATTAAATACTAAGTCAAGAACAGGTGACAGGGGGCTGGGTGGAGGGTGCCAAAGGGGTGTGTGTGTGGGGGGGGGGATGGGAACATCTGTAATAGTGTCAACAATAAAAAATAAAGAAAAAATATTTTTTTAAAACAACAGGTAGCCTGGCTGGCATGGCTCAGTGGTTGAGTGTCCACCTATGAACCAGGAGGTCACTGTTCGATTCCCAGTCAGGGCGTATGCCCAGGTTGTGGGCTCGATCCCCAGTGTGGGGTGTGCAAGAGGTAGCCTATTAATGATTCTCTCTTATCATTGATGTTTCTATCTCTCTCACCCTCTCGCTTTCTCTCTGAAATCAATAAAAAAATATATTTTTAAAAATAAAAAAGAACAGGTAACAGAGATAGAGGGAGTGGGGAATAAAAGACCTCCCTAAAAAGTCTTGAGAAGGAAAACAAACAATTCCCCAAACGCAACTGGAGGTGGGGCCCAATGGCCCTCTTCATTTTCCCTTCAACCAGGGATCCATGTGTGTTCTATTTCTTATGGACGCAGCTGGGGCTGAAATTGTAGAAATGAATTGAGACACAGACCCTACATGACAAGCAGGCTAGTGAGGGTGACACCCAACGCTCCCACAGTCCTTGGCCTAAAATTGGCATTCAGCATTTAATGAGTGAACTAATGGATTCGAGAATGAATCAATAACAAAGACTATAAAAATAATAAATACAAATCACTTGCATAGGAAACACTTTTGAGAAAAATTCGGCTAATATGGAAGCCCATCAACCTTTTGAGCTCAATTAACCTTTTATTTTAATGCATACAAGTAATTATTTAACGCTCATTAGTACAAGGCTCACAGAGGACATAACAAATACCCAGCGTTTCTGAAAGCACAGAGGCTATTCTAGATCCCAGAAAGTTGTAATGCATCTCAGACTACAGGGTGGTTTATTCCATTTCTGGTTTTTGCCTCCCTTTTTTCGTCAAGTTGTTTCTTTTGTGTGTTTTTATTTTAATTTTTAAATTATGTCCCGAATGCTTGTATGAGGATTCATTGGCATATTCTGCATGTTCCAGCTGTAGATAAATAACAACTTAGACACACACTGCTTTTCCAATGTACCACCTCCTCTCCTAACCATTTTCTATATAATATGTCACCTAGCAGACCTCTAGGTAGGTCCTGTTATTGCCCTCGGTGTACTGATGGGAAAGCTAAAGCAGGAAGAGGTCAAGTACTTTGCCAAAGGTCACACAGCTGGTAAGAACCAGAGCCAGGTCGCAGACCCAGCCGTCTGGACCCAAGCCTTGCTCTCAGCACCAGGCTCCTCCTCCGAGTCCCGGGCACGTTGCCACCCTCCGAAGGAAGGTGCTGGCATCTCTGACAGCAGTTGGTGGTCAGCTTCACTTCATCACCTTCAGCAGCCGGTGCTATTTTAAAGCCCTTTGACACAGCTAAGCAAAGAGAAGACTTCCCTTCGTTGTCAGGACCTGGGTCTCTGCTCCTTGTCCTTCCTGCAGTCCAACTGGCAGACCCTCCAAACCAAACCAGCAAGGGCTCCTGTGTCCCAAGGAAAGTTCGACTACAGAACAAGGGAGGAGAGAAAGGGAGGCGGGTCTTGGCAGCTACTGCTTCCCATCAGACACAGCAAGGATGCTGCCTGTCCACAGAGGGAGGGTGGAGCAGGGTTACAATCAGGGCAAGAAGAACAATGTTCTGGCCTCGCCACTTGGGCTGCCTAAGACAAGCTCTATTATTTCATTTTCAGGGTGGAAAATCCCCAGATTAGACATACCTATATTCAAATGTGAATGCCCATCCTCCCCAACACCCCTGCCAAATCCGAATATAAAATACAAGAACTAACATTCTGGCTTAGAGATGACCTGGTTATAAGATACTAGAGTCCCAGTGCATGAATTCGTGCACAGGTGGGGTCACTCAGCCTGGCTGGCGATCGGGGCCGATCAGGGCTGGCTGGCCGGGGGTGGGGGAGGGATCGAGGGAGATTGGGTGGCTGCGAAGGTTGACCGTGGAAGTGCACTGACCACCAGGGGGTAGCTCCTGCATTGAGCATCTGCCCCCTGGTGGTCAGTGTGTCGTCATAGCGACCAGTCGACTGGTCATCTGGTCGACTGTTCCTAACGGTCGCTTAGGCTTTTATATGTATAGATAACTGGTTCTTTTCTGTTTAGAGACGGCCAGGTAACACTGCCTTGTCTGTCTGCTACAGCGATGAGGTGTGTTTCCTGGGCAAGAATAAGCTGGAAGTTTACAGTCAAATTTGGTTCTGACTCGGCACGAAGGTGTAACGGCTCCCCCACTTCATTCAGTGAAGAGGCTGAATGACTGTATACAGACGTGGGGAAGGAGTGTGAACACTCTCTTATCTCTGGTTAAAGGGTGTGAATGTGCATTTCTTCACGTGCATAAACCTCTCCTCACTCGGGCTTGTTTCCCCTGGAACCCACCCGTCCAGGTTCTGATGGAGCCCTCAGACACCCGAGTTCCTATTTTCAAACTGTCACTGCGTTCGCCACTCCAGAAATAAGTCACCTCCGCACACTCTCATGGTGGCAATTTTGTGACGCGTAAAATTGATTTGTGCTTACAATCAAAATGTATTTCCCTTGATAATTTATGCTCAACCATTTAACATAATTATCTGTGCCATCATTTTAACACTCCTGCCTTCCTGACAACCAATGGTGGAGTATAAACACACATACACAGATACACAAAACAAGGACCACCCCAGCCTTCAGAGCCAGGATTTTTATTTTTTTTAAATCGATGACATCGCCGCCTCTTTTGTATGTTGTTGTGACAAGACTGAATTGAAACAGTCTAGGAAGTCAAAACAGCAGAGAAACATCAATACGTATTAGGTTAATCAAGGAGCTCCGCTCCACCATCCTCGTCGGCACTGGAATTATGCCTCCACCGTAAGTTGCCATCCTTATTGGCAACCTGTAACTTCTGCCCAAATATTTGCAGTCTTCAGCAGCCACCCAACATGAGGGATGGCTGTGGGCTTCCAGACATCTCCTTTGCATCTGTATGAAATGCTGTCACAACCCTTTCAAGAAAATCACTCCTCAGGCGAGCTCGGGATCACTTGTTTGAATTCACAATCTGACCGCGGCTTTCACCCAGCAATCGCTTTTCTTAGTGTCCCCCAATGGCATCCCAATAGAGGCCTCCTTCTGGTGCTTCGCATAAACCTCTTTGAAAAGAAAACTTAATAAAAGATACATTAACCCCAATAAATGCACAGTGTCCTGGCCCCAGCAAATCCGGGGTGTGCCACACAAGTCTTGGAAACAAGTATCTGATTAAGGCCCCGGAGTGAGAACCATGAGGCAAGCATACCAAGTGGAGAGAGCAAATACACTTGACCGTTTCAATGAAATGAACATTCAAGTTGCTATTCATTCATGCCAGCGTGTCCCATTCTTTCTCCTCCCCCAAAAAAGGTAATTGGAAGAGACACTCCAGTGGTCTCATTAAGCACAAAAAAGATTCACTTTATTGTCTATGAAGAAGGTTCTGCCGGCATGAATACTCGGAGCTGTTTGCAGAGTGAGAACAAGCGAGTGTTTAGCCATCCCCACTCTCTCTCTTTTTAAATTATCTATTGTTCAAAGTATTATGTCTCCTTTTCCCCCCATTGACCTCTCCCATCCTGCCCCCACCGCCGCCCCACCCCCCCCGCAGCCTAGGCCTTCACCACCCTATTGTCTGTGCCATTGGTTATGCTTATATGCATACAAGTTCATTGGTTTATCTCTACCCCCACCCAGCCATCCTCCCCTGCCTTCCCTCTGAGGTTTGACGGTCTCTTCGATGCTTCTATGTCTCTGGATCTATTTTTGTTCATCAGTTTATTTTGTTCATTAGATTCCACAAATGAGTGAGATCATGACATACTTGTCTTTCTCTGACTGGCTTATTTTGCTTAGCATAATGCTCTCCAGGTCTGTCCATGCTGTTGCAAATGGTAAGCGTTCTTTTATTTTTTATTTTTTTTTACAGCTTCATAGTATTCCATTGCGTAGATGTAGCACAGTTTTTTAATCCACTCATCTGCTGATGGGCACTTAGGCTGTTTCCAGATCTTAGCTATGGTAAATTGCGCCCACTCTCCCATTCCCTGCTCCTGGAGGCTCGGCCCCCACCCACAACGAGAGGCCTGCTCTAGTCACAGAGGCAAGGCTCAAGGCCATCTCAGCAAAGACCCTTGTGGATCCCTGAGACAGGCTGCACAGTTTACAGGGCCACATGCAAACTGAAAGGGCCTGGGGTCCCTGGTTGAAAATCAGTAAGAATCTGAGGTCACAGCAGCAGAGCATGCGGACTCCGAGGCCCAGGCCTGGTGGTACCGCACAGGTCTCCCGTCAGGAAGCCCACCAGCTGCTGCATCTGCCTTTCACTGGAAGATACTTGGAGGCAATGGGGCTTTGCCACGTCACCAGTGCAGATCACAGTGTGTAGCTGTCAGTGCAGAACCCTCCCGCAAGCAGCTCGGTCCAGGAGGCCGCCTCTGCCACCCAGGCAAGCAAGCAAATCCGCCCTCCTCTTGCTCAGGGTAGGAGCTCCAACACAAGCTTGCCATTGAGAGGGAATAATGTGTTAAACTCTTCCATGCCCAGTCTTCCTAAAATCTTTTCTTTTCTAGAAGAAAACAATTGTGTATTTGTGGGAAGACATAGGGAGTGACACCCTATCTTTCCATGTCCTCTCACTACATTTACTTTCCAGGGGGAAAAAAGGGTAGGGGGCATCCATGTTGACTTCTAAAGCAGTTCCCAAGACTATCCAAGTTTATGTAATCCTGCAAATGCAACTGTTAGAACAGCCGGCTCTTGCCAACAATTACCCTTTAAAATGACACAAAATGAGAAAAGTATGTTTATAGTTGTGTAAATCCTTGAGCCAATCCTATAAGAGTGGTTTTGCCTAAGTAGCTTTGTTATTATCAGATATATGAGAAAACCAGATATAAGCCATTCCTGTTGACTATAACTCCCAACAATTTAAAGTTGCCACACCCCGCTTAGAGAATATAACCAATCATATTGTAACTAGAGGCCTGGTGCATGAGTTCATGCACAAGTGGGGTCTGGCCGGCACTCCCGGATCGGGGCTGATCAGCTGGCCAGCTGGGGAGAGGGGCCGCGGGCAGTTGGCCAGCCAGCCTGCCCCCAGGTCGAACTCCTGGTTGAAATCCCGGTCGAACTCCCAGTCAAGGGGACAATTTGCATATTAGCCTTTTATTATATAGGAAAACTGTGTATGATGCCAGGTGGGGAGAATCACTGCATAAATTATATAAATATCGAATCACTATGTAATACACCTGAAACTAATATAATATTGAATGTCAACTGTAATTTTAAAAATGAAAAATAAAAATAAATAAGTACAGTTGCCATACCATAGGGTGGTGGGAATTCTCATCTTTGTGAGAAATTCAGCTTTTCCCATGAATTATGCATAGCAGAAGCCCAATCTAAAGAGCCCTTTAACAATTAAGTAAAAACATTCCCTACAGATCGCCTTCTATTAATTGATTTTATTAACAAAACTAAAAATCCATGTCAACTGAAGTTCCAAAACATTTCTATGTAACTGTGATTGACATTAATATATATATATATATATACACACATACACAGACACGTATGTATACATATTGAAGGAAAGCATATATATGCATATATACATATATATATATTCCTTTCTTTATTGAGTTTCTATTGGCTTTAAACATTCTATTAAAAGTTTTTAGGTATATTGGATATAAAAAAATAAATATTGGACAACTATAATGTACACTTGAGGTACTTATAATCTAATAAAGGAGTGAATAATTACAATATGGATTTTTTTTAAAAAAAAACAGAAATTAATGCCAGAAGAGGACCATAGATTTGATATTGTGAGAGTTCAGATGGGAAGATAGTACATCCTCATGGAAAGATCTTTAGATATTTCCCATAGAAAATCTATTAATTTAATTATTTCTTAAACTATGGATAAGAATGAGGAGCAGTTGTGGAGGCAGGGACTTCTAAAAAAAATAAATATTATCATCTATACTATAACCATTTAGACTATCTGGTAACTTGGGTAGTAACCATCTGGTCTACCTCTTTCCCACCTCTAATTTTCCAGAGAAAACTACACCCACTGAATCCCCTTCTTCCTTTCACTAACCCTCAGTATTTGGCTTATGCTCCCACCATCAATGGAACATATTTTCAAAAAAATGCCACTTAGGAGCTCTTAAATGTCAAGTGTAATGGGCATTTTGAAATTTAGTCTTATTGGATCTCTTTGCTGTGTGTGATATAATTAATCACTCTTTCTTCTTGAGTCTTCCCTGACATCACATTCTCTGGCTCTCCTTGTACCTTGGATGGCTCCTTCTCTGGCCCCTTCGTGGGCTTGTCTTCTTCCATCTGCTCTCTAAAGGCTGCCACCTCACGGGGTTCTGTCCTCCACCCACTTTTTTTCTCACTCCACATGCTCCTTGAGTAACGACAGCCATTCTTATGATTGTCATTACCATCTATATGCCAGTGACTCCAAAATCTGTATTTCCAGCCCTGGCCTCATCCCCTGAGCTTCAGCCTCATGTATCAAAGCTCCACTTCAATCTACCACAAGCAACTAAAACTCAACATGTTGAAAATGAAAATCAGCTCTAGCTGGTTTGGCTCAATGGATAGAGTACTGGCCTATGGACTGAAGGGTCCCAGGTTTGATTCCAGTCAAGGACACATGCCTGGATCGCAGGCTTGATCCCCAGTAGGGGGTATGCAGGAGGCAGCCAATCAATGATTCTCTCCCATCATTGATGTTTCTATCTCTCTCCCCATCTCTCTTCCTCTATGCAATGAATAAAAATATATTTAGAAAAAAAAGAAAATGAAAATCATTAGTTTTTTTCCTAAAATATTACCTCCTCTTTGTATTTTTCACTTCAGCTATCATTCTACTGATTTCACTTGCTATATATTTCTCAAATCTGTCCCCTCTATCCTACTACTCCTGCAAAGCTCCCAGTTCAGTACCTTATCAACCTTGCCTACTTTAAAAGCCTTGAATTTCAGTCCTGTCCCCTCAAAACCACTTCTAAACATCTGTCAGAAAGAATCTAGCATAGTTAAACACACACACACACACACACACACACACACACACACACACACACACACACACACATGAAGTATTTGTCAGCAACAAATTTCTTGGGAATAAGATCCAAGTTCCTTAAGATGAAATACAGGCCCTTTATGATCTGTCCATCATAGAGGAGAGGGGAAGTTCTGAAATGGCCATTTGACACCTAACGATGAACACATAAAGGATTCCTAGGAAGCACAAATGAATGGAAATAATGTAATTTTTACAGAGGTATTTGCCTGGCTGTATATGTGCAGCCCTGTACAAAAGGAAAATTATAGACACAGAGAAGGTAGACAGAAGATGGATTTAGAATCAGTGTGGTGGAATGACAGACAGTTGAAGATATTATCCATTGACATTTAAAGAAATAGTCCATGGGGTCCAGGCTTGACAGAAAGGGAGTAGAAAGGAGGAAGGCAAACATGTTGGCAGGAAAAAATAGTGGCAATAAAAGACTGGCAGTTTCAAATGAACTTAGGAGTAATGGAGTAAAGATCACAGTGAAGGGAAGCTACGGGAGGAAAAAAGAACAATTGTAATAATCTGAACAATAAAGATTTATTAAATTAAAAAAAATCACAGTGAAGGGAAATTATACTCAGGAAGTGTTGTGCTCAGGGGTACATGATGGAGATGAGGCCGTTCTAGGCAAACACGTGATTCGGGTTGGGGAAGCTTGAACCTGTCTGAGGTGAAGTCAAGGTAAAGAACACTGGAATTTGAGGAAGCTGTGGACCTTTAAAGCTAGATGATAAGGCAGAGCCTTTATCGTCTGCTTGTATGTTTCCTTACTAGATGGATACTGGCGGTCAAGGACATAATTTTTTTTCTTGAGTTTATATCCCCAAGGATCTGGCTCAGTGCCTTGGATAGAGTAATCCTTTGCAGAGTGTTTAATGAATGATAAAGTGAGAAATTCTGGGACGTATCCAGGGACCAATATAATTTGGCTGGTTCAGATGCACAAAAATAAATAGTGCCCTGAAATAGCAGGCTGTGGTATTGTATACACTTGGTCTTCATTCTTATTTCTGGCACAGAACTCCTAAAGCCCTTGGATTTTTGTCTTTTATGAATGAGGTGACTTTTGGAAAGCACCTACCTGTGAGTGTGGTTGCCAGGGGAACCAACCATGAAGAGAGGGTTGGAACTTTCAGTCCCATCCTCTGATTCTGGGGAGGGTGGAGGGCTGCAGGTTGAATGAATACAATGGCTAATGACAAACCAGTGATGCTTATGTAATGAAACCTCCATAAAAACTCAAGAGGATGGGGTATGGTGTACTACCAGGTTGGTGAACCAGACAATTCCACGTACCACCATGCCAGGCCCAAACTCCATGAGGACAGAACCTCCTTTGTTTTGGACCACATCTTATGTATTTCTTCATTTGGCTGTTGATTTGCATCCTTTAATATTCTTTGTGATAAACCAGTAACCTAGTGAGCAAACTGGTACCCTGAGTTCTGTGAGCCATCCTAGCAAATCCTTTTGAACCCAAGGAGGGGGATGTGAGAACCTCCGATTTATAGTCTCTCAGTCAGAAGCTCAGTTAAAACCTGAACTTGCAATTGGCATCTGAAGTGGAGGGCAGTCTTGGGTGACGGAGCCCTTAACTTGCGGGATCTGACGCTATCTCTAGGTAGGTACCATCAGAATTGAGTTGACTTGTAAAACATCCAACTGGTGTCGAGCACTGCTTGATGCTGTGGGGAAACCAGCCCCCACACACACATTGAAATTGGGTGCAAAATTGTTACAAGCCAAGGAAATTTGACTTCATTTTATAGCCAATTAGAAGTCACTGAAAGTTTGGGGCTTAGAAGAAATGGAATGCTATCAGCACCATATTACAAAATATGATTAATATTTATGTCTCTAAAGGATGACACAATGCTACTTTCTGAATCATTAATGAGCACATATGTTCTGCTCGCCATCATAGTTCTGTCCCGATAAGTATATTGTTTTCTACTATCATTCTTTGGAACTGGTAATCTACTCTCTCCATTCAGAAGATGGCAATTCATCAAATGGTTATTGCACACCTGCCATGTACCAAGCCTTAGGCTAGGCACTTTCACAAATGCTATTTTACTCCATTCCAAAGATCAATTGGATAAACCAGGTCATTAGATTTCCAAACTATGTTAAACAATGAGCATAATATTTTACATGTCACAGGTTCTCTTAGACCCTAAGACCTGTTTCAGATTATAAAAATATGACCCAAAAGCCTACATTATTATTCAGTTTATATTGTTGTTTTTAATAAAATTGCTTCTATTCAACACCTTGAGATATAGGTAGGAACATAATTAATCTTCTAGAAAGGGAGAATATAAGACTCAGAAAGATTTAGCAATGCATAAAGGCCACAAAGGACGAAGATAATAAAGTCAAAGTTGGAACCGTCTGCAGCTCATGCACGGTGCTCTATTGGCTCTATGATTTAGATGTAACCGTTACCAGCTCTGGAATGTGATCTCTGTACAAGAGACAAGTGGGAAATTGGCCACTCAGCGGAACACAGTGGAAGGGAAGCAGGCTGCTAGGTGAGTTCCATCATTTATTACCACTCCGGTCCTCCATTTTCACACCTAATTAATCAAGCATACTCCGTAATCACTTTTCGACGTGTGGTGCAGGTAATTTTACAGCTGCAGTTTTAATGAGCTGCTGTTTCTTTTGCCATTTGGAGATCTAATCTGGAAAAATGACTGGGTGACTTGTAAAGACCTTTCATTTTATGTGTTTTGCCATGTAGCTTTCCAGGGTTCGTGGAGCCAACAAGGGGCAGCCACTCTTCCCACAGAACTGCTGTTCATGCCAGTGCACGCCAGGCCCATTCCTGCGGAGCTCCTGAACAGATGTGGCTAGCAGCCCAGAGAGCTAATGAGAATTAATAACAGTGATTGCAAACACCTAGGAAATAGATGGGAATTTGCAACTTGACTTATGAGAAGATTGTATTTGAAAAGCCAAATGCTCGCGTAAAATACTAAAAAACAATTTGGGAGGCTACCCATCTTAGAAAACAGAAAGTTTATCAGGGAGGATAGAGAAAATGTATTCACTACACACAGGGAACAACTATCAGATTATAGAAATATGTCAGCTACCATGAGAGAAAAACAGCAGAAGAGGCAACATTTCCACTTACAAGGAATGCTAATTAATATGCTCTAGCCTGTGTGATTCTGGTTATTACTTCTCTAGAATTGAGGTGTTTTGCTGAAAGAAAAAAAAAGATCCTATAGGAAATACATATGTCATGGCACATATTGATGAGGCTAATCCCCTTTATTCCTATCAAAACCGTCACAGAAGTCGTAGGATTAAAAAGTACAGTCCCTGCTCCATCAAGCTGCCCATTCCCAGGGATTTGTGATTCTCAAACTGGAGGATAAAATGTGGAAAAAGGACAATTGCTTAGGAATTTCTGCCACTCTACCCAAATATACTAAATGAGGTTAACAACCCTTGTTCCTGTTGAATCTTGGGGTATTCATAAACTGCTCTTGTCACGTGGCTCTCCCCAACTAGTGTGATGATTTAACCCTTCCTGGAGTATACTCCTTTTCCTCATGTCCCTTGAACTATTTACCTGTCAAATGAACTAGGAACTATTTTCATAGCTGTCTTTTCTTGCTTTCTTCTTTGTGGTCCTCCTCAGTTCATCAACGAGTGAAAATTTCCCAGATGTAAAACCCAACAATCAATTTGGATTGCTAGGAGGAAAGACGCTAGCCCAGGAAAAATTGTGAGGGTCAGAATTTGCTAATACCATGTCAAGCTCAGAGCTCGCAAGTATCCCCAGGGGCAAGGACACTTTTCAAATATTCTGAAAGCCAACAGAATCAAAGAACAGACTCTGCAATGGATATTATTTCAGAATGGCACCACACACACACACACACACACACACACACACACACACACACACACACACAGACACACACAGTAAAGGCATGGGTTGTGTCCGGAAGGGGCACATGAAACCAGTAACAGCTCTCGCCTCCTAGAGAGGAACAAGACTTGATAGATGGGGGATAGGTGAAGATTGACTCTGCATGCTACATATCCTTTGTGCCTTTTCAATGTTGATCCATGTACATAAATGGCTTGTTAAAAAATGAAAACCTATTTTTAAATGGCAGTTCTCACACCAATAACTAAGCAGTCACTTCTCGCGAGGTCCCAGGTCTAAGACCAGGAACGCCTTCCTCTGCTGGAAATGCCCACAGTCCCATTTCCAACACACACACAGTTCACACCCTGGACCATCTCCATCCCCAGGGCTCCCTTCAGGGAAACCTTGGAGATCATCAGGCCACGGTTCTGAAATATCACATGAAGAAATGGCTCCGAGTAATACAGTGACCTTTTAGGATCTCCCTGCTTTCTAGAGACATGGTTAAAATAATAATTGTATGTAAGGGTATTATGCCAAGTGAAATAAGTCAGAGGAAGACCAATAGCCTATGACTTCTCTTATTGTGAAATCTAGAAAACAAAAACAAAGAAAAAAAACAAAAATAAACTCAGATACAGAGAACAAGCTGATGGTCACCAGATGCAATGGGGATTGTGGGCCTGGGGAAAAAGGTGAAAGGATTAAGAAGTACCAATTGCCAGTTATAAAAATAGTCATGGGGATGTAAATTACAGCATAGGGAATAGAATCAATAATATTGTAATCACTAGAAGCCCGGTGCACGAAATTCGTGCACGGAGGGGAGTTGTCCCTCAGCCCAGCCTGTACCCTCTCCAATCTGGGACCCCTCGAGGGATGTCCTCTCACAATCCAGGACTGCTGGCTCCCAACTGCTTGCCTGACTGCCTTCCTGATTGCCCCTAACCGCTTCTGCCTGCCAGCCTGATCACCCCCTAACCACTCTGCTGCCAGCCTGTTTGCCCCCAACTTCCCTCCTCTGCTGGCCTGGTCACCCCTAAATGCCCTCTCCTGCAGGGTTGATCACCTCCAACTGCCCTCCCTTGCAGGCTTGGTCCCTCTCAACCGCCCTCCCTTGCAGGCCGGGTGCCTCCCAACTGCCCTCTCCTGCTGGCCATCTTGTGGTGGCCATCCTGTGTCCACATGGGGGCAGGATCTTTGACCACATAGGGGCAGCTATATTGTGTGTTGCAGTGATGATCAATCTGCATATTACTCTTTTATTAGATAGGATAGAGGCCTGGTACAGGGGTGGGGGCCAGCTGGTTTGCCCTGAAGGGCATCCCGGATCAGGTGGGGGTTCCCTTGGGGTGTGGGGCGGCCTGAGCGAGGGGCCTGTGGTGGTTTGCAGGCCGGCCACGCCCCCTGGCAACCCAAGCAGAGGCCCTGGTATCTGGAATTTATTTTCCTTCTACAATTGAAACTTTGTAGCCTGGAGCGGAGCCAAGCCTGGGGCTCCCTCCGCAGGCAGCCATTTGTGTTGGGGTTATAATTGAAACTTTGTTGCCTTAAGCGGGTGGGCCCGGCCAGGGTGTGCAGAAAGCTTTGCTTCCCCTGTTGCCAGCGGCAACCCTGGCCTGCTCTCTCAAGCTCCAGTCTGCCGCCATTTGTTTGAATTTGTTTACCTTCTATAATTGAAACTTTGTAGCTTGAGTGGAGGCTTAGGCCTGGCCAGGGCAGGCGGAAAGCTTGGCTTCCTCTGTTACCTAGGAAACCTTACTCTCTGTGGCTGTAGCCATCTTGGTTTGGGTTAATTTGCATACTCGCTCTGATTGGATGGTGGGCGTGGCTTGTGGGCGTGGCTTGTGGGTGTGTCAGAGGTATGGTCAATTTGCATATTTGTCTATTATTAGATAGATTATGTATGGTGCCAGGTGGGTACTAGACTTATTGGGGTGATTATCTCAGAAGATACATAAATGTCTAATCACTATGTTGTACACCTGAAACTAACAATATTGTATGTCAACTGTAATTGAAACATAAACTACAAAAATAAAAGTAAATATATTTTATAAGAAACCATCTCATGGGTTTCTACCTTTTTCTTACCCAAAACGATGCCATCACTAAGCACTGCTCTGGAAACATTTCTTCCGGATAAGTCTTTCAAATCTACCGGAAGTGGCTGTTGCTTTGTTTTTCTCCATCCCTCTTTTTCTCACTGCCACCACCACTTTGCTCCATTAATCACCCTACCATTCCCAGGAACTCCCTTCCCAACACAATTGGGGAAGCCAGGATTGCCCATTTGGTTGCTTCGGGGCTCACAATGCCCATCTGTCCCGGGAGGAGTTCATCTCCAATCAGGAGCACCATGGAAAACTCGGAGCAGCTGTGCTTCCTAACATCAGAGGTGCCACCACTGTGTGCATGGAGCCATAGGGATTTCCAAGTATCCCCAGCAGCTCATGAATTTTGTAAATGAACTTTATTGTAACCAAACCATAAAATTGCAAATTGCAAATTCATCAACACAGGAAGTCCTGGCTTTGCCTGATCTACAGCCTCTCCATTGCCGCCCAGCCATAGGCTTCGCTGTCCATCTGGAAAGCACCAGTCCTGGCTCTCAGATCCAGGTGTGGGCAGGGAGGTTTCTGGGCCTGTCAACAGCCCCATCCATATGATGCAAGTGAGGCTCTGTTTTCTGGACCAAACACAGGATGGGGAACATTACACTCGGTGCAGAATCTGCTCAAGCCTTTGTCTTCTCTAGTCTTGTGGTTGCAGCAGCCTCCTGGCTAGTCCTCAAGTCTCACTTCCCTCCATTCTCATCATGCCACGCCCCAGGTTTGAGAATCCCATTAATGGTTAGCTGTCTTCAAGATAAATTCCAAACTCTTTCTCATATCATGTCTCCTGTGATAAACTTTGCCAACCAAAAATCTCCACATCCATCAGCCATGTTGAACTTCAAGCGTTTCCATCGGCCCACAGCGTGGGCTGTCACGCCTCCACGCTACTGTTGCCATGGCCATCCTACTGCCCTCAGTGCTCCACCAAACCATTGCTTTGTCACCTCACAACCATGTATTCAACCAACTCCAGTTCATCTTTTAACATTTAAATCAAATACCAACTCCCAGAAGTCTTTTGTGGTTTCAATGTCCATATTTTGTGCTTGCAGTCTTACATTGGAATTATCTGTCTTATGTCTACCTCTCTCTAAACTATGCACTCTTTGATGGCATGGCCTTATTCAATCTGGAATTCCAATAACCCAACATGGTACCTGCTAAGTCACTGGCACTAAATAATTATCTGCTGAAATTGAGTGTGATGGTTAATAGCTCTAGAGTCAGCTCCATTTGGGTACAAAGTGCATTTCTTCCACTTACTAAGCAGCCTTGGGCAAGTTGCTTACCATCTGAGCCTCAGTTTCCTCAGCTCTAAAACGGTGATAGTTGGTTGTAAGGATAAACTACTATAGGTAACTATATGCTTAGCTGATAGAAAATACTCATCAAATGACATCTCTGTTGTCGTCATGCTCAGCTACAACCTGGCTGAGAAGTCTTGGCCAAGTTTTTTGTCCTCTCGAAGTCTCAGTTTTCTTATCTCAAAAATGGGGATAGTAATAGCTTTCAACAAATTGAATTATTGTGCTGTGGCCGGTTTGGCTCAGTGGATAGAGTGTCAGCCTGTGGACTGAAGGGTCGCAGGTTCGATTCTGGTCAAGGGCACATGCCTGGGTTGTGGGCTTGATCCCCAGTAGGAGGCCTGCAGAAGGCAGCCAGTCAATGATTCTCTCATCATTCATGTGTCTCTTTCTCTCTCCCTTCCTGTCTGAAGCCAATAAAAATATATTAAATGTATTTTTAAATGTATATTACTATGTGGATTAAATGTCATAATCCTTGAAAAGCACCTGCCACATAGTAAGAATTTATAGTTAATATGGTGAAGAACTCTGAAAGGGCCTAAGAGCCTCTTTGTTGATGCACCTCCCCGCCCCCAAGCACATACATCTATTCTCTTACCCAGTCAAGGCTGTTTAAATTCACAGCAAGTGACAAGTTGCTTGCAAAAGGGAAGAAATAAACTAGCTAGTAGGCATCCCCCAGAAAGTTAGAGGGTGGGCAGAAAGGACCCTGGGTCACAGTTTTTTATTGGCCATGGCTGTGTTCTTCTCCATATTGTTAATGCACCTAGTTCTTCTCTTGGGAGAGGCCAGAACTCTTCATTAAGCTAATGGGCCACTAATTCATTTCCAGGTAAAGGGGGTCCCCACGGAGCTGCCTCATTTGCCTTGTCTACAGGGTCATTAAAATGAAGGGTGGCAGGCTCTTTGGACAGAGCCAGGAGCGACAGCTTGGCAGCTGCCAGCCGGTGGGGGTGCAGGGGGAGTTGGCAGAGGATTTCTGAGAGAGAAAGGGAGAGTCGGAGACAGAGAGACCGACACAGAAAGAAAGAGACGCAGAGAAAGAGAAAGATAGAGGCTGAGACAGAGGGACTCAGAGAGAGAGGCTGATGATGCAGAATGTTCACAAACGTGGTGCAAGGGTTGCCCAGACTCAGGCACCCACCAAGGGTTGACAGCACACACCAAAAACTTCATGGCAGGAATGGAAAGTGCTCGTGCTGCAGCCGGAAAATAACCTTGACAGCTACATATCGAAGCCAATGCCCTCTAGGGAGGTGTGAGCCGGTGAGATTGGCTTATTTCCAAAGTCTTGCCAAGGAGCATCTTTATTATTAGTGGTACTTCCGTAAGCGCTTTCCTTCCAGTCCTCTCACCTGGTTTCTTTCTGGAGATTTTCAAGAATGTCATATGCTTACTGCTTTTAGTCACATGTTATGTTACCATGAGCATTAGAAACGATTACGGCCAGCCTCAGGGAGTCCTACGGATTGCTTCTTCCTTCCTCTCGCTCTGGCCTGACCAGCCACAAGCCTTCTCCCATCGCCCTCTTCCTGGGGCTCAGTTTTAGGTTTGGTGGAGGAGAGTCAAGGTCAAGATTCCTCCAAGGTAACAGTCTCAATGGCATTTAGGCAGGGACTAGAACCAGCGGGGTGGAGTGGAGGAGGGGCAGGCAGAGCTTGGGGGAGCAGGGGGCATAGCGACTGCCCCAGGAGCAGAGATTGAGCCACAGTTTTCAGCGTGGGAAATTTTTATTCTTTAAGAATGTCCCTGCTCTAGCCGGTTTGGCTCAGTGGATAGAGCATCAGCCTGTGGACCAAAGGGTCCTGGGTTTGATTCTGGTCAAGGGTAAGTACCTTGGTTGCAGGCTCCTCCCCGGCCCGGGCCCTGGTCAGGGCTCATGCAGGAGGCAAACCAATCGATGTGTTTCTCTCACATCGATGTTTCTCTCTGTCTTTCCCTCTCTCTTCCACTCTCCCTAAAACTCAATGGGAAGAATATCCTCGGGTGAGGATTAACAATAACAAAAATGCCCTGGGCTGGCACAGGCTGTGGGAGCCAGGCCGCCATCTATTTTTGACTGTCCCAGGCTCTTAAAGATGGTGATTCAAATAGATCTTTCATGCACAACCGCCCTCCTTTGAACGTAGTTATGCTCTTCCAGAGGCAGCATTAAGAGGTTTTAAATCAGATGTCCAGTTCCCACCCTGCAAAGAGTCCTTGAGTCACTCAACATGGGATTGGCCTCCCTGGTTCTGAGGACTCCTGCCATCAGCTCCAGAGGCCAGGCGCACAGCTGCGGAAGCCATCACACAGGCAGCCCACCCCCAGCCACCCCTTCACAAGGGACAGGGGACCTTGTCCACGTGGAGATACAGGCTTGATGTTCAGCAGCGCTGGAGAGGGGCACAGCCTAGAACACTGGCGGGGAGGCGTGTGAACGTGTGGTTAGAACACCAGGCTGGGGTCCTGAGGACCTGATCCTCATCTTCACCTCTCCCCTCTCAGCCTCTCTCTTTCCTGGACTAGTCTCTGTTGCTCTCCAGCCCTCCACGAGCCCTGAGTCTTTCTGCCACTCTTGGAAACTGACCTTTACTGAACACCTGTACCAGGGGCCAGGCTAAGCCTTCAGGTAAGAAGTAGTGCCCCCAGGCACCTGGGAGTCAGGACTTGATTCCAAGTTTGCCAGCTCCAACATTCCAAAATGCGTGCTCCATCCTGCCTTTTCTATATACGGTCCCACCTGGTGACCCCCGTGTCACCCCTCCCTCCGGGACAGGTAAGTGTGTTAGCGGGGAGTATAGGACCTGTATCGAGCTTTCTGCTCTCTTCATCATGCTGGGCTTTATACCCTGTGGCAGTGTATCTGCTTCTCATGGAAAGAACTAAGGGAGGATGGAGTGCTGGGGAGAAGAAGGCAGAAGGAACGTGTACTTTATGTAATACTCTGGGGTAAAACTAATACCTGCAGCAATACCATACTACACAGAATACCTACAAAGAATTAAAAAAAAAGAAAGGAAAATTGTGAAAGCCCTAATACACATCATCTAAAATTTTACATGCTTGTTTTGGAAGTGGAACCAAAAATACTTGACCTCTACATCTCCAGAGGTTTTAGCACAGGTGGACATTAAGAACACCGAGATTCAATTGTGCTCCTAGCTCCAAGTTCAATCCTCTCATCCCGTAATGTAGGTTGTTGGTTTAGATGTAGGGGATCTAACAAGCAAAAAATAGTCACAGTATGAACAGGGGATGGACCTTCAAAGTTACTAAACATTGAAATCATGGGGTAGGCTGGACAAAGATTTTAAGAGTATGTCATGAAAACAGAAGGATTACTAAGATAGGAAACAACCCACCAGCAAGAACCAGGATAGACCAAACTGAAAAACTCAAAGAGGCCTCTGGGTGATCCTGTCCGCCCCCAGGGCTGGTGAGGAGCTGTCAGTCCCCATCACTGCCCAGAGGCCACAGGCTCCACAGGACTTGGGCTTCATCAGGGGCCTGAAGAACATTCCTTGCAGTGGGGTAAGGCCCATGCTTCTCATTTGCAGAAAGCTTTCACGAACATTAACTAATTAATTTTGTTCCACACAACTTGACACAACACCAGAGCTATACTTTGTAGGAAGAGATGTGTCAAAATGTCAGAGAGTATTTATGGAGCCAGGAAATTAGCAGAGAACACAATCTACAGTCGGGAATGAACAGGGTGAGAGGGAAGGCATAGACGCAGCAAGTTAAAGGGATGACTATATGGGTGAGCTTTCCTGAGGTTCATGAGGTCTAGGTTTTTTCCTGGGCCGCCTGCTCTCCTTAAGAGCAAATATCCGTGCTAGGTCCTGGTTCTGCCACATGTGTAAAAGACATGTGTCCTTGGGCATTGAAATCATGGGGTAGGCCAAAGACCTCACTTTCCTCATTGCAACACTTCTGACATTCGGTGATTCCAGCTCTTACAACAGCAGCCATTCTAGCCCAGGCTTCTGCACACACGGGGTTGGGAACACTGGGGAGAAAAGGATGACATAGGGCAGTGGTCGGCAAACTGCGGCTCACGAGCCACATGCGGCTCTTTGGCCCCTTGAGTGTGGCTCTTCCACAAAATACCACGTGCAGGCGCGCACATACAGTGCGATTGAAACTTCGTGGCCCATGTGCAGAAGTCAGTTTTCGGCTCTCAAAAGAAATTTCAATCGTTGTACTGTTGATATTTGGCTCTGTTGACTAATGAGTTTGTCGACCACTGATAGGGAAGTGTACATGACCTGTGGCCAAAAAAGCATCCATCAGCAACTGGCATTAAAACCTCTGTAACAGTTAATTCTGTGTGTCAACTTGACCGGGCACAGAATGTCCCTATAATTTGTCAAGCCTAATTTGTGGTGTGATTGTAAGGATGTTTTTGGATGTAATTAACATTTGAGTCTGGCCCTCCCTCGTATGAGTGGGCCTCATCCAGTCAACTGAAGGTGTAAATAGAACACAAAAGCTGAGGAAGAGGGAAGGGAAGTCCTCCTGCCTGACTGTGGAGCTGGGACGTTGGTCTTTTCTGACCTTCGGACACAGAGCAAAACTTGAACTCTTCTTAGGTCTCTAGCTCACTGACTGCAGATCGTGGGACTTCAGCCTCCACAACTGTGTGAGCCAAATCCTTATAATAAATTACATATAGGCTCTGGTCAAGATGGCAGAGTAGGTCAACACTGTGCTCAGCTCCTCCCACAACCACATCACTATTACAATTAACTACAGAGCAGCCATCATTGAGTATCACCTGGAGACCAGATGAACAGAAGTTCTATTTGTAAGTACCTACAGAAGAATCCACATCAAGACTGGAAACAAAATAGTATAAGAAGGCCCTTGAGGAGGAAAGATCAAGGCAAGTGAGTGAGTTTAACAAAATAGCAGGAGCCTGGAGACAGATATACAGTTAACCTGTAAGGATTATTGTGTGGGGTGCTCTTCTATCTTGGGGTCACGGCCAGGAAAGCCTGGTTTAAAATGAGGAAGATGGAAGGCAATTTATTCACATCAAGAGGAATCTGGTGCCTGAATTATAAGAGAAAAATAGTGTAAACATTACTCATGGACTCACAACCCAACATTTTGACACATATTCTTCCAATGCTTTCTCTAGGATCTCTCTCTCTCTCTCTTTCTCTCTCTCTCTCATTCTTTCTCTCTCTCTCTCTCTTTCTCTCTCTCTCTCTCATTCTTTCTCTCTTTATCTCTATTTCTACCTCTCTCCCCCACCTACCCAACTCATGCTTTACACAGTTTTACATCCTATATTTCTTTCCCTTACAAAAACTTAATGAACATTTTTAAATCATCAGCTAGTTCTTCTCTGCACAATAATTTTAAGTAGATGAATATTGTTTGCTCATACAGATGCATCACAATTTATTGAACAAATTTCCCATTTGTGGGCATTTTGATTTCTTCCAATTTTTCACTCTTTGAGAGAACACTATGATGAATATCCTCATACTCAAATGACTTTTTACACCTTCCAGGTTGTTTCCTTAGAACAAATTTTTAGAGATGAAATTGCTGGATCAAAAGCTGTGATCTGCTTAAAGACACTGAAACCTCATTGAACCCCCTTTGCAAGTAGACCATTTACATGATCTCTAACAAGGAAGGAGAGAACCCGCCTCTTTGTGCTCTTGCCAACAATGGGCATATTTTCTGTGTTGCTTTATCTTTGCATGAAATGATTCTGTGAAGGGAAACATCAATTACTTTCTGAGGGAAATGGCATTTGAGCTGGTCCGTAGGTGTGTGCTAAGATTTCAATGAGCAGAGTGGCGGGGAAGGGCATTTTAAGGCGAGACACACAACTTGGCCACAGACACATGTACTCTGGAAAACCCTGTAGTCTAGATGCTCTGCCAACATCAGGAGGACTAGACGAGAAAGGCAGGCTAGCATGTGATCGCGGAGGCCTTGAATGGCATCCTAAGGCACCCAGACATGATTTCACAGCAATTGGAAGCCATTAGCAGATCCTAAGCAGGGGATGTGTTTTTGTACGCTAGCCTGAGGGTGCCAAGGATCTGCCAAGAAGGTTGCTAAGGGGCAGGATCGGGTTTGATAGTTTTGACAGTAACCAGGAGACCTGTCTGTTTTTCCCGCTCTGGTGTGACATCGGGGTTGGAGCACTTCACTCAAGTTCCAACACGCTTCCCACGAAGAGGACAAAACCTCACCCGCACGAATCAAGAAGGCAGGGAGGAGAGCAAATGCACGCCGACCTGGCAGACCAGATGCAGCAGGACCCATGAGCAGCGCTTGATCATCTATCTCAGTCCTGATTTCCCTCATCAATATTTGATGTCACTAGGAAACTCCGGCTTCATTTTCTGGTAATGAATTTATCATGAGACTGAGAGCAAGTTGCTAAAGCAGATGCCTGGGAAGCTGGGCAGCGGGCAGCTCCGAGCCTCCACCCGCTCACCCGCTGGCTCCGCCACCCTACAGGGCACAGGCGCTGCCAGGCCAACCGAGAGCCCCAGGCTTGGGCTTCCCTCTATGTGGATCACTGGCTCCCCAAGTCAACCCTCTTCAGGAAATGCCCCTCCTTCCCAGGAGGCTGAGTGGTGTGGGGAAGGTTAGTCAACAGCTGTGATTAATCATCCACTGGGCACAGAACCCTATAATAGGATTGGGGAAGCACAAACATGTTCAAATAGCAGCCCTGTTCTCAGAGAATTTGCCATCCTTTGTCCACATTCCAGCATCAGCAGAGTGCTTGGAGCATAGTAGGCCCTCAGAAACGCATAATAGGCCCTCAAAAACGCGTTCTGCAATGGGTAACTGCTGACAGCTGCCCCTGAAGGATCCTGCTGTCTCATTTCAGCTCCGAATCGGACTCTTTTTGTAACTGATGGACATCGTTTTATGTGGCCTAGCTTCAGACATCTTATTTTACAAAATAGGGGGAAATGAAACAGCAGCAGACACTTGTATAGCATTTGCTATGTGCTTCCAAATGTGTGTACATTCAATGAATTTTCACGACAACCCCAAGATAGATGCTATTATTACTTGCATTTCACAGATGAGGACGTTTATGCCTACATAGGTTAAGGACCTTGCTCAAGGTCTCAGAGCTAGTTTCGAATTCAGAATCTGCAGTCCTAATCACTCATTACACCCTCTCATATCACCTGCATCAGTTAGGTAGAACTCATTTTTGTGCAAGTGGCAACACAAAACATTTTTTGCCAAACCTCACTTCAGCTGGCAAAAGCAAATTTATTGGCTCACAGAAAATGCAAGGTATACTATTGGGTTCAAGTATGGCTTGATGCAGGGCATCAAATTATGTCACCAGGACTCAGTCTCTCTCTGTCAGCTGTGCCTCCTACATGGGGCTCCACTCACAGACTCCCTTATGGGTTTCAGATGGCAGCATAGTTGCATATCTTACACTCGTAGAGCACTTAATTAGTGAGAAAAAGCAAACAGCTTTTCCAGCATTCCTAGCAAAGCTTTCCTTGCATGTCTTTGGCTCAGATCAGTGCATGCGATCTAATGGCCAAGGGGATGAAATGGTCTAACCCAGTGGTCAGCAAACTCATTAGTCAACAGAGCCAAATATCAACAGTACAATTGAAATTTCTTTTGAAAGCCAAATTTTTAAACTTAAACTTCTTCTAACGCCACTTCTTCAAAATAGACTTGCCCAGGCTGTGGTATTTTGTGGACGAGCCATACTCAAGGGGCCAAAGAGCCACATGTGGCTCGCGAGCCGCAGTTTGCCGACCACGGCTCTAGCCAATGGAGACCTAGGTCCAACACTCCACCTGTCAGTGTGTGGGGTGAGGGGGGGGGGGCATCTGAGCACATGGGCTTGTCTGTGGACCAGGTAGTTCCACAGAGGGAAAGCAGGGTACAGTTGTCAAAGAAGAGGAAATAGATGTCAAGTAGCACAAGCAACAGATGTCCGCTCTGTACTCTTTCCTCTTGCCACAGCAAGAAAAATATTGAAATGCTGATGGGAAGACATCAGTTGAAGTGACTATCAAAAGGAAAATGAAATATCTTTCAGCTCAAGTCTTTGTCGAAAGAAACCGAGGCTGCCAGCCCAGGAGCTAACACATCCCCTGGCAGCCTCCGCCTCCCTCACTCCCCTCCCAACCCCCGGGCCCGTGTTCTGCATTTGAAACACACCAGGAGCCTCCCGCTAAGGCCTTTGCAGTTCTGGTTTCCTCCGTCTGCAACACGTGTCCCCTAGAGATCTGTGTGTCTGTCTCGCTCATCGCATTCAGAGCTCCATCCAAGGGCCAACCTTACCCACAGGCCTGTCCGCACTTTAACTTTCCTGAAAGCCACCATCACCCTTTTTGAGTCTGCATATTGACTCTCTTTGTAACTGATGGGGGGACATGAGCTTTGTTCTGTTCGATGCTGCCTCCCTATACATAACAGATGTGAATCTGACCCCTAAAAGAGGCTCAGTAAGTATCTGTGTGACAATGAAGGAATGAGGCATTGGAAAGCTTCTTTGACTATAGTTGGTGCCACCCAGGCTGGGGCAGAGAACCTGGGTTGAAGGAGGTATAAGCCAGAGGCTTGAGAACACATGCTGACACGAGGCCGAAGGTGAGCCCTCCACAGCCAGCATGGCACAGCAGGGTCGAAGCTATGTCTTAAAGCCTGAAGATATACAGTCAGGGGGAAAAGAGCTTAGAGAGGAGGCGAGAGAAGCACAGAAGAAACAGGGAGAAAGAAGCGGAAAGGGCTGAGGGTGGGGTTTAAATTCTGCCACCACCAATCCCGCTCAGTGGGATCAGCGCCAGGTCATTGAGGTCAGATCAAGCCAGGAGGGTGAGGATGGTCCTTGGACCCCTCCCTCAGACCAGAATAGTTCTAGCATAGAACTGCAACTTAAAGTGAACATAAAGGGGAAAAAATTTTCAAACCGTAATCAAGGTCTTTGTCTCACTGAGCAGGTAAGTCTATTTTCTTTTTTTTATTTTTATATATATTTTATTGATTTTTTACAAAGAGGAAGGGAGAGGGATAGAGAGTTAGAAACATCGATGAGAGAGAAACATCGATGAGCTGCCTCCTGCACACCCCCCACTGGGGATGTGCCCGCACCAAGGTACATGCCCCTGACCGGAATCGGACCTGGGACCTTTCAGTCCGCAGGCCGACGCTCTATCCACTGAGCCAAACCAGTTTCAGCAGGTAAGTCTATTTTCAACGAGAAAACTAAAATAAGACTCGTGTTCAGCTGTGACATTGACTACAAAGATATATGACCTAAATAGATCCGAGTTAGGAAAGTCAGATAATTTCAGAGAATCATAACATAAACACCCACAATGTCAGGGAAATGTGTGTAAAATTCATATGAAGCATATGGTATAATATTGGTTTATTTCCCCCCGTTTTAAAATTAAAATTAAGTTTTAGCCTTTCCCATTTCCCCATAGGGTCACCCCTGTTCTAGTGAATATGCAAAGTTCATTTATTGGAAGGTAACATTATTGCTTATATTGCAATATGTATTTACTCGAAGGCCATAAATATCCTGCAAAAATCTCATCTCATTCTATGAAGCAGAAATTATGTTCCCTACTTTTCATTAAATTTCTGATGAACTAATAAATGATTGAAAAGTTATTTGCAAGGATAGGAGGCTGACTCCTGCAGCCAGTCTGTGTATTGGCATCAAGGCTAAATGTGCAAGATGATAGTCCTGGATGACAAAGAAGGCAGCAAGAGAATGCCCACAGCCCTAGCCAGTTTGGCTCAATGGGTAGAGCAATGGCCTGTGGACTGAAGGGTCCCAGGTTTGATTCCTGTTTAGGGCACATGCCTGGGTTCAGGCTCAATCCCCAATAGGGGGCGTGCAGGAGGCAGATGATCAATGATTCTCTCTCATCATCGATGTTTCTATCTCTTTCTCCCTCTCCCTTCCTCTCTGAAATCAATTTTAAAAAATTTTTTTAAGAAAAAGTACTATGCCCACAGTTGGGCTTTCCTCCTACTCTAGAGCCAGTCTTCTCCGGACTGCGCAGACTCACACTTCCGCCCTAAGCCCTGTGGCCAGCATGCCCGGAGTCTAGCCTTCTCTCTGCAGGAAAGAAGAGCTGCAGGAGAAGGGGGCCGCTCACTCCAGCCCACTCACTCCTTTGCTCCTGAACACACACAGTCCCCTGCCCCACTGTTGCTCCTTCCTTTTCCCTCTTCTTCTTTTCACCTTCAAGACCCAACTCTGAAGCCATGTCTGGGCACTAAAAGGAGTGTGTACTGAGTGTGCGTGTGAATGTGCTAAGTGCTCTATGCACATTGCCTCACTTCACCCTCACAGTAACCGTGGGGGGCTGTAGTAGCAGCTGAGGGAGTAGGGGTGAGAAAATAGAGGCAGAAAGAGGTTAAGAAACTGGTCCTGTGTCTACCAGGGCTGGCATTGCCCCGGTAGGAGCCCGGGTCTGGCTCCTCTAGACCATAGGCAGCAGGTGTTATTGGGTGTATGCGTGTCAGAGTGAGACGTGAACCCCACATGCCACGTCTTCAGAGCACTCCCGGCTGCACCACACTCCAACTCCAAAAGAAAAGAAAAGAAATAGCAAGGGGGAGGGGAAAACCATCATATCTGTGAATAGCACTTTATAGTTTACAACGCTCATACATCCATAGGATTTAAGTCTCACCACAATAAGAGGTTCCTCGTGTTATCTTTGTTCCACCGATGAAGAAAACGAAGGCTAGGAGAAGTCTGGAGACTTTTCCCAAGACACACAAGGACCAAACGTGGTGTGATCTTCAATCCGATTCTCCCACCGCCACTGCTCTAGTATTTTACATACATAGAGGCGCGGACCAAAATGCAGGATACCGCACTCAAATACACATGCTGGGTTGGTTGTGTTTTTTTCATTTAAAAATAAAAATAGTCTGATGTAAAGTTAAAAACGGAAGGGTGATTTGCATAAGACCCTGCGCTCTCAATTACACCAATTACCTTATAATTACAGCCAATGCCATGTCGGTTTTTCAAAACTTACGTCTATTCTTAAAGAACCTGTCAGGAAGGAGGCGTCTCGGGGAGAGGTTCCAATTAGTATGCAGGTTGTACGCGGAGGGAGAGACAAGCTGCCGGGGCTCCGGCTCCCAGGAGGGGGGGAAGAGGCAGGAGCCTTTAAATGCCCCAGCTTAGCAAGTGGCCACGCTGGGAAACCAATGCCTCTGGAAAACTCCAACCCCAACTCCCAGCTCTGGGGAAGTGTCATGTGATGGCAAACTCAGCCTGAACCCTCCTGCACCTGCCGTGCCTCCTCCCACCTGTCTGTTGCCCCAGCAGCCACCTCTATACTTGGGAGGTAGGCGGGGGGGGGGGGGGGGGGGGGGGGGGGGAGAGGAGGGGGGACGGGGTAGCTTAGCCTGTTGAACTTGCACTTCTCCTAGCTGCGGGGGGGTGGGGGGGGGGGAACAAACAGAAAGGGCCTACCTAAGAACCTCCTGCTGAGATCATTGGCATGTCTTTTTCTTGCTCAGTGCCCATGGAACAGGGAAGTATCACCATCTTTTCCATCCCAGGGATGTTGGAGTGTGACAGAGGGGCAGGCATTTTGCAAGCAGTTGGGTTACTCTCCAGGCGCCCACTGCCCTGCCACCAGATCAGTAATCAGCCTTCAGACGCTGTTGCTGTTTGCTCCCAAGAGTCCTGGTTTATCTCCCTGGACAGAAAGGAGATCCCAGTGAATCGGGACATCCAGAAACCTTGGAGATCCCTGAAGCCAACCCCTCGTCCTGCAGGAAGAAGGGCATTCTGACTCTGCTCTCTGGGGGCAAGGCCCACTTTGAGGCTACTGGTCCAAATGGCAGTGTCAACATGCAAAGTCACCATTGTACAAAGCCCGGCCAGCAGGGATCAGTGGTTAAGCACTGACCTATGAACCAGGAGGTCATGGTTGGATTCCCGCTCAGGGCACATGCCCAGGTTGCGGGCTCGATTCCAATGTGGGGCATACAGGAGGCAGCCGATCAGCGATTCTCATCATTGATGTTTCTATTTCTCTCCCCCCTCCCTTCCTCTCTGAAAACAATAAAAAATATTTTTAAAAAGAATGTATTCCTGACCCTCACCCCCTATATAAGGGGATGAGCACCACATGACAAAGGCAGTTTGTTCTGCTCTGACAGGTGGACCTTGCCTGCTCTCTGGCTGCCAGTGCAAGCAGGGAACGGGGTCTACCTGAGACCACTGCCAATTCGGTGCGCAACACTGCACTCAATGCCAGTGCCTTGCAAGAGCCTGCCTCGCTGTCTGTCCCCGTCTCTCTGGATACGGAACTGCCACCTTCTCATGACCAATCTCTAGGTTTAGATAGATTCTCCCAAAGATACCTGGTCCATCTCGCAAAGTTCGCATTTCTCCTAACATCAATGCCACTCCGCTACGCTGAATTTCTTTAGCAAACACACCTCCAAAGACAGTTGACTAAGCACCTTTATTCATGTTATCTCAGCCCCCAGGGCTTAACATTACTGAGATGGCACTTTCCACTCTGTCTCTCCAGGATCTGCGCTCTCCCCATCTATACCTGAGAAGACTGCAGAAACACAAAGCAGAGAAAGAGAGAGAGAAAAGAGAGGTAGCAGGCCTGGGCTTTGCGCGATTGGACTCTCAGTAGGGCTATGAGGTCTCTGGCCAGGTGGTGCCCAGCTTCCGTGCCTCTGCCCTCCTCCCACCCACTAAACTCCAATCAGCATTTCATGAATGGAACACATTTTCCTGCTTGACTCACCAGGAATTTATATTTCTTTCTTCTTTTTTTTCTCTGCTTCCATAATACATTGTGTCTCTATTAAAATAGTGATTCTTATCTTGACTCTTATCATGGCCATGTGCCTATGGTTCACTTTTCCTAAACATGCTGCTGATACCCTGACCTTCACTCCTCCATGGAGCTTCTCTTTTGTAACTAACCATCACCTTAATGCTCATCCCCTCGATTTTGTCATTACCAAGTACTCCAGTCTCCTCATAGCATCTTTTCATTTATCCCATGTTCTGACCACCATCTCCTATATTTCAAGTCCATTTATTCAAGTGGCCGGGCTACAGCAAATCATTCTACCCCTCCCTCAGAATTGCTGGTACACAGATTGTACAACCCATCCCTGTCCCTACTTCCCCACAACCTCAGCTTAGATTCCATGTCAGTCATGAGGCTGTGCCCTCACCCTCACCTTCCACGCTCTTGCCTTCATTCTCCCTATTACCACCTACTTCTTTGCACTCAGCTTTTAAAGCACAATTCTGTTTTGTCCAGCCAATTGGACTGCACTTGCACAAGTAAACAAGTTTAGGAAAAACACACAATCATGCTGGCTTACTTTAATTCGTGATCAATAAACTCAAGGGGACCCGGGAGGCTGTCCAGCATTCATAACTAGGGTGCGCTCACATCCCTCCTGCTCTGCTAGGGGGCCATGAATGCAATCTCATCTTTAATGTTGGATAGCTCCTCTCCAGTCCTAAAATGGATATAATATGAAAAGCATGTCCTCAAGCTCCCACCACACATATCCCCGCCCCCCCGCCACCGCATTTATAGGTGCAATGTTCTCGTCTATCATGTGAGTGACTATGCTCTTGTCCAAGGCCAGCCTTCCTCCACGTGTCCATTCGATCCCATTCCTCCTCATCTACTCAAGGACAATGCTCTAGCAAGGTTCCTTCCTTTTTCTTGCAGCAGCAAATTTTTCTTACTCCACTGGATCTTTTTCATCAGTATACAAACATACTGTTATTTTTCCTATTTAAAGAAATCTTTCAACCATGCTTTCTCCTCTAGCTCTCCCCCATTTCTCTCTTTCCCTAGAGCAAAGTTCCTTGAAAAACTCACCTGTGCCTATTGCCACAAAGGCACCTCCTCCCATTCTGTCTTGAAATCGTTCTGTTTTCGTTTTGACTGCCCCCTTTCACCAGCACTGCTCTTATTAAGGCCACCAGTGTCGTCTGTGTTGCTAAAGCCAATGGCAATTTTTACTCCTCGTTTTCTAAATTATCATCAGTATTTTACCCTGTTGATCGCGTTTTCCTCCTTAAACACTTTTGAGCGTGGCTCTGTGTATCACACTCCCACCTGGTTGGCAACAACATTCTGACATCCCTTCTTAGGTATCCTATGATTCCCTCTCACTCACCTCTAAATCCTAGAGTGTCCCAGGGCTCAGGTTTTAAAACTCTTCCCTAGCTACTCCCACTGCCTCGGCCTGGTCATCCAGCCTCTGGTTTTCAATACCACCGATGTACTAATGTCTCCCAGATTTGTATCCCTCGCCAAGGCCTTTCTCCAAACTTAACTCATATGTCATCCTGCCTGGTAACCATTCCCACACGGATGCCCAATGGACATCTGAAACCTAACATCCTTACCATTGTGCTCTTGATATACCCAAACCTATTCCTCCCACTTTCTCCCCAACATCAGTGAAGGCAACTTCATTCTTTCCGTTGTGAGGTTAAAAACACTGGCATCACCTTTGACATGTCCCCTTCTCTCATCCCACATTCAATACCTTAGCAAAAGCAATCAGCATTCCTTCAACATCGACTGAGAACGTAACCTCTTTTCTACTCTATTGCCATCACTCTGGTGCAGGCCCCCATGACCATCCATGCTGGGATAATGGCAGACCTCTGGTGCTGCTTTTTGCCCTTCCCTTGCCCCTCTGTCCTCAGCACAGCTATCACAGGGACGTTAAATAGGCCAAATCATTTCCGTTCTCTGCTGAAACCTTCCATTCATTCTCAATTCGGCCCAGGTGACAGCACGAGGCCTTGCTCTGACTGGCAAGGCCCACGTGATCTGCCTTCCCCACACCTCTGTGACTTCCCTAATCTCAACCCCATTCTCTGCTCCAGCCCACTAGTAGCCTCACTGCTCCTAGGTCATCACAGGCATTCTCCTGCCTTCAGACCCAAGCACTTGCTGTCCTCCCAGTCTTACGGGCTATCTCCAACATCAACTCAGCTCCGTTAAGCCATTCCCTACATTTCACCACCAGTAAGGACTTCTCTGGACAGCCTATCTAAAACTTCAACTCTCTTCACATTTCCCTTCTCTGCCTGATCTTCTCCTAGGAACTGCTCCCTTTCTAGCATACTACATATTTCATTTATTCATCTTTCTTGTTGTCTTCTACACTCTGCTCCATGAGGGAGCGGGGTTTGTCTGTTTTACTTCCAGCTCTATCCGCATTGCCTACAACAATCATAACACATCACAGGTGTGCAATAAGTAGTGACTAATAACCAATATTATCTGTTTGTCATCAATACATCTAAACTAGATCTCCTGATTTTCACCAACCCCACCTACACACACACACACACACACACACACACACACACACACACACACACACACACACACACCTGATTGATTTAATGCCCAGTATTCTACAATCAAAGCCAGAAATCTGGGAGTCAGGCATCAGAGGTCTGTGCCATTATCTCAACATGGATGGTCATGGGGGCCTGCACTTAATTCTTCCATTCCCCATGTTCTCCAGACCCAATCTACACAGGCCTTGCTACTCAACCTTTGACACATGTCCCAACTCCAGCCCCGGAACCCATTCTTCTGTTCTCTCACCCCATATCCTCCTCCACCACCACTCTGGTGAAAATCTCTCTCTGGGCTGTGTTTAGCTGCCTCTCTTGGGTGCCTCCTGCACTCTCTTCTACTCACTCGGCTCTTGTCACTTTGGCCTCCATCCATTCCCATCCCTGTTTCTCAAGAGGCTGACACACGGGCCAACATGTCTGTTCCCTAAGTGCCTTTTCCCAGTTCTGGGCCTGGCCATCTTTTCTTCCTTCGGGCCTCAGGTTTGCTCTCCTCAGGGTACCTTTCCTGAATATCCTGACCACTCTTTTTTTTTTAAAATTTTTATTGATTTCAGAGAGGGAGAAAGAGGGAGAGAAAGATAGACACATCAATGATGAGAGAGAATCATTGATCAACTGCACGCCTCCTACTGGGGAACGAGCCCACAACCCAGGCATGTGCCCTTGACCGGAATCGAACTGGGACCCTTCAGTCCTCAGGCCGACGCTCTATCCACTGAGCCAAACCAGCCAAGGCCTGACCACCCTTTTTAAAGTAGCTCACACCCACCCATCCACCCACCTTCCCCTTCACTATTTTCAGCACCAAGATTATTTCCTTCCAAGCGCATATCACATAGCAATCACCTCCAGATGCACAAATGGATGAATGAAAGCTGTTTTAGAATCACTGTAGTCTTTGAAGCCATCCACTGCCCCTCCCTGCCCCTAGGAACAGGTGTTGTACAGAAGCAGCATCGGGGACCAAGCAAGAGCGCCTAAAACATCTGCCTCCACGCTGAGTGTGCTTGCTTCCTGATCGTCAGAGCCCATTTTGGGTCTTTCTCTGTAGTAATTTCTCTATCTCAGCTTTGTGGGAATGAGGGGAGTCCCCTTCCTTAAGCAGCACTATCCCAGACAATGTTATCTGAAAGGGCTCAAGAACCAACAAATAACTCATCCCCAAATAACCCTACTTGGCTTCCAGCTGCTCCGAACAGCTGGATGCTTTTTCTGAGCCAAAAATCTTCTGTCTCTACACTAATAAGATGAGGAGAGACTGAACACATTGAGATATATTAAATGGGGTCATTTTATTGACTCTAGTGGCATGACATTGGTCAATAAAACTATATAGGCTTCAGAGGTACAATTCTATAACACATCATCTGTATATTGTAATTGTGTGTTCAACACCCCAAGTCAAGTCTGCTTCTGTCACCATTTATTCCTCCTTTACCTTCTTCTACTTCCCTCTACTCCCCCCTCCTCTGTCTATGAGTTTGCTGGTTGTGTTTTTTTGCTTAATCCCTTCACCTTTTTCACCCAGCCCCCTAACTCCTTCTCCTCTGACAGTTTTCAGTCTGTTCTCTATCTATGAGTCTGTTTCTGTATTGCTTGTTATTTTGTTCCTTAGATTCCACATATAAGTGAAATCAGATGGCATTTGTCTTTCTCTGACTGGCTTATTTCACTTAGTATAATACTCTCCATCCATGCTGTCACAAAAGGTAAGATTTTCTATGTCACTTTTCATGCTGTTACAGTTCCACTAAGTTCCTTAAAGTTCTCACTGAGTTCCTTGAGTATCCTTATAACCATCTTTTTAACTCTAATAAATTGCTTTCCTCCATTTCCTCCAATTGCTGAAGAGAAGTCTTATAACCAAGGATTTACACATTTCTCAGGGGGAACCTTTGTAGCTGAAATCTCTCTCCAGAATCTCAGCTCATGATAGTGAGACCAGCTCTTTTTTTTTTCCTTTTTTCTTTTTAAATATTTTTATTGATTTCAGAGAGGAAGGTAGAGGGAGAGAGAGATAGGAACATCAATGATGAGAGAGAACCATAGATTGGCCACCTCCTGCACACTCCGCATTGGGAAACAAGCATGCAACCCGGCATGTGTCCTTGACTGGAATCAAACTCGGGATGCTTCAGTCACAGGCCTATGCTCTATCCACTGAGCCAAACCAGCCATGGTGAGGCCAGCCCTTTTCATGTCTCCACCCTTCCTACCAGTCAGAATATCTCAAATTTAGCTAATTACCATGACCCCCTGGGATGCATATCTAAATGCAGGTTCCCAGGTACTGCGGGGAATTCTATTCATTCTGTCTCAGGTACAGGCTGGGGGGATCTGCATTGTTAACATGGACCCAGGATGAATCAGAACGTTTGGGGATCACTGAGTCTTGAGGACCGCTCCAATACCAATATTCTTGGATCCTCTGCCTGGTTTGATGCAGCAACCTACGCCAGCTAAGGCTGGCAAGACACCTGTTTCTGATGCACAGACCTTCCTGAGCTTTTTCGCACCCCTTTACCAAGCCAAAGCCATTGCTACCTGTCTGCCTTTGGGCACGTGACTGGTGTTGGAGCTAGTTGCCTGCTCGTCTCTCTCTTAAAGTCTGTGAGCAACTCGAGGGCAGAGGACATGTCTTATTGATGTCTCTGTCCACAGCACCTAGCACAGTGCTTGGCGTGGAGTAGGCGGCTGACTACATTTGGATGAATGATGGACAGAGACCTACGTTCTACAGGTCTCTGTCCTTTCTGTTCTCACCCACTCCTGCGGCAAAGGAGACACTTGAACTAAGATCAGAACGGACAAGGCAAAGGTCTGCAATTTCAACTTGGACATCTGACCGGGTCTCAAGGCACCCTTGCATCACCAACTGCAGCATGGCCCAGGGAGCCTGAGCTGCCTTCTCCCCTCCCCATCAACCACCCTGGCCCAGCTGGGACCTTCAGTCCTGAGGCCGAGTTGAAAAAAGCAGGGGACTTCCAGTCTGTGGGGTTACCACTCACCTCAGCATTCTGAGACATGCGAGCTGGGCCCTAGGCCCTCGGCCCAGGCCTCGCTCTGTAGCCCTGTTTGTGTTTCCTAGCTCAGCCCCACCCTCTGAGAGAGGAGTGTGTTTAACATTCCCAGCACGGGACCTAGGAGGCGATTCCAAGCACCTTGCTGCAGAGTGAACTAATCCTACCAGGTTAATTCCCCCCCTCGGTTTATTCCATCTTATTAGAGCCGGCAGGCACCCTGCCATGCTTCATTACCTGTGCCACTCCATGTCCAGGCTCTCTTAATGAGCTGAGCAATGTGGGGAGCACCCTGCTAAGCACCCCAGATGGAAGTATGTCCTAAATGGGAAAGCCCTGAATTCCCAGACCTGTCTGTCCACAGGGCAAAGCCACAAAGAAGGTAAATGGAGTTGCTAAAGGGCTGGTGGTGTTTCTGTGCAGGTGGAGGTCAGAAGGGGACGGGGTGTGGGGAGGGGGGGTTGGAGGGAGCCCCCCTTTCCCTCCTCACCTGCCTCCAATCTCTCAATCTTTGCTCACACTTGACAGTGTCAAGGAAATATGTACTTTAGGTCAAAGACCCCAGAACTGCAAAGATCCCTTGCCCTGCCCACTTAATCCAACTGCCACCTCCAGCATCACGCCCTGTTTTCCAACAGAGACAGTGCCATTTCCCCCAGCAGGTCTCATCTCCAGGGCCTGTGAAATCGCCCCAGGAAAGGAGGAAAGAAATGGAGTTTTCCATTGGCAAGTGGAGGGAGGGGTGTAGGAGCCTGCATGCCTGGAGGTACCTGGGTGGGGCTGTGCGGGCAGGTACCGGTGCGGTGGAGGCCAAAAGAGGGGAGGCAGTGCCAGTTCTGTACATCTTCCTCCCACCCCACTGAGCCCTCTGTCTGTGTGAAAGAGATCTCCGCTCACCAATCAAGTCCTCTCGGTGAGGGAGGGCTCCTGCCAGAAGAGAAAACACTGCAGCCGCCAGCGGAGGATGGCCAACTTGGCGTGTGGGCCGGGTGAGGCAGGGATTCATCGGGGGGCACAATTATTTCACCAGCATGCTATGCCTCCCTTCCCAGAAACCTCAGCTGCCAAGCGCTCTCCTGCTCACGCCCTCTCTCTGGCTTTGTCTGATCGGCATTTTGTTCCTCCCCATCTCTCTGCACGTGGGCCCTCCTGCTCTCGCTGAGTGGCATGGAATCTGTGACTGTCCATGTGCTCCTTTCATGAGCTTGGGTCTGTGTACATGTCTGCCTTTGACTACATTTCTCCGTCTCTGTGGTCCAAAGGGAGGAGGAAAGAAAGAAAGTGACCAAAGGAAGAATCTGTATGTTGGGGGCAAGGGGGTGCCCACACATCAAAGGGCCTTGGCATGCATTGCGTGAAGGAAAAAAAAACCAGAGGGAGAGTGGACGGAAAAAGAAAATCACTGAACACACTATGATGTCCAGCATTAAAGGGTCACAGACAGAATGGCTTCTGTGAGGCTTTGCTCACGGGGGACAGCACGTCACTCTGCAGAAGAAAACCAAAGTAAAAATGCTCCTGAAAACACACACACACACACACACACACACACACACACACACACACAAATGGGCGGCAAGTATCAGGCAGTCCATCTAAAGAGTACGGAGAGTCTAAGATGGTTTTGCCATATCAACTAGACCCTGCCACTCTAGCGCCATATCTGGCTTCTAGCAGATTCTCTTCTTTCTCTCTTTGCCCCCTGACTAGAGGTGAAGATGCTTGAATAGCTTACCAGAGAGGACCAGTGTCCATCCAAGTAAAATTTCTCCAAGCCTCAGTTTCCCTTCCTATAAAAGGAGTACTCTGATAACATCCCATGTACAGCAAGGGAATTGAGGGGAGAATCTTTAGATGTGAAAGAACGTGAACTCATGGGACAACGGAGCACTATCTCAACAAGGGAGTAGGGTGGGTTGTGTGGCTTCAAAGCTAGGGCTGGAGGGACAGCATTTAGGAAGAACAGGGTTGAGTTCTGGTCAAGAGCTGTCACTCTATTGAGCCCTCCTACATGGCAGGCGGGTGTGGACCATCTTCCCTGTGTCAAGTCCTCCCCCCACATGGCCAAATCTGAGTTGGCATTAGCCTGGTGAACCCCACTCACTCCACCCTGAAATCTCCCCGAGACCTCGCCTCACACAACTCATGTACCAGAGGCAACTGCAGTGGCAGGCAGCTGACCTGAACCTGCCCTGCTTTCTTCCTTAAAAACTTTCCAAGGTCCACAGGCCCCAGATGGGCAGCACCACACTGAACCCTAGAGCATCTCCCTCTATCTAGATACATCAGAAAGGCATTGGATGGGTCTGTGCCTCGCTGTTTCCATCTGTGAGATGGGTGAAAAGGACCAGGTATGCCTCACGCAAACGCTGCTCTGCCTCTGGATGGGCGGTCGGCTCAGAGCACGCCACCTCTCAGATGTTCTTTCCCCACCCGTGGGATGAAGAAAGTAACCGATGCATACCTTTTTTATTATTATTTCTGTGACTGCCCAGCACTCACCTCTCCTTACACTAGAAACGTCGCCTTCACTTTCTTTGAGGTCTGATGGGTCAATTCCTTCTAGGGCTTATCTTGTGATCCAGGTCTAACCAATCAGCATACTTCAACCCTCTACTCACAGTGACCGGTTCAGGTATAGGCCACACAAAGGGAGCTCAATTCCAGGATGTTAGTTGGAAATGCTGAAAACAGGTCCTCTCTCTGCCAGGGTCATTTGCAGTAGGGATGACATGAGCCTGGGCTGTCTGGGCCACCTGAGGGTGAAGGGGGAGCCATGGTAGGAAGGGAGAGGGCCAGAGGAGGGAAGAGAGAGACAGAGCAAGTCCCAGGGACGCTGCTTGAGTCTCTGGAGCCAGCTGTGCTCAAAGCCAGTCCCAACTCCCCCGCTTTGTGCTTATATGAATGAGTCGAATTGGGCTTTCGACCCTCCCAGCATAGTTTTGCTGGGGGGCTTGGTTGGAATAATAGAAGCAAAGCACTTAGCCCGGTGCCCAGCACATAGTAAGCCCTCAATAAATAATGATCGCTGTTGTGGAGAATAAATGAGATGATGGATGTAAAAGCACTCAGCAAGGCATAAAGTGTTATATAAAAGTAAGGTACCTATTACCGACCTCCCTGTTCCCCGGTGATCTACACCTCCCATTGCGGCTTTATTGCCCACTTTCTCATTCTCTAAATATTTCATGTGCCCAATTAGGCTGTGCGAACCTGTGGTAGGGACCGAGGTCCCCCTTCTGTTGGAGACATCACAGAGGACAAGGTGGCTGTCATAAAGACCACAGCTCAGCGGGGGGCTCCCGTCCCAGGCTCTAGTGCCGGAACACCTGGCTTCCAATGCTAGCCTGTCCCTCACTCGCTGGGTAGCCACGGGGAGCTGATTTCTCCCCTCCTAGTCCCAGTTTTCTTCTCGGTAAATGGGGCCCATGCTGGCACATCCCTCATCGAGTTGTTATGAAGAGTAAACGTATTAATGGTTGTAAAGCTTGTAAAACAGTGCCTCTCACGTAGCGAGCCCTAAAAAAAGTGTTAAGTCAACATTTCCCAGTTTCTTTATTGTCATTCAAAAGCATTTACTGAATACGTAAAGAATATACATCCCTTTCTTTAATATTGTGATGAAGAAGACATGCTCCCACCTTTATAATAATAGCAGCTATTGCTTTTTTTTATATAAAGTTGTTTGGGTTTTTTAAAAATATATTTTTATTGATTTCAGAGAGGAAGGGAGAAGGAGAGAGACAGAAACATCAATAATGAGAAAGACTCATGGATGAGCTGCCTCCTGCACGCCCCATACTGGGGATCAAGCCCGAAACCTGGGCATGTGCCCTGACCTAGAATCGAACCATGACCTCCTGGTTCATAGGTCAACGCTCCACCACTGAGCCACACCAGCTGGGCGTAGCTATCACTTGTAGGGGCATCCTCTCTGCTTTCACCTATTCTTCATGCTCTAATCCCACACTCGGAAGCTGGAAGGAGCCAAAAGAGAGTTCTCACTTTGCAGATGAGAAAAGAGATCCGAAAGGCTACCTGTTCTGTGCAGGTTGGCGCAGCTCCCTAGAAACAGAGTAAGAAAGAGAATCTAGGTCCTCTGTCTCTGGACTCCTCATGCTAACTTCACTACACCACACTGATGAAGGAGGTGCTACACACACATGTGGTCAAAACGCATGAACACAAGCAGCTGCAGCTGCGCAGATTCCCTCCTTCCTTTCACAAATATTTATTTAGCACCCGGATATGCACCACCGCCAAGAAATTTGGGAAATTCACCAAAGTGAGCAGAACCACTCCCCACCCTGATGTTCTAACACAGGCAGTGTAGTTACCTTTGTCATTCATTTGGCAAGTATGCAAGCACCTGTTGCTTTCCAAGCTCTGGGGATAGATACAATATCAACATAAACAGCATAGTCCTTGCCCCCTCAGAGCTTAAAATATCAGTTTGGCTGTTCCATTAGTGCTCAAGAATGTTTATTGAGTCAATGAATGAATCATTGAAAGAAGCAATGAATCTATGGATGGATGGATGGATGGATGGATGGGTGGGTGATGGATAGATGGATAGATGGATGGATGGATGGATGGATGGATGGATGGATGGATGATGGATGGATGGATGGATGGATGGATGATGAATGGATAAATGGGTGGATGATGGATGGATGGATGATGGTTTGATGGATGGATGGATGATGGATGGATGGACGGGCTTTTCCTGAGACACACATCTTTGAGCTTTGTGCACAGAATATTGCACTATTGTCTTCCTGTAATTATTTTTCCCCAAAGGATTTGACATGCAGCATGAGAAATTGAATCTGGAAGGAACCTGAGGAGTCAGGAAAGCAACTCCCTGATTTACAGATGGGAGAAGTGGCACTCGGTGGGATGGAGGTCACATGTATATCTTATTCTGCAGGACTGTGCTTTGCTGGAGAGTGGGCCAGGCCTCTGTCCCATCAGGAGAGAGTGCGTCTTAGATGAAGACTCAGGGACCATCCGGTGGACCTTGGAGCACCAATTTGCAAAGCTGCTAATAAAGCCCATCTGCTTGCGACAGGAGTCTGCCTCTTCCTGTGATTACTGCTTAATAATTCTTCTTGAGGGGAAACATCTGTTGTTCAGCCCCATCGCTGGTTGTCTTTTATTTGTCTCACCCCTAACGCTGGTCCGACCATGGCTGAGTGTGTTTGGCGAGGCCCGTGGTCAGCAAACTGCAGCTCGCGAGTGTGGCCCCTTGAGTGTGGCTCTTCCACAGAATACCACGGCCTGGGCGAGTCTATTTTGAAGAAGTGGCATTAGAAGTTTAAGTTTAAAAAATTTGGCTCTCAAAAGAAATTTCAATCGTTGTACTGTTGATATTGGGCTCTGTTGACTAATGAGTTTGTCGACCACTGGGCGAGGCACTACGTGACTCCAGTTTCCTCTTTCTTTCTGATTGTACTCTGTACTTTTGCTAGTCCCATCCCGCTCTGGCACAGCTGTACGTACTCTCTGTTGCTTCTTGCCCACTTAGTATCTGGATTCAAGAAGCATCTGTCCAAACCCAAAGACCTGGGCCTTCTCGCCTAATCTCCAAGGCTGTAGCAAAGCCTCAATACCTCTGGCTCCACACCTGGGCTCACCACTAAAGCACTCCTTCATTAGGTTGTGTGTTTGTTTGTTTGTTTGTTTTTGGCTTTCCCTGAGATCATCTCATGACCAAAAGAATTCCATACTAAGACGGGGAAGTTAGCCACCATAACGCTTATCAAACAGGAGGCAGAGCATCTATGCCACGAAGCTTCGCACAAACCACCAAAGCTAGTGTCGGGTCCCTAAATGCAATTTACCTGCTAGAAGACAATGAAATTCCTCATACCCTCCCCGTGGGAGCAAAGCATCCAATGACACAGGTTAACAAATGCAAACCTAGCTACCTGCTGTGCTCTTCAAATATTTCTAACCATTTTTCCGATGCTTCAAACTGATTTAACCCCAAGTGCATTTGGCCCCTAAACAGTTATTTCTTTGTTGTTTTTTTACACGGGGTTGTAACTTAATTCAGAGGCTCAGCTCTGCTGTACTTTACAAGTCACAGCCCTCTGAATCTACTGATTTTTCCTTAGAACAATAAATGATGGTTTATTTCTGTCCAATGAACATGGCCTAAGTCAGGAAGGAAATGAGCAATACTTCAAAGTCCCAAGGACAGGAAGAAATTAAGTTGAAGGTGAAGAAACCAGGTATGGGGTGTGGAAGGATTGGACTGCCCAATAGGAAATGTGTCCTAGTCTAAACCCCTGGTCTTGCCTTCCTCAAAATTATTCCTGTCCCTGGGCTGTGATGGGTAGCCTTGGGGATATTGAGAAAAGCAGTAAGAACTGGAGGTCATTGAGGAAGACAATTAAAAAAAGCACACATCCTTTGGCACTTCTTTTCATCTGTGAACCAGAAGATAAGTCGCCCAAATGTGATTTGAGGTGCAGTATATCTCAGAGGCAGGACCCCAAAATAATCATCTCTTTAAGGGCAAGGTGGGCAGAGGCCAGGCGGGGAAACACAGCTGGAAGTGAATGGAAGCAAATACTGAAAAAGGACGGACGTGGCGCCTACTTGAATTTGCAATGTTTATCCTCTGGTGCAACCGTCATTCTCCTGATTCCATTTATTTGTACTGAAGACCCTGTGCTGTTTGTTCTCAAAGTAAGAGCGTCCCTACAACCAGTCAGGACCATTTGCAGAGCGTGTGTCCTTAAATGTTCACAGTATTTTTATCGAACATTAGGAAAGCCCTTGGTAATTTGCAGCAATTTAGTATGCTTGCTTTGCTTTTAGAAAATCCACAGCAATTCAATAAACACCCAGTCACTGCGGCTGTTAACACACACACACACACACACACACGCATACACATCTTTCCACAGCTGCCTGCCAGCTGTCACTCCGGGAAAGTGAGCCATCAGAGCCCCCCACCTCGTTCTCTGTGACCCTCCCTCCAGCCTCTCTTCTCTCCAATGTGACAATCGACTGACCGCTCAAAGCTTGTGTTCCCCTCCCGGCAGGTCACTGGGAAACCCAGGGCACACAGACAAGTGGGGTAGGCCCATTGTGCACCCCAACTTGGCCTCATTTGGCTGTCAGGGGGCCATCTGTTTCATTGTTAGAGTTGAGCAAAGACCCAAGAAGAAGAACCCTCCTCTCCATCTGCTCCCTCAGCACAGGCTGGTTTGGATTTGCTAAGCCCAGTCCCAGATAAAGGCAGTAACCTGGGCTCTCGCACCAACGCCTGCTTCTCCCGCTGGTTCCTGCATTTAATTCCTGGTCTTTACATTTTGAGTAACCTGTCTTTACCCCCTTTTCCCATTTGCCCTAAGTTCTGAAGATAATCACAGAGATGCTCCCTGAATAATGTTCTCCTCTTTGCTCTTTACCAGAGAATGCATTTGCACAAACTACCCAGGAAGATCCACAGTGGCCTCCTATCCCTGAGATCCCAGCTCTGGTGGAGACTGGCTGTTCGGGGGCCAAAGCTACATCTTTCAGGCCTTGTCATCATGTCATTAACATAAGGCCTGACGTAATAAAGCTTAATAAATGTGTATTGACTTTAAGAAATTGGAGAGGAAGCAAGATGGCGGCATAGGTAACCGCCTGTACTCACCGCCTCCCATGACCACATCAAAATTACAACTAAAATACAGAACAACCATCATCCAGATCCACTGGAAAGCTGGCTGAATGGAAGTCCTATAACTAGAGAAGGAAGGAAGAAAGCTCACTGAGACTGGTAGGAGGGGCGGAACAATCTGGTCTGGCACCCACGGGGGTCACTTTTTTAGTCGGGAGGGAGGTCATCTCTGTGGAGGCTGCCCAGAGGAGCAAGAGGTCCCAGCCCCACACCAAACCCCAGCCCAGTGTCCAAGAGCTGGGAAAAGAAGTCCCTAGAGGCAATAAGAACTACAGGCTGTAAAACCCAATGCGGATTGGAGCTCAGTGACACAGATGCTGCTAGAGACCTAGTTGTTCCTCTTAAAAGGCCGGCACCACAAATTGAACTTACAAGGTCATGCTTCCTCTGAGCTCCAACACCAAGGCAAGGCTCTGGGGAACACAGACACATATGAGGAAGAACTGGATCATCCGGCATTGGGACAGGAACTCGGGGGCGGCTTTCTCCCAGATGGAGGTGCTTGTAGGAATCATTGTTCCTGTTCTGGGACCTCACCAGTCACAGGGCTGACTGGCAGCCATTTCTGCTGCTCCGCCCTGATGATTCCTTAAGACCCCACCTCCTCCAATTTACAACCCCACCCAACCTGTGTGCAGCAGCTGTTGCATATGAATGGCCTGTCCTTGCTCAGGCTAAAATCTCTCAAACAAGCTGCAGCTGGGTAAGGGAGCCCCAAACCTGTCAATAAAAGGCCCAAGCCCAGCATCAGCACCAGCCTGCCTTGCTTCATAGCTGGGCCTCATTGGGTACTTACAAACTTGATACAAAGCTTCAGATCTCTCTGTAGTTCCTGTTAGGTGGCTCCAGGCAGTGGCTGACTTTTCACCTTCCTGGAGACCCAAGGGCCAGTGTACCCAGTGGTCAGTGTCAGTCCATACCAGATTACAACTCTACACATCCATAGGCGACACACTCAAGGGGCAGAGTACCAAAGCCCCACTGAAGCAAGTCTTGTTCCATAGGGGTGTCTCCTGCACAGCAGCTCTCCCACTGTAGACACAGCTGGTCCTCAATGCCGATTGACCTGGAGGTCAATTCCTCACGGTGAGGCCAATTCTCCCAGTGATTCCAATCAAGGCTCAACTACAAGACTGTGCTCACAGCCCACAGATGGGTGCACCTAGAGTTCCCAGCTCAGGTGACTGGGGAGGCTGAACCACTGGGCTCTCTAGGACACCTACTACACAAGGCCACTGTACCAACTCAAGGAGACATAGCAGCTTTACCCAATACATAGAAACAAACATAGGGAAGCAGCCAAATACAGAGACAAAGAAACATCTCACAAATGAAAGAAATGGAAGAAACCAAACTACTGGATATAGAGCTCAAAACCATAGTTGTAAGTTACTCAAGAATCTTCTAGAAACCTCCAAGGGACTTAGTGAGACTTTTAAGATTCTTAGTGAGAATGCCCAAAAACACTGGAAAAGGACCAGTCAGAAATTAAGCATACACTGTTTGAAATAAAGAATAATATACAGGGATTCAATAGTAGAGGATTCCAAGAATCAAATCAATGATTTAAAATATGAGGAAGCAAAAAACACCCAACCAGAAAAGCAAAAAGAAATAAGAATCCAAAAATACGAAGATAGTATAAGGAGCCTCTGGGACAACTTCAAGTGTACCAACATTCCTATTATGGGGGTGCCAGAAGAAGAGAGAGAGCAGGATATTGAAAACCTATTTGAAGAAATAATGACAGAAAACCTCCCCTACCTGGTGAAAGAAATAGACTTACAAGTCCAAGAAGCACAAAGAGTCCCAAACAAGAGAAACCCAAAGAGGACCACACCAAGACACATCATAATTAAAAGGCCAAGGGCTATTTTTATTGATTTCAGAAAGGGAGGAAGGGAGAGTAAGAGAGAGAGGGAAACATCAATGATGACAATCATTGATCGGCTGCCTCCTGCACACCCCATACTGGGTATCAAGCCTGCAACTCTGGCATGTAGCCTGACTTGGAATTGAACTGTGACCTCCTGGTTCATAGGTCAACACTCAACCACGGAGCCATGCCGACTGGGCTGACCTTGCATCTTGTCCCTTCAAGTAATCCAATCTTCCTTGCAATCTCTTTCACCAGCCTTCTGTGCCTCTGAATTCAATTAAACTCAGTATCATGTCCAAATCAGACTAAAATCTTGACATTCCCTAAGTACATGGGTCATGTCGATTTGACACATGTGTCCCCGTCAACCGCAGGGTGGATAGTTATCACCTGACACTGCTACTCACCTACAGCCAGCAGGTGACCAGAAGCAGGCCTCTGGCAATGACAGCCTTAGAGGTACATCCTCATCACAGCTTCCTCCAGGCTCCCTCCTCTTACAAGCTCTCTGTAACCAGGGCCTGTGCCAATCTGGCACGGACCCCATGCATCTCTCCTCGGGCACCTCACGCACAGTGCACAGCCATGCCACTGCTCTCACGCACTGCTGCCCTCGGGCACTAAAAGTTGAGTAGCACCTTCTAAGGGGCCACCACCGCCTGTGGGGCATGGTGGGGCCCGGAAAGGCTACAGGCTGACAATCCTCACAGCCACCAACAGCGTCTGCAAGAAACAGCTACTTTTCTGAGCTGTGTCATGTTCTGGCTTTAGCGTGCCGCCTCCCAGCTGCAGGGGCACATTGCACCCGCTGCCTGTGAGGTCTGCCGTGTTCCCAAGGGTCCCCAGCCCCATCATGGTGCCCAACAAGCACAGCCTCCCCAAGGCTGCATGGTCTCGCAGCCTCAGTGAGCACCGTGCCAAGAAGGGATGGGACAAGAATTTTAAATGGTGCTTCCTGCATCCGTGGCCGAGCTCCGAAGTCCCCAAAAAGGCATGTTTGATCAATTCATCCAAAAATCACAGGCAACCAGGAGCTGGGTGATGAGAACAAATCCTTCACACACACATACGCATTTATTAAATATTTAAAGTTGCTACACAGATCTAAAGAGCCAGCTTTTTTGTTTTTGCAAGGTGATCCATCATTTGCTTCCCTAAAGAATGCCAGGACTTTAACTGCTCATCTGATTATGTCTGCGGTAACCACATTGCTGCTACCCTCGTACTTAATATTTTATCCTCCCGGCTCCCGGGCAGACCAGGGGCTGCTTGAGCCCGGTTCTCCACTGGGAATCATGTTTGCTCACCCCCACACAGTGCACTCAACTCTCCCCTCCCCCCCCAAATTAAAAGGACTTTCTCTTCAAGAAGAAAAAAACGGAATCACTGTTTCTTTCTTTCCTTCTCATTTCAAACAGGAGATGTACTTTCAAAACCCCCTTAAGAGTTTGATGTGTTTGCTGGAAAACTGCTGCTGAGTTAAAAGGCACCCGCAAATCACACTGGCCTGCAGCCTCCCTAGTTGTAAGGCTTCGAGATAAGGCGCATTCTCTTCTCGGCTGCAGGGGTGTGTGTGAATGGATACCTGCCAAAGCAGCAATTAGCTTGTCTCCCCCCCCCCGCCCCCCACCCCACCGCCCCACCGCCCCAACCCTGTGTTGAGTGGCAGGTGGGCCTCCATTATTTGTCCGTCTCCCTGATCATGAGTAGCAGGTGTTAAGTGCCTACAGGTAAGCTAGACCTGGTACCAGATACAGAAACAGGGACACTGCCCTCGGGTTGCTTCAGCCCAAGAGACAGGGCAATGAATCTGTCACTGATTTGGACTCCGACCTCATCAGAGATTTGGCTTCCACTTGGCAGCCAATGTCACAGCAAAACCTCACTTGGTATTTCTGATGATATGGTCTGGGCGAAAGCCTACCTTTCCATTAATCTGGGGAAACCAATGGACGGAGAGAGGTATTTGGGGCAAATGGATGTTAGAAATTAGATACAAAGAGGATCTGTGCTGCCATGGGAGGACCAAGCTGATTTAAATACTGAGCAGCAGGCACTCGCATAATCGCCAGTGATGTCCTAATTCCATGCGTCAAGGAGAATTATTAGCCACTGTGCGTGTCTGAGTGCAAAAGCAGAGAACTTTGTTCACATTCAAGCTGCAGGGGGGCATTTCAGATCTGATGTGGTCACTTTACAGGTGTGGGAATTGAGGCCCAGTGAGTAGGAAGACTTTCCCAGAATGCCTGAGTGTTCCCATGATGCTCCTTACCATCACTTCATGTCCCAATCACTGGAAGGAAGGAAACTGAGTCCTGGAAAGCAGGTTGAGGTAGGTCTCATACACACAGGCACACGAGCATACATACACACACTTATGCCCACACCAACCACATCTTTTCCCTGGACCTGTAATCGAAGCCAGCATTCCCAGCTGTGAGCATAATCATCTGCCCCAGACACATTCGCAACCTAATTAAGACAATCTGCTAATGTGTGTAGTGTGGGCTCTAAGTGACTCTGTGAAAATAAGGCGTGGAGGTCTAGTGCATGTGCCCAAGAACTGTCACGGTGGGGAGACACCCCAGCCACCCAGGACTTAAACAGAGGCCTTGACCATGACCACACCACCTTCATCTCTACCTTGGACCAGAGAGATCGCCCTGAACTGGTCTCTATGCTTTTACTCTTACCCTCCCCGGCTAATTCATTCTCAGAAAAGGAATCAGAAACCTTTTCAAACATCAACCAGATGACAACACTCTCAGTGGCTTGCCATTGCACTTGGAACAGCTCCTCAAGTGGCCTTCAAGACTCTTCACAATCTGACCCCGGGGACCCTCACTAAGATCACCGGCCTCCTTGCTTATCCATGCTGTCTTGCTAAATTCCCTCGGTTCCGTATGCACCCCCGGGTGCTTTGTGCCACAAGGCCCTGGCACTAGCTGTTTCTTCTTCCCAGAACACTCTTATGGGAACTCTCTCTGACCATCTCTGTGGTTCAACCCACTTCATTTTTCTTGATATTATATATCGCTCTAAATCATCTTATGTACTTACTAGAGGCCCGGTGCACGAAAATTCGTGCACTGGGGCGGGAGCAGTCCCTCAGCCTGGCCTGCCCCCTCTCACAGTCCGGGAGCCCTCAGGGGATGTCCTACTGACGGCTTAGGCCTGCTCCCTGCAGGCCTCCTGCAGAGGGAGGCCAGACTGCAGGAGGCAACGGGGCAGATCAGTGGAAGGCGCCACCCCCATCACCCTACTGCTCCTGCCACTGCCGGCCACTGTGGCTGCTGGCCCTCCTCGGCCCTCATAGCCACTGCAGCTTTTGCCAGGAAGGACGTCCGGGAGACATCCCATCTATTCGGTCTAATTAGCATATTACCCTTTTATTAGTATATATATGTTTATTGTCTCTTTCCATGTGAAGTGTTTCTGATGGCCCAGGGATTGGCAGGGAGAGAACACGCCTGTACAGTAGAGTCGGGTGATGTTCCAAATTCCATCTCCTCCGAACAGAAATGGCCCCCAGAGGCAGGGCTGGCAGCAAAGTGCTCCCCGCAAGGTCCCCCCAGAGCTGAGGAGCCCAGGGCCAGCTGCTCTCTGGGTCCCATACACTCAGAGCCTCTCTCCATTCGAGAGGCATTTGCGGTTCAAGGAACAGTTTACAAAAATTAGTTTTTCTGATGCTTCGGATGGGCTCATTTTCAGCAGAACCACTTACCCATTGGGGTAGAAAGAGTACACTCAGTGTCCACTTGTTTCTATCTCAATTCCCAGCTCATTTCCCTACTCCCCCAACCCCCCACCTGAAGGAAAGGTCCAGAGAGAGAAGGACTCTGTCTGGGTTGTTATTCAGTATCTCCAGCAGACGCTCCCAGACCAAGGTCATGCACTAATTAGGTGTTCAGTCAATTCTCACTAAATGAATTGAAAATTGGTAAAGTTATTCACAAATGAAGTCCCCTAAATCAGACAATTTGTTCTGGCCTTCCCTCCAGTTAGGTTAATTTAGTAAGATTTATCATAAGTGGCTTCTCTTATCCTCTGAGTAAACCCCATAATTTCTAACTCATTGATTTACTTTGTGCCTCATCGCCACAGATTTGCAGGAACTTTCAAATAACTGAGGAATTGGGGTGAAGAGAAAAGATGGATGAGAAAATCATGAAGCCGAGTGAAGATTAATTAGGTCATGGAAATGCGTATAAATGGCCGGCCCATGGGTGGGTGGGAGGTAATCAACCAAGGACCTTGTATGCATAGATGCATGACCCATGGACACAGACAATGGGGCAGTGAGGGCCTGGGGCGGGGGCAGGGGTGGGCTAGAGGGGGTCAATCAGGTGAAAAAAGGGACATATATATTTTCAACAATAAAGAATTAATTTTTAAAAAATAAATGGCTCATCCAGGTGCTAGCAGAAGCAACCACCACGCCTCCAGCGATGCCAGCCTCCTCCACACTCGCAGAGGCTCCAGGATGCCCACGGCTGCCCTGCCCTGCGCCTTGGTGGGCACCACTGCTAATATTTCTCTGTGCCAGCAAGCATGACACACTCCTTTAAAAGGAAGAAAAAGGCCTTGTTTTGTTTTCTTTTGTATCTTTTCTCTTAACCCTAACTTGCTCAATTTGTTGTATTGTATGCATTTTGGAGGCTCCTGCAGACCTTCAGCAACATGCAGCAGAGGGTGAAGCAGTCAACAATTTCCTCTTGCTGTTTTTATGACTTTCTAAAATATATTTTTATTGATTTCAGAGAGGAAGGGCGAGGGGAGAGATAGAGACACCAATGATGAGAGAGAATCATTGATTGGCTGCCTCTTGCATGCCCCCTACTGGGGATGGAGACTGCAACCAGGGCATGTGCCCTTGACCGGAATCGAACCAGGACCCTTCCGTTTACAGCCCGACGCTCTATCCACTGAGCCAAACCAGCCAAAGCTATGTCTTTTTTTAATAGCAACACTAACTTTATTATCAAAGATGAAAGCTTAGCCTTTTCTTCTGCACTTTTTAAATATAGTTCTTAATGAATTGGTCCGCTCATTTCTTATTCAGTCATTGATTTACCACGATTCACATGGTGGTTTCCTCGGGCCTGCTCTCAGAGGGGCACATAAGCCACATAGACAACTCCGAATGCAATGGACAGGCACGGCGGCGGGGGGAAGAGCAGGGAGGTGAGGAGCAGCAGCAAGTCACAAGTCCTCGGGTGGGAGCAACAGGGTATTAAATAAGGACTGTGAGCCCCTGCCTAATTGCAAGGCAATGGCCCTGCTAAGCGGGCCCAGGGTCTGAAACAGGACTCAGGGCAATCTTGAAATCATGTAATTTTTCGCCTCAGTGAGCATGCAAATGTATTAGGGGAGGAAGGAAGAAAGGGGTCTTGAGTCAAAGACTTCTGAAAATGACAAGGATTAATGATAAAGGGGCTTAGATTATAGACAATCAAGTGCTGCCCATTCCCCCTTCCCTTGCTTAGCACAGTGACATGGGTCAGACAGGAGGGCGTGCCTGGCCTAAGAAAGTCTAGGGATTCAGGACTCAGTGGGGAGTTGCCTACCAAAGCCACTCACTCTCGCCCTCCTGCACGAAGCACTGCTCTGGGAGGGATGGGGCCAGCTGAGTGGCGATGAGGGAACAGAAGGGCCAGGGGGACGATGACCAGCCCCCTGCCTTGAAGGAGGCATGACAGACAGGGAAGACGGATCACTTGGAGCTGAGCCTGTGCTGATGTGCATCCCGTGTCTCATCATCACAGAGAACAGCAGGCTGCACCTTCACCTGGGAATTTCCCGGAGCCATGGGCATTCCTCCTATAATTCAGACATTCCTGACCGTACAATTAGAAGAGACAGTGGTCTTAAAGGAACCAGTCTGAACCAGAAGGGGGGAATATTTAAAGAATTTTCTGACAATGTCATGGAGTCAGCAAATATCAGAGGAATTCTCTCATTTTCTAGAATATGCTGCTTGGATCCATGGAAATGCTGCCGGTGGAAATTGTGTGTGTGGTGTGCTTTTGTTTGTTTGTTTTTACCCATGGGATCATATGGAAAGCATTCCACAGACCCACACCTGGGAAACTGGTGTGGCAAGATTTAGTCCTGTGGCCCTAGCCGATTTGGCTCAGTGGATAGAGTGTCAGCCTGTGGACTGAAGAGTCCCAGGTTTGATTCTGGTCAAAGGCACATGCCTGGGTTGCAGGCTCAATCCCCAGTAGGGGATGTGCAGGAGGCAGCCAATCAATGATTCTCTCTCCTCATTAATGTTTCTATCTCTCTCTCTCCCTCTCCTTTCTTCTCTAAAATCAATAAAATATATATTTTTTTAAAAAAAGATTTAGTCCTGTGGGAATAGAAGAGGCTGCCCTTGAGTTTCCAATGTCCCATCTCCATCTGTCCCTCCATAGACAAAGTCCAATCTTGTCTTCATTAAGGCCAAAACAAAGGCCGGTGTCCAGAGTTTCTGTTTCATGTTAAAGCTTAGTTAGTCCTTTGGAGCCTGCACAGGGTGCTGCTAGACCCACATGGTTGTGCGTATTACTGAGCAGGAGAGAAAGAAAGGCTTTGTTCCCTGGGGTTATATGATCTCGGGCTTGGGAGGGATCAGGCACTTTTTCAAAATAGCCAATCAACTTCCCAAGATTTCACAGGCTTCTGATAGGCCCACCTCCCAACCAATCCCTTCTTTCCCCAGGCTAGACTGCCAGGCCTCTAGGGTGGCCATTTGGGCTCCTACTGCACTGGTGCTGACCTCCTCCTCTGTTGCTCTATCCCTCTCCTCAGTGACCTGGGGGAATGGACCGGTGGTTTCTGGGAAGTGTGTGAAGCTGGAACCTCCTGGTGAAACAACAATGTCTGATTCCCTTTGCTCTCTTCCTGTATAAATATCCAGCTACTGTGCTAACAGAAAGATGGGGAGCTGCCCTTGTTTTCTAACCAGCATCTGTCCCTATCCTTGCATATTCCTGATGAGCCAGAAACTGCCTTCTGTATGTGGGCCACCCACTGAAAAAGGAACATGCTCAACCTAGGGATGAAGTCAAGAGCCTGCAGATGGGGGTGTCCACTGTACTTGTTCCCTTAATACCAGAAAACCAGTTCATGCATAATTCCAGGAACTGGACAATGTAATCTCTGGGTCTCCCCCATTATATCACTACTAGAGGCCCGGTGCATGAAATTCGTGCATGGGTAGGGTCTCTAAGCCTGGCAGGTGATCAGGTTCCCTGCCTCCCTGCCTCCTCCTTCCCTCACCACCTGTGGGCCGCCACCACAGTTCACCGCCCCCCTCTCCCGCCTCCTGGCCTCCCCGCCTCCTCCTTTCCTCACCCCCTCAGTGCCGTGCCACTGGCACTGGTTGCCCACCATGTTCCGCAGCAACCCCTGGTGGTCAGCATACATCATAGCAAGCAAGCGAACTCCCAGTCTCCCGGTCGAACTCCTGAGGGGACACTTTGTATATTAGCTTTTTATATACATAGATAGTGAATTAACATTCTCGGGACTAATGAGTCTTAAAATGACAACCGTACAATGCACATCCTCCAAAATTCTGTGGGTAGTAGGCCCCCTCCTCTTCAACCTGACAAAAAAAGAGGCAAGGAAGGGTGGTGTTGAGTGTAATGAGGATACCTCTGCATTCTGGCATGGAAACATCTTAGCTCACTGTTTTACGGGAGTAAAAACTTTGATGACAACATACTCATCAAAAATTCAGATTATAGGAAAGGGAGGGGGGGCAGCATCGTCCCAAGAAAGAGCATGTATTTTTTTTCCTCCCTATATTCTTTAATTCCAAAGTAATCTCATTTTAATTACATTTATAAATTTAAAATGGTTAATGGGGTGCTATGTTAGACACGCACACCCACCTTAAAACTGCACTTTAATTTCCAACTCAATTGCACATATAAATTTGAGAACTGAATACTGGGCAGATGAGAACAATTTTACAGCCTCCCTCACATGAGCTGCTTTGAAAAACCACAGATGCACTTTAATTCCTTCAATTGCATGTATAAATTTTTAAAAAGTTAATGCCATACTGGAGAGAAGAGCTTTAATTGAGTGTTAACGAGCTGCCAGATCAGCTTCTAGCTAGCCCCATTACACAGCAGGGAGCCTCCAGGGTTCCCCGGGATACAGAACTAAGTGTCTAAATAAACCACATGCACCAGCCACCTTCCCATGCAACCCAAGCTGCTACCTGGCCCTGGACTTCAGACCCTCACCCTTAGACCTGGTCTTTTCTCCGAAAGGAGACCTAGTCAGGTAACCACAAGAGTCTATTCACCTCATAGAGGAGGGCAACTCTCGGGGGATCCAAGGCCACTCTGTGTAAGGTGACTGTGGCACGTGTTTCCTTTAGAGCTCTAGAATGGAAGGGCCAGAGAGAACCTAAAACGTCACCTAAGCCTCCACCCCTATTTTTGTCAATGAAGAAATAGGAAATATTTTACTGAAGAGTTTAACTGGCTTGACAAAGGTCACACACAATGAGTCCATGTCAGAAATCAAGGTCATGGTTTTTTCGACTTAGAATGTACTGATACACTTAAGACACTTAAATCTGAGGTTTCATTTTAACAAAATAACATGCACACATTATTTTAAAAGGCAAAAGGGGGAATTCTGGTCAACATGGGGGAGTAGGTAAATGCTGTGCTCACCTCCTTATGACCAGGTCGAAATTACAACTTAATTATAGAACCACCACCCTTGAGAACCACCTGAAGCCCTGCTGAAAGAACTCCTAGAACTAAGGGTATAAAGAGGAAGCCACGTGGAGACTGGTGGGAAGGACAGAGATGCTAAACAGGCTTGTCCCACACACACAGGTGGCAGTTAAAAAGAGGGAGGGATACCTCAGCATTGGAGCCCCCCTCCCCCCGCCCCGAGGAGCAAGGAGTCCCAGCCCCATACCTGGCAGTCTCAGCCCAGACTCCCAGTACCAGGAAGGAGCCCCCACAACTTCTGGCTGTGAAAACCAGAAGGGACTCAGTCGGGATGAGACAGAGGGCTGCTATATATCCAGGCATTCTTGTGAGAGACCCACACATGGACTCACTTGCTCATAAATACTCACCCCACGCAAATAAATACAGCGAATTTAAGAAGTTGTCTATTAAAGGCCCATGTGTGGTTATTTGTACATGGAGCTGACGCTAATCTATATATATAAAAGCCAAGCAACCGAACAGCGGAATGACCAAACGACCAAATGACCGCCCACAGCCCCTCCCCTGAGCTGGCCCTTCCCCCGCTCAGCCCCCCGACCCTGATTGGGGATGGGGCTGGCCTGTCAACTGCCCATGGCCCTTCCCCCACCGCAAGCCCAGCCCTGATCGGCCCCCATCGGGGCGAGCCGTCCAGACCCCACCCATGCATGAATTCATGCACTGGGCCTCTAGTGAAATAAATAATAAGCCAACTACATTTTTTGAGGGCTTCATATTATCAAAAGTACTATCAGCATGGACTGTGATGCTTCAATACTTAAAATGACCCCTGAGCTCCCATTTTCTAGGGACAGGACGTAAATGAAATCCTGCTTGGTTCCAAAGGAAGGAATATGCCCCCAACATACACCTCAAGTGAGGCAAAGGAGGAGGAGGATAAGGCAAAGCAAGGACCCACAGAGAATAGTGGGCAAGGGAACAAGGTCAGGGAAAGGAAGCAAGGCACAATCAAGGAACATTTTCCTCTCTTAGACCAGGGACCCTAAACATGACTGCCCAGTGGGTTCACCATCCCCACTGCAGGCTCCCCTTCTCCCCTTCCTGAGTAAGAGCATCTACTACAGTTGTTCTGTTCCATTCCATAAGTATATGTTGGAAGGGTGAAGGGGAGGTGAATAACTGATTTATTTTGTTGTTTGGCTTTTGGAGTGTGAGTGTGAGTGTGTGTGTGTGTGTGTGTGTGTGTGTGTGTGTGTGTGTGTGTGTGATTAATTCCTGACTCATCAGATTGCTAGGACCTAAAACAGAGGCTCCTGAGCATCATCCTTTGAGGAGACTGGTGGCAGGTACCACTGCTCCAGAGGTTCAATGTGATGGCATTACTGGATGAGAGGGCAGAGCGATCTACCGCAAGGAGAGATGAGTATACTTTGCTTGTGGGAAGAACACACAGAATGTTTGGGGACCAGATGGGAAGACTGCTATCCAAGTACTTCACAAAAAAGTCCAGTTCTCCTTCCAGGCACACAGTAAAGTTTCACCCGCTTCCCAACCTTAACGTTAGACTTGGCCATGTGACTTGCTCTGGCCAATGAAACATGTGTGGAAATGGGGAACTGTAGAAATCAGTGCTGAATGAACAACTCAGTTTCCTTCCATGGCCACATGCATGATAACAGCTGCTCACTGAGTCCCAGGATGAAGACAACGTGAAGCAAAATCCCTCATGAACCAATGACGGGCATGCAGCTCAGTGGGCGGGACTCTAACAGGGGTATGCTCCATATCTGAAAATATTTTCTTCAATGCCAGTCGGTTTTCCCAGAGAGGAATTACCCCCATTTCTGCTGTGAGGATTGGTTGCCTGGTTTGGGAAAGAGGATAAGAGAAGGAAGCTAGAAGTCTCGCTGTTTAGCATGCAGACTTTCACGTGGTCCTGCTTTATTTTGGAACAATGTCACCTCTTCCTCCTCTGTGCAAACCTCCAGGTTTCTGCTGGGGTCCGGGCAGAGCGATCACAGAGCCACACAGGCTGGGGGAGAGAATCTGGGACCTTTGTAGCAATCCAACCTTCTCTTGGTATCCACAGGGGTAGGTAGCTAGTGCATTCAAAGCTAAGGCTCAAGACTTTTAAGTTTGCTTTTTGTTTGTTGAATGATGCATGCACACACACACAGAAGCTTAAGTTTTAGCTTTCCTTTCCAGTTCCTAATATTTATGGTCATCTCTCCCATACTGTTCTCTTTTCTTAATCTCTTTCTATTTATTGTTATGTTTTCAAATTCTTTACTGCCATTTTAGTGGACTTTGAGAAGTCAAGTTCACACCACCAAGTTTAACCAAAAATCCGCTACCAGTTGCTAATTCCACGTCAGATTCACACATTCCTTGCTGCCATGAGGGAATTAAGCTTATTGATCACTCAATTGATTAGTATTTACTGAGAAATTTACATACCATATGGAAGATAACTGTCATAAGAATAAGAAAAAATAAAAGCTAATTTTTTAATTTAGAAGTCTCAGTCTCCATCTCTTCTTCTCTTTCTCCCTTTCTCACCTGAGTTCGTAGATTGTAGAAATCATGGATCATTAGACTTTTTTTTAGCTCCAGAACAATCTCAATGGTGATTACATAATAATCAATAAATTTTTAATATCTTTGACACAGTTTCAGCCCTCAAAGAACCCCAAGTGCATAAGAATAGATACGTAGATAGATAGATAGATAGATAGATAGATAGATAGATAGATAGAATACAACAGTAATAGTAATAGTTCTTCAAAACAAAAAACAGGCTCAGAGAGATTAAGCAAATTGTTCAGCATTGTAAATATTATAATTACTATCCAATTGTGTATGTATACCCAAACTTGATCCAAAATAAAAAGGTTTAAATTGGCCAGACCCCCAGTAGCTAATGACAAAAACAGGAGTTTTAGCAGCCAGGACAGTCCCTTTACTCTGCACAGCACTTCACAGAGCCCAGGACTGGCCTTGGGCAGGGAGCTCTGTGGAAGCTTCAGGGAGGAGGCGGGGCTCCCAGAAACCTGATCAGGAGCCCTGACATTACTCCCAGGGAAACTGAGGCAGGGTTCTCAATGTTGAGTAACCCCAGGAGAGTGTTAGAAAGACTATGGCCCTCGTAGGTCTATGGAAGTCTGCTGCCCACCCCCCACCCCCCGTGTAGCCCTTTCTCCTAAATTCTCAGAAGTAGAGATAAAGGCGAAGTCCTCAAGGGAGAAGGAAAATCTGGAGAATTTTATCTGAGGCAGGTGTGCCATTTATTGAGCGCCTTCTCTGGGCTATCATTTCCACACACTCTGACTTGTAAAGTCCAAGCATCATGCCAACCCATCTTAACCAGTGAAGAGCCTGAGATTCGCTCTGAGATTCACTCAAAGTCAGGCATCCCAAATTCTAACCCAGATCCCATGTCCACTGCTTCTCTCTCTGGTCTATGATGCCTCCATGTACTGATACTTCATTTTAAATTATGGCACCTGCTTTCTCCAGCATCCTCTCCTATTTTATTGTCCCCCCACCCTCAGCCTACAAGGGGCAAGCACCAAGGAGTGATGACACAGACCGAAGGCTAACAAACAAGGGCCGGAAGCGGTGTAGCTCCTGAATGGCTGAGACGTGCTTAACCTTAAACCCCAGGGGAGCTCTGTGTGCAGAGTCAAAACAACTGATCAGATTCAAGAGATACTCTGACTTTCCCATCCCTGGCTGCTCAGGTGACACCAGGAAGATGGCACAGAAGCCAGGGCGCCCTGAAGGTGCCTCTTGTTTGAGTTTAACGGGAAGAATTTTAGAAGGAAAGCCGAGCCCACATGAGGTTCTTGTCGATGAGAGTGTAGGACATGAGCAGAGATGATGGACAGAGGGGACGCACGGCAGTTACCCCGCTTTGAAGAGGAGAAGGGGCTCCGCTGAGTTTGCCAGGATGATTCCCTGAAGAGCATCAGTGGTTCCCACAGGGGCTGGTCTGTGAGCTCCCACTCTCACGGCCGCAGTGGGAGGACAGGAAGCGGCCCTTAGGCCTGCCTGATCTCACAGATGGGAGTGGGAGGGCTCAGCTAGAGAGGCTGGCGAGGAGCCGGGAGGCACCAAAATCTCAGTCTGAAAATTAGGTGGAAAATCTTGATTCGGCGTCTGATGACCGGGACTTTGATGGCTCATCTACTAGTTTTTGTTTTTTTGTGTTTTTTAAATATATTTTATTGATTTTTTACAGAGAGGAAGGGAGAGGGATAGAGAGCTAGAAAACATCGATGAGAGAGAAACATCGATCAGCTGCCTCCTGCACACCCCCCACTGGGGATGTGCCCGCAACCCAGGTACATGCCCTTGACCGGAATCGAACCTGGGACCCTTCAGTCCACAGGCCGACGCTCTATCCACTGAGCCAAACCAGCCAGGGCCATCTACTAGTTTTTAAAGTCCCGAGAGTGTTAGGCTTCCCCTTCCAATCCTGGTTGGAATTAGCCGTCAAAGGCAGACGTGCGAATCCGTTGGGGAAATCAAAGTAAACTTGTTCAAAATGAGAAGCCAAGGAGCTAGAAGGTCAGACTGCCATCATCTTGTCCTCGCCATTGCAGCTCCGAAGTGCTAGCTGTTTCATTTTTAAAGTCTCTGACCCAATGACTAGCTACACTTTTTTTCTTAGAGGGTCTTGAATACCCTGATTCTTCTCAAGCCAGGAGTGAGGTCAGATGGGTCAGCCAATGCACAGAGGGAGGGAGACCCTGTGGATGACGATCATCAAATACGTCCCGAATGCTTCCTCTGTTCCAGACAGCAGTGTCAGGTGCTTTAAAGCAGTGTCCTATTTCATTCCCAGGAGAAAACTCTGGAAGATGTTACCTACAGATGAGAAAACTGAGGCTCCGAGTAGTTCAGTCCCTAAGGTACCAGTTGTAACAAAACTGGCATTTGAGCCCAATTTTCTCGGATTCCAAAGCTTATACTGTCTCCCCTGCCCCGTGCAGGAGGAAGGCAGCACGTTCTATAACTCCACACCACATGGGTGACAAGCAAGCTACTTCGTCACTTCTCCCATAAGAGTGTAAACCGGAGCAGGCCCTGGAACAGTACCCACAGGGTACCACTCTATGTCAACTTTTTTTGCTATTTCATAGTTATAAATTAGGATGGGCAAAGAATCGGGGGTCTCTCTTTCTCTCCCTCCCTCCCTCCCTCTCTCCCTCCTTCTCTCCCTCCCTTCTTCTCTCTCAGTTTTTGCCCACTCATCCCCGCCCTAACAGCCTCCCTTGCCTTCTGATCTCAGCAATGTATTCATGTATTCATCTAAAAGTTCTGTCTGTGCTGAAGCCGGGGCTGCTTGTAATTGCTGGCGGCCAGAAGCTGTTCTGTTTTTTCTGGCTGAGTGTCCCAGGCAATCATCAGCTGTAATTATTTCAAGTCTTGTTACAGATGGAACTTCGAGGTTTTCAGTCTTAAACAGAATTCATTATTCAAATGTCTTCAGAGCTGACAGCAAGGGGCAGGAGGGGGCCTCCCCGTGAGCTCAGGAAGCTGAGGAAGGTCCAAGAGAACAGGGCTGGCCAGGTCACCAGAGGCCGTGGTGGCTAAATGTGCCTCTAGCCCCAAATCTGGGAGCCTACGCCCCAGCGTGCTCTTGCCACCATCTCATCCTTGGGACTCCAGTGGGTCCTGTTAGCTCTTCAGTGTCTTCACCTCCAGCTTTCCCTGGGGCGCAAATGTGCACCCCAGTCTCCTCCTGCGACCCCAGGAGAAGAGCACATGAGCTCTATCTGTGGCTCCTTGAAGCACAATGATAGGTCTCTCGCCCTCACAACCCTCCTTGGATCGACAGGAAGTTGCCTGGGAACATGGCTGTTTTGAGAAACAGGGCAGTTTCAGAGCTCTGAGGGGGAGAATCCACTCTCATGACATCGACTCCACTGGCGCCAGGCTCCAGGCCAGCTTCTAGAAACATACATTAGTTCCCTGGTACCTGGGAGCTTCACGAGCAGGTAAGTGAGGTGCTGCCCCAACTGTCCCCCCAGCCGCCCCATCCCCGGAGGGTAGGAGACTCCAGAGGGAGGAGTGGCAGGTGCAAAGGTTCCATCTCTTAGGACTCCTCTGAAGACCAGATCTGCATGGAGAACAATGTTAGGGCCAGGCTCTGCAGGAAGATTTGGGGCAGTGGTTATGAGAGACTGGGCCCTTTGTCATAAAAACCCCCCATTGGACAAGCTTCCATCAGTACACCCCTCCACTCCCATTCCAAAATGACAGTCTCTCCATCTCCTATCCCAGAGGGAAAGGCGAGTTGCCCAATGTGGATCCAAATGATACGAAGCCAGCACTCCTGGAGAGGAGAACGTCTCTGATTAGGGGGTAAGCACATCTCAGATACATCGTCCACTGCTCCCCGCAGTGTGGAACTCACCCCCGTCTGCTGTTCCACTTCTGCTGTGCCCTGGTTACAGTCTCTTGTTCTTTGGCCCATGATTCCAATTGCAGGATACAGGGTTTTGCTCATACAATTAAAACTCCCACTTCTCTCTCTCTCTCTCATTTTCAACCTCCCCATTCTTCTCTCACCCAGCCCCTCCTTTCTGACTCCACTTCTCTTTCAGTTTCCCCTTTCTCTCTCCTGCCTTTCTTCCCACCTCCCACTTGCTTCCTCTCACACTCCTTATCCCCCTTCCACACACACACACACATATCCTCCACCTTCCATCCAGCCACTTCCCCCGTCAGGGTCACACAGCATCCTGAGAATGGCTCTCGGCCGACTGGGGCCTCTGGGATGGGGCTGGAGCACAGTGGCGGGCAGCCTGGGACCAAGGCAGCGAGGAAGAAACAGAAGGGAGATGCAGAACAGATGGCAAGTTAGCTCCGGCTCCACAGAGCAGAGGCATCCGCCCACCCCCTGAAGGTACTCCCTCTGGGTGATGTCTGTACAGCCCATCACAATCCTCTCCTTCAATCTGCCCCCACAACAAGGCCCCATCTATTCAACCTGACCGGTAATCATGAGAAGCCTTCTACGTGCTTAGTGCTGGCCACATGAGCGGGTGTGCAAAAAAGCAATAAAAAGATCAGAAGCTCGTCCAGGTGGTTGATCTATAGCCTACATGGGAAATCTACAATTCCACAGGCTGCTCCCTGGCAGGTTTTACGTTCTACAAGGTTCAACCAAGGCAAAAGCCATAAAAGCCCACCATCTCATTTCTAAGTAAAACTAGAAGACTAGAACGTGTGGTTTCTCTTTCCTCTCTCATTGAAGTACATGATCTCGTGTGTGTGGTAAGAAGGAAACATTCGACAGTGAAAGCCACCTGTGATCTGATATTGTCCAAGGAGAAGAGCACTAATATGTATTAATAAGTTACATGTCAAGCACCATGATAGGAACATTACACATGTGAGCTATGCAATGTTTAGAACAACCCCATTATCCAAATATCCCTGTTTAGTGCATGAAGAAACTGAGTCTCAGAGTTGCTACATAACTTGCTGGGAAGTGGTAGAGTAGAACTTGACCTTAGGTCTTACCGCGGCCAAAATCTAGACCAGTAGATGAAAAAGTGTAGACTACTAGGTGAGTCTAGACCAGTGGTCAGCAAACTGCGGCTCGCGAGCCACATGCGGCTCTTTGGCCCCTTGAGTGTGGCTCTTCCACAAAATACCACGGCCTGTGAGAGTCTATTTTGAAGAAGTAGCATTAGAAGAAGTTTAAGTTTAAAAAATTTGGCTCTCAAAAGAAATTTCAATCTTTGTACTGTTGATATTTGGCTCTGTTGACTAATGAGTTTGCCAACCACTGGTCTAGATGACTGGATGGAGGTATACTCACTCATCGCTGTCCCCAACACCTAGCATGCCACCTGGCTAGAGGGAGGATGCGCTAACTGGTGTTGAGAGGCTGGAGTGTGGCATGGCTTGGCCCCTGCTCATTACAGGTACACAGTTATGTCCAAATGACAGGAAACACAGGAAATAACAGAGCATCTGAGCACATATGATTAAATCCCAAAGAGAATAGTACATGCCATAGAGATCGGAGGATCCCGAGGCCCAGAATGGTTGAGAAGGCTTCGTGTGTGAGGAAGGACATTGGCTGAGTCCTGGATGTGGGTGAATGAAAGGAAAGCCACTGAATATCCTGGCAGGGGAGGTGGCATAAGCCAATGCTGATGGAGAATAGCACCATGTGCTTTGTAGAAAGTGAGCTCACACATCACTAAGATGGGCTACACATTGGGGAAAGTCGGGGGCACACGCCCCAGACATCAGGGAGAGCCCGGTTCCTGACTACCAGATCACAGACAGAGACTGGATTTATTTATAAGCAACAAGGGACTGTTTCTAAGTAGAGCAATAAACTTCTTTTCAGAAGGATTAAACGGGCAATGGGTAGGAAGAGTAGCAGAGAAGTGTAAAGAGACAATTTCAATGACCCAGATATGAAGTGATGAGAGTGAGAACTAAAATGGTAGAAACAGAAATCAAAGGAAAAAGTTAATGGACACAAAACACTCTCTAAAAAACTGCAGGACTTGCCCTAGCCAGTTTGGCTCAACGGGTAGAGCGTCGGCCCACAGACTGAAGGATCCTGGGTTTGATTCTGGTCAAAGGGCACGTACCTTGGTTGCAGGCTCAATCCCTGGGCCCCTTCACGGCACGGGCAGGAGGCAACCAATTGATGTGTCTCTCTCACATCGATGCTTCTCTCACCCTGTGTCTCCCCCTCCCTTCCACTATTTCTAAAAACCAATGGAACAATATCCTTGGGTGAGGATTAACAACAACAACAAAAAGACAAAAATGTCAGGACTTGAGAACTTTAAACAATGAAGAAGAGGAGAGAGTCAAGAAAAATATGGACAGTAAGGCGGATAAGGGGAGTAGCTAGTGGAGTGAGGTGTCAGCGAGAATAATGCTGGGGCGCAGAATGAGAGCTGGGAACTCAGACATCTATTTGCCCAGCATTTGTTGAACACTTCACTTGACACAAAGAGCTGCCCTCAGCATCTAGTTGGGGAGATAAAATATATACATATGAAAACAACCAGAACACACACTGCATATGGAACAGATGAACAAATGGAAAATGCTGCAGTGTACACTCTATACATAAATAAAGGAGTTGCATTTGTAGAGGGAGGAAAGGGAGGTTCAGTCACTTTTCACGCATTCAAGGATAAAGGAACAAATTGAAAAAATGTGAGCAATGCTCTTTCCTTCTCTCATTTTTTTCTCTTAATCCCTTTCTCCTTCTCCTCCACCCCACCTCAACCCTGCTTTTTTTTTTTTTCTTCTCTCTGCCTCTGCCTTATGAATTTTTATGCTCACACTACCAGAAACTCAGACAGCAACCCTCAATGACTTTTAATGGGCTCGACTTCTTTCTGTTCTCAACATACCCGATTTTCACAGCATTTTTTTTTATTTAGTTGAGTAGCAGTCCTGAGTTGGGGGTTGCAGGTGTCTGTTTCCCCTTTTTGAGCCTTGGGAGAATGGAAAGGAGGAAGGCTAGAGAAGGGGGAAGGGTAGGCCTATATAATAGTGCCTACGACTAGAGCAAACTCAGGTTAGGGAGATTCTCTGGTATTTTCCCTGGAGAATCTTGACAAGTCAAAGCCACATGGAGAGCTGGGCAGGTGGGAGGCCCCGGGGTCAGACACTGGGTCTGTCCTCTGGGAAGAAGCTAGCATCAGAGAGGTACCTAAAGAAAATGGCAGTATCGGACCAAGGTCAGGTAGACAGTCATAGGAAAGGATCCAAGACAAAAAGCAGGGGAGATGGGAAGGTGAGTGGAAGTCAGTGACTGGATCTCAGGGCTGGCCATCCTGGGGAGCCCGAAGAAGCTGGATGTATGGTTAGGGTTAAAGTTAGAGTTAGAGTTAGGGTTGGGGTTACTGAAATTTTGTTCAATAAGAGCAGGCCCCACTGCCAGATTGGAGCCAGAAGAATGTTCCAGAGAGGAGAATGGCAAGAAGGGCCAAGGGAATAATAAACAATTATTCCCACCATGTGTTACACACCCCTCAATGACAATCCCAGACTCTACTATATCAACCAACCCTAAACATCAGCAATGACAATATCGCTATGAAGTAGTAGTATTATCCTCACTTTGCAAAGGGAGAAATTGAGAATCCGAGGGACTACCTTTTTGCTTGAGTCACACATAGCAAGGAGCAAAGTTGAGACTCCAATCCAGGTCTTTGCTCTCCCAAGAACAAGCGTTTTAGAGAAAAAAACAAAGTCAGGAGAAAAATGTCAGGAACTAGATAAAGGTCTTGCTCCTCGACATGAAGGCAACACACAAAGTCCAAGCAAGAATCCAGGGGGGACCCGGACAGACCACGTGTATTTGAATAGCAAGGCCCGAGATCGCTCCCGTCTGAGAGCAGGGTTAGATTTGGACTCTGGGGTTCACCTGGGCCTGCACCTGGGGACCAAGCTGACCTCGCTGGGGAGTGAAGGAGGAATCCAGAGGCTGGGAACCAGCTGGGTTTGCTTTATTTGCCCAAGGTTTTGGAGCTACTTCCAAAACACTTCTACAACACCAATCAGAAAGGACATATGCACCCCTATGTTCACAGCAGCACAATTCACCATAGCTAAGATTTGGAAACAGCCTAAGTGCCCATCATCAGATGAGTGGGTTAGAAAACTATGGTACATCTACACAATGGAATACTGTGCTGCTGTAAAAAAAAAAAAAAAAAAAGAATTCTTACCATTTGCAACTGCATGGATGGAACTGGAGAGCATTATGCTAAGTGAAATAAGCCAGTCAGAGAAAGCTAAATATCACATGATCTCACTCATTTGTGGAATACAGTGAACAACGTAAACTGATCAACAAAAATAGAACCAGAGTCACAGAAGCATTGAACAGACTGTCCAACCTATGAGGGAAGGCAGGGCATGAGGGGGGTTAGAGATCAACCAAAGGACTTGTATGCATGCATAGGATCATAACCAATGGACACAGACAGTAGGGGCGTGAGGGCATGTGCTGGGGGGGTGGGGGCGGCCGGGGAGAGGTCAATGGGGGGGAAAGGAGACTTACGTAATACTTTAAACAATAAAGAATTAAAAATAAATAAAATAAATAAATAAATACACTTCTACAGCCACCGTTTTCCAAGTCCTGCCTGCAAAATTGTGACTTTTACAGGATTCCTCGGCTGAGGTGATTTGTAAACCTCTTTGGACCTCCAGTGAAATAAGGAAGATTAAACACAGCTACCTCAAGTCGCTCCTGGCAATAGAATCCCATGATCCAAGGGCCCATAGTTTGACCGAGGGCACAAGGTGAGGTGCATCAGCATCCGTGGGCAGGTGGCTCTGAGAGCAATAGCAGAGGAGCTGCTTGTTCAGAGTAGCTTCTTGGAGACAATTAGCAGCCACCGCTGGTGGGCACCGAGGTGGTTTTCTCACTGCAGCGGCTCCCGGGCAGCTTGCATAAGAAATGAGGCTGGACCTCCTGGGAAAGCCTAAGTCAAGCATGTCAAAGTTGGGGCCTGCTGGGCCACCTGCCTCGCTTATTTGGCCCGTGTTAGCCTTTGAGTTTGACATGCTTGGCCTAGGTATTTTAGAGTGTCTTTGCTTTCCAGTCTGTAGGTATCATTGAATTGTCTGCTCCCCTTTTATCCCTGGTATTCCGTGATCCATGAAATCTGTAGGATGCTGCTGCTAATGAGCCAGCAAAGAATTCCCATTTAAAAGTACCATATTTTCCAGCGTATAAGACGACTGGGAGAATAAGATTTTCCTGGGTTAAAAAGTCATCTTATACGCCGGAAAATACCATAGTCCAATATATCTAATCCATTATATCTAATCCCATCAATATAGTGCAATATACCGTATTTTCCGGCGTATAAAACGACTTTTTAACCCAGGAAAATCTTATACACCCAGTCGTCTTATACACCAGAAAGTACGGTACCTATTGCCAAAACCAGTTTGGCTCAGTGGATAGAGCGTCGGCCTGCGGACTCAAGGGTCCCAGGTTCGATTCCGTTCAAGGGCATGTACCTTGGTTGCAGGCACATCCCCAGTAGCGGGTGTGCAAGAGGCAGCTGATCAATGTTTCTCTCTCATTGATGTTTCTAACTCTCTATCCCTCTCTCTTCCTCTCTGTAAAAAATCAATAAAATATATATATTTTTTTAAAAGTACCTATTAAACTCCCTACTATGTGTCTGGACTGGGCTAATGAGCCCATAGGCAACTGGGTAAGTGATGAAAATACTAACGGGTAGAATTGGAGGTGTGACTGTCTTTCCTCAACAGGACTCAGCGCATCAGGCCTGTACCCCTCGCAGTTCTATAAATCAAAGACGTTAAGCAAACCATATTTCCACTTTTCTTCCTTCATGCAGTTCAAGAAATACAGCTGGGCGTGGCAGAATCTTTGCCACTTAGTAACACTGAGTGTGTCTTATGTATGTTTATTTTTAAAACGTGAAGCCCTGAAGAAACGCCATTAAAATATTATAATTATTTGTGTTGGAGTATTTGCTTTTACTATGCCCTATTAAAATATGTAAATTTGAAGGGTTTTTTAGCATCCTAGCAAGCTTACTGCCTCATTCCAGGTCCAACGTGTTTACTTCATGGAAATGTGTTAGTTAGGTTCCTTTAAAAATTATTGTTCTTTGGTTTTAAAGGGTTTCTTTTTTTCCACTTCCCTATCAAACTGGCAAAATAATTAATTAGTTGCAGAGGGTTTTTTGTCTTTGTGTGTTTTCCTTCCTTTTTAGCCCAAATTGGCAAATCAATAGGGAAGAGCGTGACAGAATAAGAAACGCAAAGCGCCATTCTCCTCTGAGTCACCATCAGATTTGTTGAGGTCCCCAGGGCTAGCTGAAGGGACAAGCCCAGATTTCCATACCATCCTGGATTAATTTTTAATTGGTTTCCCCAGGTAATCAAAGCACTTCATAGCATTTTATTTACTCTAAGAATACCCCTGGCAGCCCTAGCTGGTTTGGCTCAGTGGATGGAATGTCGGCCTGGGAACCAAAGGGTCCCGGGTTCGATTCCGGTCAAAGGCACGTACCTGGGTTGCAGGCTCCTCCCCAGCCCGGGCCCAGATCAGGGCTCGTGCAGGAGGCAACCAATCAATGTGTTTCTCTCACATTGATGTTTCTCTCTGTCTTTCCCTCTCTCTTCCACTCTCTCTAAAAATCAATGGAAAAATATCCCTGGGTGAGAATAAAAATACCCCTGGCAGACAGCCAGAGAACTGGGACTAGCAAGGAAGCTAAGGTTCAGAGCCTACGTACTGAGTTTGTCACAGGCGAGGATGCACACATGGTGACGTGTCCTGCCTGTGATCACAACTACCGGTGAGAAACCCGGGTCTCCTCTCTCCTATCCCATCACTCCTCTTCGCTTTACACTTATAGGAGGCAACCCCATGAGTCCGAGTTGATAAGCCTTATTCCCAGAGCCAATGATCTCTGGGACTCCCTCCCTGCTTTTCGTGCACTCGGATAATCTATGCCTCTCTTTCCCCGAGCATCGCCTCATTTCTGTCCGCCGCCAGTTCTGCAAGGTCTTCATTATTTCTAATTGTCCACGTTGCTTTTGTTTTTCTTGCCAGGAACTGATTTGCCAAGTGCGCCCAGAGTCCCAGGCAGTGGAGAATCAACATTCATTTTCTCCTGTCACTTACGAGTGGGTCAATTTTTCTCTCTTGGATCTCTCTTTCCCTTAATGCAATTTCAACTACAAGAAGACCGCCTTGAGTCTCCTCCGGCTGTGGCCTCGCTCTGCGGAGGGCGGCCTTCCTTCTGCTGTGATCCTGAGCTCTTCCCTCCGGCTCTCACGAGGAAGTGTATTCTGGGTCTCCGCCGTCCTGCACATTCCCAGGACCATGTGTTCCTCCTCGGAGGTCTCACCCTAAGTCATCTTTTATGAGGCAGGGCTGAAGGGATCGGATCCCTGAATTCTTCATCAAAAGGAATAAGAATTTTCTGCATTGCAAAGACCAAAAAGAAAAGTTCCTCAGCTTTGCCCCAACAGGAAAAACCTTATCTCCCTGATGCAGTAGTTTTCCACAATGTTTAAAGTATTGTTTCAGGGGGTCAAGCCCAGGGCATCACCTGGAGACTGGATCTTATGGCACATGGCAGGGTGAGGCCCCTCCTGATCTCTTCAACAATGTTTCTTTTTTAACTCTTTTTTAAAAATATAATTTTGTTGATTTCAAAGAGGAAAGGAGAGGGAGAGAGAGATAGAAACATCAATGATGAAAAAGAATCATTGATCCGTTGCCTCCTGCACCATCCCCACCCACCCACCCACACACCCCCTCCCCCGACTAGGGATGGAGCCCACAACCTGGGCATGTGCCCTGACTGGGAATCGAACTGTGACCCCTTAGTTCATAGGTCAGCGCTCAACCACTGAACCATGCCTGGCCAGGCTCAACAATGTTTCTGTAGTGCTTGCTAAAGTAACACATACGTATGGTCATTAAATTTGCAAATGACTCACAGCTGAGAAACATGGAAGAAACGCTGGGTGAGAGAATTGGTGACTGAACAGATGAGCAAAACTTAATCAAATACAATGTCATACATTAAAAAAGACAAGGTACCTCAAATGGGTCCAAATTAGCGAGAGAAAGAATGCACTGTGTGGGGTACAGTAAGTGCTATTGTTTGTTTACCTATTGTTGTGTAACAGACCACCCTCAGTTTCAGCAGGGTTTTTCTGTAGAAACTGACAATCAGTTTACAACATTGATAAGGATATGCAAAGCAGCTTAGAAAATCTAAAACAATACTTAGATAAAAGCAACTATGTCAGAGTACTGACACTTTAGATTTCAAAATTTACTCTAAAGCTACCACTGCTATCAAGACACTGTGGGCCTGCCTGAGGATAGAAATATAGATCAATGGAACAGAGTTCAGGGTTCAAAAATAAGTCTTGTGCTTACAGTAAATGAATTGGTACAGCCTGCTCAACATATGTTGCTGCAACAATTGGATATGCAAAAAAAAAAAAAAAAAGAAAGAAAGAAAAAGAACTTAAGCCTTCACTCATACCATACAAAATATTAACTCAAAACAAATGACTCCACACCACATACATGGAAATAGTTTTTTTCTACATAAGCCAATGAAGTAGGACGAAGACCACTGAATGGAAGCTACAGAGAGAAAAAATGCGGAGACGCAAGATAAAGAGAAATCCAGATTCCCAAATTTCAGCCCAGAGCCCACCTTGCCCATGGGCCTCAGGTCTGCTGTGTTAACTCCACTGCGCTGCATGCAAACTCGGACCAAGGAAAGCTGGCGTATCTGTTGTACAAAGACTGTTGTCACGGATAAATAGGGACATGACTTAATAATAAAGGGTTCCATTCTCAAAAAAAGAAATAGTAATTCTATCGGTGGTTGAACCAACAACAGAACTTCAAAATATATGAATTCGCAGCTTATCTAGTTGAAGCAGTAATAGCCAAATCCACGATTATGGTTGGCACCCTCGATGTTCCAAGTCAGCGATTTTCAACCTGTATTATGAAAGAATTTTAAAGAATGCAATACCTGACTATTTTAGTCAGGAGCACTCACCTCTTTTCCTTTCGATTGTCAAGTAAAAAAGTGGCAACGGCCAAGACAACAATAGTTATTTGGTGTAAAGGAATCAAAAGTATACCCTTTCTATTTGTTAGATGGGCAAAAAATGCAATATATTTTTTTGTGTGCCACAGAATTTTAGTAATTAGTTTATGTGTGCCATGAGATCAAAAGGTTGAAAACTGCTGCTCTAAGTAACTGACAAATAGGGAGAAAACAACTAAGAATATGAAAGTGCTTCATAGCCCTAACTGGTTTGGCTCAGTGGACAGAGCGTCGGCCTGCGGACTGAGGGGTCCCAGGTTCGATTCCAGTCAAGGGCATGTACCTTGGTTGCGGGCACATCCCCAGTAGGAGGTGTGCAGGAGGCGGCTGATTGATGTTTCTCCCTCATCGATGTTTCTACCTCTCTATCCCTCTCCCTTCCTCTCTGTAAAAAAATCAATAAAATATATTTTTTAAATAAAAAATAAATAAAATAAAAGTCCTGAACAACGCCATACACCAAAATTGACCAAACCTGATTGATTTTTACATTTACACGGAACATTCACCAAAATGCACTATATTCTTGGACGTTAAACAATGTTTAACAAAAGTGAAAGAATAGAAATTATACAAAATCAAGTCTCCAACCATAAAGAAATTAGTAACAGAAAGGTATTTGGAAAATATCTAAATATCTGGGAGCTAAAAAACACACTACTAATAACAGTTTGGTCAAAGAAAAAGTCTCAAGGGAAACTTTAAAATATTTTATACGGAATGAAAATGAAAATAAGTTATAAAATGCCATTAAAGCAGTGCTTAGATAGACACGTGAAGCATTATATGCTTATAATTAGAAAAAAATAAAGATCTCAAATCATTCACCTAAGAGTACTTCAGAAGAAGAGCAAATTAGAGCCAAAGCAAGAAGGGAAAAGGAAATAATACAGGTAAGAGCAGAAATCAATGAAACGGAAAAGACCAACAACAGTGAAAAATCAATGAAACCCAAAACTGGATTTTATATAAAAATCAATAAACTTAATACATTTCTAGTCAGACTGAGTAATAAAAAATAAAAATAAAAAGACACAAATTTCCAATATCTTAAATGGAAAAGGGGCCATGCCCACTGCTCCTGTAGTTATCACAATGATAATGAGGGAATATTCAGAATAACTTTATGCCAATAACTTCAACACCTTAAATGAAATCAACTGATTATCTGAAAGACATCAACTACCAACACTCACTCAAGAAGAAATAGTAACCTGAATATCCCTGTATCTGTTAAGAAAATTAAATGTATTGTTGAAACCCTCCAACAAATGAAAATCCAGACCCATATGGCTTCCCTGGCAAATTCCACCAAACATTTAAGGAAGAAATAATTCCAATTTCTGCACAACTTCTCCCAGAAAATGAGAGTAAACACTTCCACACTCATTTGATGAAGCCAGCATTACACTAATAATAAGACCAGAAAAGGACATTACAAGTTTTCATTTCAGCAGAGTCCAACTTAATTTTTTAGTTTATGGATTGTGCTTTTAGTGTCGTATCGGAAAATGTTTTGCCCAGCCCAAAGCAACACAAATCATATTCTACCTCTCCTTTAGAATTTTAGAGATTGACCCAAAATGTCCAAGAAAATATACTTGTGCATCACATTTCTTGCTTGTTTGCAGACAAGGTAAAGAATCTTCAAAGCACAAGAAAAAAATGCAAATTTAAAAAAATAGATATGAACAGACATTTCATCAAGCATATGTCAAATAAGTATCTGAAAAGATGCCCAAAATCATTAGTCATTAGGGAAATGCAAATCAAAACCATAATGAGATGCCACTACACGTCTATTAGAATGTCTAAAATTATAAAGATTGTTTATACCATGTAGTGGTGAGGAGGCGGAGCCCCTCATATAATAATTAGTCATCAAATTTTTCAACACTGGAGATAATGGATTTGCATATTTTCAGTTCTTTATTTTGAAAGAACTTTAGCCTTACAGAGGAGTTGCCCAGACAGAATAGAAAATCCCCGTTCTTTATTCAATTTTCCCTGAAATTGGCGTCATACATAAAAATAGTAAAGTTAACAGTGGTACAATATTATTAAGGAAACTACAGACATTCACATATCATCATTGTTTTGACTAATCTCCTTTTTTTTGTTGTTCTGGGTTTAACCCATAATCCTACCTTGCATATACTAGTAGATGTCATGTCTCCATAGTCTGTGGAGTCACTTCAATCTGTGACAGTCCCTCAGTCTTCTGTCTTTCCTGACCAGGACACTTTTGAAGAACACTAATCAAGCATTTTGAGAACAGCCTCAGTTTGGGTTTGGCTGATGTTTTCTAACGGTTGGCTTGACGTTTAAAATTGAGGGAAGAATACCACAGAGGCGTGGTGCCCACCCATCTTAGTGCAGCACATCGAGGATAAATGATGTTGATATAGTACCTGGTTAAGGTAAGTGTCCTCCAGGTTTCTCCACTTTCAGTTATTCTTTACCCTTTGATGTAATAAGATCAAGGTTTCCCTTATCTCTCCTCTTGGACAAAATCAGAGCTCTTTCAATCAGAGGTCTTATTTTTTCCTCCAAAAAATCTGTATTCATTATTTCTTCCAGGAGTTTTTTTTTTTTTCCAAATATGTTTTTATTGTCAGAGAGAGGAAGGGAGAATGATGGAGAGACAACAACATCAGTGACAGGGAGACATTGATCGGCTGCCTCCTGCACACCCCCTACTGGGGATCGAGCCTGAAGCCCCAGCATGTGCCTTGACCAGGAGTCAAACCGGGACCTCCTGGTTCATGGGTCGATGCTCAACCACTGAGCCACACTGGCTGGGCTAAGAGTCTCTTTTCTCTATTTTTATTTTGTATATCCTTTATCTACTCTACATTGCTGGCTTGGTGGTACCCCTATAGACTAGATTTTCACTTTTCTACTTTTCTTTTCATTCCCTCTCTTAGCTTTTCTATTTTGTCATCTTTTTCTGTCTTCTTTCTCAGAAAGCCCTCACTCTGGAGTTCCAAATCACTAATTCATTCCTCGGCTGTATCCATTTTGCTAAATAACCCATCATTATTCAACTATTCTATATCTCATACCCAGATTTTCACTTTGTTCTTGTTCTGTTTCTTTGCCTCTTTTAACATGTTTTTTAGGCTTGTTTTAACATCTTAGTCTGTATGTTCTAATATTTCTTCTTCTAATGGTATTGTAATGCATTTTTTATAATGCCACTTTTAAAAAAAAAAAAAAACTGCGATTCTTCTCAAACGTCTCCTTTTTTTGGCTAGTGAGCTCCTCTCCCCTAAGAGTACCAGCTACCCCATCAGACAATGAGTATGGGAAAGCCAGAAGCCCCTCAGTATCAGCCTAAGTCGCTCAGGTGAATAAACCCCAGGTCGGAGAACTGTAGGAACCAGCAAACCACAGTCATCACCTTCTGCTCCACAAAACCACCACCTTCTTCAAGAGTTTATTTTTGTCAACCCCAAGGAAACATCGATAAAAGGAGACACTTAGATAAAATTGGCCGCAAGGTAGGAAAGGGGGAGGAGAGAGGGTTAGACCAGAAAAGGTAGGAATCAACCACCCAAAGTACTAGTATAGGACTTTCCACCTGTTTTGCCAGCTCCAAGCAAGTCCAGGCCTAATCCTGTCCTGAGAATGCCTGGACTAGGCCTGAGGTACCCCTGGGACAGCCTCTGTGTCTCCCCCAGCCATGATGGAGCGGGAGCAGAAGCAGCCTGCAGCAGCCTGCCTTCAGGACTCTGGGCTGGCTGTCCTGCCCCAGTCAACGCCATCACTCCTCTCACTCACAAGTTCAAAAAATTCTCTGGAGCCCAGCTGGCGTGGCTCAGTGGTTGAGCATCAACCTATGAACCAGGAGGTCATGGTTCGATTCCTGGTCAGGGCACATGCCTGGGTTGCGGGCTTGATCCTCTGTGTGGGGCATGCAGAAGGCAGCCGATCAATGATGCTGTCTCATCATTGATGGTTCTATCTCTCTCTGAAGTCAGTAAAAATATATATATATTTTTAAAAACCTCTAGAACTCCAAAAATTTTCTCATTTTTCTAAGTTTCTGTTTTCAGTCCAGAGCAAGTTTCTCAACCGCAGCATCACTGACATTTTAGGCCAAATAACTCACTGATGTATGGGCTGCCCTGCGCACTGTAGGATTCCCAAAGCATCCCTGGCATATACCCACCGCATACCAGTGGTACCCTCTTCCCAGCTGAGACCAACAAAATATCTCCAGATATTGCCAAAGGTCCCTGGAGAAGGGGGATCATCCTAGGCTGAGAACCACTGTTTTGGGGGTTTGTTTTCTTTTTAATATATTTGTTATTGATTTCAGAGAGGAAGGGAGAGGGAGAAAAAGAGAAACATCAATGATGAGAGAGAATAATTGGTCGGCTGCCTCCTGCACGTCCCACACTGGAGACCAAGCCCACAACCCGGGCATGTGCCCTGACTGGGAATTGAACCGTGACCTCCTGGTTCATAGGTCGATGCTCAACCACTGAGCCACGCCAGCCAGGCACAGAGCCACTGTTCTTAAGTTGCTTTGGGGTTGGTCTCGGGGGCAATGAGCCTACATTGATTCTTGGCACATACCACCAAGAGCGAGCAGCCTCTGCTATGTAACTGCACCTGAGGGGTGTTCAGTAAACATTGTTTCTCTTCCTCCATCCCTCTCCCCCCAAAGCATGAAGCCTAAAAAATAAAAATAAAAAATAGACCCACAGTGATGCTGGGACAACTGAAGGGAAGGTAATCGATCATAGCCTTTAAGGCCACGTGGCCTGGCAATGCCGTGCGGGCAGGGGGTGCTCCCTGCCTGCTTACAGTGCAGAGTCCATGGTCATTGCCAGCCTCGCTGTTCCCCAAGACCCGATGCAGTTACGGGAGCCAAGAAATCCATGCTGGGCAGCTCGCAGGGTCTGCTGATGGGCTGTCTCATCTGAGCGACGCTCAGGCTTCGGCTCCCCTGCATTTAATTGGTATTAAAGATTAAAAAGCAAATTACCAAAGCAATCACACAGAACCCACTTGTCTGTGTCTCACTCGGGCTCCCGAGCAGTTTGATATTTACTGTCAGCTGGCATTTGATTACTCAGCCAGATTTGGAGGCCGTAATTGACAGGATGCTGAAGACTAATTCTTTAAAAGGATGCTCTCCCCATACAAGAACACTTGGGCTCGGAGGTGGCGCCGGCTCCCTGTTCCAAGGATCAGGGAGACAGACATCGGAACAGATTGATTCCCTCTCCCTCGCTCCTCCCTACTGTTCCCCAGTTGATTCGGGTCCTGTGCCTGCTGGAGTCGGAGGGGAAAGCAAACGAGACATGGAGACATGAAGTTTTTCCCCTTTCTAGTCACCAAGTCCAGCCCACTCCCAGATCTACAGAAAATGCCCATGGCCTGGACAGGGGCCTGGCCTCGGGGCCGGACGACACAGCCAATAGAACCCCGTTTGGCCATGGACAAAGGAAGAAGCCAGTTAGAGGCAGTTTGAGGAACATCCGGGTACCACCGACTGTTCAATTCCATGTTTCTTGAAACATCACTGTACATCGCGAACATCTACACCACAGCTGCCTGCGCCTGCTGCCATGGCACAGTGTTTTAACTTCCTAATAGTGCATCGGCTACGTCCTGTGTCATTTAATAATTTAGACATTTCAGCGGCACCAAATACAAGAGAGAGGGCCACGCAGTTCTGCGGGAACATGGAAAAGATGGGAACATGCCCTGACCGGTTTGGCTCAGTGGATAGAGCATGGGCCTGCGGACTCAAGGGTCCCAGGTTCGATTCCGGTCAAGGGCATGTACCTTGGTTGCGGGCACATCCCCAGTAGAGAGTGTGCAGGAGGCAGCTGATCGATGTTTCTCTCTCATCGATGTTTCTGACTCTCTATCCCTCTCCCTTCCTCTCTGTAAAAAATCAATAAAATAAAAGTGTTTAAAAAGATGGTAACAGGTCTCTCTCCCTAATCTGACAAGATTGCTGTTCAGTACAGCTCAGTGCCATATTGAAAACACAGACATCTTTCCGTTTATCTTTGTTGAATTTATTGGGGTGACATTGGTTAGTCAAAGTATATAGGTTTTAGGTGTACGGTTCTATAATACAGCATCTGTATATTGTACTGTGTGTTTACCACCCCAAGTCCAGTCTCCTCCCATCACCATTTACCCCACCTATCCCCTCGTCTACCTCCTCTCACCCCTTTCCCTCTGTCTGTGTCTCTCAGTTCTTTTATTCCTTAATCCCTTGACCTTTTTTACCCACCCACCCCCACAACCCTCCTCCCCTGTGACAATTGTCACTCTGTTCTCTGTATCTATGAGTCTGTCTCTATTTTGTTTGTTAGTATATTTTGTTCACTCAATTCCACATATGAGTGAGATCGTGTGATCCTTGTCTTTTCCTAACTGGCTTATTTCAGTTAGAATAATACACTCTAGGTCCATCCATGCTGTTCCAAAGGGTAAGATTTCCTTCTTTTCAGGGCTGAGTGGTATTCCATTGTGTAAATGTACCACGGCTTTTTTTATCCACGCATCTACCGATGGCTACCGGGGCTGCTTCCAGATCTTGGCTATCCTATATAATAAAAGCCTAATATGCAAATCGACCAAATGGCAGAATGACCTGCAGAACGACCCATCGCTATGATGCGCACTGACCCTCAGGGGGCAGATGCTTAACGAAGGAGCTGCCCCCAGCCCACAGGCCCCAGGCCAGCCAATGTGGGTGCCAGCAGGTCACCCCGATCACCCTGCCAGTTGCCCGACAGAGGGAGGTGACCGGCGGTGGGGGGCGGAGCCAGCCAGCGGGCAGCACCAGGCCAGCCAAGGCTGGTGCCAGCGGGGCCCCCCGATTGCCCCATCAGTCACCCCACAGATTGGCCCTGATCACTGGCCAGGCCTAGGGAACCTACCCATGCACGAATTTCATGCACGGGGCCTCTAGTTGTCAATAATGCTGCAAAGGACACAAGCGTGCATATATTCTTTTGAATCAGTGTTTCGGGTTTCTTTGGATATATTCCCAGAAGTGGAATTGCTGGGTCATTAGGCAGTCCCATTTTTAATTTTTGGAGGAAACTCCATACTGAACGGAGCTGATAGCACATTTGTCCCAGCTATTATTTTAACAAGTAATACCAAAGCTCTAAAAAGGGGCAAATTCTCAAAGGGGAGAAATAAAATGTTGCCGAGTACTCCTAATTTCAACTAGCGATTCACCAAGGTCAAGCAACAATCTGAGCAAATATTCTTTTGTTTTCTGGGGTTCTTTTTCCTTAAATATTTGGGCTCAAGAAAAAAATTAAAAAGATAGAAGAGGCTGAGAGAAAAGTCTGACTTTGGAGGAATGGTGCCATTTTGAAACATGCTCTCCACTGCAAGTTAGCCCAGATCTCAGCCCTCACTCTGCTCAAAACTCTTAAGTGGTTTTGTTTTTATAAACACTGAGTGACCAGATTATTATGATCTCTGAATGCATAATAATCTGGCCACTCAGTGTGAGTGTGTGTGTGTGTGTGTGTGTGTGTGTGTGTGTGTGTGTGTGTGTATTAGAGGCCTGGTGCATGAATTCGTGCATGGGTGGGGATCGGCCAGCCTGGCCAGGGGGTGGGGACATGGGTGGTTGGCCAGCCTGCCTGCTGGTCAAACTCCTGGTCGAGGGGACAATTTGCATAGTAGCCTTTTATTATATAGGATATACACTGAGTGGCCAGATTATTATGCGTTCAGAGATCATAATAATCTGGCCTCTCGGTGTATATTTTACTGATTTCAGAGACGAAGGGAGAGGGAGAGAGAGATAGAAACATCAATAATGAGAGAGAATCATGGATCAGCTGCCTCCTGCCCGCCCCACACTGGGGATCGAGCCTACAACCCAGGCATGTGCCCTGACGGAGAATCGAACCATGACCTCCTGGTTCACAAGTCGACACTGCACCACTGAGCCACACCGGCTGGGCTTAAGTCTTTTCTTTTCCACATTAGGGAACTCTAGGTTCTGTTGCAGTCGTATTTGCATCTGTACAAGGCCCTACTCTCCAGGCCTGGGTGCAATAGCAAGGTTAGGAATGTTATCAACTAGATTTGCATACAAACCCTGGCTCTCTGGGGAAGAGGAGCAGACGGGGGCTATTTTGGATGTCCCACTTAAAGCGAGAGGGGCACGCTTGCAGCCGGGCTGGTGGCGCAGCTGGCAGTACGCCTGGGCAGGAGCACGCAGCAGATGCTCCGAGGAGGCGCCAGTCGGTGCATTGGGTACCTGGACTGGCTCCAGCAACTCTGCCTGCACACTGACTGGCCCAGCTGGTGCCCCGGCTCTGGTATCTCTCTCTACACCACTTCCCAAAGTGCTTTTCCCAGAAACTGCCATGAGTGTGGCCTCAGTGAAGGCCTAGGAGTCCTAATGGGACTTTGGCAGGTGGTTCTTGGTCCCAGCGCTACCAGACTGGCATGATGAAGGACCCCATGACCTTGAGATCCCAACAAAAATATGGCCTTTTAAGGAACATTACCAATAAGCACTCATCTAAGTATAATGTAAAAACCAGAATTTTTATTATTTTAAAGCAAGCAAAGATAGCTATAATCCCAATCACTATTAACATTTTGATGCATTTTTTTGAAATATTTTTACAATAAAAGCTATTTTTTCACCATTACAATTATACAATGTATTATTTTTTTGTGCCCTGTATTCTTTTTTAGCTTAATTTTTGCAAGCATTTCCCCCATTAAAAAGTATTTAAAAGTTCCATTTTAACTTGAAACATAAAACTCCCATAGTATGGAGTCACCATGGATTTAATCATGTTCATATTGTTGGGCATTCAGTTGGTCCCACTTTTTTCATTATGATGAATAGCCCGAAATGAACATCTTTGACCATAAATCTTTGACCCTATCATTGATTACATTCTCGGGTTTCTAAGAATGGAATTATTGAGTCAAGGATATGAACATGTTAAAGCTCTTAAAATAAATTGCCAAATTTATATCCAGAAACGTTGCCTCAATTTATCCTCCCACCAACGTGTACTATCTTCATTTTTTAAAAATCTTTAATCATCTGTTAGCCCCCAAATTGTCTGTAGTCAGAATTATTGATCTGTCTCTGTGATTCCTTTGACCATTCCGATGCTAAGCAAAGACCATCCTTAATCAGAAGGCAGAAAAAGAGCCACCTATGTAGTATCCTGCTTTTTTTCTTGAAGACTCCGTCTCTTACATTGAATTCTATCATCTGTGTGAATGTGGAGGAGTCTCTCTGTATGGGTGTGGAGCCTCATGCCCCCATTCCTTCATGTGGAGGGCTTGCCTCCCCCTAACGATACCCCCACACCCCTAAATCCCATCCCAGGAAGGTGACTTACTCTGTTGGTGCCATGGGAGAAGCCTGGCTCTGCCCTTGTCCTGTGTGCTCTCTGCTGGTCTGCTCCTCTGCCTTCACCCCATAAGCAAGTCTTGTTTTCTAAGAGATCTAGACCCACCTTCCCCACCCCGTCTTGACCAGTGACCAGCATAATATATTGACTATATCTATCACATCTCTGACTGTGTCCATCTCTTGGCTCGTTTTGAGTGTGGGCTCTGTGGAGGAGGTTATTTCTCACCCCCCCCCCTCCCCAAAATCCCCCACATTTAAGTTGATTTCTTTCAGTAGTCTGGCAATTTTTTTAAACTAAATAATAGTTCTCTTTCTTACTAACCCATAAGTCTTCTTTTATTTTATATTAAATATTTGGATATTTATATACTTAAGTTTAGGCAGTTTAGTCTATTCTATGTTCTATTTGCGATACTGGTTATTTTAATCTATACTATATAAATGATAATATTTGTGATATCCTATGTAGAATACTGATTTGTAAATCAATATCATATATATTTATGATAGGCTTTTTTATTTGTGTTTTGAAAGCTGCAGTGATGAGATTATGAATTTCAATTTGACAGAGATTAGGAGAGGGAGTCCCAACCTGTAGATTCCAATTATCTGGGTAGTTTTTAAAAATAGTGACATTTAGGCCTGACCGGTGTGAACACGTTTGGTGGTTGAACATCAACCTATGAACCAGGAGGTCATGGTTCGATTCCCAGTCAGGGCATATGCCTGGGTTGTGGGCTCAATTCCCAGTGTAGGGTGTGCAGAAGGCAGCCACAACCAATGATTCTCTCTCATCATTGATGTTTCTCTCTCTCTCTCTCTCTCTTTCTCTCTCTCTCTCTCAAATCGATAAAAATATATATTTTTTAAATAGTGACACTCTATGTACTCTAGACCACCAATGGAATGAGAATGTCTAAGGGTGGAAATGGACATTTTTTTAAATGTCCACATGATTTCAGGAGAGTCTATGCAGGAAGCCAATTCCAGCATGTCAGCAAGGGCTGAATCATCTGGGAATGGCTGAAGGGCATTTCCCCAAACCTGAAAAGAATGATTGCTTGTTGCCAGACAGCTCAGGGCATCTTAATCTACATGTATTGCCTCCTGTTGGCCAAACACCTGAACAGCCGAAGGCAATTCCCCATTCTGACAATGGATTCCGCACAAAACCCTAACCTTTGAAGTGTGTATCTCCACCTTGCCTTAGGACAATTTGTGTTAATAAAAAGCAAGGGGTCCTGAGACAAGGAGAACTTGGTTTCTTTAGCCAGGCTCCTCTGCCCCCCCCTCTTCTGCATATGCTTTTCAAAATTATGTTTCATCTCTGGACTCTTTATTAATTTATGCACAGTCCCTTCTCCAGATTGCTGAACCCTTCTAGATGCTGGATCAAGACCACCAGCACTAAATGGCGCCCAACGTCCAGCAAGTCTAGAAACCACTGCCTTAGGAGGAGACTTTGGTGCAGAGCCAGGAGACCAGGAACCAAGGGTTTGAATGTCAATTCCTCTACTGCCCCCTCCCTCCTCACATCAGAACGTGGGTACCTTAACTGATTACTGTTTCCCACACTGAAAACATTTTTCATTAAATAAAGTAATGTCTTTTCATTAGTTGGCCCCACCCAAAAGAAATATACCAAATTATCTTCAGCTAGAAACACTTTGCTAGATGGTACAGAGTGTATGACAGGGCCCGGGGCCCTAGTTTCCCCATGGATGACATGCTAGAACACACAACAGAAAGGTACGCCGATCATAAACATAGACGGAATCACAAAAGCACGATGCTTAAACCCACAAATGAAGAATAAGCCAGTCAATAACTACAGTATGTATTCATTTCATCACTTCAAAGCATTGTGACGAGGTTGGGGGGGAAAATTCTTTTTGGTTTATAACATTGGCAGAGTCTTTACTTGGTCCAGACTACAGGGAAAAGCCTAGAATTTAGATAGCATCTTTTCCTAAGCCATCATCCTCTCCACCCCCAGCCCCAAATGTGCATGCACAGTTTTAGATCTCTGTGCCTCTATATTGTCACATCCATGTGGGTCAGACACGCCGCAGCTTCCTCAACCCCCTGATGCCAGACTGAACCTCACCACAATGCCCTAACACCCGCCGGGAGCCCCAGGAGCCTCCTCCACGCTTCAGGGCTTCAGTGCACCCCAAATTATCCCCAGTCTGGCGTCTTCCTCTGAATCTTGCCCAGACTGGACTCCGTGCTGGCTGCAACTCACAATCACCTCACTATAATCCCAAAGCATGCCCCCTACCCCCACGCTTCCACTGCTGCCCTTCACATTACCACAGAACCTCAACATCCTGCCCAATGTTCAGCTTTGGACTTGAACCTTCCTCCCTTAAGCTCCCAAACTCTCCCATCCAGTCCCCCTCCCCTAGACCTAGTTCTGTCCTCCACTCCCTGCATTTCATTCAGATGAGCTACAGCTGAGACTGCCCCTCATGCCTCCTCCTTTAGAGTTCACACCACTCAATTACAGCTTTTTCTTTTGCACCTTGAGATGTCAGACAAGAATGCTGTCAGGACCTCGGGGTCTCTATTTTCTTTCTACCCAGTGTCTGCCTAAACAGAGGAGCTCCCAGAGTGTCCTCCCCCTTTCCTGGTTTGCAGCCTGTCCCTGAGCTAGCTCCTTACACTCATAATTAATAGTTAACCAATGACAAAGCTCGTAGGCCTGCGGCATCCTCCAGGGCGTCAGGCCTGTATCTTTTTTTTTTTTTTTTTTTTTGGTAATATATATTTCTTGATTTCAGAGAGGAAGGGAGAGGGAGAGGGAGAGAGAGATAGAAACATCAATGATGAGAGAGAATCATTGATTGGCTGCCTCCTGCACGCCCCCTACTGGGGACCGAGCCCACACTGCGGGCATGTGGCCTTGACCAGAATCGAACCTGGGACCCTTCAGTCTGCAGGCCAAGGAGCTCTATCCACTGAGTCAAACTGTCTAGAGCTCAGGCCTGTATCTTTGCCAGATCTTCCCATGAACGTCCTAAGGTCCTTCATTTCAAAGATTCCAAAGCCCAGTGCTCTCACTTCCCTGTTCCTCTGGTGACACTCGAGTCTCTTAATGAGCCACGTGGGCAGCTCCTTCACCCATGACCACAGCAGGTACTGCAGTAATATTAATAACCACAACGAGTGACACTCTCGTTTATTGTTCATGTGCTGTGGGACCAGGTGCCAAGCTGAGCTCTTTACACAGATCATCTCATGTAGCTCCTGCCAGGTAGGCCACACCAGCTCCGTGTTCATAGCTGCTCCGCTGAAGCTGAGTACCTGGTTCCAGGTCACATGCAGACAAACACATGGAGTCTAAGTCCATGCTCCACGTGCCGTGTCCCCGCCTGGTGCTGAGTGCTCCGTTCCTCTATGTCCCACGAACATGCATGGGCACAGCAGACAATTCCCCAACGTCCACCCCACCCTGGATGATTTACACCAGCTGTGGCCGGTCTCGCTCCCTTCGAAGTCATTAGTGCAAGGGGAGGCTGTAGCTATGGGTTGAATTATGTTCCCCTAGTTCCGTGGTCGGCAAACTGCGGCTCGCGAGCCACATGCGGCTCTTTGGCCCCTTGAGTGTGGCTCTTCCACAAAATACCACGGCCTGAGCGAGTCTATTTTGAAGAAGTGGCGTTAGAAGAAGTTTAAGTTTAAAAAATTTGGCTCTCAAAAGAAATTTCAATCGTTGTCCTGTTGATATTTGGCTCTGTTGACTAATGAGTTTGCCAACCACTGCCCTAGGCCCTAAGAAAGATATTTTGAAATGCCAGCTCCCAGGGCCTCAGAATGTGACCTGATTTAGAGATGGGGGTCTTTCCGGAGGTCATCAAGTTCAAATACTATTAAGGGGACCCTGATCCAATATGACTGGTGTCCTGACTTAAAAAGAAAAACGCGGGTGCAGACCAGCACGGGGAGAGCGCCAGGGGAAGCATGGAGTTACGCTGCCACGGAGGGGGGGGGGGGCGGGAACCCCCAGGAGCCGGGAGAGAAGCCTGGAACAGCCCCTTCCCTCGCGTTCAGAGGACGCACGGCCCTGTCCATACCTTGATCTTGGACTTCTGGTCTCCAGGCTGTGAGACAATACATCAGGGGTGTTGTAAGCCTCCCAGGCGGTGGTACTTTGTTACAGCCACCCTCGGACCCGCGTACAGCCGTCCTGGGTCAGCATGGGACGGTGACACAGGTGGAGAGCGCTGCTGGGGAGCTCTGAGCAGAAGCCACGCCCCTCCTGCTGGTGAGGGGAGGCAACACGTGAGCAGGGCGGGTCCTAGAGGCTGGCTGAGCAGTGACCCCGTCCCTCACTGCCTGCACCCGGGCCTCCCCATCCCAGAGACTCTTGCTGCTCAGTGTGAGCTGAGCTTGGAGTACCAAGAGTTGTATCCCCACCTTCCCAGGGCGCAGCAGGAGTCAGTATCCTGCCCAAGAATGCGCCATGAGCTAGTGGCAGAGGCGAGATTTGAACCCAATTCCACCTACCCAGAGCCCATTTCGGTGTCCACTATGCAATATTGACTTCCACTTAAGACAGTGGTCGGCAAACTCATTCGTCAACAGAGCCAAATATCAACAGGACAACGATTGGAATTTCTTTTGAGAGCCAAATTTTTTAAACTTAAACTTCTTCTAACGCCACTTCTTCAACATAGACTCGCCCAGGCCGTGGTATGTTGTGGAAGAGCCACACTCAAGGGGCCAAAGAGCCGCAGGTGGCTCGCGAGCCGCAGTTTGCCGACTACGAATTTAAGAGAAGTGGCATTTTGGCTGCTGGAGGCAGTAGCTTTTTGCCATTCCTGCCTCTTCACCTGACTCTTTTCGTATCTTAGTCCACTCTCAGCTTTGTTGTCATCACCTAGATTCTAACGCAAAAAACGCTAGTCTCACCCTAACCGGTATGGCTCAGTGGATAGAGCATCGGCCTGTGAACTGAAGGGTCCCAGGTTCGATTCCGGTCAAGGGCATGTACCTTGGTTGCGGGCACATCCCCAGTAGGGGGTGTGCAGGAGGCAGCTGATGGATGTTTCTCTCTCATAGCTCTCTATCCCTCTCCTTTCTTCTCTGTAAAAAAATCAATAAAATATATTTAAATGCTAGTCTCCTTCATTGCTGGCACTTTCCTTCAGATGTAATACCACCGCCGTCTGGCCCCACGCCCCTCAGACCACTGAACAAGCCTCCGTCCTTCCCGTCCCTCCCGCGGGCCCAAGCTGAGCCGCTCCTTCCACCTCTCCCAGGCGCGGTCCCCGCCAGGTCTCCCCAGGAGAGAAGGAATGAGAAACCTCCTCGGCACCCCGGTTGCATTATGCCTGTCCTCACACGTTTGCTCCCACACTAGGCTGCCGTCACCTTGAGGGGCAGGGGCAATACTGCCTTTGGATCTTTTAATTCCGACTTGGATTTCGTGGCACTTGAAAGTCCAGGCAATATCACATCACGTTGCCACGTCACGCACGTCACAGCCACTGTGCAGACCCTGTTCCATGAGACGCCCTGTGTGAGGACGACAGAAGTCGTGCCCACACAGAGATACCTGCGTAGAAGAAAATACAGACACACAAGGGAAAAAAAAGAAAAGAAAAGGAAGCTGTGAACACCAGCCTTATTTCAGGAAAGAGAAATGGTCCCATGTGTTGGGTACACAAAGCTGTTAAAGGCGAAATTGGAGACACGAGGAAAACATTAGGCCCTGATCGCCTTGGAAGCCACCTTAATTGCTCAGGACTGATTGCCTGGGAGCAACATGGATGAAACCTTTTCGGGCATTAAGTGTTACTCTTCTGCATTAAATACATACGTACAGAGCTTAGTTTCTCTGCCTGAAAGGGAGTTAGCACCCCAAAGGTACTGGGTGACAGCTCAACAAATGAAGGGGCAGTGCTGACCGGAAATGAGGGTGCTGCCTCCTTCCCCACCCAGTCCTTTCTCTGCGAGTCAGCGGTACTGGGACCTGGGAGAGAGAATCTGCCTCAGCGAGACTGTTTTCCATCAATTCCCTGGGCATGGCCTGGCCCTGCTGGGCGGCAGGGCACTGGCTATAAGAATGTGCTGGAAGGGACTTCTTAGATGTTTTCAAAGGTCAAGGTCAAGCCATCCCTCCCCTTTTGGAGTATCATGCAGCTGGAGGGAGAAAACCTTTCAGCTGCTAGGAGAGCCAATTAGAGCTAATTATAACCCAGCTGACCTCCCCTGACACTGAAACTCCTTGTAGAACTTACCAGCTTCTTGCAACAGAAGAAAAAGGAAGTGTTGTTGGGATCTGACTCCCGTGTGGAATGCACTCCCATGGCAGAGACCACGGGTCCTTGTGTAATGGATTCTATTATCCCCCAGCTGCACATGACAATGACCGGGAGGACTTGAATCGCTGGCACCTGGACCCCGGGCCAGAGTGTCTGGTGCAGCTAGTCTGAGGTGGGGGTCCAGGCACTAGTATTTTTTAAAATATCCCCAAGTTTGAAAAGCAGTGATGCATCTGAATCCGCCCAGAGGGACAGCCGAGCTGCCCGGAAGCCCAACCTCTGCCTCTCCCCTCCCGTTGTAGACAGTTCTGGACTAGCCGGCATCTGCTTTTATTAACATCAGGTCCTTGTGTCATAGAGTTTATTATTAACTAACTATTATTAACTCTCTCAGATATTTCTAAAACTTGCATTTTCATTGGATGTTCTTGTTTCTTAACCAAGAAAACTATTTCTTGTATCCAGTTAATGGGAAACTGAGTCCATAACATCTAGCAATAAATTGGTGTATTTTATAATTATAGCTACAAGCTTGCTATGAGTATGCATATTTTCTTATATTTATCTATAAACATATCCTTATTTCCATACATACACAAACACACACACTCAACACACACACACCTCCCAAACCACAATGTCTTCTTTTTATTGATATTAGAGAGAAAGAGGAAAGAAGAGGGAGAGAGGGAGAGGGAGAGGGAGAGAGAGAGAGAGAGAGAGAGAGAGAGAGAGAGAGAGAGAGAGAGAGAGATTGATGTGAGAGAAAAACATCGATCAGCTGCCTCCTATACAACCAAACCCCACTGGGGATTGACCTGGGTATGTGCCCTGACCAAGAATCAAACAGCGACCCTTCGGTGTATGAAACAACAATCAACCAACTGAGCAACACTGGCCAAGGCTACCACAAAGTCTTGTACAAAGCAGGTATTCAAAGGAAATAATTCTGGAAGGAAGAAGTGAATGATTATGCACATGGAAGGATATGCATAGAAGCTGAAACTTTTAAATTTTATCTGCATTTATAAATATATGGGCATATAGCTTATATGTAAATATAACCTTATTTCCAATTGGCATATGATAAGAGGACATCTGTCATAAACTTTAAATTCTTTATTCAATCCTTTTATGTAGAGAACGGATGCATGCATATAGAAGGATGTAAGTTTAAACTACTTTAAACGCTAGTATACCACATTGATGCTTTTAATACTGAATAAATAAAACTTTATTATTTCCTTATTATTAAGTGGGTGTTTTCAAGAAGAATCACCAAATATAAGCATAAAATGAAACAAAGAGTAATTTCCAGAAAAAATTTAAGTTTTAGATCATGAGAGTAATGCCAAATGACATAAGAGACCATTGAATCCAATAATTTTAAAAGGTTTTGGTCTGGTTTGTAGCAGCAGAACTCTTTCTTTAAACAAAACCTTAAGTAGAGCCTTGCCTGGCATTGCTCAGTGGCTAGAGCATCGGTTCTACACTGAAGGGTCTCAGGTTCTGTTGCCTGTCAAGGGCACATACCTGGGTTGCAGGTTCAATCCCTGGACCCAGTTGGGGCTCATGCTGGAGGCCACTGACCAATGTGTCTCTCTCTATCAATAGTTTCTCTCTCTCTTCCTTTCCCTCCCTTCCTCCCTCCCTCCCTCCCTTCCACTCTCTTTAAAAAAATCAATGGAAAAAGTATCCTCAGGTGAGGATTAACAAAACAAAACAAAAAACAACAACAAAAACTTAAGTAGAAAGCCACTATAGGTAACCACGCTCAGCAGCCCTGTTTGAAGCCAGGTGGTAGGTCTCTCTCGGAGCCCATAGACCCCCTTCCTTCCCTCCGCTCTGAGAAGCAGTTTGCCAACCAGCAGTCTCACTTAGTGACCCTCCACACCTTAGACTCACCTGGGGGTCTGTTTAAAACTATATACTCTGGAGCTCACCGCAGAGGTTCTGATTTAGTTGGGCCGAGTGGGGCCTGAGCACCATATTTTTCTAACCCTCCCGCCCCCCCCTGTGCTTCTAACAGTCAGCCTGGACTGGAAACCCCTGATCACCTCTAACACGTGAGTAAGCCTGAGGCCCAGTGAGGTAGGATGCGTGGCACAGACAACTCAGCTGGTCAGGGTCCTGCCAAGACCAGAACCCTGCTCCTGAATCTAGGCCAATGAGACCCTCAGGAATGGGTGCTCCCTATGGGATCCAGGGTGATCTCCAGAGGAGTCTTATTACAGAACAAGGGAGGCAGAGCTTCCCATGACCTCCCAGTCACAGGCACCCAGCTTCTCCCGCAAGAGTCACAGTCGTGAGCAGCAGCAACTGTGGTTTACAGTTCTGTTTAGGAAAGAAGGTTGAAGGAAGAATGTCAGCAAGCAGGGCTTTAAGGAGGTTGTCTCAGGAGAAGCATCAGAGGACATGCTCTAGCTGGTTTGGCATCAGCCCCTGGAATGAAGGGTCCCAGGTCGATTCCTGTCAAGGGCATGTGCCTTGGTTGCAAGTTCCCTGGCCCTAGTCAGGGTATGTGCAGGAGGTGACCAATTGATGTGTCTCTCTCACATCAATGTTTCTCTCTGTCTCTCCCTCTCCCTTCCACTCTCTCTAAAAATCAATGGAAAAATATCCTCAGGTAAGGATTAACAAAAAGAAAAAAGGAGAAGGAGAAGGAGAAGGAGAAGGAGAAGGAGAAGGAGAAGGAGAAGGAGAAGGAGAAGGAGAAGGAGAAGGAGAAGGAGAAGGAGGAGAAGGAGAAGGAGAAGGAGGAGGAGGAGGAGGAGGAGGAGGAGGAGGAGGCATGTGATTGGCACAGCAAGCAACTTTAATGATAGTAGCAGCTATGGCGGATTGGTTCACACATATTCTCTTGCTCAGCCTTCACGTCAAACCCGTGAGGTTGATAACCGTTTGGATGAGGAAACCAAGTCTTAGCTCTCAAACTGGGTCCGTCATTTGGCCAAGGCTGAGCCGAGGGTGGAACATGGATCTGCCTGCTCTGAGTGCCTGAATGTTTAACCACTTAGAGGATAAAATGGAAAACATAAAATTACTCCAGTGCCTCGATCTTAGGGGCCCTCAACCTGAACCCAAGGTCCTGAGAGGATAAATTGCATCCAAAGTCTGAGGCCTCTGGCCAAGTTGCCCACTTTCGCGCCCAGAACATCATCCTTTGGCTAGAAAGCTCTCCAGCCTCTGCCTCCGTGAACAAAGCATTGCTATAAAGGAGTCACATTAGCCCTGGCTGCTTTGGCTCAGTGGATAGAGCATCAGCCTGAGGACTGAAAGGTCCTGGGTTCGATTTTGGGTCAAGGCACATGCCTGGGTTGCAGGCTTGATCCCCAGTAGGGGCGCACAGGCAGCCGATCAATGATTTTCATCATTGATGTTTCTATCTCTCTCTCCCTCTCCCTTCTTCGCTGAAATCAATAAAAATATATTTTTTTAAAAAAATAAAAATAAAGGAATCATATTAGCTTTCTTTGTTTTGTATATTGATTTGTTTATTATTTGTGCTTGTTATCTAGAAATCTTTATTTTAGCCCTAATTGTCTCCCTGTGGTAATGATGAAGGCAGGACTCGGAGATTTGCATAGCAAACACCCTGAGGCCCTCCACTGGAGCAGCTGAATGCTGAACTTGGCATCTCACGGCATTTATTGCTTCATTTTTATGTCTTTCCAGTTTCATTTTGGGCCAAATTTGTTCTTTTTTTTTTTTTTTTCAAGTTCCAAAGGATGTGAGCGGTGGAATTCGGGATCATGATTTGAGGCCTACACGGACTCTACCCAGTAGATCAAAATGGAGCATTTTATTGCGAAAAACATATCTTTAAGGAAAAACAAAACAAAACCATGCATCAGTGGCTTATGTACATTTTACTAATGAATATTTATTGGGCCACTCACAGGGTGTGCAGTTTCATACAAGCTACTCTGTTTAGAGAGCGGTTGTTTGGGAAAACCAGGAGGGCCTTAGGGAATGGCCTGTGGACTTGGGAGGCACCTTGATCCCTCCCAGGGGAAAGTGAGACGCCGTCCATGGATACCTGCACATGTTCAGTTTTCTTGTCTGAAAAGTTTTGTTTATTTTAGAAATAGTTACAACCTAGCCAGGTAAATATATCACCATAAATTCCATTTAACATTTTCCCTCACTGGAATCGCCTCATAAAAGACAACAAAAGCCTGCAGAAGCATCGATGAGGGAATAAGACTGTCAATTACGGTATGTGTATTTGAAAATAAAATGGCACAATTAGGTACAAGGAAAAGTCTGCATTAAAAGTTAATAAAAATCAATGCAGAAGAAAGCAAATGGCATTTGGGGGTCTAAGTCATCTTGTCTTTTAACAATAGTAAAACCTTTCTCTTTTTAAGGCTCCTTCTGTAGAGTTTGCCCGCCGAGAGCTGGAATGGTTGATGGAGAATGCAGGAGCTAGGCTTTGGCCCAGCGCACGTGGCTCAGTGGCTGAGCCTCGACCTATGAACCTGGAGGTCATGGTTCGATTCCCGTTCAGGATACATACCAGGGGTTGTGGGTTCAATCCCCAGTGGGGGGCATGCAGGAGGCAGCTGGTCAATGATTCTCTCTCATCATTGATGTTTCTCTCTCTCCCCCTCCCTTCTACACTGAAATCAATAAAAATATGTTGAAGAGGAAGAGGAGGAGGAGGAGGAGGAGGAGGGAGAGGAAGAAGAAGGAGAAGGGGAAGGAGAAGGAGGAAGAGGAGGAGGAGGAAGAGGAGGAGGAGGAGGGGGAGGAGGAAGAGGAGGAGGAGGAGGAGCTCGGCTTTGGCCAAAGTCCTCCAGTTCAGCTCCATGGGCAAAAGAGGCCTCTGCTATGCCACAGGTGCCCCCATCAGCCTTCTTCAACTTGCCAATTATTCATGTTGACCAGCAAGTACTGTTCCAACTATGAAATCGAGTAGAATTCAGAGGAAATGGAAATTTGGTAGAAAAGTGTCTGCATTGGGTAGTATTGCACTGCAAATAACAAAATGCCTTTAATAACTGGTGGCTACATCTTTGGATAGGTGACTTAAATACCCAAATGAAAAATAATAAATCTGACCTCGTTTTACAGAGCTTCCACGTTTTCATGTCTCTAAGCAGCCGCTGATTGCAAGACATGCCATCCATTTAATAACTTTCCAGGGGAAAAGAAAAGTACTACCGCATTGAATATGCATATCAATTATAAGAAACATTAATTTTAGAAATGTTAAAACATGGGGGAAATGTGCCTTTGAAGAGAGAAAACACAGCAAATGTAAATTTACACTCAGTTTGAAGAGCACTTTTGTGTTCATTACCTAATTTAATATTACCACAATTTCATAAGATAGCTATGATTATTATGATGATGATTATTTTCACTTTACAGATTTAAAAAAAAAAAAGCCAAACCTCCAAAACATTACTTAACTTGCTCAGGACCACACAGCTAGTAAACCAGCCCTCTATCCCTTTGATTCAAAATTCCATATTCTTTCTGCCACCTCATGTTACCTTTCTGTCTTAAACTAGCAGAAACGTTTCATGTAAAATCTTCTGCTGACCGCTTGTAAGGACAGATCATTTCTTTAATTTATCTTTATTGTTGAAAGTATTATAGGTGCCCTCTTTCTGTCCCCCATTGACCTCCTTCCCCCCACACTCTCCTACTGCAGATGTTTCATCACTGCTCTTAAAATTCCTGCAGGCTTGCTCAGACTGTCTTCAAACAAGTTCTATAGTCGTTGTGAGTTTCCGGTTAAGTAGAGACAGAGCCGTCCCAAAAGGCTGTTAGGCCCCCAGGGAAGATTCTGACAGCTCCCCTGGGTTTTAGAGCAGCCAGCTCCATGCTATTCGTTCAATCCTTTCTCTCCGGAGAATGGGCACCTGTTTTTGTAGATGAAAACTTAGGATTGGCTACATGAATGACCCTCGGCCTATTGTGGATGTTAACGGCTTACTACATCCTTGGCCTAGGCCATGTACAGGGCCCGCAAACTTTCACTAACTGGGTGTGCAGTCGGCTGTTTCTCCAGCATCTTATCGACCTGAGCAGGGTTTGCGAGTGGCTTTCTCTGTTCGCTAGATGCTGGAAGTGGGTTCTGCTGTGAGAGTTTGGCTCTGTCTGGATGTGACTTGGAATCCTCCTGGGAGCTTAACAAATCCAGAGTTGGAAGGACACTTGCCTGGTAGAGACGTGTTCCATGGTGGCAGCACCCAGGGCCTGGGAGTGGAAGGACATACAGCACTTGGGAAAGACACACAGTGCCTGCCAGCCAGCAGGATGGCTTCTGTGTGTCAGACAGGAGCAGGAACGTGCCTTTGTCAACGCAGTCAGCGCTACGACCTGAAAGAGAACAGACAACTTTCGAGAGAAGAAAGGACTCTCTATAGCTCATACCCTTGGACCTGCAGGAAGAGGTCCGGCGGTCACTGCTGCCCACTTCAAACAACAGGCAAATGTGATTTGCAGTCCATCCCCCCATCCTCCTGCAGAGACACTATTTTGGTGGCCATTAGTGAAAGATCCCCTAAAACTACAAGTTTAGTGGCAATGATTTCAGAATTCGGGTTTGCTGTTAGCTCTCAGGGGCTGGCTTTGAGCTTTTGGCCTAGTTTTCTTACTAAGTCACTGCCTACCATTTACAGGAGAACACTGAGGCTGAGTAAATGGTGTAGCAAAGGCAGCGGGAAGGAGGACAGAGAGATGCCAAAGGCAACGCCATGGTAAGGATGCAGTAACCAGACCCTTTGTGAGACCAGGGCCCTGCGCATGGCCTGGAGAGAAACAACCCAGAAAACGGAGACAGCTCCGTAAATGCAAGAGAAAACATGTCACTTCCTCTTTGAACAGACTTTGCAAATTAAAGGAGATACTTACAAAGCAAATAAGAAAGTTGAGTTGGTCATTTAAAAACACCCTAAGTCACCGGGCCAGCGTGTCACCCTATGAACCAGGAGGTCATGGTTCGATTCCTGGTCAGGGCACATACCCGGGTTGCGGGCTCAATCCCCAGTGTGGGGCATGCAGGAGGCAGCCGATCAATGATTCTCTCTCATCCCCTCTCTCTCTCTCTCTCTCTCTCTCTCTCTCTCTCTCTCTCTCTCTCTCTCTCCCCCCTTCTCTCTCCCTCTCCCTTCCTCTCTGAAATCAATAAAAATATATTTTTTAAAAAAACCACCCTAACTATTAAAAAAAAATCCAAAGTGGTTACTTCAGTAGAAGCCTCTTCCCCAAAAGTCACTTGGAGTGGGGCTCCCTGGGGTCACCCTGAGCCCGTCAGAGGCCAGGGAACACACAGGTGACCTCAGCAGCCCCCGTGGCCTTCGGGGACATGGATGTACTCTTCACACTGCTGTAGAAGGGGAACAGATGTCCCCCAGGCATCTTATCTCCAAAGGACCTCAGAATGTAACAGCTGCTGCAGGCTTCAGCCATGCCTTCCAGGCGCCTCCGAAAATGAGGGAAATTCCTTCCTTCCTTCACCACCCTCCCCAGTCTCCACCCACAGCGCTGAGCCTGCACACGGAGCGTGAGGACAGATCTGATCTACATAAATCAACATATTACTCATTTTCTAGCACTGCCTTTGACAGCTGTTACATGAGCACATTGTTAGAAACTGTCAAGCGGTGATACACAGTGCCTTTTACAACATATGTTGACTTTTATCTAATGTGGTTCCATAATTAGCCCCCGGGAAAGCGAATCCGGGCATCCACCTGGCTGTGTGATCTCAGTTAACCTTTGCTTTCTCCTGAGGAAGGGTGGCATGGTGGGGGGTAGAGACCCCAGCCACTGGGCCCCCAGGACTCAGAGCATCAGTAAGCCCTGAGCTGGATAGGGTAGGCCACACTTCTTACCCCTCTGCCCTCTGCCCTCTCCAGGAAAAATATGTCCAAAATCAGAGGCCGGGAGTGGGGAGGGAGGGAGGGCCAGAGAGCTGCTCAGGTTGTCAGACCCACCCAGGCCTGCAGAAGCCTTGAAATCCTTACTGAAAAGTCCCCCTGGAACCTGGGCCATTCAACGTTAAAGAACTTGAGAGCAAAAGCCCAACGTTGCTTTAAACATCTGAGGTGCTCCTCTATCTTTCTCTTTAAGACAAAGACAAAACTTGCAAACTACACATGGCAATAAAGCACATTTCCAGGCAATTTCAGAGTTCAGTGGGTCACTTAGCAAGGTGGCATGAGGGACAGAAGGTGAGTTTAGGGTAAGAGGATCTGGACTCAAAGTCCAGCTCCTTCATTTACCAACCTTCCCTGCAATTTGGCAAGCCCTCCATTTCCTCGGCCTCAAAGGAGAATAAGGGCAGCAGGTGCTGTGTCAATGTCATTCAAACCCGTTTTTCTCCATCGTCTTCCAGCACCAGGGACAGTGCCTAGATCGAGAAATATTTTTAATGACTGAATTCACACATGTAGTATTCTAATGAAGACCCAATGAGTCAATGTAGAAACATTTTGAGGTCAGAAAATCTGTGTCCAAATCTGATTTAACTTTCGATGTTTGGTTTTGGGAGCCAAGTCAGAGATAGAGTTCTGGGTATGTTGGGAGCAATGGACCAGAATAGACCTGAGAGAATCTGAAAGGCATAAACAAAACTAAAGGCCTGAGAGCTTTCTAAGTATCTATTTTAAATAGTTGAAGACAACTAGCATTCCCCACACAGACAAAACTGTGGACAAGGAAATCCCTAGAGGATATTCTTCAGAAAACACTATATTTCTATCCTGGTCCCATTAGTTACATGTCTAAGCCATTCGTGAGCATCTGTTCTGTTTTCCTCCCTCTGCAAGCATCCCCTCAGGCACTGCAATTGTGGAAACTCACAAACCATATAAGCAAGGTACCTGTGCTCAGGAATGTATTCTGCTGGTCTCGGGGTTTAGCCCTAGGGATGCACCGAAGATAGCGTGCCATCCTTGCCCTCAGGGAGCTAATGGTCCGATGGATGAGCCCTGTAAAGTGATAGTACAGTAAGGGCTGCAGTAGAAGTTCAGGGTGAAGTGGGGAGAGCAAAGACAGAATTCCAGGGAGCAGACATTCAGGGTTTGGGTAAAGATCAGAATCCAAAGTAGAAAATAAAGATGTCATAGAAAAAAATGATTGTAAGAATGATTCCTTGTTTAATAGTATTAGCTTCTATGAAAATTTCAAGTAAGGTAAAAACTGAGAATGACTTATTGCATGTACCGTTGGCCAAGATGGCACAGGGGTAGGTTCTTACACTGAGTGTGTCAAAAGCTAGAAAGGTGAATGAATATGGCCCAAGCACACCAAAAGCCAGCAAGACAATTGGATAGGAATAAAAGCTCTCCCCTCCCTATTTCTATAAGAACTGAGGGCTTGAGCAGGAAGGAGAAATGATCTTTGAGATGGGAGCCCACCATTCTCCCAGGTTGTGGCACCTGAATAAACCTGTTTTCTTTTGCACCATCACCTGTTTCACAGTTTAGCTTTTGTTGTGGCAGGCAGTAGAACCTACATTTTTGGCTACAGAGGCATGACTTGACCTATGGCTGACAGAGTATCAGTCCCCTTCTTAAAACTCTTAATCATTTCCCCCTTTTTTAGGATAAAGATAATCCATTGCAAAGACAGGTATAATTCAGCTTCTGTTTTTCTTCCTGTCCAACTTCATCTTCTCCTTCCCCCTAACTTTCACTCCCAGACACCAGGTTACTTCTCCATTCCCTTAAAATGCCATCTTGTTCCTTGCATCAAGACCTACGTGTGTGCTATGCTTGCATCATCAAAGAAAGACCTTCTTCCTGCCCCCATTCCTTCAGCCCTCATCATCTAGCCCAGTGGTCGGCAAACTCATTAGTCAACAGAGCCAAATATCAACAGTACAACGATTGAAATTTGTTTTGAGAGCCAAATTTTTTAAACTTAAACTTCTTCTAATGCCACTTCTTCTTCTTCAAAATAGACTTCTTCTTCTTCAAAATAGACTCACCCAGGCCGTGGTATTTTGTGGAAGAGCCACACTCAAGGGGCCAAAGAGTCGCATGTGGCTCACAAGCCACAGTTTGCCAACCACGGATCTAGCCAATCATCTGTCAGGTATTGATTAAACATCACTTTATCTGAGCAGAGGGTCTGCCTAAATCTGTGTCAAATGCATTGCTCCTTCTTTATGCCAAATGCACTTACAAATATCTCTTCAACATGTGTTAGAAGTCTGAGCTCCCTATGTTCAAGGTAATTTCTGTCTTGTTTGTCACTATTATCCCTAGGGTGTAGATTATTAAATGAGCTAAAAGTGATTAAAGAACAAATGAAGGAATGAACGAATGATATGACTGACTTGGCTTGTAGAAACTCAGAACTTTAGATTAGAAACAACCTCAGAAGTCACCTAATCTTCCTCCTACCACATGTTCGCATAATACATGTCAAAGCATTTTCCAAACTTTGCACCTGTCCGCCTGGCTCAGCAGTAAACTTCTCACGGACAAGGACAGCAGCTTATTCATCCTGGAATCTCCTTCCCCTGTAGGACCACTAACTAGAGAGCTCCAAGAGGATCATTATCTCCAGCCACAAACTAGAAACTATGTGGTCCAAAGCCAGTGAGGAACATACCTAAAGGGGTGCATTCCAACAGCTCCAACTGCAAATGGACTTGACCTGGCTTTTCCTGCTCAGTGTCCTCACTCGCATGGCTTCATTGAGAGTCACTCAAAACTCATTGCCAACCCTGCCCTGCCTGTCCTTCTCTAGAATCCAAGATTTACACTTTATAATTTTTATAATTTCATTTTCTTCCAAGGATCCCCTGTCCAGATGTCACACTGTGCCTCTGTCACTGGCTGAATGCCTAGCAAAGCCCTAGGCTTCTCCTTGGCACTGTGATCTCTACTGCGATCTCTAGTGTAGGGAACGAGCAAGGAGCCAAGACACTCTCTCTCTCTCTCTCTCTCTCTCTCTCTCTCTCTCTCTCTCTCTCTCTCTCTCTCTCACACACACACACACACACACACACACACACACACGCGCACACACACACACACACACACACACACACACATTATAAGCCCCAGATATGAGTTTACTTCGTTTCTCCATCTTTAGGGCAGCCTCCAGCTTTACCGTCTCCACTCTTGGCAGCAGCCTTTGCCTTTAGGAGAAAGACAAGCAACTTTGGAGTGATATGGAAATCACACCCCAAACATTTGCAAGCCTTACAGGACTTGGAGCTGGTCCCACACTGAATTCAATCAGCCCATTTTCACCCCCCACACTTGCTGCTTCCAGCTGAGACTCATCTCATACAGTGGAGCCCAGTGAATGCGGTGCACCTGATAAAGCCCAAGAGGTCCCAGCCCCACAGAAAGGCCCGAGAGAAAGGAGGCGTGGGGGAAGGGAAGGGAATCGAGCCAGGCTTCGGACAGCTGCCATACTGAGCCTGCCTTCACCAGAGGCTCCGCCTGCTCTGAGAAGGACCTGCGGCTAAAACGCGAATTGACACAGCAGGAAAGTGATCCTGCTGGCCTGTTGGACCCAGTTCCTGAGCTTTGGCGATTGAAAATCTTTAGCCTCTCAGGACTCTGGCTCAGAAAGCCCTAAATCCCCCCGTCCTGTCAAATTAATAAATGATATTTGCAAGTGGATATTGGGATACTGTTATTCCTCCCCCTCTCTTGTCCATAGAAACCTCACTGTAAAGGATTTGCTGGCTTCGATCCTCTGATGAGACAGTGAAATTTCAAAGGAGCCGTAAAGAGAGGCTGAGGAAAGCCTTCGGCACACAGCCCCGTGTGCTCTGAACACAGAACAGTGATATGCAGTGTGCGTCTCCCCCAGCGAGAGGAAGCTGTAGGGGATGAGTGAGGGGAGGGCCAATCAGAAGCAGCAGAGACTGACCAAATGAGCGTAGGGCAAATGTTGGACCTAATTCCAGAGGACAGAATGTGAAGTGCTTGCCCTAATCCTTCTCAGTATTGATGGTTAAACAATATTCTCTCCGGTTGTCACACGTCACAAACTCTTGACAGCCATCGGTACATGCTAACCCAGGATTGCTTTAGCAAAGCCCCTACCAAATCCTGTTCTATCAACAGAAGTATCAAGCTATTTAGAGGGTTTGGATCCCCTTAAGTGATGCCTCGCTCATGGCCAGGTCACAGCCTAACAGTCTAAGGAAAGGAAGTTCAGGGGGAGCAGAAACCTGAAGGAAGGAAACCCCTCCCTCCGCCTCTCGCGTGCTGGTCAGCTGCCCTGCCCACAGGCTCAGCACTCCCTCTCCGGAGCTGCCTGTGCACTCTCAGGATGGAGACATTTCCCAAACCCAGGGCCCATGCAGACTGCTGGGGTCAAGTTCATTTCCTGCCCGCAGTCTGCTTCACCCTTAGGGCCACTGCTCCTGCGCTAACCCGAGGATGCCACTGACGTTGGGCTAACATTCCAGCAGGGGGCATCGCTGCAAGGATGATGATGAAAACAAGCCATAAAAGGAAAATTTCATCAGCATTTTCAAAATGGGAGGTCCCACCAGCGGCACTGTACTTGGAGCTGGGACGATTCCATTTTGGCAAACATCCTCATGGTCGGAAGCAGAGAGAGGACCCATGTCCTTCCGGTTGGTCAGCACCTCCGGACACCGGCCAGGAGAGGGTGTTTCTCACATCCCGGTCTCCCCACTGCTGTGAGGACTGCGCTGCTGTTGCAATGTGATTGCCAGAGTTCTGAAGCATCATGCCTCTAAGAGGCAAGTAGGAAGGAAGAGGGACATCCCTGGGGCCAAAGACAATCATCTTTGCTTTGGAAAATGTGACAAATCCAAGTCAACTGGCTCCTGGGATGTGGCCAGGCCAGACAGAACAAGGCTGGGACAGAAGCTAAAGAATTCAGTAAGTCCCAAAGGGTAAAAGCCTGCCTTCACATCTGGCACCGATTGGGTAGAACTTCCAGGGTCAGAAGCTGAGGGTATAAAAATTTAAATGCCAAAAACACAAGAAAGTTTTAAAATGACCTATACTGCCTCCCTCTTCCTGAGAGAAACACTGTCTGTAGGTTGGTGTATGCTCTATATTCCTTATGTGTGTATATCTAAACTAGAGGCCCGGTGCATGAAATCTGTGCATGGGTAGGGTCCCTAGGCCTGGCTGGCAATCAGGGCTGATCAGGACCTTCTGGCTGCCAGCCGGGGCTTTCCTTACCCAGCTGCTGGCTGCCAGCCAGGGCCTTCTTTCGTTCTGTGCCACCCCTTGGTGGTCAGTGCACATCATAGCAAGCAATTGAACTCCCGGTCTCCCGGTTGAACTCCCAAGGGGACACTTTGCATATTAGCCTTTTATATATATAGATAGTGCCACAAGTCCAAGATTATAATGGACAGTCTATTTTGTAACCTGCTCTCTCTACCTGAAATACCATGAAGATGCTTTTACGTTGCTTCTGTCTCAGTCAAAAGTTGTTTACTATGAATGGAACCCACTCAAACTAAATGCAGTCACAGAGAATTCATCACATGAATCAGGAACCCCTCCTAGAGCTTTGAGGAGGACAGCAGGGACAGGAGGGACCAGCACCTGTGCAGGGTGCCATCCTCACCCTCTCTACACTGTCCTCTCTCTGTAGCCAGTCCCCTGCTTCTGTGCACAGCGGTGACCCATGGTGACCAGCGGCTGCCCTGCTGGGCCTTTGTCGTCCACAATGTATAATGCTAACTTACTAAACTCCCAAGCCAAATGCCCAAGGCAGGCGAGCTGGCTGACTTTGTATACCCCTGAGGTCATCAGCCCGGCTGGAGAGAGTGGGAGAGGTAGGAAATTGACCTGCCCATCCACTAGGACAGTGGTCAGCAAACTCATTAGTCAACAGAGGCAAATATCAACAGTACAATGTTTGAAATTTCTTTTGAGAGCCAAATTTTTTAAACTTAAACTTCTTCTAACGCCACTTCTTCAAAATAAACTTGCCCAGGCTGTGGTATTTTGTGGAAGAGCCACACTCAAGGGGCCAAAGAGCCTCATGTGGCTCGCGAGCCACAGTTTGCTGACCACTGAGCTAGGAAAATGGACTTACCTACAAGTGCCATTTACTGTCTCTTCTTCAGAAAGGATGCCATGAAAATAGCCTGTGTTCATCAGGGTAGACTAACTGCTTCCTTGCTCACATCCCCATCCGCTGTGGACCAGTGGGGATGGTGCGACTGAGGGCAAGAGGGCACTGCTGCTGATGGTCATTCAGAGAACCTGGCTCCTTCCGTCTGTGGCTCCCTCACACTACAGGGCATCGGAGTCCTTGAACGGCCCTGCTAAGATAGAGGTGCAGGCCCGTGTGTCCTACAAGTGACCTTTGTAGATGTAGCCCTGGAGGGAAAAAATGACTGTGTGGCGATCCCAGTGTCACTGTTCTTTCCCCTTTTGTCTTTCACAGCCCCACTTCCCTTCAAGGCTGTCAGTGTCCCTACTCCCTTAAATAACTCCCCGCAAGAAAGGATCTGGAAATTATTCCAATTGATATAATGATTATGGATGCGATGGATGACAACTTAAAGCACTACACGTTTTTACACACGCCCAAGGAAGGTGGGCCCCTTTAACATAAATATATGACTTAAGCAAAAAAAAAATTAAAAAGTGTGGCATTTCAGGCAGTTGGTGAGGTGAGAGTAGGATTATTGGGCTTCCTGTGTTTTCTCAGGCTGCCTTCAATAAGCAATGTGCTACCAGCCCAGCCCAATCATGAAAACACACAACTTGGGGTAAGGAGAAGGAGGGCTGGAAAGAGACATAAAAATTGAAGATAAGCGAAGAACTGGGTAACATTCTGGCTACCGTATGGGAGATGCGCCCTGTGTGGTTAAAAGTGTGCTTTCCAGTTCCTGGTAGGAAGACCGCAGAAAGCAGCAGGTGGCAGCAGGTGGGTAAGCTGGCACGGTGGTCAGGTTGCAATTCCCACCCACAGAGTCCAGTCCAAGCACGCAGCCCACCCAGCCGCCCAGCCCCTGGCCGGGCCTCCGCTGCTCCTGCTGGAGCCACAGCTCCGCAGCTTCCTGTTCTCCATCCGGGCATCTGCCAGGCTTCTTCTCTTTGTCAGGCCCCACTCTCAGGGCCCGGCCCGCCCAGCAGCCCCAGCCATCCCCACCAAAGGGGGCAAATGGAACAGCAGGAAGAGCTTCCCAAGTCCTAGGTCGTGGGATGCTCTCCCAAAGGCTTCTCCAGATCTTCTGGGAAATTCCTGACACAAGCCCAATGGGGATTCCCTGTGATGAGCCGTAAAAATCCATTAGCATAATTAGATCAGACACACTATGATGTCATTACACTCTCCTCCTCTGTCAGCTCCCCCCATTAATAAGCGCGCTCTAGAATTACAGCTGCCTGGTCCTGTCTCCCTGGGCCTGAATTAGCTCCTGTGTGCAGAGGGATGGGAGAGAGCAGGATGGTGACTTCTCACTGACTTCCCAGGGTCTCTGCACCCCCTCTTTCTGCACCTGCACATCCCAGCCCTGCTGGGCCTCAAGGGGCAGCCTGCCTGGCACCAGCTCTCCTGCCCACTGGGATGAGAACCCCCACGGATCTCCCGGGAGAGGCCATGGAAAGACCTGGCAGAGGCCCGAGGAGAATGGGCCTAGCCAGCATCAGGAGAGGGAGTGGGGTAGCAAGCGCCATGGCACGCAGAATCCAGAGACCTGAGCCATGGCACGGTAACTGTGGAGACGGACTTCTGGCTAAACCACGGACCTCAGACTCAGGAAAAGTTAGAACCAAAGGAACTTCAGGCACCATCTAGTTTCCTTTGTTCAAAGAAAATTATAGATGGGCCTCTGTTACTCAAAGCCCATTTCAATGTCAACTCGTCGGTGCCCCAAACGTCAGGGCTCTCTCTCTTCAAACACCCGACCAAGAACATTCTTCATGCGTGGGCGCTCTCAGCAGGGGGACGGGAGTGAAGGTGGAAGGTGCCTTCTCCAGGCCAAGCTTCTGAGATGCATCCATGTCCCACCCCCCACCCCACCCCTTGCTGGATTCCCTCTTCCTCCCTCTAGTCCAACAGGCAGCAGCCCTTCCCAAATCAAAGAGCTCTGATGGGAAGGCTTGAGTTCCTGCGGCACCGTGGCTTGGGGCGCCATCTGCTGCCCAGAAATGATCGGGCTGTCACGTGAGCAACAAGCAGACTTCTATTGTACGAAGCCCTGACATTGCGAGCAGCTCGTGCGATTTTCCCTAATATCGCTGCAACCCAACCACAGCTGGGAACAGCAAGAGCTCCGCTGCCGGGAGACAGCATCCAGCAAAGGGCCAGGAGATGATCCCTGGGTTAGGGTTTCAGTCCAGCATCAGCTCTGCCATAACCAGCCCTGTGGCCCCAGCAGTCACGGGACTTCCCCTAAGAAAGCAGGGGCTGCTCTGCCCTGACCGGTTTGGCTCAGTGGATAGAGCGTCGGCCTGCGGACTGAAGGGTCCCAGGTTCGATTCCGGTCAAGGGCACGTGCCTTGGTTGTGGGCACATCCCCAGTAGGGGGTGTGCAGGAGGCAGCTGATCGATGTCTCTCTCTCATCGATGTTTCTGACTCTCTATCCCTCTCCCTTCCTCTTTGCAAAAAATCAATAAAATATATTTTAAAAATAAAAAGAAAAGAAAGCAGGGCTGCTCCGGGAAGCACGCCACACCTCGGGGGCTCTGAGCAGCACCTCCTGACTAAGCAGCTGGGGCTTCCACCACACAGAACCGCCTCCCCTTCACCTGCTGGTAGCTGTGGCTCCCAGGTAGGACTTCTGTCTGCAGAAATGAGCCCCTTTGGAGGGAGCTGCTAAGCAGAAAGGTCGAAGCCCCTGCTCCCAGGGAACCTCTGAGGACCTTGATTTCTGCCCCGACCACTGCAATGCTTTCCTCTCTCTCGAGCACCCACACGTGCTTCTCAGTCAGTCTCAGCTCAGAGCCGGAGTGCAAATGTGGCTTCTCTGGGAACCGGTGGGAGCCTGTCCCTGCCCATCACCCTAAGCCTGTCTCTCGGGGACTCTGGGGACTCAGGCATGGAGACAGCAAAGACTAACATGCACAGAGGCCAGGGACAGAGGGGACAGGCCTCCTCCTGGGCCTTCAGTGCATTGCTCCATTGAACCCTCACAGCAGCCCCGTGAGACAGACATGATTCCCCTCTGTGCGGGTAACGGAACCGAGGCTCGGTGAGACACACAACTCGCCGGAGGTCGCAGCGCTGAGTGTGACCCCAGAGAGTCCAACCCAGATCATCCGATTCCAGAGCCTTTGACTCCAACCCTGGCCACGCCCACTGTGCTCTTCCGTGGTCAAGTGGGGAGAACCAGTGTCTTCTCTCTGCCCCCTTCCCACATTGCCCATGGCCCCGAAAACAGGGACGAGCTCCCCTTACCCATTGCTGGGGAGGCGAGGCCCCGGGCAGGGTAAGGATGGCTCTGGGCGCTGGGGAGGGCCCTCCCCAGGGCTCCTTCCTCTCCTGGCCACCCTGCAGGCGGAATGCAGGCCACCCTTCTGTCTTCCGCCCTCCCCACCCTCTGAGGAAGGCTGAGCAGCTCTTCTCACTTCAATTCCACAAATAGCCCTAGCCGGTTTGGCTCAGTGGATAGAGCATCGGCCTGCGGACTGAAGGGCGCCGGGTTCCATTCTGGTCAAGGGCACATGCCTGGGTTGCAGGCTCAACCCCCAAGAGGGGGCGTGCAGGAGGCAGCCCATCAATGAGTCTCTCTCATCATTGATGTTTCTCTTTCTCTCTCTCTCTCTCTCTCTCTCTCTCTCTCTCTCTCTCTCTCTCTCTCCCTCCCTCCCTCCCTCTCCCTTCCTCTCTGAAATCAATAAAAATATAATAAAAAATTAAAGTATATAAAAATTCCATAAATATTCACTATGATGTAAAGTATATGTGCATAGCAGGTTGGGGGGGGGGTCAATGGGGGAAAAGGGGGACATCTATAATACTTTCAACAATAATGATACATTTTTTAAAAATAAAGTCTATATACATAGTTTTACATCCTGGTATGAAGCCATTTCAAATAGACCCAAGGAATTCAGGCAAACCACCCTCTGTGATCCTTGCTTGCTTTTATTTCTCTCTCTTGTTTTTTTCCCTTCCCTTCTTTGTGTTTTTTTCTCTTTTCCTTTCTTCTTTTCTCCTTTCTTTCCACTTTTTGCCAGCTTACGTCCCATCTGATATCAGTTTATCTAAGGCAGTGGTTCTCAACCTTTTTAATGCCGCGACCCTTTAATACAGTTCCTCATGTTGTGGTGACCCCCAACCACTAAAATTATTTTCGCAACAGGCTGAGAACCGCTAGCAGGATTACCTACAACCACCGGAAAACACAGATATTTACATTATGATTCATTAACAGTAGCAAAATTACAGTTATGAAGTAGCAATGAAAATAATTTTATGGTTGGGGGTCACCACAACACGAGGAACTATATTAAAGGGTCATGGCATTAGAAAGGTTGAGAACCACTGATCTAATGTGAGGGAGGCTAATTAAAATGGTAACTTTCCTAGCTAAAGAGAACAAAAACCATGTCAAAGCCAAATCACATCACCCACACCCTGTTCTCCTACAAAAGCAGTTACAAACCAAGATTAAACTGGGAAGGGGAACCCTGGTCCCCATGGAGAGCATCGCGGACTTATCTGAGCATCACAGCTATGGGACAAGCACGGGCCAGCCGTCATTCTCCCCATTCAGTGGATGAGGAAACTGAGTCTCAAATGTACAACATGAATTTCTTCAGAGAGTGAGACTTAGGCAGGGGAAGGGGGAGATTTCCTGAGGACCTGCTGGGTCCCAAGCTCTCGGAGGCAGGTCTTGGTGACGGTAACGCCGGCCTGGAACCCAGCAGCCCAGCTCCTGGCAGCAGGACCTTCCTCAGCAGGAAAGCTGGCCCAGCCCCCACTCCTTCCTGCCTTCTCTCCTTAACCCCTCCCCCAACCTTCCCATTTTGTGGACAGAAAGTGAAATGTGAAACTTCCATTTTTCACAATTTCAAAAAAGGCCCAATCTGGTTTCCTTCCCATTTTACAGATGGAAAAAATGGTGACACAGAAAGTAAGTGGATTTTTCCTAAGATTCTTCCCCTGGGGGGCGGGGGGGGGGGGGAGGGAGGGGTGTCATCATCTTGAAAAGACATTCCATTTGCCATTTGCCTCCATATGTTCAGGCAAACTCCCCTCCCCCCACCCCCCTCCCCTGCATACAGACTGCGCCCTCTCTCCATCCCCCCAACTCCTCCTCTGCACACCACATGTCAACACGCAGCTTCCTCCAAAGTCTGCAGGAAGATCAGAGAGTTAGAGTAGCAAAACCCTTGGACACGTCGTTCGTGTGAGTGGCAGGGGGTGACAGAGGATGAACTTCAGTTTGGGGCCAGAGACTGACCTCGGCAATGAGCCTGGGCTGGCCTCTTACTGTCTGAGATGGGAAAGGAGGGGGTGAAGGGAGAAAAGCCCGCCAGGGAGAGCGCTGTCCACTCCCGCCAGGCCCAGTCTCCAGAGCAACAGAGACAGACTGGGAGTTCAATTTCTGTTTGCCCGAGCCAGGGAGAAAATCTAATTAAATATGGTGTCTACGTTTGGAGAAGCCGAGATGGGGCTGGAATATAAAGCGTGTCAGCTCCCCACAGATCACAGGGCAATATTAATAAACCCACAGAAAGGGACAGCAGGATCCCTGGGTGGTATTGATAAAAGGCAAAGACAAAGCCGGCTGGGCGCTCGGCTTGGCGGTGCTGATGCAAGCCCAGGGGGACGCCTCCCCTCTGGGGCGCCGGAGAGGCTGGTCCCTCCTTTGCCTCCTCCTCTCCCCTCGTCGCTGGGACTCGGTCTCACTTCTGCTCCCCACGAGCATGAGGAGCTTGGCTGAGAAGGACCGAGCCAGGACAGGGAATGAAGAACGCGTGGGAAGAACGACCGAGTCTCCGTTCAGCAGAGAACGTTTGGTCGCAAGAAACAATCAAGGCTACACACTCCTTTCTCTGCAGTCCCGCCTCTGAGAAGGGGCACGCCGGCTCCACTAGAGGAAAGGGGAAGTCTTCTTTTTAAATATATTTGTATTGATTTCAGAGAGGAAGGGAGAGGGAGAGAGAGCTAGAAACATCAATGATGAGAGAGGCTCATTGATTGGCTGCCTCCTGCACATCCCCACCACGACCTCCTGGTTCACAGGAGGCTCAACCACTGCACCGCACTGGCCGGGCGGGACTTCCCTTTTCAAAGAACACAAGAACTCCTTAAAAGTGCCCGAGGGGGGACCAAGGGGCCTGGGGTGAAATTCCTAGAGATGACTTGCTACTGCTTCCTGGCTCCCCTAACTGCCTAAGAACTGTTCCTGGCAGGGCTGGGGTTGGGGGGAGGGGGAGCAATTCTTTTTTATTTTTTAATATATATTTATTATATCAGAGAGGAAGGGAGAGGGAGAGAGAGATAGAAATATCCATGATGAGAGAGAACCATTGATCGGCTGCCTCCTGCACACCCCACACTGGGGATCAAGCCCGCAACCCAGGCATGTGCCCTTGACCGGGAATCCAACCCTGACCTCCTGGTTCATAGGTCGATACTCAACCACCGCACCACACTGGCCGGGCTGGAAGGCTTCTTGATGAGCAGAAGCACCACCCCCCTCACCCTCTCCACCGGGTACTGTGATCCTTCTCAATGGCCACTGTCCCGGTTAGAGGGAGGCTCGATCTCAGCTGAACTCTGCTGTCCTCCAGCCTCTGTACTTAACGGCCATCAGCTGGTGTGCTATGGCTTTGCCTTATTTTCCTAAGCTTTGTGTGTTACAGCGAGCATCTGCCTAGAGCATTTCTAGCAATTTTTATTATGTATTCGTCTGTGCTCTGGTGCTGCGCTGTTTTCCAGGGACTGTGTGTGATCATAACAACAGTTGTCCCTCGAAGGAAGCCCATTTCCACCCATCCACGCAAACTTGAAATCTAGACCTTGAGTCCTGGCCAGTGTGGTTCAGTTGGTTGGAGCATCGTCCTGCACACTGAAGGGTCATGGGTTCAATTCCCAGTCAGGGCACATACCCAGGTTGTGGGTTCCAGTCAGGGAGCTTACAGGAGGCAACCGATGGATGTTTCTCTCTCTCTCTCTCTCTCTCTCTCTCTCTCTCTCTCTCTCTCTCCCTTCCTCTCTAAAATCAATTTTTAAAAAGAAACTGGTAAAATCATTTTCCTTTAAATAAGCAAATAAACAACCTATACCTTGACTTCCCTGCCCCACCTCTCCACATCCGAGCTCCACAAACACCTACCATCCTGGTCTTGGCAACTGAATTTAGAATCAGAAGGTGTTGCTTGCGAGCCGGCCTCCAGCCCTTAGCTGTGTATGTTGACCTCTGACTTCTCTGAGCCTCATTTTCATTCTCTGATAAATGGGAATGATCATGATTCAACCACTCTGATGGGGTCCAGAGACCGAGATGATCCATGAGCCAGTGCTCTCGAAGCTCCGAGACGGCTATCTGGCCGCCAGCCTGAAGAAATGGGGTGCACTCCGCAATCAGGAGCGAGCCTAATTACTGTAATAGCAGCTTGCATCTGATTTGTGTATCAGAGTGCCAAGCAGCCCTTATCAAACACTCGATTTGATCTTGACAATATTTTATGAGGTTTGTCAGCATAGCTATTACTGTCTTCGTTTGATGGATGAGAAAACGGGATCACAGAGACGCCCAGAGATCTTTGCAGAGGCAACACTGGGTTATGTCATTCTGCAACTTTTACCTCAGGAGAAAGGCGGACTAGAATGGCAATCAGAGCCAAACACCCATCTAACCTGACCTGGAACATCCTGGCTGGCTTCCGCCTGGGCCATACGCCCTCACTCTGCACCCTCGCTGTGTCCAAGGTACCCCATACCCAGCTGCCCTCACCACCTCCTGGGTGAAAAAGACGACTCTAAGCCTCCGTTCTCTTTATCATCACTCATCATGTTCACATAACTTCCCGATGAACTTGGACCCTCCCCAGTGGACATCATTCATTTATTTATGAGTACCTGCTATGTGCCAGGCACCGGGCCGGCTGCTGGAGAGGCAGCTGTGAACGAGGTACGCACCATCCTTGTCCCCGTGGGATACACTTAGGTTGTACTTTACCGTTCGCAGAGCACGGCTTGAGTCTCTCACTTCATCTCCAGCCACCCTATTGGAGAGAGTGAGAGAGCAGGAATCAATATTTATACGTGTATATTTTTTTATTTTTTTATTTTTTAATGATTCTCAGAGAAATTAAGCCACTTGCCCTTGATTACACATTTTAGGAAGTAATAGAGCTGGGACTTCAAGTTTGATGTTCCTTCTGCCCTAGGAAAGCTTAAATTCTTAATAAGTAGAATTCACACCGACCATGATACAAAGAGGACACCTACAGTCAGAGATATCCCACAGTAATGGATGAAGCCGTCTCTCCTGCGGCCACTCATTCGTGTCCCGGGAGCACTTTGGGGTGACCTAGGGTTAGAGGAATAGGAGAAAGCTGGGCTCGAACTCAGAGAACCACAGCCTAAGAACAAAATTGAAACAGACTCATAGACACAAAGAACATGCTAATGGTTGCCAGAGGGGATGGAGGCTGGAGGACTGGGGGAAAGAGATGAAGGGAGTGAGAAGTACAGATTGGTAGTTACAAAAGGGATGTAAAACACAGCATAGGGGATATAGTCGGTAATATTGAAATAATTCTGCAGTGTCAGGTGGAGAATATCAGGGGGGACACTTTGTAAACTCTATGATCATCTAACCACTATGCTGCAAACCTGAAACAACACAAAATAATATTGAATGTAAAAAATAAAAGAATATAATCTTGTCATTTGCAACAACATGGATGGACCTAGAAGGTATTATGCTAAGTGAAATAAGTCAGGCAGAGAAAGACAAATATTGTATGATTTTACATATATGTAGAATCTTTAAAAAAAAAAAAAAGATTTACAGAAACAGGGACTATAGGAATGGTTACCAGAGGGGAAGGGGCAGGTGGGTGGGTGGAAAAGGTGAAGGGAATGTAGTCCTTAATATTGGGGTAAGTTTACATGGTGCCAGATGGTTCCTGAAATTAGTGAGGGATAAAAAATGTCATATCACCATAGTGTATGCCTGAAATTAATATAACTCTATAATATTGTGCACCACCTATACTTAAATAAAATGGCAATCATGCACAAGAAAATCTCCGTCTTTATTAGGTACCCTGGTAGTCTGGTGGGATTCTGTTGCCCACTGAAGTTGGAGAAGTCCTGCTTTATGCCCAGCTGTGCACAAATTGGACACAACTTAGGCCCCAAAAGGGAATCTGAAGCCCTAGGCCTGATCCACAGTGCTGCCCTTTCCCTTATCCACAGCCCCCCACCCTTCTACACCTTGTTACGGGCATCCCAGAAGCCCCGAGGTGTGAAGGCAAGGGTACTTGGTGGAATGCCAAGGGGACTTCACGCCCCCAGCCTCCGTCTGAAGCCACAGAGAGCAAGGTACGCCTCCCTCCAAAACAAAGGCCCACTGTCCGTGGCTTGCTCCCAAGCCGAGGAGCCCTGAGTGGGAAGGGAAATTGCCCACCCCCTCCAGGAGTCCGTGGCTGGTGGCTGGCGTGCTGGGAGCAGGGCGGAAATACCTGAGAAATAAGTAGATTGGGGTTGAATGAGGAAGGACCGGCATCTAGGGACCAGCAGCCGGCAATACTGGATCAACAGCACCATCTGCTGGCCGCAAGATGCCACATCACACCGCCACCTGGTCCCGGCCTGCAGAGCTGGGGGCCTCTCCCCGGACCCCAAGAAAGCTTGAGGCCCGAGGAAGCAATGCCTTCCCCCAGTTGGCACGCAGACCCAGAGAAACCCTCCCCAGACGGCTTCAAAAGGGCATGTCTCAGAGGTCGCAAAGTTAGGACTCTGGTTCTTAGGCAAATGTCACCCACCTTGAAGAGGTACAGACCCTGATCTGATGAAGCATGATTCTGACACACACTCTCACACACTGGCTCCCACCTAGACGCCCGATGGTTTTATCTGAAGTACATGTTGGTCTGTGGTCCCCAGCATCTTTAGATGCACCAGCATCTTTTGCCTCCCAGCGTCAGCTCCCAGAGGGGGATCCCTGAGCATCCTGTATGCGGTGGCTAAGTCACCAGCTGCCACCGCAAAGGGCTGATGGGAGTATTTTCTGAATATGAAGAATAATAGCCGCCTGGCCAGCGTGGCTCAGTAGTTGAGCGTCAACCTATGAACCGGGAGGTCACAGTTCAATTCCCGGTCAGGGCACGTGTCCGGGCTGTGGCTCGATCCCCACTGTGGGGTGTGCAGGAGGCAGCTAATCAGTGATTCTCTCTCATCATTGGTGTTTCTATCTCTCTCCCTCTCCCTTCCTCTCTGAAATCAATACAAATATATTAAAGAAAAAAAAAAAGAGAAAAGAATCGCCAACAACCATCTCATCAGAAAGGGGTTGTGCTGGGACAGTGCCTCTTCCTGGCATTATCATCCCCACAGGCACCATGCTGTGGGCGATGCTCTGCCAGGTGCCAGGCACACGGGCACATTTTACAGGGGTCCTCTCCCTTGATCCTCCTGAGGACCCCCAGGAACCCGAGTCACAGGCTGGTTAAGCAACTCGCTCAAGGTCACACAGCCCCTTGCTCAAGGTCACACAACCATCAAATGGTGAGCCAGGATTCTAGCCCCAGCAACCTAACACCAGGAGCCTCGTGTTCCCGTTGTGCTCCACGCATCCCAGGAAAAGCACCCACCTGTGTGCGTTTCCTAAGAGCCTCCTTCTTGGGGACAGTACAGCCATCACATACAGTTTATCAGGGAGCCCCCAGGCGCCCCACTTATAAGGTGGGAACCGATGCCTGCTGGCCTCCAGGGAATGGGCTCACATCAGACCCTTCCTCGCACACGGATGCCTTCATTTGTGGGACCTCCCAGCCCACCCACCAAGAGACGCCTTGTGGGGGGCACCGGAAATGAGAGATGTGAGAAGGCACAGCGCCCCGAGCTGAGGTGCGCACTGGGAAAATGGAGACGCCAACCCTGGAGGCCGGACTGGCACCTGGGACCCGGCAGGGTCCTTCCTTTCCTGAGTCCCCACCAGCACCTGTGTCAGGCACTGCACGGGGGCCGCGAGGGCGCGCACCCCCTTTGGGGGCGCACCCCTAAAGGTGGAGACCTCGGCAGACGGAAGTGTGTGAGCAACCACAGTCGTGGTTGTGCCAAGGAGGGCTCTAAGGAAAGCTGTGGGTGTGGACCGCCTGCTGACCTGCCCCTCTTCGCTCTCTTCCCCTCCGCCCCCCCCCCCCCCGCAGTGACCCCGGGAGTAGGGGTCCCCAGTGCACCCTCCTGCGGTGCTCCGGGGCTCCAGGTCCCCCAGCCCTGGGACTCCGAGAAGAAGGGGGGGGGGTGCAAAGCAGGAGTGAAGGAGCGAGCGGCGAGGAGGGGGGTGACCAGGGAGAAGGGGAGAGGCCAGGGTGAGGGGCGAGGCGGGGCTGGGACTGGGCGGGGCCGAGGGAGGGGTCAAGGCCGGGGAAGGAGCCTTGGCCGGGCCTCCCAAGTAATCGGAAAGGGAGTCGGACACCGGGGGGCTCGGGACGCGGGCGGGGGCGGGGGTGGGGGGGTCTCCTGGTCAGCTCCCGCGCCGCTGAAAAGCCGCCGAAGCAGCCGGGTGGGTGGGTGAGGGGTCCCCAAGGGCACACGTTCAACCTACAGGCTGGGCCGCAGAGACCTCAGGGAGATGATGCCAAACCGAAACAGCCATCCCGGGGTGCGGGCACTGCGCGGTCAGCGCCCTCTGGTAAGTCCCCCGAGAGGGGCCTGGGCGGGCCAGGTGCCACCTGTGTCCAGGCCCCAGCTCTGCCCTCCACTGCGCGCCCCTTACCCGCAGCCCGTGCAGCAGCCGGTGTGGAGCCTCAGAGATTGACAGGCGCCCCTGGGAGCCCAGGTCCCGCCCTCTCCTCCCCACCCCCACCCCCAGCCACCTGGCGCCGGCAGCGCTCCTGCCAGGAGTCGCCCCATCTCCCACCCTTGCCCTCTGTCCGGAGCCCTCGGCATTCTAATAACAGCCAGCCCGTGTTTCACCTACAGGTTTGGCTGGGCGCCTAGCATCCTCCTCTGGAGATGGACCAGCACCCCCTGACACCCCCCCCCCCCCACACACACACACACACACACACCTCTCCATGGACACCCCAGGGCGCTGGCTGGGTCTCCCGCCACACTGGGTGCTGTTCATTAGAGCAGGTGATGTTAGTCCCCAACGGGCACCTCACTCTGCAGCCACAGCCTCGGGAGTGTCCTATCCCCCTGGTGTCCCCAGGCCCTTTGTGGCTACTGAGGGGTGATCTATGCATCCACACCAGAGGCAGAGGCTGGGTCAAGGTCGCTGGCTCTGTCCAGAATGAACGACTTTTCCTTTAGGCAATGGTGCACCCCTAAATGAGAAGGGGCCTTCCCCCTCCCCCACACCACCACCACCAACACGTCCCAGGTGAAACTTCTAGAGGCTCATCAGCCTGGACCTGCTCCCACGCCCACCCCCATCTCCCGCACCCCACCCCCTCGAGGGGAGATCCGTGACCCACAAACCCTTTATTAGCTCTTTCTGCTCCATTTAACTACACAAATGGCTTGGTCACAGCTGACTGGTCCCAAATTTGCCAGTGATTTTCTTGTAATTTACCGTGGCTCGGTCCCCTGTAATACAGGTAGAGGAGGCATGTTTGTTCCCGAATCCCCTCCCGGGGTTAATCGTGCGCAGAACAAAACTCCATTTGAGCCACTTAATGATTTCATTTCCTCCCTAAGTTTTGAAGGAGCAGTGGCCCTAAGACGAAAGCAGGTCCCCCCCCAAAACAACAACAACAAAAAACCTCCATGTGTTTGTGGGAGACAGGCTGAGCTTCTGTGCTCCTTAACTGTTCCTCCCAGGTCGGAGCAGAAAACGCCAGGTCTTTGCTTCCTGGGCTCTCCCTCTGGGCAAGTACCTGAAGCTGGGTCCCGTGCACCTCTCAGGCTCGGCTCCTTCCCTCCGGGCCCTCCAGCCAGGTTTCCTGCGGTTATTTTGCACCCACCTTTATCACCCGGCCTGTGCGCTCACCTGGACGAGCCCCACCTGTGCCCTTCTCGACCTCCTCTCCTGCTGTTCTCCCCACCACACCCTACATCCTTCCTGTGGGGTTCCCATATCCTGGGAGACCCCTCCTTTACTGCCAGAGCCTGGGGAAGCCTCTGCCTAAATGTCACCTCCGCTGGGAAGTCTTCGAGTTTTCTCTGGAGCAGAGAAAACCACACCCCCTCTCTGCGCTGCCATCTATACTCTTTAGGTTTGTTTTCACACCACGTTTTACTCTTTGCTGGCCTGTCCGCCCGCCCCTCTTCCACCCTGAGCTCCTTGAGGGTGTGGCCGAAGACGCACCCGCTACCCCTGTGACCCAGCACATTGCTGGGTGCAAATGCTCACTCTGTTCTATTTGAATGAATAGCTCAGTTCACGTATGTGATTGTGAACTGACTTCACCATGAAACTGAGACACTCAACAGCCTTTCATTTGTGTAGGCTTCCCAGCTGACGTTGAAACCTGCACCCTGCAGCACACACCCAGAGACTAGCTCGCCTTCCAGAACGCTTTCGCATGGAAAGGGTGCCATCTGATGGTGTCTGGAGAAGCAGCCTCTGAGTTCCGAGTGGAGAGGGCTTTGTCTCTCTAAGTCCCTGGTCGGCAAACTGCGGCTCGTGAGTCACATGCGGCTCTTTGGCCCCTTGAGTGTGGCTCTTCCACAAAATACCACGGCCTGGGCGAGTCTATTTTGAAGAAGTGGTGTTAGAAGTAGTTTAAGTTTAAAAAATTTGGCTCTCAAAAAGAAATTTCAATCGTTGTACTGTTGATATTTGGCTCTGTTGACTAATGAGTTTGCCGACCACTGCTCTAAGTGGTGGTGAAGGAGCTCAGCAGCCCTTGAGCTCCGGCAGCCTGCGTGCCAGCCACTCCTTGCCTGCGGACTGAAGGGTCCCGGGTTCCATTCCAGTCAAGGGCACATGCCTGGGGTTGTGGGCTTGATTCCCCAGTAAAGGGGCCTGCAGAAGGCAGCCAATCAATGACTCTCTCATCATTGATGTTTCTAACTCTCTCTCCCTCTCCCTTCCTCTCTGAAATTAATAAATAAATAAATATCTATATATATAAAAGCCAAGTGACCAGAATGACAGAATGACCGGTCGCTAGAACATGCACTGCTGTGGCCAACCAGCCTGACTGGGGCCCCAACTGGCCCCCACAACCTCTCACGGCCCCTCCTCCTGGCCGGCCCTGCCCCTGATCAGCCCCCCATCCCAATCAGGGGCAAGGCCAGCCGGCCAACCTCCCTCAGCCCCTCCACGGCACTGGCCCAGCCTGATTGGCCCCCATCGGGGTGGGCCAGACCCCACCTGTGCACAAATTCATGCACTGGGCCTCTCTTTCTCTCTCTCTCTCTCTCTCTCTCTCTCTCTCTCTCTCTCTCTCTCTCTCTATATATATATATATATATATATATATATATATATATATATATATATATATATATATTTTTTTTTTTTTTTAAGAAATGTTCAAAGTTCTTCAGAAAAAGGGAAAGGCTATAGGTCAGAAACTTGGATCTCCATAAAGAAAGGAAGAGTGCTAGGGAAGGCAAAAATAAACACCTGAGTGAAACATACAAGCCACACTAACCTGGGGAAATCCCTCCCGTCTCAGTCCACCCCAGTTCTCTCCAGCGCCCCTCCTAACCTTCCAGGAGCACTCAGCATGGTCTGCTTCCCACAGCGCTATGATGAGCTGTATCCTGTCTCCCCCAGGCCTGAACGCTGTATCCCCAGAGGCAAGCCATGAGGTGCTCAATGTCTGGTAAATGTAAGAATGAATGAATGAATGAATGAATGAATGAATGGCAAAACACTCATACCAGACGCCAAGGTGGTGGTTAAATAGCGTGTCTCTTTATTAGCAGTTCACTGTGAATATTCCAGTGTTGCCACTGTCAAAGGAAGGGCTAGTCCACTGGATTCTCTCTGTCCAGTGTGGTTGCTCCTCAGGTCAAAGAGGAGGTGGACATTCTTCTTACACAGGCTTCCCCTTGACCCTGAAGGACATCAACCTGGGAAGCAGGGAAATGACCACAGAAAGGATCACAGACATGATAAAGGGCAAGATGTACGATGGCTCCTCCCTCATAGAGCTGGACGCAGAGAGCGGGAAATTCATGTTAGAAACAGGTGGGGGGGGGTGTCAGACGGAGCTAAGATGGAAGCCTGGCTGCTCCAAACTTCAAAAGCCCCTGCAAGCACCTCCGATTCTTCCTCTCATTAGCAAACCACTGACATAGTGTGTAGCACAGGCTGAATGCCACTGTCCTCAAGACAACCTGCCAAAGTCTGAGGAAACTGAGGCACAAAGCCATAGAGCAACTCGCCACGGTGGAGCTGGATTGAAACCCAGTGTCTGCTCCCAAGACTTGGCTTAACCTCTGCCATCTGCCTAATGGGCATGGACAATGACCCCCTCTTAACGTTGTTTTAAATCAGATGAGAACTCTTGACTAAGTGCCTTGTGCAGATAGTAAGTGCTCAATAAATGCCGCATTACATCTCCGTGGTTTTCCTTTAAGCTCATTGGGGTCAGCTGAGTCTCAATCACTCCTCCACTCCGCCCCCCTTTTTCTCTCCCCCTGCCCCCCTGCCATGACAGCCAGCACAGTCTTTCCCTCCTGGCAGGAGCGCAGTAACCATCTCCTGAATGGATGGTTTTCCACCTTCCAAAGCCACATAAACAGCCACTGCTGTGACCCCTGCTACCAAGTGCAGGCCAAGAGGCCACATGACCCAAGTCATGGCCCTACTTAATGGCAGGGCCCAAACCCGTTCATATTCCCTCCTGGTGCCAGTGCCCTGCGATCTTGTGGCTCAAAATGGGGTCAGCAGTGGGCATTGACTGAGAGCATCAGAAATGCAGACCCACGGGCCTCCCCACAACCTCACACCACATCTTGGGTGGTCACCACGCCTGTGCAGAGGTGAGAAGCACTGGATTATGGCACCAGGGTTAAAAGAGGGAGAGAGGCCAGACTGAACTTGACTTTAAGTCCTTCCAGAAATCTAATGAGTGATGTCCGAGGAATGGCGGCATGAGAGATCCCCTTGGTCTCTCCCCCTGAAATTTCAACAACTCAACAAAGGATTCCCCACTCAACACACAGGCACACCTGAGCGATCCGTGCACTGAAGCTACCATACGACCCAGCAATCCCTGTTCTGGATACATTTCTGAAAAACCCGAGAATGTGCATTCACAAAAACGTATGCATCCCTGGGTTCATTGCAGTCTTATTCATGGTGGCCAAGACATGGAGATAAAGATGATGTGGTACACATACACAATGGAATATTAGCCAGCCATAAGGAAGGATGAAACACTGCCATTTGCGACAACATAGATGGACCTTGAGAATATCATGCTAAGTGAAATAAGTCAGGCAGGAAATGCGAAGAACCACATGCTTTCACTCATATGTGAGATATAAAACTGAAACTCATGGACACAGAGAGCAGTGTGGTGGTTGTCAGAGGGAAGGGGGTGGAGGGGTGCTGGGGGGCAGAGGAGGTCTAATATATGGTGATGGAAGATGGTTTGACGTTGAGTGGTAGGCACACAGTGCAACATACAGATCATGTATATAGAAATGGGCACTTGAAACCTATATGATCATACTAACCAATGTCACCCCAATCGATTTAATTTTTAATCATTTTTTTAAGAAGGAAATGTGAGAGAGGGACTGCGGGAGCCTAAGGCAGCTAGTACCTTCTCTCCCACCCACTCTGGCCCCAAGTGCAGGCCGTCACCAACAGGGAAAGGCTAAGCCTGGCTATCAGGCCCCTGCCCGGGGCACTGTCTCCCTGCCCAGCTTAGCCCTCTTCTCCGCCGGCTCCTCACCTGCCAGCTCTCTCACCTGTTGCTCTCAGCACTCTGAGTAGGAACTTCTGTCAAAATCCTGAGATGATTCATCCGAAAGATGGCATAAACTGCAAGGCACAGAGGAGAGGGGCAAGGCAGAAGGGGTAGGGAACATGGCAGAGCCCACCCAGAGAGGATCCCCAGCCCACGGCCCCAGGTGGGCGGGGCAGGCAGCCCGTGCCTGGACCAGCACCACACCTGGACCTGGGGGCAGCGCCTTACAAAGAGGCACTCTGCCCAGACCCGCTCCAGGCTCCGCCAGCTCTAGGTAGGGGCTGGGGCTAAGGGAAACCATCAGAAGCGAGGCCAGCAGCCCACCCCACCCCACCCCACCCCACCCCACCAGTTCCCAGTTAGGAATACAAATCAGCTTGTCCCAGCAGCTTACCTTCGTCTCACCTGCTCTATTCGTTCCCGCACAACTTCATCTCTCACCTCGCTGGGCACTTGGAAGATACGGGTATGGCTGCAACACACCATTCAAAGACGGGGCTGTTTCTGTTTCTTTTCCACCAGGCACCGCGAGACCGCTGGGGTTTGCAGTCGGGTGAAGGATCCGTTTTGACCCCATTGCCGTGGACTTTTGAGCTGACCCTTGACCCTTCTAGTACCAGGAACTCAAAGGGTTCTTGTCACTCACCAAGGACCCTAACTTCACTGTCAGCTCTGTGGGATCAGCATTGTGCCATCGGCACTATGGTTCAGAGATACCTCTAGAACACTCTGTTACAGAGAATCGGCAGGCACCTCATCGCTACTGTTGTTTTTACTTCACCCTGCTGGATGTATCTTCCTCTCCAAGGTCCCTTCACTGTCCTTCCCAACTCCACACCCCTCCTGCCGTCACCAACGCTCCACTCTAGTGCAATCAGCCTGCCTGCTGGGCCCCCAATTCCTGTGTCTGTGGAGGCTGCCTTCTGTGGATGAGGCCTTGCTCTAGGCCCGTGGTTGGCAAACTGCGGCTCACGAGCCACATGTGGCTCTTTGGCCCCTGGAGTGTGGCTCTTCCACAAAATACCACGGCCTGGGCGAGTCTATTTTGAAGAAGTGGCATTAGAAGAAGTTTAAGTTTAAAAAATGTGGCTCTCAAAAGAAATTTCAATCGTTGTACTGTTGATATTGGGCTCTGTTGACGAATGAGTTTGCCGACCACTGCTCTAGACGTGTTCCTTGTAGCTTTCCGTGTGAAGACAGAATTGGTACTGCCTGGGGGAGATGGGTGTGCTCAGGGGGATCTCGCCACCTGGAGGAGCTGGGTCGGGATTCCAGAGGAGAGAGAGAGAGATTACCCCAATAGGTGGGGGGAAGGGGAGGCCACAGAGAAGAAAGCGCCACAGGACTGGATCCTGGAGGCCAGAATCAGATTGGCTAAGATCTCAAGGTTCTTGCATCCGTGGGAAGCCCGCCCCAGCTCCTGTTCACCTGGGCCCTGGCCCGTTCATGGGTCAGTCCAAACCAATGTGCTACTGGGAACCTTTGGCGAGTGCCTGGCAGCCATCCTAGGACGGCTGCCACCCGGGTCCCCGCGCTGTGCTTTAACCTAGCGACACCAGGCAGCTGAGGTTGAAAACTGAAGCGGAAAGCGATGCTCCAATTATCTAAGCCAGGGAAATGCTACATTTAGAATCCCTCAGTGCAGCCATCTCAGGCCTGGACGCGCCTCCCCCGCGCCAGCTTCCCTGTTTCCTTACTGGGGCGGTGCTCACTTCGGATCTTTCCCCAGTTGAAAAACAGCCCCTAAAAACCATAAATGTTGGGGACTGCAGTTCACCAACATTTATGGTTTTAGGGACTTGGGGAAGGTTTTCCAAGAAGCTCTTTCCCAGGGAGGTCTCCATCTCCCTGTTGGTAATTACTGCGCAGTCAGATCCCCATTTACATTGCTAATGCCACTGGAAGGGCTAAACACCTGAAAATGGATATCCTGAAGCAAAAATAAATTTCTCGAGAAATATATCCTCTTGGAGAAGGAGAGAGCAAAGCTGGCGATGGGGTGTGAAAAGGAAGAAGAGCATACAGAGATGAGAGAGGGCTGGCTCCTTCACAGTTGAATCCCACAGTTCTCCTCCCGGGAAAAGATCCGCAGTGAGCGCAGCCCCGGAAAGGAAGCAGGCGAGCTCCTGCCAACGGAGTGAGCCAGCATCCAGGCCCGGTTCCCTGCCTTGAGGGGGCAACTTCAGTGCCAGGGTGGGGAAGGTCTGTCTGGGGCAGGCACAGTGGGAGACTGGCAAAGCCACCAGAACAGAGGGGGGTGAGGAGGGGGAAGGAGCACATAATTTCAGCCTCGGTGCTTGGAAACCTCCTCTCACCTCCGTGCCCATGAGGGCTTCCTTTGGCTTTTGCATGTTAAGAGCTTATGCTCTGGCAGCTCTTTAAAGTGCAGCCACTTCTGAGCCAATCAAACGCAAAAATAACAGAAGTCTGAAACGCACTCAGAAGCACTTAGGAAAGGGTGAGCAATCCCTGTGTCCCAACCCCTTAACGTCATTTTAAAACTTGGGGATGCGCTTGGGCTTTCCAGATGGCTAAAGTACTCCCTGAAGACCCCGAGGGAAGGCCGCGAATGTTCTCGGCCAAAGGCGTCAAGCTCTCTAGAGGAGAAAGGCTGTGGGTCTGTGTTAGCCAGGCAGCCCACGGCGGCTGGTGGGTTTGTGCCTTGTGTGCTTGTCCCTCCTCACCACGTGGCTCAGAGCCAAGGCGAGGTGCTTTACCTCCATCTTATGAACTGGATTCTTGTCCTTTCTTCCAGGACATCTTGACTCGGGCTTGTTAACAAATCGGACTTGGAGAGATGGTGCTTCACCTAGGAAATCCGGGGAGGGTCCACGTGATTGCTGCCCAAGAAGGACTCCCGAAGCCTGGACAGGCCCCACCCACTTAGCCCAGATCCTTGGCAATAGGACCTCCCCCCCTCCCCCCTCCCTCTCCCCCCACGCCCCGAGGACGATGGTCTCCAAGGCCCCAGTTACCACGTCTCTGGTCACATGGACATCTTGGCCGTGGATGGAAGGGGAGTTGCTGGACATCTTCTCCTTTATATCCTGGGAAGCCTCTTCTTCAGTCTGAAAGGTGAGTCGTGTCCCCCTCTCAAAGGGTCACTTGGTATCTGACCCCCCCAGTTCTTGCTCTTTTTCCTTCTCTTTTTTGCTTCCTCTCCATCACAACACACATGCCACACAGCCACACACACAAGCTCTGTAGCTCACGGTGCCTGCAATGAGCTCGCCTACTGCTACCTCCCTGAGGGGTTCCAGGGGACTCACTGAGTCCTGGGCCTTGTCCCGAGGTATTCCTGAGACACCCTGGAGCTGGGGCGACACATCTGAAACCCTGCATCCAGTGTGTTTGAGAAGGGCTAGTGGTGATTCCAGCACATCTCTTACAAAGACACAAGCCCCAGCATCCAGGACACCTGGTGTGTTAGACACAGCTCTAGGCAGGGTCAATGAACCTGAGTTTCCCATTCTAAAGAATATTGGAAACCTTTATCTCATGCTCCCCAATTCCCCTAATATAACCACCATTCTAAGGAGAGGGAAGTCCAGATCCTTGCCCCCACTGAGGCCAGCTCTCTAGAATTGGGGGTACCCTGAATCAGAAAGGGATTTTACTCACTTTTTTCAACCAGTGCTCTACTACGGACACAGCCTCACTTTCCACAACTTCAATGTCCTGCAACAAATTGGTAAGCTGATGCCCTCAAAATCCCTAGTGATCCAGCCCCTCTCCTCCATTCTTACCCAAACTTGTACATGGTAAGGTCTTCTCTCTAGGATTGCAGCAGGGGGTTCCGAAGGGAGAAGACACATGAGAAATGATTCTGCATGGCTACCCCCAACCTCACTTACCGAACTGGTTTTTGGGGGGAAGGGCCACCCTACACCTTTCCGGGCGAGAATGTACACAATCCATGTGGTAATGATCATCTTTGGACTTATGCCAGGCCTTCTTCTTGGCTTCCTCCGTCCATTGAAGCAGCCTAAGAACTCTTCTGGAACAAGGAGGTCATTGAAGGGAGGTGCCCACCTGATTGGCTGCCCAATGATGATATAACAATGCCCTTTATTATCCAGGGTAAGAGTGGAGATAGAAAAGAGAAATCATAAAGTAACCTACTTCAGTGATGCCATAGCTCAGAAATGGGGAGGTGTGGAGAGGGGGTGGGGGAGGGGTAAGCATAAGGTATAGCCAATATGAGCCTGAGAAAGACACAAGAGGGAAGTTACCAAATAATAGATAGAGATTGTGGGTGGGGCTTATAGCTGGTCACCCAGTTTTGACAATGCTGAAGGAGAAAGATATTTTATGAATCAAAAGAATAAATTTGTAACAAAATGACCCAGGCCCTCTAGATATTCATTCAAACAATGCCACTGGCATTTTTATTCTTATTCTTATATAGAGAGGGGGAAAAAGATAATCCAAATAATATGAGATATAGCATAAAAAGTGAAAGTACCATTTCTTATAGAAGGTATTTCCTGATTATTCAAGTCACCCATGGATGGTGGACTGCCTGGGTGGGAAGGACAATAAAGTGGAAATGAAAAGGGGATTGGGTCCGATTTTGGGGGGTGGGGGATTGGAAGGGGCTCAGATAGCTGCTATTCCCATCTAGAACCTTCCCCCAAGAAATTGAAGGACGTTTAGAATATCCCAAAGAACACTAAGCAAATGTTTAGCCAGTCTCAAAAGTAGTGATAGCCTAACCCAGAGACTGTTCTCAAAGGCTCAGAAACCCAGGTTGCAATTCTCTCTCTGCCACTAACTTGTCATGTGATCTTAACCCAATGATTGGGTCAAGACTAATTATTAGTCACTCTGGTCATAGGTTTTTGTCTTCAAAGTGAAAATAATAGAATAATTTCTCTTGTTTTCTTCTAGCTCTAGTATTCTATAGATATATTCTCATCCTCATTCTAAAGAATATTGGAAACCTTTATCTCATGCTCCCCAATTCCCGTAATATAACCACCATTCTCTTCACTTCCAACAAATCACCTCAACTTTACATCTCTATCGATCAGAATATCCTAGGGCTGTGGTCGGCAAACTGTGGCTCGCGAACCACATGCGGCTCTTTGGCCCCTTGAGTGTGGCTCTTCCACAAAATACCACGGCCTGGGCGAGTCTATTTTGAAGAAGTGGCGTTAGAAGAAGTTTAAGTTTAAAAAATTTGGCTCTCAAAAAGAATTTCAGTCATTGTATTGTTGATATTTGGCTCTGTTGACTAATGAGTTTGCTGACCACTGTCCTAGGCTATGCAGAGGCAACAAACAAGTCCCCACATCAAAAGGGTTTATTTCTCATTCTCAGAAACTCCAGTACAAGTTGAATAATTCTTCAGGGTAGTTGTGCTCCTTGTGGTGACTTAGAGATCCAGGAAGAATTCCATTTTCTGGTTCCACGGCCTCAGGATGTGATCATCCATGATTCTCAAGGCAAGGGAAGAGAATACATGGAGGGGTACAGTCACCCCTTCTCTTTCTGCTCAAAGGCTTCTTCTTCAAGCTTTTCAGCCAGCTGCTAATCCTATGACTTCAACCGAACTCCAAGGGAGACTAGCAATTGTAAATTAAAATATGAGATTACTTGTCAACCTCTGTTCCTGCCACCATCTCATAAAAAGTATGTTTCCATCCTTACTGATATATTTTTAAATTTTAATATTCAAGAAATTAATGATTCAAAAATTGAAACTACATGAAAATATATACTCATGGAAGTTCCATCTCCTCCCCCTAGCTCTTCAACACTGTTCTTACTTAAGAAGTAAGTTTTTTATAAGTGTATAGGTTAGACATCCTGTGTTTCTGTTTCCAGAATAAAAGATACATACATCTATTATCACATTGCATTACTATTTTAAAATGCATACAGTAAAATATACAAATACATGCACAGCTCAAAAAACATTTAAGCATGCATACACACACACACACACACGAACATAAAAACACACAAACTTAAACACATATGTATGCTTTAACCACAACCCAGGTCAAGATATACAACATTTAATTCTTTCACCCAATTTGAGTTTATGCTTGTGTGAGGTGTAACAAGATGGTCAGGTTTCATTTTTTGCACATATCTATCCAATTTTCCCAACACCATTTATTGAATAGACGACTATTTTTAGTTCATTGTATAATTTTGTCTTCTTTGTCAAATAAAGGTGTGAATTTATTCCTGGGCTCTCTATTCTGTTCCATCTATATTTCTGTTCATATTCAAGTGCCAAGTGGTTTTGATTACTATGGCCTTGTAGTATAGTTTGATATTAGGGAGGATGATTCCTTCAACTTTGTTCTTCTTCCTTAAGATCACTGTTGCTATTCAGGGTCTTTTGTGGCTCCATATAAATTTTTGGAATATTTGTTATGGTTTTGTGAAATACACCATTGATATCTTGATAGGAATTGCTTGAATCTGTAGATTGCTTTGGGTAATATGGACATTTTAATTATAGTAATTCTTCCTGCCCAATAATACGGCATATGCTTCCACTTATTGGTATCTTCCTCAATTTATTTCGTCAGTGTCTTACAATTTTCCGAGTACAAGTCTTCTTTCCGTGGTTAAATTTATTCCTAGGTATTTTATTCTTTTTGAAGCAACTGTGAATGGGAAGTTTCCCTTTCTGGTACTTCATGATTGGTTTATAAAAATACAATGTTATCTGGACATTTGTTTTATATCCTGCTGGTTTACTGAATTTATTTATTAGTTCTAGTAGTGTTTTGGTAGAATCTTTAGGGTGCTCTATATACAGTATCATGCCATCTGCAAATAATTACCAAGAGGTTATGCGCCTCTCCCAAGGGGTGACCTAGAGCCAATGGCTGATACAGGGATATACTAGTAAAAGGCCACTCCTTGTTTTAAGAGGGGGGCACTTCTATGGTGATCTCCATGAATCAGGCCAAGGCTAGGATTCACCACAAAAGCAAACAAACAAACAAGCAAGCAACAGTGTTGGCCCATTGCCAACAACGTTGAGCCATCCTCCTTTCCCCAGTCCTGTCTAGCTTTCCTTACTCCCTGTTTTTTCCTGAAGAGCATTCCCATTCTATCACCTGCGTTAGGCTTTGCACATAGGGAATTCATGCTGTCAGAAGACTCTAAAAAAGAGATAAAGTACTACCTATTTTTACTTAACCCATAAGGCTACTGTGAGCACCAATGAAATACATATAAAAGAATTTTTTTTCCCAAGTGTTGGCCCTGAATTCAAAGTATGAACTTAGGACCAATTTTTTAAATAGAATAAAGTCCCTTAAATAACATAATTATAATACGAGACAAGGGCCCCGTGTGTCTGCTTTCAAAAATTAAGACCAGGTACTATGAGAAATATCAAGATGTTCATGATGGCCTTCTAAGGAAAAGGGAAGGTGGGAAGATGTAATAGGAACTAGATAAGAATGAGAAGGGAGAGATCATTGAAGCAAAAGGAAGCCATACAGACAGTAGAGGGCTCTCCCGGTATAACAGCCCCTCTCATGGCTTTTTAGGGGATCTCAGATGGAGACTTTGCACACCATGGCCAATGTTTTAAATTTGTAGATGGACCCACTTTCATTTTTGTTTGTTTAGCTGGTGGGTTCATTGATTTCCTCACTTGGACTAGAGGCATTCAATGGGAATGCTATATTTTGGTATTTGCCTTCCACCTAAAGACCAAATACTTACAATGGAAAATAAGCACAGTAGTTGATAACCAGAGAGTATTGCGGAGACAGAACAGAGGAAGAAGGGATGTCAAGACAGGAGGAAGATGATGTGATAAGGGGAGGGAAAGTGTGTGAGGCAGGTAGTGAGATCACCGAATCAACCTGAAAATGACACGGTGAGGCTGGGTGCCTGCTAAGCCCTTCGGTGAGAGGAGGTGCGATTCGACCACAGGGAGCCACTGAGCCACTGAGCCACTGGCTCCTGGGTGTGAAATGTGGTCCAGAGCCAGCCTGTTGGAGACCCGTTTAAACAAAATGGTATCAAACCAAAAAAAAAAAAAAAAAAAAAGAAAGAAAGAAAACTATCTTTGTCACATCATTGAAAAGTCAGCCTATCTTCTGGTTCTTAATGGTTTTGGATATTGTAAAAAAAAAAAAAAAAAAAAATCCAGTTAAAAACATGTGCATTCGCCCTAGCCAGTTTGGCTTAATGGCTAGAGAGTCAGCCTGTGGACTGAAGGGTCCCTGGTTCCATTCCAGTCAAGAACATGGACCTCAGCCCTGACCGGATTGGCTCAGTGGATAGAGCGTTGGCCTGCGAACTGAAGGGTCCCAGGTTCAATTCCGGTCAAGGGCATGTACCTTGGCTGCAGGCACATCCCCAGTAGGGGGTGTGCAGGAGGCAGCTGATCGATGTTTCTCTCTCATCGATGTTTCTAACTCTCTATTCCTCTCCCTTCCTCTCTGTAAAAAATCAATAAATATATATATTTTTTAAAAAAAGGAACATGGACCTCAGATGCACCAGGGCCCTGGTCAGAGCGTGTGCAAGAGGCAACCAATTGATGTGTTTCTCTCACATTGATATTTCTGTCTTTCCCTCTCTTCCACTCTCTCTAAAACTCAATGGAAAAATACCCTTGGGTGAAGATTTTTTTAAAAAAAGTGCATTTGACACGGGGATATGCTCAGGTGCTGTCCTTAGGGAGGCCCACACTGAGAGCTCAATGTTCAGCTGCAACCGAGACCCTCCCTTTGCACGTCAGGGGCCCCTCATCCTGCTCCGTGAGTCCCCAAAGTACCTGTGGCCGCACTATTCTACGTGATTTTCTTATGGCGTGAAGTGTTTATTGCCGGTCCCTTCCCACCAGCATGTAAGCCCGGGGAAGAACAGGAACCTGGTCTATTTCATTCCCTGTTGGGTCCTAAGTGACTGGGACAGTGGACTAACACGTCCTATTGCCCTCGGTACACAGTTGCTTAGTGAATGAGGAGGCGTTCCTTAACTCCTTTCAGAATCATGTTAGACTGCGACTTCAAAACAGGTTGATTAGGGAGACCTAAGCCAGAGGTGACATTAGACAACATCGGTAAATACTTCCTGGGAACAAATAAACATTGGAAATACACTTTTTTAGCAAATGTTTATTTATAGCAAAATACAAAACATTTCTGCAGCAGACTAATGTTACATGAGAAGCAGTTAAATACTAAACTTCTTGTAATCCGTTTAACTGGCAACACTTTCCAAGCACACCTTCAGCGGCTTACACATCTGCTCATGTGATGCGCCTTTTTTTTCCATTTCTGTTTGCTCATGTATGTGTTCGCTTGTTTTATTTTTAACTCGCTATATGAACATGCAGTGTTACTGGCAATGAGTTGGTTAGTAGCCGGCAAGCCTGAAAATACCAGCGAGTGGAGCCTGGCATGGCTGCCCGAGCCACGGCGACCTGAGCCACGGCAACTGGAGCCACAACAGCCTGAGCCACGGCAACCCGAGTCACAACAGCCAGAGCCAAGCAGCCGAAGGCTCATCCTCTCCCTACGTGAGTTAGAGGCGTCACTCAGTTTTTAACTGGCGAGAGTCTAAGGTCAAAGGACTCACTGTCCTTGTTAGCCAGGGAAGGCATTATTGCTTAGGGCCTCAGAGCAGGCGTGGCTCAGGGGTCCTCTCCAGTCGGGTCTTCTTTGTTGATCAGGAAGAGGGGGAGGACCACCCATCAGAGCCCACCTAGAGGGGCAGCAGCTAGAACAGGCCCAGACCCAGGGATGAGAGGTCAGGGGCCACTGTAGGAGGAACCTCCTTTCCCAAGAAAGCCAGCAAGAGCTGAGGAGAGGGTTCCGCCCGTCCTGACAGTCTGTGATTTGGTGGTTGGAGGTGCCTGCCTCCTGGACAGGCCCTTTATAAATGCTTAGGATTTGTAGACTTTGAGGAAAAAGCACCTAGTGGAGAGTGTAGCTGTTTCCATACACACCTCCATTTCCTGACAGTGAGGAAAGGGATGGAGACAAGACACAGGCCATTGCCATGACCACCCCACTCCCAGAGTCAACCTGGGCCTCCCTCTCAGGCCCCCAGTGAGAGCATTCACTTTGGCATGTGCACCTGTATGCACCCCACACACGTGTGTACACACACACACACACACACACACACACACACACACATACACGCCAGCCCTCACACATGCACACACACAAACACAAATGCCTGGTTTCCTTTCAGACTCTACTCGGGAAGCAGAATGGTCCCACCTTCACCATCATCCTCTGCTCCAAAGGGTCCCCTTGGCCACAGGTCCCCAAGACCCAGCCCCAGGCTTGGCACTCGCTGGCATTCCCAGGTTTTTGAGAAGAAGGTGACAGAGCAGGGAGCTCACCAGAGACAGGTTATACAGAGTGTAGAACATGTTCATATAAGGCTTTGGTACAGCACCGATTTAATGTTCTTAGAGTTTTGATTTCTAAGTTGTCTTGTAGAAGAAAAAAAAGCTTACTGAAAAAATAGTGTTTTTATTTACTTTTCAGTTACATACCTGAAGTTCAAATAGTAAGCCTCGAGTTGCCATTCAAGTTCACACTCAAAGGTGTTCCGTGTGCAGCTGTACAATTTGTTGGTTTGTCTTTCATCACTAACCAAAGTCAGCCAACCAATACCATGAAGTCAGCTGCCCGTGATCACTGACTTTAACCAGTCCATACATACAGAAAAAAGAAAACACAAAAGCCACCCTAGCCCACCTCCCTCCCCAAACCCCAGGGTGGGGGGGCGGGGATCAAATAAAAAACAAAATACAGCGAAGTTTAAGGAACCAGTGGAGCAGAGGAGGTTCAGTCCAGCTGGCCTCTTCAAGAACAGCACCATAAAGCACCCTAGCGCAGTTATGTTGTAATACTCGACATTCAAGAAATGGAAACGAGTCTGAAGGGTCTTCTGAAGACCTGGCATGGGTGGAGGCTGACCCCCAAAGGAAGTTGAAGGAGGAAATAAGAGAGTCTGAAATGAGAGCAAGAACTCCCATGACTAAGTCGTATCCAGACTCGTTAGAAAAGAAGAACGAATGCAAGAGGCATCTAGAGGTATGGACTCTTTAAGAGGTCTCGAGGAGGCAGCCTCAGAAGCCCCGCCCCACCCGCACTGCCTAGTCACCCCCCTCGGCATGTCCACAGAGCACGGGGTGAAACGGGGGAGCGCAACACCGACAAAATTGCCTCCAGCTGTGCAATGGAAGAATTCGGTCCAGGATGATAAATTTCTCCTGGGACAAGAGGAAACGTTGAAGATAAAAGGAACCAGACGTCACTGGCAGGAAACAGGATGTGGTCCCTTCCAGTCGGTGGCTATGGAGAAGGAGCACCTGGAGGAAGCACAGCCCGTCCGTGCCCTCCATCCCTGGCCCCACAGATGGTAGTTCGGAAATGAAATCCCACGAGACGTTAAGATTTTTCGAGATTGATGTCTACGACTTGGTAAATGGAGCTTTAAACTGCGATTCTCTACTAAACCAAACCATTCCCCTGGTAACACTTCAGTCTAAAGTTCCAGCAATGGAGATCATCATAGAAGGTACCCCCTCTCCCAGGCCCTGGGCACTATACACAGGAGACACCCCACACTCCAATGTCGTGGCCGAGTCTCATGGCCAAGTGCGCTATGGAGACCTCCTCTTCCCCTTCGTCCTATTATCCTGTCCACGGTGGCTCAACCGGACATCGACAGCAAACACAAGTGAAGCGACCCAGCGAAAAGCCAAAGAGCAATGAACACACCCCTCTTCCCCAAGCTACTGGTAGATGTGAAGGAGAGAAGGATGGGGCCCACACTGATCCTTGGGTGAGCAATTCCCAGTGGGTCTGTCTGCTCCCGACGCTCGCTCCATACAGCAGACAGAGGTCGCCAAATTAGAACAATTCCACTACACGGGAGCCAGGGAATACAGGGCGGGCATGTGGGGCGGCTCATGTTCCTGGAAGAGGCTGTGAGACTCAAAGGCCCAATCAGAACACCCATTCCACCAACCTGTCCATTAACTTGGAGGTTCAAAGACGGGAAGTTTTGTTGACTCCAGATCCCATCCGATCTCAATCCATTTATGCCTTTAGGAAAGACTGGCTCTTCAGAGAAACTGTGAAGATTTTGCTGGGCTGTCTGGCTTTCCTCTCCAATGTCCACCTTTTCACCATCTTTCTGAGGGGGTGTGGCCAGGAGTATGGAAAAGGCAGAGGTAAGAATTACACCCCCTCCGAGCTCCAGAATGTCAAGGTAGGGGCTATGTCTCTTGTCTTCACTTTTGCTCGCATAACTGAAGAGCCTAGCTGGAGGCTGGAGGATGGGATGGGATGGGATGGGATATGTGCAGGTCAGTGACTCTTGATCTCATACACCTGGTGGCCACTGAAGTGTCTATGGATCGAGCCTTGGACTTAATGTGGACAGGAGTCGAGTTTAGAACAACACGAGACCTAGTCGAGGGACTAACCCTCAGAGGGGCCTGTCGTGCTGAAGAAATTTATTCTACTAGTTGCATGTGCACCAGATGTGGGACAGGGTGTGTAGAGCAACACAGGAGGATGGCTCGAGAACAGGAAGACTCCTTTGTGTGGGGGGAGGAGCTGCAAGCCAGGAAGGGGCACAGAATGTGCCACTTACTCTCTTGCTCAACCTCCCTACAAATTCTTACAAGAAACATATGACTGTCTGCCCCTCTGGCCTCCAGAGAAGACTGCAGGAAACAACCACCTCTGAGGACAGACACACAGCCACGTGGACCCAGTACTGGAGCCCTTCCAGTACTCACGAACAAAGTCCACTTCTCCTTCAGCATCCTTGGAAACTGGGGATGTTCTGGGTAATTCGGGGACCCAAGGACAGGGCCTGAGGGAAGGGCAGTGACCCATAAGGTCTACATTATGGAGGCAGAAGGGTCAGGAGTCAGACTCAAGATCCACCCTACTTACCCTACTCTTCCCATAGTACCCCAAAATGTTAAAAGAGTCCTTCCCGTGGCTGAGGCATCTGGGTCCTCTAATGATCAAACTCCAGGAGACAAGAGCTCTTGGGCAGCTGCCACTTGGGTTGGGGAAGAGGGGTTTTATTGCCTTGTAGTTGACGAGCAGGATGAGAGCAGAGAGACTCATCCATGAGTTTCTCCATGGCTGCCTGCACCACCTGGCCCTGCACCAGCTCCAAACACATGGCTCTCAGCTCCTGGCGAGTCAGAAGAAAGAGCCAGCACCAGGGGACCACTGCCATGGCTGCAAGGCGTGCGGCTCTCGCAGCAAATGCGAGGTCTTGAATTCTCAGAGAAGCGTCCTTCAGGGCACACAACGTTTCCCGCTCCAATACAAGTGAGCTCCTGCTCCCCAGAATCTCCAGTTCTGGGTCAAGTTCTTCCGATACACTTTTCAGTTCTCTAAGTCCCAGGCCAGGTGCCAGAAGGAGCTTCCACCTGGGTCCCTCCTCCCTGTTATGCCCCACGTCCTTCTCTCACTCCTCATCCTCCACTGAGTGTCCCGGGATTGACCCATCCCATCTCCAATGCCATCTTATTTTCCAAATAAAGTACTAACTGGGGGGGGGGGGGGCGGGGAGGGAGAGAAGCATATATAGTATATTTATACTAGCTATCACATTCACACTGGTTCCAAGAAACTGCAGCGAGAACAAGCAGGATATTCTTCTCCGGACAGTCCATGCAGTCAGCCTCACAAAGCTATCTCGAGACGCCTTCCTCCCGCCACCACTCTCTCCAGGAGTGCCTGAGTCAGGACAGGTACTGTGAGCCCCTGAGCTGCTGAGCTGGATCCCTTCGGAGGAACTGAGTACCAACCCACAGCAACATGGGGGCCAAGGCGACCCTCCATCCTCACCGTACTAAGTCCCTGTGCCAACGGTTTCCAGCCACAGTGTCCCCATCGCAGTGTCAAGCACCACTGTGGGTCCTGGGTTAAGGGGCTATCCGATCCAGTCGCTCCCACAACCTCCAGCTCACTTGTCCTTTCTGCAAGTGGACTGTGTTGCTGTTTCCAGATTTGTCATATATACACATTTCCATCAGAAATACCCAAGCAACTCTGAACAGAGCGTCTCAAAGGAAGAGGCAGAGAGGAAGGATGGGGAAGGGGGGAAGGGACACCAAGGCATGAGCTAGTATCCTGCTCCAAACATCTCTAAGCACAGGTACAAAAATAAAGCGAACTATGACTTCATATAGATATATAGATATATAGATAAGCTAGCTAGATAGACTGTATATAGGTTTCCTCTCTATGTATATATGTGTGCTGAGGGCACCAGGCCCCACTCCTCTGGCCCAGTTCCGTCTCCTGCCCTCCCATTCCCCAGCCCCAGATGTCTCCCGTGCCTGAAGCCTCCCACTCATGACTATTGCACCCACCCACCCTTACCTAAGTCCCCCCGTCTCCTTAAAATAGAACAAATTATATGTATATATTTATATATTTTATATACAATCTCCATAAAAAATACAGTGAAGGTGGTATATTACTAACTGCACCCTCCTACCAAAACAGAAGTTGCCTACCAGAGAAAAGGTCAACCAGAAAGACGCCCGAGGCTCCTCAGGTGAACTAGTGTGTCCCTACAAATCTCTTCACAAACATACACACACACATACATACACACAACACACCACAAATACCCACACACCACACACAAACACCCCCCACCACAGCACACACACCATAGCACACATACATCACACACAAGACACACGCACCACAAACACCCCACCACCACCCCACCACACACACACACACACACACACACACACACACACACACACACTCTTACTTCCTGAGCCCAGGAAAGGAGCACAGAACAGACACCTGGCTGGGAGCTGAAGCCCACATTGAGAATCTGGGAACGCCGGAGGGACAGGTGAGACAGTCCCTTCTCTGAGCCAGCCAGGACACCATCTACTCATGACAGACCTTTGATTGTTGGCAGTAGGCAATTTATAAAGATCCATTGATAGAGTGATGGGCAATTTCCCTTCCAAGGATTGCAACATGACCACGAGAAGGTCCGTTCCCCTCCACTGGAAACAAGGTTTCATAGATGCCCTCACCTAAAGGAAGCAAAAAGGCCCTACGTCCTCGTGACCAATATGAGGAGAGTTGGCATTTGTCCCTTCTGTCTACATATGTGAACACCCCACACATGGCCCAAAAGCATGCTTGTGGTATTTCTAAGGCTGAAAATGCAACTCCCCCCTCCCCAGCCCAACCTCTCTCCCCTCCCAGACTCCCTTCCCCACCCCGCCATCTCCCCAGCGTAAACCATGCACAAGGTCAAGATCCCTGGAGCCATAAATAAGTGGGGGAAGGAAGAAAAGGGAACCTAATTGGTGTGTTTATGGGGTGGAGGGGCAGACCTTGCCCCAGCTCCTAAAATAAGTCCAGGAAACCCAGCGCCAGGGAGAGGGGGAGCACGTTTCCCTGACAGCCATGCCTGTTACCATCTCGTGAGATGGGAAAGGCAGAACCAGGGACCAGGGGCAGAAACTAAAAACGTGTTCCACTCTAATCCGGAGCCCTAGCTCTCCCAGCCAGGGCTCCAAAGCTGACAACTGTGTCATCAGTTCTCTTCAGAAACCCCCAACGACCACGACAGACCCACACAGGAGAGAAAACCCACGTGACTTCCACTGCTGGTTGCTGTTCTAACCAAAGCATTTAGCAATCAAGATACTCAGGATTCTTCCTCCTCAAGACATGGCCAGCTATGAAGAATCATTGCTCTCATTCTTCCGGTTCCCTTATCCTACCCAGAAACCCTCGGAATCTCAAGACAAGACTCCTCTCTAGGGGCCTTTGGATCAGACTCATCTATAAGGAATTTCCATCAGCTTCAAACAAGGTCATGAAAACACTTCCGCCCTCTCAGCCGCCCAGCACACAAAACATCGGGCGGGATGTGTTATTTGCTCCTGAAAGACATATTTGAAAAGTATAGACGGGGAGGCCCAGAAATAAAACACTGGACCAGTGTGGCCTCACTCCCAGTCAGAGGGAGGGGTCATGACAGACACCCCTAACCAGACGACGGTGAGCTGCAGGGATGCTGAAGTCCAATCCGGGCTCTGAGTGTTGGCGCCCTGACTTCTTCTAAAGAAGAGATGTGTCAATCTGCCTCCTGATCTGCAATGAGGCAGAGCTGGGGACATCAAAGAGGACAGAGGCATCTGCTCTGGTCTTAGCGTACATCTCTCCTCTCCTGCATCAACCAGGCAGGGGGCCTTAGCCTACCGAAGGAAGAGAAAGGGGGGAACAACCTCTAGGTAGCAAGCTGCTGTGTAGCTTCCTGGTCCGAAGGCGGTCTCCGCCCCTTAGAAAGGAAGGGTAGTCAACGCAAAGGCCAAGCCCCGACCCCTCGTCTCCATCACCAGCAATGGTGCCTCAGGAACAGTTTTAGGCCCTGGACGAGGAGGGGAGGCCCCCTGCCACTTCGGCTGATGAGAACGAACCCACGGAGCTCACAAGAGTGATGCTCCCGCTTCCACTGCCGGAGCTGTGACAGCCCACGAATCTCAAACAAGGCTCCACTCTGGGGGCCTAAGGAGCCCCCGGTAACAAAGAGATCAAGTTGAAAGACATCAGAACACTGTGTCCTTGTCTGCTTTGGGCACTTAGTGTTAGAGGCAAATTCTAGAAGCAAGGAAGCCCAGCTCAGAAGCTAGACCTCTTCCAAGACCCCATCTGGGCCTAGGTGGCAAGGCCCCACCCCCACAGTCTGTCTGCAAAAGTAGGGTCACTCTCCTACATCTGCCCCCCAAGTGAGCTTCCCTGCCACGCCCTCTCTGCCTGCCCCCACCCCAGGGCATCACTCCTCTTCCTTTTCCTGAGATGACCTCCAACCTGCACGCAGTACCCTTAGGGGCAGGTAAGTTATCATGGGCACCACAGAGCAGGGGAAGCCTGATGTCCCCCAGCTTTGGTCCCACTGTCTTATCCCAGGATCCCCACTTTCTACTCCGTGACCGACCCACCTCTTCATTCCCCTTCCACCCTCACAGACACCTGGCACGAGAACGTGACCTCCTCCCACTGCCCCAGCTTGCTAACCCCACTTCCTGAAGACCCGCCCCATGGATCACCTTATTCATTCTCGACCTGGACATTAGCACCCCTCCTGGGCCCTCTCTCCAAAGCAGCAAGTGCAGCTCCGGGGGCTCCGAGCCTCCAGCCTGTGGAGCCTCCTCCCTTTATTTTGGACAAGACAGGAAGGCAGGGCTGGACCGAGAAGCTGGGGAGACCCTGCAACCTTCCCAGAGGGAGCCGCTCCTTCCCTCTGCTCCCAGCAGTCCCTGTGACGGCCGAAGCTCCTCTCATGCAAGCAAAGCTAGCCCAAAGTTAACTGCGAGCGTCTTCTCTGACGTTTCCCTGCATGACCCTAAAAGTACGTCACGTACAATTCTCCCCCAACCCACCCCGAGCCTCCCAAAGCTTTTTCTAACAAAATCGGAAGAAGCAGCTCCAGTCACCCACGCCCCGGCCCTGGATCCTAATCCTGGGCTGGCAGTGTCTCCTGATGCTCCGGAAGTCTGTTTCTCCCCTGAAGCTACTGTCTTGTCAACCTTGGGGAAAATAAATAAATAAAAACCTGCTCGGGAAATTCTACCTCTTCATCCCACCCAGTTTCCTCTGCATGAAAAGGACCCAGGAAGACCACTGACATCAGTTCAACCCGCCAACGTTCAGATCCCAAACCAAAACTAAACCCGGAGAGCAGGAAGGAGATCCATGATTTCTCACCCCGTTCCACCCCCGCCGCCCCAAGAACATGATGAGGGGGACACAGGCCTCTTCGGAGGAGGACAGGGACCCTGCCAGCCCTGGGGATGAAGCAGCTTTCCTGCTGGGAAAGTAGAAGCTCAAAAGGCCCCTCACACACACCCCCAGCCCCCTCAAGGAGAGCTCCCGGGGGACAGGCTGGGCAGGGCCACCACGACGAGCGTCCCGCAGGACCCCACTCCTGTCCCGAAACCCACCAGTGCTGTCGAGACGTGGGACTCCCCTTCTCCTTACGGCTCATTGTCTTTCCCCAAACCACTGGCGGCGGCGGGTCCCCCACGTGCTTGACAAGCTCCTTCTCAAAGCATCTGACCCTTCTCCTGGCCCACGAAACCCCGAGCCTGACACAGCCAAGGCGTCCAGTCAGGATGCAGAGTGGAGGGGCAGGCCAAAGCCGAGACCCGGGAACCGGTCTTTGAGCTCCTTCCACGACAAGGCTGCCGGACCGTGAACGGGGAAGGTTGGAAGACATTTGCTCTCGCACACGGTGGAGCGTGAAAATCCTAGGAAGCTGAACAGGGCTCATTGCAATCGTTCAGGGACAGGGGACAGAGGACATCTGGTCCTTAGAAATGGCTGCACCCCATCATACACAACCTCACACAGGCACTCCCCCACCCCCACCCCCACCCCCACCCCAGCACCTGAATGTGTGCCAGAAACATCGTCCCTCCATCCCGCGGACAGAGGCGCTGCATTCTGGCAATTCCCATCACAGTCCATGCAGGAGGTACCGAAACAGCTCCCAGGGGGTAGGAAGGCCGCTGGCCTTCAAAGACACTGTCACAGAAGGAAGTGCTCTTGGGAGGAGAAAGGAACCCGCGGCCACTTGGAGAGGGTGGCCTGTGTCCTTCCCTCGCCCTCGACATGCCACGCACAGCTGCCACCTAGTGGCCAGCAACACACACTGCTCCCATCTTGGGCCTGAGGTGCTGGAGGTGAGGGCGTGGCCAGAGGAAGGAAAAAAGGGAATCAGCACCTTGGTTAGCACTGGCGACACTCACGGTGGTAGGGTCCCCCTGGAAAGCACAGCCATAGCCCGTAGCCCATAGCCCATAGCCCATAGCCCGCGGCACCTCAGCCCCGACTCTGGCTCTCGATCCTGCATGACACCTCAGAAAGGCAAAGCTTCCCCCTCATCTTCTCCTTTTGACCCCTGACATCCCACATCGGCATTGCAGCTGGGACCCGGCCCACGTGAGAAACCGCAGGTCGTGAGCACAGACGGAGGCGCCTGATGCAGAGCGAGGCCCCGTGCCCAGCAGAGGTGTCCGTGGTCGCTGATGGGCTCGTGGCAGAGGCAGTGCCGCCTCGGATGGAAGACTGTCACCACCCCCGGCTCCCGTTGGCTGGGGCTGCGGGCCGGTGGGAAAGTGGAGTTGGATGTCCAGGGAAGTGTGACGTTAGCCGGAAGGTCCAGGGTCCACCCCCGGGCACAGGCCCAGCCCCGGCGATGAGGCCGCTGACAGACAAGGCCCAGACACTGCCCCTTTCTACCTCTTGCACGGCGCGTTGCGTTCAGAAACGGACTGTGGCTGCGCCTGGGGTGGCAGACCCACGGGGGGACTGGTCCCCACGAGAGAAAGGAAGCACCGGGTCTGGGTGGCGGAGCGCCCAGCCCTGAGAGGGAAGCGCCCAGCAGGAGCGGCTTCCTGCTCTCGGAGGCCCCGCCGGCCTCGGTCACGGGGCCGGGCCACTGGCAGCCGCAGCGAGACTGGCAGCCGCCTCCAGTGCTTGGACTTGGCCGATGTGTGAGCAGGTGACTGAGGAGAGGTAGATGTCCCCAAACCCAGCAGGACAGCAGCACCAAGAAGGAAAGACTTCAAGGAACACGACAGCCACCTGGATCGGGGCGGCCAGCAGGGCTGCTCCCGCACAGGAGGAGGGAAGAGAAACCAGACACGCCCGTCCCCCTCAGACTCTGCCCTGTGCCTGGGCAGTGCCATCATCTGACTGGAGAGAGAGAGAGAGAGAGAGAGAGAGAGAGAGAGAGAGAGAGAGAGAGAGAGAGAGAGAGAGAGAGAGAAGGAGATGCATCTTTAGGTGTTTTAAGATGACCTCGCAGAAGCGTCTGGTGCTAACAGTTTGAACTAGGACAAGATTTGGGCAGAGCGCCCCTTCCACCTTCCTTCCATGCCTCAGCCAGTTCCACTTAAACAGAACCAGGGGGAGAGAGGGGGTCCAGAGCACCCCCGGAACCCCCAGGCATCCTAGCTTTGTCTGATCCCGTTCCGCCCACGCCGGGCCCACAGGGTGGAGGGGGGCCAACGGGCAGAGAAGAGTCTGCAGGCAGCACGTGGAGAGCAGGCAGAGGAGCCGCCGGCGGGCTCCCTGCAAGTGGCAATTAATCAATCTGGGAAATTAGCTCCCACAAAAGGAAAGGAAGAACCCAGTCAGCGGCTTTGGATCAGCGCTCCGAGGGCGCCGAGCCGGAGGCAGGCTATGAATAGAGCAGCGGCAGCGAGGTGTGCAGCGCAGACGGCTCCAGAACGGAAGCCCTTGGGCCCGAAGGCTCCCGCCGGCCTGGGCGGGACCCAAAGGGGCTGATGGGTGAGCACGTGAGCTGGTGCAGCAGGCCTGCTTCTCGGCCCTGCCGCTAAGAAGCTTCCACTTCTGAGCCCAACAGTGGAAGGAAGATGCCAGTCCGGCCCTTTGCCTGCCACCCTTTCTTCACCCAGGAACCAAGAAATAAAGGCTTGTGTTCAGTTCTGGGGCAACGCGTGGCTGAACCCCCAGAGCAGGCAGCTGGAAATCAACGGCAAGCCCCCATTTCTGCTCTGGGTGGGAGAAGGTGGAGAGTCAAATGGTGAGTTTGGCTGAGAAGGCGTGACTCCTGTTTCAGGAAGGAAAATCCCTGAGACGGACGTCAGGACACCCACCCAGCTCTCTGCAGTCCTGCTCACTGAGCTTCCTCCTCGTTCACTGACCACGGAAAGAAACAGCACTTTGCTTCAATGTACATCTATATACACATAAAGAAGCCCACACACTACAAACCTATGATTTGCACCTATTTCTATATATATGCAGCGTTTGGGAGGACTTAAAAAACCGAAGCAGAAGCCGAGAGCAGTACAAGCCATCGCTTTCCTCCTCACTTGCAAAGATCTTTGAAGAGGTGAGAAAGGCGTGAAGAGGGGAGCGGTGGGCGGAGGCAGGCATCCCGCCCTGCCCCCAGTCCACGTCCTGATCTCCACCCACAACCGGAGGGTCTGCCAGGTCCCATGTCCTAAAGACGAGGCCAGCGGGCCAGGTGTGGAGGAGACCCTGCTCTGCCCAGAGATGAAGGGGCAGAAGCGAACAGAGGTGTGAGCAGCCCTCAGAAGTACCAGCCAGGCCACTGGGGGGGAGGGGGGGTGGGGAGGAGCCGAGGCCCCGGCACCCAGCACGGCGCACCCCGCCCTGGCCCTCGCTCTCACTCCGGGAGCACTTCAGAGTTGTGTCGTCACAGCAGAGTGGCATGGCCGGGGTCGTCTTGGTCCACGCTGTTGAGAATGGCCGTCTGGTCTTCCGGAAGCTGGCGATGGCACAAGTCTGAGAGGCGGGCAAAGGGGTCCGGCCGAGAGTGTCTCTTCTTCTTCCGGAGGCAGACAGCTTCGTCGGGCCACAGGACCTGAGAGTTTGGAAGCTGCTGAGCCTGGGAGGCAGGACCGTCTAAGGAGGCGGGATGGACGCACAGAAAAGGCGGAGAGAAAAGAGAGTGGGTGAAAAGGAAGACCGTGGCCCTCGCACACACACCTCGCTCATCTGCCGGGACGCATACTCCGGGCTTCGGTCTTAAAACAAAGGGGTCACTGAGTATCCGGGTGACCAGAGCAGAGAGAGCAGAAAAACCACCTTCCTCGCCCCGGAGAGACTTGACTGGGAGGCCCATCCCACATAACCCACACCACGGCTGCACCCCTCCGGCTCCCCAAAGTCAAAGAAGCAGGTGGATCTAGCCAATCCATAGTTCTATTTTATCTTTTATTTAATCTTGAACATACTTATTTAACCTATTTTATAGAATATCTCTTTTTTTTCTTTTTATTAAAGAAATACTGCCCTGGCCAGGTGGCTCAGTTGGTTGCAGGTTCTTGTCCCGGTCAGGGCATGTTGCAGAACTGGTCCTCTATCTCTTTCTCTCTCTCTTTTCCTCTCTCTCTCTCTCTCTAAAAACAACCAATAAAAAACCTATCCTTAGGTAACGATTTTTCTAAAAGGAATATTCATATGTCTTTTTAGTGCCACCCGAGTACCAGGCACCATTCTAGGTGCTGGGCTTGGGACTTAACACATTGGCTTTCATCCCCCCACCCCCGCCCCCTTCCCTTCAAGCAACGGTGGGTTTTACACGACAGCTCAGGCACGGGCACAGAGTCGGGCCTGGTCCTTCCAGGGCCACGCTTCTGCCTCATGGCCCTGCTGGGGACAGAGATCAAGCCCTTGTTTTCCCGGAAGATTACACTCTAATGCAGGAGTGAGGAAGCCAGACAAACTGTAAGACTTGAAAACTACAGAAATAAAAGGTTCAGACACTGCAAGTGCTACAGAAAAAGATAAACCAGGGTCACGAGAAGCAAATGACTGCGACACTGCTGCTCTGACAGAGAAACCCTCGCGAGCCTTGCGAAGGCCCGAGGCAAAGTGTTCCCGATAGAGGGATGTCACGCGGGAAAGCCCTGAGTTAGGAGCACACAGGACGTGTTCCAGAGACAGAAGGAAGGCTGTTGCAGCTCACACCGAGTGAGCAGAGAAAGCAAGGCAGGAAGGACAGGCAGGGCGTCCTAAGAAGTTCTTTTTTCAAATATATTTTTGTTGATTTCAGAGAGGAAGGGAGAGGGAGAGAGAGATGGAAACATCAATGATGAGAGAGAATCATTGATCGGCTGCCTCCTGCACGCCCCCCACTGGGGATCAAGCCCGCAACCCGGGCATATGCCCTTGACCAGAATCAAACCCGGGACCCTTCAGTCGCAGGCAGATGCTCTATCCACTAAGCCAAACCGGCTAGGGCAAGAAGTTCTAAATCTGTCCTGGTTTCAGTGGGAAGCTTCTGGAAGGTTTGAATCAGAAGTATGCGTGCATGTGTGTGGGTGTGTGCGCGCACGTGTGTATGTGTGTGTGTGCGTGTGTGTGCGTGCGTAGGCACATGCCCAGGACTAAAGGACAGAATATGTGGTTACATTTTCTAAAGGTCACTTTGGTAGCTGTGTGTACAATAGACTATAGAAGGAGCCGGGATGGAGGCAGGAGGACCCGCAAGGAGGCGCTTCCCATAGTTAAGGCGAGGGAGGAGTGTGTGTCGGGATGTAGTTTTAGCAGCTGAGACAGGAAATAAGTGGGGTCATATTCAGGATACATTCTAAATGCTGAGCCAACAGACCTTCCCGATGGATTGGATGTAAGATGTAAGAGCAAGAGAAGAATCGTGGTCGAGGGGTCTGAGTGACTGGGTTGGTAGCAGTGCTATTTATGAAACTGGGGAGGAACTGAGAATGATTTGGAGAGGATAATCGATAACTCTATTCTGGGCATTATAAGGGTTTATAAACCATCCAAATGCAGCTTCAGCAGACAAGTGGAAATATGAGACTTGAGCTCATGGAACAGGCCTGGGTTAAAGACATCTTTGAGGGTTTTTAATATATAAAGGAACAGGACCACTATAAGAGAACGAGAGAACGTGGACATCTGATATGCCTTTTTTTATTAAAAAAAAAAAAAAAAGATAGTTATAGATACATACATACATACTAGGTGTACCGGTTAATAATGCGGATTTTTTTTCAATAGATGGAGTTACACATATGTTGATATATATGCGATTTGATATGTATGCTATTTTGTTGTACTGACAGCAAGCTTCAAAACTTCATATGTCAAATTTGCTGAAGGTGTTAACATCATAGATATTTTTACGCTTAAAAATGTCATATTTTGTGCCAAAAGAAGAGCATTTGCAGGAAGTTTTAATTCATTACTTTATTTTGAAAAAAAGTGCTGCTGAAAGTTATCATATACTTCGGGAAGCTTATGGTGAACATGCTCCATCTCAAGATACTTGTGAACGCTGGTTTAAACACTTTAAAACTAATGATTTCAATGTGAAAGACAAAGAACGTCCAGGTCAACCAAAAAAGTTTGAAGGCCAACAATTACAAGCATTATTGGATGAAGATGTGTGTCAAACTCAAAAACAACTTGCAGAGAGATTAAATGTTGCTGAGCAAACAATTTCCGATTGTTTACAAGCAATGGGAAAGATTTTAAAGGAAGGAAAATGGGTGCCACATCAACTGAATGAAAGATGAATGGAAAACCAAAAAGTCATCAGTAAAATGTTGCTTCAACGGCACGAAAGAAAGTCTTTTTTGCAGTGAACTGTGACTGGCGATGAAAAGTGGATTTATTTTGAGAATCCCAAACACACAAAATCATGGGTTGATCCAGGTCAACCATCAACATCAACAGCAAGGCCAAATCACTTCGGAAAGAAGACAATGCTCTGCGTTTGATGGGATCAAGAAGGTGTGGTGTATTATGAGCTTCTAAAGCCAGGTGAAACAGTTAATACTGATTGCTACCAACAATAAATAATCAATTTGAACCACGCTTTGATCGTAAAACGGGCCAGAAGACACGGTAAAGTAATTTTGCTTCATGATAATGCACCATCACACACTTCAAAACCAGTTAAAGGCACGTTAAAAGATCTTGCCTGGGAAGTATTAACCCACCCGCCATATTCACTAGACCTTGCTCCTTCAGATGACCACTTGTTCCGATCGATGGCACACGTACTTTCTGAGCAGCACTTCAAAACGTACAGAGAAGTGGAAAATTGGTTCTCTGGTTTGCCTCAAAACAAGAAAAGTTCTATTGGGACGGTCTCCACAAATTACCTGACAGATGGGGGAAATGTGTAGCTAGCGGTGGACATTACTTTGAATAAAGCACTTTTGATGTTTCTCTTGAAATTATTGTGTTTTCTTTGGATTACAAAATCCGCATTAACCAGTTAATAGTTAATCCGTATTATTAACCGGTTAATAATTAATCTGCATTATTAACCTGTTAATACGGATTTTATAATCAGAAAACATGATAATTTCAAGAGAAACATCAAAAGTGCTTTATTCAAAGTAATGTCCACCGCTAGCTACACATTTCCCCCATCTTTCAGGTAATTTGTGGAGACCGTCCCAATAGAACTTTTCTTGTTTTGAGGCAGACCATTCAGAGACCCAATTTTCCACTTCTTCGTATGTTTTGAAATGCTGCTCAGAAAGTGCGTGTGCCATTGATCAGAACAAGTGGTAATCTGAAGGAGCAATACAACAAAATAGCATACATATTAAATCACATATATATCAATATATATGTAACTCCATCTATTGAAAAAATCTGCATTATTAACCAGTACACCAGATAGATAGATAGATAGATAGATAGATAGATAGATAGATAGATAGAGGTCTTAGGCTGAAATGAGCTTATAGGAGTTGAAAATTCAGCTTTGGGATCCAATTTCCCACCCAAACTCCAAAAACTTCATTTTCTTTTTTTTCTGCCTCAGTATTCCCACCTATAAACTAAAAGAATAATAGCACCACCCAAAGGTTAAGTGAGAAATAAGTGCTCCCATTCTCCCCAAGATCCAAGGGGCCTCTGGGTAACACATACCCAGTCTCTAAAGAAAGTTCCTCTACAGCAGCTAATCCAGGTTTATAATGTCCATCAGTTTTCTCTGACATCCTGTCACATCCCTAAAACCACTGGTACAAAGAGAGTATGGGGGAATATTAAGGAATTCTCTACATCTGAAAAGGGCTGACCTGGTTTTACACTCTCTTAGCAGCCACCTATTACCGCTGGAAAAACATCAGACATACTAGTAATTCACGAGAGGTGTCCATTTATAAAGTGAGATTTCCCTCTCGTTGAGAAAAATACGGCCAACTACAGAAGCTAGGTCCATGCCACAATGCCCCTAATCACGGATCGGGACCCCATAATTCCCACGCCCAACTAGAAGGCCCGAAACGATAGGGAGGAAATATAGACGGAGATCTGAGCATTGCAGAAAGGATAAAACTAAGATACTATTTATCGTATTTTCCGGCTGATAAGATGACTGGGCGTATAAGATGACCCCCAACTTTTCCAGTTAAAATATAGAGTTTGGGATATACCCGCCCTATAAGATGACACTTGGCGTATAAGATGACCCCCGACTTTTGAGAAGATTTTCCTGGGTTAAAAAGTCGTCTTATACGCCGGAAAATATGGTAGGTTATTTAAAAATAGACTAAAACAATACACTATCTTTCCTAATGGAGTATGCAGAAGGGCTCTTGAAAACACACATACCATGGAGAGGAATGGTTCCCAGGCGGGAGGAAACAGAACTGGAAGGACAACAGGAGATTTTAACCTTCTCTTTCTTATTCTTACATGAAAATCATATGGTGCGTTCGTTGAAAATTCATATTCAAGAGAAACAGAGAGTGAGATAACGGATGGATTCAATCCTAAAGAAAACCCCAGATTGGGGGTCCCAAAGCAAACAACCCCATAATAATGGCGGGCAAGGTGGAAAGAGAGGAGCAAGGCGCTTCCTGCCATTTACCGGATCGTTTCTTTGACTTCGAAGAGCCCTTGGATGACTTTTTGGGCTTCTTTATCCGTTGGTACTTCAGAGCCTCCAGCCTCTCAGGTGCAGCGGCGTTCCCGGGTGCAGGTGGATGTGTCCTGCAGAGGGACAATCAGAGGGCACGGGTCAGCCCCCGGACAGGGAGCCTTCGGAGCGGGGCTGGAAGAAAGCCCAAGAGCTGACCCGTAGGACACAGTGCGGTTCCATGGAGCCCCAGACCCACGAGGGCTCCCGATCCCTGGCTCTCTGTTGCTCCTGGGAGGGAGAAGGGCCAGTGAGAGCTGCAGCCTCGGGGGGCCCACCTCGGATGGACGGACCTGCAGAGCAATCAGAAGACCTAGGAAAGGGAGAGAGACTTTAGTAGGAAGCCCATCACACAGAATTCAAGCCAGAGGAGTGAGGTCGGAGAAGGAAGCCGCTTCGGTGTCTGAAGTTCTGAGAAGTCATCACAATCAAGACCTTTAAGGGAAAAGGGAAAGTGCAGATTAAAGCGGGACGTGGGCAACACCAACCCCCATCCACTGTCCCCCTCCAGAGAAGAGGCGGCCAGTGCCCAACAAGAAACCCGCCTCCAGGCTCCTGCTCTCCACGCACAAGACTCGGGGAGAACTCCGCAGCTAACAGCACCGACACCGATACCCGCCACCTCCCTGACCCTCCGCAGGCTGGGCTCAGACTCCTTCAGTCATGTAAGAAAAGAAACGAAAGGGAGAAGTAGATTGCGATGGTAAGAGTATCCAAATCCGGCAGGCTTGCAAAGCCCATGAATACTGCAGCAAGAATCCCATGAATCTCTCTATTTTAAGATGCAATGGAGAAACAAAGGTTGTTGGGTGAGGAGACCACGCATCGTGGCCCCTCTCTCTCCCCCAGCCCAGTGGACAGTGCCACGCGCCTGGCGGACCAAATGCGTGATTAGAATGAAGTCAATGATTTAAGTGAAGCCAGGCAGCCCAGGTGACAGAGGGGACCAAAGAGAGCCGTGAGAACGAATGTCTGTGACCATCTGTGAGAGAATTTTTTAAGAGTCGTAAAAGAAGAAAATCTAGAAGATGCGTTATCAATGGCGTTTCTTCACAACGTAAGCCAAACCTGGGGCCTGAGGAACAAAGGTCACTCTTTCCCCCCAGTGCCGGCATCCGCAGACGGTTGGTCGGGGAGGCTGAGACCTCCCAGGGCCACGGGGAACTGCACTCTTGCCTCAACCCCCTCAACTCCCCCTTCCAGCTCCATCGCAACTGGTCTGCGGCGAATCCTGACGAGGAGGAGTAGGACAGATGCCCTGTGACGGGGAAAGACGTCTCCAATGGTGAGCAAGCTGTTCGAGGCATTTTTAAAACATGAGAAGGGACGGGAAGATGGCAGCTGCATTGCCCCAACATGGGATCGTCTTTGTGGGAAGGTGGGAGAAGAAACTTACAGACGAACGTAGACACGCCTCTGGCCTCTGGGGTTTCCTGCAAGAATTGGCAGTGAAGCAACCTTCATCTTCGTTGATGGATGGCATCGCTCCATTGCCCTTCAGTAATAAGGTATCAAGAAGCGCCTCCAAAGTTCAGGTCAGAGGCGACGTCTTGATCTTCCACGGCCCCCCCTTACAGCACGGAGCTAAGAAGCACCGCCCTCCACGCGCACAAAGGTACTCGGTCCAACTCACCATGAGAAGGCAGGTCTCCCACCCCAAACACCCAACCGGCCAAGCCCCCATTCCTTCCTCCTTCACCAGCTCTGCAGTCTACCCCCAGAGATCCTCCGGCAACAGCTGGAAGGGAAGGGGGAGGCGGGCACAGGGTGGAGATGGCTCCGGCAGGAGGGGCATGACGCTCCAATGCTGGTGGGGTGCCCTCGCCCCTTCTCAGCCTCGACTAAGGTTTCTGCGTGCTGCTGAAAGGAAGCTTGTAGGTATACACCTGCTGTTCGGTTTGCCTGTCTCCAGGGCCCAGCCTGAGAGGGACCACACGCAGTGAGTGATGTGTGGTCTGAGTAGCAAGTGGGCCCAGGAAGCAGCGCTTAAGAACATCTTACCCATCAGGGTTCGAGAGACTCTACAAATTCTATGGATTCTCCAAGCCAAGTGACACCTCCAGGGATGTTTTCATTATTACAATCCACAAATTGTCACTATTCCCATTTTTTTTTTTATCACATAGCATCTATTTACCACTTACCAGGCCAGGCACTGACCTACATTCTCTACAACAATGTTCTTTCATCCTTACAACAACCCTCAGGGGTAAACACTACACAGTGGCCCCATTTTTCAGATGGAGAAACTGAGGTGTGAGGCCAGGTAGCCTGTCCAATTACCCAGTGACTATGGGATAGAGCCAAGATTCTCAGCCCCAGGCGACCCTATTTTTCCAAATTCTTCCTAATAGAGCGGGTAGAGAAGTCACGGCAGAGAAAAGTCCTGCTTCCACGCGGCATCTGAGAAATCAGCCGCCCAGAAGGAACCCGCTGCGGTCCTCACTGACATTCTCAACGGTGGGGGCGGAGCCGGGCTGAGACACACCTGGGGTGGGGCAGCGCTGGCTGCTCCAGGCAAAAACTCCCCAACAGTCATGGTCCGCTGAGGAGGATAAGCTCATTTTCTCTCGGGGAAACAGCCAAGCTCGGGCCCTGCCAGGACACACGCCGGTCACCTGTTCCCACTTGGGCTCAGCCCTCAAACCCAGAACCACGACAGGAGAAGGCTCCTGGAGGCACCAAGACACTCTCCCGAGGCAGAAAAAACCCACAAGCAAGTGTCTAGCAGGACAGGAGGGAGGGAGGAGGGCAAAATGGGTCTTTTTAGCGAATTACACAGAAAAGACAGGTGACGTGCTCCAACCAGCTTCATCCGCCGCCTGCCAAGCCCTTTGGAATCAAATCGCCTCCCTTTTCTAGGAGGCTGACCATGTCCCCGTCAAGGTCAAGCTCACCTGGGGCACTTCCAGGTCATGAGGCCCAGGGCGCTGGCGACTCTCGGACATAGGAAGCTTGGCTTAAGCAACTCCACCTATAAAGGCGGCAAGTGCACCTGAGGTTGGCCTGCAGGTTCCCTATCAGGACAGAATCCAGCCCTAGGCTCTCCAGGAAGCTGAGCTCCCAGTTCCGTTCCTGACCAGTCCCTTCTGCTCCAGCATCCAGGAATCCACAAGCTCTGGGTGCTCCGTCTCCCAAGGAGTTGGGGCGTTACTGAATGACGAAGGCCTCAGGCTTAGGGATTCTCCTGACCTGCCATATCGTCTCTCCCAGACACTGCCAGTAGCATTTCTCTGCAGGTCAGAACCACCCAAAATTGCCTGGAATTGACTTGAACTCTCTCTCTGTCTCTCTCTCTCTCTCTCTCTTCATAAAATCCATACAAAATCCAAATCATGACCATTTAGCTAAGCTTCCCTTAGCTGCTTAGCTCTATGCTGGCCCAGAGGAGTGGAGAAAAAGACCTCCTGGTTCAAATGTAGGCAAACCACAGGACAGGAAAGTCAAAATCCAAATCCATTAAGGATATGTCCTGCCCTTAAGGCCCAAAGAGCGGGCCATGAGGACACCATTCTCAGCGACCCCTCCCGTCACCAGGCAGACACACGATTTAAAGAGCTCTTGCCTCCTCTACCTAACTGCCCGAGAGCGGGCTCGGCATGGCTGGTTAGACCCTGCAGTTGGCAGGCTGAGGGGATCCACACACGCACACGGTGTAGCGAAGGAAAAGGCAGGACTATTCTCCATGTACTGGTAGAGAGCAGAAAGCCAGGCGCCTGGCTGGCAGCTGCTCCGCTCTGCCCACAGATGGTCGGTTTCTAGAGGGATCGGGGCACCCGCCAAGTGCTTGGCCTCACAAGTCAGAAGTTTGTTCCAAATGGGAGCGCCTTCCCAGGGCTCCCCTAGTAAAAGGGGACCCCTCCACGCTCCCAGACCCACCTGCATGTGTAATGGAGGCCAAAGTCAGTATTAACGGGAAAGGGGATCAGAGGGAGCTATGAGGATAGGGGTGCGACGACTGGTCCCCAGCAGGGAGCTGAGAAAACCCCTCAGCCTCCCAGCCATTCACAGAAGAACAGTCCACAGATATCCCGTGTTGAGAGGGAGGTGGGAAGAGGAGGAAAGGGGTGGGGGGGAGAGAGAGGAAGAGGAGGGGGGAGACACCTGCAGGTGTGGGGAGAAGGAACAGGGAAGCGACTGGAAACAGAGCGAGAACGGACGTAGACAAGACGAGTCACATCTCCAAGCAAGACCGAGTGGAGACACATGCAAAGGCCAGCGTGAGGACAGCATCTGACGAGGAGCCTGCGCCTCCCAATGGCCCGCAGCGACCGCACCCGGAAGCCCGCAGCAAGCAGGAGGCGTGGCGGCTCCCACAGCCCAGCACCCGCAGCCCAGCACCGGCAAGGTCTAACTCCGAGGCTGTGGGAGGTCTGACTCCCCTAGGCGGGGGTGCTGGCCAGGCCCCCAGGAACAATGCTCTCTGTGTGGGCCCTGGTTGCTGGCTTTGCCACGGCAGTGAGCGTGGGGTAGCTCAGCTCTCTCAGATCTGACACGGTGGGAACAATGGGGGCAGAGGGCCCAACAGCTGGGTGAGGGGAGGGGCAGGAGCCATGAGAATGGGGTCCAGCACTTTCCAGGAGTGGGGTGAGAGCTGGTTCTGGAGCTGTGACCCCTCGGGAGGTGACAGCGGGGCCATCACTGGGCGGCAGGAGGGAGAGCGGGAGATGGAGGATAGCCCAGTCACTGCCACTCTGGAGCGTCCACCCTCAGGCCACGGAGGCCCTAGCGCAGGGGAGCTCACAAAGACCTCCTGACCCTGCATGTCCTCCCAATGCGCACGGCCCAAGTGGGGCCCCAGCCGGCCGCACGCCACACACTGCCCCAGGGCCTCTGGGCTGCTGGCCCTTTTTTAGCTGCAGATTGTACAGAAATGGCACAGCACCCTCACTATGGGACGCCTTCCTTCTGACTGCAAACGTTGTACAGGCCTGAGTCAGCACGGCCAGCCCCCCCCCCCCCGCCCCCCGGACCTCTCAGGTGGCAATGGGAGGCGCCGCTTCCACCCGTGGAAGCCAGGGCACCAGAGGGGCCTACGCACTCCCGTCCATGGCAAACAGAAGCGCCTCCCTAGTTACTCCGAGAGCAAGCCTCGCGTAACCCTAACAGCCTTTTTAAGAGACTTGATACCCCTCTGCATGCCCAGTTCCTAAGACCCCCACCCGGAAGGAGCCACCCCGGTGGACAGCGAGGAGGAGGGCAGGCCTCCATCCCGGGGCGAGTGTGTGTCTCCTGCCACCTCAACGCCCCGCCTGGGAAACCTGTGCTCGCCTCTTCCGAGCTCCCCCGGACTTCCTGCAGCTGCGACTCAAGGGTCAGGAGTGGTTGCCACAGGGCCCTCGAGAGCCGTATGACACTAAGGGCAAGGTCCACAGCTCAGCCTTGCAACAGCCAAGGACAGGCGGCAGAACGCAAGGAGCATGGACGTGGGGACTTTTCCTGGCCCCGCCCTCAGAGGACTGCAGTGACCTGTTCCTAAGAAGGACCTCTCTGTGCCCGAGGGAAGGAGCTGGGCCGCACCCCAACCCTGTGCTCCCTGAGGGGACCAACTATTCGTAAGACCCCAGGAAGACAGCAAGGGGCCAGCCACCCCAGGGAAGGTCTGAGGTTGGGGGTCCCGGGGGAAGGGGTGCTCTACCTGAGGCTGCGGAAAACAGGGAAGAGAGATGGTGGGTGTTCCTGGGACCAGTGTGGCCCCGGACAGATGGTCAAGGGTACACAGAGGCCAAGCAGGTCTTAGGCAGTGTGGGCCCCTCAGGTGCATGCAGGGCCCCGAGGGACCTCCGGGGCAGCTCTGGGTGTGTGGGCAGCAGAATGGCAAGGTGTCTGAGTGAAGGGACTGCAGGGCGGCTATGGGGGAGAGCTTGGCATGTGGGGTGGGCGGGGCGAGAAGCTGCAGCGAGGCAGTGCCCGAGCGTGGCCTGGGGGACTGTTGGAGCAGCGTTGATGGGGGAACCCAGAAGCCGTGGGATTCGGGGAGCAGAGGCTGCCGCCCCCACTGAGGGGGTGAAGGGACATGGTCTGGATTCCCCTGTAGAGGAAGCGATGGCCCTGCCGAAGCCCCGTCCGCCTGTCCGCCCCCCGCCCCCCGGCCGCGGAGCACCCTTACCTATTGAGCTGAGGAGAGGCTTGTCTCGACAACACTGCCCAGATAGCTGAGATCAATCAGAAACAAAGCAGTTATCAACACGGGCCGTGGGGAACCACCCACGCGCACCCAGAGGGGAGGAGGGGGAGCACGGGGACCAGAGAACCAACACGGAGGCCAGAGAATGGGGTGAGGGAAGGAGAGGAGAGAGACAGAGAACCAGACCAACGATGGGACAGAGCAGATGAGCGCACTGCAAAGCGGACGACAGGGCTGCGCCCACAGCATCTCCGCAGACACCACAGGCACCACGCAACCACGCGCAGCCTGGCCTGGCGCCGGCTGGAGCTCTCCTCCACTCCCAGGATTCCCTGCGCCCCACCAGGAGCAGGTGGGGTGGGAGGGGAGGCTTGCACTTCCAGGTACCAGACAGGGTGGGAGTGAGTGGGGCAAGGGAAGGGCTCTGGGCTCCTCCTCGACCGCCACCCATCCTGCCTACCACCAGGCCAGCTCCTCTGGAGCTGGGCGCCCCGCACAGGCAGCCACACCAAGAGAGACCAAAGGACGGAACCAGAAAGAAAGAGGGGGGGAGGGGGAGGGGGCGGGGGAGAGAGGGAGGGAGGGTAGGAAGGCCGGGGGTACTACCAAGACATTGCAGGCTCTTCTGAGCAAGTTGGGGCAACCCAGAGAAGATGGAGAAGGAAGAAAGACAGACAGAAAGTCAGACTTAAGGAGGAAGGACAGGGAGGAGGAGGAAGAGGAGGAGGAGGAAGAAGAGGAAGAAGAGAGAGGAGGAGGAGGAAAAAGACAAAGAAAGGCACAGACAGGCGTCCAGGCTGACTGGTACCTGGAACACCAGCTGTTTAGAGTGTGCTCTCTCAGGCAGGCTGATCGCAGGAGCTTGTCTGTCTGTCTGTCTGTCTGCAGCTTCCTGCGAGGCACACAGGTTGGGGTGGGGTGTGTGGTTCTGGGCACCTGATTCACAGCCTGAGATTTGGCCCCCAGCCTCCAGGATATGCCCCCTCCACCCCCGGGGAGAGGCCGTGGGAGGGGCCCGGTGCTCCCCAGGCCACTAAGGGCAGGGTTTGGAAGAGGGGCGCCCCTGGCCTGGGGGTCCAGGGAGGCCAGGCTTCAGGGTCCTGCCAAGCAAGGAGGAGGGGCTGGGAAGCAAAGGAGCCTGGATGTGAGGTCTCTGGGCAAACCCTGGCACCACCCCAAAGCCAGGATCCCAGGGACCTGGTGAGCTCTCCACTCCACCAGGAACTGGGGTGACCGCTCCCTGGGGCATGCCACGCCCCTCCCCTGGCCCATGTGTGCCCACTCCTGAGAGCCCTGGGCTGGATGGAGAAGATCCCTCCTGCTCCTGGCAGGGTACCTGGGCAGGTAAGCCCCACCCCACCCCGATTGACCACACCCTGCCGATGCCAAGACCAGAACTCCCCCACAGGGATGCTGCAGCGATTCCAGACAAGCCCTGTCATTCTGGTTGATGGACGGTGGAGGGCGGGGTGAGGGAGGGGGGCGGGAAAATGACCAGGTGAAGGTGGGCGGGAGAAACCAGCTCACACTCACCCTGCAGTAGGTAACTGTGGTGGGGGGGGCTCTGGTCTGAGCAGCTCCTCCCCCATCCTTCGGGGGGAAGGCGTCTGTCCAAACACATCCAAGTTGTCCGCAGGCCCCGCAGGGCCCAGAGGAGGGGAGGGGTAGCCCGTGGCCAGAGTGGTGAAGCCCACGGCGGGCCGGTAGCTGGGGCTCCCGCTGCGGCTGCTCTGGGACGGGGAGCCCGTGGACGGCGTGGACTTGCAGGAGAAGCTGCCGGCGGCCGGCGGCTGGAGGGTGATCTCGGACATCTCGGCCTGCTGCAGGAGGCCGGGGCGAGGCCGGGCCCGGGCGGCCAGCTCCGGGGAGCCGGTGCGGGAGCTGAGGGGGCTTTGGGTCAGAGGCGAGAGCCGAGAGGGCTGTAGCACCACTTGATGTAAACTGGGCTCGGCGCGCCTGGCCTGCCGGGGGCTGGGCCGGGGCCGGGGCTGCGGCTGGTACCACCGGGTGTCCAGGCCAAATGTGCTGGGGCCACCGTGTCCCCCCGGCTCGGCCGGCTCGGGGTAAGGCAACACGGGGATGCCCATACCTTGGCTGGTATGTCTTAGCTGCCCTTGGCTCACCAGCGGCTGCACAGGTCTGTCCTGCCACTTGGCGGCGGGGGGCACTGGGACGGGGCCTCTGCCTGGCGACTTGCCTGCCCAACCCTTCGGCGCCTCCAGAGACAGGATGCCCGGGTAGGCCGAGGGCACCTGGAGGGAGGTGGGGGGCAGTCCTCGGGGGAGGCAGGCCTTGGGCTGCAGACTCTCGGCCACATCACAGGGGTGCAGCTGGTGGGGGAACATCATGGCCGGGGTTTCCAGGCCCCCGAAGGGGAACTCCGGCCGGCCCCAGGGCTCCGGGGAGCGCCCGCCCGTGGGGGTCTGAGTCAAGGGCAGCGTGCTGTTGGACGCGTTCTCTCCGTTCTCCTCGGGGATGGTGGGGTGGCCGAAGGGCCCCTCCGTGTGCAGGGGCGGGGAGGACATGACCGAGCTCAGGGGGCTGCCCACTTCCGGCATGTAGAACGGCGGCGGCTCCACCTCCCCGGGGCTGCTGCTGCTCAGGTACCCATAGTACTGGCCGTGGTGGAAGGGCCGGGGGGCGGGCGGCCGGGCCTGGCCTGTCGCCTGGAGCCGCCCCTCCAGGCCGCCGGGGCCCTCCAGCCCGCGGGGCTGGAACCGGGGACTGTATGCTGGTGGAGGCAGGTAGGACTCCTGGCTGGACGACAGAGGGGTCAGCTGGGACTTCAGGGCAGCCACCGAGGTGGGCACCAGGGGGTCCTCATTCTCCTCGTCAGACTGGCGGAACTCGGGGTACATGTCCGTCTCCTCTGCAAAGGGAAAGCCCTCGATGCGCCTGCCCTTCACCGCGGGCTCCACCTCAGAGGGCCCCATCACAAAGCGGCCGTCGGGGCCTCTGCTGATGAGCTCGATGGGCGTCGTGGCCTCGGCCTCGGCCTCCGCCTTGGCCACGCTGTACTTCTTGCTGCTGATGGCCCTCTTGGTCTTCTTGTACAAGGACAGCTCCTTCTCCCGGCTGGGGCTCAGCATTCTCTTGGCTGCGGGCTGGCCCTGGTCGTCGGAGGACTCGGAGGGGGCCCGGAGCGTCCGGATGCTCTCTGGGCTCACCTTGCCCGAGGACAGGCTGTGGGGACAGGTGGAGAGCAGGAGGGTGAGGCAGGGGACACATGGGCCATTACTCCTTTGTGTACCCTTAGCAAACACCAACCACAATCACCTGGGAAGACAGGACTAGGGAACAAGACCACAAGTGACTACATAGTTAGGCATGAAACTCTTGGGCCAACAATCTCAATTTGTCTAGGTGTGTTTTCTGAGTGAGCGCCCGCATTTCTACTTCTATTCCGCTCCGCCCCACGGTTTGCTCTGTGCTCTGTCCAGTCCCACCTGCAACTTCACTCCCAGGTTGCTCGCAGACAGCAAGCTCATTATAATATTACAACGCAAAACATATTCAGAAGGCAAATCTGTTAGGAGGGCCAAAAAAATAAATCACAGAACTACACTCCGAAGCCAAAGAGAAATGGGTTCTGGGTGAATTTGGATCATTTACACGACTGCTCCTTCTGCGGGGAACAGCGAGATCAACCAGCAGTAACCAGCAGAGAAGAGCCGGGATGGGCTGAGCGAGGCGGACCACCCACTGTCACACCCTGACCGTCCACCCGCACAACACAAGCAGCGTGTCCCCCGGGGCCAGGCCAGGGCACTTACGGGGACTCCAGGCTCTTCCTGCAGTGAGTGATGGAGAGCGGAGGGTCTGGAAGGAGAGACGGGGAGACCTGCTGAGGCCGAGACACCAAAACACACGCCAGCGTCGACAGGGCCCAGAGCTGAGCCATGAGGGAGCCCGTCCCCACCCCAGGTGCTTGCCTTCTCCAGACTCTCCCACGGTCCCCATGTCCTTTTTCCTTCTTTCAAATCAAGTCCCACTGGCAACTCTACCCTCTTCTCAAGGGGCCCCACACTAAACACCGTCTCTCCGGACAGGGAGCTTCTGAACCCGGGCGAGGTAGAGCATGGGTGGGGACCACACCCACCTTTTTTGCGCTTGAGCTTACGCTTGCGCTGCTTGTTGACAAAGCAGGCGGCCAGGGTGCTGAAGAGGATGGCAGCCGCCAGGAAGCAGATGGTGGCTACGATGCCAGCCAGCACGGGCCGCGCCAGGCCATCGTCTGTCAGGTCCGGCTGGGGGAAGATGTCTGCGGGGAGGGGCATGGAGTCCTGGGAGGCGTCCCCTTCCCGAGGCCCCGCCCACTCTGACACCCAGCCCCCACGTGGTGGCCCAGCCTTAAGCACGGACAAGAACAACGTAAGGCTCAGGCTCAGGCTCCAGCCCCGAGGAGGGTGGCATGGATTACAGCCAGGGAGCCACCACATAGCTAGTAAAGAAGAAAGAGCATCAATACCTTACCCTGTGGGGGTGATAATTTCAATATCATATAATAACCTAGTGCTTATGCCGAGCCAGCGTGGCTCAGTGGTTGAGTGCCGACCTATGAACCAGGAGGTCATGGTTCGATTCCTGGTCAAGGCACATGCCCGGGTTGCGGACTCGGTCCCCAGTGTGGGAGGCAGCCAATCAATGATTCTCTCTCATCATTGATGTTTCTATCTCTCTCTCTCTCTCTCTCCCTTCCTCTCTCTGAAATCAATAAAATATATTTTAAATATATATATAAATATATAATCATGAGATTATATTTTTTAAATAAAATAAATAAAAATTTTAAAAGCCTACGGAGCACTGAAGTCACCTCCACTCCACCCGACGCTCTCATGCCACATCTGTCCTCCCCTGCCCCCTCCCCTGCCCCACGCTTGGCCGAGCTCCTTGCCAGCTGGCCCCCGGGGAGCAGTGCCCATGGAAATGGTGCCCTTGCTTTCTCACTAAACAAGCGCCTCCCCCTGCTGCCCCAGAGCTGGTCCTGAGTCTAGGGAACCAAGGGAGCCGCTCCAGGGGGAGACAGAGAGGACCTGGGGGTTTCAGACACTGTAACTGGAGAAAGATGTGTAGACATGAGACCAGAGGCAAGAAAAAAATAAAGCGAAATTGAGAAAATGCCAGGGAGGGGGCTTTCTTGAGCCTGAAAAAAATCTAGAGAGAGGAAGGAGTGAAGGGCAACACCACCCAATAGCAGTTTTCCAAATGAAAGCACCATAATTATACAGCAGTCTTACAACAGGCACTCAGTGGATGCTTGGCGACCTGTTGTCCCTGCTCTGGTCCCACCCCATTACAGAGGGTCACACGGGAGGAAATGGAGTTGATGGAAAAATAACTCTGCCCCAGCCAGTTTGGCTCAGTGGAAAGAGCGTCGGCCTGAGGACTGAAGGGTCCCAGGTTTGATTCCCGGTCAGGGCGCATGCCCGAGTTGCAGACTCGATCCCCAGTAGGGGGCGTGCAGGAGGCAGCCGATCAATGATTCTCTCTCATCATTGATGTTTCCATCTCTCTCTCCCTCTCCCCTCCTCTCTGAAAGCAATATATAAAAAAAGAAAGAAAAAGAACTTAAACCAGTTCTTTCTGACAACAGTATGAGAAGATCTGCTAACTTCCTCTCTGCGGCTTCCTTACGGACACTGTGGTCAGCACAGCTCAAGATGGAGAAATCCCACCTGTGGAAGCAGGAGCGTGGACCTGACTCCCTGTGGCTCTGGGCTGTGTCCCCACAGCTTTAAAAGAACCCCCACCCCCAAGTACCTGTGCTGGAGACGCCGGCGATGTTGCTGGGCTCGCTGACCAGGTCCTGCATGACGGCCAAAACCCGGAACTCATACCAGGTGTCCTACAGCCGCAGGGACAACACCCATCAGCCAGGGACCTGAGCGGCCACTGGCCTGCCACTGACCCGCCACCGACCACACATGGTTGACCCTGCCAGGACGTGTCGTGGAACATGGCACCCAAAGCAGTGGTCCTGAAGCGTGTAACCGCCAGCTCTCAAGTGAAAAAAAAGAAGTTCTGGTTTGTAGCCTTTGCCAATTGCTGTGGTGTAAATACTCTGACCACGGCTGATGTCAAGTGAGGTCACGGAGAGGAAAGATGGGAGGAGAGGCACTCAGGGGTTCTCAGGAGCCACGAGCCAATTCCAGCCCTGAGTGTGCAGGGAAGGGAGACAGAAGGTAGGCGAGACTGTCCTTTCCAAGGGAATAGGCGGCTTCCTCTCTCCAGCTAAAGGAGGTCGGCTGGAAAAGTATAATGTAGGCCCTGGGCTCTGAACTGGTAAAGGGTAAAGCTAAGAACAGTCCTGGGAAATCCTGTCCATCGTAGTTAGGCTCCCAGCAAGGAGCTGAGGTCTGGTGATGGAAAAATAACTCTGCCCCAGCCGGTTTGGCTCAGTGGATAGAGCGTCGGCCTGAGGACTGAAGGGTCCCAGGTTCAATTCCGGGTCAGGGAGCATGCTCGGGTTGCAGACTCGATCCCCAGTAGGGGGCATGCAGGAGGCAGCACTCGCTTGTGTGTCTGCACTTGGAGAAACCCCTCAGTGATACAACTCCCACTGCCCCTGGGAGAGCTGGTCCTGAGTCTGGGGAACCTCAGTCACCGAGGGCAGCTCTGGGCGAGAACATGAACAGGGTGTGTGGTCCATCAGACCGTGGCCAGACTTCACAGATCCACATCGGGTCAGTCAAAGCTTCCAGTGACTCCAAGAGTCCTGTCACTTCCAGAATTTGGGAAGCAGCAGCAGGGGAAGCTCGGTGCTCACCTGTGACAGATCCTTGGCAAAGAAGTCTCCGTCGGTGCCTGGGATGGCATCGTCTAGCATCTCCCAGCGCTCTCCGACACGGAACTCCATGACGTAGCGGTCGATGGGGAAGCTGTGGTTGGCAGGTGGGAGCCAGGACAGCAGCACACCCTGCTGGGTCCGATTGGCTGTGAGGCACCGCGGTGGGGTAACCAGCACCAGGGGTTCTGGGGTTGTGATGGGGAATGCTGCGGCGGGAAAGAAGGGAGACAGTGCTGAGGTCGCCGTGGCCTCGCCGTCCACACGATCTCTGGCTCAGCATGTGTCCCTGGGACACCACGGCCCCAAGGCGATGGTCACATGCCACACGCCAGTGCAGGCATCATTTCAGGGGCAAGAGTGTCCCAGAAGAGAGCCCTCCCGCCCCAAAGGAAGGCGGAGTGGCTGTGGGCCAGCGCATGGGCTCCTGTGTCCAGAGCACTTCCAACATCTAGGAGGAGCCCAGTTCCACAGAAGGAACAAAATGGGCCCAGCCGGTGTGGCTCTCCCAGTGTGGCTCAGTGGATTGAGCATCGTCCCATGAACCAAGAGATCACTGGTTCAATTCACAGTCAGGGCACATGCCCGGGTTGCGGGCTCGATCCTCAATAGGGGGTGTGTAGGAGGCAACTGATAGATGTCTCTCTCTCTCATCGATGTTTTTTTTCTTTTTTTTTTAATTCTCACCTGAGGATATTTTTCCATTGATTTTTAGGGAGAGTGGAAGCGAGAGAGAAAGACAGAGAGAAATATCAATCAATGTGAGAGAAGCATATCGATTGGTTGCCTCCTGCACGCACCTGGACCAGGGTCCGGGCCGGGGAGAAGCCTGCAACGGAGGTATACGCCCTTGACCAGAATCGAACCTGGGACCCTTTGGTCCACAGGCCGACGCTCTATCCACTGGGCCAAACCGGCTAGGGTTCTCATTGATGTTTCTATCTCTCTCCCCCTTCCTCTCTCTAAAATCAATTTTTTAAAAAAGAAGAAGGAGGAATAAAATGGGAGCTACAGAAGGAGGACACATTAAATGCAATTAGCTTTTTAATAAGATAGCATCTTTACAAAAGTACTGCAAACGTATCTTTTGTTCTCCTCCCAAGGAAGCAGGACTATCTTCCCGCACACAGTTTGCTCTTCCAGCTCCCCTCTAGGCCCCAGGGGAAATCAAGACGCAGCGGGGAGACCCCAGGCAGTGCTGGCACTGTCACTGCTGCCCCCTCGGTGGCAGTAAAGCAGGATGGGGTGGTGTCCCCTGCTCCTAGCTGCCCCTCTGGCCCTAGGTGGGAGGAGTGGCCGCTGAGCCCAGGAAGGCAGGGTCAGCCACACGCTTGCCACCAAATGAAGCCAGGGCCAGAGGGATGTGCCGGCTGGAGTACAGGAGGAGGAAGGATTCCCAGTCCCCCGACCCGTGAAGCCACAGAAAGATGCAGACACGTAGCCTGACCAGGAAGGACAAATTCAAAGCTTCCTCCATCCAGCTAAGGACACAACAGGAATTTGCCAAACATGATGGAGGGGGATGGAGGGGTTGCTTTGATACAGACGAGCCCCACAAAATGGAGCAACCAATCTTTCCCAGGAGGTCTAGTGACAGGACCGCAGAACGCACCCAGGAAGGCGCCTGGCACACAGCAGGCACGACAACGGCAGCTTCCAGGACCCTTCCTGCCACCGCCTGGACCAAGCGGGACCTTGACCCACCCCAGCTCCTCCGGTAAACACCCTCAGCACCGCAGCTCGGCTCGGAGCCTCACCTAAAGTGTTCACAGTGACCACCTCACTGAAGGCGCTCGTCCCCAGCCTGTTCTGGGCCAGGACGCTGAACTGGTATGCCGTCTCGGGCTCCAGGGCGTCCACGAGCAGCCAGTTGGGTCCCGGGGGCACTGGCAGAGACAGCCAGTCATGGGGTCCAAACTGCGCCCGCTTCATCCTGGCCAAAGCAAAGAGAGAGCGAAGACAAGAGGGTGGGTGGGTTACACTGGAGACGCAGAGCATGCACGGTCCTCCCGGAGGCGGCGGCGCTGGGCTGGCCTCCCCTGGTTCAAGGAAGAGGTCATGGCCAAGGAAGGATGGCCACCCGACCTCGATGGGCCAAGCCTCACAATGCCAGATCACCAGGCACCGTGGCACCTCCTCTTTTACAAGGGACACTTAGGTGTGAGTCGTGCTCAAAACACCGGTCAAGCCCGGCCGGCAGAGCTCAGTGGTCAAGCGTCGACCTATGAATCAGGAGGTCACCGTTCAATATCCGGTCAGGGCACACGCCTAGTTTGCGGGCTCAATCCCCAGTGTGGGTGTACAGGAGGCAGCCAAGCAATGATTCTCTCTCATCATTGATGTTTCTATCTCTCTCTTCCTCTCCCTTCCTTTCTCTGAAATCAATAAAAATATTTTAAAATAAAAACCACCGGTCAAGTTACCAACTGTGCTTTGGGATCATCTCAGCCTGGTCACAACCCTAAGAGAGGCTCTGCCCGGAGAGTGAGGGCACTGGAAACAAGGCAGGTACCCCAGCATGACCGTGACGATGAGCCATTTGGCAACAGTAGGACTAACAACACTCAGGTGACCTCGGCCGCCCACCCTGGCAAGGACAGCCAACAGTGGGACCTGGAGTCACAGAGGGCTCTCTCAGTCCAACCAGGTTGGAGTCGGATGAGGAGGTAGGTCCCGGGTACACGACAAAGATGGCCTGGGGTTTGCCCAGAGTGGGGACCAGCTTCCCTAAGGCCTTAAGGGTTAGAAACCACCAGGAAGGGGAAGGTCACCCCGACACCTGTTCTACACAGCCTACCACCCAACTCCATCTGCACCTCCTACAGGTGCAGTGCCCGGCATCACCACTGGGAGGAGCCGTCGCCCCATGGACTGAGATGCCACCCAGCCCTCTCAGGCCTGAGCTACAATTTAGTGGGTGCCCAACAGGTTCCCCTTTAGGTTGAAGGCTCAATACCATGTATGCCCAGGAGTTGAAGCTGAGGCAGAGAAAAAAAAAATGCTAGCGCCAAATGTATGTCAGTACACAGTGAGAGGTCATCAGAAAGAACGGAGGGAAGGAGACCTCCCAACCTTTTCACCTGCCCTTCCCTGCCCAGGCACCGAAGCAAGTGAGCAAAGAGTGAAAAGCAACACAAGTGAGCAGCAGTGTGGAGCAGAGCCACCAGCAGCCAGGGAAACGCCTATTAATGCCCAGACCTGCCTGCTCTCTGGTATCCCCAAAGGTGGCTCGGCCACACCCAACGCGGCCCTAGCGAGAAAGCTGCCCAGCAGTGCCGGGATGTTGCAGGGGTCACCCAGCAGGGTGGTTAGGAACCCCACCCGGCCCCCACCCTGCCAGGGAGGCCTAGAGATAAGGGGAGGGGTGATCCGGCTGCAGCTCAGAGTTCCCCCAGCTCACCACCTAGGCCCAGCTGGCCTCTCCAGAAATCAACATGCCCAGGATGTCAGTCTGGGAAATACCCACCACGTCCCCATGATGGGAAAGAGCGGGTTCCCTCTCAGCTCCCCTCGCTGTTAGAGGTGTATCGGGGGCTCTCCCTGAATCTCCAGGCTTTTCCCTCTGGATCGGAAGCTTCCTCCTCCCCAGGGTTGAGTCTGGCAGGGATGGCCACCCAGGGGAGACAGGTCTCTCCCTTCTCGAGGAAGAAGTGAGGGGCTCATCCCTTCCCCCTTAGGGATGCCCATGGTGCAGGCGGAAAGTTCGTGGCTCAGGAGAGCAATGTGGGGGAGGGTGATCCAAAGGCGATGGGAGGGGCCGGCTGTGGCCTTTCTCTCCCTTTTCTAACCCTCCGGTCCTCAGCCAGATTCTGACCTTGATCTACCCCCAGGTTTGGGCAAGGATGTCACATCGCTGAATCTGGCTAAATTCATAAGAGACATAAACACAATAGAGACACAGGGTCCTAGAGGGAACGTGCATGTGCTGAAGACCTGGCCAGGAAGGGGAGTCCCCCTTCCCACTGGTTTCTGTAACCCTGGGGAGGGGGTCACAGAATAAAAATCAGCTTCCGCACTTCTGGCTGGGATGCTTCTCAATGCCCTTGGAGATCAGGAGTCTCCCCCAGACTCCAGAGGACAGGGGGACCTAAAGGCAGAACGGACCAAGGACACAACAAGGTCACAACAGTGAGATCAGCGGGGGAGAAAGCAGAGGGTAATGGACAGCTCAGGCACCAGCCTCCCAAACCTCTGGCTGGGAATACAGGGGCGCCCAGAGTCCCCCAGATACACACACACCCCCACCCCACCCCCAAGATGTTAGCCACTGTGTCAACACACCTCTTCAAGTGGGTTCTGGTGAAGAACCATCTCCTCCTCAGAACCCCACCTACCCAGGCACGGACCGAAGTGGGGGTGGGGAGGGAGAAGCAGAGAGCAAAGCATGCGGGGCTGACTCACAGAGGTCCGTACCAAACTGAGAATGTCTGCTCGAATCCTCCATCGTAGCCGGGCTCCCAGGACACGTTGGCAGTTGTCATGGAGACCTGGACCCGGACTCCGCCTGGGGCGTGGGGGCTGGTGCCTGGAAACCAAGTGGTGACCCTCTCAGACCAAAAGAACTGAGCCCCCCTCCCCCGAGCCGGGCCCCCCGCAAACCTTGCTGGGGCGTGGCAGAAGGCAGCACCCACGTGGAGGGGCTGGGGCTGGGGGCGTTCGAAGGAGTGGGCGCCCGGGCCTGCTGGGTAGGAGGACAAGAGAAGGAAACCCAGCCCACCATGCCATCCAGTCCAGCCGGCAGGAGGGGCACGAGCCCTAGGAGCGTGGGCCGAAGGGAAACCTGACCGCTCCGTCACCCGAGGACAAGGCCCTGTGCTCGCCTCCGAGCACAGAAACCTCTCCCTTATGGACACAGGCAAAGCCAAAAAACCCCAAACCGCTCTCCTATGAGGTTCCCCAGCCTCAGGAGACAGCCACACGCACCCGAACTCGGGCGTGAGCAGGGAAGAACTTCAACTTGGCTTGCCCTGCCCCCCAGGCATCAGTGAGGTGGCGCTGAGCAAGGTGCCCACTGCGCCGGCCTCACGTCCACGCACTTGCCCTGGGCCACAGCGGCTCCCCCTCCCAAGTGGTCCACGGCCAGGCACCGCTGGTCAGTGCCTGACACGGGTGGGAAATGCTCCCTGGCGTGTTGGCTGTGGCTACAACTGCAGCTGTCAGCTCCCGGAAGTGCAGGCAAAACGGTGCATGCACCTCAGGCCGATAAGCGGGAGCTGAATGCCCGATGGTGCCCCAGGAGATGTGAACGGTCACCTGCTCTGTGCCAGGCCCCACCAGGGACCTCGGTGCATCATCCTCCCAGATCCCCCGTTCCTGCCTCCCAGCTTCCCCCGGGGCCCCACCCTCAGCGCTCTGAGCCATGGCTACTGGCCACCCAGGGGCCTCATCTCTGTGTCGGGGGGTTGCTGGGTACAAAAAAGACCTCCCAGAAGGGCCCCATGTCCCCTCCCTCGCAGAGTCCGCTGAGGGCTCTGGCGTCCCGTGGAGGCTCCGGCTCAGGGTGGACTGACGGGGAGAGACGCCCACAGTCCCCAGCATCCGGACCACCCGCCTGCCCGTGGCCGTACCGATGACGGTCAGGTGGGTACTGGCAGTGATGCTGGTGACCACATTGGTGGCGATGCACTCCCACTCGCCGTGGTCCTCCTTGCTCAGGGCTCGGAACTGGAGGCTCCCGCTGGGCAGGGCGCTGTGCTTGCTTCTGCTGGGCTTCCCTACCTTGGCCAAGCAAGGGGGCAAGGAGGAGGGAGGGAGTGGGGGGGGGGGGGAGGCAGGGGCAGAAAGGAGGAGCCGGGTCGGGCGGGGGAGGAGAGAAGCCACCAACACCTCAGGGTCGGAGGAGCCGGAGGATAGTGCTATACCCCCTGCCAGGGCGCCCTCGAGAAATCCCCTGGTTCCTCGGCACCTGGTCCCCCAGAACAGACACCCTCCCTCCACCACGCATCCTGGGAGCTCCGGGACCCAGAGGTACCTTTCTCCAGGTGATGACAGGGAAGGGGTCCCCCGCAGCAGCACAGGGGATCAGGAGCTCCCGGCCGGCCTCCTGCCTGTACTCCCAGCCTGGTAGCACCGTGAAGTACGGGGGGTCCTGGAGGGAGCACAGTGGGCGTGAAGGTGGGCACAGTGGGCACGACGGGCACCCCACTCAGAGGCCCCTGCAGTCCCGGGCCTCACCTTCAGGACGAGCCGCGCGGGAGCAGACTGGCCCATGGTCCCCAGGGTGTTGTAAGGCACACAGGTGTAGGTGCCAAGGGCCTCTTCTGTGGCCTCCTCGATGCGGATGGAGCCGTCCTCCATCAGGGTCCAACCGAGATTCTGACGGAGGGAGCAGAGCAGGGCTACGGTCAGGGGTGCGCACCAGTCCCGGCCCCAACAGGGCCAGACGTGGGCAGGGCGGCTCCACTAGCCCCCCTGGGGGAAGGCCGGGCAGAAACAGCTGCCCTGGGGCGGGGTGTCTCGGTGCCCTGCCAACTGCAAACCCCCATGGGAAGCAGCTCTATGCTTGCCAGAGCTTCCAGGGAGGGTTCCTGGCAGGACCCAGACCCCCAGAGGCAGCCCCTTAGTGTCGGGAGGGTGCATCTCATGGGGACCCCACATGTGTCTCTCTAGCACCTTTTCGACCTGCAGGGGGCGGCCGTCCTTGTTCCACTTGACCACGGTGGCTGGCGGCTCTGCGTCCACGGGGCAGCGGATATAGCCGTGAATTCCCACGGGCACGTAGATTACGGGGGGCATGTTGAGGACACGGGCTGGGTCTAGAGAGGGTGGTTTAGGGTGGGAGAGAAGAAAGACACAAGGGAAGTCAAGAAGAGAGAACTCCAGGCCACCACACAGGCACCCCCCAAAGTACAGCCCTTCACACCCTCCACCCACTCAGTAAACACTTTGTGTCCTCAGTGCTCAACACGGATACCAAACCCCGGCCTCCTGGGCTGATGGCCCCGAGGTCATGCTGAGCCCCCAGGGCAGGCTGCAGGCTTCTGTCTGCCTGGCCTCCAGGATGCCCAAGCACTTCTGTTCTGAATGCCCAGAGGCACGCAGGCCCCAGCTGCCGGCCCCAGACCAGCAGATGTGAACACTGCTGCCGGGTGGGCGGGGTTCTCCTGTCCATTTCCCCAGCCCCTCCCTCCACTCCCAACCTCAAAGTCAACACTGACCACCCCCTCCCCCACCTGCTGACCCCAAGTCCTATCACCGAGCTGGTTTCTCTCTCCACACCCTAAGCCAAGAGGAATGGCCGTCTTTGCACGAGGTGGGTGAGGCTGGACCACAGATGGTTCCTCTCTGTCCGTTCTGCTGGCTGCCCTCCCAGGCCTCAGTTTCTCTTTTGTGCAGCTGGAGGGCACCATGAGCCCAGGCCACAGAGCCGACGACAGGCTCCTGGGACAGCAGCGAGAGCCGCGCATCCTGCCATGTGGGTGAGTCATCCATCACCTTTCGATTCTCCCCGACTTCCCTGAGGGCTACCGAGAGGAAAGACGCGGAGCTTCCAGGGAGGCGGAGAGGATGAATGAGCTGGGATCTTTCAAGCATTTGGAGCTCTTCGGAGAACAGCATTACATAAATACCAGGCCGAGGTATATATTTAGACAGAGCCTCCTACTTTTGTATGGTAGAGGGTGTTATTTTTTTTTCTTTTCCTCCAAGGTTTTCAAAGCGTTTATGAATGGGAAATACTCTGAACACTGCTTTTTAGCAGAAATAAAGATCCTTGCCTCACCCACCTGAAAAATCGCACCCCCAGGTTCTCTTTGAAGGCAGGGAGGAGATAAAAAGGGACAAGTGGGAGAGGAAGACGGGAAGCACCCATGGCTCCGAGGACGGGCCTCAATCCTGGATAGCCATCGCCCCTCCGAGACTCCCCCGCCGCTCTCTCCCTCTGCCGCTGCCACCTTCCTGCACAGATGACATCAGCCAGCCGGGATGCTGCTCCAAGAGGCGTCTCCCTCCCCTTGGTTCCTGCGCATCCAGCACCGAGCGAGGCACCCGGTAAGTCGCTTATAATAGCTTCTTGCCTGGCTTTTCCCCACTGGAGGTCTGGGTGGGACAGGCCTGATGTCCTGGGCCTCGCAGCTCTTAGCAACGTGGGACTCCTGATGCAGCACACTGAAAGTCCTCGTGACCAGCAGCCAGCAGAGTGGAGAGAGGATGCCTTGGCCCCAAACAGCAAAGTCATTGCACAGGGAAGAAAGCAGTAGGAATGGGAGCTTGGGAGTTCTGGGAGGCTCCGGGTCCCGCAGGCTCCACCTCCACACGCATGCAATGCAGACGGGCAAGCGCCCAGCTCTGCGAGGCTGGGTCAGAGGTGAGCCACCTCCTGGGGTCACCCACGGTTCTACTTGTCCCCAGTTCAAGTGCGGACTCCAGGTCTCCAGCCGGTTACACTCCTCACCCTGCCACTCCCCGCCTTCACCTTCAGGGTGAGCAGTTCTCCTGCCTTCAAGTGATGGAGAGCCTGTCACCTACAGCAGCAACGGGGGCCTTTGTCGCCTGAGTGACAGGACCATCAGCAAATCAAAAGGAAGAGATGCATCCTCATTGCTCATCTTGCTCTCTCTCACAATGGCTGGCTCGCAGCGGGTGGGGAGCAATGACTCTGCTGAAGTATTCAAGATCAGGAAACTGAATTCTTGTGCTCGCACAGAAGCCCCCCATCGTTCCGGCACGGAGAGCAGCTCATTCATTTGGAGCTCGGCAGCCCCGGAGAAGGAGCATGAGGAAGCAAGAGGGAGCCTGTCCCCCAGCCCCTCACACCGTCCAGGCGGACGGAAGTCTAACCCCACATAAGTTCAAGCTACACCTCCTCAGACACCTGAGAAAAAACACCACAAAGTGTCCCACCCCAGGTGGAGACAGGTGCTGGCTGGCATCCAGTGCAAGCGCGATTGCCCAGAAGGTCTGCCGACCCCTGACCCCAACCTGAGGCTGGCTTGACATGAGGTAGCCAGCATGTGGCCCACAGAAGACACCATGAGGCTGGTTTCACCTCAACTGACCGACCCAGGTGTGGGCCTCTTCCTGGGCTGTCCTTGCTTCCTGTCTCCGTCATTCCTCCTCCCACATCCCCTGACACGAGGCTGCCCTCCAGCCTCCGGACCTTCTGGAACCCCCACCAGCTGAGGCCCGCCCTGCCCGTACTCACACTGCACAGTCAGGTAGGCAGAGGCCGAGGGGGAGCGCCCCAGGCTGTTGCTAGGGACGCAGGTGTACTTCCCTGCATCCTCAGGCTTCACCCGGAAGATGATCAGGGTGCCGTCGATGAGGATCCGCACTCTCAGCTTCAGGTCACTGTAGAGGAAATGAGGCGACAGGCCGGGGTGCGGGGCGGGAGGGGGGGAGGATCTTCCATGAACACCATGGGAGCGACGCATCCTCTCACCCCCACACACGAGGAAGAGCCCAATGAGCCCTTGCATTCCAGGGCCCCTCGGTGCAGACACTGGCCCTCACAGGTGGGACCTGTCCATGGACCAACCCCTTCAAGTTCCCAGCTCAAAGGCCTGGCCCCGGGGCCCCTGGCTGCTCCGCCCCCAGGAGGTCTGGGCAGGGTGCTCACTTCTGAAAGTAGACATTCTCATCCTGCCAGTACCAGGTGTAAGTGAGGTTGCCGGGATACGCCTCCGCCCGGCAGGTAAGCAGAGCATCCTGGGATATGTTGACAGTGATGTTCTCAGGAGGGGACACTATGAAGGGAGGCCCTGGGGACACAGGAAACAAGCATGACCTCACCGGGTGGGGCCAGGGAGAAGGGAGCACCAGGGCCTCTGGGAAGGGTGCTCGGAACCGAGAGGGAGGCTGGGGGCAGCACTGGCCTGAGTTAGCAGCACAGCCCCAGGCCGTTGTCATGGAGACGCTTCTAGCTGCTGTCAGTGCTCAGGTCCTTACTCTTCCTACAGGTCCCAGAGATGCAGGTGGTGCTGGATGTGGCCACAGTGTGCCCCACCCCCTGGCACCTACCTGACCCCCGCCCCCATGCATTACCCCTCTACAAATGCTAGCCATTTACCACCACACACACACACACACACACACACACACACACACACTCGGTCCTTCCTGCCCATCTTCTCTCCACGAGCCCTGAGGGAAGCTCTTATGGCTCTCTCGCGTGCCCTGCTCACCCAGCAGAGGGTAAGAGGGCGCCCAGGGGGAGGACTTGTGGGGGCACAGCAAACAGAAGGGAGAATCCCCATCCTTGGGCTGGCTTCCCAGGCAGGCTGCAGCTGCCCTGGCCGGCACTCTCCCGCAGAAGGCCAGTTCTCCTCCCAACTGCAGCGGGAACTCTAGCCCAATGCTACTTAGCATGCCAGGCAGCAGACAGGCAGGAAGAGCTGACCAGCAGTCCTGGCAGCCCGGACAGCCACCACCAACCGCCGGCAGCAGGCAGAGGCAGAGCAGGGGGGTGGGCTCAGCTCAGAGAAGAGACCTGGCCGCCCAGATGCCACCCCTCTGAGCCCTCTGGGCCCCGGGCAGGGCAGCCCAGCATTTCCAGGTGCTGCCCGTGCAGACCCCAGCTCTACCAAGTGCCCAAATGCCCTCCGTTATTTAAACGCTACCTGGGCAGATACAGAAACCCACCCAGCACGGGCCTCATGCCACCCGGGTGACAGCCACAGCAGGCCACCGTGGGAGCTCCAGCGTGAAGTCCATGGTATTTGGGAGGTGCCCTGGCCGGCTCCTCACAGCTGCCCACTTCCCCCTGCCCCCAGCTGTGCCAACCACACTCTGCGGGGCTCCCAGAGAAAGGCCCCGGGCACAAAGCAGCCGGGAGACCCCTGTTACCTTGCACAAGCAGGTGGGTGGTGTGGACTGCCTCTCCCTGGATGCTGTATGCGCGACAGGTGTAGGCACCTCTGTCCTCCCGACTGACCGACGTCACCGTCAGGCTCCCATCACTCACCTGGGACCAGGGAGAGACGAAGCTCAGCACCCACCTCGAGCCCGCCCAACGCCACCCTCAGGCGGAGGAGTCCCCGGGGCTCACGCACTGGGGGAGACGGAGGCAGGGGCCTCATTTTTTATCTCCCTCCAACGACAGACCCCAGCCAGTGTGCCTGCTGTTCCCATCTCCCTCTGTGCCTTTGCACAGTGTCACTGGTCATGTGGAGTGGGAGACAGCCTTGGAGAGGGAGAAAGAGGCAAAGGGAGGGAGAAGGGAGGGCACTGGCCCCACCAACAGCACACCTACCTGGTATTTCCCACTAGCACCTAGGAGTGTCCCCTCCTTGAGCCAGGTGACAATCGGCTTGGGGTTCCCAAAAGCTGTGCAGGTCATGGTGACACTGCCCCCCTCCTTGGCCTCAATGTACTGGGGGGGTGTTTCTGTAAAGGTGGGGGGAGCTGCAAAGAGACCGCAAAGGCTCAGGGTGTGATTCGAGGGCTGCTGCCCTGTGTGTCATACCCCCCGCTCCTCCCCTCATCAGCCACCGCACCCACACCAGGCACCGGGCCCCGGTGATATTCCCGCACCAGGCACCGCCCGTGCAACCATTCCTCGTAGGCCCATGCCTGACCTTCTTCAAGGTGTACGGAGGGAGGAGGGAAGGTGGAGAGGGGTAAAATACTCTGCCCATGAATCTTACACTGGGAGAGGAAACCTGGAATTCAAAGTGTGTCTGGCTGTGTCCAAACTCTACACATTTTCCATTGTATTTGGCAAATTCCCAACAAACCCACGTTTGCTGAGCATCTGCAGGGAAGCACTGAGCTCAGCACTAAGACGGTGACAGACAAGACAGCTGTCCCCAGGCTCCCACAGAGCCCGCAGCTGCTGCCACCAGCTCCACAGACGTCCCATCACCCTCCCTTTCACCTCATGACCACGCGTGACACGCTGCTTCCTCAGCCCCAGTCCGGCCAGGCGTGATGCCTGGACACTCGCCGTCTGCTTCCATCGGGCCATGAAGGCCAGGCTGCTGCCTTCCTAACTCTCCTCTAATTATGCAAGGCTGCCCCCCTACACCGCCACCTGCGTTGAAGTTTTAACTAAAATGCCATCGTGTTGGGTAAAGCTTTTAAGAGACTCGTTAGCACTTCTCTGAGCTGCCTGTAGAGGCAGTATGGTCAGTCTTGCCGCCTGGGACTATCCTTTCTCTGAACACCAGCCCTGCGAGGCCGCAATGCCATGCTCAGCTCATCTGGAGGCATCCAAAGCTCAGGACCAAGTTCGTGCACCAGCCTGCCCCTTGTTGGATAACTCTGGGCAAGTTACTCAGGCTCTCTGGACTTTTCCTGAAGCCCCCACCCTCCAGAATCGATGTGAGAAGTAAATCTGTATGAAAAAAGGATCTTGTAAAATGTAAACATGCACAATCACTATCATTTCCTCAGGAGCCTCTGAAGCAATGAGAAGATTTCAGGGCATTTTAGCCTTGGTGCCCCCCTGTCCCTCTGCCAACCCATCTACCATATTTTCCCCTTCTCTGTGCTCTAACCATATTGCCTTCTTTGTCTACCGCGAATGTGCCAACAACATCCAACCGCAGGGCCTTTGCATGTGTTGTCCTCGCTGCTTGGAGCTCCATACAGTCGTCTCTCCTTTAGCTCATGCAGTTCTGTGCTAAGATGCCATCTGGCCTGGCCTGGTCAGCTGATCTGAGGTGGCATTTCTAGCATTCCCTGCCCCTTAGACAGTTTCATTTTCTTTAAAGCACTTATCACTACCTCTCCTTAAGAAAGCAGAGATCTTGCCCGGCCAGTGTGGCTCAGTGGTTAAGCATCAACCCATGATGCTCAAGAAGTCACCAGTTTGATTCCCGGTCAAGGCACATGCCCAGGTTTCGGGCTCAATCCCCAGTCGGGGCAGCTGATTAATGAGGTTTCTCTCTCACTGAGAGAGCAGAGATCTTTTCCACAAATCCCACTATATGCCCAGCTTTTAGCATAGTTCCTGGCATGTAATAGAGTACTCCACAAACATCTGTTGAATGTATGAATGAATGAATGAATATATGAATGTATGAATGAATGAGTGTGCATACACATGCACATACCTACAGACCAACACAAACAACACATAAAACTCCTTAAAAGCATGAACATGACCATTTTCTTCCATAACCTTCTAAGCCCTTAGCTCAGCGTAGGCACATGGGGACACTGGGGGAGTGAATAATGAATGAATTAAGAAGCACAGTCCATCACACACACAAACACACTCTACGGACATCCTCAAAGGAGGCAATTCTCATCCAGTGTCTCCTACACCAACAGTAATGGCAAAAATCGTCCCAACCCTAGCAAGGGGATCCTGTCCGCTTCACTCTCAGGTCTCCCCTCCTGCCCTGAAATGTGCACTCACTTCCAGCAGGCACCCCCCCCCCTTCACCCCCTCAACCGCGCCCCCGTCACCACCAAGCCTGCCCCTGGAAACACAGTTAATACAAACCACAGCCTCCACTGCCTCTGGCATCAAGCTTAAAAGAAAGATAATAAATTAAATTATGTCCTGAAGTGACAAATTAATTACTAATTACATAATTACTTTATTATTTAGGTGCTAATCAGAAAAGTACTTTGAACAATTTCAAGTTTTCAGGAAAATAATGGTTTGAGTCTAGATTATTTACGGAATTCGGTGTTAGCTTGCCAGCTGCGCTTCCAGGCTTCATTCTTTTTTACAAGTGCCCTATAATTACCAATGCAGGTTAGACAGGGGCTGGCCTCACCTCCAAGGAGCTCAGCAACCTAAAGGGATGCTTGGCTGGGGGCAGCGGGGGGAGTTTTTAGGTATTTTGTATGTGATAAAGAAATAATTGGGTTTGTTTCCACAAAACTGATGTTCAAGAAAACACAGAAGGAGAAGGAGACAATTTGTAATTCTAATTTCCCGCTGGCCTTTCTATTTTCCAAAGGTGATCCCTGTCAGAAAATGCCTGACATTGAACATTCTAGTTTGGAAGCAACGGCATGGTGGGTGTTCTAGCCTCCTCAGCCAGGACAGCATGTATGCCAGGATGAAGGGAAGGGAGAATGAAGGAGAGAGGTCTCCCGTTCACCGTGGGAGCTGCCTGTGTGCTGTTCTACCTATTTGGGAGGTAGGCTCCTTGGTAAAGGCAAGTGAGGAGCCTGGTTCTAAAGCCTGGAGCAGATGGTGCACATCCTTAGCTTTCCTGCCGAACACTTCTATATGCGGTAAACAACCTGCCTGCATTCCCTGAGCCCTGAGCGTGCCGGCTCGCCTTCCTCTGGGCTTCCGCACATGCTGTTCCCTCTGCCTGGAGCACTTTTCCCCACCGCCCCATCCTACACCTGGCTCACTCCCCGTCCCTGCCCGGGTCTCTCTCTGGCCAGAGATGCTCCCAAAGCCCATATCGCAACTGTCTCTGGACGTGGCTGCCCACCGCTGCACCTCCAGAGCCTGCCACAGAGCGGACACTGGGATCTGAATGGGTAATGACTGGTGATGCACAAGCACTTTCAAACTATGACAGCTCCCTGCATCTTGCAGCCTGAAGTACTTCCTGTGTCACCGTATATCGCTGCGGACACACTCTCCTCTGATTTCATCTGTGTGTGTTTTGTTTTTTTTCTCTTGAGAAGGAGAATGGCCAGCATCTTACGCGTAATTACCCACATGTCATGAACCCTTCAGACACCGGGCCAGGCATGCTCTCGCATTGCGCTGCACTTAATCCTCATGGCGGCTTTGCCAACAGGCGTTGTGTTTGGTAGCTGAGAAAACCATGGCTCAGAGAGGTGACTTAAGTTGCCCAGGATCAGACAGCTACCACGTGATGGATTCGGGACCTAAACCAAGCCTCTGCAGCCTCTTATTCCATGCCAGTTCCACTCCGAGCAATTGGGAATCCCCGAAGAATCGACTCCCACTCGTGCAAACGAAGACAGAGGCTGTACCAGAACACACAACCCTACTTCCTGCCCTAGGCGTGTCTACGGACGCCTAGGTCTCAGGCTGCTGAATGAACACCATCAGGAGGGCGGGAGGAGCGGAGGCGCCAGGGAAGCTGAGCCGGTGCAGGAAAGGGCACAGGAGAGAGAGAGAGCAGCGTGGGGACTCCTGGCTCAGCCTGCAGTGAGGCTTTCAGCCGCGGGTGCGCCTCCCTAATTATGTTTTGCTGGGGCTAATATTAAGATGAGTTTTCCTTCCCGGCACACACAACAGCTTGCAGCCAAAGGAGGTGACTCAAAAGCTTGCCGGGTGGTAGGGACAGCCCACCCAAGATGTAAAACCAGCTTCCATCAGTCTCTGGGGACTGGCTGACGAGAGCCGGCTGCATCGAATGGGTCCGGCACCCTGGACCAACACAGACCTCGGCTGCCACCTCTAAGTCTGCTCTTCCCAGAGGTCAGTGCTCTGGCTAAAATGCCCTGTGCTCCCAGGACCCTGGATGGGTTGGCCGGCCGGACCGAGCCCAGGAAGGACGACCCAGCCCCACAGGTGGGCAGACGGGGCCGTCCCTCGGGGCAGATCAGGGCAGGTCGATGCTGAGAAGCATCCAAGCAGGACGCCATCCATCTCTCTCCCGACCACGGCACCTCCAGTCGCAGACATCACAGCCATAAGGACCCAGCTGTGTGTGCTCGCCCAAGCACATGCGCTGTCGAAGCCTCGGGAACTAGCATAGTGTCTGCAGCACAATGTGGCTGAATACATTGCGCCAAACACTGAAGAAGGAAGAATGAGGCTCTAGCCAGAAAAACAAGACACAAACATCTTCTCCCCCCACACAATGGGGTTCACTCTCCTTCAAATGTTCCCCACAGTCCCAGCCCCTCCTGCCTCCTCCAGGAAATGCCTTCTCAAGTCCGGACGCCCAGTGACACAGGGGGCTCTCCAGCTGGGGAGACCCGGCCCCCAGCCTGGGCCAACACAGAGCCAGCAGGCTCCCCTGCAGCCTCCGCATGGGCCTCTTCGCCCGAACGCTTGAAAAGCATGGCACACGGCACAACTCATTTAGCCTGAGCTCTACATAACTGACAGCCATTAAAACTGTTCCCCTTCCCAGGATCCTCCTGGTTTAGGAGACGGTAAACCTGGTACGGGCAGGGGCTCAACCGGGTGCGCTCAGCTTCATCTTCCCAGCACCTGGTGCAGAGCGTGGCGCACAGCAGGCCCTCAGCACATCTTACACAAATGAATGCATTTCACAAGGAACCAAAATGTCACCCTGCAAAGGAAGGCAGTGACGGGGGAACTCGGGGAACTCCACTGGAGGGGAGGCACTGGCAGGGTCTCTCCGAGGCTGGGAACGGTGCCTCCACAAAGCCTTAGCCCCGGTTTCAAGAACCAGATTCCTTCCTCCCAATAAGGGAGGAATCACCGCCCCCCCTTTCCCCCGACAGCACATCCCTGCCCCATGCCCAGGGAGCAGCTCCTCCAGGCTCCCACTATCCCAAGGCTCCGGGGAGCCAGCTGAGGGGCGTGGAGGGGGGCCCAGCATACTGAGGCTCCTCTCTGCAGCAGGGACTGGGAGTCATTGATGGGGTGCTGCCCGAAAAGAGGCTTCCCCTCCAGCAGGCCCTCAGACAGCAGGCTTCTGGGGGCTCCCAGCCCGGGAGGGGGCCCGTACTCACCGTTGATGGTGAGGTGCACCCAGCTGCCGTTGTGGAAGGTGTCATACTGCTGGTCCAGCATGAGCACTTTGCACTCGTACCAGCCCTGGTCCTCAGAGCGAACCTGCTCCAGGCGCAGCGAAGCTTTGTCATGAAGACTCGCTCGGCCTGGGGACAGGCGGACAAGAGCCCAGGGATGAGGCCCATACCTCGTCACCCCTACCCCAGCTAAAGGCACAGGCTCCATCGTCACCTGCAGGCCATTCCCAGGGGCAGGACCCAAAATAACAGCTGGCACCGACCTCTGGCCACAGGTGGCAAAGGAAAAGGCATAAAGCCTCGGCCATGGAGCCGCGGTCCCTCCCACCCTTCCAGCCTGGCGGGCCCCATCCCAGCTGCAAGTGCAGCCCTGCTCTTGGCACTGAGAAGCGCTCAGGCCTTAGAATACGTCCCTTCTTTCGGGCATCGCTTCGGACAAAGGGAAGGCATGAGGGATACAGAGATGGGGTGAAGAGGGAGGGAGAGAGGGAGAGAAAGGGATGGAGGGAAGAAGAGAGGGAAGGAAGTTGGGGGTCTGGGCCAGGCCCCAGAGCACTTCCATTCAGGTGAAGTAACACCCCTATCCCAGTTGGACCCCGCACCCCATACCTCCTCTGTCTGGCAAAGGGAAGGCAGGCTGATACCAGGGCTGGAGACGCTGCTGGTCCAGCCAGGGCCCAGGGCCCAGGGCCCCAGGAGCCGAGGCCACAGGCCTATGAGCTGGAGAGTGAGGAGAGGGCTGGCCAGCAGAGCAGACGCCCAGCGGCCTCCTTAACTCTACCCTCTTCCCCCCAGAAGTCCTCCTTGTCTCACTAAAAGTTTGTCTCACAGCACTACAAGGGAAGCTTTGCAGCAGGAGCCCAGCAGAATGGGGAGCAGCCCCCCTTTCTCCGGGACAAGGGAGGAGGCCCAGGCACCCTCAGGTCCTCTCTCCCGGCACCCACCACCTCAGCCCGCCTCACTCCAATGTCACAACCTCCTCCGCCTTCCTCCTTGTCTCTGCACTGGCAATCTGCCTAAAACCAGACTATCAAAGCCAACCAGGGCAAAGAGAGGAAAGGAGACACAGGCGCAGGAGGGAGGGAGAGAAACGGAAGTTTTCCGAGAGAAAAGCAGTGCAGACCTCAGGAGCCAGAAGGAAAGATAAAAGCAGTGTCCTGCCAGCTTCCTTTCGTCCTTTCAACCCCAACGCACAGGCACACACACGTTCACACACGCACACACTCACACAGACACACACGCTCACACTCACGTGTTCACACATACTCACACACACACTCACATGCTCACACGTGCACACCCCCACCCCACCCCCCGAGGCCGGCGGCAGGCACAGGCAGTGACTCAGTGTGGCCGCTGCTGGCAGGAGCAGCTGTGGCAGAGAGCAGGCAGCCACCACAGGCACAGACACACACTGACACCCAGGAGGCCCAACTTCAGCGCCAGAGGGAGGTGTGGGTACAGGCAGACACAGCGCCACAGCTGCACACGACCAGGCTCGGTGGCTGTGACTCAGCTCCTCCCGCACAGAGCTGCCCTCCCGGCCTGCCCCGCCCCCCCCCCCCCCCCCCACTCCTGCTTCCTGCCTGCATCACCTCCTCTCCCTCTCTCCCCACCACGGAATCAAACCTACCAGAGTCCAGAGGACAGGAAGGAAGAGGCAGAGACTGGAAAACAGCTCTCAGACCAGTGAGAAGAGAGGAGGCAACGGATAAAGGCAGGAGGAAGCTTGACCACAGGGCCGCAGGGGAGGGGCAGCCCAGCCAAAGCCAAGGACAGAGGCAAAGTGGCCAGACCTTACCTGCATACTCAGGGTCCACATGGGGTGGGTAGTAGCCAAACTTGATGAAGATAGGGATGGGCACCCCGAACTTGAACCACTCCACAACATAGGGCGGGGGCTGCCCTGTCACCGGGTGGATCACGTCGCATCGCAGAACCACGGCCTCGCCAGCTCGCGCTGTCACAAACTCGGGCTCCTCTCGCAGGCCGTGGGCAGCTAATGGGACAGCAAGGCTGGGATTTAGAAAAGGAGGTGGCAGGAGGTTCTGCCCTGGCGACCCCAGAGGCATCCCCCTGCCCAAGTTCAAAGACCTCTGCCCCCTCCCCGGGCCGGCTATCCCACAGCCCTCCTCCTGAAAAGGAGCTCACTCACTCCCCAGAGGGTCCCCAGTGCATCCTCCACCTCCCCCCAACCCCGTCCCCAACCATGAACCTCAGGAGAAGGGGGAAAAGCAGAAGGAGGCAGTTCTCCCCAGTCCTGCAGGCCAGCCCTTCCCTCCCCAAAGAGCAGAGCCATTTCCAAGCCCTGCCCCAAGAATTCTAAGGGGCCTGGACACTGAGAAGATGGAGGGGCCTCAGCAGACTTGTGGCCAGGGCCGCCATGGCCAAGGGTAGACTCAGACTATCTCCCTGCACCGGAGGCTTCGCGCCAGAGCCTAGTGGCGCTCCCTGGCTCCTCCCATCCCTCCTCCTACACCCACCCCACTCAGTCTAATGTTGGCAGCACAAAACAAGAATGCTCCACGCAGGAGCAGGGAATCCCTACAAGCTGAGCAGAGGCTGCTAGGGGCAACACTAGAGAGAAAAGCCCAGCCAGGCCCCTCCTCCCACCCCTGGCTGGGCCTGCAGTGGGGGGTAGGGGGAGCTCCAGCTCTCCCGGTTTCAAGCCCCAAACCTATCATGCTGCAAAGCCCCAGATATCACCATTAGGAGAGCAGGATGCTGGGGACAGAGGGGGCCCTGGGGCCCACTAACCCCAGCCAGCTGAGGGGAAACACCATTCCGTGAGCAGAGGACAAACCATACAGCTGGATAGGGTGCACCCATCCTCCTGGCAGCGGAGGGGGACACAGTGAAAAGACCCACCCCCACCCCCCAAGCTGGAGGTTAACCCCGACACTGCTTCACACTACCCGACAGCAGGCTCCTGGACCCCTAAACACTGGAGCCCCTACATGAGGTGTGCAGCCCCCACTTCCCGCCGGACACTCCTCACTCCCACACCGGCCTCCGTGCCCACAAAGTCACCTTGTGCAGCTTACTTCCCAACCAAAGGGACAGCAGAGGAAGCCTCCCCATCCTGCCTTCCCTCACACCACCCAACACAGCCGGGAGGAGAGCAGGGCTTCCCCCATCCCACCCGCTTCCCCTCCCGGTCCCTGCAGGCAGCACCATGGACAGCAGCTGCTCACTGAGGCTGAAAACCAGGGAGCCATTGGGCCCGCCCACTACTGCATGGAGCAGATGAACAGAAGAGCAGTCTGTCGGTCTGTCTGTCTGTCAGCTGCCTCTAGTTCTTCATACACCTCTGACCCCTGTGTGCTCCTGCCTGTCTCCTTCCTTCGTCTTTGTCTCTCCTTCATGTCTCTTTCTCTAGCTGTCACTGCCTCTGCAGTGTCTGTCTGCTCTCTTTCTTGCTCCTTCTCCATGTCTGTGTCTCTAGCTCCCACTCTCTGCGGGTGATTCTGTCTGCTTTCCTGTCTCCCTGTTTCGATGTCTCTATCAGAGAGAGTGTGTGAGTGTGTGTGTGTGTGTGTGTGTGTGTGTGTGTGTGCGCGCGTGTTGGGGGGCACGTGGATTTCTGTTCGGCTGTGCATGGGGATGGGGTTCTGCCTGCTTTATTTCCCGTGTGGACCTCTGTGTGTGCTTGTGTGTTCCCATGTTTCATTGTGTTCTGTGTCTGTCTGTATGTTGTCTGTGTGTCTCCCTGTGTCTCTCCTTCTCTTCCTCCCCCTCCCCCTCCCCAACCCCTCTCCAGCTTCTCCCCTGCAAGTTGCAGAAGGAGGAGGAGGCAAGACCTTCCAGAAGCTGATTGGCTACCAGTGACATCACTGTTTTCTAGAGAAAGAGCTAAGATCACAGAGTATTTTTGGAGCAGAGTGTTGCACTCACCTGCCTGAGGCCCCAGCAGGTTTCCCAGTTCCCCACCCCCAACCCTGCTGCAGACTCAGTTTGAATTGCAGCCCCTCTGGGAAAGCATGAAGAGGGCCCTGCAGAGCGGTGCCTCCCCCACAGCCCCAGGGGCACCCAGATCCGGCAGGGCCTGCCTCCAGTCGTCTAGGAGCACAAAGGCTGATCTGCACCCAGGAGGAAAGGGCTACCAGTGAGAGGGAGTCAAGTGCATGTGCATGTGTGTCCATGTGTGTGCATGTGTGTGTAGCTCTTAGCAAAAGGACATGTAGATGTGTGTGTGGACAGGTGTGCGCACATGTGTGTGCAGCACAGACTTTCGTGGAAATACAGAATCAGGGGGGAGGGGGAGGGAGGAGTTATTCCCAGGGGTGGGTTTCCAGGTGGGGGGTACAGACACTGTCCACAGGAGGGGGCTCCTTCCCAAGGCCTTGGCACTAGAGCCTAGGGCAGCAGAAAGAGGAACCGAGCACTGCTGGGCAGGTGGCTGCCCACCTCTACCAGTGGGCTGGCCCTAGAGCTCTCTGGCTACTGGGGTGGAGGACTCTGTGGGGCAAGCCCAGGAGGGGGGTGGGCTCTGTGCTCTAGCATGGGTTCCCACAGTGCCAGCTGCTCATTCACACCTCCTGCTGCCACATTCCCACCGCATGGCAAGGAGGCAGCCTGGTTCACACCTTACCCAATACCTGGGCCCAGGTTTCCACCCCACCCCCAGCCAGCCCCTGGGCCTGGGTGGCCTGGCATCCAGAGGGGCTGGCCCCCCAGCCAGGCAGCCACATCCCCATCTCTTCTCAAGGACACAAGCAGCTGAAAGAGGACACGGTGAGATAAGCATCCGAAAGATGGGAAAAGGCAAGAGATGGAATTCCCCAAGAAGAAGGCAGAGGCCCTGCCTGGCCTCTGAACTCAATCCCACCCTCCTGGCTTTCTGAATCCTGAACTATTTATCAGCTTTCTTCATCTTCACCCCCCCTCTCCACCCCCTACCCCCGCCACATGCACACGCTCTCTCCGTCACCACAAGCACTTCTCCCTAAGCCGGATTTTTTTTCTGAGCCAGAACATGTCTAATAAACACTTTCTACCAAAAAGGAGAGACACAGACATGGGTATAGTGCAGATCAGACAGGCAGGGCCCAGCCAGCCCAAGGGGAGGGAGGGAGGGGGGAAGAGAGAGGTGGGGGGAGAACACAAGAACTCACAGGCACTGAAGACTCAGCCACGGGGACATACACACAGGCCTTCAAAGCACCCAGAACCAGGAGGGCAACAGAGCTGAGGCTGTTCCTTCAGGGAACAGGTGGGCTTCTCCCAGCAGAGCAGACTGGAGTAACTGCCCACTGGTTCTGAAGGGAGCAGGAAGGAAGGGAGAGGAGGGAGAGAGGGAGAGAGGGAGGAGGGAGAGGTGGGAGGGAGGAGGGAAGATTGAGGAGGGCGGGGCAGGGAGAGGGAGAGGCAGGGCGGGTGGGGGGAGGGGGAGGGAAGAGAAGGATGGATGTGACCTGAGGTGGGGAGAAGCTGCAAGAAGGACAGAGACCCCCCAGATCCCCTTCCACATCACAGAAGCCTGAGCAGCCCAGAGAGAGGGCTGCACCCTCTTAGAGAGAAGCTGGGACCTGCAGGGGTGAGGACCGCGAGGCTGTGAGGTGTCCTGGATTTCACAGGCCCGGTTCAGAGACGGCAGAGCACGCAGTGCCCCGAGCCCAGCCCACCCATCCTCCTGGCTTTCTGAATCCTGAACTATTTATCAGCTTTCTTCATCTCCACTGGCTCTTCTCCAGTCCCCCGTGGAGCTGTTTCACCCCAGGAGGGAAAAGAGAGCGGGGGGGGGGGGGGGGGGGGGGGGGGGGGGGGGGGGGGGGGGATGGGGGGGCGAAGGAGGGGGAGGCGGCATCTGCGGTCTGGCTGACCTTTGAAAGCCCACGGGGTACAAATCTCCTGCCCCCGGGGCCAGGTGGTCCACGGCGGGGGCCCAAGTCCACGGCGGCCATTGGATCCCGTGAGCACAGAACCATGAGGCCACGAGGTGACCAGGGGGCCTGGCTCGGCCGCACACCTGACATTCACAACCTGGAGCTCTCCCAGGGCAGGGCTGCAGGAGGCAGGGCACCGGAGTGGGAGACACTCCTAATACCAAAGGTACAGGTGCCAGTGCAGAGAGCTTCCGCTTCCTCTGCTCACCTGCCATATGCCAGGCTCTGTGCTGGGCATGCCCCACGGAGCTCACTTAATGTCCACGATGCCCACCTGGCAGAAGCACTGCCATTTCCATTTCACAAACCAGCAAACTGGGAGGCTCCGCGGCTCAGCCAGGTCACTCAGGGGGCCGCTGGGACAGCCTGCATGCTCTCTTGGCTTCACTCGTTCATACCGTCCTGCTGGCCACAGGCCAGGCACCAAGGCCTCTCCCCACTGCACCAAAGCACGCCCCGCCACCCTTCCCCACACCCCCTCCCCACAGCATGCTCTGCAAGGCTCTCCAGCCAGACTCCCGCAACCGGGACCCGGCCAGGATGCCGGGGCGGACACTGCAGAAGTCAGCTGGCTGTTGTGGGCTGGCTGGTGCTGGCTCGGAGCTCAGGGTCACTGTACCTGGCCCAGGAGCCTCCGGCTGGATCTGGCAGCCGCCGTGGTGAGGGGAAACCATGAGTGAGCGCTGCCCTCAGGAGGCCAGGTCCTCTCTGGAGCCTCCTCCTGTCTTCCTGCTCCTTCTCCCCTCCCCCTCCTCCTCTGGGCACCAGACTCCCAAACCACAGGCCTGCTGTCTAATAATACGAGTGGCAGTCACTGCCACCTCCACTGCTGCCTAAAAATAATCTCTACTGAGTCCAAAAAAGGCACAGCCCCTGGTAGCCCCCAATCATTCCCACCCCGACCAGCCAGGAGGCTCCCGGAGACTCCAGGGAGCGGGCCCTCAGGCGCCCAGGGAGGCACTCGCCCAGAAGGAGGGCGTGAGGCAGGCAGAAGACAGACTCCCTGCTGCCCACAGTGAGGCTAGGAGCTCTCTCAGAGCACGTGTGCTCAAGACGCTGTGTCCAGACACCAGATGCTGGCTCTCCTCTCCACCAGGCAGGGGGCCACAGGCCGCCTGGACATCACTCTGCCTCCAGCGAGGACCCCACACCCATGCCGGCAGGTCCTCAGAGAAGTCCCCGCCTCCTATGGTCTCCCCACCAGTGTGCTCACAGCCTTCGGACCCTACTCCCCTTCAAACCTCTCAGGTAGGAAGTCAGAGGTTGGGTGGGCCCAAACTGACCTGGCCAGGAAAGTGTCCCATCTTCTGAACAGCAAGGTACTGGGAGGAGGGGTGGGAGTGGCAGGCCGCCTTCCTCCTGGGGGACCTCTCCTCCCGTCTCTCTGCCCCGCTCGGGTGGGCTCCCCGCAGCCCACAGGGCAGCAGTGCTTCAGCCAGATCACCTTCCCGGCAGCCCTTCCTCCAACAGCTCCGGGCAGGAAGCAGCCAGTAATGGAGCCAGTAATGCAACCTCGGCTCTGCTCCTTTAAGGACTCCTCAGCAGCAAGGCACAGCCACACCCCACGCGAGCCCTCCCCACCACCTGGGCGGAGGCCTGCACCTGCACACTCACACGTGGCCAAATGCACGCGTGTGCTCCAGAGCTGGCAGGCAGGCCCGGCCAGGTGAGCACACAGTGGGCTCTGCCTGCCACAGGGCCACGAGCCTCAGGTGAGGAGCAGGTAGACACGATAAGTAAGAGGGAAATCAAAGCCCTATTCGACTCACGGTGGAGCGTCAGCATTCCCTGCTCTGACGCTGGGAAGGAATGAGGACTGGCTCGGCTCACACAATCGTGAAGACGACCCTCCGTGCAGGCTGTCTGCCACAGACTGTCTTGGTGGGTGCCTGTGACCAGGAGGGAGGTAAAGGAGATGGGGGCAGGGGACAGAGGGACAGGCCAAGAGGGAACAGCTCCAGTCCCCTCTTCTCAGAAGGACAGTTGGGCTGGCTGGGACCTCCCTCGAAGCCCTGGCCACATGGAATTCTCCCCATACCCTGATGGAGGCCCTGCCTCTGCTCACCAGTCTGCTGCTCATTCACGCAAGAGAAAACACAAAAGCAGGAGATTCCGAAGAAAAATAGGTCAGCTGCCTGGGGCAGACTGAACTGGCACCCGTGGGCAGTGCCCCTGAGGGGCCAGGCTACAAGCTGCTTCTGCAACCCAGCACCCTCGCCCATCTTTCCTGCGACCCAGCCCTGCTCGACTTGGCTGTGCTGAATAACAACAAACGGGGGGTCAGAGCCACTGGGGCAGGTCACACCTGTTATTGGCATTCCCGGGGCTCGACCTGGGTTTGTCCCCCCACTTAAGCTTTCTCTCCAGAACCTCAGGCATCCTTAAATCTAGAGCTTGGGCTGGGCCCCCAACTTTAGAAACTTCTGGGCTGCCTACACTCAGGTGCAGAGACGGGGATAGGAAAGCGAGGCATCTGTTCTGAGTCTAGTCTCCGCCACCCACGGCACTTGGAGAGGAGTGACTCCCCACCTCGTGCCTGCAGACTGACTGCCCCTGTCCTGCTGCGTTCCACACGTGTGTGCACGCGCACACACACACACAGGTGCAAACACACATGCTCACACACATACAGACACATGCATGCAGACGTGCACACATCTCCGGACAACTTGCACCAATCACAGCTCTTCACAGTTCAGAGCCACTCCACACAAGCTGCTCACCCATCCTACGGAAGCAGACAGAAGAAACTCGCTCCCCTGAGCCCAAAGCCCCAGCCTGAAGAGGCCACAGGATGGGGGAAGGGGGGAGATGTTAGTGGAGAAGTGTGGTAAATCCCAGGCCCGGCCCCCTTTGGGGTTCATCTCCCCACCCTCAGTCCCTGGGCAAGACACGCAGGAAGGTGCCCAGCACACCAGAGAAAAAAAGGGCCGAGAAGAGAAAGAGCAGGCCAGGCTCTGGGAGCCGCACCCAGGCTCCCTGGCCGGGCAGGCAGAGGAGAGAAAGAAAACGCAGGCACTGGAGAAAGCAGAGCCAGGAGAGAGGGAGGGCAGGAGATGCTGGGCTTTAGCATCTCCCCAGCTAGTCAGCCTCTGCTTCTTGGGTAACCGGATCCCACTTTCTATCAGAGCCATAAACATGAAACCACCCAGCTCTGGGACCTGACAACTCCAAGTCTAGCAAGTGCTGGGCCTCAGGCCAGGAGCTGAAAGCTGATTCTTCCCACAGTTTCTCCTCAGCTTCTCCCAGGGCGCACGCTGCCCAACACAACCCCTCTCACGCTGTGCTAGGCCCCTGCGCACACCACCTGGCCACTTCCTGAGCCAGTCCTCACTAGCTGATAGGCTGCCCAGGAGGTCTTTCCAGCAGCTCCGGGTCTAAACCTCCTCCCTCTTATCTTCATTACCAAAGGGAGAACAGAGAGGGCACTGGTCCAGCTACACACAGGATCTGAGTCAGAACTCCACTTTATCTGGGGACACTGGAGTCAGGGATAATCCAGCCATAGAATCTGTGGGAGACAGGAGGAGGGAGCCCTGGGCATCAAGGCCCAGAGTCAGCTAAGCGTGGTCCAGGGTGCTCCCCCAGGCTTGCTCAGCAAATGTCTGGGATGCTGAGACTCCAATCACCACCTACCAGACTCCAGATACGTCTCCAGTCTCTCTCTTCTCCATTCCCTCCCCAGCCTCTCCACCCACCTCAATCCCCTCCAGACGCACAACTCACGTCAAACGGGGGAGCTCATCCCTACCTGTGTCCCAACCCAACAATGCCCAAGGGGTTGCCCCCTTCCACACCTGGGCTAGAGCAGCCCTGCTTCCAGCAAACCCAAACCCAAGCATGGCAATGCAAAGCCCCTCCCCTTCAGGAATCCCCCCCCCTCCGCCCCCGGAAGTCAACTCTGCCAGTCAGAGAGCAGCTGAGCTGTCACACAGACAGAGCCAGCATTTGAACACTGCTGGCTGTTTCTCCCGTGAGCAGGTGCCTGCCAGGCAGGCCCCCCTTCTCCCTCTCTGCAGAGGCGGTGAGGCTATGACCTCCTGCATCCTTCCCACAAACCTCTGGCCATGGACAGAAACCCAGTTTTGCAGACCTTTCAAAGGCTTTCCACGCAGCCCGGTGGCCTGCATGCCCTCCACACATCTTCCTGGGCTGCAGAGGGGTGACAGGTTCTCCCTGGACAAGGTCAGCCCATGAAAGGGTACTTGGTTTCTGACAGAGGCAGCCTTCTCAACTCCTCCCCAAGACACTCCTGGTGCCCGATGCCCTGGATGCCCCAAGGGAAAGAAACCGAGAAGAAGACTGGAACCCCAAAGGTAATGAAATGATGATAACATTTATTGAGCACTTACTATATAACAGGTAGTCACTCATTTCTTTATAGCACGAAGGTTCACAAGAAACCCCACTAGCCCGTCCTGTGAACCCCATTTTCCACTGAAGCAAGTGACATTTAAAGAGCTTAGACAACTTGTCCAAGGTCACTAGACCAGCAAGTGGCAGAGCCCAGGATTCGAATCCAGGTCCTTTGACTCTAGGCCTAGGTCCTTAACCACTACCTTCAGAGCCTCTCTGAGCTTAAAAAAAAAAAAAAAAAAAAAGACCCCAAGACCAATAAGGGGTGGCAGGCAGGAGTACAGGTCAAGCCATCCCAACCAGAAGGCCCTCTCCACACCCAGAATGAAGGCAGAACCTTCACGCCCAACAACAGGCAATACTAGGAAGTCCTCCTTTCTGTCTGGCCATGTTGTGTGTTGCTGCACTACATACACGCCTTTTCCTTTATTCTGTGCTTAAACTTGCAAACAGTCCATTCCCCTCACCCTGGCTTCTCAGCGTCAGAGGCTATTTCAGAGCTTCCCTTCACTGTCTCCTTTTTATTCAAAGATCCCAGCATATCCTTTTGTGCTTTCAGTGACAGTCCCATAGCAGGAACGTACCAAAAACTGGAGGGGAGGATGAGGGCATTGGAAGACTACAAGGAAACAGGGGGAGAGGAGGCTGAGGATAGAGATTCCCTAGCACAACTTGACCCACCTCACACCCACCCCCATTCTATAGGCTCCTGCAGTCTCCCTGGCTCAGTTTTCCCACCTGACAAATGGAGAGTTTGAAAACCATCCAGGTCACTATGCCATTTAACAAAATCACCCTTCCCTTAGCCCTCCTCTGGTTCTGTTTTCAGATCCCTCCTCCCCCCACATAGCATGGGAGTCATTCCTTCTAGAAACTTTCTCAAATCACTTCCCCTTCCCCCTACACTGCCCAGACAAGGTGAGGAGAGGACCCTGTAAAAGGTGCCTCCTGCCACCCCTTCTGCCCTCCCGCCGCTGGGCGCGGGCTCTCTCCTTGGCGGGTCCCCCCTGCCGACTTCCGTGCAAAGGCCGGTTCTCGGCGCAGCCACCTCCTCCAGGCTCCGTGAACTTGCCCGCCGCCCGCCGGTCGTGTCAGCGGCTGAGAGCCGTGAGCTCAGAGTCCTGGCACCCTCCAGGCTGCGCTCCTACTGCCATACAAGGGCCGAGAGCTGGGGGTGCCACCCAGCGGCTTGTAGGTCGCCTTGCCTGTCTCCAGAGCAAAAGCCCGCGCGTTCACGCGCGCATCACCCAACTCGCTGGCTCCCCTCTAGTCCCTTCCCAGCTCAGACGAGGGGGAAAAAAGGAAAGAGAAAACCTCCCTGTGCTCCGAGATGCGGCCGTGCGGACCCCTTCCCCGCTGCCCTTGTCCCCGCCAGCTCTGCCTCGCAGCCCGGAGGGCGGCCGGGGCGGCCCGGCTGCGACGCGCTCCCGGGGAACTTTTACCTGGCCGGGCCCAGGTGCGGCTCAGACAGCGCAGACGCCTGCCGGACAGGGCTGGCCAAAGCCGACGCTCCTCGGAGCCCGCCGAGGGACCCCCACCCCCACCCCGACCCCTCTTCTCCGCTCTAGGTTCTCCATGCGCCCCCCGCCCTGGGAGAAGGACCCGACCTCTGGCTGCCAAGATTTGGGGTCAGCAGGGGCGCGAGCTAGAGCGGTGGGCGCCCTCAGGGCCAGTAACCCAGTCCCTTAGCCGTGGGTGCCAGGAGTCCCAAGGCTCTGGGTCGCACCTCCCTGCGAGGGCTCGCCTGGGAGCGGTGGCGCGAGTGCAGCAGCCTCCCGAACACCCGCAAACTCCCGGCACCCAGAGTTAGGGGAGCCGCCGACTCCCCAGCGCTCCAGGAGACCGCCGCTCCGGCTAAGGGCGCCGGGCACGGCACGCCGGTGTGAAGATGTGGGGCCGAAGGTGGGCGAAGTCGACCCCGATCCCAAGGTGTCTTTTCCCGAGTGCCCGGCAGCCCGAGGACTGGGACCCCTTGCCGCCTGGACCTCCGGCCCGCGGCCCCCGCCCTTCCCGCAGTGCCTGGCCGGAGCCCGCCTGGCCGGAGCTGGAGCCTCGCCCGCGGACAGGCGCGGCGCTCCTAGGGACCGGGGAGCGGGAGATGGGGAGGAAGGGGCTGAGAACAACGGGAGGTCAGAGCAGGGGCGCTGCACTTCAACTCACCTTGAGCCGCGAGACCTCGGGTGCTGATCACACTTGCTATCAAAGTGGCCACATACCAAATCATAGTACTACCGCGCGCCAGCCAAGAGCCTCATCCTATCGCAAAGTGCTCCTGCGCCGCACACTTCTCGCCCGAGCGCCTGCTCTCGCCCGCTCGACCCGCCTACGCCCCGCGCCCGTGCTGCTGCAGCCCGGGCGGCCCGCTCCCCATCCCTCCGCGACTCCGCTCGGCTCGGCGCGCAGGCTCCCCAAGCCCCGCGCAGCGGCACCTGCACTACCAGCCCAGGCGGAGCGCTGCCAGCGCCACGGTGAAGCCTAGCTGGCCGGGCCTCCGGCACCGCCCCCACCTCCCGCCTATTGGCCACCGCCCACAAGCCTCGAGGCAGATTGGCTCTGAGGTCTGCCCGTCACGGCTGGGGAGGCGAGCCCATTTCAAGGTGCGTTGAAGTGTAGCCAGCACAGAGCCGCAGAATCATGCGCATTGCCTAAGAGAAGGCGTTGTAGCGGCTCTGCTCTGTTCTCTCTGCTCACACGGCGAGGCAAGTTTCTGCTAAAGGAAATGGTAGCTTTTCTGGTTTGATAACGGGACCCTGTGAGTCCCAAATTACCCATGACAGTTCTGAGGGGACGTCGTCCCCGCCCACCCAGGGAACCCAACATCCGGTTTCCATCCAGCTTAAAAGCAATTCCCGGGAGGATGATGCTGATTCAGTGATGGGGAAACCCAGGAACGGGGAGCCTGGGAAAGCTCGGGAACGTCCTTCGCTGGAGATCTTTTCGAAGAGGTCACGCGCAACCTCCCCCACCCCCACTCCCTTCCACACATGGACACGCTTCTCTCGGCCACGCACCCCTCCTACCAAAACGTGATGTTAAGTTAACCCACCCAGCCTGAAGGCAGGGGAATGACTAAAATGACCTCTGGAAGTCGCTAAGATTTCAAATGAGTCACTGGTTCAGCTGCAAGAGGAGTGTCATAGAACAGCCTCTGGAACACACTGTACACACACACTGCCACCCCCAGTGGGGGTCAGCGTTGCTCATCATTACTAAATCTCAACTTTGAACAATCAAAGTTTTTTTTTTTTTCCTTTCTTCTATAAAAGGCTGCTTCCTCATGCACAAGTTTCCTCCCCTCCCTACCTAGCTGGGGCCTAGCCCCATGTGAGCAGCATGGAGCCAAGATGGATTTGGGGAGCAGTGTAGGGGTCTGGAACATAGGGATATAGAAAAAGGGGGAGGTGGGCTTCTTATTTCCACAGAAGAAGACAGAAGAACAGGGAAGGTCTTCATACTTCCCAGTCTCTCTACTATAACCGCGCCTTGTCCCCTCCCCCAATACAGTTGCATTTGCAGAAGACATAAATGAGTGTCATGGAAACATCTACTACAAACAATCACCAGCATTCTGAGACTGCAGTGAAGATGTCTGTTCTTTCTGGACTGAAAGCAGTGCTGAGAGTGGCAGAGCTCCCAGGGAGGGGCTGTTGGCCACGGAAGGAAGACAGGGGGGCAGCGAAGGAGAGCTTAGGAATTTCACCTTCTCAAAATGCTTCTTGGTCACAAAGCACTGGCTCTAGGACATGAAGCTCCCAATAGAACAAGGAGATTTGCTTCTGTGAACACACACACACACACACACACACACACACACACACACCACACATCAAAAATGGCCTCGAACAACTTTCCCTAAACCTGAAGCTTCTTAGCTCACTGCCAGCCAGGAGATGGAAAGCTGGGATCCCCAGCAGAGCAGCAAACACATTGGTCAAGTTTTAGCATCTGAATGTAATCTAAAGAACCAAAACCCTTGAATAACCTGCTACTCTACCCACCCGCTCCGGTCATGCAAACACACTCAAGATGCATAACTTTGGGGACATCTCTCACTGAGCAATTACTTTAGGTTCTCTTTCTCTGCAAAGATGCCTTTCTTTGGGGATATAAAGTGAGTTGGAAACTCTAGGTCCCCCCTGATTGGCTAATTACCAGCTAGCATGCCCAAGAACAACAAGTCCACCCTCAGCATATACCTAGCATTATAAAGCCTATTGAGATCCATTGCCAGAGCTCATGATGGCAGGATTCTTCTCCTTGCAAAACCTCTAAGCCAGTGGTCGGCAAACTCATTAGTCAACAGAGCCAAATATCAACAGTACAACAAATGAAATTTCTTTTGAGAGCCAATTTTTTTTAAAAATATATTTTATTGATTTTTTACAGAGAGGAAGGGAGAGTTAGAAACATCAATGAGAGAGAAACATCAATCAGCTGCCTCCTGCATACCCCCTACTGGGGATGTGCCCGCAACCAAGGTACATGCCCTTGACCGGAATCGAACCCGGGACCCTCGAGTCTGCAGGCTGACGCTCTATCCACTGAGCCAAACCGGTCAGGGCGAGAGCCAAATTTTTTAAACTTAAACTTCTTCTAACGCCACTTCAAAATAGACTCGCCCAGGCCGTGGTATTTTGTGGAAGAGCCACACTCAAGGGGCCAAAGAGCTGCATGTGGCTCGCGAGCCGTGGTTTGCCAACCACGGCTCTAAGCAGCTGACTGGCCTAGAGAGAAATGCTGGATTCTTAAGGGCTAGTTCCCATCCCTGGCCCCTTTCAGATACAGACAAAGCAGAGGAGTGAGAAGCACCAGAAGGAGTGAGTGCTCAGAGAAACATTCTCCTAGGGGCCCGCAGAATAAGGAAAAGAAGAGAACCAATCTCACCATCATCTTGATTGTATGTGCTGGCCATCTGCCCTACTCAGTGTGTTGGTTTCTGCTAGGGAATTAAGACTGTCCAATTGGAGGGAGAAAAACCACATAAAGAGCTTAAGAGCATGAATTGGATTGAGAAAGGGTTCAAAGGAACTATCTAAAAAGAAGACTAGCCTGGCCGGCGTGGCTCAATGGTTGAGCATCACCCTATGAACCAGGAGGTCATGGTTCAATTCCTGGTCAGACAGAGAAAATACTCGATCCCCAGTGGGGGGGGAGGGGGTGCAGGAGGCAGCTCTCTCATCATTGATGTTTCTATCTCTCACTCCCTCTCTGAAATCAATAAAAATATTTTTAAATAAAAAGAAGACCGAATTTCTTCTAGATAAATCTATTGAAAATGGAGTGGTACAAAGGAGTAAAGGCAGTGAGGAAAGTTAAGATACAAAGGGAAAAGTGAGCATCATCGCCAGATATGTCTTAGTTTGGTTTCGTATCAGCTCAAAAGAGACATGCTGCATCAGGTCACAGTGAGGAATGGGACCAATTAAGTATTTCCCCCTTGGCATGTGGCTAATCTCTGGACCCAGGAAGGATGGCAGTCCCTCCCTGGCATGGATACATCCATGGGAGGATTGAAAGTTAGCATGGATCCCAGCTGTCCAAGAGGGACATGAGGGAAGACTGTGAACCATGCCCATGAGTAGCTCGTAGGTGGACCTGACTCGTCATAGAGGTCCCTGATAACCTTGGTAGATATACATCAAGTATAGGAGTATAGGTCATCTCTTCTCCTTTTTGGAAATTCAAAATGCTAGTCTTACCAGTTGCTCCATGAAAAACCACAGCTGGCCACCTACCCACACATCCCCCCAGACCCTCGGAGAATAAGTGAGAAAGGTGGCTGACAGAGCCTCAAGTCCAAGAGAAAAGGACAATCTTCACTCCTCCCTCATCTCCACTGAGCAAGTAGGACTCAGAAACAATGGTTCTCTCCTGCGTCGCCTGTTCCCTCCTCAGTGGTTCCAGACCTCCTTGTAGAATCGAGGTTAGGACAGTTGTTGGCACAGCTGCATGTGAGGAAAAGAGGCAGCTCTAAGTCAAAACAATTTACCCAAATAAACACCAAAGAGCATGCTGGGTTTTTATATAATTAGGAAACTACATCAGTTATCTTGCCATATTTTTTAAATATATTTTTTATTGATTTTAGAGAGGAATGGAGAGGGAGAGAAACATCAATGATGACAGAGAATCATTGATCGACTGCCTCCTGCACGCCCCCTACTGGGGATCGAGCCCGCAACCCCAGGCATGTGTCCTTGGCCAGAATCGAACCCGGGACCCTTCAGTCCACAGGCCGACACTCTATCCACTGAGCAAAACCGGCTAGGGCTATCTTGCCATATTTTTTTTAAAAATCACAAAATGTAGTGACTTAACACTACATCAGTCGTTCATTTGCTCACAGATCTGCAATTTGGGGCAGAGCTTGGTGTGGACAGCTCCTTTCTACTTCATATAACATCGGACCAACAGGGTGGAAGTCGGACTTTCAAGATGGCTCACTCACATGGCGAGCAAGGTGGTGCTGGCTGCCAGCCAGGGATGGAGGCAAAGAACCGCAGTCCTTCTCCATGTAGGCTTCTCCACAGGCAGCTTGGGCTTCCTCACAGCATGGTGGCTGGGTTCCAAGAGCTGGAATCCCTTCTTGTCCTAGCCTTGGAAGAGGCAATTCATCACTTCTGCCAAAGGGAAAGCCCTGCCCCAATTCCAAGGCAGAGAACGTAGATCCCCACCTCCCAGGAGGAGCAGTCTCCCCATCCCATTGCATGAAGAGCTTGTGGGATGAGATGTTGGGCTGTCGCCATTTGGGAATGATACAGCCTGCCATGAAAACAGGCTTCAAAATTTAAACAAAAAATGAACTCTACAAGAAATTCCTAGCAATAAAGGGCTCGCGAACAGTATCTAGATCTTAGGATTTTCTCACTTTAATTCAAGCTGCTGCCACCAGTCCGAGGCACACGAGAGGGGAGCTTGACCCTTAGACAATCCTTTGTGTAAGTAAAGCCCATTTGTGAAGTCAGTCATGGCACCTGCTTTCTCTTGATATGCCAGAGACCAGTCAGCAGGTTTTTAAAAGAATTCGAAAGCAGAGAAGAAAATAAACAAAGGAAATTGGATTTCCGACATATAAATATCTAATCTTAAGATCTGATATAGGAGAAGTGGAGGAAAGCTTTGCAAGATTCTCAAACCTCCTTATCCTAAGGATCTCCCATCTGGGCTGAAAATGGGCACAGATCTTGGCAGGCCCCTTGCCCATTTCCCTCTCTCCCAGGTCCCTGCTCTTCCCAGGTGGCTCTGCTCACAGGTGGTCTTTCTGGACTTGAGTAGCTATTTTAACAGTCCACCTTGCTCGCTCCAAAAATAAACTCCTGAAGACTTTTTTCTTATTAAAACTCAAACTTCATTATGATTCAAATTCCCCAGAATACCTAGTGTTCCCCTCCTGTGTTGCAGTCCCCCTAAAGGTTACCTCTTCGGTTTGGTGGTAGTGACTGGCCCTGAGACAGATCCAGTCCTTCCAGGTGTCAGACACCTGTTCCGGCCACCGTAGGATCAGCCTTTACTCTTCCTTCTTGGCTTCCCAGGCCAGCTCTGAACAACGTAAAAGAAGATATGGCCCTAGCTGGTTTGGCTCAGTGGATAGAGCGTCGTACTGTGGACTGAAGGGTCTCGGGTTTGATTCTGATCAAGAGCACATGCCCGGATTGCAGGCTTGATCCCCAGTAAGGGGCATGCAGGGGGCAGCCGATCAATGATTCTCTCTCATCACTGATGTTTCTATCTCCCTCTCCCTCTCCTTTCCTCTCTGAAATCAATAATGGTATATTTTTAAAAATAAATAAATAAAAGAAGACACGTGTCGTGTTTTTGTGGCTGTATCTAAGGGATGCAGGAAAGATGTTCTCTGCTTCACATCACGTTTTTCCTACAGAATTTTGGAGCCCTGATGACAGCCCTCCTTGTGAAGTGCCCACAGGAATATGTTGCCATCAGTCTTCAGCAAGCCATCTCTCTGCCTCGGGCTGCAGCATAGAAAATGCAGTTTGCTGACCTCCTGGGCGACTGGGGAGCACCTGCGTATGCCCTCGCCTGCCCAGGGCTAATGGCCCCAGCAGCGAGTTGCTGGGACCGATGGCCAGCAGTGCCCCCACTTACACACTCTGGCATTCCAGAGTCTAAAAGACAGTAGGAGTCAGGGCTCTGCTGAGTCTTCTGTGCTCTGGTCCTAGCAAGTTGGGGGCCTGGGCCATTCTTTTGTCTGAATTAAACTTTCTCTATCTATAGAAGGGACAGTAGAAGGTAACAGGAATGAAGGTCGGCAGGGGACAGGAATCTGCAGGTTCTTATGTGCTGTTTCTCTGTCACACACTGTCCAACAGTCTCAAGTCATAGCTCAGTTCTGTGTCCCTGTCCCATTACATAGAAGAAAAATTGAACCTGGCCTTATTCCAGAGCTCAAAGCCCCTTGAATGGTCAGGGATTCTCGTGTAGTCTAGAAGCTTCTGCAGAGGCGCGAGAAGTCATGGATTAGAGTCGCTGTCATCACTGAAGTTGGCAAAAGATTGATGTGAGCACAGGATCAGGAAGATGGAGGGAATCAGCCAAAGAAGAAGTCATGCTAGAACTCAAGAAGCGGAAAGGTCAGGGGCCTGGGCCCAAGAAGCATCAGAAGGAAGAATTCTCCAATGAACAAGTAGCCACCAAACACCGATCGGCGGTTAGCACTGCGCTAGGCACTGAGGAGGACAAAAGGTGACAAGCCACAGCCGCTGTCACGCAGAAGCTTAGCATCTAGCCAGAAAGGTGAGGCTTCAACACCACTTAAGAGACTCTGTCACATGGAATCTGGAGAAGGACAGTGTCTTAGAACCTCAAGAAGGTGGAGAGAGCAGAGGTAGGTGAGAGCTGCATGAAGGAAGTGAGGCATGAGCTAAATCTCAAACAGAGGAGGGGACAGACCGGATGGGTAAAACAAGGCACTATGGTCCAGAGACGCTGCTGGTCTGCGGGCAAAGAGCTGGTCTACCCAGTTTCCTGCTCTCTAGCACCCCTGGTACTTTCCAGGTAGTGGGTGCTCAGTAGGCATTCATGGGGAATGAATGTACCCACGTGGTCATAGGTGACGTGGCTGGCAGATCCAGGCACCAGGAAAAGGCGTCCATGTTTAGAGCAGAGATGATGTTAGGGAAAAAATGAGGAAATAGGTCAACTGGGAAAGGTGAGAAGGAGGAGTAGGCAAAGAGGAGTAACACAAGGGAGTGATGGGTTAATTAGAGAAGTAAGGAGGGAGAAGGGGAGAAACGGGTCTGGGCCTAAGAAAAAGCTAAGGAGGCCCGGCCGGCGTGGCTCGATGGTTGAGCGTGGACCTATGAGCTAGGAGGTCAGGGCACATTCCGGGTTGTGGGCTCGGTCCCCAGTAGGGGGCTGCAGGAGGCAGCCGATCGATGATTCTCTCTCATCATAGATGTTTCTCTCTCTCCCTCTCCCTTCCTCTCTGAAATCAATAAAAATCTATTTTTAAAAAAGAAAGAAAGAAAGAAAAGGCTGAGGAGAAAGCATCTCTCATGGCTCAAATAAAACCAAGGGGTAAAGAGGTGGGGGATGGGTGGTGACAAGCAGACCAAGCAATGGTATGAGAAGGGGCTGTGCTTCTGCTTTGGATCCACAGATGGACAGGCTGTGGGTAGGGGGGGAGAGAAGCTCTGCAGACACAGCTGGAGGGCCGTAGGGGGTCGATTTCTGGCACACATTCCACCCCCAGACCTCTCATTCTTGGACCCTCCACACTCAATTCTCAAACCCCACACAAAAGGGCCTTGTGTATAAGTGCTAGGAGATGCCAAATGCATCTTTATTCCATTGCCCTCCCCTCCCCTTCCCCAAAGCCTTGGCATGAGCATCGTTGTACCAGGTGCAGGAAACAGGAAGCCAGACAGAAGCCAGAGGTCAGATGGAAAAGTCAGCCCTCCCTGCCTCAGTCTCCACTGCTCCCTGCTGCCTCCTCTCAGTCTCATCCCCTTAGCCAGCCCCCTACTCTCACCCCTGCCCTTTGCCCCTGTCCCTATCCTCCTTTCACTGCCCCCTCTATCACACACCTCACTTCTCTTTCGTTTCTCCTTCTCTTCCTCTCTGTTCTGCTCCTGGTTGGCTTCAGGGTGGTATGAAGAGCCTAGAGACAAAACCAGATTTATTCTGTAGAAAACATTCATGACGGAGGGACCACAGCCACATGTTTCTGGGACTCGGGGCACATACAGTGTAAAGGGGAGAGTCCTGGGCTCGAAGTCAGAAGCCTGAGTCCCATCCCTACCTGACCTCACCAACGAGCCATAACTTCCCTAAGCCTCACTGGCAAGTCCATCAATGTCCAGCCGTCTAGCCCATAGCTGGCATTCTCAGGTATGTAATGAGCACCTAGTGAGCCACACGCTCTCCTAGGTGCAGGGTGAGCGATGCAGACATGGTTCTTGCTTCATAGAACGTACAGTGAATAGCCAATAGGGTCATTCGGAGGAACAGAGGGAGCTAAGGGGTAGCACAGTGGGCAGTCCATAGCAGGTGTCCAAGAGGACACAGAAGGTGTATCGGACACCCGGTGAGGAGAGCCGTCTGGCCTCTATACTCTCCCGAGACATCGCTGCTATGGCGCTGGTTCAAATTAGAAGATGGTACTGGCCCTCTAGCCTCGCGTGCAGCCCAACGTCAGTCTCTAGGTGGTTGGAAACGAAGGAACCACATGCGCTAGTGAGGCGTCATTAGGAGACAGGACCGCCCCGCCTGGGGAGACCCAGAGTGTATGAGAGATCCTGGTGTGTGTGCTTGAGATGTATGTGTTCCAGGTGTAGGATGGGGGAAATATATAAAACGTGATGGGAACTGATTTGGAAGGGAGGAGAATTCACCCAGAGCCCTGACTTCTGGGGGCTTAGAAGCGGTGTTCCTTCCCCTTCCCTTTCTAGGAAACCAACGTGGAAGAGACTGTGGACTGGGGGAGGCCACAGCTGCCAGGGAAGGCGGAGCAGGAGGGGTGAGTGCATGGAGGCCAGTGGAGGCACTGAAAGAATCTCATAGGGAGTCCAGGACAATGAGCGGATAGAAGAGGGACGTGGAGAGAAGGGGCTGGAGGGGCAGGCTGCGGTGGCGGCTGCTCTCCTGGCAGCTTCCCAAGGTTAATGGAGGGGCACCAAGGAGCCGCCGAGACATCCCAACAAGAGGGAGGCCGGTTTGAAAAGAGCATTTGCTGCTGGGAGAAGGGGCCTTTCTCTGGCCCGGGCTGCTGCTCCTTTGTGGAGGTTCCTGGAGGCCTGAGCTCCCTGAGACAGCCTGGGGTGTGTGGGCTGCCATTCATCATCCAGGCAAGTGGCCTACACCCAGAGGACAAGAACGGGGTCAGTGACTGGTTCAGCTGCCTTTGGGCCCCTGAACCAGCTGATGATGGTAACTGGTGGGGGGGGGGGGGGGAGGGAGGGTCTCTATTCAGGGAATTCCAGAGTCTGGCTCCTGGTATCTCCCATGAATTATGGGTACTTAGAGAAAAACACAAAGGGAGAAAAGGGGAGAACGCTGAGTATTCACTAAAAATTAAGCAGTACCTAGAGGAGGGGAACCAGGAGCTAACCGTGTAGGAGAAAATCCTAATACTTCCCAAGCTCCGGGCCTGTGTCTAGGTGGGAGGGTTTGACATAATGAGAGTGTCAAGGCTTTCCTCTTATGATATGTCAGTACAACTGAGACCCACATCTTTCCATAAATACACACACACACACAAGAAATTCATTGCACACACACACACATTACAAGAACTCACACACATATGTAAAATCACACACACAACTGCAGGACATGCCTGTGCACGGACTCCCAGGCCGCATCTCTTCAGATAACCACACATGTGCCATATCTGCATCTGTGTATCTGCAGAGTTCACATCCTCTTAACCTGCTGATGTGAGCCAATGTGCACCATATCTTCACCATATGTCATTAGGTTAACACACACCGGCCCGTAGTTCATATATACGTGGGACCTCCTGCATTCCCACATTAGGACTGCGAGCTCGGATGCCCCTAGGACGTTCCTCCCTTCTTGTCTAAGTCTGATCCCAAAGAGACCTGTTCCCATGAAATCCACCTTCTCAAACTCACCTGACCCCAGTGTCCAGGATGTTCTAGTTGTCACCATAATTCTTGTCCCCAGAGTAACCAGCTACCACCCCCACCTGTTAAAGACACTAGGGAACAGCCACCAGCAGGTGGCGCCAGCAGGAACTCTTGTAATCAAGATTGGTATTGAGAACAAATCTACATTTCTATGCTGGTCCTTAGCCTCCTTACTGTGTCCAAGGCTGAGCCCAATAAATGGATCTACCAAGAGCACCAGGCCACAAGAACCCACTCCCAAGGAAGAGGAGGGAGAGGACAAAAGATGGGCGCTCCAGGGGAGGTGGGAAGCTGAAGACTAGGGATAGAAAAGAGGAAGGGGGCGTGGAGAGCCCGCTCCTGTGTGGGCTGTCAGAGGTTTGCACATGTGGGTGCTTATGCATTAGTGTTTGCATACACATTTGAGGGCCAGGCCGTAATGCTGGTGGGCTACTTGGGTGTCAGTGGGTATGAAGGAGTAGGTGTGAATATACTTGAGACTGTAGGTAGGTGTGTAGGTGTAGGGGTGTGTGTGTGTGCGTGTGTGTGTGTTGTGTGTGTGTGTGTAGTGTGACTCAGGAGGGATAAAGATGAAGCCACGCAAGCAGCTCCTCATGACTACAGTACCACCTTCATCACACACACTAGTTGTTCGCCCCATCCCACACACTCACCACACCATGTACACTCCAGGGACACACACCACACTCTCACACCACCCACACAGACAGGTGCTGTGCTGCCACTTACAGACCTGCCCACCCACACACTTTCACACATATATACGGGCCGTGTGCAGAACCATGGGAATACATATAGATGCAGGCAAGACGCACACTGCCACCCAGCACACATGGGCTCTGCACGTGTGCGCATGCTTGCACATTCTATACTCTATCCATGACTTCTCAGTGCTCCCTCCTGCCGCCACTCCCAGGAAAGGGGGATAAGGGTAACAGAGAGGAGATGACTCCCCTATCCTGTCCAACACCCTAGTTTCTGAGCCTCTAGAGGTCCAGGAGAGAAGTATGAAATCCGAGAGCCCCCTGTCTGGGTACTGGGGAAGGTGTGCAGAGAACAACCACTCCACACGCCCTTTGCTGGATGTGAGCAGTGGAGGTAGCTCCCCTACCCAATGGTCCTGCTGAGGTCCCCCAGCACTCTGGACAGCGCCTCATCCAGCAGGGACCTGACGGCCCGCCCTGAGCAGCTCTCCTGACGATGGAGCTCCCTTTCTGCAGAAGAGCAGCTTTAGCCAGGCATACTCAAGTCCCAGCTCCTTCAGCTTTGGAGTCTCATAACTAGGAGGTAAATATGTGGGCCTCCCAGGGCTGTGGTGGGGCTCAACTGACTTGACTACCATAAGCTTTGAGCACAGTGCCTGGCACATTCTAGACGAAACGCCTGTACAAGAGACAGCTACTCTGGTTTCCGTCCCCAGGAACTTCTGGACAAGGAGGTGAATAGCCTCTGCAAAGAATCCAATTTGCTTGGTGATGTGGCATTTCCGTGTTGTGGGGCTATGAGCTGGGTGATCTGAGATCAAGCCCAACCTTGTCAAATTTTAGTTCCCCCCTTTATTGCCTGGCAATATTAGCGAACACATGCTAGGCCCTGGTATAAGCACTTGATGAAGATTAAATCATTGAATTCTCATGGCACTAAGTGGAATGATCTGTTTTCGTCCCCACGTCATAGGAGAAGACGTGAAAGCACTTGCCGAAGATCACACCAATTGTAGGGGCACAGACAGGGTTGAAACCCAGGCAGCCTGCCCCCAGAACATGTGTTCTTATCCATCACACGACACTGCCTCCTTCACATATGACATCATGAGAATAAAAGTAGTTTGAAGACTGCAAAGCATTACACAAACATGAGGGGTATATTGTTATGCATCCCAGCCTGGCTCGTGCGATGAGTAATTGTACAAGAAGTGAGAACCGAGATGAATACAGGAAATGGGATGGGGATGGGTGCCATCTGGGACTGGCACATCACACCAAGAAGAGAGAAATGGGTAAAGGGTGGGCCAAAAGGGGCACGCAGCCACGGGCATCCCTGCATGGCTTCTGGTTCCCTCCTCGTCAATCCACTACTAGCTTGAAGGTCAAACTACCTTGTAGAACATGAAGACGATTATTTTCGAGTCACCCTGAAATGTTTCTCTTCATTCTAACCATTGTATTATCCCCTTTGCACGCCCCCCCCATCCACCACTTGTCAGCCAGTCTCTAGTGTCCCCTCTCCTATGTCCTGCTTCATGACATACTTGAGAATCACTGTTATGGGAAAAACACCGTTTAAGTCCAGAGTCTCCTAGGGCAGGTCTCGGAAGTGCGTTCAAGAGGCCCCTGTGGATCAGAGCAGGTCCCTTTGCTGTCTCAAAGAGCAGGACATGGAGACCAGGAGCTCCATTTGGAGGAAACAGAGACCTCTGGACACGCTCCTTGGTGCCCAACCGGATTCATCCTGATATGACCTACTGCTTCCTGGAAAAGGGTCACTGATTCTCAGAAAGAAATCATTCCACATAGATGAGAAAAGCCCCATTGGGAGTGGGGGGAGCCCCATGCTCCTCCTCTTTGACTGGCAACCATATAAGACAGAATGGTCACTGGCCAGGCGAGAAGGTCCTTCAAGTCCCTCACTACCCCCACCTCCTGCTTTTCCCCAATCTTCCTATTCTTTCGAGACTCTCCCCCAGCCTAGTCCTTCCTCCTTCCCCCTCCTGGGTGAAAAACCCATTAGGACAGAGTTCTCTCTGTGTGCCCCTCAAGCTGGCATTTAACAGGCATGACTGTGAGCCTGACCCCTTCAGCAGCGCTGTGGAGGCCCCCAAGCTGTCAGCTCTCTCCTTTGCTCCTGCTCCTTTCCCATCTCCTATCATGCTCCCTTACAACTCCATCTGGACCCCTTCCTGCCTCAAAATGTTGCAATCGCTTCTTCTCTACATTTCAAGGAATGAGATTCTTAAGGAGTTCCTACTAAATGTGAGGAGGCTGAAAACACCCTGAGGGAGTCCCAGCGAACCCCAGAATAGCATAGGTTTTAAAAAATCGTCATTCTACCCTCCCCTCTTTATTCGTGGCTTGGAGATTCCTCACTCTGCCCAGCAGCTTTCCTTCTCTCCCCGCCTACCCCAGGCAGACAGGGCCCCATCACGCATGCTCCCTCTTAGCTGCCTCTTCCCCTGTAGAACTAGCTGCTTCCTGAGATCCTCCCTTCTTCTTCTTTCACCCTCTAAAGCTGTGCCTCTCTCAATATGGCTTCTGGACCACCTGCCTTAGCATCCCCGGGACCATTAGATAAAGCTCAGATTCTGGGCCTCACCCCAGATCCACCCCAGACTGAAGCAGATGCTCCGGGGTAGGACCCGAGAATCTGCACTCCACAAAGCCTCTCATGGCTCAGACTTCCTGCCCTTTGAGGAGCTATGATCCCAGGGTGGAAGGAACAAGCCTCCCACACCGTTTGGGTCACAACCTTTCCCATTCACCTTCACCAAGGGGCGTCAGGTCCTCAGACGCACAGGTGCTCGGTCTTCCTGGAGAATCACCAGCAGAGGAGAACCTGTTATAGCCTAGAGCTGGGTCTAGACCGTGAACCCAGCCCTACCATGAACTCACATGGGACCTTGGCAAGTCATTTGGCACGTGTGCCTCCATTTCCTGCTTATCCGATGGGGTGCGATACTTGTTCTTTTGCCTCATAATTATGTTGCAAGGTTCACATGAGAAAAGTGAACGCTGGTTGAAAAGCTAGAAGTCTTGAACAAATGACGTGTTTTGATTATGTAAGAGTCACGTGGGAGTAAATGGGTATCTGTCAGGAGAGCCCATTCCCAGGCCGCAGATCAGCGAGGGCAGACACCATGAAGGTGGGCCTCCAGCGCTGCCACTCACGGGCTCTCTCCTCAGAGCCCATCAAGGGGATCAGGAGAATGCCCTGATCCCCTTGAATGAGTCTCCTCTCCACTCCCTGTCCCAGTCTGCCCCCAGGCCACCGCCCGTCAAGGGCAATGGACCCAGCCCTCCGCATCAGCTCCTCTCCCTCTAATTACTCTTCACACACTCTGGCGCCAGGCCCTCCAACCAAATTACAATCGATTCTTCGCTCCTCCTGGATCAATGCCATCGACCCAAAACAGGGAGGACGAATCCAAATTGACCCTCTAAGGAAACGAACGGCCCAGGGCAAAGCCCAGCAGAGAGACCTGTCCGCCCAAACTTCGCATGTGCATGCCCATGCCCACGCCACGCCCGCCCACACCCACCCACGCTTAAGAAGGCATGTGGATGAGTATGTGCACAAAATGCACTGGGCCACACATAGAGATGTGCATGTAGACACATAAATAGTCTGATATACATGCTTGGCTACTCTCCTGTATGTCTACACGTGGTACCCAAACACACACAATCATACATGAGGCATGTACACATGCTAGTGACTAGAAAAGGAGGGCCCCTAGAACCACAGAAAATGTGCTCTGGCCAAGTGATGAGCAGAATTCCAGCTCCTTACCATCCCTTCCCCCGTCACCCCCACCCTCGCCCCACCAAACAGCACACTCAGAGGCATGCACTGCCTGTGAGTCACAGTGTAACGAGCCCGACCTTCCTGTGACACCCACCTTGAGCACAAGCTCTTCTGCCAGCTGTGTAGGACTCTGGCTCCCCACCCCCTCTGGGATGTGCCCTGCCTGCTAATCCCTTCAGGGGTGTTGGAGAAGTGCCCAGAAGTGCCCAGTGCCTTCTCTACCAGACAGAGCCCATTATCACTCAGCTGAGCTCTCCCTACACCTCCATCCTCAGAGGAGCTGGGAGCACATCTGCACCTGAGGCCCCGATCAACGGAAAATGAGGTGCCAAGACTTACAGAAGCCAATGCAGCGTGACAGCCACCAGCCCACGTCCATACAGCACAGATATAGGGGCACAGCGGGAATGTCAGAGTAGAGAGAGAAGCAGAACGGGACCACCCACTCGATACAGCCCAAGCAGGTGCCTAAGGCCTCAGGTTGCACTGCCCCCTTCCCTGTGTTCAAGTTGTTCTACTCTCCACCACACACACCCAGACCACTGGTCTCATGCCAAGTCCATCTCTGGGTCAAGGGACAGAAACACAAAACATCAGGAATAATAGAGCCCTTAGAGATGATTAGGTCACTCCCTGCCCATTCTCCCAAATGCGCAAATTTCCACATGACCTTCTCAACAGGGGACTGTCCATCAAACATGGTGACTGGGATGCCTTCGGGAACTGAGAACTCTCATCAAGCAGCCAGTCTCTGGCTAAACAGCTCTAAAATCCTGTCAAAGTCTTTCTCCCTTGATGTCCAGCATTGTCATGAAGAAGGAGAGTCATTGAATTATAAATGATTGGTGGTTCTACTGAAGCTCCCTATAGGAAGGAACACTGTTGTACAATTCTACTCCCTGTGCTAAAAACAGGACTCTGTCCAGAGGAGGATGACTGAGACCTTGGAGGTCATCTAACTCCCAGAAGGATGTGCAGGTGGAGATCTTGTGCAAGATCACATGCGAGAGGAGATCTTGAAAATGTCCAACAGCGCTTTCAACCTGTGGAGGAAGCCCAGTTCGAGCTTGGTCTCAATTGTATCTGCTAATTTTCCTGTGTGACAAAGGAAAGTTCCGTGGGCAAGTTCTTTCTTGGTTCTCTCTGGGGTCAGCTTCCCTCAAAATAAGTGAGGTCATGCCCTAGCTGGTTTGGCCCAGTGGATAGAGCGTCCGCTTGCAGACTGAAGGGTCCCAGGTTCGATCCTGGTCAAGGACACGTGCCTGGGGTTGCGGGCACGATCCCCAGTAGGGCGTGCAGGACGCAGCCAATCAATGATTCTCTCTCATCATTGATATTTCTCTCTCTCTCTCTCTCCCTCTTCCTTCCTCTCTGAAATCAATAAAAAATATTTTTTAAAAAATGAAAAATAAAGTGAGGTCATGGGATTCTCACCGATGCTGATCTGTCTCAGGTCTGAGGAGAACATTTCAGCGCTGTGCATGCCCATGCACACACACCCCAGGCCTGGCTCCAGCATCTCTATCTGAACCTCAGTGCCTGCAAGTGGAGTCTCTGAACTTGTTCTCCACAGGGGATATGCTTGGAAGCTGCTCTGTGCAACCCACTGCCATACCTCCCCCACACAGAGCCCAAGGAACATCCACTTTGCCCCCCAGAACTCCCCACCCCCATACCGCACTAGCTGTAACTGCTTAGACTGAGGGACAGTTCTTGCCATTTGTCAGTCATTTGCAGGAACAACAGAAGCTTCATCTGATAGGGAAAAGTCTGTGGGCGGTCCACAAGGCTGGCTCTGTCACCCACCATGTCATTTTCCGCCACCTCACCATGTACATGGGAAGGTTAGAAACCATTTGCCAAACCACCTGATAGCTATGTTTCTGTCTACTCATGACAGATGCTTGTGCAATCCTTGCAAGGCAAGCAGGAGGTGGAGGTGATGTTCCTGCAGACTTGGCTGTTGATGGTTATTGTGTGTTTTTTAAACGATCCTGAAGAACAATGCTGCTCAGATTTTTTTTACATGTTTTTATAGATTTTTAGAGCGAGAGGAAGGGAGAGGGCGAGAGAGAAACATCAATCGGCTTGCCTCCTGCACACTCCCTACTGGGGATCGAGCCCACAGCCTAGGCATGGGCTCTGACCAGGAATCAACCAGCGGCCTCTTGGTTCATGGGTCGAAGCTCAACCATGGAGCTACACCAACCGGGCAGTTTTCAAGGTCATAATAGTCTTGCAGGAGTTTCCAATGTTCATTAGTCATCTTCTACGTTTTAACAATAGTAACAGCAGCCTCTTCATCTATCTAATCTCTGGATTCTACTGTCTAGTCTCCCACCTCGGGGCGTCCAGACGCTGCTCTGGGGCCAGACGCTGCTTCAGCCTCGAGGGGCTTCACGCCAGGGACAGCCTCAGCATCCCAGCCCCTCATCCTGCATCATCGTAGGAGCCACTTGAGTAGTCTTGACGCTGAGTCTGCTTCTGCCCTTCCAGCAATCCGTGAGCACCCACGTTTCTGCACTGAATTCTCTTCTGCTTACAGTCTCTCAAATGGAAACACGTTCCTTCACGGAACCTTGACAAATGAGATGAGTCTGGGTTCAGGCCAGTCTGACAGATACTTAAGGCCCCTAAACGCAGAGACGTGTAAGCAAGGCCCTGACACGGCAGGGGCAGGAAGGGCACAGGAGCCGCAGGGAGGGAGGGAGGGAGGCCTTGTGGGAGGAAGGCAGCCTTCGGAGTCAGAGTCTGGGCTTCAGTGCTTTCCACGTGAACTTGGGCACGTTGCCTGCCCTCTAGCTGAGGGGCAGTTCCTTGTTTTAAACTGCTGTTCCTCCTCTCCTTTGTGCTTGTTACCCTTCATCCTTCAAGACGGGCCTCTGTCCTGTGCTAACCTCTCTCAGAACCCTTTCCTCGTGGTTCCTAGGAAATGTTCAGTAGATTGAATGAGCCTGGTTTCCATTTTAACATTTCCTCTTTCACACACACACACACAGACACACACACACACACACACACACACACACACACACACACACACACACACACACACACCTGGAATAAACTGTCTTAATCCAGATTCCCTGAATGTAGAACCTGAGATGGGGATTCTGGCAGAGGGACTTCTTGAGGGAGGATCACAGGAGAGACCTCAGAGAAGTCGAGGGAAGCAGGATGGGCAGGGGAAGAAGCCAAGGAAGTGTGGGCTCCATCAGAAGTCTAACTCCAGCCCCCCTCCCCTGCAGTCCCCATTGCGCTACAGAGGAAATGGGGGAGAGGGGCAGGGATGGCCTTTTGTAACCTGCATCGGGCAGTCATGGCTGCAGGTCACCCCAGGTTGCGGACAACACCTCCCAAGCATTTCCCAGCAGGAAGAGTGCAGCTGTGAGCCCCAGAGAGGGATCTGGGAGAAGCACTGACTGGCAGAGGCATAAAATGGCCAATGCACTTCGGTTTCCAAGGGAATAAGCATTGGAAGACAGGAGGGTCCTAATCCTTTCTCCCCCATCAGGTGAGCCCGAGGTGGGTGAAGCAGACTCCCACCAGCGTAGCCAATGGTCACCACATAGAATGGGTTACGCTTGCAGGTAGTTGGGGGTTAATAACGAGCTTATTAATTAAGGACATAAAGCAGCAGGATGTGTTTTTTATTACATGCCACAAGCAGAGCTGGTTGCGGTGAATTCTGCGCAGTGTGATGGGACCTGTGAGCCACCAAAGGTGGGCGACCCCCAGGGCCGTGGTCTGGCAGCGGGCACGCCACTCCGCCTGAAATGCTTTCCCCAGCCCCGCCATCTCAGCATCTTGCCAGTGGGTGACTGACCAGCCTGCAGGGAGGTCTGCTTTCCCTGCAGCTGGAAGCCTGGGGTGGACAAGCAAAGCTCTGTCTCAGGAAGGCAGTGGCAGCCCTGTTACAACACGGCCCGCAAGGAATGGATCGCCCAAGCCAGTCCTTAGCGGTCCCTTAGCTGGCCACAGCCGGCCATGCCCAGAGAGAAAAGATACCGTCCAGGAGCCAGGAGGGTCCCTGGCTCCTGCACTTTGGCCGAAGGACAATGCCACAGTGACCCGTTGTGGGAGAGCCTCTGCCCAGGGGACTGACACCAGGGCCTCGTGCTTCCTGCCTTGGGGGGAGCTCCCATCTTGGTTTATTTGATCTTTTCACCTCTAAGCCAGGAGTCCTGGGTCCTACACCCCCTACGGACTCCTCGGAGGCCAGTCACCCACACAGGACAAGCTGTGTTGGGGGAGGGAGTTCCCCAGAGCATCTTCGCACCTGGTCTGCTTCTCCGCCCTCAGCTTCAGCCGCGCCTGCTCCCTCACCTCTGCCTTTTCCTGCCAACAAGCTGGGCGGTGGTTCTTCTCAGGGCAGGACTGGCTCAAGAGAAGACCTCCTCAGTGAAGAAGAGAAAGCGACGGCAACAGGCCCCAGAAATCTGTCTGGAGATGTCAGATGCCACAGTGGAACCGCACCTGGCCCTGCCAGCCCCAGGTCCCTGGCGGGGTGCCCCCACTTCTGTTCCCAAGGAGACACGTCGAACGGTGGCTCCTGGCTCACTAGGCGGGCAGCACACAAGCGACCATTAGATGGGCTCTTGTTTCCAGGGAGAGCCTGAGCCAGAGCACTGAAGAAGGGCTCACGTTGTGCCGTAGAACATTCCCTAGATGGGGAGAAACTGCCGGAAATGGAGGCCTAGCCAAGAAGCCAGGACTCAGGCTCCAGGGGATTAAGGGAGAGGTGAATGACACGAAGGGGCAGATGGGGCAGAGCAGGCACCAGCATAGAATCTGCCTAGATCCACTGTCGGCCCAGTCAGTCTCTCTGGCTAAGATCTGCACTTACGCCCTAGCCCAGTGGTCGGCAAACTGCGGCTCTGTTGACTAATGAGTTTGCCGACCACTGCCCTAGCCAGTCTGGCTCAATGGATACCGCATCGGCCTGCAGACTGAAGGGTCCCAGGTTCAATTCCGGTCAAGGGCACCTGCCTGGGTTGCAGGCTCAATCCCCAGTAGGGGGCATGCAGGAGGCAGCCGATCAATGATTCTCTCTCATCACTGATGTTTCTATCTCTCCCTCTCCCTCTCCTTTCCTCTTTGAAATCAATAAAAATATACTTAAAAAACAAACAATAAATAAATTATGCACTTACTACCTTTTACATCCCTCCTGTGTCTACCAAGCATCTCCCACTCAACTCTTCACCTCTGGGATCCGCTCCCACGTGGCAAACACACCACTGGCCTCACTCCGGCGACTGTCTCCTCTCACGTGGGTCATTTTCTTAAGCGATGACGGACAACTGGAAATGCAAAAGATGTGCTGGATTTTGGGGAGCATGTAGAGGTCAAGCCACTCAGCCCCTACCCTCTAGAGACTTGTACTTTCTGTTACTATGCAGAAGTCATGTTAAGATAGGAGATAAAGCTTAGCCAGGGACCCAGAGCCCAGCACGGATCATCCTCACCTCCATCTGGACCCTGCAGTGTTCACACAGACACAGATGCACGCATGGACAGCAAAGCCAGACCAAGCTGTGCTCCTGACGTTTGTGCTGCAAACCCCAAGACCATTCCTGGGGAGGAGGCTATGCCCATGGTGATCTCCTGTGGCCAAGACCAGAGGCAAATGTTCTTCCTTGTTCTCTCTAGGTCCACACCCACTTGAGCAGAGAGGACAGGGGACCCCAAGCAAAGCACAAAATGAAAGCATGGCATTTCTTCTTTAAAAAATATGTTTTTACTAGAGCCCGGTGCACAAAATTCGTGCACAGGGGCAGGGGGGTGTCCCTCTGCCCAGCCTGCACTCTCTCCAATCTGGGACCCCTTGAGGGATGTCCGACTGCCCGTTTAGGTCCAATCCTCAAGTGATGTCCGACTGCCCGTTTAGGCCCGATCCCACTGGGCCTAAACGGGCAGTTGGACATCCCTCTCACAATCCAGGACTGCTGGATCCCAACTGCTCGCCTGCCTGCCTTCCTGATTGCCCCTAACTGCTTCTGCCTGCCAGCCTGATCACCCCCTAACCACTCCCATGCCAGCCTGATTGATGTTTAACTGCTACCCTGCCAGCCTGTTTGCCCCCAACTTCCCTCCTCTGCCAGCCTGGTCACCCCTAACTGCCCTCCCCTGCAGGGTTGATCGCCTCCAACTGCCCTCCCTTGCAGGCCTGGTCCCTCTCAACTGCCCTCCCTTTCAGGCCTGTTGCCTCTCAACTGCCCTCCCCTGCTGGCCATCTTGTGGTGGCCATCTTGTGTCCACATGGGGGCAGGATCTTTGACCACATGGGGGCAGCTATATTGTGTGTTGGAGTGATGGTCAATCTGTATATTACTCTTTTATTAGATAGGATAGAGGTCTGGTGCACGGGTGGGGGCCAGCTGGTTTGTCCTGAAGGGTGTCCTGGATCAGAGTGGGGGTTCCCTTGGGGCGTGGGGTGGCCTGAGCGAGGGGCCTGTGGTGGTTTGCAGGCTGGCCACTCCCCCTGGTGACCCAAGAGGAGGCCCTGGTATCTGGGATATATTTACCTTCTACAATTGAAACTTTGTATCCTGGAGCAGAGCCAAGCCTCTTGCTCGCTCCGTGGCCGGCAGCCATTTCTGTTTGGATTTGTTTACCTTCTATAATTGAAACTTTGTAGCCTTGAGTGGAGGCTTAGGCCGGCCAGGGCAGGGGAAAGCTTGGCTTCTTCTATCGCTTGGAAACCCAAGCCTCCCTCCTACTTTCTCTGTGGCTGTAGCCATCTTGGTTGGGTTAATTTGCATACTTGCTCTGATTGGCTGGTGGGTGTGGCTGGTGGGCGTAGCGGAGTTAGGGTCAATTTGCATATTACTCTTTTATTATGTAGGATTGATTTGTAGGGAGAGGGAGAGAGGGATCGAAACATCAACGGTGAGAGAGAATCAATGATTGGCTGTTTCCTACACACCCCCTACTGGGGATGGAGCCCGTAACCCAGGCATGTGCTCCAACCGGGAATGGAATTGGTGACCTCTTGGTTCCTAGGTCAATGCTCAACCACTGAGCCACACCAGCTGGGCAACAGCATTTCTTTGTAATTCCCTGACAAGAGTTCGCAGATCGGGACAGTTCACTGGTGGGAGAGAAGGAAAGTTCTAGGCCCCGGGATCCTGAGAGAGACCATACCTGTAGCAGCTTAGCCCCAAACTTTTATTGCTCTTGGCCCACAGAAACCCACCTTCTTTCCACTTGTGCATAATATGAGGGAGGGAACAGGGAGCAGAGAAACCTGAAGCTTGCCTGGTAGCCAACATCCCAGCAACCCAAGCGGCTAAGCCATTCAGCACTTCCCTGCCTGAACGTGTTAGGAATCCAACTGTATTTCCATTGTCTTCAGGGTCCTCTTACTTTCACCTGAGCTAAAAGGATGAGGAGCCAAATTACTGATGCTGTGGGAGGCTTCAAATGGTGCTTCCTATGGGTATTATTTCAAGACTAATGTTGTATTAACATAGCGCTGCTTGGTGATTACTGTATTACTATATATTAATCATCGGATAATGATGCACACTCGCCCTGCGTCTCTCCTCCGTCTGTTAGGGGATCCCACCTGGATCCCGAGGCATCACAACAGCTCGCGCTGAGTCCGCACCGCCCCCCCATCCCCATCACACCCTAAGGGGCCAGCCTTGGGCTCAGCACCCTTTCTTACAGGTAGGGTCAGAGGAGGATAAATTTCTGGTGTCCATGTTTGAAGTTAACAGTGTCCAAAGCCTGAGTTTGGAGCCCACAAATCTTTGTTACCCATTCGCCCCTCTTTTCTACCCCCCAAGGCGGGAAAAGATCTAGGAAGCAAAATAAGGTCTAGAAAAGATTAAAGATAGTTTGATAGTTTCCTGGGATCCGGGAGATAAAGAGGATGAAGCCGGTTAACCCATCCAAGTGTTGCCTTAGCACTACTTTGTGCCAGGATTCATTTGTTTATTTTTCTACATCTCTGTTAAGCCTTTCCTTGGTAAGGGCTGTTTTAGGCAAAATGAGCAAGACAGACAAAGTTCTCACCTTCATGGAACTGCAATCCTAAAAGAGGTTTCACATCAGGCCTTGGGGATACAACAGTGAAAGGTCTTGGTCCTTAACCACCTAGCGAGGACAGTCAAACCAGGCATTTAAAGGTTTGGTCCAGGTCCCGAACTCGGACACTGACTTAGAGGAGCAGAAAGATACCACTGAGAGAGGAGACTCACTCCCTGACCTCAAGGAATATCAAGCCAAGTACAAAAAAAAAAAAGTATAAACAAATACCCTACAACTGATGAGGCACCAAAGAACCAAGAGAATGTGCTCCTGAGATGGGCCTGTTGGAGTTATCAGGGAAGATGTCACTGAGTACATCTGCCTTGTTTCAGGGGTCACGCCACATGCCTGTGACGTATTCTTGGCCCTTGGAGGCCTGTCCATTTTTTTTTTTAGGAGTCCTTCTATCCTCTGAAGGTCATTTGTACATGATTACCCACAATATGAGGAGGATACAGAATATGACCTGCCCTCCTAGTAACCCATGCTTTTATATAGTCCCCTCCATTAGGGCTGACCAGTGTTACCAGTATAACCCAATGGAAAAGATGGTGTGCCAGATCACAAAGGCACTGTGGCTTCCACCTTGGTCTCCTGAATTTCTCACTTGGGGGACGTCATTGCCATGCCATGAGCATGCTTAAGCAGCCCTGTGGAGGGGTCTACATGACTTGGGGGTAGGGGAGTCAGGATAGCTTAAGGCCAAATGGTAATGAAAAGACCTCATTTCTTCCCTGAACCTTTTCCCTCCCTCACCTTCTTACACTCGGGCTCTAACACACACACACCACACACACACAGCCCCCGGAAAAGATGGTATCTGTGAAACTGAAATCAATTTGATTCAACAAACCTGCATGCATTACATTATCTGCTCTATGCAGGGTACCCTGCCAGGTGCTGGGAATGCCAAGCGATGTAGTCACCTCCTGCCCCCTGAAAACTCATCCAAGGTCACGGCATGAAACCTGAAATGCGGTTGTTATGAATAAAGTGTGATAAGGGCACAGAGAAAGAAAAGACTCATTCTGCCTAGGGCTGTTGTGAATGGGAGGGGCAGATTTCTCAGGAAAGGCATCCTGTGACCCTTGGGGAGGGAATTGGGGGTGCTGCAAAGAGGGCAGCTTTGCCAAGGGAAGGCGGCCAGGGTGGCCCTGGTCTTCAGGCAGGACAGTAAGAAGCCAGGAAAACTCCTTGGCAAGGGGAACAGGGAAACGGAAACAGATAAATGGCCAACCCGTTTACTGCCATCTAGTACATCCTCTCTTCCCTAAACCAGGGACACGTTAAGAGTAGGTGGTTTGCGCTTCTCCCCAACCAGAGGGGAAATAGCTTAAGTCACCCTACTCTGGGAGGCAGAGCAGAAATCCAATGAGTGCCATTTGCCAACCACACCCAAGGACAAATGAAGTTAAAGGAATAAATCTCATTTTGGTACATCAGCATAAAACAGATGACTATGCTATTGAGATCCTCCCCTAAGATCTCTCCTAAACATCCTGCCCTTAAAAACCTTCAACTCCACCCCACCCCACCCTCTAAGGTCCCAGTATGCATTTTCCCCCAGAGGAGCACACCCATGCCTTTTCTAGCCCGCCTCTTCTCCACTCTCAGGCCTGCATCTCCTAAACTCTAAGGGACCCCATGAGACTTGCAACCAGGGCAGCAATGGGCAGTGGCAGCTCGTCCCGGGCTAACCCCATAAACTTGCTTCCAAGGCCCACTTTGCCCTGACTTCCCAGTGAGCCAGAGCAGCCCCGCCTAGGCTCTCCTGTTGCTTCTTCTACCCTAGGCCCTTCCTTGCTTCACTGTCCCCAGCTGAAGTAAACGTCCTCTCAAAATCACCTGAACTCATATTGCAAAATCTTTCCTGCACACAGTCAAGAACCCACACACTACGGGCTGGCAATAAGCAGACCTGCTCTGGGCCAGGTCCCCTTTCCAGTAACAGTCTGAGGGAGGTGGGGATGTCAGCCAGAGGGCAAACTTTCTTCAGGGAAATGGTCTCAAATGAGGCCCGGAAAGGGCTGTGCTTTGGTTGTAAAGGGCTCTGTGGAAGAACTTGACTTTCGTCCTATAGGCAGTTTCTTAGATTAAATGTTTTTAAACAGGGAAGTGTTCCTTCCAACTCCTTAACGAAGGTAACTCTGACATCTGCAGTGCCTGGGGGTAAGGGGTGGGTTGGAGGAAAGAGGGGTGGTGGAGAGGAACTGGGAGGATATGGGGAGCCCGGGCCAGTGGTCCCGCAAGAGGCTCTGGCAGCCCTTGATAAGAGAGGGCAGGTCTGAGCCAGGTTTCAGGCAGAACACCGAAGACTGGGGGACAGCCGATGGCTGAATGTGGCGAGAGAGCACCCAGGGACCCCCTCCCAGGTTTCTTACTTGATTGGTGGAAGAAGCCAATTGATTGATTGATTGATTGATTTCAGAGAGGAAGGGAGAGGGAGAGAGAGAGAGAAACATCAATGATGAGAGAGAATCATTGATCGGCTGCCTCCTGCACATCCCCTACTGGGGATCAAGCCCACAACTCAGGTATGTGCCCTGACTGGGAATTGAACCATGACCTCCTGATTCATAGGTCGATGCTCAACCATTGAGCCACGCCAGCCAGGCGAAGAAGCCGATTTAGAGGAGAAAAGGCCAGAATGTAAGCCCCATGAGGGGCTCCCCACTCACGGCCATGCCCAGCTCTAGCACAGTGATCCCATACAAGACACGCGTAACCTTGTGGACCAAAGAGCAAAAGAATGGACGCTGAGTGGTGGAGGAAAAGTCATTTAGGCTCACCCAGGGGTGAGTCACAAAAGGACACACCGAAGGACTTGTTGCAGAAAGGACTTTCAGCATTGCCCTAGCTGGTTTGGCTCCGTGGATAGACCATCAGCCTGTGGACTAAGGGGCCTGGGTTCGATTCTGGTCAAGGGCACATGCCTGGGTTGTGGGCTTGATCCCCAGTAGAGGGCATGCAGGAGGCAGCCAATCAATGATTCTCTCTCATTATTGATGTTTCTCTCTCTCTCTCCCTCTCCCTTCCTCTCTGAAATCAATAAAGATATATTTGGGGGGAAAAAAAAGAACTTTCAGCATCATTGTAGAAACTATTTCCCAGAGGTGGGTCTGCCACTTGGGTGGAGGGCGTGGGCTGGGCCCAGCGGTGAGTGAGGACGGCAGAGGATCGCGATGGGAGGGCTGTGGGAGGCAGAGGGTGCAGCAACCACAGCAGGACAGGCAAGAGGAGGCACGTGAAAGAACTGAAACCTATTAACAGCAGGAAATCCATAGCTGGGACTGAGGCCAGTAAGGGGATTTGCAAAGGAAATTCTACCCGTGGTATATTTCCTTCTTATCGCTGTAACTGGTCTGCCAGAGTCCTTTCAAAATTGCACACAGACACCCATGCATGTGTCTGCTGTGTGCACATCCAGAGAGAGCAAGCACAGCTCCCACTTGCAAATGCAGGCCCCGGGCGTACGGAGTCGGGTGGGGTAGGGGAAGCCCCTCTGCACGGGAGATGCCCTCCCTCAAGCAGGACTAACACGGTAATGATGGATTAGCCCGGCACTTGAGCTTCTGGATCAACTCCACGCCTTTTTTTTTTTTTAGAGATAGTTTTCTTTATTTTAAAATTACTATGCAGCCAAATTGACTCCTATTTCCTTTGGTGTATAATTCTATGAATTTTTACTTATTTATGTAATCACCACCACCACGATCGGGATAAGTATGAACTCTAAACCCAATAAATTCCTGCAGGCTACCCCGTTATACCCAAGCCCTCACCCAACCCATAATCCCTAGCGACCACTGATTTGCTTCCCATCACTACAATTTCGTCTTCTACAGCCTATCAAATAAATGGAATCATGTGTATGTAGCCTTTGGAGACTGGCTTTCTCACCCAGCACAGTGTCTTGGAGATTCACCAAAATGTTCCCCGTAGCAGCAGCTCATGCTCTCTTCTGCCGAGTTAGTGGTCCATGGGATGGATGGCCCAGTTTGCTCCCCTGCTCTGTGGACCACTTCATAAATCCTAGCACCTTTCCCACAGAGTGGGCCGGGGAAGAAAGAAGGAAAGCCATCCTCTCACTAAGTAAGTACTGCCTGGGTCTACCACCTACTGGGCTCTGCTGTTTGAACGAAACAGGAAACTCTCCTGCCTTTAGGAAACTCCAGCTCTGGAGGGAGGAGACAGTCCTAAACCTGACCAACGAATGGGGCGGGAGGTTAAGAGGTGGTAACATGCTCTGGGGCAAATAGAGAAAAACAGGCAGGAGGAGCCAGAAGCATGGGGGAGGGGTTGCATTTTATTTTATTTTTAATATATATTTCTTTATTTCAGAGAGAGAGAGAGAGAACATCAATGATGAGAGGGAATCATTGATCAGCTGCCTCCTGCACACCCCACCCTGGGGATCGAGCCTGCAACCTGGGCATGTGCCCTGAGCAGGATTTGAACCATGACCTCCTGGTTCACAGGTCGATGCTCAAACACTGAGCCACACTGATCAGGCAGGGGTTGCATTTCAGAAATGGAGGAGGCATTCAAGTGAAGACTTGAGGAGATGAGAGAGCTCCTCGGAGTCCTGACGAGCAGGCTGGCAGAGGGGACACCTCTGTCGGGAAGAAGGGCCTGCAGGGCTTTGCTGGAGCAAAAGCAACAGGCAGTAGGGTTTAGGGGGAAGCTCCACCACACCGCGCCCCTGCCCCGGCCCTGTGGCCGCAGCCCCACAGAACGTCCAGGACAGCGTCTCTCACCCTCCTGATCGCCAAGCTCAGAAGAGGCTCCCGGAGCAGACCGCAGCACGTGCCCATGATGGGGGGAGCCTCTGGCGGCCTTCCCTGAGCCCCATCATAACTACACCCAACCCGCAAATCACACTTACACCAAAGGACTCCCAGGCCCCAAACCAAGAAACCCCATTCTGCTCCCAGGAGAGTACTAACCCGGTCACACTTTGCCAACTGATGGTCCCAGGGGTGCAGCGGAAGCACGGGTCAAAGAATCTCCAGTGGGTCGGAGAGGACATCAGATTTGAAGGGACAATTCAACTGATCGGGAACAGAGGGAATGCCCAAAGAACACAGAAGATCCGAACTCCTGAAGCCCCCATCAGCACCACCTGCAGCTGGGAGAGACAACTCCCATTTATCTTCATCGAGTGCGAGGTAAACACAAGCAGCAGTAACCAGCAGCATGGAGAAGGGAGGTGACATTTTGAGATGCAAATGAAGCGGGAACACCAGACAAGGAGACATGGCTAACCTCTGACCCCTCAGCACACCTTGCCTGAGGACAATTCGGAGGCCACCCACCCGCCCCACACCTCTCAGGAACCAGCACAGAAGGGCAGCTGCCCATTTTTCAGTGGCTTGTGGTACCCAGTGCCCGCACAGTCAGCAGTGGCACTCCGGACAAACCTGGATCTCTCTGCATGGGAAAGGCAAGGGTGCCAATCCAAGCTCCGCCACTTACCAGCTGTGTGAGCTGGGACGAGCCATAGGCCCACTGAGCCTCTTTCTGTGATGTGACCCAGGTACAAGCCAGCAAGGGCCCAGTGCATAATCAGTGCTCAGCAAGCACTTACCCATTCATTCATTTTCCATTCCCTCAGAAGACAAGACCCACTGTTTAGAGAAATTGTTTTAATTACAGAAGATAAAAATCTTGATTAAACATCTCGTGCTAAATCAAGGGCCAGGGATTCTACAGGTATGCACAAGGACCTTGTACTATACATTCAATAATAAATTCCCAACGCTTACCCACACAGAGCTTAGCAATCACCCAGGAGGGTTGTAAACAGTCCGCTGACCTGGGGGAACGGCGGCTGACAGAGATTGTGGATAGCGACACTCTCATGTAGATTTCGCCGGCTGCTCAGATCTGCCTGCCCAGACGCCATGGCAGCTGCCAGGCTAAATCTTCTGGTACCTATCAAGCATACCCACCTGCGGTATCATATTCAACCCTCGCAGGTTTGCAAATGAGGAGCCTGGAACTCAGAGGAGCTTGGTGACTTGCCCAGGACTGGGGAATGGTCTGGGATTCTGTCGGCCCAGAGCCCCGGCTGCTGCTCTCCCTGCTGCCCACACGTGCAGTGAGGAGACCTTCAGCCCAGCACAGAGGCTCTGATAACAACACACCCCTTCAGCCCAGCGGCCTGGGCCCTCTGCTGACCCAGCTCTCAGCTGCAGCCTCTCAGAGCACATCTGAGGTCTGTAACCTGCCCTCATTAGCACCAACTCCCCGAGCCCCGTTCCTCCCTCGCTCCCTCAGCTCTCAGTGGGCTTTTCTCTGCTCAGCGCCTGAGCCTAAGGGTCTGACAGTCTCCCGGCACCACCACCACCACCACCACCACCACCACCACCACCATCAGGAGGGGTGGGGGTAGGAGTGGGGCAAGGGGGCTCAGCCACCGTCTGGATGCCTACATCTGCCTCAGGGGTGGCCAGGGGACAGGGGAGACACTTGGCCAGGAGCAGTCATCCCTGGTGTTGGGGATCAGATGCAGAATTGGCTGATGAGGAAGGCTGCGTTAATACCCAGTCAAAACAGCTCTTTAAAACCAGCTTTGACAAAATTGTCACATTAGATGTAGCTGACGAAAGTCAGCCAGGGCGGCTTGCGGAGCCCAATTCTACATCATTTTGACAGCCTGCATGAGGAAGCTGCGGACACCACCGGGAAATTACCTCCAAGCTAAACCCAAATTACAGCCAGTGCAGCAGATTCAAGCCCGCCCGGGTGAGAGGCTGCCGGGGAAGGGCCGTGAGGGCAGAGGACAGACATTTTCTTCTTCTCTCTGCCCACAGTCGGGAGTGGGGCGAGGCAGCACCGCCTGGCGGGGAAGCACACTGGCTCTCGCTGCAGTTAGGGGCGCCCCGGCTTGGATCTCTGTCTGGTCCTCCGGCTTCAGTGGCTGGGAAGGGAAAGGCTGCCTGGAGGGCAGTAGCCCAAGTCTAAGCCCCGCCCTCTTTCCTAATGAGCTGTTTGATCTTGGGCCACTTACCTCCTCTCCCTGGCCCTCCACGTTCTTTCCTGGGGGTGGGGGTGGGGGAGAATATAATCAATGTTTTCCACACACTGGATTTCCAGAAGGGATCCCAGAAGTGACCGAATGGGAGGGTGGGGAGAGAAGGCAGAAGGCTTTAAACCCTCAACTGCATGTTCACTAGATCGGCGCTGTTTTTATGTTCTGTATACTGAGGTTCTGGGAGGATGCCTTTGGGGAAAAGGTTCTGTTGCTAATTTTTAAAAAAGCAAAAGGAAGAGAGGGAAGGAGAGAGGAAGGATGGAGGGAGGAAACCACTGGCAACCAGGAGCCACCAGAAGTCTAATTGCTCTAATAATGTGCCTGAAGGATCATATGTATATTTTTTTTATTGGTTTTGAGAGAGAGAAGGAGAGGGAGAAAGAGAGACATCGACGATGTGAGAGTGCAACATCGATGGGCTGCCTCCTGCACACCCCCCACGGGGGATCGAGCCCCCAACCTGGGCCATGTGCCCTGACCGGGAATGGGACAGGCAACCTTTTGGTGCACGGGACAACGCCGACCAACTGGGCCACACCCACCAGGGCCGAAGGATCATACTGTATATTTTAATACTCGGGTGGGCCTTTTCTGGAAGGAATTAGCCTCAGGCTCTATGGCAAATAAGGAAACCTTTGCATTTTCCATCTTTTCAGATGGGGGAGATCCCATGTCCTGAGCCTCTGGCCCCTGGAAGAGGGGAGGTAGTGAGAGCGAGTTCAGACCTGCAAATGCCCGGCCTTGCCAGGAGGCCGGGAGGAGGCCTCAGCTCTGTGGGCCTCCACCTCCCGTCCCCCCGCCTCCCCCTGCACCATGTCAGGGACCCAGTCTGATGGAATAGGCTAAATTAAGAGACTTGGGGAGGGAGGATGCAAAAGGGTGTGAGGGCTCTGAATATTCGTGATGCTAATTAAGCAACAGCTAATTGGAAAATGTTGAATTTGATTAAGACCTCAGACTTATATATTGTTGCAACAGGCACCGCCATAATCACAATCATCTAATGGGCACTTTGGGTTCCTTCCAGAGTTTCTTCCTCCCTCCCTCCCTGGCTATTAAATGTGCAGGAGAGCAAGCCAGGGAGTGGATGGGGCCAAGGGGAGCAGCTCAGAGCAGAACATTGGGCCAGATGACCTGCCGAGACTCCCCATCGTCACGAGAGGAGCTGCCGAAAGGGAGGCTGGACAGGTGTTTTGACTTTTCTGCACCCCAGGATTCCTGAGGTTGGAGAGGATATTGGCCACCCCAACGGTGGGAAAGTCTCACCTCACGGAAGTCCTTGCACTCAGCAGATAGTAAAGGTTGGATGGAGGAAGCCAACAAGCTTTGGGAGGGAGCCGCTGAAGGGAGGCCTGCACCTCATGGCTTTCTCTCCCGCGGACCCGGGAACCGATCGCGCTCTTTCTTTCTCTGATCCTGGGAGGACACTTCTCAAGGTCTATGTGGGCCTGAAGCACTAAAAACGACTCAGAAATTGGGGAGAACGTCCATCGGCTACTTTAAGTTCCCTACCCTGCAGCGAGAAAGACCGCCTTACAAAGAAGCAGTATAGAGAGTAAAGAGGGCCCTGGCTCCTTTGAAAACCGTCTAAAATGACATTGATGTTCCATTAGAGGAGGAAATGTAATCACAGCTTCTCTGCTTGGAGATGTGTTCAAACGGGGCAGGGGATGAACTGGAAGAAAGAAAGGCTCTCCCAGAAGCCCCTTCCTGTGAATGTTATTCATGAGGGTCTCGGAGCTCAAACAGGCTTCGAGGTCCCAGTCCCACTTTACCATGGAAATGACGGCGACAGAGGAGTAATACGTGTCTAGTTAGCAAATAAAAGCTGAACATTAAAATCAGGGGAAGTGGCCCTAGCCGGTTTGGCTCAGCGGATAGAGCATCAGTCTGTAGGCCAAAGGGTCCCGGTTTTGATTCTGGTCAAGGGCATGTACCTTGGCTGCAGTCTCCTCCATGGCCCGGGCCCTGGTCAGGGCGTGTGCAGGAGGCAACCAATCGACGTGTTTCTTTCACATGGACGTTCCTCTCTCTTCCCCTCTCTCATAATAAAATAAGAACGAAGAAGTCAGGGGAAGTGGCCATAAATACCCTCGGTTGGTGGTGTATTTGATTAATCCACCTGGTTTGCAGAATAGCCATAATCACCAGCCACAGAGCCCATCTCTGGCACCTAAGACACAGCAAGAGCCTGAATGAGGAGCAGGCCGTGAGCTGTTCCTGAGCCCCATCCAAGTGCCAGGGGGCTTCCTCCCTGCACCGCCCTGCAGACCCTCTCAGGGCTGGGAGGTCTCCCTCGGGCACCGGGCACCGGGCACCAGGTGAGGAGGAGGTGGAGCCCCGGATTAGGTATGGCCAGGGAGGGGACCCTGGCTCCCTCAGCAGAGAGTAGAGAGAGAATCAGGCAGGACAAGAGCATTTCGAGGGAGGATTCACTATTTGGGGGACTTTTTCATGGGAAAAGGTACACCAGAGGCCTAAACTCTGAAAATATCCACTCGTTTGCCTTTTTTTTAAAAGAAAACTGGTGGCAAAGATTTTTTTTTTAAATATATTTTTATATATTTCAGAGAGGAATGGAGAGGGAGAGAGAGAGAGAAACATCAATGATGAGAGAGAGTCATTGATCTGCTGCCTCCCGCATGCCCCGCAGTGGGGATCGAGCCCAGAACACATTTCCGCAGCCGAGGCACGGAAGGGCAGAGAGAGATGTGTTTGGGGGGGGGGGGGGGGGCATTGTCCGGTTCTTTCTCTCCTGAAGGACTGCTCCTCTCTTACTTCAAGGGGGCAGTTAGTCACTAGCATTTCCACGTCCCGTTGAGGGCCGGGGGCAGCCCGGGAAATATAACCGACTCCACCCAGAGTGGCATCCTAGCGGGCCGCTGTCCAGAGCTGCGTGCTAGAGCCAGGAGGAGCCTCTGAGGTTAAGTTCAGCTGAGCTTCCAGAGCTCCCGTCTGTCATTCTCTCAAGGGTCAGAGGAGCCCCTAACCGTCTGCACACCAGGTGGCCTGCTGGGGCTATGCCTCAGCACTTTGGGGACCCCACGGCGTGGCTATATAGGGGTGAAGGTGTCAGATGTCCCTCCACAGCAGAGGCCCCCCAACCCCCGCTCAGGCTTCCCAGAGGCCCCTGTGGGAGGCCACCGCCAGCCCCTGCCTGTCCCACTTCAGGGCACAGTAGGGAAGGGCCCGCCCCGAGGAGCCCTGAGAAAGGCAGGCCTTCCTGGACCCAGACTGCTCTTCTGTGGCCTGCGGGTGCCCATGCCTCCCAGACCCAAGTGTAAGAGAGAAAAAGGACCGGGTGACAGCTTCCCAGTAATTGTATCCATCACTGTGTTCCTGCCCGCAGCGTCCCCGGCGGTTTCCTAGCAGGACAGACTGGATCTCAGGACGCCCTGGCCTCGCTAGATGACGTTTGCCCTTGTCTGCCCTTAGTGCCAGAAAACCAAGAATAAGCTGGGACAAGGGCTCCGTGAACTGACCCAGCTCGGCGCAGGGAGCGGTCCAGGCCTCTGCTCTGCGCTGTGGTTCCCACTTCAGAGGTGGGGAGAGTAAGTAGTGACCAGGGTCCAGGGAAGAGAAACCCCGGACATCTTTGTGCCTAGTCTCTTGGTCAGAAACCTCCCCAGAGGCCCTGGGGTTAGTCACAGCGCAATTCAGGGCTCTATTTGGCTGTGTGAGGGGGAAACGAGGCCTGTCTTAGATGATAAGAACCCGGGGAGGGGGGTCCAAGCAGGGGGGTCCGCCAAGGTGCTCACCTGAGTGCCACGGGCCACAGCGGCCTGGAGCCCTGCCCCAGGAGCCCGCGCACCGCACGGGTCCCGGTCCACATGGGAAGCCTGTCCTCACACCCAAACCACTGCCCCCATCACATCAGGCCACCTCGGAGGCATCTGGGGGGCGGGGGCGGGGGGAGAGCACTGTTTTCCAGGTTTTCTTCTTCCGACACTCGCTGTGAGTGTCATTGAGAGAGACAGCCTCAGCCCAGGCCTGCATCCCCATCTCTCCCAGGCCAGCTCCACCCACGCTGGCTGTTGTCCCCACCAAGCCCCCAGGCTGGGCCCAGACAGCCTTTGAGTGCCTATAGAAGTCTGTCTGTCCGCCCCTTCGGGCAGGGTGCTCTTGGTCAGCTGGCCTTGTTTCACCTACACTGGGAACTCCTGAGGACAGGGTGGCTGCTCTGGATTCTCGAGGCCTCGCGGGGCTGAGCACACACCCAGCTACAGAGGGGAGAAGGGCCCTTCGGGTCCCCCAGGGCGGTACAGCCCCGGGTCATTTGACGGCTCCAGCAAAAGATGCGGGGAGGCCACGGAGACCTTAGCTTGCCCTTCACCAGGCTCCCGCGGACACTCTGAGCCCAGGCTCCCCCACACTGTTCTCCAGTGACGGACTGTGGGGCCAGAGCTGTCCTCGCTCTGTCACCACCTCTCGGGCCTTATCCTCCAAGGCTGTAGGTGGCAGATTTGGCTGACCCTCATCCCCCTGTCTGGCTGCCTCCCTGCCAGCCCTGGGTTTCTGCTCCCTCTGAGCCACCCTGACCTCAGCTGCCTCCACCAGCAGGCTCTGCTGGCCACAGCCTCTCCTTGTAAGTGACAGCTCTGTCACATCGCCTCAGCTCAGGCAGCTCACTGTGTCCTTGAGGACTTTCTCCTGCCTGCAGCACACACATATGGCTGTCCTCTTGCCCTCTGCAGCTTCCGCCACACTCTGCGGGCATCCTGTTCTATCCACCCCAAGTTCCCCAATATCTGGGGGAAACGTGAGTCACCCCGGCCCTGGCTTTCCCCAGCAACGTGCGACCTTGGCTAACCTCTAACCCGTTCTCATCTGTCAAGAAGCAATCGTAGCCCTAACTGGTTTGGCTCAGTGGAGAGAGCGTCGGCCTGCAGACTGAAAGGTCCCAGGTTCGATTCCGGTCAAGGGCATGTACCTTGGTTGCGGGCACATCCCCAGTGGGGGGTGTGCAAGAGGCAGCTGATCAATGTTTCTCTCTCGTCGATGTTTCTAGCTCTCTATCCCTCTCCCTTCCTCTCTGTAAAATATCAATAAAATATTTTTTTTTTTTTTAAAAAAAGAAGCAATTGTAATGCATCCTTGGCTGCCTCATAAGACAGCTGGGAGGTGAAATGAGATTACGTATGTGGATTTGCAAAGTACAGACTCTGGTTATTATTTTCCTTATTCCTGTATCACAACCCACCCGCCCCAGCGAGGCTGAGGGCAGTTTTAACGCCTAGGGATTGTCACCTCCTACCTTCCCCAGTCAGATTCTGCAGGAGCCCCTCACAGCTTACCCCAGCAACCTCAGCTCCACTCCGGTCTTGAAACACAGGAAGAATATCCGGGCCCTACATGATTGTGATGGTAATTTTATGTGTCAGCTGGGCACAGGGTGCCCAGATATTTGGTCACACGTTTTTCTGGGTGTGTCTGTGAGCTGGTTTTAGAAGCAATTAACATTGAATCTGTAAACTGAGTAAAGCAGATTGCCCTCCCTCATGAGGGTGGGCCTCACCCAATCAGTCGAAGGTCTAAATAGAACAAAAGGGTTGACCCTCCTATGAGTACAAGGGAACTCCTCCTGCCCAACTGCCTTGAGCTAAGATATCAGCTTTTTCCTGCCTTTGAACTTGAAGTAAAACATCAGCTCTTCCAGGGTCTTGAGCCTGCTGGCCCTCAGACTGAAATTATACCATCGGCTCTTTGAGTCTTCAGCTTGCTGACTACAGATCTTGTCAGCCTCCAGAATTGCCTGAGTCAATCCCTTATAATAAATCTCTTCATACACACACACACACACACACACACACACACACATCCTGCTGGCTCTATTTCTCTTAAGAACCCTAACACACTGATCTTCCAGTGGTCCCTACTAGGCAGTGTGTGGGAATGAAAACATGTTGGGGACTATTCTGGCTGCCAGAATGACTTGGGAGAGGAGGCAGTACTAACATTTAGTGGGCAAAGGCTAGAGATGTTAAATGCCCCCTGATATCCATGCTTGCCTTACCCCAAATCCAATAGCACTGCTCTAAGAAGGTAGATGGAGGCCCTGCCCAACTCCATTCCCTGTAAAATAACTGTGTCCATTTGCATCCTTGCTTCACTTCCCTGTTATCTATGGACTCCCACGAGGACAGAAACGTCCTGCCCTCCGCCCCTGTATTGCCATGACTTAGTAGGAGCTCAGGCAATCTTGATGAAACCTGGATTGGGAACTTACAATGAGCCAGACGTGGTGCTGGGCACAGATGCTGCCAAACAGAATAAGCTCTCTCCCACTCCGGAGTAGGAGCAGGCCCCGGAGGTCGGCTGACACAAGCAATCCTGGCCCCTGGCGTTTCTGAATGCAAGTCCCAGGCACCGAACATTCACCAAGGAGTTTGCATGACCATGTTTGGGCTTCAGTCCACAGGAGTGCGGATGCCCCTTTACCTCTAGCCCGCTTACCCACAGAACCCCTCTTCCTAGCCTTGCTGTCCCCAGCTCCTCCCCCAGGGCTCCAAACCAGTTGTCTCCTGCATCTGACTCAGTGGGCCAATGACCCACGGGGGCACTGCATTCAGTCCCTGCTGGGCCCTACCTGCCCAAGTGGCCCTCCTCCCCTCTGCCACCCTAGAGCTGGCCTGAGTCTGCCCAGCCTCTGAATACCTCATTGGTGCCAGCTGTCAGTGCAGGAAGAGCCGTAGAACGTGGACACATTCCCAAGGCCCCCTCTAGGTCTAGACCTCATTTCTCCTCCAATTCAGGTTTCCAGAATCCGAGCCTGCCTGGTGCACACACCCACTTAGGTTCAGGCCGAAAGACGCCGCCTGGCCAGGATTTGGTCTTCAGGAGAGTGTTAGCATCCCGGCTGACCTTTTATTTGGTCCCAAACATCTCCTTCCTGGCCCCGTGGCACTCCAGGCCAGCAATGTCTCAGGGACTCATGGGCAAATCTCTTAGTTGACAGCACACCTGAAAACCAAGTTCCAGGGCTGTCTGCAGAGACCAGGGAGCTGACACGAGACAGCAAATGTAAGAGGAAGTCGCAGCCATGCCAGGGGACTGGCAGCCAGCTCCACAGCTCCACAGCCCCGCGCCGGGACTGGAGGTGCCCGCTCCATGCCTGTCACCCCAGCGCTGTCTCTTTATTAACAATGTAAACGTCATTATTAGCATGCAAACTGGGGGGAGTAACGCATCTAGTTAGCACACTATCATTTTATCAGACTAACAGATAAATAGCGGCCAAGAAAGAAGCCAGAAAAGGGTGGAGAGGAAAGGAGAGGGGAGGAAACATTGCAGACACTTGTTGTTTCAGCATTTCCCCTCGGGTCACACCTTAGAGATGTTCTCTCTGTAAGGGAGCACCCCAGGCAAGAAGGGACCCCCAGATGTCACCCAGCTCCCTGCACAGACCCCTCAGCTGTGCCCTGCTCTCCCCAGGGAGCCACCACCACTGCCCACCCCTCCATCCTCCTTCACGGATGCTCACCTGCTGGTGGAACTTCCCCTGCAGTGTGGACAGTTAGCTTGTTGCCTTGGATTAGTTCACACAGGTTGAAATTATTCAAAGAGAATTCTCAAAGCGTAAGGGGAGCAAAGCAAAATGAGACATCGGAAAATGCAGCCAGGAGGCGGGCAAAGAAGGGGGAAATGGGGACATCCGTCACACTGTCCACAATAAAAATAAAGTTTAAAAAAACGCAACCAATTGTTTTTCTCCCCATACACTACATCTCTTTCTAAAGTGGGAAGACCTTGCTTACTAATAGAATTTTCAAGAGTCCTCAGAATTTGAGATTTCTGTTCAGTAAAATAATATCAAACTTAAACCTTATTTTTCTTCGAGCTGAGTAAGTTTCATTATGTTGTGATATAACTTTTTCGCACCACAGCAGTTACTTTAAAAAATAACATGAATTGCAATATAGTTTATCGTCAAACTTTCTAATAACATGTGTATTTTTTTTTTTTTAAATAGACTTTTATTGATTTCAGAGAGAGGACGGGAAAGGGAGAGAGATAGAAACGTGATGAGAGAAGGGTTTGGGCGTGTGCCTTGACCCGGAATCTAACCGTGACCTCCTGGTTCTTAGGGTGACCTGGTTCACAGGCTCAACCACTGAGCCACACCAGCCGGGCATACCATGAGTTTTTATTTGATCTATACATTTTTATCAAGCACATCTATATAGATAAAAAGCCAGCCACCCTAAGGACCAGAAGGACCAGAGACCAGAACACCACGCCCCTCGCCCAGGCTGGCCTGCCCCCCAGGGAGCGGTTAGAGGCGCCCCTAGGCAACGCGATAGGGTGCAAGTTTGATGGGGGAAAGTCGAAGAAATAGGGGGGAAGGTCTTAAGGGTCTGCGGGGTTGGGGTGGTCGGCCCCGAGTAGGTTTGGAGTGTGCTGGGGAAGGAAGAGGAAGATCCGATTGGAAAACGGCTCAGCGCAGTACCTTCCCCATTGCGAACCAGGACGGCGCCAGCCGTGGACTGAATGGGCGGTTGTTTCTTGAGGGCGCTTGGGACCACATGCTCACGGCAGCGGCAGTGCCCCCGAAACTTCACTGATTCCAAATAGTAAATAGGCTGTCAACACCAAAGACCAGGAAAATCCTCTCCAACTAGAGGCCCTGGACGCTGCGAGGCGACTGAAGGAAACACCACTTGAGGAGGAGCTAGAAGAACCGGAAGTGTGCGACCAGAGAGGATTGTGGGATTGTGGAGGACGCCTGGGCGCCCACCGCTAGATCGTGAGCCTGCTATTGCGCATGTGCATAGTCAGCCCTGTAGTCCTCAGTCTCGCAGTATTTGGACGTGACTTCTGGCGGGAAATTATTTCGGTTGAGGTTTGCTGTTCCCTGGCGGGGAGGAAGATCAGAATTAAAGGTTTCGTTTGTTACCTTGGTTTGAAGCGGGGGACGAGAGCCGCGAGTATGAGCAGCTCTACGAGGGGTGCACACACACCTCCCAGGAACTGCAGATGAAGCGCTCGCAATCGCAGCCTTCAATGAAACCATCCAGATCTTCGAAGAGCAGGGCCAGACTCCAGAGAAGTGCAGCAAGGAGTACCTGGAGCGCTTCCGGCGTGAGGGCAATGAAAAGAGATGCCGAGGATCCCGCTGAACTCAGAACGGCTCTCCTCTCACATGGCCGAGATCCAGGAGAGCCGCACGCACGAAGCTGGAACAGGAGCTGCCGACACAGGCCTTGGACAACCGGGAGAGCGATAAGCGCATGAACAGCCTGAAGCCAGACCTCATGCAGCTGCGCAAGATCCGAGACCGGCACTTGGTATGGCTCACCCAGAAAGGCGCCCGGCAGAAGAAAATCAACCAGTGGTTGGGAATCAAAAATGAGACTGAAGACCAGTATATAATGATGGGGGATGAGGATGACCTCCCCCACCATGGGGAACGAACCTGGTATGTGGGCAAGATCAACCGCCCGCAGGCCGAGGAAATGCTGAACGGCCAGCGGGATGGTACTTTTAGGTTTTCCAGCTCAAGTTTTTGGAGACTGCCTATTAAAACATTCCTGCTTGGAAAGTGTTTGTAATAGAAGCCCTTAAATATTAAGTATTTGCTGTGTTTACCATGCTTAGCTCTCTGTAAGGAATATGGAATAATGTTAAATGCCTCATGTTCTCAAGAAGCTTGACTTTTAAAATAAAAAATAAAGAAGAAATATAAATATTAAAAATTAAAAAAAGAAGAAGCTTGAATTTTAGGGGTGAAATTAGGCAGCCAGGCAGAGTGGTTAGGGGCGATCAGGCAGGCAGGTGAGCAGTTAGGAGCCAGCAGTCCCAGATTGGGAGAGGGATGTCCGAAAGGTCCCAGATTGTGTGAGGGTGCAGGCCAGGCTAAGGGACAACCCATCCCCCTCCCCACACACACACCCCACCCGCAAATTTTGTGCACCGGGACTCTAGTCTATGAATAAGTGACTTAACCTTTCTGAGCCTCAATGTCTTTGTCTGTAAAGTGGGGATACTACCCATCTGTATTTAGCAGAGTTCTCCAGAGAAACAGAACCAATAAGATGTGTCTACAGAGAGACAGAGAATCTATTTTAAAGCCCTGGGCCCTGGCTGGTTTGGTTCAGTGGATAGAGTATCAGCCTACGGACTGAAGAGTCCTGGGTTCAATTCCGGTCAAGAGCACATACCTGGGTTGTGGGCTCAATCCCCAGTGGGGGGCGTGCAGGAGGCAGCTGATCAATAATTCTCTCTCATCATTGATGTTTCTATCCCTGTCTCCCTCTCCCTTCTTCTCTCTGAAATCAATACAAACATTTTTTTAATCTTCCCCAGTGAAGCCTCCCCTAATCACTCTAAATGTAATCTCACACACAAACCCTACACCACATACATCACACACACACTCTACACCACACACACACACATGCATACCCTATACCACACACAGCCCATACACACATGTGACATTTCTAACCCTCACCTTGCCTTGCTCCCTCCCATGTCCCTTATCACTACTTGATCGTTTATCTGTTTATTGTCTGTCTTCCCCACTAGCAAATACTCTCCATGAAGGTAGGCTTTCTCCTTCTACACGATATCTCCAATACCTAGAGCAGCACCTGGCACCTATTGGGGCCACAAAAAATTGTTGCTGAATGAATGAATGAATGAATGAATGAATGAATGAATGAATGAATAAGCTTGTAAAGAGGATGCGGAGAGGGGGAGGGTGCCGGGGATGCCAGGCGGATGTTCTAGTCCCTCTTCTCCTGCTTCTTCCTGCTCGCCCAGCTGTGATCGTCGGGCTCCTCCTGCTGCAGGCTGCCGCTGTGTGATCTTCCAAATGTTGACTCAAGTGCCTCCTTGTGGAGCTGGGGTCTGCTGAATGCTACAGAGCCCTCCTGAGCGAACAGATGCTGAATGTCAAGGGAAGGTTTTATCTCCGGAACAAAAGCAGGAAACCCTCTCACCGCCCTCAGCCTCCTGCCGCCGGGTCCTTGCACAGAGGCTGTGAGAGCTGGCTAGAAGCCATCGCTTCCTCTCGTCTGGATAGTGATGTCTGCCTCATCCCAGTCCCTGGTTCCTTCTGGGACTTTTTCCAGGGAAATGACTGCCCCTGGCCCCCCACAGCACCATTGCCCCATATGCCTTCCTCATAAGCCCATCCAAGTGAGAGGCTGCAGTGAGAAGGGCAAGCAGGGAGATTTTGCTTCCTTTTTTCCTCATCCAAAGGAAAGTGGGGGAAAGTTTTATTTTTAAAGACAGTGGCTTTGTAATATTTCAAAATAAAAAGTGCACGGCACACAGTAGGAGCTTATTACGTACAGAGTGGGGCCAAATTACGTTTACAGTTGTGAGTAGGTGGAACACAGAGTTTATTCTTGTATTGTTATTTATTAATTATTGTATTATTTTCCATACAAATAAATGTAAACCTACGTTCGCCCCCACCCTGTATGTTTTAAAAGAAAAGGTAATGAAATATTGCCAACCTCCAGGAGTGGGGTGGGGTAGGCAGAGGATGGCCCCACGAGAGGAAGTGAAAGCTGTTTTCCATGCTGGGGCCACGGCTGGCAGTCACAGGACTGAGCCACGGCTGGCAGTCACAGGGCTGGGCCATGGCAGGCAGTCACAGGACTGGGCCACGGCTGGCAGTCACAGGGCTGAGCCACAGCTGGGAGTCACAGAGCTGGGCCACGGCTGGCAGTCACGGGGCTGGGCCACGGCTGGCAGTCACAGGGCTGGGCCACGGCTGGCAGTCACGGGGCTGGGCCACGGCTGGCAGTCACAGGGCTGGGCCACAGCTGGGAGTCACAGAGCTGGGCCACGGCTGGCAGTCACAGAGCTGGGCCACGGCTGGCAGTCACAGGGCTGGGCCACGGCTGGGAGTCACAGGGCTGGGCCACGGCTGGGAGTCACAGGGCTGGGCCACGGCTGGCAGTCACAGGGCTGGGCCACGGCTGGCAGTCACAGGGCTGGGCCACGGCTGGGAGTCACAGGGCTGGGCCACGGCAGGGAGTCACAGGGCTGGGCCACGGCTGGCAGTCACAGGGCTGGGCCACGGCTGGCAGTCACAGGGCTGGGCCACGGCTGGCAGTCACAGGGCTGGGCCACAGCTGGGAGTCACAGGGCTGGGCCACGGCTGGCAGTCACAGGGCTGGGCCACGGCTGGGAGTCACAGGGCTGGGCCACAGCAGGGAGTCACAGGGCTGGGCCACGGCTGGGAGTCACAGGGCTGGGCCACGGCAGGGAGTCACAGGGCTGGGCCACGGCTGGCAGTCACAGGGCTGGGCCACGGCTGGCAGTCACAGGGCTGGGCCACGGCTGGCAGTCACAGGGCTGGGCCACAGCTGGGAGTCACAGAGCTGGGCCACGGCTGGCAGTCACAGGGCTGGGCCACGGCTGGGAGTCACAGGGCTGGGCCACAGCAGGGAGTCACAGGGCTGGGCCACGGCTGGCAGTCACAGGGCTGGGCCACGGCTGGGAGTCACAGGGCTGGGCCACGGCTGGCAGTCACAGGGCTGGGCATTTTAGGGCATTATAATACTTTCTAAGTGCCATCATCCACACACCATCTCTTTTTTTTTTTTTTTCCAGAAGAGTTTTGTTTTTTGTCAACTTTATTTAGATTAGAATAGACACACAAAACATTGTGGAAGTCAGATCATCACGCTGTACACCTTCAACACACATCACCTCCCAACCCTCACAGACTAGCAACTCCCAGAGCCTGGGTCGTCCCCACCAAGGTCGCATAGGGGAGCCACACGGAGGTCCAGGCTCTGCTGCTCTTCCTTCTGGCCTGTTCTGCTTTGCTGATCAACGCCATTACCAAGCAAGGCCTTCCAGGCTCTGAGACGGCCCAGGCAGACGGGGAACGTGTCACAGCCATATTCCGATGAGCTCCGAGTCACAGGCCTCGAGGACCTGAGACATGGTCCAGATGTGCGACCCCGAACCGGCCCCGCCTTAGGCTTCTCAGCCCGGCCTGCAGCCAGAGGAAACACATCACAGGACAGACCGCACCTGCAGAGCTGTCGGCGAGCGCGCCGCAGGCCTCTGAATCTCCGCCCGCCTTCCAGCGTGGACCAAAATATAACAGAGGTGTCAGCTCTTTTTCAAAGATGCATTTTCTATCGTTTTTTTCAAGTTAAAGAAGCTTTCAGCAAAACACTACATTTTCTGGGTTATTTCCTGCTAAATGAGAGGAGTGAAAAGACCATACATACTAGTACATGCCAGTGTTGAGGATGGCAGGAAATAGCGTGTTTCCCATGTAGGACTTCCTCCAAGCAGTAGCCCTCAAGGGGAGACAGATGTTACAGAGGCAAAGGCAAAGAGTCAGGGCTCCCCGGTCTGTTCCCGTGACCTTCTCTGGATCATCGTGCCTGACAGTTCTTTCTCTTTTCTATTACACTTTAGGGGTCCTCAAACTTTTTAAACAGGGGGCCAGTTCACTGTCCCTCAGATCGTTGGAGGGCCGGACTATAGTTTAAAAAAAACTATGAACAAATTCCTATGCACACTGCACATATCTTATTTTGAAGTAAAAAAAACAAAACGGCGAAAACACCCGCATGTGGCCCGCGGGCCGTAGTTTGAGGACGCCTGCTTTACATTCAATATTATTTTGTAGTAGTTTCCGTTGTATAGCAGAATGGTCAGAAAATCTTATATTTTACAATGTGTTCCCCCAGAAATATCCAGTACTCACCAGTCCCATACAGAGTTATTACAGTGTTTTTTACTATATTCCCTATGCTGGACTGTACATCCCCACAACTATTTTGTAACTACCAATCTGTACTTCTTAATCCCTTCACCATTTTCACCCAGTTCCCCAACACCCCTACCCTCTGGCAACCATCAGTTCGTTCTCTGTATCTATGAGTCTGTTTCTGTTTTGTTTGTTCATTCATATTGTTCTTTAGAGTACACATATAAATGAAATCACATGGTATTTGTCTTACTCTGACTGACTGATTTCACTTACCATTATATCCTCTAGGTCCACCCATGCTGGGGCAAATGATAGGAATTCATTCTTTTTATGCCAAGTAATATTCCACTGTAGAGATGTACCACTGCTTTTTATCCACTTGTATATTGATGGGAACTTGAGTTATTTCCATTGCTTGGCTATCGCAAACTACACTACAATAAACATGTAGATGCATATATATATATATATATATATATATATATATATATATATATATATATGCATATTTTAAATTACTGTTTAGGGAATCTTCAGATATATACCCAGAAGTGGAAGCACTGGGTCATAAGGCAGGTCCATTTTTATTTATTTATTTATTTATTTATTTATTTATTTATTTTTAGGACCCTTCATACTGTTTTCCACCATGGCTGCACCAGTCTGCATTCCCACCAGCAATGCATGAGAGTTCCCTTTTCTCCACATTCTCACCAACACTTGTTTGTTGATGTATAGATGGTAGCCATTCTGACAGGTATATGGTGATATCTCTTTTTGGTCTTAATTTGCTTTTCTCTGATGATTTGTAACTTTAGGCATCTTTTCATATGCCTATTGGTCATCTGCATATCCTCTTAGGAGAAGTGTCTATTCAGCTTCTCTGCCCATTTTTCAAATTGGCTTGTGTTTTTTTTTGTTTTGTTTTGTGTGTTTTTTTGTTTTTTTTTGGGGGGGGGTTTTGTATGTGTGTGTAGTTGTATGAGTTCTTTATAAAGTTTGGATATTAACCCATTATCATATGTATCATGGGCAAATACCTTCTCCTCTTCAGTGGGTTGTCTTTTCATTTTGATAACGGTTTCCTTTGCTGTGGAAAAACATTTCAATGGGATGTAGTCCCCCTTGTTTATTTTCTGGTTTCTTTCCCTTGCCTGAGGAGATGTATCAGGAAAAACAATTGCTAAGAGAAATGTCAGTTTCCTGCCTATGCTTTCTTCTAGGAGTTTTATGGGCTCAAGCCTCGCCTTGAATCCAGTTTGAGTGTATTCGTGTATATGGGGGATAAAGGTGGTCTGGTTTCACTATTTTGCACATACCTGTCCTATTTTCCCAACACGGTTTATTGAGTGGACTGTCTTTACCTATATTGTCTCTTCTTGCCTTCTTTGTCAAACATCAATTGACCTATGGGCATGGGTTTATTTCTGGGCTCTCTATGCTGTTCCAGTGATATAGGTGACCATGTTTATGCCAGTACCATGCTGTTTTGATTACTATAGCCTTGAAGCATCCCTGATTAAGGCAAAAACTACCTCTGATGAGCCCAGCCAGTGTGCTCAGTGGTTATGTGTCGACCTATGAAACAGGAGATCACGGTTTGATTCACGGTCATGGCACATGCCCAGGTTGCGGGCTCGATCCCCACTGAGGGGTGTGTAGGAGGCAGCCAACCAATGGTTCTCTCTCATCATTGATGTTTCTATCTCTCCCTCTCCCTTCCTCTCTCTGAAATATAGATATATATATACTCAGATATATATATATATGCCTACCACCTAGGGAAGTTGAGAAGATTAAACTAGATATTGCTTGGCACATAGTAAGCAGTTTTATTATAATTGCTTAAACAGAGGCATCATTTTAGAAGGAAGCTATTTAAAGCTCTGAGAATTTCTTGCAGGAAAATCTTCCTGACATCATTCTACATACAGAAAAAAGTCACGGAATTCCTTGCAATGTGCTGTCCTAATGAGAGTAGTCCCTCCAAATTCTGCATCTCCCACAATCAACTATCCATTTCGAGGTGGCTTCTGATTAAAACGATAAAAAAAAAATTTTTTTTTTTTTTTGGCAACAAGAATGTATATTGCAAAACAAAATGTGTTGCTTTTAAAGTGATTTTGGAGCCTTGGTAATTAGTCTAGCAAGTTCCAAAGATACATTCTGTAGTCGTCATTCAGTATTTGTTTCCTTTGGTGATCTGCCTTTCTAAAAAAAATAAAAATAAAAAAATTAAAGTAAAAATAAACTGGGGAAACATCTGTTCCGAAGCTGCCTGGGCCGGGAGGGTCCCCAGGCCTTGTGGGGCTCTGCACTAGAAGGAACCCCCTTGGATCCCACGTTCTTCTTCTTGCCAGGCTGCTCCTGGGTCACTTCTCAGCTCTGGTAGCTGTTGAAACAAGACAGATGCTGCTATACAAAATAACTCAAGAACATACCAGAGCCTGTTCCTTCCAGCACTTGAAAAATTTGACATTCAGATATGCAAATATTGTATGGCATGAAGAGAAGAGAGCGAGGGAGAGGAGCTGGAAAGTCACATTTGAAATGAAACATACTAGAGATGTACGCAAACTGAAATTAACACTTCCCGGTTATAATTAAACTGGCGCTATTACCGGAGCAGAGCACAGAATGTGCCGCCATCGGCTGCAAGGGTCTCCTGTAACTGCTGAAGCCACCAGCCCTACCCAGTCTACAGCATCTCCACCCCCTCCCTTCATCACCCCCCGCCCCGTGATGACGTAGCTGTATTTGGTGCCCCACCCCCACGTCCCCACCATGTGCTCCTCCTTCTCAGCCCACTGAAAGCACCCATTGGCACAAAAGCTGGCAGGGAAGTCAGAACCCTGTCTTTACCCCATTTTCGGCAACGCCACATTTGTATTTGTTTTAATGGAATGTCTTTAACCAGGAAGATTACGATTCTGTCGATCATCAGAGTCCTCATGAACTTGGAGTTGGTTTTCCAGGATTGTGAGGGGATGCGCAAAGTCAATCTTCACTGTCTCAAGTGGGGAAGCGAAAAGGAAATCAAACCAGAAGTCCCAAGCCAATCTGGGTCACACCATTAATAGCTGTGCTATTTTGATCAGCCCCTTAACCTCTTCCAGTCTCTGCCTCTCATGCGTACCAGTAGAGTTCGTCTAGATTGAATGATGATGTGAGTCGCCTTCCAGATCCTGGAGAAAGACTTGTGGCAAGATTTGAATCAGACAGACGGACCCGGGGCTCAATGATGGTTTCATTATTTACTCATGTGTGTGTGTTTTTTTAACTTGGGCAAGTTGCTTAATAGCATGGGGCCCATCAAACAGGGATAATCATAGCTCTTATCCCACAAGGTTGCTGTCAAGTTTAAATGTAATTATGTCAGGAAAGCCTTTGACATAGAATAAATGATGGCGTTATTCCCTCTTCCTTCTAATTTCTTCTCCGTGGTGAGGGAAGCCAGAGAATACAACTAGATGCGATGAGAGACTTGTTTGCGACTGGGATACCTGCAACGCTAATCTCATCAATACTGTGCTCTAGCCCAGGGGTCACCAACCTTTCAGACCTCACGGACCACCACTGGTCGGCGGACCACCGGTTGGCGTCCGCTGTTCTAGCCGACTGAGGTCACCTGTGAAGGTTTAGACTTAGATCCAGCTACACACAGGACTAGTCACTTCATTGAAAGACCACCCATGGCACTCTTTAACTTATAATTGGCCATCCTCTATGCCCATTTCACTTCTGAGGCTTACCCTCATCCGGTGGTATGTATTTAGTGAACAGCAGTTCTTTTTTGGTTGCTAATGGTGGTGTTGTTAATCCTCACCCAAGGATATTTTTCCATTGAAGCTTTGTTTTAGAGAGAGTGGAAGGGATGGGGGGAGACAGAAAGAGAGAAACATCTATGTGAGAGAGACACATCGATTGGTTGCCTCCCCCACACGCCCCAACTAGGGCCTCAGGGATCGAGCCTGCAACCAAGGTACATGGCCTTGACCAGAATCAAACCCAGGATCCTTCCATCCAAGGATCAACACTCTATCTACTGAGCCAAACCAGGTAGGGCTAGGGCCGTGGTGGGCAAACTGTGGCTCGCAAGCCACATGCGGCTCTTTGGCCCCTTGAGTGTGGCTCTTCCACAAAATACCACGGCCTGGGAGAGTCTATTTTGAAGAAGTGGCATTAGAAGTTTAAGTTTAAAAAATTTGGCCTCAAAAGAAATTTCAATCATTGTACTGTTGATATTTGGCTCTGTTGATTAATGAGTTTGCCGACCACTGGGCTAGGGCAACAGGAGTTCTTTTTAATACTAATCTAGCAATGGGGTGGGGTCGGGGTCGGGGGAGACCTGAATATTTAAACTTCTGGACAAATGAGCATGCTCTCTTGGTTCTTCCTCTCCAGTTTGCCTGAGCCCCTGACTCCTGTTGCGGGGAGATGTGCTCCCTGCATTCGCCCATGTGGCTCACGGCATGCGGGACCCACACAATGGACTAATGGACTTTCATTCACCTGAATGTGGAACTGGGCTCGGCTGCAACCCGGAACGAAGCTCTGGACACGGGCCTTGCTCTGGGCTCTGCTGGGACCCCAGCTGCACCTCCTTCAGGGCTGGCTTACGGGGCATGGGACTTGGGACCCCAAGGAAGTTAAAGCCCTTTACCCCATCTCATTCTCCCGTGGGGGCTTCCGAAAGTGCTCCTTTCAGCAGTACCCCGATAAACTCGCTCCCATGAGCAACCGGGAGGTTTGGTTCTCCGGCGACACTGGGACACAGAGGGGAGGCGGGAGGGTCTGTGGATGGATGTGTGCCATCCTCCTGGACTCGCAGCCGGTGGTTTTCTTATCACCGAAGGAAACAGTTCAACGGTTGCATCTAGCCCGGCCTTAGGCTGGGATGCAGGTCTTCCTTCCTTTGTGCCCATTTCAAGCTCCCCCCCTCCCCCCGCCCCGTTCTCTCCTCCCATGATTCTAGGACCTTCCCCCAAAAGCAGCATTTCCAAAGACCTCTGGTCAGGAAGCTTTACCTGGCCATCAGCCTCCCTGGGGCCATTGACTCGGACCCTGAAACTGGGTCTCACTGGGATTTTCCCCCCTTTAGGAACGTAGGCTGTGGAGATTGAAATTAAGAAATGACAATAAATTGCCCTGGCTGGTGTGGCTCGGTTGGTCGGAACATCATCCTGCACACCAAAAGGAGGCGGGTCCCATTCCTGATCAGAGCACATACTGGGGCTGTGGGTTTGATCCCCGGTTAGGATTCATGAAGAAAGCAGCCAATCGATGTTTCTCTCTCACATTGATGTTTCTCTCTCTCCCTTCCTCTCTCTCAAATCAATTTTTTTTAAAAAAATAAATTACGTTGAAAGCTGTTATCCTCTAAGGCACCATTCCAAGGCTCCCATTTTCCCCGCTGAGCAGACCAGTGTGGTGTCCTCAGGCTCGGCTGCCTTGCCTGGGGCATGTCCTCCTGGCCTGGAGGCCTGGGGCCTGGAAGTCTGTCGCAGGGGCACTGCCCACACTGCCCACACTGCCAGGGCTGGGTGGTACCCTATGATCTCCACCCCGGAGTGAGGCCACATTTGGGGTTCACCCTGTGAGCACAGATGATTATGTCTCGGCGGCCCCCGGAGAAGCTGACAAGCAAGTAAGCCGACCCCTTCTCTCCCTTCCCTGTCCAGCCCGCAAGTTCCCACAAGAAAGGAAGGCGAGGAAAAACTGCCCGTCAGTGCGTGACTCCTTCCAGGCTGACAGCCCAGAGCTGGGGTGGCCCCCGGGGACCCCCGGCTCTGTGAAACAGAGACATGATCTCAGAGATGGGTGGGTTGTGCTGACGCTGAGTGCCCTGGTGAGTAATAAAATCAGGCTGATCTGCTCAGAACCACCTGGCTTCTGTCCTCAGGGGAACACGGGCAGGACAGCTGACCGTGAGATGCCAGGGCAGCTGGGATGCTGTCACCCATGAAAATAATGGCATTTGACAAAAGAAACCTGCGGAGATCCCTGAGCTCAGCCCTCCTGGGGGAGAGCTGCTCAACAGGCTTCCACACCCTTCAGGGTCAAGGGCAGCGTGCACACCTCTGCCTGGATGCAGCCGGTCTGGCCCCAAACACATTATGCAAATGGTTGACCTGCCAAAAGATGAGCTGAAATGCAAGTGCAGAGGGCAGAGAGACCAGCATTTCCCTAAGCCCTGGCCCAGCAGGAAGACTGTTCACCTAGCGCAGCAGTGGTCATCCAGGGACGGAGCTTTCAAGTTGCCAGGAGATGCCAAGGCCATCCCCAGCTCCTCTGCTCCTGCCCAGGTGCCTGCCATCATGGTACACTCACCTGAGGGTCGCACCTCTGGGTCCCTGCCCTACAGCTCAGATGGACTCGGCCATCCCACTTCCGGAGAGCGCTGAGGTGCCAAGCCCTGCTCTATTGCCTTGCACACATTGGATCATACCTGCGTCAAATGCTACCTGTTTTAGAGCCATCTGTGCTCCACTATTCACTCTTGGCTTCTTCCAGCATCATGTCCCCAAAGAGAGAAAGATGCATATTTTCCCCTTTGTGGAGAGAAGAAAGATATCTGAGTCCCTAATCCCTTACCTAATGGTCTAGCAATGGCACCCCTGCCCTGACAAAGGGCTTGCATATGTAGAGATAGATAGAAAGACAGAGATAGAGATACATATACATATGTACACAAAGTCTACAAAACTTATGTATTAGAAAATATATATTTAAAGAATATTTTAAAAGTCAGACACTCCCCAAAAATGAATAATAAACCTAAACAGGCAATTCACAGAAGAGACCATCTAAAGGCCATTAAACACAGGGTGGGGCACGCTGGCTGGTGTGGCTCAGTTGGTTGGAGAGTTTGATTCCGTCAGTGCACATCCCTAGGTTGTGCGTTTGATCCCCGAGCACGTAAGGAAGGCAACCAATCGATGTTGTCTCTCACATCTGTCCCTCCCCCCTGTCCCCCTCTCCCTCTCTCTAAATCAATGAGCATATCCTCCAGTGAGGATTTAAAACAAAACACACACACAAGGTGGGGCAAAAGTAGGTTTACAGTTGTTCATATGGAAAATAATACAAGAATAGACTGTTTTGCATACTCACAAAATATAAACTTACCTTTGCCCATTATATATATATAATGGGCAAAGGTAAGTTTTATATATATATATATATATATATATATACATATATATATATATATATGTATATGTATATGTATATCTGAGCTTCCGTAGTGATCAAGGAAATGGAAATTAAAACCACAAACAGAGTAGTTAAAATGAAAAGGAGTGGGATGGGTGGGAAGAGATCAGCCAAAGGGCTTGTATGCATATATGCACAACCCATGCACACAGACCAATGTGGTGAAGGCCTGGGGCGGGGGACACGGGGCAGGGGTGGAGGGAGTCAATGGGGGGCAGGAAGAGGGGACACATACTTTCAATAATAAAGGTTAAAAAATATGAACAGTGTGTGATTTTGAATGTTTTTCAGCAACATTGAGAACCTGATCTTGGGTGTGCCCTCAGGAAGAAAGCATGACTCACCATTTCTCTTCTACCTCATTCTTTGCTTTCTCCTGAGAGGGACTTGAGCGAAGGCTTATGACATTCAGAAACAAGGTTCAAAGAAGTAGGACCCTCCTGCCGAAACTGCGGATGGGAGCCCTGGAGGAAAAGGAGGGAATACGCCAATGGTAATGTATTTCCAATAATTAGGAGCAGGTAGTTCATAAATGAAAAAGGATACCAGAGAAAATATTTGTCAAAGACACATGATTAGGTGTTACAAGAAGTAAGATCCTGAAAGTGGGGTAGACAGAGAACTGGGAAGCCATTAACACCAAGTTATAGCCCAGCCGGCGTGGCTCAGTGGTTGAGCATTGACCTGGGAACCAGGAGGTCACCGTTTGATTCCTGGTCAGGGCACATGCCCCGGTTGCAAGCTTGATCCCCAGTGTGGAGCGTGCAGGAGGCAGCCGATCCATGATTCTCTCTCATTATTGATGTTTTTCTCTCTCTCTCTCCCTCTCCCTTCCTCTCTGAAGTCAATAAAAATATTACACACACACACACACACACACACACACACACACACAAGTTATAATTGTTACCAGGGGAGATGGGGCACCATCAGAAGGTCTCAAAAATTCATGCACACTTCCCCAAGTAGTGGGTGTGGTTTTATAGTTTTAATTCTAGGGCACATGACAGGTGCTCATTACACACGTGCTGCCCTATTAGACGGGACTGATTCAAAGATAAAACATTGAGTCTAAAACCAGATGCACACACTCCTCCCACCTATATCCGACTGACTCATGGTTCAGGCCCCTAGAAGGAGAGCCTGGGATGAGCACAGCAGCCCGGCTCTCATGCTTGGAGTCTCACACCTTCCACGGAGTGCTCACACCCATCTCTGCACGTCTCCTGGGTTGTGCTGTTCTCTGGGTATTTTTAGCTTGGCTTCCTGGCAGTTTCTCCCATGCTTTTCAGGATGCTTGTGGGCACATATTGAGAGCTCCATAGTACAAAATTGGGGAGTTCTCCCAAAACCTATCCCCTGCTTCTTTATGCCACATCCCCCATAAGATGAAGGCTCCTGTCTTGCTCTCTGTCCCAGTTTTGCTCTGATGTGTCTGGGGGCCAGAAGCCCAAGCTGGATCTAGCCTAATCAATTAACCTACACTTTGGCATAACGTGAAAGAGAAAGCTTTTAAAGTTATTACTTTTCTGTCATTAGGCAAAGAGTTCGTTTTTCAAGGGACTAACCTTCATTTGACTTTAGGAGCTAAGCATATGGCTTGGGAGCTTAGAAGTTTGGATTCATTAACTTCAACAAGAGAAGACTAGACCAGCCAGGCCGGTGTGGCTCAGGGACTGAGCATTGACCTAGGAACCTAGAGGTCACCAATTCGATTCCTGGTCAGGGCACATGTCTGGGTTGTGGGCTCGATCCCCAGAAGGAGGTGTGCAGGAAGCAGCCGATCCATAATTTCTCTCTCATCATTGATGATTCTATCTCTCTCTCCCTCCCTCTCCCTTCCTCTCTGAAATCAATAATAAAAATATCTTTAAAAAAAAGAAAAGAATCAGAACTTCCAAGTGTGTCAGCCATATGCTTAGCCCCTCAAGTCCAATGTCGGCCTCTCCTCCTAGGGTGGCAGTTTGGAGGCCGTGGAGGTCGTGAGAAGCTCCGTGTCATCACAGGCTGTGCCCGCTGCCCTCTCTGTGGAGCGTGGCCCTGACCTCCAAGTCTTAGCTCCCACGCAAATGACTACCCAGCCTCTCACCACCTGGGACAGACGTCTTGCTCCCGTCTGTCTTTTTGCTTGCTGTTCTGTTCCCTTCCTTACTTCACACAAATCTCTTTTCCCTCGCTCACGTGCCTTAATGTTCCTTTCCCTCAACTGTGATTTCAGCAGCTCTGCTAGTTAGCTCCGTAGTGTCACAATAGACAGTTGGTGGGAAAGGAACGAAACGGCGCTAAACGCCGTCGCCTCGGAATCCAGGCCTGGCTGCTGCGGGGAGAAAGCCCTCTTTAAAGCTCACTGCCGTCTCATCGCTTTTCAGGGAGTTCCCTGTGGCGAGAGAAAAGAAAGCACCCTTTAATCCCACAATGTTCCCCACCCTCTACACACGCACCAGCCTCCCCCAGAGGTCATTCTGGAGGCCTCATTGCCAACACAGGCCCGCAGTGAGCGCTGTGCCTCCCCTGCGGGAAGTTAGACGAGGCAGCAGGGGGAGCCTGGCTGCACCTGTCCCTGTGCTAGGGCCCTGAGAGCTTGACCGCCTCGTGTTAGAACATCTGCACGGTGTTGGCATACGTGTGCACATTCTCAGCACCTCCGCAGTGAGGCTGAAGGCATGTAGGCTGCCCGAAGTGAATGCCGATGCCTGGCCAGCGTCACGAGGCCCAAGAGGCATGCCAGGCTCAGCCTCTTACTTCCCGGGGCACCGTGAGCCGCCACCTTCTCCTCCGAAGCCTCAGTCTCAGGGTTCACAGGACTGCCCGGAAATCGCTGCCTTTGATCGTTCAGCTGGAGGAATCACAATGTGGAGAAAGGCGAGAAGCCTTGAGCCCGATGGTGTTCTAACCCAAGCTCCATCGCCCCTCACTGTGTGGCCGGGGCAGGCTGCAAAGAGAGAATTGGGTGGTGAAAGATGCAGGCCTTCCATCTGCATACACATCTTTATGCATTTTAAAGACAAAACCTTATAACCTATGCCATTCGAGTCTGTGGGGAGGTGGGCCTGGGGAGATAAGACCCCTCACGTTCTAACAGTTCTCCATTCTGTTTCTTTCACGGACTCACAAACCTGAAACGAGGGTTCTAATCATCGGCAATTATTTATTGAAAGCCTACTGTGTATCACTCTGCTCTTTCTCTTGAAATATAGATGGGATATATATTTTAATCCTCACCCGAGGATATTTTTCCATTGCTTTTTAGAGAGAGTGGAAGAGAGAGGGAAAGACAGAGGGAAATATTGATATGAGAGAAACACATTGATTGGTTGCCTCCTGCATGAGCCCCAACCAGGGCCTGGGCCAGGGAGGAGCCTGCAATCAAGGTACCTGCCCTTGACTGGAATCAAACCTGGGACCCTAAGCCAGTGGTCGGCAAACTCATTAGTCAACAGAGCCAAATATCAACAGTACAACGATTGAAATTTCTTTTGAGAGCCAAATTTCTTAAACTTAAACTTCTTCTAATGCCACTTCTTCAAAATAGACTCGCCCAGGCCGTGGTATTTTGTGGAAGAGCCACACTCAAGGGGCCAAACAGCCGCATGTGGCTCGCGAGCCGCAGTTTGCCAACTATGGCACTAAGCCAAACTGGGGTATCTTTTGATCCCTAAAATATAAGATAGCGTATGCCAAGTGACAAATGAATGGAACTGTATAAGCAAACTGTCCGCCTGGATTCCCAGGAGGAAGTGATCACCCAAGATGCCATGGTCACAGTCTCTGCCCATCCCATCCCTCACCTGACTCAGGCTGCACTTGACTTTGCTTACCCAGTACGTGTTTCAGTCAGAGGAAGCCAAGCCAAGTGAATTATTGGGAGGATTAAAAAAACAACAACTGACTGATTTTTAGTTTTCAAAGATTTAGCAGGTAGTCCTCGGGCCTTCCATGAAAGCATGATTTTGGCGGGCCCCCTGGTTTGGGGAGCAATGATGGCCTTGTGGGAGAAGGGAACCGCTCATATCTGTGCTCATCTTCTTCAGGTGGGAACTCCAGCAAACAGAGAAGAGAGGGCGTGGTTTCAATCTCACCAATCATCTGGCCAGAGCCCAAGTCTCAGCATCCCAAGTAAAGGGAAACCGTCAAGACTTTTCTCATTATACTATGTTAGTACAATCTTGGTAATATTATTATATTTAAAATATTTTTTCTTGAAATATTAATGTTTATTGCAAGGAAAAAATAAATAAAATTTGATTTACATTAAAAAAAAAAGAAAGACATTTCTCCCCATTTCAGAGGTGAAGAAACTACGGCACTAAGTAGAGAAGGACATTGACCCAGGTTTTAAATAAATTAAAGCAGAAACTTGGAGAGTACTGCTTGGTCAGAACCGTGAAGGCCAAGGATTCTGGGCAGACTCAAGATGAGACCTCGAGTTCCCCTCTCCCTAACCCTCCTGCCACTCTTCCCGCAGAGCGTGGGCCTCAGCAAGATCCACGAGGCTGGCACTCTGTGTGGGGAGCCAGCTTGCAGGGGAGTGGGGAGGGGGAGAGGTACAGACCTATGGAGCCAGTGACTCTTTCGCTGCTTGGCTGATGTTTGGGGAACAAATCACTTGGTATAATAATAGAAATGAAGGCGCTAGAGTGAAACATCGTGACAGGAAGAGCTCCCACTGGCATCTCCATCAGTTGTGATGTGTTGGGCCCAATGTCCTCTTGTTCACAGGCGGAGGGAATTTTGACCACACAAAGGGGACTGAGCCTCCCTTTCCCCCTCCAGCCCACTCTGTCCAGCAGGGAGGGGCAGGGTCCTCACCACCATCTTCAACAAACTCTTAACCTGACTTCCTAGGAGGAGGTCTTAGTGTGCAAGGGAGAGGGAGAGAGAGATAGAAACATCAATGATGAGAAAGAATCATTGATCGGCTGCCGCCTGCATGCCCCCCCACTGGGGATCAAGCCCACAATCTGGGCATGTGCCCTTGACCAAAACTGAACTCAGGACCCTGCAGTCCGCAGGCCGACGCTCTATCCACTGAACCAAACCGGCTAGGGCCTTCTTAGACCTGTTCATCCTCCATTGCTCCATCCAAGCATCAGCCCCACTGACCTTCGGTTCCAGCACAGGATGTCTGCAGAGAGTTTGAGGTAACAGTGCTTGGCAGGGCTGCAGGGCAGCCAGCAGAGCTGTGCAGTCATCCCATCAGCAGAGCTCCCTGCTAAGAGAGCAGCCAGAGGGCCAGAGTTCAATGACCTGAGTTTTATTCTTCTCTTCTACAAAGGAGCCAGATCTTTGGCAAACCATTTCATCTCACCAGGCGTCAGTTCCCTAGTCTGGAATCCCAAACATAAATTCTAAATGCATGCTTCCATGGTTGTCTGCCTCAAGCTCCCCGTCCTGAGAGTGATCCAGTGCCCCACTCCTCTGTCCTGGTCTCTGCTCCTGGGGACTAACATTGCATCTGAAATGCCTTATGGCAACAAGACTCAGCAGAGATCTGGTTGAGGCAGAAATTCAAAGTAGGTGGCTTCAAGGAGGACCAAGATCCAAAACCACAAATAGAGGATGAACGGCGGAAATCTTTCCAGCAAAGAGGACAGCTTTGGAATGGTCGTTTGCCGACTAACAGATGGAGGAGAAAACAGAGAACAAGGCCAGCAGCCAGGACCCAGTTTAGGTCTTCCCTCCCCCTTACTTTCTGCTCCAGGTGGGGGAGGTGGATTGTGATCAACCTCCTATTAAAACTCAAAGTGGCCCTAGCCAGTATGGCTCAGTGGATAGAGTGTTGGCCTGTGGACTGAAGGGTCCCAGTTTCGATTCCGGTCAAGGGCACATGCCTAGGTTGTGGGCTCGATCCCCAGTGGGGGGGGCGTGCAGGAGGCAGCTGATTGATGATTCTCTCTCATCATTGATGTTTCTATCCCTCTCCCTTCCTCTGTGAAATCAATAAAAATATTTTAAAAAAAAAAATAAAAATAAATGAAAAATAAAAATTCACAGGCAGCTGAGGAACCCCTCCCCTGAGCAGCTACCTTCTCCCGAGGAGAGGCCCACTCGGCTCTGGAACAGTGTCTTCTTTTTAGCTTTGCTCTTCTCCCATTAGCAGCTCGATCTATATGCTGATTGTTGCCATCCATGCATTAAATGGCGAGGGCTGAAGCCCATGAAGGGTGAGAGGGAGGGAGCTTCGCCGAGAGAGCCCGTTGCTCTCCAGCTGATGGAGGCTGCAGCACGTGTGAGCAGCAGGACTTGGGGAGACCGACAGGTTCCTGGGAGCAGAGAAAGGGGACTCACGCTATCAGGCCTCTCCCACCGGGTTGGTGTAAGAATCGGGGTTTATTTCTAATTGTCTCCAGGGGTAAGTATCTTGATCATTTGGCTACTCACTCTGATGGTTAAATCATCCTGGCTTTCAGAGCTCTGTGGTTAACGGTTTGCATCCAGGATTCAGAGAGGCCTGAAGCCCAGACCTGCCGAGGGACACTCCTGACAACAATGGCCTTTGCTCTTTCCGGTTTCACAGTGAACACTGGGGAGTGGGAGGAGAGCTCCACATTGTTTGCACCTGCTGAGCAGGCCGGCTCATGGCAGGAGTCCCTAGAACAGTCAGGCAGTCTGGGTCGGTGCCAGGCAAGCGGAATGGAGAGCGTGCATCTCGGGTCAGCCCTGGGAGAGCCCTAACTCCCTGAGTGATTGACCCTCAGCTCTGGATTCTCACAGGAGCTCTGGGCACCTGGGGAGCTGTGCTCTAGAGCAGCGGTCGCCAACTGGTGGTCCGTGGACCACTGGTGGTCTGTGAGGTCCTAAAGGTTGGTGACCGCTGCTCTAGAGGTTAAAGAAATGACATCCCTAATTGGGTCCATTTGCATCCCACGGCAATCACCCCATCTTTGCATTCCAGTGACCATGCAACATCAGGTTTTCTTATCCTTTGGAGTAAAAAAATGTCGACAGAGAATTAGGCCTTCTTTGGGGCATATGCTTGGTGTTTCCCCAGCCTTACATGGATGGAGCATCTGATAAACCCAGTCCAGGTCTAGCCCCAACCCCACGATCAGTCTGCCTGGCCTCCCCGCGTGGCGCCAGGAGGACAGCTAGACGGAACCACCCTGCTTATCCTATACTCCGCTCCCTGAATGCTCCTAGTTCCCGGACTTGGGAATGTCTCAAACTCTGCACCCAAAACAGAGAGCAGCCCCCTCCACAGCACCCTCCGGGTCCCCTCAAAAGCCAACTGGGCGTTTTCAAGACGTGTGCTTTTGGACCCTTCCCCAAAGGAGTTGCCAATAATAAAACAGCCCCTTTTATTAAGTATCTGCTGCAATTTGCATCTTCCTCTCACCCATCTTATTACTTCCCTGCGACAACAACACACAATCCAAGCCTTGTTCTTCCAGTCAGTTCCTCTTGCTCCTCTTTGGGATTTGAGAAGAGGGAGACTAAGGAAAGGTCACTTCTCCTGGTGGGCATGCTCCGTGTCACCTCTGCCTGGAGCGGACAGTTCGCTGCTCCCTGAGCCCTGCACGTGGACCCTCAACCCCCATGAGTGCGACTCCCATCCTCCTTCTATACTTGAGGAAGCTGAGGCTGAAAGGCGGAGGGACCTGCCCGGAGCAAGTGAGCTCAAACCCGGATTCGGGTCCAGGTGTCCTCAACGGCACAGCCTTGGCCTAGCATCTCACAGTGGAGACGTTCCCAGCGCCCACTTCTGCCATGGGCACGGCACCGCCTGGCCTGTCCGGGGCCCTGGACACCAGCTCCTGCCCTAATTCTCAGAGGAGACCACCCCCACCCCCACCACCGTCTGGTTACAACCATGAGAAGCTGAAAGGTTAAAGAACAAAGCTTTGATTGAGACTCTCAGAAGCTCCTCCGTCTAAAACGCTGCTTTTGTAACAGCCTCTGAATCACTCCCTTTTCAACCAGCGCCCCCTCGGGCTGGGCTGCGCGTGGGGCACCCGGAGGCCAGGACAGCAGCCGGCATGAGCCACCTCAGCCCTGAGTCAGGGATGGCTCCCCGGCTTTCTCCTCCACAGGCGAGTCACCTCCGATGATGCCTTCTGACAGGGCACGAGTCATTCACAGCACCGCCCGCTTTGTGGGGCCCTCGCCTCCCTGCCATCGGCTGCTGATTCGTCCCAGATGCCGGCTGCGTGCTACACTTCCCAGAGCCCCAGAAAGGTGCCCCAGCAGCAAGTGACTCAAGAACAAGGACCCACCTCTTCCTCCTCACCGTCTGCTCTCAACACCGGGAGCCTTCGCGGGGGGGAACGGGGGCGGGGGGGTCAAAAGTACAGGGAAACCAAGTCCCTCCCCGCCCCAGCAGCCTGGAGATGACTGAGCCCTCTATTCGCTGATTGAATAATCAGTCGCTGATTCTTCTCAGCAGGGACTAGGAAAGCTTTTTCTCATTTCCACTAATGACCCCTCCTCACAGACAAGGAGGCCACCCAGCCTGGCGTGGCCTGGACCAGGCTCCGTGGCTCCCCCCGCCACGCCACGCCCCTCATTGCCATCCGTGGCCTCGCATGAGCACCTGCCTCCTTTCCATGCTGCCAATACAGCCCGAGGCAGCTGGGCTCCACGCCTCTCTCTCTCCCTCTGCGGAATTCCTAAGCATCCTGGCTTTGGCTGCTGACCCAGGCACATGGGCACGGAAGGCACCGTGCCATCCACCCGCCTCGGGGTGTCACACTGGGCACCCTGCCCCGCGCTGCCAGATGAGCCGCCACGGGGAAAACTGGGCTTAGGGACTGAGGATGCTCCTGTGGCCTGGCTCCGCTTGCAAAAACTTCCCAGGTCGTGTTTCATTGGATCTTCATGTCATCGGTTGTAATCGGTGGTGACTCCGGCACACAAACCAGCCCCTGAGAATGTGCAGAGGATTATTGCCCCTTAGCTTCAGGGGCTGGGGGGGGGGAACCCTGACGCTCACTCAGGGGCCGCAGCTCTGTCTAGAGCTCGTGGTGCTCCTGAGGTCACGACCCAGCCCAGCATTCGGATGACTAACGCCCCTGAAAACCTCTCCGTGGGGCACACGAGCCTTAGAACCAGGCAGACCTGGGACCGAATCCTACTCCCCATTCACTAGTAAGCCCATTTGATCTGGTGATGGATACTGGTCTAAGCCCTTTTCAAATACAACGTCAACTCTTTTAGCTCCCGTCACTGCCCTTTGGTGTAGGGATGATCCGCGTCCTTGATTCACACCTGCGAGAACAGGGGCTCGGGCCACGGAGGGTAAGAGGGGTGCGGCTGAGGCCAGACTCAGGCACTCTGGTCCAGGGCTGTGCTCGCCGCTAAGCTGCCCCTCACGTCTCCAACTTCTACCTCCATAAACCTGTGCAAATCGCTTGCATTCTTTTGAGGTTTCAGGATGCTCATCTTTGAACAGCCGGGGTAAGAGGCCCTTCCCTTCCCCCCGCCGGGCGCTGTGTGATGGCTAAATGAGACGATGTGCACAGTGTCTGTTCAGCCCTGAGCTCGGGCCTGGCCCACAGCACACACTAGCCATTCGCACAGTTAACCCCAGGTAAAGCTCCAGCTCCGAGGTGGGCAAGAAGGGCAGAATATATAGGATGGCATTCGCAGGAATACTCCCAGTCACTACTCCTAGAGGTCCCCAGCGGGACAAGTGGCCTTGGGGGACTCTGGAGAGAGACGGGGGGAGGGGGCATGCATATGCTCCCACCCTGCCCTGTACTGGTTCCTTCTCCTTTATTTTTTTAAATATATTTTTATTGATTTTAGAGAGGAAGGAGAGAGAGAGAGAGAGAGAGAGAGAAACATCAATGATGAGAGAGAATCATTGATCAGTTGCCTCCTGCACACCCTGCACTGGGGATCGAGCCCGCAACCTGGGCATGTGCCCTGCCCGGGACTCGAACAGTGACCTCCTGGTTCATAGGTCGACACTCAACCACTGAGCCACACCGGCTGAGCTTGTTCTTTCTTCTAAGCATATCTCAGCAGCCAGTCTGATCAACTGGTCCCTAAGATAATTCTGATTCTGAAAAGCAAAAGATTTTGTCATTTATGATTCTTACCTCCTAGGGACTTCCTCATGTTTGAGAAATGGATCCAGCTATAAACCCTTTCTCCAGAAAAATTCACATATGCCCAGATACACAGGCTTGTTCTTGTAGGTTCAAAAGGGACCATCAGATCGCCAAGGGGTCCATTGGACCTCCGGTTGATGAGCTTCTTTTCTCTATAATCGGGAAGCATCCTTATCATCATCATGGCTAAGCTTGCCAAGCCTTTTCCTTCCCAACTTCATACCCTGACTCTGACACACACACACACACACACACACACACACACACACACACACACGCTCCCTACCTTCCCCCTCCCAAAGTTTCCTTGGACACTGCTCCTGGACAGCAGACGCCGCAGGGTGGTTGCGATGGCAATGGTGATGGCTGTTGCTAAGGGAGCCAGGAGGCCAGGGTGGGGGGAGCGAGTGGGCAGCAGCCCAGCAGGGCAGCCCCCCCACCCCGTGCAAGTCTGAGCGCCTCAGGCCCTGGAAACGGTGTTCCCAGCTGGCTGCCATGGCAACAGCAGGCTTGGCAAACTATTCATCATGGTCTGGACAGATTTCCCCAGCTTGCACTTGCTCTTTCTTCTCCCTAAGTGGCTAATTGAGGTGTGAAAGGGTCTGCCATGAGTGGACGAGGGGCACAGAGGGCAAGGGGCTCATCACCTGCGTGTTCTGCACGGAGCAGGCTCCCTGGGGGCTGAGGCCAGGAAGGGTTCCAAGCCAGCTCCCCCCGCCCCAGCACAGGGCCCAACTGCTGAGCAGACAGCCCCCAAACACAAAGATGTGTTTTCCAGGGAGTTCTGCCCCTCCTGTCAGGAGCTCCCACTCCAGGCCCAGGGAGTCATCCTAGGAAGAGGCCTGCTATGTGCCAGGTGAGCCAGCAGCCAGGTGGGCTGTGGTCACGTCCAGCAGAGCCATCCAGAGGGTGCAGTGACTCGGGAGATCAGGTGGATGAGGAGGGGTTGGAGATTGGGAATCGATGGTCACTGGGTCTCATTTAAATGAGGTTGGCCCTAGCTGGTTTGGCTCAGTCCATAGCGTGTCGGCCTGTGGACTCAAGGGTCCCAGGTTCGATTCCAGACAAGGGCACACGCCCAGGTTGTGGGCACGATCCCCAGTAGGACACGTGCAGGAGGCAGCTGATCGATATTTCTCACATCGCTATTTCTCTCTCTCTCTCTCTCTCTCTCTCTCTCTCTCTCTCTCTCAAATCAATAAAAAAGGTTTGTAAAAATAATATTGGTAATAATAGCTAACTTTAAAAATAAGTGTGTGCCTATGTCAACTTGATCTTTGGAGCAACATTCTGAGTGAGGTCTTGTCCTCGTTTTACAGAGGAGGCAACTGAGGCTTAGAGAGGTCCAATTACTTGCCCAAGCCATGCAGCCAGAACATGGGGGAGCTGAGATTTGAACCTGTGTCTGTCTGCCTACAAAGCCTATCCCTCACTGATATGCTAGCAGAGAGCAGAGAGGTGCACGGCCAAATGGGTGAGATCTGTTCACTTCTCAAGACAAGAGCAAGCACCTCAGTGGGGGACGTTGGGGTTCGGGGCCTGCCACCGTGCATCCTGCCACAGGTAGTTTTAAGGCAGCCAGTTTGATTGCTTTTGAACCCCAGAACCTACTGTGGTGATCACTGTGCATCGTTTTCTTTTTTATTTATTTATTGTTAATCCTCACCTGAGGGTATTTTCTCATTAATTTATAGAGAGAGTGGAAGAGAGAGCGAAAGACGGAGAGAAACATCGATGTGAGAGAAACATCGATTTGAGAGAAACATGGATCGGTTGCCTCCCGCATGAGCCATCACCAGGACCCGGGCCGGGGAGGAGCCTGCAACCCAACCAGGGTAAGGGCCCTTGACCGGAATCGAACCCGGCTAGGGTGTACATCATTGTTTTTAAAACGTGTACAGAGGTAGAGGGATCTCACCTGTGACCCAGGGCTCTAGGGGCCTGGTGGCGACCCCCAGGAGGCTCCCCTAGGAAGAGGACCTGGATGGGAATCCCTGGATACTCCACTGCCAAAACCACAGTGGGGCGGCAGCCAAGGACCTTGCCTGGCCTTCTCTGCTCTCAGGAGCCTGGAGAGCAAAGGAAGGTGGCGGGGCGTGGCTGCGATCAGGGAGCTACCATTTAGAAGCGTCTACTATGGCCTAGAAATTCTAGTACATGTGTCTGTTTCATCTTCACAGTAACGCCTAACGGTGGATGTTATATCACCCCACGTTATGGAGTTAGAGACCAAGTTTATGGAGGTTAGGTAATTTGTCCTAGGGCCATGGTCGGCAAACTGCGGCTCACGAGCCACATGCGGCTCTTTGGCCCCTTGAGTTTGGCTCTTCCACAAAATACCATGGCCTGGGCGAGTCTATTTTGAAGAAGTGGCATTAGAAGAAGTTTAAGTTTAAAAAATTTGGCTCTCAAAAGAAATTTCAATCGCTGTACTGTTGATATTTGGCTCTGTTGACTAATGAGTTTGCCGACCACTGTCCTAGGGAAAAAGGACTTCAGTCCAAATTCAACTGGCCCCGAAAGATGTCTGCTTTCTGTTCTCTTCTCTGACCTCCACATGGTCTGCTGAAGCCAGGAATCCCCCATTCAGCCTCTTAACTGCCAGTCTAAGTCTTCTTTTTCTTCCTAGGGCCTCTCTCGCCCACACAGCAGATGGGCACCGTTCACCCTCCAGCTATTTTTATTTCTTTGTTCTGTTCTTCTTACCCTCCTGGCTCTGTCCAAGGAGGAGACCGGGAGTCAGCCAACAAGCCAGAAGCCAGAACAAGGATCTCAGTCCATCTCTTCCTCCAACGATGGGAGCCCTCGCCAAGCCTGAGTGCCAAGGAGGGGTCGTCAGGGTGGCGAGGAAGTCTCCATTCTGAGGCTGGCTGGGTGCAGGCTGGGCTAGCTCCCGATTTTCCTCCCTGACTCCGCTTCCCAGGGAAGTCCTCGCCTCCACAGGCCCTGCCGGATCCCAGGTAGGAAAGCGAGTCTCCTCGGGACACCACCCATTCTCGGGGATGGACTCTCCCAGCCTCCATCTCTCTTCCCCTCCACGCCAGAAGGAGACCTCCCGCTCAGCCTGGTGTTGGTGCTGTGTCCCCTTTGGGAATCATTTCTTAGGGGGTCCTTTGTAGTCCTGGGAGGAGCTCAAGATTGGGCGTCAGAAGACATTTGTTCTGTTCCCAGTTCTGCCACCAACCAGCTGGCGTCTTGAGGGAGTCCCTGAGCCTTTCGGGGCCTCAGTTTCCTCGTCTAGCATCACTGGACCCACTGGTCCATTCTCATATTCTACATCGCTTCCCTGAGCTCTGCTGCTCCTTCCATCTCTTCCCTGTCTCCCTCCCAGACCCAGCCCTGCCTTCCACCCCCCACAGTCAGATGTTCCTATCTGATCCAGATCCTGCCAAAATATAAACAGACAAGGCAACGTGGGGTTGGTGTTACGGTTCCTTTTCAGGCAGGACGTGGGATTTAAATTGTGCCCCAAATCAACACAAAAGCTACGATGCTCAGGTCTTCCAACACAATGGATTGTGTAAAATGGATTGTGTAAAAACAGCTCGCCTCCTATTCCCCTCTCTCTTTGTTCCCGCGCTTTTCCAATCATCCAGTCAAGTAATGGGTATTAAGTGGATGTGTCTGCAAGGCACGGTGCACAATTGGAATCCAAAAGGACGAGGTCCTTGTCCAGGCGGTGGGCAAGGACACCGGGTTTCTCAAGGCCTTTTCCTGCTTCTCTTCCCATGTTGGTCGTTAAAATAATACCATATACTTGGTGCCTGTCTTCGAGCCACTCTCCTGCCTTCTGTCTTCTTATTTATGGAGAAAGGCAAGCTGCTCCAAGACTCCATCCCTCCTCCCGCGGAGGCCTCTCCTTCATAGCTGGATGTGTTGACCTTGTCCCCACATCTCTGCAACCCGAAGGCAAGGGCTTGAGGGCTGTGACTCACGGGCCGAGTCTGTCCAGGCCGATGAGGAGACTGCAGATGGAGGCGGGGGAGGTGGGGGAGAGCTGCTTTCCTCTCCTGCAGTCCCTGGGTGCTTTCTCGCAATCCCCTAAGCCTCTTAGTGCAAGTGTGCCTGCTGCCTTCCTCGTCCCTCGTCCTGACGTCCCAACACTCTGAGTCTGCTTCACCAATAATAGCTTCTCTCCAGCTCTTTATAATTTTATAAAAAGGGCTTACACTTGTATTTTCTCAGTTAATCTTCTCAACAATGTTGGGAGGTGGGATTATTATTGCTCCTCCTGGACAGATACGAACTGGCGCAGCCCCACGCTCCTTCTTCCCCGTTCTCCCTCTGTCATCTGTCTCCCACCTCCTTATCCTTTAACTGCCACGCACGGCACCTTTCCGGCCCTCTCTCTTCATGCACCTGCCACAGACCAGGGCTGAGAGCCCTGGAGCCAGGACCCTGATTCGGGCTCTGCTCCTGGAATGCCAGGTGGTGCTGGCGGAGTGACCCCCAGCCTAAACACCAGTTTCTTCATTAAGGAGCCTCCCATGAGCGTGGTAAGGGGATAACAGAGCAGTCATAAAATAACTGTAATGGTGCCGAAGGATCAGACATTATAGATTTTTTTAAAAATATATTTAATTGATTTCAGAGAGGAAAGGAGAGGGAGAGAGAGAGAAACATCAATGATGAGAGAGAATCATTGATCAGTGGCCTCCTGCACGACCCCTACTGGGGATCGAGCGCGCAACCCGGGCATGTGCCCTTGACAATAATCGAACCCGGGACTCTTCAGTCCACAGGCTGACACTATCCACTGAGCCAAACCGGCTAGGGTCAGACATTATCGATCTTAAGCTATTTCCAGGATTGAACCCCTCAGATCCCTGGAGGGCAGCCCCTCGCCCCAGACGCTCAAGTCCTCTGCCAGATCACCTGACCCAGCACGGTGGCCTGTGTGGCTGCCCCTGCACACCTCACAACCGCCTGGTTCCAAATCAGAAGAGGGGGCATGGTGGAGAGCAAGCCACATTTGAGTGGAGGGGTCAGCAGACTGGCCCACATTTTCTAGGCGATTACTCCAGACCAAGGTCAGAGACGGGGATCTGGAGCTGGAGTCTAAGAAGTGTTCCCAGAGCAGATCTAGGCTTTTAGCACGTGGAGTGATCTGGATGGATTTCCAAGGAGCCACTGAATATGTATGAAAGAGAGAGAGAGAGAGAGAGAGAGAGAGAGAGAGAGAGAGAGAGAGAGAGAGAGAGAGAGGATGTGAAAATGGGGGAGAGCAGCAAGAAGAAGAATGATATGATGGATAGAGACAAAGGGGGAAGGAAGACCTCAGGGACGATGGCGTGAAGGTGGTCGGATGGAGACAGGGAGAAAGGATAGGGAGGAACGGAGAGCAGGAAGAAGGCTGTGTGAGAAAAATAAAGAGGCCGAGAGAGCTGAGCCAGGATCTGGTGGAGCAGCAGATGGAGCAACAGAGACAGAGAGCAGAGCCCCGGAGGAGCAGGCCCGTGCGAGCCGGGCAGCCAAGCCCCGCAGGTTTCCGTGGGAAGCAGATGCTTACAGGGAGCACGTGGAGCCTTGTTGACTCCGGGCCCAGTGCCACCTCCTCAGCAGCGAGCCTGAGCCCGGAGGGGCAGCCAGGTCCAGAGAGGCCGGGGAAGGACAGCCGGGCCCTGTAGGAGGGTCCAGTTCTCCTCCACCCTCCTCCTGGCAAGTCCAAGGAAGCCGGTCAGCTGCCACCTCGCCCTGGAAGGAGGTGGCTGCAAGGAGGGTGAGTGTGAGCTGTGCCATGGGTGTGCATGTGTGTTCATAGATGTGCCAGCTGGGGCAGAGGGGCAGAGAGGCGGAGCCAGGACTCAGGGTGCAGGGCCTAGTCCAGCATCTGGGCTGCACGGAGGTGGGAGTGGCCCCAGGGGAAGCGGCGGGCATTCCTTCTCCCCTGGGTGCCCTTGTCTCTGTGTCCAAGCCACCAGCCAGCGCAGCCACAGACCCCTCTTAGCAGGAAGGAGCCGGGTGTGCACTGGGGTTCTGAGTCCAAAGAACTTTGGGGCCCTCCTGGCCTCCCCGTCTCCTGCTGCCACTCCCAGGTCTGTTTCCTTTCCCTGCTGCGGACAGAGAGAAGCAGACACCAGGACTCTGGGGTCGGGGACCCCACCCCAAGAGTGCCCTCTGGTAGGAAGGAAGCTCAGAAGTGCCTGCTTGCCTCTACCTGGTGCAAGTCCACCCCATGCTGCCCTCCACCACCCACTTCCACCCCCCAGTGGCATCCCCAGGACCCCGAAGTGACCCGATGTCAGGCTCCCCAATGTGCCTGGGCAGTTGCACAGGCTGGAGGAGCCCCTCACGGCTCCTACACCCAAGGTCAAGGGCTCCTGCGGGTGGCCCCAGAGTGGCCCCGAGCCCTGCCCTGGGAGGGAAGTGGCAGAGGGAGGGGCGCCGGGTGGGAGCACAGAGGCGGAGAGAAAGGCAGGTACCAGAGCCAGATGGCCAAGCAGAAACAGAAGTTAAGTAGGAAGAGACGGATAAACAGCAGACACCAAGCAACCCGCCAAGCATATGCTCTGAAAGCCAGCAACACAAGCACCCAGTAGGGGTTTGGGTGGGGAGGGCTGCGGACCCACGGGGAGGGGACATGGGGTTCGCTGTGGGCTGACTGCTGCTAAGTCAGCACCAGGGACCCTGTCCTTCTCCGGGGAACCTCAGAACAATGCAGGGCTGCGTGGGGGGGCGAAGAGGAGGGGGAAGGGGAGCGGGGGGGCAGTGCTTGCACGGGTTGCCCAAGGGACTGGTCTCTGTTGGAAGAACGAGCCCCAGACCTGGAAGGCTAAGTCGCCAGCTGCCATTCCCCAGACCCCAACGCATGAGCTCCCCTAGAGCTCCACAGGATTCGGGGGAGGAGCCGGGGACCGCCGCAGGGCAGACCGGGGAAGACCTTGAACGCTGCAGGCGCCCCTCCGGGCTGAGGCCTCGCTCTGGGTGACGTCATCCCTTTGAGCTCCCGGCGGGAAGGGGTGGAGCCAGGCGGGGGCTTTGCGGAGGAGACAGGCTCCACCCCCAGACCAGCTCTGCCTCTGGGCCCGTCTGCCCATCCCCCTGGCTGCCGCTTCCACATCCGCCTGCTGGCAACCCGGAGCTGGTGCCCTCAGAGCCGGAGGAGGGAGGCGTCCTGCAGCATCGCCCCCTGCGGAAGCCGGGCCTGGGCAGGGGATGGGCTTACCTTCCCCCGGGGCCTTCGTCTTCCACATCCATGTTCTTTCCCAGTTTCACTTAGTGGAGCCCTGAGCTTCCAAGGCCCCTGAGCCAGCTGGCTAGGACCCCAGTTTCCTGGTACCCCAGCCTCAGCCCCCCTCAACCCACAGCACGTCCAGAATGCCCTTCTGATCTGCAAAGGATGCGTCCGAGGTGTCCCACTGAACTTTCTTCTCCGAATACCAGCCCAGAGAGGAGTAAGGGGAGACCAGCACTCGCCTGGGTTCGTTCATGCTGAGCTAAAGCATTAAAGCTGTGAGATGAATCTTGCCACTGTTCCCGGCAGCGCAGAATGGGTCCCTTCACCTCTCCCGTACGCTGCTGGACAGAAGCCAGCTTGATGCCAGCTGCTGGCCTGTTTCCAAAGCTGGCATTGGCCCCAGCATCCCGCCTCCCTTCCTGCAGGCTCCCCCAACCTAGCCACTGTGGCCGGGGGTACTGAGATCCCTGGGGCTGGCATCATCTGGCCTTCCCATTCCCCCTTTAGATGTCGAGGTGCTATGGGGGGACACCACAGGCAGCCATGTACCGAGCTGGGGTGGAACAGATGCAAGAGCCAGCCCCGCCTGTTCCGCGAAACTCACCACACCACAGGGCCTCTTGTTCTAGACTCAGCTGCTTGGCACAGCCTCGGGGCCCAGGAGCAAGAAGCCTTCCAGGTGCAAGCCCTCAGGAGCCGGGGAGCCAGGCCCACGTGTGCCCACGTGCGTGCGTGTGTGCATGCGTGCGGGCACAGGGCAGATGCTTGGCTCTGTGCCACGTGCTCTTAGCCCTTACCAAGCCCATGGCTCTGCAGCCATGATGTGTCGGGACACACAGAAGTGAGGGTGAAGGTGAAACTGGCAGGGAGAAAGGAGGGACTGGGAGAGAAATTCCCACTCTGACTCACTGAGCCCTGGACCAGGGGCCCTGGGCAAGACCAGCGCTAGGACCAACGCCCACCTGGAAAACGCTGCCCTTCCTCCGCCAGCTCCCAGACTCCACAGGGAAACGAGTTGCCCTAAGAGCCCATGCCATCATGCATCCTGCTGGCTTCAGGCTGCTTCCTTGTCGATCAGGTTTGGTTCCCATCACGTGGCCATGACTTGAGACAAAGCAGATGGTATTTTAATCCCTCTTACAGATGAGGAAACTAAGGCTGAATATGAGCATCTGCTTATTGGAAGCCTTACAAGGCATGTGAGATTAGAAGCAAAATAATTTATGATGAACCCGGCTGAGCCGAGGGCCTGGGCTCCTAGACTCCTAGCATCCCCATCCTTCTCCTACATGACACTGCCCAGGATATTCGCCCCCAAAGAAGGGATGCCCAGAGGGACTAGGGGAGGCAACCCCCACCCACCAGATCGCTGTTTGAGGAAGGCAGAGAGTACCGAGCACGGGACAAGGAGAGGCACAGTGTGCCCATATGGGATGTGCAGGCCTGTCTCCGGCGTGTGCACACATCGCGTGTTTTAAAGGGTGACTTAGGAAGGGTACATGCATGAGCGTGAGGTAACTCATATAGCTATGACAGTGGCATGTATCCTGATGGCACATGCATGTGCAGGATGGGAATGATGTGTGTGTGTGGAGACGTGAGCATGATCTGCATACATTTTCCCAGGTGATGGCACGACAAACATAATCGAGACGGGTTTACGACTGGGTCTGTGAGCATCAGCTGGTGCAGTGGTCGGCAAACTCATTAGTCAGCAGAGCCAAATATCAACAGGACAACAATTGAAATTTCTTTTGAGAGCCGAAAACCGACTTCTGCGCATGGGCCACGAAGTTTCAATCGCACTGTACGTGCGCGCCCGCACGTGGTATTTTGTGGAAGAGCCACACTCAAGGGGCCAAAGAGCCGCATGTGGCTCGCGAGCCTCAGTTTGCTGACCACTGAGCTGGTATATGGGTGTGCAAGTGTGTGGCTGTGTGTAGGCATGGTGAGGACACGTGGAAAGAAAACTAGCGCCAGCTGCAGGAGGCGCTTCCTGGGGCTGCCTGCTCAGACTCGAGTCTGATGCTTCTCTGTCCTCCTTTCCGGGACAGACAGACAATGAGTGGAGTATCTGAGCCCAGGGCTCTGTGCACTGGGCTACCTGGCCGCATCACCTGGCCCCGCATCACCTCGGGCCTCCACTCCTCTCCTCTCCTGAGCAGATCATCTGTAGCTAATAACATTTAAATTCTGTCCTGGAGGGGCAGGGGCAGCCCTGGGAAGGGAAGAAGGAAAAGGCGGTGTGGACTCTAAAGAAGGACTTGGAGTTAGCAGATCTTGTCACTTGGCGGCTGACGTATCCAGTCCTCCAGTCAGACTCAGCGCCCCCTGGTTTGTGTTGAAGCCATGGCCGGGCCATAAGCTGCAAGACGGAGGGTGACATTAGGAAGGACCCGCCCCAAGCTGCAGCTCACCGTGACCTGGCGCAGACAGACTACTTTTCTCTACCCTTCCAAGCGGGTGCCCCCAAGCAGAGAAGGGCAGGCAGGAAGGACATCCTTTCCCAAATGTGTGCAGTGAGTCCCGTGAGCAGAGAGCCCTCCCACGCCCACTCACAGGCCCAGCTGCCGGGAAGCCCCCTGTCAGCACAGAGGAGCCCGCTATCCCTGCATCTGTGATTTTTAAAGACAGTAACCGCTGCCCGAGGAGGCAGCCTCCAATCAGGGAGCAGATGCTTAATCCCCAATCCCAGGAGCAGTCAGCTGCAGGGGGGGCCAGTGGCATGATGCCCCAAGGGGAGGCCTGAGGTCTGGGGGTGGCCAGGAGCCGCTCAGGCCAGCAGTGGGAAGGTTTCCTCTCCGGGGCTCTGGGCCTGGCCCCTCTGAGGGCCGCAGCACCTGGAGGCTCTCTCGCTCCCACTTTCCCCTAAAGAGGACTCACCTGTATGACGCCATGACAGACTCAAGGCACATCAGAGCTGGAAGGAACCTCAGCTCTACTTCCGTGTCCCAGTCCCCCCCTTCATTTCACAAGTAAGAAAGCTGATTCGTCCCCCACCACCTCCAAAGGAAGGAAAAGACTTGCCCAAGGTCACAGAGTCCCTTGTGACTGCACCAAGATGATAACTTATTAGGGCTTTTGCAAATGGGTTTTTTCCATAGTTTGGTAGGACTTGGGTATTTTTTCCAGAAGGCCAGACAGTCCGGGCCAAGTGGCCAGCTTCATCTACTCCTCGCTGATAGAGACGGTGCGGTGATTAAAATGCAGCCGCAGACCTCCTGCTGGGAAAGGCGGTGACATAGCCTCAGTGCAGGCCAAGCAGCCACCTCCCACTTCTCCACAACCAAGGCCCATGTGCCAGCTTCCTAGACTCGATGGACAAAGCCCCTCCACTTGCAGGCAGATATTCAAGTGTCTGTGCCCTGCACTTTTTTTTTTTCCCCCGGAGAGAAGTTCACAGTGTTCATCAATTTCCGAACAGGTGCATAGCCTGGGAAAGGTTGAGAATCCCCATCCGAAAGCATCAATAATCCAGGCTCCGGAGAAATCGGATCCGCGCCATCAGTTGCTAGGCACCTCAGCAGCAGCCACAGACATGAAAGGGTTTGGACTATTGTTCCCCAGATTGGGGAGTCTGTATTTTGTCATAGGAAAGAGCTCCTCAGCTCTAGAATGCAAGTTCCTCGAGGGTGAGGTTCCTGTCTATTTGGGCACCTGTGAAGGTTTCCTTATCGAAATAAAAGTCTGACGCGTTTACTGATCTGTACAGTACTTCTCTTCCCAGGCCCACTCCAGGTATGTGGCCTCCAAAAACCACAAGAATTACAAAATAGGGGAACCCTGATGCAAAACCTGCGCAGATTGTTTTAAAATGTAACGTTGAATTTAAGGACCTTTTTAAAAAATATTTTTTTATTGGATTTTCAGAGAGGAAGGGAGAGGGAGAGAGAGATAGAAACTTCAATGATGAGAGACCATCATTGATCAACTGCCGCCCATATGCCCCACCATAAGGATCAAGCCCAAAACCTGGGCATATGCCCTGAGCGGGAATGAAACCACCACCTTCATAGGTCGATGCTCCACCATTGAGCCACGCTGGCCAGACTGAAGGGCCTTTTTTGTGTACTGTTAAGAGACTAGTTGTCTTGGGGAAATCAAGGCAGTCCCGATCTCCTGACACATTTCGTGGTGTGTCCCACGACTGCCAAGAACCTCTGGGGTGACTTGCTCCTTGACACAGTAAGGAACGGCTGCTGGGAGCAGGGGCCACTGTGCAGCTGGCCTCAGACCCTGGACATCTGGAATCTGAGTTCTCAGAAGAATTCTAAATGAGACCAGGATCCGGGGGGACCTCACCTGAGGACACGGGCTTCCCTCCTCCGCCTCGGCCTCTTCTGTTCCTCCTCCTTCCTCCCACTTTGCAGCCTCTACAGCTTGGCGGCTAGACCTCTGGTGATGAAGAAGCTGGGGGGGAAGGGGGACAAGCCGGAGAGAAGCTCACCCTGGGGCTGTGAGGATGGAGGAGACGGAGCTGGGATCTCAGCTCTCCCTTCCTCAGCCTCGCCCACGAGGCTGGACCCTCCTGTGGAGAGAGGAGCTCTGAGTGGGGTTTGCACAGCTGCTGCTTCTGTCTGGGCCTAAAAATAGCCGCTCCGTGTCCATGTCCAGCTCAGGGCCAGGCAGAGCTGTGCAGAGAGCTCCCAGGTGGGGGCACAGCGGGGAGAAGGTGGGGCAAGTCACACATGCCCCCAGATGGTCACAGACCAGGGAGACAGGAGCAGGGAGGGCACCGTCTTGAGTCCTGCATCTTGGCTCTGGTCTCCCCTGTCTCTTGGAGAGTCCCTGAGGGAGAAGCCAGGGTTCTGGGGGGAAACTGAGGCCCAGAGAGGCCCTAAAGGCTGCCCAGGGTCAGGCACTAGGACCTAATGTTGATGACAAACTTAGGTGCCGGTGTCACTGCCTTCGGCCCCACAGATATAAAAAGACCCTCCAATGATGACGATATCGTTATTATTATTCCCTTTAGCAGTTGAAGAAGCAAAGGCCCAGAGACAAACTCACCAAACTGTCAGAGCCAGAACTGGGAGGGCGGTAGGGGGGGTCCCCTTCAGGCATCCCAGGTGCAGAGCCCACACCCCCAACCACAGCAGGGCCCTGAGGGTGGAGGAAGAGGGCGCTCCGCGTGAGATGGGCGAGGCGGCCTAAGCGCCCACCTTCTGAAGCGCTCATTCGAATCCTAGACATGGGATGAGCTCCTAGGCCCGCACCCAGCAGCCGTGTCCTCAGAGTCGCTTTAAAGCTTTAGGTCCATCCTCTCTAGCTGCCCCATCCACCCCCGAAGGCCGCCACTTCCCCCCTTTTTGTTTTTTTTAAGGTGCAGGGACCTGATGCTCAGCCAGCTCCCACGGAGCAAGGGCCCCAGCGTCTCAGAGGAACGAAGCCACAGACAGCGGATCCTGCTCCCTGAACGGGCGGGAGGGGCAGCCAAGGACCTCAATCCTGAGCTATTTAGATGCGGAGAATGAAGCCGATTTGAGTTGCACAGACAGGGGTGACGGTGGGGAGAGGAAACCGGGGAGGATGCAAAAGGGGAAAAGAGAGATGGACAGGAAAGGAAAGAGGGAGAAAGAGGAAGAGGAAGAAAGAAGAGAGGTGAGAGAAAAAGAGTGGCAGAGGAAGTGGGTTCTCGAAGACAGACTGCCCACCTGGCAGCTGTCTACCTGAGCAGCCTGGGAAGGCAGGCTAGTGTCCCTGCCTGCAAACAGGAGCGGTGGAGAGAGATCCCTCCTGTCCACCAAGGGTGGGGAATGGTAGAGTGGCCACGGGACCTCAGTAGGCTCGTACATGCTGCTCCAGTCCTGTCTCCTCTCTGGATGCCACGGTTGGACTTGCCGTGTTTAAGGCCAAAGCACACACGATCCTCCCGCAGAGCCACTAATGCAATTAACAAAGCACATTCATAAATCTTGCACGGCATCCGGGGGCTGTCTGCTCTCTCCCCAGCACAGGGCCGGCTCCGGGGATCGATCCTGTGCGGAGACCTAGCTGGCCAGCCCAGTGCCGGGGCCTCCTGAAGGAAGCAGAGTAACCCCTTCACGGGACACAAGGCCATTCCTCCCTGCGTGAACCCCATTCCGAGGGGAAGGGGCAGGAACTACAGAGAAGTCAGAAGAAGCAGGGAAGGGGAGGGGAAGGGGGATGTGTGTTTGCAGGGAACTGGGGAGGTGGCTGGAGCCTTCCGAGCCTCAAATAGGAGCACCCCAGAGGCCCACAGGTACCCCTTTGGCGGGTCATTTTATTTCAGGCGGACAGCATGTGAGAGGGTCTGAGACAAGGGCATTGGAGTGAGGGCATGTGCAGGGCTTGGCAGCGTGCCTGGGTGTTTGTGTTTTGTGAGTGTGTGTGTGCGTGCGTGTGTATGTGTGCATGTGTGTGTGCGTGTGTGTGCGTGTGTGTACTCTCAGTGTGGAAAACTGGTGACTCACTGAAAAGGGGAGCTTTCTTATCTGAAGAGCTTGTTTTCAGCTATTTTTATTTCCTCTCGTCTCCTGGCCCCTTTCCCCCCTTGTCTTTCAAATGCAGAGAAGTTTGGGGCTGCGAGTGTTACGGGAGTGTTGTGTGTGTGTGCCCGTGTGGATCTAAGTGGGACAGAGTGGTGGGAGCCCCTACAGGTGCAGAGACCAGTGCACACCGGGATCTGGGGACACAGCGGGGACACTGACACACGGAATGTCCTTCTCTGGTGTGTCCACGCGCAGGCGCACAAGTCAGACGTTCCCATGCCAGCTGCCTGAACTCTCGGGTGGGGCTGGCGTTTGTGCTCATGCCACTACCACGCAGCCCAGGCCGCACGGCCTCACACCGCTCCAGCGGGCACGCTCATGTGCACACGGGGCCGCAGGCACAGTCCTGGGGCCCTGTCTTGGCGTGTGCGTCTGGCCCTGCATCTTCTCTCGTCTCTGCTTAGCCATCCCCACCCCAAAAGATCGATGTCTTCCCCCGAGGTCTTTCCCTGCTCTGACTGCCAATAGGGAACCAGAAATGTGGCTCTACCCAGGCATCTCCTGTGACTCATGCCAGCCCAGCCCACCCTCCGCCTTTGGCCCGGAGACCCTCCTTCCCGATCCAGTGCTTGGAAAGCTGTGGGCACGGAGCTAAGTATGCGCTAATTCACGAAGCCTGCTTGCTTCGTGGTGGCTCTCCAGAGGACATTCACCAATGTCCGGAGACACTTAGGGTGGTTCAAACCTGGGGGAGGGGGCGATGCCACTGGCATGCCGCTGACGGAGGCCAGGGGTGCTGCCAGACATCCGTGGTGCCCAGGGCGGCCTCCCCGCGGGTTCTGCCATCCGAAATGTCCGCAGTGCAGAGAGAGAAAGCCCGGGCTAAGCAGTTCGCCTCTCTCCGGAGCACAATGAGGTGGTAATGATTTTTCAGCAGAGAGTGACATAATGAAATCTAAGTTTTAGAAAGAAAAGCCCAGCCAAGATGTGACATGACTGGAGAACGCAATGAGGCCACCGCAGAGCGCAGATCATCAAGATTCCAGGAGAGGGGCTCGGAGTGGCAGTGAGGCCGGGAGGAGGCACACGCCAGGGGCTTGGGAAGGGGAGCATGGAGAGAACCCGCTGCGGCTGCGCGGCAGGAGGGACCAACGGGCGTGGGGGGTCGGGGTGACGCCGGAGCTTGCAGCTTGTGGGACTAGGTGGGTGGTGGTCCCATCTTTCAACAGTTTGAAGGGGAGACTCTATTTGGCACCCAGGAGTCCTGGCTAGGGGGTGAAGGTGTCTCTAATGATCTGATGTCAGCTGTGCCCCCTCCATGCCACCGGCTCCCACCCTTCCCCACCCTTTCAGAGACCCCCTTATCGCCCGGCCAGAGTGGCTCAGTGGTTGAGCGTCGACCTATGAATCAGGAGTTCACTGTTCAATTCCCAGTCAGGGCACATGCCCGAGTTGCGGGCTCGATCCCCAGTAGAGGGCGTGCAGGAGGCAGCTGATCTATGATTCTCTCTCATCATCGATGTTTCTCTCTCTCTCTCTCCCTCTCCCTTCCTCTCTGAAATCAATACAAATATATTTTTAAAGAGAGAGAGAGAGAGAGAGAGAGAGAGAGAGAGACCCCCTTACCATGCTCTTTGGGGCCCAGGAGAGGGGGGCCTCTGGTTACGCAATCTCTCCTTTTCCCTTATGGCCCCCCCACCCCCACTCCTGCCTGAGCACCCCGAGGCCCCTCAGCAGACCAGTCCAAGAGCAAAGATGGCCACTCTGGCCCCTGAGGTCCAGCCCCTGTCTCCAACATTCCAGTGACCAGAGCGCCTGGGGCCTGCGGTGGGCAGAGGAAGGGCCTCGGAGCGCGAGCGGCTGGACGGGCGCCGGGACTGAGCCTCCTCCCAGCACAGCTCCCCCTGCCTGGGATTGAGCTCCAAAGACAGGGAAGGCAGCTGGGGAGGAGCCCCACGTGATGCGGCCCGGTTTGTGCCTGGTGCGGAGGGACGTCTAGAGCCCTCTAAGGTGTCATTCCTCCCCTCACAAATATTGCACCGACTGGGAGGGCGAGACAGACGGCGGAGGACAACCACAGACCGTTCCAGAGGCCTCGGTGAGGTGGAAGGAGCCTGGGCAGCGATTAGGCCGGAGTTCCACCCTCGTGCCCCGAGGCCCGAGGCCCAGGCCCGAGGCAGGTGCCTGCACCATCAGGAGCTCCATCCACCCCATCCGTGTGGATGACTTCCGCTTGCCTGGATGCTGGGTGGCAGGGGCACTGCTGATGGGCCGGTGCTCACTGCCCGGTGCTCTGTGTTGAGAAGGATTCTGAGGCAGCGTTCAGGCTTCAAGACGTGCTGGGGTTCGTTAGTGATGCCCACGGTGAACGCTAAAGAAGACTGTGGCAATGAATACTGCTTCTTAGCCATTCCTGATTGACCCCAAGTGGCCGGGGTCCTTTGTGAGGTTCTTCCAGCTCTCAAATCCTATGACTCCGTGGTTTCCGTGTTCAACAGCAAGGCCCCGGCTGGGAGCACAGCAAGGCAGAGGAGGGAGAGACTTGTGCGGTTTGAATCACCAGGGGAGGCTCTGGGAAGGAGGTGGCATTTTAGGTAGGTCTCAAGGGAGTAGGGGTGGGGAGGGTGAGTCGCTGGAGGTGGGAAGACAGCTCTGTGCACGAAAATGGGGCCGAGCACGGGCTGTTCTGGGAACAGGAAGGAGGAGGCCAGCTTGCTGGAACGCCCTGCCCTGCCTTTGTTTGGGGCAAATAAGATGATCCATGTGTGGCCGGTCATGGGTAAAAACAAGGGCCATCATTGATTGAGAGCGTACTCTGCCGTGAGCCACAGGAGAAAGACGGTTCTCCCCACATTATCTCATGCAATCCCTACAGCACGCCCTCCAGGTAGTCCCATCACGGGCCTTCTCTTAGAGAGCAGGCACACCATCCCAGATGAACTTGACTGGCTTGGGGTGGAGGCGCCGTGAGCGGTCGTAGAGCGGGGTTTCAGCCCAGGCAGTGCGGCTGTGATGTTGGCAGGCGGAACCTCTGTTGCCTCCCCTCCTCTTAAAAGCAGGTAGGGAGGGCCCTAGCCGGTTTTGCTCAATGGGTAGAGCCACGACCTGCAGACTGAAGGGTCCCAGGTTCGATTCCCGGCAAGGGCACACCTGCGGTTTGCAGGCTCCATCCCCAGAAGGGGACGTGCAGAAGGCAGCCAGTCCATGATTCTCTCTCATCAGCGATGTTTCAATCTCTCTCTCCGCCCTTCCTCTCTGAAATATATATATATGTATCTCCTATCTAATAAAAGAGTAATATGCAGATTGACCATCACTCCAACACACAAGATGGCTTCCCCCATGTGGTCAAAGATCCTGCCCCCATGTGAACACAAAATGGCCACCACAAGATGGCCAGCAGGGGAGGGCAGTTGGGAGGCACCCGGCCTGCAAGGGAGGGCAGTTGGAGGTGATCAACCCTGCAGGGGAGGGCAGTTAGGGGTGACCAGGCAGGCAGAGGAGGGAAGTTGGGGGCAAACAGGCTGGCAGGGGAGCAGTTAGGCATCAATCAGGTTGGCAGCAGAGTGGTTAGGGGGTGATCAGACTGGCAGGCAGAAGCAGTTAGGGGCAATCAGGAAGGCAGGCAGGCAAGCAGTTGGGAGCCAGCAGTCCTGGATTGTGAGGGGGATGTCCGACTGCCCATTTAGGCCCGATCCCACTGGGTCCCAGATTGGAGAGGGTACAGGCTGGGCTGAGGGATACACCCCCACTCCATGCACGAATTTTGTGCACCGGGCCTCTAGTATATATATAATGTTTTACGTGCTGTTGAGAAGTCCAGAGAGAGGGCCGGAAGAGCTGCCTCCGGGGGCAGGCAGACCCAGGAGCAAATTCAACAAGGGCAGCCTGGACACAGATCACGGTGATCCCCACCTGCCAGGGTCCAAGCTGCTCGGGACTCTCCCCAAGCCCTCGGTAATCCCCCGGATTAGGCCCGGGCACGGCGGCCCCGGGGGGGCGGGGGAGCATGACATCCCTGGGATTTGGGGCTCAGCGTGCGAGGGTGGAAATAGATCCTGCGCCGCTCTCAGCACCAACCCGGGAACAGAAGGCAACGGCCTGGACGGAGACCTCCTTTCAGAGATGGGGGCTCTGCCCAGGGCTGCAGCTCGGCCGGCTCTGTGCTGTCCCTGCCTGGCCCCTGCTGGTGTGCCACGGAACTCCCGTGCCTTCTTCCCGCTCCGTGCCTTCTCCCCCCTCCGTGCCTGGCCCTCTGGGCTTCCTTCTGCTCTTCCGGCTGCAGGAATCACCCAGCCTCTGCCCAGCTTGGACTCACAGTTCGCCAGACCCAGGGAATTCTTGTGGAGCGCCGCCTACAGGCACCTGAGGCGGGGGAGGGAATGGGGGAGGGTTGGGTGTGGGGGGCTCCTGCCTTCTTGTTTTCCCATCAGCGCTAGTATCACTAGCCCCATCCACCCAGCAGCAGAGCCTGTGTCTTGCAGCCAGGGCTCAGAAGTGGGGGGACCCCCCCCCCCCCCCGCCTTTCTCACACCTCCCTGTCGGCCCCCTGGCCCTGGTTCTCTTCTCTCTCTCTCTCCACTGGTCTCCCTCAGTCTCCGGACCCCCATGAAGTCTTCCCCTCTGGTTTCTCCCTCTGGTTTCAGCCAGGGGACTGCCTGGCACTGAACGGGGCAGAGCTGGAGCGGCAGGCTGGGGGCTCCCACAAGCCACCTGCTCCTCCTACCTCCCCAGCCTCCCTGAGAGGCTCTCACTCCTGCTGCCCAAGACACGCTCAGGGACTAACCGCCTGATTTTGTCACTCTCTTTCCAGAACCTTTTTTTCCGACCCAGAACCCTGAGCCAGAGCGGCCATCCTCCCTGTCAAGAAATCCATCCTTATTTCCCAGTTTATTTCTCCAACGCGTCCATTCCTTTTTGTTTGGGGGGGGCACACTATTTGCTATCACACTATTATCTTAGGTCCACCCCCATGAAAGCAGGTCCCTGTCTTACCTTTTCCAAAGCTCAGGCCCCAGCTCCTTCCTCGGCCCCAAGGCACAAGCCTTCCCCTGCTATGGGCCCTGCACGTCCCCACGACCTCTGAGCTCTGCCCCTTCTTCCCAGTGGACCCAGTGGCTGGCCTCCGTGGCCGGGATAGCCATCAGCATCCACACCGCTCCTCCCCCTATCTTCGGGGTCTCTGTATGCATCTCTCTGTTGCAGGGGCGCGTGCCCACGGCCATGCCCGGCCTTACCTGGAGCTGTCTCTGACAGAACTCTCCTTGTGACAGGCAAATTGGCTCGGGTATCAGAGCAGGGAACCCCATGCCGATAAGGGAGGGAGCGGAGACTGGGCTGCCAGCAGCTGGGGAAACGGAAGCCCAGGCCCTGGTGACCCCTGCTGCTCAAGTTCATGCAGAGGCAAGAGTCCCAGCGTGCTCTGGGGCCCGGCCTCGTCCTCAACACAGGAAGGAATGGACACCCCTGAGGGCACTGAGGCATTCCCATAGGGGCCCATGAAGACAGCCTAACCCTTCTCCCAGTGAGAATGTGGCCTTTCGCCCACAATGTGCCACTTTGAGGGGGCAGGGTGAGGCAGGTCACCTGGCCCTGACATTGGGAGGGGCTGGAAGAGGGAAGAGGTGCTGCAGAAAGAGCAGCCACCGCTCTGAACCCTTCGTACCCTTTTTGTGGCAGAACAAAGGCCCGGTTACATAAAGCTCCAGCTGAGCTGGTACAAGCTGTGACTAAGAAAACTTTCCACAGACAGTTGGTGGTCCCCTCCCTCACCCCCACCCCCCCACCCCCCAGCCACTGACGGTGAGAACTGCCCCCACGGAGAGAGCTGAGCAGAGATTAAGGCTCTGAGCTCCCTGGCCTGACTCATCACACATAAACACTCCCCAACACTCTTTCCCAAAACAGCTCCCTCCCACCCGTCCACCCCTCCTACCCAGGCTGGGTGACAAAAATGAATGCCCCGGGAGGGAGATGTTGCCAAGCTCTGAGCCAGGCTGAGGCCAGGAGGGAACATGATGTTCCCATAGAATGGGGGCAGATCCCCCACAGAAGCCAATCATGTCCATTCAAAGTGAAAATCCCCACATGACTGCCATGATCGCTGCATTATTTCTCAAATAGCTTGGACTACTTTCCCTCAAACAAACAAACAAACAAACAATAAGCTCAATATCAGAGCTTAAAGGAATCTGAAAAATCATCCTTAACCTGTTCTCTCCTTCCACATTTTCACGCGTCCACCCGCCCATGCATTTATCTGTCTATTCACTCATCAAATAGTTCTTGAGTTCCTGCTATTTGCCGTGCAGTTAGGCATCGGGGCCTAATGGACGCAGTCTTTGCCCCAGGTGCTGATCATCCAGTGATAAGGCAGGAAAAGGCAGAGGTAATATAGTGCCAGACGCCCTGGGGTGGGAAGACTGCATGGTCTGAAAGCCCAAGAGGCATGTCATCCCACTTGGGGTAGGGCCGGGTGGGGGTGGGGGGGTTCATAGAGACTCACTGGGAGAAACCGTATCTAAGTTGAGATATGAAATAAAAGAAAATGCCATCTCGTTCAATAATGGGTCTTATCAACACTTAAAGTGGCCAAAGCACAGTGCTGGGCATGCTACATAAAGATGGGCCCGCCGGAACCGGTTTGGCTCAGTGGATAGAGCGTCGGCCTGCAGACTCAAGGGTCCCAGGTTCGATTCCGGTCAAGGGCATGTACCTTGGTTGCGGGCACATCCCCAGTAGGGGGTGTGCAAGAGGCAGCTGATCGATGTTTCTCTCTCATCGATGTTTCTAACTCTCTATCCCTCTCTCTTCCTCTCTGTAAAAAATCAATAAAAAATATATTTAAAAAAAAAAAAAAAAAAAGATGGGCCAGTATACTGTCGGCAAATAGAGTTTGTCACCTGGAAAAGGTACAAATGACCAGAATGTACTACGAAGCACCACCCAGGAGAAGGCCCCAGGAGGCCCCAGGGTGGGTTTCAGAGGGGGAAAGGGAAATACGCAGGTGGGAAGAGCAGGAAGAGCTCCCTGGGAGAACCGGGATTTGAGTTTGTCTTGGGCATGGATAGAAATTAGAGGCACAAACGAAGCGGGAGGGCATTTCAAGCAAAAAAAAAAAATGACGATGTCAGCCAAGAACCGAGGTCTGTCTAAAGGAACGAGTGCTCACATACATGTGGATGTCTCTGTTTATGGCTGAAAACTCTTAAAATACTGGGATACTGTACACAGAACTCCCTTTGAACAGCCAAGCGCAGAACACAAAAAAAAAAAAAAAACCCTGAGCATTTAAAGCCGTCATTTGGCATTAAAGGGCTGGTTGTTGGGGGATACGGAGTTGTAATAGGAAGAGTCGGCCACAAGGTGGTGCTGTGAGGCTGGCGGAAGGGTTTGCCCAGGCTGGGAGCAGAAACTCCCCGAGGAAGGGAGCGCGGCCCAAGTGGGCAACTTTCTCCTAAGAGATGCCACACACCACAGCGTGGCAGCGGGATCCAGGAGGAGGGAGGAAGGGTGAGAGCAGTGTTTGCTCTTTGTTCACCTCCTCTCATTTAATAAGCTCTCTGGCAGCAGGAGCAGGATCCTGCTCTAAGACACCACCTTGCCCTAGCTGGTTTGGCTCAGTGGATAGAGCGTTGGTCTGCAGACTGAAGGGTCCCAGGTTTTGATTCCCGGTCAGGGCACATGCCTGGGTTGCGGGCTCGATCCCCAGTAGGGGGTGTGCAGGAGGCAGCCAATCAATGATTCTCATCGTTGATTTTTCTCTTTCCCCCTCTCCCTTCCTCTCTGCAATCAATAAAAATGAATTAAAAAGAAAGAAAGAAAGAAAGAAAGAAAGAAAGAAAGAAAGAAAGAGAGAGAGAGAGAGAGAGAGAGAAGAAAGAAAGAAAGAAAGAAAGAAAGAAAGAAAGAAAGAAAGAAAGAAAGAAAGAAAGAAAGAAAGAAAGAAAGAAAGAGAAACCACTCCTCATGTGGGAGGCAGAGCAGTCCTGAAGTGCGGGGTGAAGGGCTGGGGGGCTCTAACAACTGGAGGAAATGTGTGCGTGTGTGTGTGTGTGCGTGTGTGTGCGTGTGTGTGCGTGTGTGTCCTTGAGGTTTGGAAGACTGGTGGGCAGGGGCAAAGATGCTTTTTTCTGAGTCTAATGAGCTGCTTGGAAACAAAGTCAATTCCTGGAAGGAAGCCATATCCTGAATATTTGCTGCTACCCTAGAATTCCACGTCTCCAGGGAGAGGGTTTGGATGCTTCTGAAAAGTCCAGGAGAGCATCCTCTCTCTTCTCATCCAGAATTCATCCCACACCAGGCCCCACAAATACAAAAATGCCTCCCACCTCGGTTCCTATCGGTTGTTAAATATGCATTTCTACAAGTGTCCCTTTGCAGGCACCCCTCAATAGCTTTCCTCAAGATACTTCTCAGAAACACATCTATGCACACACAGAGGCACGCGTGCCATCTTCGTCCTGCCACGCCCTCGACACATACCCACTTCCGTTGGGGGTGCGGGAACGACACCAGGCATCAGACCGGACCTGGGTTCAGCACCCTCGGTACCTGAGTTCTGGCTAGGAAAGAATTCAGAGCCAAGACTCAAGCTATAAGAGAACTTTTATTTGCAACATCCCAGAGGTAGAAGAAGTCACTGGCACGCCCAGCCAGTGTTGCTCAGTGGTTTGGCATTGACCCAGGCACTAAGAGGTCACCAGTTCAACCCCCAGTAGGGGGGCTGCCGGATGTTGATGTTTCTCCCTCATCCATGTTTCTCTCTCTCTCCCTCTCCCTTCTTCTCTCTCTAAAAAGTAATAGAAAGAAAAACAAACATTTTAAAAAAGTAATTCCTAGAAGAAATGGGCTTAGGAAACAAGTGGTACAGGCAAAGGAAGGGCCCCTGGAGCTTGGCAGTGAGGAAGGTCAAGATGATGCACTTGGGGGTGGGGGTGGGGAGGGAAAGGCTCAGGCGTGCTCCCTGGAGGGAGGGTGCACTGGGTCCTCCATCCTTAGGGTTTTCAGGGGGGAGATTTTAGGGGAGGCCCCAGGGAAGATGTCCATAGAATATCCATCAGCTTTCCAGGTGTGTCCTTTCAGGGTCTAGGTCTCCACTGATGGATTGGTCGGGGCCGGGGCAGGGGGTCATTAGTCAATGCAGCTGGTCCTGAGGCAGCCGCCATTTGTCTGATTTTGCTGCTTCTCTGGGCCTGGAGCTGAAGTACAACTGAAGCCTAGATGTTATCTCCTGGGAAGAAAGGTCAGAGGGTCCAAACTGCCTGACGAGGATATGCTAGGGGAGGAAACGTCTCACTGGGGACAAGGTCCCACCCTACCATTGTCCTTTGCTAGGCGCCCAGGGCTTTCCGCCGCCCCGTGTCCTCTGTAGCTGGCCTTGCTCTGCTCCCGTCTAACTGCCTCCCACACGTCTACCCTCTCCATCTCTTCTCACGTGAGGTGCTGCACAAAGAGTCGTGTGCATAGGTATCTCAGATGCATTTCTCCACACAGAAAAAATAGGTGCGTGACCATGCACACATGCATACCAACACACACACACACACACACACACACACACACACACACCTAGACAGCACACAGTGTAATACAGAGCTGGGAATAACAGCGCCCACGCATGGTGAGGGCCACACACTGTTTGGCCTTGCCGTGGGAAGTGTTTTCATCTTGCACGTGCTGTAGGCAGGTGTCTGACTAGTGAGTGGGTCAGACCAAACCTGGGTTCGGCAACCTTGGTACTTGGGCTTCTGGCTAGAAAAGAATTCAAAGGCCAGACCCAAACTGTAAGAGAACATTGATTGGGTAAGTTACAGAAGTAGAAAAAGTAATTCCTAGAAGAAATGGGCTTAGCAAACAAGTTCTAGAGGTAAAGGAAGGGCCCATGGAGCTTGGGGGTGAGGAAGCTAAAGGTCATGTGCCTGGGAAGGGGGAGCGAGGGGGAAGGGAAGGCACAGGCGTGCTCCCGGGAGGGAGAGCACACTAGGTCCTCCATCCTAAGGGTTTTAAGGGGGGAGATTTTAGGGGGGTTCCAGGGAAAGATCTCAATAGAATATTGAGCAGCTTTCCAGGGTTGTGGTCCCCACTGATTGATTGGCCGGCACTGGGGCAGGGGGTCATTATTCCATGCAGCTGGTCCCGACGTCAGCCTTGGCTGGTTTTGTTGCTTATCTGGGCCTGGAGCTGAAATGCAACCGAGGCCTAGATGTTATTTCTAGGGAGGAAGGGTGGGGGGTCCAAACCTCAAGACCAGGATATGCTAGGGGAGGAAAGGTCACCCTGGGGTCAAGGTCCTAACCTACAATTGATTGTCCCTTGCTGGACACCTGGTGACCTCCTGGACCTGGCCCATCGTCCTTGCTCTGCTCATGTCTGATCTAACGGCCTACAGCACACGCACGGGGCCTGCGCTCAGCTGCGGAGGTGCCGATGGGGGAGAAGGAAGAAGGAGAGCTTATCAGTCTGACTGCAACCTTTCCTCATCCATGAAGGCAAACAGTATGTATGGAGCGGGAGCCTGTGCTGTGGGATCTTCTGTGAGGTCTGCAAAGTGTGAGGTAGACACACCCAGGCTCAGTGGGAGCCAGAAAGGGTCACCTCAGAACTTTGAACTTGACCTTTGCAGGTCAACCAAGGGTCAGGGTGTTTGTTGATGCAAGAAAGAGAAGCTATGAGGTCATTGGCGGGGGTGGGGAGTGGGGGGAGAGGAGGGAAGAACAAAGCAGGGTGAGGAAAGGATAAAACCATAGTGGTGAGTCCTGGCCGGTTCGGCTCAGTGGATAGAGCGTCAGCCTGCAGACTGAAGGGTCCTGGGTTCAATACCGGTCAAGGGCACATGCCTGGTTGCAGTCTCGATCCCTGGTGGGGGGCACGCAGGAGGCCACCAATCAGTGATTCTCATCATTGATGTTTCTATCTCTCTCTCCCTCCCTTCTTTCATTCTAAAATCAATAAAAAATATATTTAAAACACACACACAGCAGTGAAAGCAAGCAATTGAGAAGGAGTAAATCAGGAAACAGAAACAAAGGAATGTTCACGCAGAAGTGGAAGAGCAGAAAGGAAACTGAATCTGGGAAGTGAGCAGGGAGAAAGGGACCAGAGCGGGGGAACCTGAAGACAGAGGGGGGGAGGGGGGTAGAGAGGAGCGGGCTCTGCCAGGCCTGAGAGGGCAGGGGCGGCGCCAGCAGCTCCTAGGAGGCCTGGCTCATCTGTCACTCACGCGCACAAGCTTTCCTCAATCCTGATTAACTGGAGCTAAGCGCCACATGGCTAATCCTCCCACCACAGCTATTCATGCTTTTCAGCCCCTGCACGGGGAACCAGACAGCCTTCCTAATTCGGTCGGGAGGCCTCCCCAGCCTCAAAGCTTGGCCAAAGGGACGCTGGCTGCAGGTGGGCGGGGCTCCAGCCCAGAGGAGAAGGGGAGGAGCCATAGCTGGAAAGCTCTCTCTAATCCAGAGAATACCCATCCTCCTCCTGTGAGCCACTTGCTTTTTCTTCTTCCAAAATGTGTTTGTGTCTGTTGTTTTCTTCCTCTTCTTCTTCTTCTTCTTTTAATCCCTCACCCAAGGATATTTTTCCATTGATTTTTAGGGAGAGTGGAAGAGAAAGGGAAAGACAGGGCAAAACGTGGATGTGAGAGAAACACATTGATTGGTTGCCTGCTGCACACAGCTTGACCAGGGCCTGGACCAGGGAGGAGCCTGCAACCAAGGTATGTGCCCTTGACCGAAATTAAGCCTGGGACCCTTTGACCCAAACTGGCTTGGCTCTTTTTTTTTTAATTTTTTTTTTTTTTATAGTTTTTAAAATCTCTATTGTTGTAAGTATATGTCTCCTCCCCCCACCTCCTGCTAATCCACACTATTAACTGGTTAATAATTAATCTGCATTTTTAACCGGTCAATAGTTGATCCGAATTATTAACTGTAATAATTCGGATTTTGTAATCAAAGAAAACACGATACTTTCAAGAGAAACATCAAAAGTGCTTTATTCAAAGTAATGTCCATCGCTAGCTACACATTTCCTCCATCTGTCAGGTAATTTGAGATATCGTCCCAATAGAACTTTTCTTGTTTTGAGGCAGACCATTCAGAGACCCAATTTCCCACTTCTTCGTACGTTTTGAAGTGCTGCTCAGAAAGTGCGTGTGCCATCGGTCGGAACAAGTGGTCATCTGAAGGAGCAACACGACAAAATAGCATACATATCAAACTGCATCTATATCAACATATGTGTAACTCCATCTATTGAAAAAATCCGCATTATTAACCGGTACGACTAGTAAAAGCCAGTCATGTGGGTTAATAATGCTCATCCCAACTATTAACTGGCTAATAATGCGGATCAACTATTAACTGGTCAATAGTCCTCATCCCAGGCCTGTAGCTTCCTTTGCAAAGGTCAGTCTTCCCCTAATAAGAGTTGGCCTATTGTCTTTTTAAGATAACAGACCTTGAAATGTCAGAGACATTTCCTTTTCCAGGTCCCTCAGGGCACACCCATCTCAGAGAGCACGAGACCACAAAACACCTCATTATTTTGTTCCCCAAAGACCATCTCTAGGAGCTGTAAATGTTAGCTATGAACTGTCCTGCACCCACCAGTGTAAATGCTGTATGTCTCACCATTTTACTTTTTATTCAATCTCAAACAAAGACTTCCTCCCTTTGTTTTCTCCTGCCTCCCTAATCTACCACCAATAAATTTCACGTCAAATCCCCCCCCCCATGCCTCCACCTTTGATTCTAGTGCATAAAATAAGCTGTAAAACAGCCATTCTCTGGAGCATTTTCACAATTTGTTGAGATTTTGCTTCCTGGCCATTGTTGTCAGCTTGGCTCAAATAAACTCATAAAAATTCTCTATAGATTTGGACATTCCTTATGTCAACAACTCCAAAATATATAGATTTCTTAAGCGTAGGCGGGTTAGGGGGAACATAAGGTGGAGTTAGCTGTTAGAATGCCTATGATAGTTCTATCTCCTATGGCAGTGGTCAGCAAACTGAGGCTTGAGAGCCACATGCGGCTCTTTGGCCCCTTGAGTGTGGCTCTTCCACAAAATACCACGTGCGGACGCGCACGTGCAGTGCAATTGAAACTTCGTGGCCCTTGCGCAGAAGTCGGTTTTCGGCCTGGGCGAGTCTATTTTGAAGAAGTGACATTAGAACATTCAAGGGGCCAAAGAGTCGCATGTGGCTCGCGAGCCGCGGTTTGCCGACCACTGTCCTATGGAATAAATGACAAATAATTTAGCCTAAAATTGAAAGCCCTTTCCTATTCACCTACTCTACTAATTTGCAAGTTGTGTATTTTATTTCTATCCTTTTAAGAGTTATGCTTAAATGTTTAAGCTAATGGAGGTGGAAGAGGAAATAGGGGAGATAAATGGTAATGAAAAAATTTACATATGACGTTTGACTTCCCAAAAACTTAATTACTAATAACCTACTCTTAACCAAAACCCCTATCAATAACACAATCACATATTTTGTATGTATTATATAGTACATTTTTACAATAAAGTGAGCTAAAGAAAAAAAAACATGTTTAAACTAAAGGCTTTAAAAGTTTAAATTTAATTTAAACCTTTACCATCCTCCCCATGCTTTATATTTCTTCCAACTCTGGTTTTTTTATATTATTATTGTCTAGTATTTTTTTTAAAACCTCTTATACAAACATGCTGTTTATCTACAAGCTACATATTAGTCAGAGTCAGCACTTACAATGTCAAGTGAATGGTAGGGTGGATTACAAGTCCCACTGTTACACTTTGAAGTAATTATTCCATTTTGTTCCAGCCTCTACCATTACTGTTGTTCCCTTGTAAATAGTCTATCTTTCCAACCCAACTAACTTAGAGAATTTACGTTTAGTCTGAGGCTCTAATATTTCACCCTGTTATGTCTAGGAATAACCCACATGACTAGGGGATGACTCAACAAAATGGAATATAGTCCTGTACCCGGGATCCTGGGGTTGGGATGGCTTCTTTAAACTAAGAACTCGTCTGTTAAAAAACACACAAATTTAACCAATTGAATTTAAATATCTAATTGGTCTTATGAAGTGGTTTATGAATTGGGCAGCATCCGGCAATTGTTGTCAGCAACTAGAAGGGTACTCTGATGGGTTGTACAAAAGTGGAAGGCTTTCCCGGCCAGCGTGGCTCAGTGGTTAAGCTTGGACCTATGAACCAAGAGGTTGCAGTTCTATTTCCGGTTGGGGCACATGCCCAGGTTGTGGGCTCAGTCCCCAGTAGGGTGAGTGCAGGAGGCAGCTGATCAATGATTCTCTCTCATCATTGATATTTCTATCTCCCCCTCTCCCTTCCTCTCTCTCTAAAATCAATGGGGAAAAATGTCCTCAGGTGAGGGTTAAAAAAGAAAAGCGGAAGGTTTTTATAGAAAGAAGGGGTATGTGGGGGGGGGGGGGGGGGCGGCAAGGTGGTTATTTAGCAAAGAAAGGATGGCTCAGTCCAGAATGTCTTCTTTGGGAGTTAGAGAGCCACGGGGGTTTTTTTCATGGAGATCGCCTCACTAATGCTAATCAGGAAATTTCAGATTCAGTTTTTAAAGGTCACATTCTTGGGAGAGGTTGAATCCTGCAAAAAAAAAAATAATTTTTTTTTAACACATGTCTTTCATCAAGTCGGGAAAATTCTGAGCCATTGCCTCTTCAATCACTGCCTTTTCCTTGGTCTTATTTTATTCCTCCGGAACTCTTATTCTACACTGAGTGGCCAGATTATTATGATCTCTGAACACATAATAATCTGGCCACTCAGTGTATATCCTATATAATAAAAGGCTAATATGCAAATTGTCCCCTCGACCAGGAGTTGGACCAGCAGGCAGGCTGGCCAACTGCCCATGTCCCCTCCCCCTGGCCAGGCTGGCCGGACTCCACCCATGCACGAATTCATGCACCAGGCCTCTAATATATATGTACTGAGTGGCCAGATTATTATGTGTTCAGAGATCATAATAATCTGGCCATTCAGTGTATATTTCACATTTTCCACCATCTTTTAAAAAAAATATATTTTATTGATTTTTTTACAGAGAGGAAGGGAGAGGGATAGAGAGTTAGAAACATCGATCAGCTGCCTCCTGCACATCCCTACTGGGGATGTGCCCGCAACCAAGGTACATGCCCTTGACTGGAATCGAACCTGGGACCTTTCAGTCCGCAGGCCGACGCTCTATCCACTGAGCCAAACCAGTTTTGGTTCCACCATCTTTTTTCATATTTGAGGGGGCTGATTCTCTGACTTGTTATATATGCCAACTCTACCTCTTAGCAAGGTGTTTCCTCTGTGGCCTGTATGTTGATGGTTAGCCTTCCTCAGGGACTGTCTTATTCCATGAGGCCTTTATGTTCTCAGGACATGCTAGGAAGAGTTAGGTGCTTGCTTCTACTCCTTGCTAGGTGTCCCCAGTATGAGAACAGGTTTGACATTAATTTTGGGGGGGCTTGGGGAAATAGTGTGAGTTCATACCCTACAGGAGAATGTGACAAGGCCGGAAAGTCTGAGTTTCTTAGAGAAAACTTTTCCCCTCAGAGGCTAGGGCACAAGCGGATGGATGGAGATTTTTTCCTACCCATGGCTTCCTGAGTAGGGCAGAGATTTCCATTTCAGAACCCCGCTGGGAATGGGCCCTAATATTAGGGGCAGAAATAGAATATTGGGGACTAGCTACAATTATAAGAAATATTAATCATGGTCTGTTAACCATGATTATTCTCTTCTTTTTTAAATTTAATATGTTTTTATTGATTTTTTTTTTTTTTTTTTTTTTCAGAGAGACAGGAAGGGAGAGGGAAATAGAAACATCAATGATGGGAGAGAATCATTGATTGGCTGCCTCCTGCACGCCCCCTACTGGGGATCGAGCCCGCAACCCGGGCATGTGCCCTTAACCAGCATCGAACCCGGGACCCTTCAGTCCAAAGGCCATCGCTCTATCCACTGAGCCAAACCAGCCAGGGCAATTATTCTGTCCTGATTAGAGAAAACACATTCTAACCTGGCTAAGAGTTGTACGCCCGGAGACATGGGCACTAACATCAGAATGCAGTCCATCCTCCTGTCCCAAGAACTGCCTATCATGATGGAAAGATTTGCAAACTCGTGGCTGAAACAGTCTAGTCCCGCATTGCCTGTAACGATTACACCTTGCCTACTTTCCCACGCCTGTAATTCTTACTCTCTCACATAATCTTTGCCTCCTACCCAGTAGCAGCAGCTGGCTCATGGGTAGAGGCAGAGTAGATTTTTGTGGATGACCTGCTGCTCTCCCATGCTGCCGGCAGTATTGGAATAAATGCTCATATATGATTCAACCCTGTCTCTGCTTCATTGGCGCAAGTAGTGACAGGCAGCCCAGACCCACTGGTTGTCTGGTTACACTAAGACCAGTCCCCTCACTCACATGGGTATTCTACTGCTCCTAGTCCTGGGACTCCCCCCTCTTTCTCTTCACTTTAACGTGGCTTGGAGATTGCAAGCCTGCTATTTGGCTTTACATTTCTTCCTTGGGTCTGTCACTTGGGAATGTCTTCCCCGTTTCAAGCTCAATATGCATTTAATTGTTCTGTTATGTTTTATTCAGGATGTTCCTGTGCGATGCTGTCGAGCGGTGAATCTCCACATTGGCTCCTTCTGTGAGTGACTGACCCCTGAGGTGTAATCATCCCGCCCTACCCCCGTCTCTCCCACTGGACTGTGGAATCTTTGAAGACGGAAACTGTGCCCACGTTGTCTCTGGTCCCTAGCTCAGTACTAGACACAAACACAGTACACTGTGTGCTAGATGGAAGCTTAACTGATGGAGGGTGGCAACGTTGATACAGTTATTTCTACATCTGTAGGAAAAAGGCTTCCTCCGTCATTCTAAGCACAGAGATAGTGTGCTTAGAATGAGAAATTGAAAAAAAAAAAAAAGAATGAGAAATTGTTCTAAGGGATTCAGTAACATAAGTCATTACAACACCTATGTGACTGTGTTTTTCTTAACTTTCTTCTTCTTACTTATTTATATATATTTTTAGGGAGAGTGGAAGAGAGAGGGAAAGACAGAGAGAAACATCAATGTGAGAGAAGCACATCGATTGATTGCCTCCTGCATGTGCCTAGACCAGGGCCTGGGCCGGGGAGGAGCCTGCAACCAAGGTACATGCCCTTGACCGGAATTGAACCTGGGACTCTTTGGTCCACAGGCCGATGCTCTATCCACTGAACCAAACTGGCTACGGCATGTTTTTCTTAACATTCTAACATGTTTATTAAGCAACTACTATGTAGTTTCGGGCCCCAACAAGAAAGATTCATGTGATGTGAACCCTGAGAAGGAATTTAGCTGCTGAGAGGAACTCCCCATGGTCAACGGAGGGTCCCAGTTTTATGAATAGTAAGAGCCTCGTGGCCATTTGCTGACAGGGCCTCCACACATGCTCTGTGCACGGGGGAGAACCTCAGACTGAGCCCTTGGCTTCCTGCACACGCCAAGCTTTTCTTATGCCTTCTGAGTCAACCAGTGCGCGTGAGCCTGGTTTCACCTGCCTACCAATGGACTGAGACCTGCCATGGCCAATCAGAACCACAGAAATCGTATCCTTATTTGCATCTACAACCAACCAGAATGTCAGGATTTGGACCAATCAGAACTGCACAATTTGGAAACCTCCTCGGCATAAAATTGGGAATTTAGGCAGAAACTTTCTCTATAGAAGGTGGCCCCTGTTGTTTCTTGGTAGAGCACAACTGAGGTGGCTACCTAAGATGATTTCTGCTGGGCTGCAGCTCCTTCTGCTCAGATAAATGCTCTTTGTTCTCTACGGCAGCTTAAAATTAATTTTGGTTTACATAGTAGGCCCTCAGAAGAACAAATGTAGAGAGAGATACAAGGCCCGCCCGCCTGGTCCTCCAGCTGGAGGATGTGACATGGAGAGCCTGGCTGTCTCGAGATGCAACAGAGAATCTTGTATTTGCCATGATTTCATTGTGGAGAGGAGTGTGTTTGGAAGAAAACGTTTAACAGGCCATTGTGGGAGAGTAGCTATGTCTCCAGGGAACTTGAGAATGGAAGTCAGGCAAGGGTTGCATTCTTCTGGTTGAGCCAGAGTGGGGAGCGGGGCAGAGAGCGAGAGAGAGAGAGAGAGAGAGAGAGAGCGCGAGAGAGAGAGAGAGAGAGAGAGAGAGAGAGAGAGAGCGCGAGAGAGAGGAAGAGCAGTGGAAACAATGAGAGGGTCAAAGCCACATGCATGCTTCATGATGTCACCAGAGAAGTACAACGCTCCTGCCACGGGGTTAAAAACTAAAAGCATTTGGACAGGATTAGAATGAGATCACGAGAAACTCGGAATCATCGTGATATTTTTACAAAACGTTTTCAGAAATTGATAGCTAAGGTTAATAAAAAAGCAAAGAAGCACAATGGCTATTTTTAGAGCTCTATATCCAGTCATCAGAAAATAAGCATCTGCATAATGAAAGGTCAAGCAGAAATGAAAGAAATGAGGAAGTATTGGGAAGCGAGTGCCCAGGAAGACAAGATATAGTACAACTTGCAGGATGCAGCTAATGGAGCCCTTAGAAATCAATGGCCATCTTGGGGGCACACACTAGAAAAGAAAAAAGGGTGAAAGCAGTATTGAACCCTAGAAGTCTGGGAGGACTACCGAGGAAAGATGGCATCGCGATACAATGCGGTGAAGTGTAAGCGTATTATGGCAGCACAGAAGGGGGCCACTAAGTCATCTTGGAGGGAACAGTGGGGTCAGAAAATTCTTCCATGAGGAGGACACGGAGGGAGCTTCAAGTGGCTCCCAGGGGACACGTTAGAGCTAGAAAACTGATGGGGCTTAGGGGGCAGGCAATGCAGGCAAAAAGGACCACGTGGGTAGCTTCGGAGACTTGAGAGAGCCGGACATGTTACAAGAAGTTCAAATACCTCAGGGTGTCTAGATTCCCAGGTCTAGCTGAGGATGTCCTAACCTAATGAGATGTTACATCATAATGCTTGTGACAAAAGTGCTTCTTTTTTCCAGCCACGACTTTTTCAGCCACATAAGGGAATTTCACTGCAGGCTGAAGGTCAGAAGGAGCCACTGAAGAACGGAGCAGAATGGCATGAGCTGATGTTACTTCTGCAGGACACAGGCGTCTTGCGTTCATTCATTCCACAGATACGTACTGAGCACCTGCTATTGTTCTATAGCCTGTCCTGCTCACCATTCTGAAAAGAAAGGTTTAGACTCAGAAGCTACGTGCAGGTTCCTGGAGACCAGGTGAACACCCCACATGAAAAAAGATGAAACTTGTACTAAGCCGGTAATAGTGGGGTGGCCAGCCCGTGGGGGGCGCACAAGGAGTATTTAATGCTCAGCGGAGCTCCTTGTCCCTCCCGTGGTCTATGCTGGGCAGAAGCCAGTGCTAGGCCTGGGGTGCACTGGACAGTGCAACTCAAGAGAACAGTGACCGGCCAGGAAACAAAAGCTAGCTTGCAAAAATGACTGGGGAAAGGCGAGACATCAGAGTGTAAGAGTGTGGAGTCAGAGAGGTATTCAGGGCCTCTGTCCTCTGTTGGCTGGGAGTGGCCATCCCCACTGGATTCGTCCGCTGCGCTCCTGAGCGCTTTGAGGATCAGACATCACCCTGGAGGACCAAACCCAGCGGCTCCTCCCAATCCCACATTTTGTGGGAATACATTTCCATGGGATGAAGGAGAAACTTGAGAGTCTTACCTAGAGCATTATCCGATTGCTTAAGAGGCATGATATTGCCCTAGTTCCGTGGTCGCAAACTGCGGCTCGCGAGCCACATGCGGCTCTTTGGCCCCTTGAGTGTGGCTCTTCCACAAAATACCACGGCCTGGGCGAGTCTATTTTGAAGAAGTGGCATTAGAAGAAGTTTAAGTTTAAAAAATGTGGCTCTCAAAAGAAATTTCAATCGTTGTACTGTTGATATTTGGCTCTGTTGACTAATGAGTTTGCCGACCACTGCGGCCTAGCTGGTTTGGCTCAGTAGACAGAGCATTGGCCTGCAGACCGAAGGGTCCCGGGTTCGATTCCGGTCAAGGACACATACCTTGGTTGCCGGCTCCTCCCTGGCCTGAGCCCTGGGGGCTCATGCAGGAGACAACCAATCCATGTGTTTCTCCCACATCGATGTTTCTGCCTTTCCCTCTCTCTACTCTCCCTTAAAATAAAATAAAAAAATGTCAATGGAAAAATTTCCTTGGTTGAGAATTAACAACAACAACAAAAAGAAGCATGGTATTGAATAATCTCGGGGGGAGGGGGCGCTTCTCTAGTATAATCCTCATCCTGTTAGACATCTGGGAAGTGGAATCAGACGCCCCTATTTCCTGTCCTGAAACAGTTTCTCCAGTTTGGCAGCCAGAAAAGATCTCCTTCCCTCTTGGGAAGGAACATGCAGTCACCGCACCAGGCCCCGGGGCCCATAGCTCTCGGAAGGGGTTGACCTTGCAAGGGGCTCTGAGGGAGGTACAAGGCCCTGGTCTCTCGCTGGTGCTTCCCCCCCCCACCCCCCCACCCCCCCCACCCCGCCCCGCCCAGCCCAAGGAACACTGGATGGTAACATTTGTGTGAAGAGAAAATGACCTCTGATGGGAAGGTTTGGATGAAAATACCCCCAATCTGTAAGCAAAGTAGTGGGAGTGTCCTGGAGGCACACTGGATCCCCACCCCCAATCTTCTCGCCCTGGGCTTGGCTTTAAGACAATTCAGATAACATGCGTGTCTGGATGCTTTTCCTGCAGCCTCGGAGGAAGCACTGATTGGGAAAAGTTTCCCACCTTTGCCCCAGGCCAGTGGAAATATTCTTCAGGTCAAGTAGAGAGAGAGAAAAAAAAACACAAGACCTGGTCTGTTTTATCTCACCCCGGTGTCCTTCCTGAAGGTCTGTGGAGTGTTGTTTACTAGCTGTTCCTGTCACCTTCCCCTGGCGTTGGGACAGGCACCCAGCCAATCCCTGCTTCTTCACTTCCTCAAAGAAACAACTGCGGCTCTGGCCAGTTTGGCTCAGTGGATAGAGCATTGGCCTGCGGACTGAAGGGTCCTGGGTTCGATTCTGGTCAAGAGCACACGCCCGGGTTTCGAACTCCATCCCCAGTAGGGGGCATGCACGAGGCAGCCGACCAATGATTCTCTCTCATCATTGATGTTTCTAAACTCTCCCTCTCTCCCTTCCTCTCTGAAATCAATTAAAAATAAAAAAAAAGACTCTCCAGGAATATTATAACCATTTTGCCTGATCAGAACTAAAATAGTAGGAAAGGGAAGAAACATGGGCAATAAACATATGTTGAGAACCTAGTATATTCCAGACCTTTATCTCAGATCAGTGGTCGGCAAACTCATTCGTCAACAGAGCCAAATATCAACAGTACAACGATTGAAATTTCTTTTGAGAGCCAAATTTTTAAAACTTAAACTTCTTCTAACGCCACTTCTTCAAAATAGACTCGCCCAGGCCGTGGTATTTTGTGGAAGAGCCACACTCAAGGGGCCAAAGAGCCGCATGTGGCCTGCAAGCCGCGGTTTGCCGACCACTGTCTCAGATGATTCTCACAATGACCCTTTGAGGTGGGTATTGTTATCCCTGTTTTACAGACAAGGAATCCAAGGCTTAGAGAAGATAAGTAACTGCCCCAAATGTATGAAAGCTAAGAATTTGAATCAGGGTCCAACAGACTCCAGAGCCCACGTTTCCTTTCCCGTGACTGCTGCCTCCAGGGACTTCTCCAGTCTGTTCAGAGGCGAGTCCCACGGGAAACCTCCGTCTTTGTTTGCCACATGATTTGCACTTTATGTTGACATTGAAACGTATTGCAAAGTGCTCTTGCTCAAGTTCAGCACAAGCATATTTAGCTCCCTGAGCTCTTTGAAGAAACGTTTGTCTCCTTAGGAAGCCAAACGTGAGAAAGAAGCACATTCAGTTGGATAATGTGATGATGGAAACACAGACCCCACAACCCAGCTCACTGGATGCGTCCAAAGCTCGGATTCCCTTCTGAACAAGGCACTCATATGGAGGAGCAGATCACTCGACAGCCGAGGGCATCATACTCTGTCCTGGTGCATCGCTAAGTTGGGCTCCATGGCAGGACCATGTCTCTCAGCCGCAGGTCAGAGCTTGCAGACTCCATCTGTGGAGGATTATCAATGTTTTACAATCAAGTACCTGCCTCCCCTCTCATAGGAATCTCTGCTCCTTATAGAAAATTCATGGAGCCTCTCTGTGATCTTGTTCTGACTTTCCAAAGATTTCCTAGGAGACAAGACCATTTAATTAACAGAGCCATTCCATCGTGCGCGCACAGGCAATCCGGCAGGAGAAAAGAGGCATTGATTTCTGAAAACCGTCCTCTGTCCACAGTCAGACCCCATCTCACATTTCCCAGGTAACCAAAATGGTTCCTTCCGTTAGGCAAGTATGCTGGCGATATAACCAGGAGCTAAAGGAAGTACTAGAGGAAAGAGAGCAGAAGGAAAAATAGTCAGTGGGCCGAAGAATAATTATTCTCTTTTCATTTCTCTATTATGTGTTTGATGAAGGCAGAGAGACCACCGCCACACAATAATTTTTACATTTTGCCCCAGGCCAGTGGAAATATTCTTTAGTGATGTATTCATTTTACTTGTGACTTTGGAACTGGAACAATAAGAAGCTTTGGGAAATGAAAGACAAATAGAATCATAGTAGGTGATTGAGTTGTTTTTAAAATTTTTATTCTGTCTTCATGAGATTTGGGAGAATGTAATTACTTCATACTCACAAAGGTTTGAGCCATTATAAAGGCTTATAAAGAAGGTCAGATGATGATGGCATTTGAAACATAAACTGGGCAACAACCTCAATCTATGTCATGTTTTTTGATATTTGCATATATTATAAATTTTAAAATATATATCCTTTAGTATATATGTAAGTTATACACACATCCTGTTCTACTTTGTAAGAACTAAAAACACTAAAATAAATTTAGGATGGCTATATGAAAAATTGAAGCCCTTAAGTTATACATGAAAATATATTAGTTGTTGGAAATTAATGTATTTTACTAATCCCTATACTCAACATTAGGTTTTAATCATTTCCTGGAAAATTAAAATATACTTTCCATATTAGATATAATACAAGCTGTTTCAAAATTTTCCATAATATTAAATGACACTCAAAACCATCTGCATCCTTAGGTCCAGTTTCCAGTATACTTTATCCTTCTCTTCCTTCATCTTATCACTTGTCCTCATAAGATTTTGCTCCATTTTTTTCTCCCTAGCCTTACCATTTCCAAATATTCAGAAACCAGAGCAAATAATTAGTCTGATTTCCTGCCGAAGAAATATTAGGTATACCATCATTCTTTCATCTACCACAGAAACAAATTATGCTTATTTTATTATTATTATTTTTAATCCTCACTTGAGGATATTTTTTCCATTGATTTCTTGAGAGAGTGGAAGGGAGGGAGAAGGGAGCAGAGAGAAAAACATTGATGGATGAGAGAGAGAGAGGAAGAGAGAGAGAGAGAGAGAGAGAGAGAGAGAGAGAGAGAGAGAGAGATCGGTTGCCTCCTGCGAGCGCCCCTCCCAGGGCTGGGGAACCTGCAACCCAGGTACTTGCCCTTAACCAGAAATCAAACCTGTGACCCTTCAGTCCTCAGGCCAAGGCTCTAACCACTGGGCCCCCGGGCCAGGGCTATGCTTATCTGAGGATGTCATTTTTATGTACTGTAAAATATATGTGTTGGTTATGCTTTATATAGATTTCTGAGCTTTTTTCCTTTCATCAGATTTGAAATCGGGGCCTCAAAAGAGGTGCAGGCACTAATGCTTCCAAGATAACTGGGCTGCACCCTTCTTTGTAAAATCAGAAGCACTTAACTTTCCCAAGTTTTAATTGAGCGCTCCTCCTCCGGTGTGTAGCGATGTATTCATTTTATAGCTGTGGAAATTCACCCCACCTCATTCCTGAGCATCCTTCTTTACCAGTACTTCCTCCCACCCTATTCCCTGAAACGGACCCTGTGGGCCCCGGTCCAGGGCATCCCTGCATCCATAGTAACCAGACTTCAGCTTGCTTTGTCACCATGGTGACGGCTCGGCCGGCCCGGTGGTCGCCATGGTAACTGGGGGCGGGTAGCAGGGTCCCGGCGGGCTGGGCGCATGCGCGCGCGCGGGGAAGCCTGGCTGCGCCGCACGCTCGCGACCCCTCGGCTTCTCTCGACATGGCGCTGCTGCGGCGGCGGCGGCGGGGGCTCCTGCTCTGCGCGCGGCTGCCCGACTTCTTCCTGATGCTGCTCTTCAGGGGTGAGTGTGCTTCTGCCTATTGGGGGGCGGGGGGGGGGAGAGGAGGTCGGGGGCGATGGGGGGGGGCCGAGCGGCTGGAGCCCATCCAGGCGGGAATAGCGGTCCCGGCCCGGGCTCCGCGGCGGAGAGGGTTCGGGTCCCGGCCTGGAGGCGGGGTCCGGGCGGGAGGCCCGGCAGCTGTGGCGGGGCTGGGCCGGACGCGGGCGCGGGACCCTGCGGGGGACCCCGGCGCGGGCGGCGCGCGGAGAGGCGGGTGGGCGGCCTGCGGGGTCCCGCGACGCGCAGCCCGGCGCCCGCCCGGCTTCCAGCCCTGCTCGCTGGGGCTCCCTCGTGTCTTGCTGTAAACAAAGGGACTCGGTTGGGGCAAACCCAGCTTGCCTTTCGTGTAAATAAAATGGCAACAGATCTCACTTCAAGTACTTTCTCGTCTCCAGCCCGACGGAGGCGAGCTCGCAGACCCCGAAATAGCGACCGGGCGGTTCCGATCAGGACACAGCGATGCGCTTGGGAGTTGTGACTTGTCTTTCCCACTGTCTGAAATTCCCACTAGAGGCGTGTGTCCCGGGACAGTTGGACAGAAGGACTGAAATAGCTTGTGAGGCGTGAGGGCTCCTTCTGTATCCGGGGCACTTGGAAACTAGAGTGTTCTTGGTCTTTAGGACAACTTTTGAGAGCTGGGTTTTACGAAACTATCTATATAGGATCGGGCCTAAACCTAAACGGGCAGTGGGACATCCCCGGAGGGGTCCTGGGGTCCAGGATTGGAGAGGGTGCAAGCTGGGCTGAGGGGAAACCCCCCCCCCCCCAACACACACACACACACACACACACACACACACACACACACACACACACGAATTTCGTGCACCAGGCCTCTAGTTTTGTAGATGAGAAAGCGAAGACCAAGGGCAAGTCTCTTTTCAAAGCTGTATTCCAAGTCACGGGTGCAGACACAAACCCCATTCCGACCAAGGACTGTACCACACTCTTCTTCCCTGGTTCTTAGGTCGTTTCATGTTCTGGCTCCTTGACCATTGTCCTCCCGTGATGTTTTGCGGAATATACAAGTGAACACACGAAGGGACTGTCTCGGAGTGGGGGTGGGGGGACAGGAGAACAAAGCATTCCTGTGTGTGATGCGCATTCACGTGCAAGTGTCCAGAATGGTGGCGGTGAAAGTGGGGGTCTGGGACAGAAGCTGTGAAAACAGGGCTCTGTGATGAAGGATAACACAGTTTCAGGGTGGAAGTGCCCACCGTATACTTGGCCTGGAAGTCATTTCCAGAAACGTACGGTGGCTGAGTGAGCTAAGTGGTCAGAGGCTAGCCGGGGGACAAGGGTGTCAGGAATGCCCGGCTCCCGGCTTCGTTGGTCACACGGACACTGTCCTATTCACAGAGGGAACAACTCCCTATTGTTGCGGAGGTCTGCTCACATGAAAGTTTGCAGTTTTTATTGCAGGAGCATTTGGCAATGTAGTTCAGGAAGGAGTTTCAACGCGGTGGTTTTTTTTTTTAAATAAAACTGGGAGATGCTAGGGTCTTCACAGACCCATAACCTCTTAGTTAGCCTTCACAGACCCATAACCTCTTAGCCCTCCTGGAGGAGGAGCTCATTTAGTGGCTTTCTCGATTTAAAGGGATGAGATTTACCTGGACAGCAGAGGAGAAAGAATCACATTTTGCAGAATGGGACCAGTGACAAAGAATCAAGGTGGCAGGATGTGTTAATTCTCTTTGTAGGGACATATTTATTTATTTATTTATTTAGGAGGGAGCTCTTTTTCTTTTTCAAATATATATTTTATTGATTTTTTACAGAGAGGAAGGGAGAGGGATAGAGAGTTAGAACCATCGATGAGAAAGAAACATCGATCAGCTGCCTCCTGCACACCCCCTACTGGGGATGTGCCCACAACCAAGGTACATGCTCTTGACCGGAATCGAACCTGGGACCCTCCAGTCCGCAGGCCGACACTCTATCCACTGAGCCAAACTGGTTTCGGCATAGGAGGGAGCTCTTTTTCCATTAATTTATGTTCTAAATATATTTGTAGTAGCTTGAAAACCTTATTCTTCCATAAGTCGTGATAGCTGTGTTTTTTTAAATTTATTCTTTAATTGCTATTGCTTTTTAGTATTCTCATTTAAAAAAACGTGGGGTTCCCAATATAGTACAAACATTCTTCATCCGTTTCCTTTTGTCAGGCTGGATTATAAGAATTTAACATGTATTAATTCATTTAATACTAATAACCACTCTAAGAGATGGTTGCTATTATTTTTTTCCATTTTGTGAATGAAAAAGAAAAACAGAAGTACAGAAAAATTCCGTAACTTGCTAAGGGAGATGTAATTTGGAAATCTTCAACAGTTGGTGTTAATCCAATTTTTGGTTACTTGTATTCCATTTGACAGTGGAGTTCTTATTATGGATCAGTGTAACCCAGTTATCAAATGTTCAAAGCTATGTGGTTTGTATATAAAATATTCTTTTGTTGAATGGGTGACAGGTGCAATTCAGGTTTACAAATGTTCTGCCACATGTCTTTTAAAAAAAAAAAGATTATTGCTGTTAGGCTCCCAAATCTTTGATGTCCTAGAGTGAAGTGCTCCATTTAGAATTAAAACAGTAACAGTTTGCATTCCTGGGACAAGACAGTGTGCTGAAGCCTAACAAAATTTGAAAATCAAAACTTCCAGGACATTTTTGAAAAAGAAAACAGGGAAAAAAATTCTCAGCTTTCTATTTGCATGTGTTTGAACTCTTGAAACATTTTTAAAAAATAACCCATTTTTATGCTATTTTAATTCTTTTAAATGGTCTGATAGGTGTGATCATGATTGGAAGGTGCGTGTATTTTCAGAAAAACAAGGAACACCTGTCTGATGCCAGCAGTGCCTCATGTCAGCTGTTCACACTGATGACTGTTTGGTAGGCATTTGTTCCTGGTGCTTCAGGCTAGGGAGCCTGATGGATAACTGTTAGAAACATGTAATCATAAGAAATTGCAGTTACATCCCGGTGGAATTATCCCACACCCAACTCCTATGCTCTCTGCAGCTTGCTCTAAAGGCAGCCCAGGAGGGTAGGCTTAAATCAATTCTTTTGAAGGAAACCAGATTTGTATTAAGCACACTTTCTGAAAGGACCCAATAGTGTAACTGAAGAAGTGGTGGGTTTAGTACATCCAACTAGCAGCTGTTAGAGATGTGATATTAGCAAATTCCTTCTCTATACATTCTTTGAATTTTTTCAGAGCACAAGTGGAGGAAAAGAGAGGAAAATATGTGTGTGAATGAAGTTAGGATGTATGGCGTCTGCTGAAGGATACCCTAGTCATGAAGTTGCATTCTTTCTCTCTTAAATTCTATTGGTGAGAGTTACTGATGCCTCCCATTCCCCACCCCACCCCCCCTTTGCGTACCTCCACCTGGCTCCCGATTCACCCAGGCTTTCACTTGTCTATTGTCTGCGTCCATATATGCATACAAGTTCTTTGATTAATCTCTTCCCACCAGCTTCGCTCTTTTAAGATATGTTTGCAGTCAGGTGGTATGAATATGATGCTGTTAGAACTGCATGCAGATTTCAGATCTTCTGTAGCGACCCTCTGAGTGCTAACGTGTATGCAAATCGCCTCACTGGAGTAGGGATCGGAAAGCTTGGGCAAGCACATTCTTTTCCACTTAGTTTAGCAAGGACAGTATTGACTCTGGAACTCCACAGTGATATCTAAAGCCTTCATTTACTGCTTCTGCTACTTGCCATCTCACACAGAAAGCTTCCTGAGAATGAGTACTTGTCTCCGTGATAAGGAATGTTGCCGTATTTTGTGTTGGTGTGCTTTCTTTAAGGGAGAATCTATTATGGGTTATATATTTCCTATGAGTAGTTAATATGTACAGCAGGGGTTTCAATGCTGGTTGTGTAGAAACATCAAACTTAAAAAAAATAAAAAATAAAAAAATATATATATTATTGATTTCAGAGAGGGAGGGATAGAAACATCAATGATGAGAGGGAATCATCTATCGGCTACCTCCTGCTTGAACGGAGCCTGCAACCTGGGCTTGTGCCCTGACCAAGAATCGAACCATGATCTCCTGATTCATAGATTGACGCTCAACCACTGAGCCACGCTGGTCGGGACAAAACCTCAAACTTTTTAATAAATTGGGAGTATGCAGTCTTTTTTAATATCACCTTTCACTTTCAGAGAACCCCAAGACTGCTTTGGTTCAGCCTTCTTTCTGCACATTATTGCCAAAATCGAAATCTGCCATATCCATGCTGTGTGCTTTGCCTCAGCTCCCAGCGACCCTCCCTGTCTAAATGAGCATAGCTCTACGTCTGGCTCAGAGCTCTCGTCCAGTTCAGTGCAGCCGAAACTTCCTGAGTTATCTGTACTATGCCACATGCTGTTCTTCATGCTGGGGGTGCAGAATGAAGACAGCATCCCCAGCTCTGGGGAGCCAGGGTGAGTGCATTCTGAACTATGTTGCGCTTTAGTTGTTGGGTGCAAATGCATTTTATCTTGTCAGCGATATAAAAAGTTTGTTGAGAACAGAGGCTGAACTTAATTTCTCTTGTATCTTTTCAGAGATGATTACAGTAAATATTCTCTTTGTCACTTGAAACTCAGTTAACATTTCTTAAACACTGCCTGTGTGTCCAGGCGTTTTGAATCCAACTTATCTTGGATCTAGCAGCCCAGAAACTTTTGGAAATTCTTAGTTTTTTTTTTTTTTTTTTTTACCACAGTAGTGTCTGTGGAAGAAAAAGAAAGGCAAGTGTTTCTTGATTTCGTTTAGTTTAAAAATCTACCCTCTAATCCGTGCAGTTCCATAAGGTTAAGAAGAAGAACATGGGGAAATGCTTATGTTATAATTTAAGTGGCATAAGCTGCAAGTATGATTAGTATATAAACCAGTGTTCGGCAAACTCATTAGTCAACAGAGCCAAATATCAACAGTACAACGATTGAAATTTCCTTGGAGAGCCGAATTTTTTAAACTTAAACTTCTTCTAACGCCACTTCTTCAAAATAGACTCGCCCAGGCCGTGGTATTTTGTGGAAGAGCCACACTCAAGGGGCCAAAGAGCCGCATGTGGCTCATGAGCCACATGGTTTGCCTATACCAGCTGGTTACAATTACACAAAACATCTAATGCTTGGCGGAGGGGGAGGGGAGGGGGAACACCTGGAAGAAGTGAATCAAAATATTGATAGGTGCTGTGTTTGAGGGGTACATCTCATGGCCCATTGTTTTCTACTCTTCTCTTTTCTGGCTGATGCTTTTGTCTTTTTTTGAAGTTTTTCTTTAATGAGGATGCTTTTGTATCATGGAACTCAGTGCATTTTGTTTTGGGCTCCAATAGATAAATAGTGGATTTTTAAATTTGACACTAGTAAGGATTTTATTTTAAAATGCAGAAACTCGGTTTAGTTTCATGTGATAGCGTGTGGATTTTGCGAGCTCCTTGGTGTCAGGCACAGTGGACGAAGGAGGGGCCGACTTGAAGTTCAGTTGTTTGATTATGCATTCGTAGTGACTCATTGGAGAGATTTGCTGTCATTGCTTTTGGGTGGGGAAGCCAGCTGTGTCATCCTCAGCAAATGGTTAACTGGAAAACTAAAAGAGCTGACGAGAGTACTTGTCTCCCCCCTCCTCCTGCCCCCCCCTTTTTTTTGAACAAACAAAATAATCCGAGCAGTGACTTAGGTCTGCCTGTTTAGAGTCAGCCCACATTTATGGAACGCCGGCTTTGTGCTAGCCAGGCCACTCCTGGAGGGCCTGTCTCTCAGTCGTGGGCGAGAGGGTTACCAGATCAAATGGGCTTCCTTGGAAAGTCGGCGCTGAAAGATGTTTCCTGAAGTAGCCTCACTGATGCGCCCTTATCAATTCTTCCTGCCCACCACAGACTTCCTTGTTGGAGATCTTTCTCTAAGAAGATATTTCACATCCTCAGAGTGAAATGCAGCTGTCAGGAGGAGTACAAAACAAAGAATGCAGCAAACCCTAAAACAGCTGCCTCCCCCCCAACCCCCCCAAGGTATCTCGATCGGGTGCTGGAACTTGATCCATGAATCCCTGTTTACCTGAGAATCTCCATTTTCATAGCAGTAAAGCTTTCCTTGGGCAAAACAGGGAAATGTAAGATGGACTCTTTTCCATACCAGAAGGGGAACATGCAGTTTAGACAGTTAACAGCATTTAGGGTAAAAGGCGTCTGTGTTGAGATGTGTGAGCACTTGCTCTGGACTGCCTTGGGGAGAATTTCAAGACAGGGTGGACTTGCAGGGACAATTTTGATTGACAAAGTGCAGATTTGGGAGGATGGAGATTTGATTGACAAAGTGCAGATTTGTTGAGGGCCAATTAAGTGGGGGAAGTAGTATGCGCAAAGGTGTGGAGTTGGGAATCGCTATGTTGTATTTTGGGACCAATGAGTTATACTGATAAAAATATTAACCGCTACCATTTATTGAAAACTGTGTGTCAGGCATTCGTGCTGATAGCTTTACCTGGGCTGTCTCCATTGATCTCAACAGTCAGTCTTTAGAGATTTCATTTTGCAACTGATGCAGAGAGGTTAATTACCTCGCCCAGGCCATAGCTAGTAAATTGAGAGCCAAATTGTCCATTGGAGAGAACATTAAAGAGGAACTAGATTGTAAAGCGCTTTCAATGCCAGGCTAAGAAACTGGGGCCTTCTCATGTAGGGTGTAGAAATTTATGTGGCAGTTTGAAGCAGAGGAGTGTTCTGATCAAAGTGATTTTAGAAGTATTAACTCTTGATATTCAAGAAGACTGGCGAGGGAAGGTCAGGGATCTATTGAAATAGTTCGAGGTCACTTCATTTAGGAGAGCTCTCGATGTTGAATTCACTTTTATTTATATTTGAAAATATATTTGTTTCAGTCTTGTTCTTGAAATATAGATTTACTGGATGTATCATTTTAGGTTGACAGTTATTTTGTCTTACAACCTAATGTAACACGGATGCGTCCTGGTTTCCTTCATTCCTGTTGCAAAGCCTTTTCGTCTTGCAGTCATGGCATCAAGTCTTCCCCTCGGCTACTTTACAGATTTTTTCTTTGTCTTTGGCATCTGAAATGTTACTACAATGTGATTAGGGTGGATTTATTTTCTTGTAATTTCTTTTTTTTTTAAATTTTTATTGATTTCAGAGAGAAAGGGAGAGGGAGAGAGAGATGGAAACAGTGGTGGGAGAGAATCATTGATCGGCCTCCTCCTGCATGCCCCCCACTAGGAATCAAGCCCGAAACCTGGGCATGTGCCCTTGACCAGAATTGAACCTGGGACCCTTCAGTCCACAGGCTGACGCTCTATCTACTGAGCCAAACCGGCTAGAGCTGGATTTCTTTTTAATGATTCTACTTGTTAATACATTGTACTTTGTGTATCTGTGAGTTTATATCTTTCCCAAGAATTCTCAAGTATTTTCTGTGCACATACTGCCTAGCTTCTATTTTCTTAATTCTTTTCTTCTGAGATTCTGCTAAGATCTGTTCAGTCATTCTGTCTTCCAAGACAGTTAATGGTTTTGTCATAATTTCATATGCTTCTCTCTTTGTGCTGTTCTGAGTTATTTGTTTAGCTTTGCTTTATAGTTATTTCTTTTTCCAGCTGTATTTAATCTGTCATTTAACCAATGCATAAAGTTTTTTTAACCAATTATATTATTCATTTCTAAAATTTTACTTTGTTCTTTTTATAATCTGGTTTCTTTTGCTTATTTTTTTATTCCTTTTAAAAAACTTTCATGTACAAATGTTTTGTATTATTCATCTGATTCTTTAAATATGTGAACTTCTTGCGGATCTAAATCTAATGTTTATTATTTCTTATGACTTGCTGATGGTGGTTGGTTTTTCTTTACTTGTAAACTGATATTTGGTTGATCTCAATCTGTTTAAATCTGAGCCCCAGGAACCTTTTTGTGGAAGAGGATCCTTCTACTGGGCGGCATTATGAACATCTCAGGCTCAGCTTCTCTGCCTTCCTGCTGGGCCAAGGGCGCAGTCTCCCCCCTGAAGTATTGCCCTCAGGGTCACACGCCACTCATCTTACTGGTTTCAGCCCACAGATATTTCATTTGTTCTTTTAAGGATTCTCCCTCTTCCTGTGAGCCCAGAGATACATTAAAGACTCTGATGTATGAAGACTCTTGTTGCTGGGATAATAAAGACCTTTCAGAGTGTCAAATCCATTACACTGCTGGAAACAGGAAACTCAGCTTTACTTAACCCCCACTCCCTTTTTAAACTTTTTATTTATTGATTTTTATTTTTTTTTTTTTTTGAGAGAGAGAGAGAGAGAGACATCACTTTGTTGTTCCATTTATTTATGCATTCATTGGTGGGTTCTTGTATGCGCCCTAACTGAGGACCGAACCCCCAATCTTGGCATATATGGACAACGCTCTAACCAATAGAGTTAGCTGGCCAGAGCAACCTTTCCCCCTTTTGATTAACATACGAGTCACATACCTTTCTTTGCCTTGTTTTCTTTTCCAATTGCACTTGACATTCAGTATTCTTTTATATTAATTTCAAGTGTACAGCATGGAGGTGTACATTGACGAAGTGATCGCCCAGTACACACCTGGCACCATACATGGTTATTGGAGTATAACTGGCGAGGCCTGGCCCGTGTGGCTAGTTGGTTTAGGTGTTGTCCTGGGCACCAAAGCGTTGCTGGTTTGATGTGTCCCCCTCTCTCTACCTCTCCCTTCCTCTCCCGCTAAAAATCAATAAAAAAGGTTTTAAATAAATACCATTGGTGATATTCCGTACTCTGGACTTTACATTTCCGTGACTGCTTTGTAACTACCAATGTGTACGTCTTAATTTCTTCACCTCTTCTCACCTCCTAATCCCTCCTCCCATCTGGCAACCATCAATTTGTTCTCTGTGTGAGTCTGTTTCTGTTTCGTTTGTTCATTTATTTTGTTCTTTAGAGTCCACACACAAGTGAGATGATATGTTATTTGTCTTTCTCTAGCTGACTTATTTCACTCAGCGTAATATGCTCAAGGTCCATGGTGTTGTTGCAAATGGCAGGATTTCATTTTTTTTATGGCCAAGTAATATTTCATTGTATGTATGTACCGCCTCATCTTTATCTAATCTTCAGTTGAGGGGCACTTAGGTGGTTTCCACATCTTGGCTATTGTAAACAATGCTGCAGTGAACATAGGGATGCATATATCTTTTTGAATTAGTGCTTTGTATTTTTGAATAAGTACCCAGAACTGGAATTGCTGGGTCATAAGGTAGTTCTATTCTTGATCTTTTGAGGACCCTCCATACTGTTTACCATAGTGGCTTCACCAGTCTGCATTCCCACCAGCTGTGCATGAGCGTTGCCTTTTCTCCACATCCTCGCCAGCACTAGTTTCTTGATTTATCGCTGACAACCATCTGACAGGTGTGAGGGGATTATCTCATTGTGGTTTTAATTTGCATTTCTCTGCTGATTGCTGACGTTGAACATCTTTCATATGCCTGTTGGCTATCTGTACATCCTCTTTGGAGAAGTGCCTATTCAGGTCCTCTGCCCATTTTTTAATTGGCTTGTTTGGTGTTTCTGGTGTTAAGCTGTATGAGTTCCTTATAAATTTGGGGTGTTAACCCCTATTGTGTATGTATCGATGGCGAATATTTTGTCCCAATCAGTAGGTTGTCTTTTCATGTTGTCGATGGTTTCCTTTGCTGTGCAAAAACTGTTTCGTTTGAGCCCTAGCCAGTTAGCCAAGTGGTTAGAGTGTCAGCCTGCAGACCAAAGGGTTGGGGGTTCGAATCATGGTCAAGGGCAAATACCTCCATTGCAGGTTCCCCAGCTTGGGTAGGGATGAATGCAGGAGGCAACCAATCGATGTGTCTCTCTCACATCAGTATTTTCTCTCTCTCTCTCTCCTCCTCCCTCCCTTCCACTCTCTCTAGAAATCAGTGGAAAAAAATATATCCTCGAGTGAGGATTAAAAAACAAACAAAACTGTTTAGTTTGATGTAGACCCATTTTTAAATTTGTGTTTTATTTCCCTTGCCCTAGGAGATATATCTGGAAAAAATATTACTAAGAGCAATGTCAGAGAGCTTACTACATATGTTTTCTTCTAGGAATTTTGAGTTTCGAGTCTTACATTTAGGTCTTTAATCCATTTTCAGTTTATTCTTGTATATGGTGTGCGAAGGTGGTCTAGTTTTATTTTCTTTGCATGTATCTGTCCGATTTTCCCAGTACCATGTTTGAATAGACTGTCTTTACCTCATTACATTAGATTGACTGATCATCTAGGCATGGGTTTATTTCTGGGCTCTGTATTCTATTCCATTGATCGATGTGTCTTTTTAAAAATTAGTATGTTTTTTATTGATTTTAGAGACAGGGAAGGGAGAGGGAGAGAGAGACACATTAGTTGGCTGCCTCCTGCATGCCCCCTACTGGGGATGGAGCCCGAAACTGGGCATATGCCCCAACTGGGAATTGAACCGGCAATCTTTTGGTGCATGGGACGATGCTCAACCAACTGAGCCACGCTGGCCAAGGTTACACAGATCTGTCTTTTTTTATGCCAGTGCCCTTGTAGTGCAGTGCGATGTGAAGTAGTGTGATGCTTCCCACTTCATTCTTCCTCCAGACTATTTGGAGTCTCTTGTGGTTCCACAAAAGTTTTTGGGTTATTTGTTCTACTTCCCATGAAAAATGCCATTGGATAGGGATTTCGCTGAATCAGTTGATTTTTTTGGGTAGTGTGGACATTTTAATGAAGTTAATTCTTCCTCTCCATGAGCACAGTACATGCTTTCATTTATGTGTATCTTCTTCAACTTCTTTCTCCAGTGTCTTATATTTTTCTGAGTATAATTCTTTTACCTCCTTTGTTAAATTCCTAGATATTTTTATTATTTTTTGATGCAATTGCAAATTGGATTGTTTTCTTAGTTTTTCTTTCTGATCGTTCATTATTGGTCTATAAAAAAGCAACCGGCCCAGCTGGTGTGGCTCAATGGTTGAGCATCAACCCATGCACATGCCCGGGTGGTGGGCTTGATCCCCAGTGGGGGCCCCGTAGGAGGCAGCCGATCGATGTTTCTCTCTCATCACTGCTTGTCTCTCTCTCTCCCTCTCCCTTTTTCTCTCTCTCAAATCAATAAAAACATTTTTTTTAAAAGCAACTGATTTCTGAATGTTTATTTTATATCCTTCTACTTTACTGAATTTATTTATCAGCTCTAGTAGTTTTTGGTGGAATCCTTAGCATTTTCTTTTTTTCTTAGAACATTAGGGACTATTCTTTTTTTTTTTTAGGGTTTTCTGTAACTATATATTTCTGTATATCATGTCATCTGCAAATAATGACACTTTTATTACTTCTTTTCCAACTTGGATGCCTTTTACTTCTTTTTCTTGTCTGATTACCTTGGCCAGGACTTTGAAAATGGACATTCTTGTTTGGTTCCTGATCTTAAGGAAAATGTTTTAGTTTTCCCACATTGAGCAGGATGTTAGCTGTGGGTTTGGTATATATGGCCCTTCTTACATTGAGGTATGTTCCCACTATGCCCATTTTGCTGAGAGTTTTTTATCATAAATGGCTGCTGAATTTTGTCAAATGCTTTTTTTCTGCATCTGTTGATATGATCATATGATTTTTGTTTTTCATTTTGTTTATATGGTGTGTCATGTTAATTGATTTGCGGATATTAAACCAGCCTTGCATCCCAGGATTTTGTTGTGGATATTTGTCTATAATTTTATTGTTTTGTAATGTCTTTGTCTGGTTTTGGAATCGGTGATGCTGGCCTCATAAAATGAGCTTGAGGGGCCTTTCCTCCTCTTGGATTTTTTGGAATACTTTGATAAAGATAGGCATTAATTCTTCTCTGAATGTTTGGTAAAATTCAGCTGTGAAGCCATCTGGTCTAGGATTTTTGTTTGGTGGGAGTTTTTTTTTTTTTTTTTTTTTTTTTTTTACTGATTTAATTTTGTCTGTGTGCTGACCCTTTAAAAGAATGCCTGGGTTTCCGGTAGCCTCCTGCCTCACTCTGATGGACAGAATCCTTGTTAATGTTCACAGCCTGGTGTTATGTGGCTCCTCCTTCTGGCACTGGTGTTCGGGACTGGGGAGCCCAGCGTGTGGCTGAGACCCCTCACTCCTCAGGGGGGACCTCTGAGCTGGGATGTCTCTCTGGATTCTCAATTGCCACATGTGGATGTGGGACCAGCCCATTCGCTTCCACTGGGTGTGGCTCCTCCTTTACATCCTTAGTTATAGGACTTCTGTTCAGCTAGTCTTCAGATGGTTATCCAGGTTGATTGATCTGGAATGTAGTTGAAATTTTGATGTGGTCAAGGGAGGAAGTGAATTCCACCCACTCCACCAACTTGCCTGAAACCTGCCAATATTGTTGCCTTTTTACAAACTGAAGGCAAGACCCTCAACACGCAAAAGGTATGACTCACTTTATTGTGGTCTGACTCACTTCATTGCAATCCTCGCTGTATTCAGTGGTCTGTAATTGAAACCACAGTATCTCCGAGGCATGCCTGCACCCCACACATCACATCGAATTTAAAATGACTTCAAATGCAGATTGAGGCTTTCCAGAGTATCCATTTCAATTGCACTTAAGAAGTGTTGCTCAAGCTTTTAAAAAAATATATATTTTTATTGATTTCAGAGGAAGGGAAAGGGAGATAGAAACATCAATGATGAGAGAGAATCATTGATTGGCTGCCTTCTGCATGCCCCCTACCAGGGATTGAGCCCACAACCCAGACATGTGCCCTTGACCGGAAGTGAACCCAGGACCCTTCAGTCCGCAGATCGACGCTCTTTCCACTGAGCCAAACTGACTAGGGCTCAAGCGTTTTTTAAGTGTCTAAAGGCCAAGGAAAGCAAGGGTTCTTTAGGTTATCTGGTAAGAGCTTCGGAGGGGTAGGGTGGAAGCGAGTGGGTAAATGTAGAGGACTTGTCAATTTTTGTTTTGGTGTCAGAATTTTAAATGTCTGCCACTACTTTTGATATGAAATGAAACTCAGAGTTAATTTAAGGGGGAAACTCGAGGATTGGGTTGGGAGTGTAGTAGTCAAGGTGAGTTCTAGTTTCATCTCTACCACTTAATATGTATGTGATCTAACGTGGTTATTGAACCGCAGCTGCCTCCTTGTGAATAATCTCTTACAGCAGCGGTTCTCAGCTGGGAAAGATATTGCCACACAGGACATTTGGAAAGTTCTGGGGCATTTTTGGTTGTCATAATTCAAGGTGCTGCTACTAGCATTTAGAGGCCAGAGTTGCTGCTAAACATCCCACAATGCATAAGGTAGCCCCCATACCAAAGGGGTTATATAGCCCCAAATGCCAACAGTGCCAAGGCTGGGAAACCTTCCTTCTAGGATCTCTCAGCTCTACATTCGATATGTCTGTATGAGCTGAGAGGAGTAAATATTACCTTTATGGGTAGAAAACTTAACACAAAAGGATTAAATGACTTGCTAGAATTATATTGTAAATCGGTGGTAAAACCCTTGTCTCCTGGTAAGGAGTCCAGTTATTGAGAAATGAGACTTGGCTAATAAGATAGTGTTTTCTTCCAGAGAAGTCCAACATGAACAGCTTTCAAGGAAGAAGACTTTTTTAAAGTCTCTTATCGAGCTGGGTCTGTAATAAGACAGATTCCAAGTTTTTATTCTCCAGTGGGAGCCTCAAACTTTTCAACAGAAACGAATATTTCCAGACTCTCAAGATTTCAACTAACACTCTGAAATGAGTATGAACATAATCTATGCGAGAGAGAGCTGGGAGGCCAGAATTTAATACCCATAATGCAGTAGGTTTAACGCCCAACGTTTGGTTTATTTCGCATTTTTTGAAAGATGCTCTTTGTTCTCACGCAGGGGTATTTTGTTTGTTGAGTTATAGGGTGCTTTTCCTTTTCTTTGCTACTCTCCCCTGCTTTCCCTTTACATGTAAAAGAAAAACATGCCCTCCTCTGAAGGGCTCCTAACATTACATGGCACATGGACTCAGCCTATGAAACGCCTGTCACGTCATTTCACTGAGTGTTTGGGCAAAGGTAACACTAAGCTTTCAGGGGGAAATACCCAGTGGAACTCGGAGGCCTGTTTATTCATATGGCACTTTCTTGTCCTGGACTCATCCATTCCTAATAGCTATTTATCTACTAAGACGTTTATTTTCAGTGTAAACTCACTGATTTATATTGGCAGCTCCTTCACTTAAAGATATGCTGGAATTTCCACTGAAACTTGTTATTATTCAAAGTTTGCTAGTTCAGGCACAAAAATTTCCTCCAGGCTTAAGATGTCTAATCTTTTCTACAAATATCACTGAGCCATTATTTAAATCCAAGAATGTCAAAGAGAAATTTTTCCTTACTCTTGAAACTTAAGATTTGATTTTTGTTTGTTTTTTTGGAAAAATTCTGGACACTAGTACTTTGGATGAAATATCTTCCCCACATATTAAAAAAAAGAAATGGAAAACTTGCCACCTCATTAAAATAAACCATCAGGGCCCAGCTGGTGTGGCTCAGGGGTTGAGTGTCAATCCATCAACCAAGAGGTCTCCGGTTCGATCCCCAGTCAGGGCACATGCAGGGGTTAACCAGTGAGTGTATGGATAGGTGGAGTGAAGGGTTAGTGTTTCTCTCTCTCAAATCAATAAAGTGTATAGTTTGATAAGTTTAGCATATATGTAAACTCTTTAAACTAACACCACAATCAAAATATTGAACACATCCAGCACTGCCAAAAGTTTCTCAGTGCTTCCTGGTAATCCTTCCCTTCGGTCCCTCCATCTACACCCCCCTCCATCCTACCTTTTCCCTGGCAGCCCCTCAATCTGTTTTCTGTCATTACATGCTGGTTTGGATTGTATAGAATTTTATATAAATAGAACCATGCCATATGCACCCTTTTCTTTTGATATCCATCCGTGCTGCAGCATGCATCAGTAATTCTTTGCCTTTTTGTTATGAATCGTAGTATCACATTGTATGGAAATACCACAGTTTATTCACTGTTCATAGATATCTGGATTGTTTCCAGCTTTCAGTTACTACCAATAGAAGAATTTGTACACACATACGATTTCATCCTCTCTTGTAAGTATCTGGGAATAGAATGGTTGAATCAAATGATAGGTATATATTTAAATTTTAAGAAACTACCAAACTGTTTTCCAAAGTGGTTGTAACATTTTACATTCCCGCCTGCAGTGGATGAGAAATCCCGTTTTTTTACGTACTTATCCACACTTGATCTGGTCAGTCTTTTTCATTGTAGCCATCCTATAGGTGTGTAGTGGTATCTTATTATTTTAATTTACATGTCACTATTGGTTAATAATGTTGAGCATCTTTTCTTGTGTTTATTTGCCTTCCATAAGGTCTCTATTGCGTTACTCAACTACTATTTTAGAGTGAACGCACCCATACACAATAAATAAATGAATGGGTGTGGGTTGTTCCATTGAAACTTTACTTGTCAAAACAGCAGCAATACCACAAAAAATAGGAGCAGGATGTATACTGCCTTTCGGTTGTAGTTTTCTGACTCCTAACATAGATGATCCTGCTGTTTGCAAATAAAGACAGATTTATTTCTTCTTTTCCAACCTGGATACTTTAAAAAATATCTTTTTCATGCCTAGTAGCACTGGCTAAAACCTCTGATACAGTGTTGACTAGAAGTGGTGGAAGCTTTCAATATGATCTGTTTAGTCTGTATATGAATCAGGGGTCATCAATAGAAAACAGGTTGTCCTACCTCTGTGTTAGAGAAGAAATGCCTGCTGGTTTATAACCTATTCTACCTCCGGTGGACTGCACCAAAACTAGTGTGAACGTGTGAGGATTCACCATTTTTTAAAGACCCCCTCCCCCCCACTTTCCCCACTCTCCAACATCTCAGTCCCCATTGAAATATTTCATAGCAGTTAAAAACAACATATTGAAGCTTATATTTGGTAGATTTTTTTTCCTTTTCTTTTTCTTTTGTTATTTTTTTATGCAGTAGTATAAATAGTTTTTTCTATTGATGATGTCAGTGGAATAAAACAAAAACAAAATAACTAACTAGTCCCTGTCTTCTATATCGTGGTTCCTGGTGGGTAAAATTACGTTATATGTTCAAGCCGGAGCCCCTGAGGTGCTCCCCCATTCAGATGGTGGAGCAGGGGCGCCGCCTGCGCCGCCTGTAGCATCAGTAATAAGGCTGCTTGCATGCACCTCTGAAGGAGCCCAAGCCAGAGCCGAGCCCGAGCCAGCCCGAGCCCGAGCCCGAGCCAGAGCGGGCTCCCGGAGGACCGGCCGGAGGGGATTGCTGCAGGGCCTGCCGTTGGAATGCGGGTGTAATTTTGAACTATTTCTCTATAGCGAATGCGAGCACACTTCCTCCCAGGATGTTCTGATCCCAGCATCTGTGATCACAGGGAAAAGTGCTGCAGGACTGGGCTGGCACAGAGAATGGTTTGATGCCAGGGTCTTATTCGCAGGGCAGTGGTTAGGGATAATTTATTTCCAGATGAGGTATTTTGCAGAACAAGAAAATGCCTTGACACATGTTCTCTGTTTAGTCAAACCTATTTGTCATGCCTCAGCACCTCGGAGATGGGTCTCGTGGCGACAGACGGAGAATTTTATGTGTTCGTCTGTGCTCTGGAGCCAAGAATACTTTGCAGCGGGTCTAATTGGTCTGCGATTAGAAGGAGTGATGGTACGGGCTCCTGTAAAGACGGTGGCCACCTCTCCACCCAGCCTCTGTCTGAGTGTAGTTAATTACTCCACAGACTCTTTCTGAACCATTGAAAAAATTGAGAAATCACTGCATTGATACAGTAGAAGTGGAGCCATTATTCGGGGTGATTCTTTCCCCCATTATTCTGGATGTTTCTTTCCCTTTCCTTCTCTCTCTCCCTCTGCCTTCCCTTTCTCTCCTCCCCCTGCCTCACTCCTCTGCTCCCTTCCCCCCACCTTTACTTTCCCTTCTTTCTCCCTCTTCCTTTTCCCAGCCTCTCGTTTAGGATAGTTTATTCGTATTTTACTTGGTGATTTGATGCTGAAAGGGCATCTGAGACCTGGTCCTTCTTTTCTCCTTTTGGTGTTTTGCCGTGGCTTCCATTACTGTGGCAGTGATTTCTTCCCCATGATAACCCTGGGCTTTCCCCTGAAGCTGTATAAACCTCTCCATTCGAGAAGCAAGGGGGCCGGGAAGAAGTCCTTCCAGGGGAGTCATTTCTTCAGGCATTTCTAGCTAAGGTGGCTAGTCGATGGAACTTTACTCGGGTGTTATCGGACTTGGTTAGGCAGACGCGTGGTCCAGAAATCCTTAATGGCTTTGGTTTGGAGATAGAATTAAATGGAAACAAGATCCTTTCAAATCAACAGCATGTCAGATCAGTAGCATCTCATCTGATGTCTTCCTGCTGCCTTACCATCGGCATGCGACACGAGATGGCTCTAACTCTGAATTTAGGGTTGCTGCTGAAAGTTCTTCGTGGAGTGAGCATATGTGCGGTGAAATGACACAGACTTTTCTTCTAGACTTGAGATTCAAAACAAGAAGTGCCATAGTCGTGTTAGGGTTCTCCAGAGAAACAGAACCAATAGGATGAGTAAGATAGAATAGCAGCAATTTATTTTCGGTATATGTGGTTAATATGTATAAAGAGATTTGTGAGAAAGAGCTGGTTCCTGTGATTATGGAGGCTGGCGAGTTCAATCTGCAGGGCGGGCAGCGGACTGAGACCCTGGATCGCTGAAGGAACAGAGGACGTCTGGCTGAAGGAACAGAGGAGGTCTGTTTTTTTATTTTTATTTTTTAAGTGTTTATTTTTATTTTAAAGAAGGAAGAAGAAGGAGGAGAGAGAGAAACATTGATGTGAGAGAGAGACATCAATATCATGCCCTCTGTCTCCTATACACACCCAGTCAGAGATTAAACTCGTAACCTAGGTATGTGCCCTGCCCAGGAATCGAACCCACGGCCTTCCGGACATGGGACGACACTTAACCAACTGAACCACACTGGCCAGGGCAGGAGGCTGGTCTTTTTTACTTATTCATGCCTTTCAACTGATCGGGTGAGGCCTGTCCACATATGGAGGGCAATGTGCTTACTCAGAGGGTCTCTTCGTATAACCATTTAGTTTAGCCAAAGTAACAATGGGCCGTCTTTCCCCAGGGCTCCAGCTGGTTCTGTTCTTGTCAGAACTTACAGTTAGTTGATTTACTATGTATTCTTTGCTGTGTGTCTGGGTAAGTGGGTCTGGAAAATATTATTGACTGTGTACTTTCTCCCCTTGCTGTGAAATTCCTTACAAAATTGGTTACAGAACTGAGACATGGTTGAAACGATGCTGTCTTTTGGGATAATTCTTCTCCAAGATGGATTATGCCCAGCATGCACACAGAATAAAAATGTAAATATTCTCCACTGGAAAGCCTGCATACCACTTTATATTTAGACGCGGGCCCCAGGAGGCCAGTGAGGTCCCACAGTGATTCATGCTAACGTGCAGCCACGCCGTTCTGCCCTGGTCAGAAAGTTTCTTTTGAGCAGGAGACCAACTGGACAGAATGCCAGAAGCTGAAATAACTCTTCAGAGCGCCAGACATGCACTATTTCTTAGCAGCACATCTGACCGAAAGTGAAAACATTTTCTAAACGAGTGTCTTTTCCCTCTTGGTTTCCAGTAATGCATATAAATCCAAATAAATTTCATTTTTCGTGGAGAGTGAGCCAGCCTTTGCCTTTTCTCTCGGCTCTCTCTGCAGTGAAATAACAGCCATTGTTCACGGCAGAAAGAGGTCCCTTTATCTCGCAGGATCCCATTCAGCAGCCAGCAAGCCTGTGTTGCTGTTCGGATTGGTTTTGGGTTCACAAGAGGGAAAGACAGGTAGTTTTCCCGTTGAGGCCTCGATCTGTGGCCGTGGCTAAATGGTCAGCTTTGGAATTCAGCTGCTCATGGACTCGCCAGCTTCGGGACACTTCACCCGTGTGAGACCAAGGCTCTTGGAAGAATGTGGGCCGAGACTGACATGACCTCATCATCTGTTGTGGCTTACATGTATTTGTAATTGTGACATTTTATGTTGTTCTCAGTTTCTTTCGCTCTTCAGAATAGGGAAGGGAAGTAGACCCCATCCTCACGCCCCACAGGAGGGCTGTGCTTCTGTGGACACGGCGCCGATTGTGGGTTGGGCCCCGACGTGATGATTTAGTGGGCTTCCCCAGAGGGGGCTGCACATTAAAACCAGGGGGGCACTGGGAACACAGCGTAGATCTGGGCCTTTTCCAACCCACTGAATCAGAGCTTGGGGTATGTGGGCTCCAGGGCTGGGGAGGTGGGTTAGGAAATGGTATTTTAAACGACTTGCCTGGCGTCAGAGCCCAGACTGGCAGACTTTCTGAAAGGTCTCTCCCAACTGGAATAGGAAACTGCAGTTGTTGTCCACAGCTGCTAAATGGTTCCAGATTATAAACGCGGAGGCAGCCAGACACAGAGCTCCAGAGAACAGTCCGAGGAGCTTGTACGAGCTGGGAAGACATTGTGAGGGTTGGCGTTTCCTCTCCTGCCTTATCGTGCCCTCTGCCTGCTCCCTCCACACCCTTCCCTGTTTCCCCTGCTTCCCTGGAAGGAAGAGATGGCCCCGCTGAAGCCGCCTCACCATCTGGTTATCATTCCAGAGGTTATTTTTAAAGGGCACTGACTTCCCTTGCAAACTCCTAAGGAAGGGCTTCAGGAGAACAATGCGATAGAAGCTTGGGCGTCAGGTTCTGAGTCATGTTGCCCTTTTAGTTCCAGATCCTCTTAACACCTATTTGCTGCTGTGTCTTTTAGTGCTGGATAGATTTCCATGATATGTTTCTCCTCATAGGACAGACTATGAAATGGAGCAGGGAAGTGGGACTGGAAGCAGGAGCTTCTGGCTTTGCTCTGTGCTTATAGACACGAACCTCTCCAGGACCCGATCCCCTGGCTGGGACTGCGTGGAGTCATTCCTCCTGCCTGGATGGAGTGCTGTGAGACAACCCAAACAGTGTTCAGGAGAATGTGGCGTTCTTTAAAGTTTCAGCGACACTGTGTACTCACCCTGTAGCTTCCTCCCACTTGGTTAATTACCGGATGTTGGTGGGAGGAAGCGAAGTGGCTGCTTTGCTCTTTTCTCTGCATCAGGCATCAGCCCTGTAGGCTGTGGTGACAGTCCTGTTCAGAGAAAAGTGCCATCATGGGTTCATTTCTCCTTTCCAGCAGAAATGTAAACTGAACTGCCAGAAGCAGCTTACCATCACATGTGCTAGGCCTGGTAATGAACTCTATAGAAAATTACTAAAGGAACTCATTTAGGTTGGCATAAAAGAACACTAGACAGTCACTCAAAGCTGTGAAGATCTGTCTTCAGTAGAGGCAAGTATAAAAGTTAGCCTTATTACAATTTTGGTTTATAACTGCAGTTTTTAATTTCCACAGAATAAAAGTACTCATAAATCTATGTTACTGATAAGGCATCCAGTGTGTAAAGATGTAGTTTGTATCATCAGTAGCATAAAGGGAGGGGTGACAAGGTGGCCCGTTTGGGTCTGGATGATGATGTCGAGAGGATTAACAGTGACGCTGAGCAAGGAGGAAATTGATAGAGGAGAAGTCTTTAAAGCTCTCGGGGGCTTTATTCTGGAACCAGGAAGGAGAGGGAATTCTCAGAGCTCTTCTCTGTCTCTTGGCTCCTTCCAGTGAAGTCAGACCGAGAGAAAGCAGTCAACTGGCTGTGTCTGTGTGTCTTTGTTGTGGAATGGAATCTTTTCCCGTCCTTTCTGGTTAGTGATTGTTGCCCATGTAGAAAGGGAAATCTAACCTCTGTCTGAGGGCTCTGCTGTTTTAGAGCCACATTGTCTCTGACTTTACTTTTTTTCTTTTTCTTCCCTTCAGGCTGCTTGATAGGGGCCGTCAATCTCAAATCCAGCAACAGATACCCAGTAGTACAGGAATTTGAAAGTAAGTACAGGAGACTACCAGTATGCATTGGGAGAATGGGCACCCTCTAATGGACATTCCGGAGTCTTGCAGCCAGCTCAGGCCAAGCATGTGGGGCCAGAGATGTGCTGGTGGGTGTGCAGGGGTGTTGGTGGGGCCATCCTGGCTTTGTGCTTACATGACAAAGACATTTCTATATGCACGTGGAGTATGAAGGGGAATGTCTACTCTATTTAATAAAGGTTCCTGCTAATCATCTTATCCTTTTTCTGGCTAAAATTCATCTGTTTCTTGAAGTCTCCTGGAGCCTGGAGATAGCTGGGTTTTAATCTGCACGAGAGACCTAACATTGAGGAGGCTTGCGCGGTGTGGGTGTAACTAACCCAAGTTGTTCCACTTCCACTGAGAGTTCCTTTCTTTTTCTCTTATTAGGTGTAGAGCTGTCCTGTATCATTACTGATTCACAGACAAGAGAGCCCAGGATTGAATGGAAGAAGATTAAAGATGCTCAGACCACATACGTGTTTTTTAACAACAGAATACAGGGTACGATGCCACGTCCCCTCCTTTGTTTCCAGGCCAGGCACGCACCGTGGCCAGACTTTCTCTCCTCCCACTGGTTCTGCATCTTTGCCAGGATGTTTTGTTTTGTTTTGCTTTACTTACAGAAAAGTCAAAACATGTCAAGGTAATGAGAATAGCATATTGAACCTCCCTGACCCTGTCCCCCAGCTCCAGCAAATGTCAATTCATTAGGGTTTTAATCTCTCTGCAAAATACCCTTCTGAAATATCAGAGTCTGCATGCTTCCATGCCATCTTTTATCATGATCCATGACATGAGTGGTGCCAGTAAGTGAGTTAGAGGGTCACATGGCACAGCAAGGAGACAAGTGTTTGGTGCAAGCATACCGCACTGAGAAAGCACTCACTAGATAGCTGGCAGGGTGTGATCCTGTGTGAGCCCAGAGGTATGCATGGGTGCTCTCGGGCGACGTGATGGAGGGGCAGGACAGGTGGCGGGAAAGGCTTTCCAGAGGTGACCTCTAGGCAGAGAAGTGAAGGAAGGCTAGTTAGCTGGGCAGGATGGTGAGGTGTGGGGTGAAGAAATGTGTTGGCTAGAAAGAATGATGTGTATAAAAATATAGAGGCAAATGTCAGCTTGGCTTATTAGAGACACTGCAAGGGCTCCCCCATTGTTGGGGCTGACAAGGAGGGGGGCACAGGGGACTCCAGGTAAAGCTGACCAGGTGTGTTGGGGCCAGCAGGAGGCAGTGAATGCCAGGCTCAATCCCTAGATGGGGCGTGCAGGAGGCAGCTGATGAATGCTTCTCTCTCTCTCCCCCCCTTCTTCTATGAAATCAACATATATGTATAATAATAAAAGCATAATATGCTAATTAGGCCGGATATCCTTCTGGACAAAGCTGGGGCTGCGAGGGAAGCTGGTGCCGGTGCCGGCAGCCGGGGAAGGAAGGCCTACTCTTGCACGAATTTCGTGCATCGGGCCTCTAGTATCTATATAAAGACAGGGGCATACAATGAGTCCTCTCACACACCAGGCACTGTGTTGGTGCCCAGTGTCCTCAGAGCTCACCTCTTAAAGGAACAGAAATAGAAAGCCAGTTTTCTCATGGAGGCGTCCAGTGCTGGCCCCAGAAACTGCCTCCTTCAAGTTACAGAGATCTCGAAAGCGTCTTTAGTGCCGTTCCTTCTTCCCTACAGGGGACTTGGCAGGCCGTGCGGAGCTGCTGGGGAAAACCTCTCTGCAGATCTGGAACGCGACCAGAAGAGACTCTGCTCTCTATCGCTGTGAGGTGGTTGCTCAGGATGACCCCAAAGAAATGGACGAGATTGTCATCGACTTGACTGTGCAAGGTAGGAGCTCATGTGCAGCAAACATGTTCCCCCTTTCAGGCCTCGTGAGTTTGTATATAGAAAAAAAAGATCAGCTCGTACTTTCCTTCCTTCTGCAGCTCCATCCCTGAAGGTGTCCCGCTTTAGGGAGGGTGTGGAGACCTGGGGCTGCTTGAGTTGGGTGGAAGCTCCTGTCACTTCCCTCCACCCACTGTGGGAGGCCTCTGGGGAGGTGGAGGCCTTGGGAACGTGCTGCGGGATGATACTGGGGGGAGAGGGGGAGCTACCGGGGCAGACCACACGGGCGGAAGGTGTGGCCACAGGACAGCAAGCGTGGCCATGGGATGGTGGGTGTGGCCATGGGGCCATGGGCGTGGCCAATCTCCTGGCTGGCTTTGTTTGGGGAGTGGATTTACGGCAGGCTTGTTGCTGATTTTAAAGACCAGCCTGTGTTTCTCCTCCAGTGAAGCCAGTGCCTCCAGTGTGCACGGTACCAAAGGCTGTGCCCGTAGGCAAGATGGCCACGCTGCACTGCCAGGAGAAGGAGGGCTTTCCCCAGCCTCACTACAGCTGGTACCGCAATGATGCTCCCCTGCCCAGGGACTCCCGCGCCAACCCCAGATTTCAGAATTCCTCTTTTCTCATTGACTCCAAAACTGGCACTCTGGTAAGACCTGGGAGAGGTGCGGATGGAAAATCGGCTGGGCAGGGAGACCTGTAGAAAGAGGAGCCATCGGGAGAGAGAAGGGAGCCGAAAGGGGAGCTAACGTCCCTATAGGCCCTCCGGGAACAGGTGCCGGCTTGAATAACCACCTGTAAGACTCACGAGACAAGCAGAGAAATCTGGCTAGGGGCAGGATATTCCATGTTAAAACTGTTCACTGTTTCAGGTATGATCATGGTATGGTAGTTATAAAATGACTCCTATCTTCTAGGGCAGTGGTCGGCAAACTCATTAGTCAACAGAGCCAAATACCAACAGTACAACGATTGAAATTTCTTTTGAGAGCCAAATTTTTTAAACTTAAACTTCTTCTTATGCCACTTCTTCAAAATAGACTCGCCCAGGCCGTGGTATTTTGTGGAAGAGCCACACTCAAGGGGCCAAAGAGCCGCACGTGGCTTGCGAGCCTCAGTTTGCCGACCACAGTTCTAGGGAAACGTATGAGTATTTGTGGATAAAAGATGTCTAGTGGGAATGGTGGGTGGGGCAGAGGTGAAGGCAGGTCACCAGCCCTGCGGCACGTCTGAGCACAGAGTGGGGCCCCGGGTGCAGTAGGCCCGTCTGCAGTGCCTGGGGTGCTCGAGGGGCAGGCGTTGTCATCCCTCGTCCGGAGTGCAAGTCACGCTAGCATCTTACTCTGGCTGCTGCTAGGCTTGAGTCTCCATACACCTGAGAAGCTGTTGTTGGAAGCTCTCAAGCAAGGGTGTCAGGAATTCCAGGAAGGAACCTGGACAGGGACCTGCAAGTGCAGGAAACCAGGCGGCGGAGCAGACATTGCCCAGGGGCAGGTGGGAACCTCTTCTCGCCTGTCGGGCCTCCATCTCCTTGTCATGTCCTGACCAGGTGTTCAGCGCGGTTCGCAAGGAGGACTCGGGGCAGTACTACTGCATGGCTTCCAACGACGTCGGCTCGGCCAAGTGCGAGGCGCAGGAAATGGAAGTCTGTGAGTGCTTTCCGAAAAGATCGGTTTTCTCTTTAGACTGGCCGGCGACTGCACGTTTACACTTAGTGTCAGGCCGTCCGTGCAGACAGCGGTGGGCAGCCGACTGCGTCACCACGGCCACTCGGGTGCAGGGCGGCGAGAAAGCGAGGACAGCTGCATGGTGACCAGGTGTCCTTTGCAGGGTGCTGGTCTCCTCAGGACACACTTTCCACTGCTGTTGGTGTTGGAGACATGGCTAATCATGTCCCTTGTAACTAGTTTAATAACGCCATTACTTGTAATTGGTAAAAACATCTGTGGTGTCATCTTCAGAAACTCATCCGGTGATAGGATTTGCAGGGAGCTGAGGCACAGTCTTAGCCCCGGGAATCACCCAGTTGTGGGACGATGCTGTCTCTGTGGTACTGTTCTCAGGGGAGGTGCTGAGCCGGATGGGGCAGGTGGGGCGGCCAGACGCATGCAGGGAACTGAGCCCCCCAGAGCAGTTTTCCAAACTTGCCCGATGCTGAGAATCATCTGGGACCACGGGCTCTCATTCAGAATCCAGGCCCCACCGCGCACACGGAACCGTCCGGGAGGTCGGGAGGGTCCCTGTGAAAAAGCGTTCCGGGGCTCTCCCCGCCTGTCAGGTTTGGGAAGCTCCGCTGTCGGGGAGGAGGAAGATCCCGGGCTATGCTCTAGACCCGGCGAATCTCTAGGGATCGGGCTTGGGACCTGAGATTTTAAAATCGAAATCTCCATTTGACTTAAGTGTGCACCATACTGAGAACCACTGCCTGGGGGAGGGAGAATTTTTCGACTCCCTTTGTTGCGGCATCCTCTGCACACTTTCCTTCGTGCAGACACTCACAGTGGGAAGTCCTCAGTGGCCACCCACGTAACAGGACTGAGCTCCTCTGCCCACCGTCCAGCAACGAGAAAGGGGGTCCAGGCTTCCGCAAAGGGGGCTTGTGGGTACCAGGCCGGGCATCCAGAGAGCGGCCATCCTCTCACCTGAAACTAGCTCTCTTCCCCGATAATTCAATGCACAGGGAGCTCTGAGAATGAGTTTTCCTGAGATGCCAGGCTCCTTGTTCTGTATACAGGGTCTCCCTCTCCTCCAGTGCTAACACTCAGGATTTAGCCAGAGGAGCGTTCAGGCTTCTGTACACGCCAGGCCCCTTTCCTACAGTGCCAGGTGCAGCAGCACTGGACGTGCAGGCCTCGGCCTTCCACCTGAGGAGGACGGGCACGTGCCCCGGGTGCTCTAGGAGAGTCTGCGTGTTCTCACCTGTCTCTCTGGCTGGGGGCGGCCTGGCATGGGAGGAGGCACAGCCGGGTCAGGTGCTTGGTGAGACCAGGTAGTGTGGATCCTCTCCTCCCTCCACCTCCCTTCCATCCAGATGACCTGAACGTGGGCGGAATCATCGGGGGCGTCCTGGTGGTCCTGGCTGTGCTGGCCCTGATCACGGTGGGCATCTGCTGTGCGTACCGACGCGGCTACTTCATCCACAAGCAGGACGAGGAGAGGTGAGCCTGCCGCTTGTGGAAGGAATAAAGTACAAGCGGGCATTAACGTGATACCCAGCCATCGCTCAACTGCCCTCTTCTGTTTCAGTTTCAAGAGTCCAGGGAGGCCCGACGGAGTGAACTACATCAGGACAGATGAGGAGGTACGGGGCGAGGGGACAGGTCGCTGGGGAAACCCAGGACTGGAGGGTTCCCCAGCAGGGAAAGGGACATTCCTCCTTGGGAGCCAAGTGGGTCCCACAGAAAAAAGATTCCCAAGGTACATTCCAGACGCTGGGCTCGTCAGCCCTGCACAGCACATGTGCACGCTAACGGCCTTTACAGCTGCGAGCGCTTGCTCCTTGTTAGGATGCTCAGGCTGATCGGTCCTGCCAGTTTCTCCTCCAGGGAAATGGTGATTGGACACGACCACCGTTCCCCTTCCCCTCTGCCCACCAGGCCCCTCGGTTTGTATTGAATGCATAGGAGGGTGGCCGTATTCTAACCCTGTGCTGGCCTTGCAGGGCGACTTCAGACACAAGTCGTCGTTTGTGATCTGAAACCTGACATGCGGCCGAGAGCACACGCAATACCTCCACCAGGAACTTCTCTAGAGCAGCCAGAAGGCAGTGCACCCGACAGAGCTAGACACGCGTGCAAAAGCTTTTTGTTTTGGCCAAAGTTGACCGCTACTCCTTTCCTACTTTTTAACAAGCCGCATGAATAAAAATTTTCCTCAAGATGGGCTCAGGCATCACAAGGAAAAGAACTGAGCGAGCTCACCGAGGCTGGCTCCCAGCTCAGACCGCTGGGTCCCCTGGCCTGGGAAGCCAGTTCATTTGCCACTTGCTGTTGGTCAGCCAGGGCGAGCGCCCTGCGAGGGGGGGCGAGGGAGCGGGGTGTGGCAGCGGGAATCCCGGCAGGATGCCCTGCAGCTGCGGTTTGAATCAGTGCATCCAGAAAAGAGGCTTTTTGGCCGTGACCTCGCCTCGGTGGCCCTGACCGTCTGCACCAGCCCTTCTGAAAGGCGCCTCAGTGTTGTCCTGTCCATCTTGGGAATCCTCTTGGATCAGCACTTACAAAAACAACCAAAATCAGAAAGGCGAACTGCTCGCTGGGAGGGGCCGCCTTCCCCGTAGGAACCCTGCTCGTCACTGGAGGGTCTCTCCGGAACCCTCCCGCTCAGCCCAAGTGTGACATGGTACTAAAACGTCCTGCTTTTCTATGGGTGTTTGTTTTATAGAATTTTACATTCTAAATTTTTGCTAAACATGTATTTTGGTTATTGAAAAGAAAATTTCTATTTAAACTGTAAATATGTTGTCATACAATGTTGAATAACCTATTTTTTTAAAGAAAAAGTTCAGCTTGCAGTAGGAGTTCCAAGCTACTCGTGTCAAATGGAAAATGTAAACAGTAAGAGTATCTTAACCCACGGCGTCCTCACGGTGGCTTGCTGGGCCATTCCCTCCACAAGTTCTTTAGCGTTTTTGAGAAGTGATGCCATCGATACATCGGACCACGTTGCTTAGGGAACCTTTAAAATTCCAGTTGAGTAATGTCAAAGTTGTCATCTCTCCAAAGAAACACAGGAGCTCTTAGGTCGGCCGTGAACAGCCTCTCCCTTAGATCCCTACCACCACCTGTGGCCAGAGACCACCCAGAAGCTGTCGGTCACGTGCAGACCACATCGGTCAGCTCCCGGGGTTGAGTCATGTGTCCCCAAGTGGGTGTGGGCTGCTGACTCCTGAGGCCGCCAGCACGTCCACTGCACTGCCGCCGCCGCCCTGGCTGTGCGCTGACCAGCTTCAGCCTGTTGTTCAGGTGCCAGCGCTTGGCCCAACCCAGGACAGGTGAGGTGTCTGTGCAGGAAGGTGGCCCTCCCGGCGTGGCCTCCCGCCGCTGGGTTCCTGAGCCACAGCCCTTTCTGGTTGTGGATGGCTCACGAAATGGAAGCTACTGCGATTTGGTTTTTAAATGTATTTAACTTATTTGTGTGGTTCATAACACTGTGCAGGCCAAAGGCAGTTCTGAATCAAGTCTGCCAGCTTTATTTTTCAAGAAGACGAATTCCACTTGCCCTCTTTGCCACGAAGAAAGCGCCGCCGCGGTGTGTTCGCCTCGCAGTGGAGCCAGGGCAGAGCCTGACAGTGAGCAAAGTGCCGGCCTGACTCCAAGGCCGAGTTCTGGTTCTGATCTTCAAGTTTTCCTGCACCCCGGCCCTGCCCACGCCGTGGGGACGCGAGGGGACACGCCTTCCTTCTGCAGGAGCCGGTCTTGCCCGGTGCGCTGCTGTTAGCGCGTGGAGCGGTTCGAGGCAAAGAGCTCCTCAGAGGGACGCCCTGGCTCCCTGGTGTGCTTAGAGGGTAGTCGTCACGTAGGACATAGTCATCTTGGGATTACACTTCAACTGTCTTAACTTTTTATACTTTGAGGGGCTTTTAATTGAATACTATGTTGACTTTTTATGTGAAATACTTTGCCATGAGGTAGTTGGCAGGAGCAGTCAGCAGCTCTTCATACCTGCTTACTGGTACCTCTCTCCTGCCTTTGTACTGAATGCGTAGGATGAGGACTATCCCTGCACCTTCACCTCTTCTTGGTAGGAAGGGATAGCGCCCCCTTTCTCTGATTCTTGAGGATCAATACTCTGGCCTTGATCTTGGTTGTCACAGTGATAAAGCAGCCTTATTGCCTCTCTTCTTATGCCTAAAACCTACCCTGGGGCCATGTGAACTGGGTCTGACAGGAGAGAAGTGAAGCGTGGAGTCTGGGAAGTAGTTGCCTGTGACTAAAAATGTAGACAGATAAGAAACATTCATGTTTTTCAAATGTGAATGGGACTGAGGCACGAGGCCTGTCCGCGGCCGGGGCCTTGGGCGTGGCTGTGCGTAGGTGTGCGGATTTGTACTAACACCCCCTAAATCGGTATGTGTTAAACCTCATTTATAAAAGCTTTAAAAAAATCACCTATGCCTCGTTATTTCTAACTTCCTCTCATGTTGGGTTTGCCCTTCTTCCCAGCATTTCCAGGTGAGCACACTCAGCCCGCCACCACATGTCCACGGATTGGACAGGAGTGGTTCCCTCAGGAGCAGCCTTGACTCCCATGTATCACAGTTCACATTCGGGAGAGCTGTGGGTAGGTCACAAGGATATTCTACCCCTCAAATCCAGCTACCATGATATTAACACATTGCGGACCAATATTTTCATTGCTAACTTTACCCAGTGGCCAGATAAGTTTCTAACGAACGGGTACAAAAAACGTTTTACATAAATGTTAAAGGCACGCTTTAAAATTAAATACCCACTGCGTTTTGAAGTTATGTATTATATGTTCTGACAAGCTAATATCTTTTTAAAGAATTCTCGTGATTGGCCACAAGCCTTAGAACAGAAAACATGAGAATTCTTGTGATCCGTCCGCAATGTGTTAAAAACACTGTCACAGTGCCCTGTGCTGTGCATCTGTGGTCTGGGAATAAAAGGTGAGCAACGGGGCTTCTGGTCATTCCTGGTGAAAACAGACGTGCATGTTTCAAGGCTACCTGGTGGGCCGACAGAGACTGAGCCACTCGCAGGAGCAGACCGTCGGCACAGCTCCGTGTCAGTGCCACTCGGGGGAGGGGCTGCAGCAGGCTTTCATCAGCAGGACTAGGTCCGCACTCTTAGAGGGACACCTGTTGTTAGGAGGCAGGCAGCGTCTGTCTGGGGGCATAGGCACTGAAATTTAAGGACAAACAGTCATTATTTTAACTTGAAAGATTTTTAAAATTCTTAAATATTTTATGTAAATTGAAATGACTACCAATAAAAGCCCTGTTCTAAAAAAAAAAAAAAATTCTATTGCAATAGAATACTAGAAGGCTGTATTTATGCTTTATTGCTTTAGAAAGCTGTACGCTTTTTTAAATGTGCAGTTCATAAATAAGAATAGAAAAATATTACAATAAAAATCTTGTCACACACACAGGGAACTATCCACTATAAAGGATTCATATCAGCTAACAGGTTGGATTTGTACACGAGAAAGCCAATGTGTCTCATTGTGTTCCTTAGGGACCATCAGAACGGGCTTGATCCTTCCAAATGGAGTAAAGATAAAACGTTACACAGCTAAGACAGTCCTCTATTATTTTACAGTTTTTACCACATACTCCTGGCGAAATTGAACCAGCTGGAGTCACAGCACGAGTGCTGGGGTACCTAACGAAGGCGCCCCAGGGCTCCGGGAAGTGATGCGGTGCCTGTCCCCGTGCACAGGTGTCTTCCCAGCCCCGCTTCCCGCATGCCCTGCAGGCACCGTCCTAGTTGGCTGCTTTCAGGGGGGTCTTTCGGAGGGACCTCTTGCTGGGGACGGGGTTGTCTTTATTTCTCGCTGGAGACTTCACGTTCCACTGTGGAGGCTGCGGAGGCCTAAGGAGGGAAAGATACACTCACTCTGGAACTAAGAGAAAAAACTGACAAAACGACTGTGAAAGGGACTCATACTCAACTTACGGCTTATCAGGCGATGATAAACATAAAGTATTTCCTTGATTCTGGGCTTCAATTTTCTCTGAAAGGGAGTCAAACACAAACAATTAGACTTCCCAGGACTCCAGATGGCTAAGGCATCAGATAGGGGGGGCACTTGCCTCTGACGGGAAAAGGGGTCCGGGGTGTGCCGATGTAGCTGACTCCCGCTTCAAATGTGACATCACCGATGGTCTCTGGGTGGAGGGAAAACAGCAGGGTTTTAAACGAAGTCACCGAGCAAGGTCAGTAACGGCCACTGTGAGGCCCATTGGCCCGCAGGCCTAGGTTACCTGACCTTCCTGTAGGACCTGACAGTGTTGGAGCTCCCACCTCCCTCCCTCCCGTCCGTGGTCCAACTCCCTTCCTCCACCACTCTCTTCCTCAGGCCGCTGTGCTGGTGCCTGAGCACCCACCGCTCGCTGTCTCCGGCTTCCCACCACCCCATGTCCACATGCCAGGAACCCCCAGCTCCATATCGGGCCTGCCTCCCGATCCTGCACCTCCCAGAACTCCCGAAGTTGCTTCACTCACTCCCTCCCTCCACTCAGCTGCTTGCATGTGCTCATCCAATCAGCTCTGTCCACACTGGCAGGGCCAGGCATCCTTAGCTCCTTCTCCACGTCTCATCAGTAGCTGAGTCCCATCCCTCCTACCTTCTAGTCCACATGCTCTCCTCCCTCATCTCACCCTTGACCTATTACGGGGTTCCCCCTATGGCCTCCCCTTCCGATCCACCCTCAGGGGGCAGGAGAGCAGAATGGGAACAGAGACTGAATCAGAACCTGGGTCTGAATTCTGGCTATGTCTTCCTAGCTGTGGGCACTGCTCTAGGAACCCCAAGTGTTTTTACCTCTAAAACAGGATACATAAGTCAGGATTAAGTGCGGTCATTTACGTTAAGTCCTCAACACAGTACTTGTGCTACAGATGTGTTAGCAACTACTATATTAGCTGTTATCCTCGCAGGGAGGGTGAGGACATGCCACGTGCGAGCCCCATGTCAGGCAGAGCAGGGCTTGCCCAGGACTCGGAGAGGACCGCCCAGGGCTGGGGTGCAGGTGGCGGGAGACCCAGTGGGGGCATACGGAGACACCTGCAAACTACACTATAGATTTTGTCAAGAGGATTTCTTGACACAGAAAGAGGTTTGTATGGGTTTTGAGGCAAGAAGAAGCTATAAAACACGGCACTTCTAACTCATTTCCCCTTTGAAATAAAAGGAAAGAGCCGAAACCGGTTTGGCTCAGTGGATAGAGCGTCGGCCTGCGGGCTCAAGGGTCCCGGGTTCGATTCCGGTCAAGGGCATGTACATTGGTTGTGGGCACATCCCCAGTAGGGGATGTGCAAGAGGCAGCTGATCGATGTTTCTCTCTCATCGATGTTTCTGACTTTCTATCCCTCTCTCTTCCTCTCTGTAAAAAATCAATAAAATATATTAAAAAAAAAAAAAAGGAAAGAATAGGACATTAAAAAAACACCCGCAGAAGTGGGCACACAGGCTCTCAGGCCCAGCTGGCAGGGACCCTTCGAGCCGCCGCTGACTCGAGTGGGCCTCGGACAAAGCAGGGCTGGCTGAGCACATGGAGCCGCGTGGGAGTGGGGCAGGAGGGCGGTGTGGGCTCCAGAACCAGGAAGCCAGGAAGTGTGCTGCCCAGAGAAGCTGCGCGAGGGGCCTGCGCCGGAGGACGCCTCCCGGCTGTGGGCAGCGGAACCGCGTTCACACGTCACGGCCCCTGGACGAGCCCTGCGAGTGCAGCTGGGGCTCAGTCCAGTTGTTGTGAATGACGACTACCTGTGCTAATTATTCCGGAACATTCTGTCCGACACACGCACTACAGGGCTGCTGGCCAGGGAGAGAACCTCGCACAGGGAGCTTTCCTGCCACCTCCGCAACGGGGCCGCAGGCGGGGAGCCAGCTCGCTCCCACAGTACTTACTCTCAGGGGTGCTGATGGCGCGTCTGGCCACGGGGTCAATGGCTCCACTGGACTCCTGCTCCAGGCTGTACGAAGAGGCTAGGATACAACGAGAAAGGCCGCTCTGTTCAAAAACCCAAAGCCATATCCCAGAGCAAAGCAACTAAATGAGAAACAGCATCTGTAAGAAACGTGATAGGGTTGATGCCCCATACAGTGTCCTGATGAAGAGGTCATTCAGAAAGGTACAAAAAGACAGCAGGAGGGACAATGTCCATTCCCACTGGGATCAAAGGAATGGGAATGAGAACCACAGCCATTTTCATCTAGAACAGTGGTCTGCAAACTGTGGCTCGCGAGCCACATGCGGCTCTTTGGCCCCTTGAGTGTGGCTCTTCCACAAAATACCACGTGCGGGTGCGCACGTACAGTGCGATGGAAACTTCGTGGCCCATGCGCAGAAGTCGGTTTTCGGCTCTCAAAAGGAATTTCAATTGTTGTACTGTAGTATTTGGCTCTGTTGACTAATGAGTTTGCCGACCACTGGTATAGAAGATAGAAAATTAGAAAACCAGTGTTTCCAGTAGGCAAACGGCAGGAGCGTAACGTGGAGGGAAGGTCGGAGATGGTGTGACGCTGTCAGGAGCTTTAAATAGTCAGGGCCCCTGAGAGCCGTCATGTACCAGGCTGTCTGCAAGGAGGTTTACTGTGACGTTATTCCCAACACTGAAAAGCACCTCCATGTCTAAAAACAGGGCAGTAATCAATAGGTTATGTGCTGCCCCATGACACGGCGCTGCACGGCGACTGGGAGAAACGTCCTGAAAGGCTGAGGGACAGAACGCACACCGAGACCGTGATTTTACAAATAAAGCCGAGCACACGTGTGCGAAGAGGAGAAAGGCTGCAAGAATAAACACCTCACTCCTATGGGTGAGTTTCCTATTTCACCATCTTTTCCAAACCTTTTATCACAAACATGCACTGTTCTGTGACTTATAATCCTAAGCCCCCAAGTGTTTCGTTTTAAAGAGAGTAAAACAGAAAATATCTTAAGAGGAACGAGAGGAGGCCTGTCCTGTGGTTCAGCCTGTGATCTCACTGAGGGAGACGGAACCCGCGTGGCTCCCAGCCTGCGGGGCTGCTCGGGACTCACCGCGGCGAGTGTGCGCTCTGTCCAGGCTTTCTGAATTTAAAGTGAACGGCAGCATTCCGATGCTCCGAGTCCCACGCCGGCTGTTGGACTCCACGGCTTTCTTGACGGAATTCAGGATGGCAATGGTACTGAGAGACAAGGACCTGCGGAGGAGAGCACGTCATGCTGGGCGGGAAGCAAGGCTGAGCACACTGCAGGCACCACCCATTTATTCACACCCATTTCTCATCGGAAAGGGGGGAACGCAGAGTAAGTATCAGCAAACACGATGGCAATACTCGGCCCGCACACGCCTGGTGGGAACGGCTGATGGACTCTGGCTCGTACCTGGTCTTGGGCACGGGCCTCTTGGACTGCCCCGCTTCAGCTGACAGAGGCCCAGGAGCTGCCTGGCCAGCGCTGGACCCGGGCTTTGAGGGCTGGCTCGCACCACGGGGTACAGTGGCATTTTCTTGGCCGTCAGAAGCTGGCGTTATTTCTAAACTTGGAGCAACCTGTCAGAGAAGAAAAAAAGAATTGTTACATGCTCTGAGCGCGTCCATAAGGCATCTATTTTAAAGCATGCCAGCCCAGGGTAAGTGGAACAGCACTGTTAGCAGACTATTACAGAGAAAAGGAGAACTTCGGTTTGTCCTCATCATTTTTAAGGCAGCAGATCCGCTGGACTCTCAGGGAGGCAGCACACTGCGTTGGGAGGTGGGCAGAGGCTCCCCCAGAAACACCCCGAGTTGCAGAAGGTTTTTCAGAGGCGCTGCTGGGAGGGCGGCAAACAAGCACGCAGCCTCAGGAGATCTAGATATCTAGGCGTCACCCTGATCACCGGTTGGACAGCCTACTGCCAGCCTGCTTGCTGGGCACTCACACGTTTCCCCAAACTATTATTGTAAGGACTGGCCAGACCGATTGGAGTGACCCAGCTCCCTGCCTGCCACGAACCACGCGCAGCGGGCCACACGCAGGCCCGAAGCCGGGCTTAGACCTGCCCCTGCTACACGCACAGCAGAGCAGACGGCAGGGGGTCAGCCTCCATGCTGCTCACCCACCTGCACGGCCTGGGCCCCGTCAGCACCTCCCGCCCTGTGTGCATCTGCCTGTCTCGCCAGCTCTTGCTCCTGGGCCAGCTGTTCCTGGTACTTCTTCATGTCATACTCAAGTTCTGACGCCAGCTGCTTGTCAACGGCAAAGAAATCGTTGATTTCATCTCGGTAGTCCTGCATCACCTCCTGAAACAGACGCACAGGCACCTCAGTGCTCCCTCGAATGAGAACGTAAGCTCCCGACAGTTTGCTGAGCGAGGACCATTCCTATCACAGCATCCAACAAGCCAATGAACACGGCAGTGTTTCCCAGGAAAGAGCCAACGGCGCTGCACACCAGCAGTGAGCCTGCCGTGAGGGAGCATCAGAGCTCCGGTCTCCTGGGAGCTGAGTGTCCCTCTGCCAGTGACCAGGTAACGTCCCAGGTTCCTGACGGCAGAAAGGACATGGACTCACAGGGTCTTAGCCTATAGCAGAGCTTCAACGGGTCCCCCTTTCTACTCCTGAAGGCTGGCATAGGGAGAGCGACATGTGTGGGTGATCTGGCTTGGCTCTGGGTCACCACCAGTTCCAAGGATCTCGTATTGTCTCTGAGGCAGGCCCCTTGGGAGTTCACGCAGAGGTGAGGTGGGGAGGGGAGACATGGCGTTGTCCCCACTCAGGCCTCTGGAGCCGGGGACTCCAGTCTGAAGGGGGCTCTCTGTCCACACCAGCTTCCTCAGAGGAAGCGGCCATGGCTCACAGTCCCACCTGTGTCCTCTTCTGAAGATGTGACAGGAAACCTATGGCTCCAGTCTTAAAGGGGGCTGCACGGGACGAAGCCCCTTTGCAGGGAGAAGGAAACCAGCTCACCTAACAGGGTTAGAGGGAGGAAAAGATGTAACGTAGCCCCAGCTCATCCCAACAACAGGCATGGACCGCTCCAGCCCCCACCGCGAGCGGGGCCCAGGTCGAAGGAGAACGGCAGCTGCTAGGACCGAGGAAGGAGCACGAGGCTCAAATACAGCAGGGCCCGGCAGGAGCCAGGGGCTCAGCAACGGGAGGGAGGCTCGTTCTGTCTACTTAGGCTCTGAGCTCTTTCTCTTTCTTTCCTGAGGTTTAATACAGGGCAATAGGAATAGAGAAACAACTGGAAGGTCTCATTTTTTCCCCAGACAATGAGCCTATCTTTTCCACCTTAACTTCCTTAGGATAAAGAGTATATTCAATGTGATTTTTGGTGTAGCTCTTTTTGAAAAAAATGCTCAGCGTTTTTTGAGGAGTAAATAGCATAGACAGAGAGAGTTAAGATTTTCGCTCAGGCCTGAGGCATCAGCTACGTCTGCCCTGAAAGTGTTCACACAGTGGCTGTGTAGACAGCAGACAGACTTTCCGTGGCCGGCGAGGGCAGCCTGGCCACTGATCGTATTCCCCAACGGCTGCAGGTCCTGGGCAGCTACGTGATTCGTCCATCAGATGGTGGTAAAGGGAAGCCTCCCCAGTGAAGCTTAGTGACCAGCTCCCACTCGCCCCCTCACCAGAAGGAACTAAGTGATCACTTTGCTCCTGGTCAAGGGCACACGCTCAGCAGTGGGCCCGCCCTGCACAGACTCCACTGCTCCGCTTCGTGGAACCTATGGGCAAACTCTCCCCAGCGCCAAAGGCCTGCCTGGCTGCTCTAGTTCTAACCAGCGTGACACTGGCTTCGGGCACGTTCAGTCCTAGTCATTCGGCAGCAGCCCCAGCAGCACCGCTGCCCGAGCAATGAGCTGGGGCGGGAGACCCACCACGAGCACAGGGCGTCTTACCCTGAGGTAGTTCATGAGCTCCCGCAGGGCTGGGACCTTGTTCTTCTCCAGCACGGTCTTCAGGGAGATGATGATGGGGATGATGTTCTCTATGAAGTTCCGCTTCTGCACCTGCGGGGACACAGAGGCGCGTCTCAGGGATGCAGGCAGCGCTGCAGGGCAGCTGCTCCTTGACCGTGGTCTTTGCCTGGCAGACCTGGTAGACGGCATGAGCCTACCTTTGATGCTTTATTATGGTCCTGGGGACTGTGCAGGAGGCTTTGCGAGCATTACCTCAAACCCAGGAGAGCTGGCAAAGTAGGGCACAAATAAACGTATTCTTATTTTCTAAACCAGAAAAAGGAACTAGAAATACGGTGAATAACTTGACAAAAAGCTCCCAACCTCCACACGAACCCACCGCAGACCCTGGCTCCACATTCAGTGCTCCGTTCAGCACCTCCCTTCGGAAGGGACGGAGGGCATGGTGGCGGCTCCAAGACAGGTTTATTCGTGTCGGTGAAAGGACAACGGTGCAACACGGCTGGCCGTGAAGGCAGTCAGCCCCGTATCGCCCGCTCTCTCTGTGTGACTGTGTATATTTAGGGAAGTGTTATGCACTTGGGTAGTCCGTGACTTGGACTTGACCCAGCCTTCATATTCTTCACTGTGTATGATCGGGAAGGGCAGAGGCTCACGTACACGCAGAACCAGGAGCAATGTGAGCGAGGTGGGTCTGGGAGCTAAAACAACACAGGGAGTGCGGTCAGGCTATTCTGTGGGCGCAGGAGTGTTCAGGGCTCAGGTGGGAGACGGGAATCAGAGCCTGGGGCCTGGTGACGCCGACAGCCAGCCGCCCCGGACGTGACTCACACCCACTGTGGCCGAAGGAAACCGTGCCTGGCATGCAGACTGGGGCCGGGGCAGCGCCGGGCCCTTCCCCACAGCGGGAGACTGCGGGAAAGAGTGACGAGGAGGAGGAGGAAGAGGGACGGCAGCTGGGTTAGGACAGGAAGTCTGAGATGCCGGTGGCACATCCAGGCAGGCAAGTGGAACGGGTTCCCGCTCACGAGAGACGTGGGCGCATGATCACCATCTGGGAGCATCAAGGCCCCTGCTGAGAATGGCGGGGGGTGGGGGTGGGGGCGCAGGGGGAGGGAACGGACAGGACTCGCCAGACCACCCACATGGGCTGAATTAGGGGAAGGGGGACTAAATCTCAGACCCTCACCTGTGAGATGAGCTTCTTCTGGGCTTCCTGCATGACCACGTTGGCCAGGGCCACGTCGTCTTCTTCCATGAGCAGGTCCTTGTCTGGCTTTGATCTCATCGCCAAGAGCTTGATTTCCTTGGAGCTGAGGACCTCAAAGGCATCTGAGAGGAGCTCGCTGGCTTCCGCGTCCAGGGGCAGGACGCCATCCGCAAAGCACGCTGGGAGAGAGCACAGAGACCGGCTCCTGAGCCCGCAGCCTTGGCGCGCAGGCGCCGCGGAGCCAGAGAGCAGGTCGGCTGCCAGGGGTGTCCGGGACAAAAGGCATCTTCCTGGAGGGCCAGGGCCCCACTGGCTCCAGACCTGCTGGGCCCCTCGCAACATAGCATTCCATTTTTAAACAGACATTTTATCCCAAACACAGCATGCCTACCCAAAATGTCAAGGCAGATTTTGGACGTGATATGGAATCGCTGTTCATCGGTGAAGTGCTCTAGAAGAAACTTGTAGATTTTCATTCGTTTCTCCTTGTTTGTCTTTCCCTTCAGTGAAAAAAGCCGCTTCTCTCTAGGGCAAAACAGGACCATTTTACCACATCACCTGGGCAAGGATGGCCGGACTTCACCAGCATCTCACAGCCACCACCGGAGCGTGCGTGTCACCAGCAGGTCCCTTGGACCACGGGCACAAGTGGAGTGACGTGCAGGGCCCGGCCAGGACAAGCCACGACCCTGGGAGGAGGATGCGGGCTGCCCTTTCCCCACCTCCCACCCCTTTCCCTGCCCGCCCTGCTCTCCCGGAGCTCACTGACCGCTCCGACTGGGAGAACTTGTTATACTTCTCATGCTTCTCGTAGTTATTAAAGTGGAAAACACACTCAACGAAGTGCTGGAAGAACATGGCAGGATTCCTCTTCAGTAACAGGTGAGCCAGGCAAAACTCCCCGAAACTGCAAAAGAAGGAGACCCATCGGCCATTAGCAGATAGCCAAGAGCAGTGGTTGGCAAACTCGTTAGTCAACAGAGCCAAATATCAACAGTACAATGATGGAAATTTCTTTTGAGAGCCAAATTTTTTAAACTTAAACTTCTTCTAACGCCACTTCTTCAAAATAGACTTGCCCAGGCCGTGGTATTTTGTGGAAGAGCCACACTCAAGGGGCCAAAGAGCCGCATGTGGCTCTCGAGCAGCAGTTTGCCGACCACGGGCCAAGAGAATTCTAGCAAGAACTCTGCAGAACAGGGGAACTGAATTAGGGGAAGGGGGACTAAATCTTCCCACCAAGCAGCTTCCTTCGCATCAGAAACAAGGTCGGAATTCGCTTCCTTTGTCATCCTTGCCCAACAAGGCCAGCACAGCCTTTCTCTACCAGGTTTCCTTTCGAAATTCTGACGGTATCAGCTACACTTCAAACGGAGAAAAACAACACCTACCCCAAGCCGCTGCTGCTAGGCAGAGCCTGTGGTCCCGAAGGCCGACGCAGTGAGCGCAGCCCCCTGGAAGTGGGCACTGGCCCCCCTTTCCACACCCCTCCTCCGACCTGAAGTCTGTTGCCCACAATCATGAGCAAAAACCAGTTTTAGTAACTGCAACTTTTTTCAAGAATCGGAATAACTAAAGAGCTTCAAGAATCGGATTAACTAAAGAGCCGCGCCCCTCCGTGTGGGTGGTCTAGCAGGACAAGTACCCTCCACAGGCAGCGACGGCCTCGCATCGAGCTCTGAGCCTCTGCCCACCCTGGGCCCTCCTCCTCCTGTGCCCAGCCTGGAAGAGGCATCTAGCACACACGCACCCTGCCAATCTGAAGCGCAGAATCTAGCAGTCTCCCAAGCCAAATGAACACGGACAGAAGCCAGGCTGTCCAACTTCAGGCTCCCTGACAGCCCTGTGTTGTCACTGTTGGCAGCAGGTGAGACCAGCCAGGATGCTGCTTTCTGCCCAGGGGACAACCGAGCATAGGCCAGGGCTGGCTCTGACCCACTCACACGGCCCACACCAACGCTTCCCTTTCCTTTCAGAGTTCAGTGCAAATTCCACCTGCACAGGAACCCCACAGGGCTCCCGAGAGTAGCAGGGACAAGGACAAGCCGAACATTTCATTCCTGGTGCAGAATCCATTAGGACTTGCCGGGGCGTGCCTACCCCCGCTGTTTCTCCTTAGGCTAATATTCAAATCCGTTGCAGTCACAGCACACAACCAATTAAAGGTCAGAAGGTAGTTCAGAAATCATGAGGTTGAAACCAAGCAATCTCTCTTCACTTCCTTTTCTATCTCCATGGTCCATTATTTTAGTCACTTTTTTTGCCTCAAAATCTCTCTGGCCCCACCTCCTTATACTTCTGCATTTACTAAGTTAAATAGAACAATCCAGTGGGCATCGGGAAAAATATATCAGACAATTCTGTAGCCCCCAAATTTTGGGTTTATCACCATATAACCAATTAAGAATGCCATGCAAATTTGCTCATGCCAGAATCTTCAGGAAATCCAGTTAGACCAAAAATAAATTCCATAGGCTCTGCCACTATAGTCTCTTTGGAAGATCGGGTTAGCAGATATATGTGGAAAAAGCAATGTGTCTAATGCAAGCAGACAGGCCTGACCAGTGGCCTAAAAGTGGGGAACAGACTCATTTAAATGACAGCGAAACTGAAAAGCATGGTCCACATTGGAACCATGGTTTAAACAAACCCAGAATCAGATAAAATGTTAAGATTTAAGGGGGAAATATGGAAATGTTAGGAGGCACTGATAATCTTACTATAGTGTAAACATCTATCTGTCCTTCTAATTTCTTTCTGAATCATGCTCTGAGCACCTGCACAAGTTCTGTGTATATTTTACACACTAATCAATGCTCTTCTTAACATATATGTACAGGAGCTGACAAACGTGGGAAAAACCGAACTGCAAGTTCAATGACTGATTCACCGCCAGGCTCATCGCCTAGAGCCGGCCAGGCACTCCTAAGCGCGCCTGCTCCTGGGCCACAAGTTGAGGAGAGCCCGAGGGCCAGTCTGCGGCAGCAGGTTAAGGTCAGGGGCACTGCACAGCTACCTGGTCCCTTTCCAATTGTGTAAACAGAGAAAAATAACATTAGCTTTTTGCTTGACTCTAGACCAGCGGTCGCCAACTGGTGGTCCGCAGACCACTGGCGGTCTGTGAAGTCCCAAAGGCTGGTGACTGCCGCTCTAGACAGTGTTAATTGGAACATTAACCTCTACTAGCTTACGACGTCAAATGTTCCATTTTGGAAAATTCTACCTAAAGGAAACAGCAGAAATTCCCCCAGGGAACTCAGAGTAAATCACAGGTAACCATATTTATAACCAGAGGGACCCATTATTATAAGCTACTTATAGTTAATGAATCTATAAACACCTCTTCCCCATGGGGGTAGCTTTTGCCATGGTATTCAATAATCTATTTTCTAACTGAAGATCTGCTTTAAGAAGAATTATTCATACAACATAACCTAGGTTAGCAAATTCTGTGAGATCACTTTTCAACCTTTAAAAATAAATCTTCTAAAAAATTATTGAACGACAGGAATTAAGTGGCAAAGCAATTCCCTTCCCTCCAATTCTTTAGAAACAGCCATTTCCAAGGAGCCTTGTAATTTGTATACTCTGTTTCATACTGTGCAATTGTGTCTTCGCTCCTAGCATTTCTTCTTAAAATTTCTGCACTTAGAAGCAATTGAACTCTTTATCAAAACTCACTTTTTATTGGCCTAGAAATCAACCCAGTTAAGTCAACATTAATGGCTACTATTCTATAGTTTCCTACAACAAAGGCACATCCCCGCTTAGGAAGAGTGAACAGTGTTAGCAAATGTGGTCAATGCGGAGATTATTTAATGGTCAATCTGAACAAGTTTGTTTTTCTTCATAAACTTGTATGCAAATTAAACTTTGTTATACAGCTTAGTGTTTAAGAAAATCTGCTCATTTTTTGGCAACTGCCAAGAAGCTCACTGAATCCTAACGAACTCATCTGGAAACCACCTTTAAAGAAAGACCTAATGAAGACCAGAGGTCAGGCCCGTCAAGAGCTGCCTGCAACCGAGGGAAGATGTACCTGGCGACGTCTGGGTGTGAGTCTATCAAAGTGCTGACAAACTGAAAGAACAGAGAGCCCTTCCACTTCACAAATTCTTCCTGTGCAAAGGGAAATGACACGATTAAGGATTATTAATACATAAACCTCAAAAGTATTTGGTCACAAATCCAACTGTTAACTTCCTTTTGTTTAACCTCACACGTCAGCCACTTAGGTCTGTGTGTGTCCACCAGCAGTCTCAGCACTCAGGTGTGCCTGTGCCACCCACGCTCAGGTCTGCCTGTGCCCACCCGCAGTCTCAGCACGCAGAGCATTACACAGGAGGATTCACATTGAGCCTGCTAAGCTCTTTCCCACACTGAAATGCCCTATCATCTCTTGGAGAGGCTCGGTGAGACGGGGGGACACCTGTGACCCTCTTTTCACAAGCGAAGATGGTATGTCTGAGAACACTGACCTGCTCCAAGGTCAAGAACAACAGAACTGGTAGACCTCCTAGTCTACTGAGTGCGCTTTTCTCTACATGGCGCTTATTGGCAAAACTGAACATTTATGCTGCTTGACAGGATAACCCAAAACAAATATTAGGGAATAATGATCTGTTTAAAAGGCTGTACAGAACATTAGCAGAGTGAGTGTTTTATAAACCAAAGATGAGGCTGGTTATTTTTGGATTCTACTACAAAGCAGCACATTTCCTACGCTACTCCCATCTTCCCTTCAGCAGAGCACCGTTGGAGGGAGGAGAATGACAGGTCTGTTCTCATACGAACCTGCAGGAGATTGGTAAGCAAGATGAGCGTTTGCTTGCGGATGAAGGGGTCTGAGTCCTTCAGACACATGGAGATATTGGGAATGTACTTATCCACCATGACCGTGTACCGGATGCAAAGGTCACACATGACAATGACCACGTTGTTGCGAACAGCCACGTCCTCGCACACCTCCAGCTCTCTCACCAGGGCTGGGATGCTCTTCTTTGCCAGATCCTCATGCTGTAAGCACAGCTTACCTATCACAGAAGAGAGTAAGTCATGCCTCTCCTCCGTGCTAACCAGGCAGGCACCTGCGCTTTCTCCATAGATATGCCGCAATGAGTTTTATGTAATCAACGTTAAAGCATCATGTCAACTGACACAAGAAAATCAAACACAGCCTGGCCAGATGGCTCAGTGGTTGAGTGTTGACCTATGAACCAGGAAGTCACAGCTCGATCCCCAGTGTGGGGCATGCAGGAAGCAGCCAATCAATGAGTCTCTCTCATCATTGATGTTTCTCTCTCTCTCTCTCCCTCTCCCTTCCTCTCTGAAATCAATAAAAATATATTTAAAAAAAATCAAAGGTAGACAGATCCATATTAAATATTAGAAAATTCAAAATAGCTTAAGAAAAAACACCTCCCTCACCCCCTCCAGATCTCGATATATATATTCCTTCACTATAGTAAAATTATATTCCATTTGTTTTTTTATTCATTTATAAATCCTCATCCAAGGACACGCTCACTATCTTTTAGAGAGGGGAAAGGAGGTGGGGGGAGAGCAACATCAATCAGCTGCTACCCTTATGTAACCTGACTGGGGCCAGGGATCAAACCTACAACCTAGGTATGTGCCCTGGCCGGGAATCGAACCCACAACACTTGGGTGCATGGGACAATGCTCCAACCAATTAAGCCACACCAGCCTGGGCAAATTATCTTCCTTTTGAAGTCAACAGTTGAATTTTGGAGTTATCTACTGACCTGGAATATGACCAATAAAATTAATAATGAACTTGAAATTTGAGTTGGGTAGTTAGAAAAGAATGGTAAACTCATTTATTTTATTTCTTTTTCATTCGGAGAAAGAGGCTATTGTTGAATTTGTTTGTGGTGTGTGTGTTGTGTGGCCTGGGGAATGTTTTGTTCTTATTTATAATTCTTAGACGTAAAAAAACCCCCACATTATTAAAAAAACATTCATGACTCTTATCCAGCATAAAATACACAATCACACTAAAGAAAAAAAGAATCAATTTATAAACAGGGGTTCATGTTTTCAAGATTACCATTAATTTGAGCTGGCATCTGCCAGCTCTGGAAAGTATCACATAAACCATCTCCTTTTAGAAACTAAACTGCAAATTTACTTTTTCCTTCCTGGAACTCAGTGTACTGTGTGGCATACAGTACTTGATGAAGAGACCTCAAGGTGCTACATTATGAGTATAAATAAGTAAATCGCAGAAACAGGGTAACTGAAACAAATTAACATAAAAACAAAAGCTCCCTCCAGGGAGGGTCTGGAGTCTGATGTCCTAGGCAGCATTGGGTGCTCCTACAGAATTGCCTCAAAGCTCCCAAGTGCTGAAATAATATGCTCAGCAGTATACAACCCACTGCTGGCTTCCGTAAGACAAAAAGCTACCCAGGGAAGTAGACCGCACAAGGGTGCTGCCCCACAGGCCACTCTTGCTCACCCAGGGTAATGATGGCGTGTGCTCGGATCACAGAAGGCATGACGGAGGAGCCTCTGACCGGGGCTGGTGGCTGGGAGGCCGGGGCGTCGTCGCTGCTACCTTGAGAGGATGCTACTGCAGGGGAAGGAAAAGGGGGCCTATTTACAACACTCCAGGGGCTAGCCCAGGCTTCAGACAGCACCCGCAAAGGATAAGTTTAAGTGCCTTACAGTGATCCGCATCCGCAGAAGAAGCCACAATGGACTGAATCAGAAGGAAGGCTCGCTTCTCCACTCTGGCTGGACAGAGTTGGGCTATATCTCCTAAGGTAAAAATATACTTCACCTGCGGAGAAAATTGGTTTTGCAGTAAAAATAAAGCAATAATAAAAAAGTCAACCCTACCTATAGATTAAGGACATGTCAGTGGAGTACTATTTTTGTCCCCCGCATTGAAAAGAAGTGTTTTTTTCACAGCCATTTCAGATGATTAAAAAAAAACAAAACAATCCTCACCCAAGGACATGCTTAGAGAGAGGAAGGGAAAAGATCAGAGAGAGAGAGAAAGAGACAGTGAGAAAGAGAGGGAGAGAGGGGGAGAGGGGGAGGGGGGGAGAGGGAGAGAGAGAGAGGGGGAGGGGGAGAGGGAGAGGGAGAGGGAGAGGGAGAGGGAGGGGGAGGGGGGAGGGGGGAGGGGGGAGGGGGAGGGAAGTGAGAAACATTAATCAGTCACCTCCCATATGAGCCCTGACTGGGGATTGGACCCGACACCTTCTGGTGTATGGGACGATGCTTCAACCAACTGAACTACCCAGGCAGGGCCCTCTGAACCTTTAGATAAGTTCTGCTTCCTTAAAAATGACATCCAGGGTTAAAGGACATATAAACTGTTGTACATTTTTAAACATATTTCCAAATTGTCCCCCAAGTAGTTTACTATTTAGACTCCTACCAAAACCTTACAAGTACTGCTTCCTCAGAGGCACCACTACTGTGTATTTGTCAAGGACACACAGGTGAATAGTTAGGTGACGCTGCTTTTCATAATCCCCAAAAGGGTCTTATTTTAAATTAAGAGAGCTAATAAGAAGTTCGTGTTTAGCCGAAACCGGTTTGGTTCAGTGGATAGAGCATCGGCCTGCGGACTCAGGGGTCCCAGGTTCGATTCCGGTCATTATCTTGGTTACATCCCCATGTGCAGGAGGCAGCTGATCGATGTTTCTCTCTCATAATGTTTCTGACTCTCTATCCCTCTCTCTTCCTCTCTGTAAAAAATCAATAAAATATATTTAAAAAAAAAAAAAAAAAAGAAGTTCGTGTTTAAAAAACAAACAACAAAAAAAAAAAAACCTGAACATACTTTATCTGTTAGTGAATCAAAGGGATATTTAAATCATATTTATTTATTTATTTATTTTTAAATATTCTCCTGATATATATTTTTTTAAATATATTTTATTGATTTTTTACAGAGAGGAAGGGAGAGGGATAGAGAGTTAGAAACATCGGTGAGAGAGAAACATTCACCAGCTGCCTCCTGCACACCCCCCAACTGGGAATGTGCCCGCAACCAAGGTACATGCCCTTGACCAGAATCGAACCCGGGACCCTTCAGTCCGCAGGCCGAGGCTCTATCCACTGAGCCAAACTGGTTAGGGCTTAAATCATATTTAAAGAAGTGTGAAGGAAACCATATATATAGGGTAAAACGTCTCCATATATATTTTACGAAAGGACAGAGTTTGGTGACATCTTTAGCCGGGTGGTGATAACAACCTGTTTCTGAGTCTGGGCAGTGACTGCCCCATGAGCTAGAAGAGTAAGCCCCTCCAGAGCCTGGGGCAGGCCCCTCTTACACCTGGCGGCCCTCTGACCTAACACGTCCAGTGCCATCGATAGTGATGTTTTCATTTCTGAACCATGTGCATAGTAATGCCTCAGACACAAATGGTCTTCCCTTCTAACAAATCCAAACGCGTCTTCCATCCATCACATGGCACAAGTGCCAGGTGGCAACGCAGGAACCGAACACAGACCAGAGCTGCTCTACTAGTTTCCAAGTGGATGAGGGAAATAGCCAATTTTGGTGAAACAATGGCCTATCCTAAAGGACATAAAAAACAAGCTCATTGTTTTTTTTATTAACAAGTGTCGGATGTTGGAGTCAGAATCACCACGACATGTTCTGTTGACCGACAGCCACTCGAATCAGAACACGGGCTCCACATGGATTGGCTCACAGGAATCCCTGGCGCTGCTCCAATTTCAAAGCAAGGATGCATGTCAGACAATCTTGCTGCTCCAAAGTCATGTGTGTTTTCAAATTCCTCATCTTATTTTAGACGTGGCTTTAGAACGGCTCAGCACTCCTCGCTAGTTCTATGGTCTGATATTCAAAAGCCTCAGCAGACACATTAGAATTTTAAAATCAAACAAACCAATCAGAAGAACAAAAAAGTATACTCGCCTTATTATTTTCTCACATTATTTCTAAGCCAGACTCTACCAAGCACACAACACTTACTGTTTCCCCTATTGGATTAGGTATCTCATAGAATCTACCTGGAGGAAGTGTATACCATCAGGTTTTCCCCAGATAATAAATACAAGAAAAGAAAATGAATAGCTCATCAATAAAAACTCTTCTAAGAAAAGAGTAAGTTCTATGCTAGGAAAATCCTTTTCTTGCTGATAGTAACATAAATGCACATTACAAAGACATCGTTAAAAACCCTCAACCGATATAAAGAAATCCAATGGTTAAGAAAAGTAGTTACTTACCAACAGGCCCTCATCCATATTCCCAGCTCCACCTTCCTTCAAGACGATGTTGGAGAGGCAGTGCATGCAGGTGGAGAGGACACCCTCGCACACCTGATTCAGTAACTCCTAAGGCAGGTCAAAGGTCATTTCTGAAGGAGTCTATACAGCTACATCAGACCATTCAGGAAACACAATTTTCTCAAGAAACTGTATGAGCTTCAAATGTATAAACCGTAAGCCATGCAAGACTCAGGCACTGTGCTTTTGTACCTTTGTTCTTTCAGCAATCTGGCAATGGCGAAGTGAAATTTATAAAGAATTACACAGGGTGGGGCAAATGGAGGTTTAGAGTTGTTCGTATGAAAAATAATACAGTAATTAATAAATAATAACAGAATAAAATGTTTTGTATACTCACAACTGTAACCCTACTTTTGCCCCACCCTGTATGTATGTATGTATATATATGTGTGTGTGTATATATATATATGTACATATATATATATATACCTGTTATATAGAAATAATATTTCTTTCAACATTTGCCCTATAAGAGCAAAGAGCATGTGTTTGGGAAGATCTAGTGCACTAATTTACAAGAGATCTATAATAGAATTGCTCCTTCACTAATAAAAATACTGCCATTCTTCTGACATATGTAGATGGTGAATTAACACTGTAATAAATAGGCATAATAAAAACGAGTAGTTGTTATTCTTCTGAAATTTATTCATCCGAGACTTTTTCCCAGTGTCTCTTATTAGTTAAAATAACTTCAAAGAGGCACTACCTCTGGCCCACACATCTAACCACACTAGCTAGGGAGGGAGTTTGATCCCATCCTACAACCCATTAGCTATAGGCTCCGGGCAGCTTTGTGGACACGATACAATGAGATGGTAGGGTAATGGTGCCTCATAGGAACAGGATAGGCATTTTCTAGGATTATGACTTAACAATGATCAGAAACCTTCTGGTCTGGAAGCAACCCCCGGACCAGGTAGAAAATCATATGATACATTCTTGAAATGAGGGTGGATGTGAAGGAGGATATACAAAGCTATCCCAAGCATCTAGCCTACAGCTTATTAAAAGATAACCTTGCAAAGTCTCCACCAAGGTGCTGACTACCTAAGAGAACTGCACACGTCTTTAGCAGCCAAGATCTTCTTGGGAAATGCCAACTGCCTGTCATATCAAGTGTTTCCTTCTGTTGTAGTAATGGCTACTGGGACTACCCATCCTTACAGGTTCTCTAAAGAGAACACTTCTCCAACTTCAAAACAGAGTGATCTGCCTACTGAGTACAAACAAGTGACAAACATCCAGGAGTGTAGCATACCCGTTCCTCCACAGGTGTCTCCGCAGATGCTCTGCAGAGTCTTTGCAACGTATCAACAGCTGAGCTGATCAGCTCTAGAGACCAGTGGAATCCACTCAGCTTACACTTGACAACATCTGAAAGAGAAGTCAAACCCTTGAAGTTTAACTGCTTAAAATATATACATATCAAGTGAGAGGCAATGCCTTTTCAAGATTCCCCAATGGACACTCACCGGTCACCTTGTCTCGGGTGCTCTTTGGGAGATGCTTTGCAATATGCCCAATAACACATAGAATATGTCCTAAGGTGTTTGCATTGGGATTCTGTTGACTAAGAAAAGGACAGAAGAAATATCAATATGGAGCCAAAGGAAACATCGCTGCCAACAAAATACTTTTCTTCTGGATTATTAATACCTGGGTAGCATGGTTTTGGATTCATGATGTAAGAGCATTAAGGCACTTAAATTCTTGGACAAAGAGTAAACTGAAAGCTTAAAAGTGATTCTTACTTTCATGTTGGTTTCAGCCTGAATTTAAAGAAAAGATCTGTGTATATGAACAGCTATAAAATAGCCCATTTCCTTAAGGCATGAGCTTTATCTACAAGAGTCTTTAGTGTATCCATCCGTGGCTAAGTTATAAGCATGCACACCTGCTGATTTCCTCCCAGGACTCGATTACTCTGGTGTAGTCGAGCTTGGGTGATGAGCAAGCAATCTTGGAGAGCAGCATCCAGGCTGGTGCAGAATGTTCCGTGCCAGTGTGGGATAGCATGTTGTTTATAAAAGCAGATGAGAATTTATCTTTCTTGGACCAGATATAAAACGCCTTATTTAAATAGCGGCTGGAAAAAAAAAGATGGGAGAGCAGAATGGTAACTATAAATATACAAAACTGGTGAGATCAGCTCATTCAGTAAAAGGATATCAGCTGCTGCTGCTCCGGGATCCCTCTGGCACATTTGCTACCAAACTAGGTATCTTTTTAATTTTTATTATACGCAATAAGGCACATTTATTTCTGCCCATGTCAAGTATTTATTTTTAAAGCAAATGATAAAATTTCATAAGATTTTGTTTATAAAAGTTAACAGAACTCTATTGAACTAGCCCTACGTTTGGTTCTCAATAATTTTATTTTTGTCATTGATTTCCTAGCTCAGTGGCACTCACACTTTTTCATCTCAGGGCCCTTTGAAATTCCTAAATATTACTGTCCACCTTGAAATGCTTTTGTTTATGTTACATCTACATTTGCCATGCTAGGAATTAAGAATGAGAAATTTAGCCCTGACCAGTTTGGCTCAGTGGATAGAGCATTGGCCTGCAGACTGAAGGGTCCCAGGTTCAATTCCGGTCAAGGGCATGTATCTTGGTTTCGGGCATATCCCCAGTAGGAGGTGTGCAGGAGGCAGCTGATTGATGTTTCTCTTTCATCGATGTTTCTAACTCTCTATCCCTCTCCCTTCCTCTCTGTAAAAAAATCAATAAAATATATTTAAAAAAAAGAATGAGAAATTTAAAAATATTTATCAATTCATTTAAAATAAGAATAAGCCAATTAATTATATGTTAACATAAATAATGCATTGTTTTACAAAAACAACTATCTTTTTGAAACAAGATAACTTGGTCAGGAGAATGGTATTATTTTACTCTTTTGTAAATCTCTTTACAGTCTGGCTGAAACAGGAGACAGGTGGGCTCTCATTTCTGCCTCTGCACTCAATCTGTCCCAATACCACTGTATGGCTTCTGGAAAACTCTACTTAGAAATAATAAATGTGGAAAATGCACAGAACATCTTAATATTATGATCAAAACAGTTTGAGCTCATGAATGCATCACTTTGAGAACTGATGACCCTAGTTCATTTCCTACAATGGCTATTCCAAAACTTCTTATACTTAAGCCCCTAATTCTACCCACTCTTTCCAAAATTTGGGCAAAAAAAATTTCCCCCTCAATTATAGCAAAATGTACATAACATAAAATTTATCATCTTAACCATTTTTAAGTGTAATTCAGTGGCCTTAAATACATTCACACTGCTGTGCAATCATCCATTTCTAGAACATTTCTTTTTCTAATCCCATGAAACTTTGTAGCCATGAAACATAACTCCCCATTCTCTGCGCAACCGAGGTATGTGCCATTGGTCAGAATCAAACCCGGGACGCTTCATTCCACGGGCTGACACTCTATCCACTGAGCCAAACCAGGTAGGGTGATTTTCAGTTAGAGTTTTAATACCAAACTTGCATGACCTTAAGAGATCACATAATCCAACTGGCTGTTCTTACCAATTAGGAAGTGAAGACCCAGAATACTAAGGTGATTTGCCAGGGCCACAACAGTATTTTATGACACTAAGTCTCTTATTCTTACTGCATAACTCCTTCATTACTACTGTAAACAAACAGGGAAGTGTTCCTTGTACAATTTTTTAACTTTAAAAAAATATATATTTTTGTTGACTTTAGAGAGGAAAAGAGAGATACAAACACCAGTGATGAGAGAGAATCATTGATCGGCTACTTCCTGCATGTCCCCCACTAGGGATCGAGCCTGTAACCCAGGCATGTGCCCTTGACTGGAACCGAACCCGGGACCCTTCAGTCCACAGGCAGATGCTCTATCAACTGAGCCAAACCAGCTAGAGCTCTTGTACAATTTTTAAAGAAAGAAAAGAAAAAACAGTCAAGGTGGCACAAGCACACACTAATTCCAGGACTCCTGCAGAACAGGTTCAAGGTTATCACTCAGGTGCTACCCCCTCACCGCAGTGCTCACTGTGCACTGAGCGTTCAACACGTGTTGTCATGTAGAAAAAATACTGCAGTGTCATTAAGTCAACCAGTCCGATAAAATGTCAGGAAAAGTCTAACTTGTAAAGACTGGGAGGTTATCTTTCAAAATAACTAGTATTGAGGAAGTTAATATTAATTTGCCATATCCGCAGTGTTTTCTATTACATATGTATTAAGACACCAAGTTAAAAGGGGAGGACACTCAGAGAAAAGCAAAGAAAGTGATCAAAGGCTTTGCAAAAAGCAGTCACCACAAAAATGCTGCAATTTGAATTAGGTCAAGAAAAAGAGACCAACATTGAGGCTTCAAATCTACTCCGTCATTTAGAAAGCTAGCTTTCCAAGATGAATACAGAAATTTCTTAAGAAAAACCCTCAGAGTCTTCGCTAAGGAAAGTAAGGCATAATTCACATACCTCAGTTCCTGGCTTTCTGTACTAAGGAGAGAAAGCAGTGCCCAAGCCAGCACCTGGCTGTCATCTCCACTGTGAAACTTATTGAAGTGCTTAATGTTCTGCAGCAGGACCTGGTCCAGGCATTCCAGGGCCTTTTCCTGCACCGTGCTCTCCGAGTCCATCACAACGGGGGTGATCCCCATCAGCCAGGCTTTCTGTATCTGGGCACATCGAGGGTGGGCCTTTAGGAGTTAAAATCAGGAAGTCACAAAGAGTCTAACCCTATTGGAAGTGTAACTACAAATCAGTGAAGTTGTGATCAATGTTTTGAGACATGTTAGTAGTTGCACACACAATTATAAATAGATCATAAAGTTAAAGAACAAAAAAACAAAAAACCTACAGCCTGGCCAGCGTGGCTCAGTGGTTGAGCGTCGACCTATGAACCAGAAAGTCATGATTTGATTCCCGGTCAGGGCACATGCCCGGGTTGCGGGCTTGATCCGCAGTGTGGGTTGTCAGGATGCAGCCAATCAATGCTTCTCTCTCATCATTGATGTTCCTATCTCTCTCCCTCTCCCTTTAATAAAACAAACAAAAAACCCAAAAAAAACCCCACAATATTCAAACGATATGTAAAAACAAAGTTCAATCTGCAGTTATTGCAAATCAGTCCATACTAAAATTTTAAACTTATAAAATTATTTTGTTATTAGTAACAAATCAACATTTTTGGTAGTTCAAGATCAAATAATAAATATTTATCCCAAGAAGTAGAGTAGGTGCTACCAGAGAAAGTAAAAATACATATTGCTTAATACCTTCTATCATGAAACAAGAGAAAACCATGCTCTTAAAATTCTTCAAGAGCAAATTACTTGGCAGAAGTAAATTATATCTAGGATCACTGGTTCTACTCTTTTGGCAATATCATCTATACTAGAGGCCCGGTGCACGAAATTCGTGCACAGAGGGGGTTGTCCCTCAGCCCAGCCTGTACCCTCTCCAATCTGGGACCCCTCGAGGGCAGTCGGACATCCCTCTCACAATCCAGGACTGCTGGCTCCCAACTGCTTGCCTGCCTGCCTTCCTGATTGCCCCTAACTGCTTTGCCTGCCAGCCTGATCACCCCCTAACCACTCCGCTGCCAGCCTGTTTGCCCCCAACTTCCCTCCTCTGGCGGCCTGGTCACCCCTAACTGCCCTCTCCTGCAGGGTTGATCACCTCCAACTGCCCTCCCTTGCAGGCCTGGTCCTTCTCAACTGCCATCCCTTGCAGGCCAGGTGCCTCCCAACTGCCCTCTCCTGCTGGCCATCTTGTGGTGGCCATCTTGTGTCCACATGGGGCAGGATCGTTGACCACATGGGGGCAGCTATATTGTGTGTTGCAGTGATGATCAATCTGCATATTACTCTTTTATTAGATAGGATAGAGGCCTGGTACAAGGGTGGGGTCCAGCTGGTTTGTCCTGAAGGGTGTCCTGGATCAGGTGGGGGCTCCATTGGGGTGTGGGGTGGCCTGAGCGAGGGGCCTGTGGTGGTTTGCAGGCCAGCCAAGCCCCCTGGCAACCCAAGCAGAGGCCCCGGTATCTGGAATTTATTTTCCTTCTACAATTGAAACTTTGTAGCCTGGAGCAGAGCCAAGCCTCGGGCTCCCTCCGAGGCCGGCAGCCATTTCTGTTGGGGTTATAATTGAAACTTTGTTGCCTTAAGCAGGTGGGCCAGCCAGGGTGTGCGGAAAGCTTTGCTTCCCCTGTTGCCGGCGGCAACCCTGGCCTACTCTCTCAAGCTCCATTCTGCCGCCATTTGTTTGAATTTGTTTACCTTCTATAATTGAAACTTTGTAGCTTGAGTGGAGGCTTAAGCCTGGCAAGGGCAGGTGGAAAGCTTGGCTTCCTCTGTTACCTAGGAAACCTTGCTCTCTGTGGCTGTAGCCATCTTGGTTTGGGTTAATTTGCATACTCGCTCTGATTGGATGGTAGGCGTGGCTTGTGGGTGTGTCGGAGGTATGGTCAATTTGCATATTTGTCTATTATTAGATAGGATAGGTCTTAATGAACAAAAATTAATCTAGGCCTCTGGCCTAACCAAATTAATTTTAAAATTCATATTTCTATGTCAGATTTGAGCTTAAGTCAAGAAAGGCTAGCCCTAGCTGGTTTGTTTCAATGGATAGAGCGTCAGCCTGTGGACTGAAAGGTCCCAGGTTTGATTCTGGTCAAGGGCATATGCCCGGGTTGTGGGCTCAATCCCCAGGAGCGGGTGTTCAGGAGGCAGCCAATCAATGATTCTCTCTCATCATTGATGTTTCTATCTCTCTCTCTCCCTCTCCCTTCATCTATGAAATCAATAAAAATATATTTTTAAAAAGAAAGGCTAACCATTAGCATTCTCTAGCATTAGTTCATAATTACATTTAATATGAAATGCAGTCTATCATATGTAAGTAAAAGATACTTCTTCCTTTCTCTTACACTGTATAATAGACTTGGAAGAGTTTCTACTGGTCAACTTAATATTTAGCAAAAAGCAATTACTAGGCTGAATTGTTTTTTAATGTAAAACACCATGCATTAGACACATAAGAAGAAGCCCCTCACCATAAGAAGTTCAGTAAGAGACTGCAAGGCCTGCTTCCGGACAGATACGGCAGGGTCCCGGCACTGCTCCTGAAGAATTGAAAGCTCCTCCTTCATGCCTGACACGCTGCAGTGCTTCAAAATACTCACCAATACCTAGAAAGTGCACACACAACATGAAGTGATGATGCATCCGTGGTATGCGTGCAAATAGGCAAATACTCACAAAAATACTTCCTTCAAGTTCTTGGTTCTTGACATCTTTAAGGTCAAAGATCCATCCCTCCTCCCACGAGCATCCCACCTTTTAGAATCTGATGAAAGCTAAGGTTTCTCTCCAGTGAAAATCTGACATACATTTTATACACACAAGTATTTTCAAACAATTTCAGTCAAAATCTGTCCATGGCCTTAAGCTAAGAATCCCTACTCTAAAAAATGACATTAAGGATATAAATTCATGATTCTTAAAAAGCCAGCAAGCAACCCAGTGGGAAAGCTTAAAATCAGATAATCCTTAGTTCATCTATATAATTTAGACATAACAGGATCAAGATGAACTAACATTAAGTGAAAAGCAAATTAAATAACAAATATGGCAGAGGGACCTTTAAAATATTCTCTTGCATTTCTGAGTGCTTAAAAAGAGAGCGCATCGGCCTGCAGACTGAAGGATCCCAGGTTCAATTCCAGTCAAGGGCACATGCCAGGGTTACGAGCTCGATCCCCAGTGGGGGCCATGCAGGAGGCAGCCGAACAATGATTCTCTCTCATCATTGATGTTCCAATCTCTCTCTCCCTCTCCCTTCCTCTCTGAAATCAATAAAAATTTATTTAAAAATGAAAAGAGAGAGTGCATTAAAGAATGTCAGGAAGAACACACCTGGAGCGCAGACTTCCTCACGTTGATCTTCTCATCCCGGATTCTCTTTCTCAGCATGGCCATGACACACCTTTCTGCTGAGGAAATGCCCCTCGTTAGAGTCTGAGACAGACTATACAGATCTGACATCTCACATGCAATAGCGACAAATTCTAAAAAACTGACTAATTCACTTGTTTTAAATCAGAGTATGAAATGAGGTAGAAATAAAAACATTTCAAATAATTAGCTATTCACAATAATGAAAAAGGCAAAATTCGTGTAAAAAAAGGGCAAAAATTCTGGAATATTAAAAATTCAGTTTTAAATCCTGGCTCCTCTGCCTAAAATTTTAAATAAATTATGTAGATCTTCCATTTTCTTTAACTACAAGTAGAAGTATCTAAACCATGAGTTTTTTAAAGGACTAAATAAAATAATATTACTAAATACCTGCAGCTTTAAAACTTTTCAATCACAGGCCAATTTGCACTATTAAAATTACTAAAGATTCCTAAGAGCTTTTTTTAATGTGAATTTAAAAATTAGACATGCCACTATGAAGAGTATATATTTAAGATAAAAAATAACTATACTGCAACACACACACACACACACACAAAACTTAAAAAGAATGGCACTGTTTTTGCAAATTCTTTTAATGTCTGACTTAATAAGACGAGAGCTGATTCTCATCTCTCCTGCCTGCAACCTGTCACTTTCATGTCATGGGATCTCCGGAAAACCTCAACTTACACTTGTGGGAAAATTAGAGAGCAGAGGCGAACGATGTCTTGATACTATTATGAAAGCAGTATTAACTTCAAGGATATGTTGAAGTAGACTGAGAGACTCAAACACATTTTGAGAACTGCTGATCCCCAAGAAAACAAATAAAAAATGAACTAGAGAATGGAAAACAATAGAGGAGATACATGAAATTAAAAAGTTCCTTGAAAAAGGTAGCAAGATTAACAAACTTTTAGATAGACTAAGAAAATAAGAGAGAAGATTCAGATAGCTAAAATCAGGAATGAACAAGGGAACATTACCTACTCTACAATAATAAAAAAATTGTAAAAGAATACTATGAACAATTTTATGTTAACAAACTAAGAAACCCAGGTGAAATGGACAAATTTCTACAATGATATAAAGTATGGAAACTGACTCAAGAAGAAATAGTCTGAATACACCCACAACAAGTACAGATATTGAATTAATAAAAAACTTCCCACATGTGCACAAAAGCCCAGGCATTACTGAAGAATCCTACCAAATGTGAAAACAAAAATTAACACCAATTTATATACACACATATCTGCCTCTCCCACTGCTCCTTAAGAAATGAAACTTTATTTTATTAAAGTCTGTATCTACAATGCCCAGCACAGACAGAAGGGACCATATGTAAGTTTTTAAAATAAACAAGTAAATCTAATTATATAATTAATCCTTTACACACATTCCCTCTCTTTTCTCTCTCATCTATTTATCCATCTTTTAAAATCACTTAGCTAAAACTTATTTCTATAGACTCGGACAACAGACCCCTGTGAAAGGTAGGGTAGGGTTAGGACTTCCATGTCTTAGGTCATTCAGCTATTTAGTAACAAAACTGTACAAGAATTCAGACTGCTTCTCATTTAATAGTGGTAAGTGTTTTCTCCACTATTTTATGATGTCATATTATAGATGACAAAGGAGCCCAAGACCTTACTGCCAGACAGCAACAGAATCTGAGCAGGCTCCAGGTCTACCCACTGCCTAGTACAGGTTTGTTTTCCCCCTGAATCACATTGAGACTTAAACCATCCCAGATTCAATAAGTCAGTGAAAGTGATCAGGCACCACTTATGTTCAGAATCTTGTGTTGGAGTCCACAGAGGACCCCATAATCACTCCGTACGATATGTAGGACCCATTGAAAAATGGCTCATTCTGTTGGTGAAGGGAAATTATATAAATTCAGAATTGTCTTTTTTAGTGGAAGCTTGGACTCACAGTCCTACTATGCATTAAAAGTAACCTCAGGGATGGCTGAGTCAAGATGACATGGTAGACAAATTAACAAGGAATGAAAAACGGGAACAAGACTGGGTCCCAAAGTATTGTTCATCTATTCCCTTTTTTGTGATGACTTTTCTCCAAACACACATTTAATCTCTACTGCACTTTCCTTGGTAACTGGTCCTTTTTTGGTCAGTAATTCCAACAGTTCACAACAGTTGATTTTAATAAGAAAATAAAATAATCTGCTAATATTCTCTCAAGTGTTAAAGAAATACTGGTGTTTAGTACATGTAAGTGGAATGTAGCTTATTCTTTATCTTAGAATTAAATACAGTCTAGTGCAAGGACATCAAGTACAGATATAATAAAACAGAAATTACTCCACTTTTAAGAAAAAGAGATGCTCCGATTCTTAAGGTGAATTAATCAGAAAAAAATCCAAGGTTTTTAGACTCTACTTATAGTTATTATGCATTTGATTGTGATAAAATCTGACATACCCCTAGATCCAATTGTTTCACCACTGCTGTCTGTATTGATCACCCCTGAGTCTCCAGGGGTCAGTGTCGGCTTCTGACAGGAAAAAGCTTAAAAATAATAAATTAGAAAAAGGGCTTAGTCATTAAGGTAAAAATTTATTACACCTTTTAATAATGCAAGCATGGCATAGTACACATTTAAGTTATCACATCATTACTGAAGTGAATCTCAATTTCTTTGATGAAGGAAAAAAGTACAATATGAAAATAGAAAAATATGGAGATGAAAAACACATTTCAAATATCCAGCTAGTCCTTTAAATAAAAAGACAATTATTCAATATTTGAAAACATATTGACACATTACCTGATGAATTCCTCAGGAAAGTACCAGGCTGGCTCTCTATTCCTAAAATTGTAGGACCTAAAAATAAGCAGAGAGATTAGAGGGAAAAAGCCAGAGTATCATAAACCCTAAGTAAATATTCACAGAGGAATCAAAATAAAAATAATTAGGCCTGAACAGAAGGCCGATTCTAAACTGCTAACAATTAATAACGTTCTCCTTGGGAATGCATTTGAAAGGGTTATTAGGCCCTATACAGCCAATACCCAACAATGAACAGCGACAGTGAAGGCAGCCACCAGTCTCACCTCTAAAACAGGCCTTTCAGCCCTAACCGGTTTGGCTCAATGGATAGAACGTCGGCCTGAGGACTGAAGGGTCCCAGGTTCGATTCTGGTCAAGGGCATGTACCTTGGTTGGGGGCACATCCCCAATAGGGGGTGTGCAGGAGGCAGCTGATTGATGTTTCTCTCTCATCGATGTTTCTAACTCTCTACCCCTCTCCCTTCCTCTCTGTAAAAAATCAATAAAATATATTTAATAAATAAATAAATAAATAAATAAATAAATAAAATAGGCCTTTCAGATGCCTCAGACCTGTCTAAAAAGTTATTCAACAATACAATATACTGAGATACGTTTATAAGAATGAAAGTATATCAAGAGTAAAGACAACTATTTTTGCCACAACAAAGAATGATTCCCCTAAAGTCCAATTTTTTTTCTTTATTGATTAAGGTATTGCATATGTGTCCTTATCTCCCCTTTGCCCCCACCCCTCACTCATAACCTTACCCCCCTGGTGTCTGTGTCTATTGGTTAAGCTTATATGCATGCATACAAGTCCTTTGGTTGAAGTCCAATTTTTTGACAAGCGTAAGACCAATTCCATGTCACTTACTGTTAACCAGAAATTCCAGTATGCTCTCTGATGTGCTGTTAGCAGACAACTCCAAGCAATGTGCGAAACTGGACAATGCCTTGCTGCGGACAGTCGGTGCCTTGTCTAAACAGCGGTCAAACATTATGTCCTGCACCAAGAACTTATGCTTTAAGAACTTCTGATGCTCCGAGGACAGTGTGTGATCCGCCTCTCTTTCCGGCAGTTCCAACAGGGCCAAGGCAACATCAAGAGTAAAAACCCGGTGTGGGATCTGGTAGAGCAAAATCATAAGAATCTCCATCACACAGTCATGAAAACCGAAGGATCCCGTGTGCATTCGGATCTGGCTGTCATTAGAAGGCTGCAGAACCAGGAACCAAGATTTTATTGCAGATGTATTCCCTTACCTTGGAGCTTCGTGAATATCTGTAAAGCCAGGCAATAAATGTAGCATATTCCCCGCAAGGAAGTTTGCTGAGCAGCTGTACCAGGGACTGAGCTGCGTAGGTCCGATACTCCGATTTATCTACCACCTGGAACACAAGTGTTGAGAAGCTGCTCACCTGGCAAATGAAACATGCTGTGACACAAGTGGAAAGTTAGTGGGTGTAACTGCGACTAGTTCGGGGATCATTAAGTGTTACAGAAATGACCAACACATTTTAGGTTTCACACCCCTTTAAAAACAAACCTCTAAGAAAGCTGTAGGTCCTCTGCTCAGAAATACAAATTTAACACATGATTGCAAGGAGTTTATGAACCCCTAGAATCCATCAAGTTTAAGTGAAGAATCATTTCTCTGAACAGTTATAAAAACTCACGAGATAATCATAGAAATGTGAACGTTAACTGGATACTTGGTGGCTTTAAAATATCACTGTATTTTGTGATTATGTTCTTAAAGAGTGCGTATTCTTTAGAGATACACAGAAATATTTATATATAAAAGAATATGAAGGAATTTGTTTTAAAAAATCCAGTGTGCAGGAGTAATATCTTCTTGGGGTATAAGTGACACAAAATTGTTGAAGATGGGTGCTCATCGCCCTAGTCCCTTCATTTCTTTATACATTTGAAAACTTCCAAAATTAAAAGGTTTTTTTTATTCCCAAAAGGACACTGTCTAGGAGAACTGCTAGTGAATATATTAAGTAAACCTATGTTTAGTAATGACACAGATTCATTACCAAGTACACAAATACACAAACACACACATTTAACTTCATACATATTAAATATTTAACAATTATTCTTATTATTACGAAAGCAACTGGTACCTTGGCACAGATGTGCTGGAGCAAGATACGAAGAACTGGGAATATACTTTCTTTTAGTTCATCCACAAGTGAGCTATGAAAAAAAAAGCCCATCCTCTGTTTACAATATACCTATAATTACAATGAAACAGTCACATTTTCCTTGACTCTTCCAAAACCCACTAATCCTATGTGTTAGAAATCCTCAATAGTAAAAACAACCTGTTTGCCCTAACTGGTTTGGCTCAGTGGATAGAGCGTCAGCCTGCGGACTGAAGGGTCCCAGGTTCGATTCCGGTCAGGGGCATGTACCTTGGTTGCGGGACACAACCCCAGTAGGGAAAGTGCAGGAGGCAGCTGATTGATGTTTCTCTCTCATCGATGTTTCTAACTCTCTACCCCTCTCCCTTCCTCTCTGTAAAAAATCAATAAAATATATTTTTTTAAAAAGAAAGCAAATAGCAAAATGGAATATAAAGCATTAGTGTCATAAACTTTAAAAAAAAAAACACCTGTTTGTTTTGGTGACCAGAGAGTAAAGACATCAAGTGCCATAGCAGAACCCCATCTCCTCCTCTCAGGCATGGTTGTGGAGAGTTGCTGCCAAGTAGACAGCGGCAGTCAGGGAGGAGCAAATGTGCAATCTCCACAGGACTAATTGCACTACTTAGTACACTTCTGAAGATTCGACAAGACATCATTTTGGGGTAAATAGACTAAGACACAGTACCACCTCATGGTAGCTCGTTGAAATGCAACTACTTCAATGCATTTGTAATAGTACCTCTCCAAACTTTAGCCCAAGAAGAAATTACTATAATGCCCAGATTGGACCCCTGTGTAGGGTGAAGTTTGTTTGTACCGTTATATGGATACTACTGCATCATGAGCTCTGACAGAAAAGCCAAAGTGAGGGTTTCCACTTACAACATTTTATTTATTTAATGACAGTCTATATATGGATTCCACCACCCTCAAATCATCAAGCACATTATGTACCGTAAAGGTACACACTCTCAGGTGCACACTGGCCACGTATTTTTTTTACCACCAAATATTCAATATGGGAGGATGTTAAAAAGCCAATGATGGCAAATAGGTCTTTCCCAATAATGCTAAAACATGAAACTTTTTAGGTGAAGCTAAGTGGCTCGTGCGGGAAAAATTAGTCTATCGATTATTGCTACAGAAGTAAAAACCAACGAACTCTTTTAATCAAGAAAGTGTTTTCTGTAGGGGAAGGGAATAGGAAAGGGAAAAGAAACAAGGAAAGTGGCAAAGAACAAAAGGGAGAGGCCTGGAGAAGTGAGAAATAGAAAAAAGAACAGGAGGTGGCAGACTTGCAGGAGTGGTCAATACGGAAGCAGACGACGGAGAGCAGAGGAGAAGCTGCTGTCATCACCTGGAGGCTGACCTCACAGCTGGGGACAATCAAGCTGGAGGCTGGTGCTGGCTGGTGCACTAGATTCCTTATCCTTTCAACGAGGCCCCGAGGCGGAGGTCACCACAGTGACCCTGACCACATGAACTAGGTGAGCTATGAGGTGCTTTATTTTGCCCCCCGCCCCCAAACCATAAACAGGCCAGAAATTGGTTGGTTCCCATAGGTGTCAGAAATCTTGGTTTTAGTACAGGGCCCAGAAGATGAAGGGGAAAGTGATAAAGAGGAGAGAGTAACAATCCAAGCTGTGTGCGTCACCTGATAAACTGGACTGCCTGGTTTCTGCTGCTGATGGCTGAGGAAGTTATAGCAAGGGGGGCATGATGGGACCCTTCACCCACTTCTAACATTAATATCACATTTAGCATTTGATGGAAAACACAACTGATGACCTAGAAGAGAAAAGAAAATTCCATTTAAGGCATAACAGAGAATCCTTGAAAATCACAGGCAACAATTTGCAGCGTCTAAAGATTAGTCAAGTTGACATGGTTTTGGGCTGACCATTAGGAATGTATTTCTTAAATGATTACCAATAAACGTACAATGGAAACTGTGAGAACACTGCTTGCAGAAAATGATAGGAATATCATCTAGTTTCTCTCTGCATGCTCTCTTTCCAGATGGCAAAGGATGCTGCTGCTGATCCCGTTATAGCAAGGGGGAAAAAGGAATGATAATTCACACTTGTGTTTTACCTGAAATTTACAAAGGACCTTCCCATGTACCATCTCATATAATTTACTCAGATAATTCATTCATTCCTCCAGTAAGTAAAACATTTACTAAAAACCTAATATGTACCGGGTATTGCATTAAGCACATTCATGTATATTACTAGATTTTACCACATTTAATCTTAAACCTCACAACAACTCCATGAGGTAAGCAAGGCATTTCCATTTTATATGTAATATTATTGTTTCTAGTTTATAATAATAAAACAGACTCTAAAGGCAAGCTGTCCAAAGTTAATTAATTAAAGGCCTGGCTAAAACCAAAGTTGTCCAACATCAAGTCAGTACTTCCACAGTTAAAAATCACTGCATCTTTAGAGATACTGTGGACCTAAAAGGATAGATTTTTCCATCCATTTTATTTTTTAAATGTTAAAGAGGGCATGGAAATTAAAATTATTACTGTGAATTCTATCACATCCACATTTCAAGCACATAGAAATAATATAATAAATTATACTTCCTATTATACAGAAGATACATAGTAAGGTCATGAAAATAGCCTGGTAAGTTGAAATGCCATTACATCAAATGCTTCTAATGTTTTTCCATTACATGATTTGCATGCTTCAATTTAATCAATAACTAACTTAGATCCTTGTCTCTTTTACCTTGTCTCCTCCATGAATTGGGGAGCATAGCAAATACAATCCATGATAGGCCAGTTCTGGTATGAACTTCGCTTGGTTAAGGTTGCTAAAGAAAAAAAGAGCAAAGATTAGTTAATGGGTATGATTTTACTTAAAATATGGCCCTATTTAATAAGCCATATTTAAATGAATAAATTTTACCTATGTGCCACTTAGAATAAAATGACATTCATACTTCAGCTAAGAGCAAAAGTTATTATACTGTTTAAATTTTAACACTGGGAGATTTAATGGCTCACCTGGCTTGTGTAACATGAAATTCATGAAGAACTGGCTCAAAATTAGTTAATGCCACAAAGACCTAGAAAACAGATACCAAGAAGCAGCCTGATTTTTCTTACTCATTAAGTATTTCCCTCATCTGTGCCCGCTGAGATTGTCCCAAGTTTCTTGGAATTTTCACTTACCTCGATACAATTCTGTATACACTGTGGCTTTTCTTTCAGGGAAAATTTGGACAGAAGCCTTAAAAAATTCTTTAGAAGATGAAAGACGGCTTTTCGAATTTGACCGAGGTCCCAGGCAGAAAAACTCATGTCTTCTTCATCTTCTTGTTCTTCTACAATTTCATCCATCTAGATTATGAAGAAATATATAGCTGACTGTAAAATAAGGCCTAACACTTTCCCCAGGGTTTTCAATTTACTCAAATCAAATCCCGTGAAAACGCCAGGGGGTTGCTGAGTTGCTGAGGTGACCCTGACTGCTCTAGGTCTCCAGGCTCACAATGGTAAATCACTGGATTTAGATGAGGGCTACAATACTTTCTAGCTCTATATTTTTGTGTCAATGAGGATTCTTATGTGTCTTAGAAGTTTTCCTTTTCACATCAATAAACCTCTACCATCCTACCTAATCATACAAGAATTTAGAATTAATGCTATTCTTCTACATTCTTATGGATCTGAGTCCTCAGGATAATTCAACCACCATCTCTAATGACAATGAGATAATGTGGCAAATATACCTGTTAGCAAGTTGTCAAGCACACCTGGGTACAAGGCTGAGGAGAGATGATAGGGAGGTTTGAAAGCTGGCCAAATAGAAATGAACTTGGTCCTATTGGAGAGCTGATGATACTTTAGGACCGTTTGATTATAATCATTATGCCTGAAACCATATTTTAATATAAGTTAATTCTTAAATCACGTGTTGGTGAAGATATGCTTTATTATTCCTCTTTCTTCTTACCTCAATATCCTCTTTCCTGGGTGGCTTTCCTCTCTTTCTATGTCCTCTTGGATTAGCCTGAGAGTTCTTAGAATGTTCTTTTCTTCTTTTCCGACTCAAGTTAGATTCCTGAGGCCAGCTCTTCTTTAGAATCTGTATACATTTGTCAAACATCACTGGGTGGAATATTTGATTGGCTACACTGCCTATTCATAAAGAATAAAGAGTAAGCAGGTTAGATTTAATTGTCTTCAAATATGTCTGTAACAACAGATAAAAATGTCAAAAGCAAAAACGGGATTTGTACTAACTTTGAGTAACAATGACACTTTTGCAAAAAAAAAAAAAAGTACCATTCAACTTTAGCCATAGGTTAGCAAAAGTGCTGATCAGAAATAAATAACAAGATTTCTGTATTTGGCCAGGAGGGAGTAACTGGTTTTATTCCTGTCTTCCTAAATGTGAACAACTATAAAACTAGACCAAAAAATGGTTAAAATAATCATTTTAAGACATGGAGCAAGACACAGCATAGAAATAAGATAAGGGAAACAAATGAAGTAAACCCTAAAATTGCCCCTTTTTGTATTTTTGAGGCAATTTCTGGACAGCAGCAGAAAAACGGCGAACCCAGGCACATCATTATGGTATTACTAATTGAGACTACAGAAATCAAGTCAGAAAGGCAGGGGTAGCTGGAATTCATGGGGCAGAATAATAGAGAAGAGGAAGCTACATAGAAAAAGAGCTCCAGCAATCTGCAGAGGGCTGATTACAAGCTATGCATGCAGGGGTAAAACTGCAAAAAGTGAGCAAACAACAATTTCTAAGGAGTCAGAAGAGGAATAATTTTCAGAGCTCACACAGGGCTGATACAAATTTGAGTCTGGCCAGCACAATAGAGAGACCTTGTTAATCCCTGGAGCACTCAATGGAGACCTTGGAGAGCAACACACGTTGCAAACAGATGAGGTTAATCCACCAATAACTGATATTAAAACATACGTAAATACTATTATCCAATCACATGCTAATTTAAGTCCTACTCTGCAGGGATTTTGCAGATGTAATTTAAGTCCCAAATCATCGACCTTAAGAGAGGGAAACCCTCCTGAGAGGCCTGATCAAATCATTGAGCTCTTTAAACCTGAGCATGGAAGTCAGAGACAGGACTGGAAATCAAAATGAGAGGAGGATTCAACCCGGGTAGAGTCTCCATTGCTGGAGGGGCCATGTGGCAAGAAAAGTGGGTGTCCTCTAGGAGCTCAGAGCTCACTCGCTAACAGCCAGCAAGAAAGGGGTCCTCGGTCCTACAATCATAAAGAAACAAGTTCTTCCAACAACTGAGTTTAGAAGAAGACACTGAGCCCCAGAGGAGCACCTGCTGGGGCTGACACCTCGATCTCAGTCGGTGTGACCCCAGCAGAGAGTCCAGCCACACCGTGCCTGGTCTTCTGACCTCAGAAACTGAGATAATAAAGTTATGTAGGGCAAATGGCTCAGTTTGTGCTAATTTGTTACAAAGCAGTAACACTTAAAAAAAATGAAAAAAACTCAATTTTCAAATCACAGAGAATAAATCCTTAACACTTATTGCAAATGCACTTATGTAAACCATGACGAGGGGTAAAGCTGACCAATGCTGTGATTTTCTTTATTATATAACCTTTGGATTCTCCAGCTACATCCCTCTCTACATTCAGCCCTCTTTTCCTCTGAGGAGGAACTCCCTCACTGTGCACAGGAGGAACAGCCACCTAAGTGTCCTGACAATAAAGGAAGTGGAACAAGCTCATAAATAGATTCCTTTCTTAGGCTTTCCTCATCAAGCATTACTAGCTTTCTCAGTTAGAATGGTTTAAGCCTGTTTTTCCACAGCACATAGGAGAGATACAACACAAAGATGCCCCACGGCAGTTTTCCTCAGTGTGGACAGGGAGTCGGGGGAAATAACAGAATTTTATACAAGGTGGGGCTGGGTGCAGTGGAGGCCCTATAGCGTGGAAACGTTCCTCCTCCAGCCTTGGCCCTGTCGGATTATTCCTATCAGATTATTGACACAGCATAATATTGGTCAGAGCATCGTCCATTACACCCAAAAGTGGCAGGTTTGATTCCTAGTCAGGGCACATGCCCAGGTTGTGGGTTTGATCCTCTGTTGGGGCAAGTACAAGAGGCAATCAATCAATGTTTCTCTCGCCCATCGATGTTTTTCTCTCTCTCCTTTCCTCTCTGTCTCAAATAAATAAATACATATCCTCATGTGTGGATTAAAAAAAAATTTTTTTTAAAAAAGAGCTCAAAACAGTGTAGAAAAACTTTAAATGACAAAAGATATGTCCTATCATGTCAAATTACGTACCCGGTACTTCTAGCAGCAGAAAATAAAGACCAGCGGCATGAAGGCCATATTCTCGATATTGCACATTGGCGTTTTTCTTATGGACTGTTTGGACAAAGTGATAGAATAAAGCCACCAGCGCACGGTGAGAAATATTGTTCTCAGCGAAGAAGGTCCAAAAGATCTGGGGGGAGGAGTAAATCACAAAAGCCAATAATTACAGAAATGTAAAAATCTCCTATTATTTGATTTTAATAACTACTTAGTGCCTTAAAAGGGGGGTATAGACCAGTCTGGCTCCTAATTATAAACATCTGCCATCTTCAAAGGACTAAAACAAAAAATTAAAAATGCATTATTCAAAATTACCAAGATAAGTAAGTATATGAGATTTAAATAATTAAACAAATTTTTTTTTTGCTAGGTTTGAAGCATATATATTTCTAAAATTATTACAGTTAGAAACGACACTGAGACTTTTTGGACAACCTATATTAGTGATTACTCAGACAAGTTACCCCTTGTACCCAAACTCATCAATCATTCTAATTCATTAACGTACATTTGAATTTCTGATCTCCTCAGCGAGGAATTAGAACCATTGATGAATTTGGGTACATTTTGTTCTGGGACCTAGCCCTTCAGTTTTCTGAAGAGCAATCAACGAGCTAAATACTAACGAACACACTACTAGGTAGAACTCAATACTTAAAGGAACTCTCTGAAAAAAAATAAATAAATAAAGGAACTCTCTGTTCCAATTGAATTCAATTAACTACTCCATTTATAATATCAGGTTTTCGTAAAGTTAAGGCATACTGAAATTGTTATTGCATTTTCCTTGGCCTTCATTTTATATTTGGTTTTAATATGTCTCTGCCTCCCACCCGCTTGTTTTGGCCTATATTCTTTTCCTCTAATTTGTTGTTAGAAAAAGTCATGACTTGAAGCCCTGGCCGGGTAGCTCAGCTGATTAAAGCATCATCCTGGTACGCCAAGGTTGTGTGTTCAATCTCCACTCAGGACACTTACAACAATCAACCAATGAATGTATAAATAAGTGGACCAACAAATCAATGTCTCTCTCCCCTCTCTTCTCTCTCCCCACTTCATTTCTCTCTCCAAAATCAGTAAATAAAAAGAAAAAAAATTTTTTTTAAGTCATGACTTGAAAAAATATCACAGATTAATACCTGAACCTTCTGGAAAAAAGCTATTAGGATAGTCCAGTAAATGATTCACATTCTTTATGCTACTCCTCTCATGTTCCCTATGAACTGTTCACTAAAAAGATGATTAATAATGACTTTTAATATTCTATTTCTAATGCCTAAAGGTGGCTAGCTTGATTTTCCTTGCTTTCCTTTTTTTTAAAATGTTTACCTCTGTAGATCCATGTTCTTCAGTAGCAAAGCGGAAAAGGCTTTCATGGAGTTTTGTGAATGCATCCAATCCAGTCTCGATAATTTCTGCTTCTATGTTGGGATCCAAAGGCTCAGTCTCCGTGAAGTCCAGTTCCCAAACTGTTTCCACCCATTCTGGTAGGAAAATGCAATTAAACCAGTAAGTGCTCTACAGCAAGTAAGAAACCAATCATTTTTGGACTCCAGGTAGATTCAAGAAGAGAAAAGTTTATTAGGCACAACTCACATTTAATTATACCATCATATAAGCATAATTAAAGGAGAGCAGAAAAAGTTAAGAAAATATATATATTTTTAATTATAACTGACATTTGGTTATTAGGTTGTTATCTTCTAAAAATATCAAGGAGAAAAACACTTTTTACATAAAACGGTTAGGGGGAATGAAATTTCAAAATACTTAATGATCCAGCTTTCCCATACATTCAGTCTGGAGAAGAAAGAAGTTAACCAAAGATGGCTCCAGATGTCCCTTTGTGAAAATCTTATAACTATTTTAATAAGCCCATATAAAATTCTTTATTGGGCCCTTGGAGAATAATTAGCATGTTAAAAAAAAAAAAAAAAGGACACAATTTCCCCAAGAAGTTTAAACTAGAAGAGGAAAGCCAGATCCACACTCAGAGAAATATTCAGTGATTTCAAAATACACTGACAGAGCTCAGCCGGTGTGACTCAGTGGTTGAGTGCCGGAAGTTCCGGGTCAGGGCACATATCCATCCTCCCCCCTACTCCTCCCCCCTCCCCCGCCCCCAAACACATGATTTGGAAAAGGCAAACAGGAGAAGGGAACAAAAGGAACCATTACTCCAGGCCCCACCCTGGGTCCCTGAGTGGCAGGAGAGGTGGACTCTGCCTTTGTAACCTAACCTTTCTCTGATGATGTTGGGATAGAGAAGCCTTTAAGTCCGATCCTTCCTCATGCACCAGGGCTGTGTCCCTGTGTTTGAGCGGAGTGCCTATTTCTTGCTGTGTTTGGGGGGGGCCTCACCTCAGTACTCGAGAGGGGCACGGCCTCCCTGTGTTGAATGGAAAGGGCCTAATCGTTTTTTCTGCATTTTGGAGCATCTTCCCCAGCCTCTTTTGTACCCGGGTGATGAGCTTAACAAACATGTTTGAATAAAACCACCACCACAAAAAAAAAAAAAAAAACCAGGTGCTCCTTCAAAATGAATATTCTTTAAATATTTGTTCACACTGATTTAGAAAACTTGGGCAGGGTTTTATGGATGAAGAACATCCAGAGATGGTAGGCCTCAACCTTTCTTTCACAGTTTTGACAGTATACTGTGCTCAACGGATAAAAAGCCTGCAGTTAACTAGATCCATCTCCCTTAGATACAATTTGCCCATCGTCTTTTGCACTTGAACTTGACCCTGAAGGAGGGAGTCTCACTCTACCTCAAGCAGCTTCCCACAGCACTGCTTCCAAAGATATAAAATGCACTGCCTGAAAGAAGACCTGAAAAATATAATGCGTCTCCTCTACATGATTGAAAATGAACAAAATAGCTACAGCGCAGATATTAGAATGTGAAGCGTGAGAGTTATTAGTATTTTTTTCAGCAGTACGGGGTACTCATCTTCACAAACCCCTAAGAGGTAGCTATGATGTCCCATTTGACAGATAAGGAAACCAAGGCTTAGCAAGGTTAAGCAACTTGCTGATGGATGCTAAGCAGTAAGAGCCAAGAGATCAACCCGAGTTATCTCTGACTCCAAAGATTACACGACTGGAAAAGACTGCGGTGAAGAGTGAAGGCTCTCCTATGGCAGGCCCAAGATTTGGCCATTTATTAAGGAAACCAGAGGAAACATGAAAGGTTGAAAGACCTGTCCGATCACATCTGAGTCTTCCAAGGGGATCCTAGCGTGCAGATTTGCAGAATTAGAAGGGGAAGGCCGAGAAAACATGCAAAAGAACTAAACGATATCGGGCAACATGAGCTCTTTTTTTTTTTTTTTTTTTTTTTGACGTAATTCTATTTTAGCTCTGTTCTAAACCCGGCTCGCTGAGCGCACATCTGCAGGGCCCAGACCTTGCAGAACCAAACGACCCACCTCCACCCCACCCCACCCCAGCCCAGGCCTAGGCTGAAGGGCATCACGGGCGCAGCATACCACCGCCCTGCCTCCCCGATTCTCGAGGCCTCGTCTCCTCACCTGGGCTGAGATCCACCGGGCACCAGGGCTGCAGGCCGCTCCCGAGGCCCGGCAGCGCCACCATGATCACCCGGAAACCCGCTCCCCGGCGCTGCGGTCAACTTTCAAAGCTCGCTCCCGCGCGCGCTCCGAGCCGCCCCTGCGGGCCAGTCACAACACGCAGAACTTCCCACCGACCAATCATCGCGCCCCGCCGGGCTCACGACACTAGCCAATCAGCAGGGCATTCTGCCGCATGCGCAGCGGAAGGGGCGGGCCAAGAAAGGAGGCTAAACCGAGGCTCCGCGAAGGGATTTTTTTTTTTTTCCCTTTTCCCTTTAAAGTAGGGGGCTAAGAAATAAGTTAAATTCGAATTAGCGCCCTTCCCGCCTCGTTTTCCTTAAATGGGAGGGCACTTTAAAGGGAATTTGAGACAAGAGACTTCCTACAGGGATTGTCACCTTTGCCCCCTGTCAAGTGACATTTCGCGTGAGTGTCAAAGGGCTTCCTTTACCCAAACAGCAGTCGAACGTTTGTGCGTATCCAGATGTGGCCTAACGTTTACCGAACCAAAACAATAGAGGAAAAGCAGGGAAATGAAGCCTTGCGAGAGGACATCTGCACGTCTCTTAATGTGGCGGGATGTGTGGGCCCGAATTCTGGAAAAAGGCCGTAGCTACCATGTCAACTAAGGGAAAGGCAAGCGCCTTCGCCCACTGCACATGCGCAGTGAGCACCCTGCCCGGCTGCCGGGTGGCAAGGGCTACAGAGGCAGAGGCGTGCGCCTGCGCGCGGCGTCTCCCGAGCCTCCTGCAGAAGGCCGCCTCCTCCTCCCCGCCCCCCGCCGGGATCTCCGGAGCTGCTCGGGCATCGCACCGCAGGAGCTGGCAGGTTCGCTCCGCCGCCCCGAGCCGCAGGGCACCGGGTGGGCGGCAGCAGCCGGTAGCCCCGGCCCTGCACCGCCCGCGTAGAGTGGCGTGGCCGCCCTCGCCCCCTCGCCATCTCCGCTGCTCGCGCCCGCTCGGGACTGGCGGGCCCGCGGCGCATCTGCGCTCTGGGCGCGCAGCCGGCCCTGCCCTGCCCTCCGGGTGTAGCGGGCGGCCGTGCCGCGCCCCCCTCTGGCTGCGCGTCCTGCCCGCTGGCCTTCCCTTAGGGCAGCCCAGCCCCGGAGAGCCCGGCGCGCCCGGCCGGCGGCGAGATGAGCTTCTTCGGCTTCGGGCAGAGCGTGGAGGTGGAGATCGTGCTCAACGATGCGGAGAGTAGGAAGCGGGCCGAGCACAAGACGGAGGACGGGAAGAAGGAGAAGTATTTCCTCTTCTACGACGGCGAGACGGTCTCCGGGAAGGTGAGCCTCGCACTCAAGCACCCCAACAAGCGGCTGGAACACCAGGGCATCAAGATCGAGTTCATCGGGCAGATCGGTGAGTCGGCGGCCGGGGCCTCCCTTCCCCCGCCACCCCGCACGTCCTCGCGCCGCGCCAGGCGCCCACTCGGGGCGGGACCCCGGGCCGCTCCGGCGAGGCCTGCGGTCCCCTGCGTCCCCTGCGGTCAGAGGCCCGCCCGCCCGCGGCCGCCCCTGCGTTACCGTTTTCCCTGCCCAAAGGGACAGCGCGCCACGAGGCGTGGCGGCGCCCAGGGCCCCGGGCGCGACCCTGCTGTGCGCCTCTTGGTGGCGGGCACCGCGGCCCAGAATGCCCAGTTGTCCCTTCCACATGCCGCTCAGATGACACAGACCCACCAAAGTCTCAACAAACCCCTCCGGGGTTTCGGAGCGAGATGCCCAGCCTTCGCTGCAGGTGGGCTTGTTAGCGGGAGGGGAGCCTTGCCTTCCTCCGGGGCCCGAGTTCAGCTGGTCTGTGCCTCAGTTGCAGTCTCACCCACCCCTTGTTACTTCTAGACGTGATGTGGGAGGAGAGATGGCTCACCAGTGCCTCCTCCCTCACCTGCTCTCTGAACTTCCTGTCTTATACGTGTTTTGAGGGAAAAACGCTGCAGTCTTCAGATCCAGCGTTTCTTGTCTACCTAAGCCTGTATTTCTTAAGCCTTCTCGATGAGAGTGTTCGTTTTCAGGTGACTCGTTTTCTGCTTCAAGACAAAGGAAGGATGCTCCAAAGACTAAAATTAAGTGGTCAAAATTTCTCATTGCTCCCACAGTCTTTAATCATGGTGATTAACAGTTGGAACTAGACAGTAAAAGGCAGTTCACAACTGCCAGAAGATTTTGGAAGCTGCCAGTCAAGATGCAATTGTCTCCAATTCTAAGGCTATTTGGAGTTTCCTGTTTATTAAACACTCCCATGCACTTCTGAAATACAGTGTTTTTTCCCATAGATCAGGAGCAGATTTCTCAGTGAATACCCCGCTGTGGGTTGAAAACCTCTGGCAGGGAATTCATGCCCTGTACCACATGCTGCATGTTTAACTCTGTTTTTAGGCACTTCCTGGGAAAGCTCGTTAGCTGCTCTCTCAGGTCCTCAGAGTTCAGCGAAGAATCTGTTTTCCCTTTTTTACAAAGGCCAGAAACACTGGCCCGGGGTGGGAGTCCCTGTGCAGGTCTCTGCAGCCGGTGCTCAGCCTGAACTGTTTACCTCTGGCATTTCACAGAAAATGAAATCGGGTGGAAGACCAGCTGATCCCGCAGGAACCTTTTTTGTCAGTTATGTCAAATCCAGAATGAGTGTGGCCTTTTATGTATCAGAAATGGGTCTAAAGAATGAGTTTCATTACCCGCTGCTCTCCAGCATCTAGCTTGCATAGGGTTTCTCAACAGCTTGCTGTTGACATTTGGGGCCTGGTCATTCCTTTTTGGTGTAGCATGTTTAGCAATGCCCCTCTCCCCACCCCCCCCCCCCCATTTCTACCCACCCAATTCCAGAAGTACCCCCTAGCTGTAACCTCAAAAATGTCTTGAGATACTGCCTTATGTACCCTACAGGGTAAAATCCCCCCTAATAAAGAGCCACTGAGTAGATAGGATGAATTCCAAATATTTTCAGCTGAGTGTAACATATGAGATAGTGAAGTCCTTAGCCTGTGTCTGAACCACCGTTCCAGGTGGCAATACCTCGTCAATACAGAAAGGTAACCACAATGTCTGATGCCCCAGGAGGATTGAAGGAGCTGCTCAGGGGGGATGGTGTCAAGACCTTCTAGTCCAGTGATTGGCAAACTCATTACTCAGCAGAGCCAAATATCAACAGTACAACGATTGAAATTTCTTTTGAGAGCCAAATTTTTTAAACTTAAACTATATAGGTAGATATATTGTTATTAACTTAATTAGGGTACTCCTACGCTGGCCTTTGCTAAAAACTCAAGGGGCCAAAGAGCCGCATGTGGCTCGAGAGTCGCAGTTTGCCGACCCCTGTTCTAGTCTAATCGAAGAGGCTGCTTCCTGTACCTGCCCCGGCTGGTTTCTTGTCTAACTCCTTGGATCCCTGAATAGCGTTCCTGCTGAGTTTTCTCAGAACGTTTTATTGCTTCCCCTGATAACTCTTCCTGGGCCCCTGAGCACTCTGGGCTGACTTGACCTTGTGACTTTGGGGACGCTGTGCCTTTCTCTGGGCTGCTTTCTTCCCTGTAAGACGAGGATAACAGAATCACCCTGTGGGAATGTCGTGAGGTCAAAGAGTTGTGCTTCCTGCGGAGTGTGGCGTATCTGTGCCATATACCTAAGACAGTGTGCCCGCTGACCTCAGGGCACCAGAGCGAGGCCAGTGAGTAATTTTGTTGAAGTTGTGGTCTTGTGGTTTTCTCCTTCATTGCACTGCTCGGCTGTGTATGAAGTGGGTGGAACTTGGTCAGATTCTTTCTGAGATCTGGCTGTATGGTAAGGAAGTTGATTGATATCATTGTGCTCTGTCTCCCTTCCTCATTGATTTCCATTTTAACTCAATTTTTTTTTCTTATAAAGCGTAGTCTTTGGTTCTTTTCTTCTCCCTGTCTCTGTCTCCCCTTCCTTCCTTCCTTCCTTCCTTCCTTCCTTCCTTCCTTCCTTCCTTCCTTCCTTCCTTTTTTCTATCCTTCCTTTCTTCCTTCCTCCATCAGAAGAGTTAGTTCCATTTTTTGAAAATGAAGTGATTTATGTAACCTTATCCTTATGACTAATTTATTTTTCCTCCTGATGAAAGTGTATTTGTCGCTGGCTGGAGGGGGTCAATGAGGGAAAGAAAGGGGACGTATGTAATACTTTCAACAATAAAGAATTACTTTTAAGCCCTGACCGGTTTGGCTCAGTGGATAGAGTGTTGGCCTGCAGACTCAAGGGGCCCAGGTTCTCGATTCCGGTCAAGGGCATGTACCTTGGTTGCGGGATATCCCCAGTGGGGGGTGTGCAGGAGGCACCTGATTGATGTTTCTTTCTCATCAATGTTTCTAACTCTCCCTCTCCCTTCCTCTCTGTAAAAACATCAATAAAATATATATATTTTTAAAAAGAATTACTTTTAAAAAAGAAAGTATATTTGTCCCACCTGTGTATTCATTAGAGGGACAGCCTGGTACATGCAAGGGCAGCTATGCTGGTTATGTAAATTAGAAAAGGCTCAGTTTATAATAATACAGACTTTGCTGAGGTCAAGACTTGTAAGGACTAGAGATAATATACATGAAGTGCAAGGCTTGGCGCACGTAGTAGGTACTCAGTAAAAAGGAGTTAAGGTGATCTCTGTCCTTTTCTCTTTCCGTGGTAAGCTGGACCCACAAGAAGTTTCCAGGGGCTAGGCATTTAAATCATTCCACCTGTAGTTACCCCTGATTCCTATGCAGACTGTCCATGGGGAACGTTCAGAGCAAGTTAGCCTTCCTTTCCGTCGGCCTGGCCGCATTGCCTTCCCAGTGTCTTCTCCTGGAAGGTACAGTAGCCCACACAAAACTTTATGGAAGGGACTCTGCACAGGGTCCTTGCAGACACAGCTGCCCGGACCCCTTTGTGCCCCATTCTCCTAGTGGCCCAGGCCCTGCTCAGAAAAGCTCCTACCTTTTTTGTTTTTGTTAATCCTCACCCAAGGATATTTTTCCATTGATTTTTAGGGCGAGTGGAAGAGAGAGGGAAAGACAGAGAGAAACATCGATGTGAGAAAAACACATCGATTGGTTGCCTCCTGCACCATCCCTGACCAGGGCCCAGGCTGGGGAGGAGCCTGCAACCGAGGTACGTGCCCTTGACTGGAATTGAACCTGGGACCCTTTGGTCCGCAGGCCAACACTCCTGTCTTGATGACGATTTAGAGGTAACTTTTGTTCCTGGCTCCTTCTCACTCCATAACTTGCTCTAGTAATCTCATCTGCACCCATGACTTCAGTGGCTTCTTATATTCACGTGACTCCCAAATCCTTTCTATGTTCTGACCTGTACTCTCTTCTGAGTTCCACGCCTGTGTTTCTCACTGCCTGCTAAGTATGGCCACCTGGATACCCCCACCCCACAGGTCCCTCAAAGAGGCATCCAAAACAGAAACCCCTTTCTCTTCCAGCCCTACCGCTTCAGTAGTTTTGTTTTGTTTTCCATTTTGGCTTATGGCACCTGCATCCATTCAGCCTCAGAAATTTGGGAATCATCTGAGACTCTTCATTCCTCCCCCCATACATCTAATTGGCCTCTTTTTTCTCTTTCTCTTTCTCTCTTTCTTTCTCTCTTTCTTTCTTTCTTTCTTTCTTTCTTTTTTTTCTTTCTTTCTTTCTTTCTTTCTTTCTTTCTTTCTTTCTTTCTTTCTTTCTTTCTTCTCTCTTTCTTTCTCTTTTTTTTTCTTTTCTTTCTCTCTTTCTTTCTCTCTTTCTTTCTTTCTTTCTCTCTCTCTTTCTCTCTTTCTCTCTCTCTCTCTCTCTCTCTCTCTCTCTCTCTCTCTCTCTCTCTCTCTCTCTCTCTCTCTCTCTTCCTTCCTTCCTTCCTTCCTTCCTTCCTTCCTTCCTTCCTTCCTTCCTTCCTTTCTTCCTTCCTTCCTTTCTTTCCTTTCAGTGGGAGAGAAAGAGAAACATTGATGTGAGAGCAAACATTGATTGGCTACCTCCTGCACACCCCCTACCAGGGGATCAAGCCTGCAACCCAGGCATGTGCCCTGACTGGTAATCGAAGGGGTAGTCTTTTGGTACACGGGATGACACCCTACCAACCGAGCCACACCGGCCAGGGCTTCCTCTCCATTCTTAATGCATTTATTATTTCTGTTTGTAGCAAGTAGTCTCCTAACTAGTTTTCCTGCCTTTGTTTTTCTCTTCTTTCAATTCACTGTCTATAACAGTAAACTGTCTAAAAGGCAATTCTGACATTGTCAGTCCTCTCCTTAAAATTCTCATCGGTTCTGTACTGGGTAAAGGGGGAGGAAGTAGGTATAACTCTTTCCTGAGCTGGCCCCTGCCTTTGGATGTATCTGAGCTCATCCTCACCAATCAAGCCTGTACTTTAAAAACTCCAGAGGATTTCTCTATTTTAATTTACTCACCCAGGAAATGCTAAGTAAAAGGCACATTGAGATGAAATCGATTGATTGTAGTCTGTTAATAAGTTGTGGCAGGGCTTGGAGCAGAGCTGCGCCTGGCTGGCTACGGGCAGCTCAGGGGTGTCACTGCCTGGCAGATTTACTGGGGTCCAGAAGATCTGAGCAGAGTGGCCAGCACGAATCGTAACGGGGTTGCCAGTTAGCAAATAGTGCTCGGGAAAATCAAGGTGAAGAGGAAGCTTGTTGCAGGTCTTTTTGCCTTTGCTAACTTCGTTTCTTCTAAGACCACCATGGAGCCTGGACCAGCAGCAAGTCTCAGCTTCTTTCCCGGGTGACCCTGGGCTACCCAGCCAGCTTCATTTCCTCCCAAAGTGGCAGGTTCGCTCCTCAGCCGTTGGTGGCAAGTTTCACCATGAAAGCATCCTTCCTGCAAAATTCATTTCCTCCTGGGAGGCTGGAGACAGGGAAGTTACCTTAACAAAACCACTTGGTCAAATCCGACTTTTAGCTTGAAATGGCTAGTCCCCGAGAGTCTTGGGGGCCCGGAAGAGCTAGGCATGACTTGTGCCTGCATCTTTGGGGAAAAAAATAGAGGCAGTTTAGGATCCTCTTTAGGATCCAATTCTCTCACTAGAACAGCCTTGGATTGTTTTATTTAAATCCTGTCAGAGGAAACCAAACTTCCTGGCAAGTAGCAAAATACGGTGCTATTTCTGCCCCTTTGCCTTAGCAGTGTTTGCCAAAGCACTGCAAACAGCTTTTAAATGACAAATGAGAAAGTCCAGTCGGCCCCACTCCGACACTGATCACTCTTCCGTGACATTTGGTAGAAGAGCTTATAGTGACGTGGGTCCAGGAGGAAAGAACCGAAGCAGAGCGTGATGCTATGCAGGGAAGGCCCTCTTCCGCCAGAGGTCCTGGCCACAGCCAGGTCCCCCCGCTGGGTCAGGCAGCCCGTTGCTAGGATCCTCGGATGCTGGCAGCCTGACTGCTCTCTGAGGGCTCACGGGGCCTCCTCTGCTTTGTTTCTCATGGTGCCTCTGAGCTGTGTAATCACGTTTGTGTGTTTTTCCATCTTTCTTTTCCCATCTTTCTCTTGGCTCTGGAATCTCCCACTTAAAGGTCATGGATGTTGGGGCCTTGCTCCGCCTGCTTTTGTCCCCTGAAACGATGGCTGGAATCCAGTGCTTGGGAATCGAGGCGCCAGGTTCCCCAGTTGAGGGGTCAGAGCCCACGTAAGAGCCAGGATCACCCACTAGGGCTCATGTGGCCCTGGACCAGCAGAAGTGGAGGAGCCCTTGACGTGGGCTGGCCAGTGGCTCTGCTCCTACCCAGTCACTGCACATCATTTTATTGAGCACAGTTACTGATTTTAGAACTAGCATTGGTTGCTCACCTTTCCCCCCAGAGTTTGCAACTGTCGGCTCCCATTTAGCAACTGTGGATTATCAGTCACTACCCAGAATGCTGCCCACTGCTGGTTCCATTTAGTGTTTGGGGGAGAAGGTGGATTGTTTGTAATATAAGATGGATAAGATGGATCAAAGTGTAACTACATAGGAAACCAGCAACAACTGTAATCACAGAATACAATGTACATTCACACAGATGTAGCAGCACTGTATGTAACCACACCACCGCCACCTTTAGGGAGGCAAGAGAGCTGGTTCTTTGACCCAGGATGGCCTTGATCGTTACGAGGACTCAGACCTTGCACTGTCCAGGGTGGACCCAGAGCAAATACGTCTTTGCCCCACATCCCCTGATGCTGAGGTCTCCCTGAGAGAGATTGCCTGCTGTGTCCTGAAGATCCAGGACCAGGCCTGTGGGTGGTTGTCCCGGACACTCCTCCCTGTGGACCTGTCTCTTCACCCCCAAGCAGCCAGCAGCAGAAGTGGCGAGTGCGCTCTGCCTGCTCCATTTTCCCGTTTGGTCTTTCCTACTTCAGGGTGCAGCCTAGCATTGGCCTGCAGCTCAGAAATACCCCAGGGGTGGACCTTGACTGCACCTTGGCCATGTGTAGTCAGTCAGTATTAAATGTCTGCCATGCAGCCGGGTAGGTTGGCGAGGACGCGGGGAAGCTGGGCATATAGGCCTTACCTCTAATCACCATGCGTAGAGTACTAGCAGAAGTTAATATTTAACTAGCAGAGTACAAAGAGACTAAAAATAATATAGGATAGAGGGTGGCATTAACTTATATCAACGAAATATACCAAAACTATTTCCAGGGGAGGGTGAACTTAGAGCCTTGCTTCTCAAAGTGGGGTCCCAGGACCAGCGGGATCAGCCCACTCCCAGACCCCCTGAATCAGACTAGGGGTGGGGCCCAGCAATCTTATGTTTTCATAAGCCCTCTAAGTGATTCTGATGCCCACTGCAGTCTTAGAGCCACTGTTTTAGATGGAGGTAATAACATTAAAACTTCTATGTCAGATTGGCCACATGGATCAGCTAGCAGCTAATACATATACATATACATATATATATGTGTGTATATATATATATATATATATATATTTTTTTTTTTTTTTAACCTCACCAAGAGGATGTTTTGCCATTGATTTTTTTAGAGATAGGGAAAGAGAGAGACATATCGATGTCAGAGAAACACATCGATTGGTTGCCTCCTGCACATGCCCTGACCAAGGCCTCAGCCATGGAGGAGACTGCAGCCAAAGTACGTGTCCTTGACCGGTCGAACCTGGGACCCTTCAGTGTGCACGCCGACGCTCTATCCACTGAGCAAACCGGCTAGGGCATAGCTAATATTTTGAGTGTTTGCTATCTATTAGGTACTATTCTAAGTCATGTCCCTTCATTGCCTCCTTTAATTCTCACAAAACCTTATGAAATGAGTTGTTTTACCCCCATTTTACTAGGTTGTAGAAATAGGCTCAGTCCCATAGCAGCCAACCCTAGACTCTAAGCCAGTTATTTAACCGTGCTGTGACTCCGTTCCCTTATCTTTTAAGTTGTTGATAAATGCGGATGAATATGCTTTAAAAGTTACAAAAATTTTTTTTTAATGTGCTTTTAAAAATGTGGTGTTTTTGATAGTGGTTCCCCTGAAGTGTCCCTTACTGAGGTCTGCCCTGCTATCCTGAGCAGGATTATATGGGGTTCTTACTGTGCCACGGGATTTCTCTATATAACACGGAAGTGTTTGGAAAGGGAGAGGTGGGGGGAGACCAGTGTATGAGGAATGCAGCAAAGGAGCGAGTCAGGAAAAACACTCGTCTGTTGAGGGGGGAGGTCTCTTAGGAGACAGGTGCCCACAGCCGGGATGATGCCCCTGGCCAGGCCCCGGGTAGCTCGGGGTCTGATCCAGGAGGCCGATGCTCTCTCCCCAGAACTCTACTATGACCGCGGGAACCACCATGAGTTTGTGTCGCTGGTGAAGGACTTGGCCCGGCCGGGAGAAATTACCCAGTCACAGGCCTTTGACTTCGAATTCACCCACGTGGAGAAGCCGTATGAGTCCTACACAGGGCAGAATGTGAAGCTCCGGTAAGTTGTGCCCCACCTCGCCCCCGAAACTGCCCCCTGTGGAGCAGGACCTGAAGCTGTCCACATTTTCGAGAGTCTATAAAGATATCGAGAAGGAAGAATGCAGAGAGCAGTGGTATGCTGGTAAATGGTTAGCAACAGGCTCTCTGGGAGGAAAACCCTGCTTTAGCATTTGTTAATTTCTGTAGTGTAGCTATTCCCAACATGGCCAATTTCAAGCTACCAACCTGACATCCCGAATGCACAGGTGGGGAGAGATGTACAGTAACCACATTTAGCAAACATTACCGACATACGGGGACACTAAATATAAATTCCCCAAGAGCAGAAAATTGTAGCAAAATAATTAGGAAGCAATGAATTTTTGGCATGTATTACCATTGCTTTTAATATAATTCATTCAATTGTAAGTTTATATAATTGCAAATAATTGCTGCGTTTAACCACCGATTCATAAAATCCCTAAAATATTCAACAGTCGACTTTCATCAGGACATACTGACCCTCGATCCCGTTCTCAGGACAGCAGTGTGATCCTGAGCTCTGTCACTCAGCTTTTTCACTAGAAAAGTGGGTAATAGGTTTGTTTCTAATTCTAGATCTGCCTGCTCCATTTTTTTTCGGGGGGTTGATAAGATAATAAAATGTAACAGTGTAACAAGTTCTTCAAAGATTAATGAACACAATTTGAGGGCATGGGATTGCTTTTATTGTTCCAGTCTTGGAAACTCTGAGGATAGAGACTGATCCCAAAGGCTCTGGGGTTTAAAAAAAAATCCAGAGCAGCTCTGGCCTCTTGGATGTAACCCAGGATTATGTGATGTCACTGGGATGAAGCAGACTTCCTCCTTCGCTCTGGACACCTGGTTCCAGGTCTTGGTACTATCTTTAAGATCAGCTTGTTCTCCTCACCTGAAGGCCTGGGTTTAGGTTGCTGCAGACTTTTTTTTTCCCCCTTTATTTTATCTTATACTTTTATTTTTCAGTTACTGTTGACATACAATATTATATTAGTTTCACATGTACAACATAGTGATTACACATTTATATAACACAAAGTGATCACCCTAATAAGTCTAATAATCACCTGATACCATACATAGTTATTGCAATACTATTGACTATATCCCTTATTATTTACTTTACATCCTCGTGACTTGTGTTTATAACAGGCAGTTTGTTCTTCTTAATCCCTATCCCCTTTTCACCCTCCCACAATTCCCTTCCCATCTGACAATCATCAATTTGTTCTGTGAAAGCAGGGACTCCAAACAGATAGACGTATGTATATCCACATTCATAACAGCATATTCACAGTAGCCAAAATGTGGATGCCACCTGAACGTCCATCGGCAGATGACTGGATAAACAAAATGACTGGATAAAACAAAACATACAATGAAATGTTATTTAACCTTGAAAAGGAAAGAAATCCTGTCATATGCTACAACATGGATGAATCTTGAAAACTATGCTAAGTGAAATAAGCCAGTCGTAAGACAGATGCTGTATGATTTCACTTATATGAGGAGCTTAGAGGAGTCAAAATTACAGAGTCAGAAAGTAGAGCGATGGTTGCCAGGGGCTGAGGGGAGGAGGAATGGAGAGTTAGTGTTTAATGGGAACAGAGTTTCAGTTGGGGAAGTTAAAAATGTTCTGCAGATGGATGATGGTGATGGTGGCACAACAATGTGAATGGACTTAATGCTGCCAAACTGTATACTTCAAATGACAAATGGTTAAAATGGTAAATTTAATGTTATGTACAGGGTGGGAAAAAGTAGGTTTATAGTTATGAATACATGAAACAGTTTATTCTTATATTATTACTTATTAATTATTTTATTATTTTCTATACAACAATCGTAAACTTACTTTTGCCCATCCCTGTATATTGTAGAGGACAAAAACCTTTCTTTTGCCTACCCATCTTAGGTTCATTGACTGGGCCCTGCAAATTAGGCAGATTAGCAAGAGGAAAAACAAGTTGATTCACATGTGCATTGTGTATACACATGGAACTGTGATGAGTAACTCAAAAGGGTTGGTCAGAACTTGGGCTTTTGCAAGCATTTAACCAGAAAAGCAATAGTTAATAGTAAAGAGAAGTGACAAGACAAAGGAAAGGGACTTTGAGCTCCTGGGGGCAGCTAATTGTGGGAGGTAAACCTGTGGGGAAACGGGAAAGATCAGGGCGGTTTTAGCGAGGCTGGCTGTAGATTTCTCTGTGTATTCCTTGGGCTGCTGAGAGTCTAGAGTTGTCTCTGGTGATTAAGAATGCCCTACTCACTTCGGCAGCACCTTTAGTGGAACTGGAGCGATACAGAGAAGGTTGGTTAGCATGGCCCCTGCGCAAGATGACATGCAAATTGTGAAGCGTTCATATTAAAAAAAAAAGAAAGAAAGAAGAAAGAGGGGCGGGGCAAGAATTTTTCTTGTGCCTGCTTCTTCTCTGTATGAGCCAGAGTGGCTTATTTGGGGGTGGCATACTCGGAACCCCTTGTTCATTTTACCACAATAAAAAAAGCAAATAAAGGAAGGTGTTGCTGTACAAATTAGATAAATGCTTTAGGATTCATGTTGAGAAAGAGAGGAGGCCAAGAAGGGAAAATTAGCTACGGGCGGTGTATAGGAGATGTAAAGGCCACATTAGGGCCTGTATCTTATTCCATAGGCAGAGGGGAAACGTGAAAAGATTGTTTGGGGTTCTTTTTCCTTTGTAAGCAGGGGAGTGGTTCTTTTGGAAGAATTTAAAGTCAATATGAGGTATTTGGTGGGTGGGTAGAATGTGGACGCAGAACCATTAGAAGGCTGGAATGAGGGCCTAAGAGTTTTGCTTTCGGGGACACGATGGGAACAGGCAGAAAACCAGGAATTTAATAGACATCCACAGAGTTTCCTAGTGAGTGGAGCTGCAGAGGGGGCTGGCAGGAGGAAGAGATGGTTCATAGATAAGATGAGTCATCCAGCTTTAACGTTTGGAGCACTGGCAGAATAGAGAGGTGTGATAGTTCACAGGGCGATTGGAAATGCAGGCCTGGCACGCAGGATGCACTGCTGGAAACATCTGCTCAGCCCACAGCTGATCCGCTCTTCCAGGAGGGGAGCTCAGGACCTGTTGGCGGGGATGGTAGGAGCTGAAGCCGGGCAATGCACGGCTGGGCAACGCTGGGAAGAGCATTTCAAAGAGGAGGACGTGTTTTACGCTGAAAAACACGCCACTGGATTTGGCAAGTGGGAGGCTGGGTGGTCACTTCAGGAGGGCAGTTTCTTTTGGGTGGTGGCAACAGAAGTCAGGGGTGAGGCACGGGTGGGTCCCTCTGTGACAGCTGTCTCTGAAGGAAGGTCAGGAGTGTGAGGCCTGGGCAGTGTTTGGTGCAGGGGGGAGCGGGGGGGAAGAAGGGGTTGATGATTTTGGGACTTTTTTTTTTTTTTAATAAACGCAAAGGAAGAAGCCTTTAGCTGGAGAGAGATTGGATATGGTAAGAAAATTGGAAAAGTTGAAGGATCGAGATGGCCAGACAAGGCTCCCATATTAGAGTCACTTGGGTGGCTTTAAAAAAATGTTGAAGTCTCTGTCTCTTTCCAGAGCAGTTAAATGTGAGGTGTGCCTGGGCATCGGGATTTGTAAAGCCCCTCCCCCAGGTGGTTCTGATGTGCACCCAGATGGAGAGTCATTCCGTCAGAGGGAGGAGGCGATGAGGTGCTATGGGAAGGAGGAAAGGATGGCCAGATACACACACACGTTAGGCCCCGGGAACAGCTCAAAGCAGAGAAGGGAGAGAATTATAAACCTTGGCTTGGAAGGCCTTCATCTTAGTATAGTAAAAGCAGTGTCTTCCCCTGAGAGGGGAAGGGGGAGGGGGAGGCGGGAGCCTGAGCAGTTAGAAAAGAGTTGGGAACAAATGTCTTGTGGAGTGTGACGGAAGTCACTGAGATGAATAAGAAGACTGCCAAGCAGCAGTTAGTGCCACCCAGAAGAGAGTGGCCTGGTGTGTCGTTGATCTGGTTAGTTTTCTCCAGGAATGCTTGAAAGACAGCGGGCATTCTCTAAGTTTTGTTTAGAAGAAAATATAATCGAAGGCGTGTTTCTTCCCTCCCCGGGTATTAGAGTTAAGTCAAGGGACAGGCATGATGGGAAAGGCCACCCTAAGTGGCTGGCGGTAGAAGTCAGACTTGGCATACTTTCTGAAACTTCCGGACTTGCCCCTACCATGCCCACCCTTTGCCCCGAGGATCCTAGTTCCCCAGAGATTTTCTTTGTCCGAGCACACCAGGTTCTCTCCCTCCTCTGCTGCTTTACTTAGAAGGCTTGCTCTCCCGAATGCCCTTTTCTCTCTCCCCGAGGCCTGCATTCCTGGATCCAAGTTAGCACTTTGTTCTGATTTTTCCATTTATTTGACCACCTCCTGCAGTGGTCCATGAGCGTCCCCGGAGATGGTGTCTCTTATTCACCCTATGCCTAGCAATGAAGGCTTTCTGAATGAAGAGCTGACTTAGTTTCTCCATTCCTTATTCCTCAATTTAACTGTGAGGGACTTGGAAAATGCTTCTTGCTTGAATATTGTTAAACAAACGGGTGTGCAAGTTTAAGAGTGTAAGACAGATTCCTGTGCCCAAAGAGCCAGAAGTTACTTGAGGACATAAAACCTACGCACACATACATGGTAGAGAGTGGTGAGGACCACGAAAGGCAGAAGAGTGACATGCGCCCCGAACACAGAGCGGAGGAATCACTGATTAGAGCAGTGTTCTCCACCCAGAGCATGAGCTCAAAAAGGGGTTCGGGGAAGGGTCTCTGCACACCCTGGAATTGTAACTGCAAAATCTTGTGAATTTTGATCTTGATGCAAAATCTGGGCATTTTTGGGGGGAGGAGGGTCCATTCACAGAGGTAAATTCTCTAAGGAATAAGAACCACTCTAGGGGTTCTCTCAAGTGGGTCGGTTCGGCACATGAACCTAGGTAGCTCTGGAAACAGGGAGTGTTCCTTCACCCAACGTCCATCTTCTCCAGGTATTTCCTCCGCGCCACCATCAGCCGCCGCCTCAATGATGTTGTCAAAGAGATGGACATTGTCGTTCACACGCTCAGCACGTACCCAGAGCTGAACTCCTCCATCAAGATGGAGGTTGGAATCGAGGACTGTCTGCACATCGAGTTTGAGTACAACAAGTCCAAGTAAGTGCCCAGTGCCCCGGGTTGTGGAAGAACTGTTTCGGGGGGTTAAGATAGAAGCTGATCAGAACGCAAAGTGATGGAAGCCCCTTGCCTCAGCTGGTTCATGCTGCAGGAGCGAGCATAGAAATAACAGGGCATATATGTGCCGGAAATCAAACCTCATTTGACTTAAACTAAACTTTATTAAGAAGGTACCTTAAATTAAACAGCCTATAATGTCTTTCAGAGTCAAGTTAAACTAGCTTTAAGACTAATGGTTTTGGATTCAAAGTACAGCTGTTTCCTTCTGCTGAGAAACATCTCAAATACCGGTCCATTGTCATCTGTCTCCTGTGACCAGTATGCCCTTAGAAGGCGAATGAAGAAACCAGACACCGCCTCAGGCCGCTGCTTCCTCTCTGAACTGAAATGAATTGTAGCAAAGAGTACCTGCTGCCTTTTCACGAAGGCCTTGAAAGAACTTTTACTGGCAAGTTGGGAAGCCTTCTCTGTGTTAAACCGTGTTTACTGTTAGAACACGAAAATACTTAAGGGCTTGTAAATCCCATGTACAGTTCAAAAAGGCACCACAGCCTCTTTTCAACATAGTGCATTCTTGAAAATGTTTGAAGATCAAATGTGCAGAGCGAAGAGTGTATTCTAGTCACAGAACCGCCGTTACCACAGCCCCACAGCCAGCCAACTCAGGGGAGAAGGAGCTGAGCCAGAGGCTCACCTGCGAAGGGGCAGGGAACAGGGGCTTTTTAAACCAGAACATATGTGCTTCTCGGCACAGGGTGAGGGAAAGGTGTGTTTTTTCCCCTGCCCCGTGGTCTGGAACCAAGTGGGGTGTCAGTAAAGTGATCACTGCGTCCCAGAGCGGGCCTGCGTGGCCTGGGCTCCTCCTACCGAATGGGCAGGGCGACAGGAAACAAAGGTTGATCTAAGGTACATGTAAGGGAACAGACTTCTTCCCCTTTCTCCTCACAGTTTTGGGCTCTGTGTGCCTTTCTGAAAAGGAGCCACCAAAGTGCATGCCCACCAATGCCCTGGCCACCAGACAAAGGGGGTGGCTGGCAGGCAGTGCCACTTGCAGGAGCTCAGAATAGCCAGTCAGCAGTGAGTTCAGGACGACCCGTGGTATGTGAAAGGCACTCAGAGTCAGTGCGTGACGTGGAGGACTGGACGCTCCCAGAATCTGGCCCTGCCCTCCCAGAGCAGCCACCCTGTGAGCACAGGTCTGAATGACGTAACAGAAAGGGCCGCGCTGTGAGCCAGGTTCTGTTCTGTCACTAAGGACGTGGGCTAAGGTTAGCCGTTTCTAAAAATGTTTGTACCTCTGGTTCCTGAAAAATGAAGGGCTTGCATCAGGTTAGCGGTTTCAAGCACACACAGAAAGGGTAAGTGAAAGAGGAGAGGGGAGCCAGGGCTCGAGGCCCACCCTCCACAGAGCAGCTCATATATATTAATGCTTCTTATGAGATTGTATTTAGAATAAAGGAATGTTCAGCTTATGAAAGTTGGAAAACCCCTAGAATCTATGTTCTCTAAGCATTCTTTCCAAAATGCTCAGTGGCCTACATTCTGCTTTTGTAACTATTCTTAGGTTCTCTACTTAGAGTGTCTGCAGTCTTCCCAATTAGGTTATTAGCCTAAGTGATGTGAGGTAATGCAAAGCCCTGGCTGGTGTGGCTCAGTTGGTTGAGCATTGTCCCAGGCACTGAGAGGTCTCGGGTTCAATTCCCAATCAGGACACATGCCAGGGTTGTAGGCTCGATCCCCCATAGGAGGCGTGCATGAGGCAGCCAATCAATGTTTTTCTCTCCCTCTCCATTTCTCTCTCAAATCAATAAAAACTTAAGACAAAAAAAGAAATAATGGAGAGAACACAAGCTTAGGAATTAGGGATTTTGGTTCACATCCTGAGTCTGTCCCCTACTCAAATCCTGGTGAAATGACTTATCTTCTTCAAACTTCCTTTTCTTAACCTATAATATAAGGAGGTTAAATTCTGAAGTCCCTGCCCACACTCACATCCTATGACTCTGGTCTTCAAGTTTGGCGATTTTGCTCTCTGCCTGCTATTCCTGATATAGGGCTGTGCCTGTATAGGCCACCAGAATGACTGCCTGACCCAGAGACCCACGTGGCCAGATTCCCAACAGCTCACAGAGCACAGTCCTTGTAAGCAGAGCCCAGAGAGAAGGTGGATGGGATAGGATGTGGCATCTTGCTCTGCTGCTCCTGCCTGGCCTGTCAGGTCCATAGCACACAAAACTTTGCTGCAGGCCATCAAGGCCCAGTTCCCAAAGGACATTTATGGGTCTTAGAAAGGAAGAGAAAGACCTGGCTTCTGCATTTGTGGGACTGGCCTCTTATACATTAGGATATCTAAAAAACATACACAAATATGAAACATGCCCAGCTGGTGTGGCTCAGTGGTTGAGCGTCAACCCATGAACCAAGAGGTCACCAGTTTGATTCCAGGTCAGAGCACATGCCCAGGTTACGGGCTCCACCCCCAGTAGGGTGTGCAGGAGGCTGCCAGTCGATGATGTTTCTCTTTCATGGATGTTTCTCTCTCATGAATGTTTCTCTGTGTCCCTCTCCCTTCCTCTCTCTCTAAAAATCAGTAAAAACATATTGAAAAGAAACGAAAATAAATTTAAAAAAAAACACAAATACGAAATATATAACAGAAGTTACAATACTGAGGAGATAGATAAAATAAGCAAGCCTGAGTGGGTGATGTAACATACTGGAGAAACAGCTTTTGAGCTGTATATGGAAGAATGGAAGGAACAGAGGTTACTTTGATTCAAATAAAGTACATGCTGGGAAATTAGGCTGCAAGGCAGCGTGGTGGAATGTGGGTGAGTGTGCATTGTGACCCCACCTTTAGCCAGCACGCAGGGCAGGGTACCTTCTCCTGAGACCAGAAAGGCCTGGAAATATACAAAGGGTTGGCTGCTGTACACACATCTTATTTTCTTTACTTTTGTTCCCCAGATACCACTTGAAAGATGTCATTGTGGGGAAGATATACTTCCTGCTGGTGAGAATCAAAATCAAGCACATGGAGATAGACATCATCAAGCGGGAAACGACGGGCACAGGCCCCAACGTGTACCATGAGAACGACACGATAGCCAAGTATGAGATCATGGATGGAGCACCAGTAAGAGGTAAGCCTCGAGGCCCCGTGGGCCCCCCCGCCCCCACCACACCTTGTCTCCAGGCCCTGCACAAAACTATGGAGGGGCGTGAGGGACTGTACTGCCAAAGTGAGATTTCTGTTAACCTATAACTTCTTAAGCTCTAATTGTACACTTGGGCTGAGTCTGTGACACTCCAGCCTGCCACCTGCCTTCCCCCAGAGAAGCTCCGCTTCTGCCTTGACTACATCATGAGCTTGGACTGGAGACTGAGTTATCCCTGTTACAAAAAGCTTGCAAATTGGTTAGCATACACAGTTTGAACATGTTGTAACTTCTGCCTGTTGACATTCGGACATTCTTTGCTGTTAAGGGGCAAGAGATTAATACAGAATAGTCATTTTTGTTACTTAGTTCTGGCTCTGGTAAAATGATTAATTCTCTGCATTCACTCACAAAGTATAAATACTCTGGCCAGCACTATCAGGGGCTACAGTCAGCACTGGGAACTGGACGGGAGCTAGTCCTCCCCCCCGCTCACCCCTCGGAGCTAACATTACTTCTGGGATGGGTGGGGTTGAGAGCTTTGGGGAATCTGTATGATTATTTGGGAGAAGCCATCACTTACGTTCTTCACTGGCTCTGCTGCAGCTGACCATGAAGAGTGTATTCTTTCACTGAGAAGTGCTTGGTGATGCCAAGGTCTAATCCACGCAGAAGGAGTGTCGTAGCTTAGCAGCCTGGAACACTGGGGACAATGTTGAGTAGCACCGTGCCAGGTCCTTGGGGAGGGAGGACTGAGCTCTCCAGACTCCCTGCGTTCCAGTTTTCCACCAGCTGTGCAAGCAGAACCAGTTGTCATTGTCCTTGTACAAATGAATTGGGGCAATGAGAAACATACAGAACAGCAGATAATAAAAAGATCATTTCTATTTAGCTTTATACTGCATTATAGGTTTGGCCTTTCTTAGTACAACTACTGCCCTAACTTTGTTCCACTTATGCTAGGAAAGGCATGGTGCTAGAGCTGGAGGGGATCTAAAATAGTCTGTAGTTTGTTTCCGTAATTTTCCACGTGAGAAAATTAAGGTCCAGGGAAAGCAACAGACTTAGTTGTTAATGGAGAACTGGGACTAGAATGAGGATGTTTCCCAGACCACTATACCATCTGCCAATCCATCTTAGTGATGTATTTTGGGGGGCATGCCCTAATTAGGATGGAAAGAAGTGACATCAGAATTGCTGGGTGACATGGTGAGTTTGCTAGAGTTTGACAGTTGGCTCTTGAAAACCCAACAAGTAGACACATTCCATGTGATCAAAAGATGTTTGACAGTGGCTGTCCATCCCCACTGCCACTCACGGTCCTGTGTGGGGACAGTGGGAGGACCTTCAGAAGCACAGCTGGACCAGCACATCAGTGGGCAGCAGAATGCAGCTTCCCAAAGGCAGCAGCAGTGCCCTGCGTCCCATGCCATGCTCAGATGCCCAGTCTCCCTACGCTGGCCACTTTGTCCCTCGCTCTGATTCCTGCCTGGCCCTTATAGGAGAGTCTATCCCGATCCGGCTCTTCCTGGCGGGCTACGAGCTCACCCCCACCATGCGGGACATCAACAAGAAGTTCTCCGTGCGCTACTATCTCAACCTGGTGCTGATAGACGAGGAGGAGCGGCGCTACTTCAAACAGCAGGTGAAGCCTGGCACCTCCGCCCGACCCCTGGGGGCCTAGCGACAGAACAGGAGGGCGTCGTTCTGCAAAGATCAGGCTCCTGTCTGGCAGGTGAAGCAGTGTGGCGCGAGTCTCTATGCCACTGTTAGTGTACTGAGGTGGAAACGGGTCACCTGGCGCCCCAGAGCAAGAATGAGGGTTCCCACAGGTACCTAGAGTCTGCTTCCTCGGCCCAACCCCAACCACTCTGCCTTCCAGCCCAAAGCATCCAGAGTTCCCTGGGACGGAGGTGGGACAGCTGCTGTCTTTGCTGGGAGATAAGCAGAGGAGGGTTTTGCCTAAGATTCCCCGAGAGAACGTCAGAGCCTCCGGGCAACCCAACCGCATGCCTTCCTCTCGTGCCGTCACGTTGCCCCTCTCCCAATTTTGCAGGAAGTGGTGTTGTGGCGGAAGGGCGACATCATACGGAAGAGCATGTCCCACCAGGCAGCCATCGCCTCACAGCGCTTCGAGGGCACGACCTCCCTGGGTGAAGTGCGGACCCCCAGCCAGCTGTCTGACAACAACTGCAGGCAGTAGGCCCCCAGGGCCAAGGAGCTGCTGGGATCCCACCCAGCACCCCATCTACCGGACACCAGCCGCTGGGGGAGGGGAGGATGGTGTGAGCTCAGCTGACCCGTTACTTGCAACCTGAAAACAAATCATGTTTTTGACTTAAATTCTTTTTCTGAAGAACCTTGGGGGCTTGGGCCAGGAGGCACTCTTCTTGGGGTTCTGCAGCTGGTGGAGTAGTGAGAGGTAGCATCCTGGAAGCGAGTGTCCCTCTGGGGAAAAAGCCTCTGCTGGGGCCTCGCACGGGGCTGCCTCGCGTCGCATAGGAAGACAGAGTGCCAGCGTCCTCGGCCCAGCCTCTGCTTCCTGATGCAGGATCTGACCACGTCCTTGGGAGTCTGAGCTGCCAACGGGCCCTGGGTAGTCACCTCTTGTCCTCCCCTCTACGTCCCTGAGGGAGGGGCAGGAGTTGGGCCTGCCCCATCCCAAGTGGCCAGGGTGAGACTCGAGATTAGGAAGCTACCTCTTTGGGAGTCTTGGATGTGGTGCTTTCAAGTTTCCACAAGCCACCTCCTTTCTGGCCTTTCCCTCCCTGTTGGGACCCAGACACCTCTCCTCTCCATCTTCTGTGGACTCTTGTCAGTAACATCCTGGGACAGAGCCTGTGGAAGGGCCTTTAGCTGACTGTCCCCTCACCCATGAAAAATCGTGGCTCATGTATGGATGGCAGCAGTGTCAACACTGCATGGAGCTGTCTGCCTTCCATGTCACTCCCGTCAGCCCTGGGGGCTGTGTGGTTCTGGGGTATTGTTTTGGGTGCCCAGCCCACAAGCCTAAACAGGGACATGTTTCCTTTAAGAACAGATCCCAGGAAGGGGCCTTGATCCCTTGCTTCCCTAAGCGTGGATCCTCTCACTCCTTGCTCCATTTGAGAATTGGGGCTGGCTTTCAAACACTTGGACATTTTGTTCTTACTATTGCCCACGCCCCTTCACTCCCCACCTAACCCTCAGGAGGGCGATGAGGACTCAGTAGGACCTGCCACAGCCTCAGAACCGGCTTGCCAAATCATGTTTCCCCCGGGTGACTGGCCAGGGTTGAGGAACATTGCCATTTTCTTTAAAAACACTCTTGTGGGTGTTCTTGTTCCACTAGAGGGGTTCCCGCCGCTGCGCTGCACTTGGGCCTGTTGCAGGAACAGTGTTGACATCCTTTTCTGCTTCACCTGGAAATGACAGGAATTCCTCTCTTGGCCTCCAGTCCATTCTTGGAAGACAAGCAGACCCCACTGGCCAAAAGGGCAATATTCGGTGGTCTCGGGTCTCTGTAATTTGGCAAGCAGAGTGGTTGGTTGGTTCCTGTGTCATTTTTCAGTTAGTGTGGGAAATAGGGATGACTCGCCTTCAAATTTCAGTACAATCGTGGGCCTTTGGGCAGGGCCCGAGGATCAGGACTGAGACTAGAAAGGCATTTGGGCTAACACTCGACGTTGACGGGGCGGCGGCAGCAAGGAAGGTGAGGTGGTTTTCCTGGGCTGGGCCCTGAGTTCAGTACAGCGGACAATACCCTTGGGGACAGGGCCACTCGTCCAGCTGTCCCTGGATTTGCAAGGCTGGGATGAATGTGTGGGGGAGGTGGGCTCTGTGCTCCTGGCCTTCTCTGCAGAGCCTGAGACTAGGCTCTGGTGTGCCTCCCGTAGATGCTGTTCTAGCTGGAAAGCACCTAACAATTCCTCTGCGTCCCCACAGACAACACAGATCCATCCTCCGACTTTTGTAACATCTTAAATCTTTCTTCTGGGAGAACTAGAAGATAGAATTTGCTTTTATTCTCTCAGGACCTGTGCACAAGCTAGACCTTACGTTTCCTCTTACTCCGCCCTCATTCTCCACTAATTTGCCCAACTGTGGGAGTGAGGGGAGGCTCCTGTCCCTCCGTTACAGGTCTCCACACCTAGGAGTGCATAGGTACTAAACCAAGCAGTGCAACTTGTAATTAAGCAGTTGCGGTGTTTACATGTTTCTTAATGTATCGTCTTTTCAATGGCTGTATTTTAAAAAAAGAGCGCTTGTTTCAATCGTCTCTCTGATTAAAGGAAGCCCTGTGCTCGGAGGCATCGTGCCCATGGTCCACCAGGTTCTGTGGTCTCTTCTGCCTTACGCTGTCTCACCTCACACACAGGCAAGACAGATCCCACTGTGCCAGCAAGACGCCTGCCCGCTCCGTGTGGCTGTGGACAGTGATGGGCGCTTTCCTAATACCTGTTCCAGACCAGCACGCGACTGAGAAAGGAAGCCCCATTTACTTCCCTCTAGCAACTTGTCCTGCAGCCCCTGATGGTTTAAACCCCTGTGGAGCCTACATGACTCCAGGGCTAGTAAAAAGACGGGAAGTTCACCGGGCCAGTGTGGCTCAGCAAAGAGGCTTCCCATGCACCAAGAGGTTGCAGGTCCGATTCCCCGTCAGGGCACAGCCCGGGTTGCAGGCTCGATCCCCAGGGGCGGGGCATGCAGGAGGCAGCCAATTGATGTTTCTATCTCTCCCTTTCCCTCTCTCTAAAATCAATATATATATGACAAAAGTGCATTTCAGTAGGTGTTAACCTGGTATTTGCTTGTGAAGGAAGATGACAGAGGCAGCCCTGCATTTGCCAAGGGGTAAACAGCCAGCCCGGAGGTGAAAGACCTGCAGTGGCGTATCCCACTACCCGGTGCTGCTGGAAAAGAAACCCTTTCCAGCTCTGACATTAGTGTTTTATTGAGAAAAGTACAGAAAACCCACCGATGTACACAAACAACCTCAGATGGACATAACAAGCCTCCTCACACCCTGTTGTCGTCGGAGTCCTGTCTTGCCCATTCCAGCAGGTATATCGGCTAACTCGGTTCCTTTTCCTCCAGGCTCAGAATAAAATCGAACTCCTCTACCAAAAGGGGAAAGGAAAGGAAGAATTAGGTCTTGGGTCTCCTCTTGAACGGGAAAGTTAAGCTGAGCATCGCTCGTGTTAGTCAAAAACCACTTATGGAGTGCTTCACTGTGTGCCAAGCACGGCTGGGCCCCGAGTGCACAGTGACGGGCGACTCAGGGCATACGTCCTCCCGCAGGGACAGGAAAGGCGAGGACAGACGCAGGGTAAGGACTGTGCCCCAGTCTGATCAGTTAGCAAACGGGAGCTGCCGGCGCCACTGGTGTGCGGGTGACAAAGGACAGGGCCCGTCGTACCTCGGGTCAGGGGCTGAACTGAGAGCCTCTGCAGAGTGAAGAGGGCCATGTGCTGTAAGGGCCCACCAGAGGCTTTGTGAGCTTGGTGATGGGTTCGGAGCTCAGCCAGGGGGATGAAACGCTTCATCATCCGCACGAACTGGACATCCACCTGCACGACAAATGCGTGGGACGGAAGGACGTGCCGCTGCACTCCGTCCGCTGTGTTAGCTGCTTGCAGGTGTTCTGTTCTCCAAAGTCAGGGTAACCCTGTCCGAGTCCGAGCTGAGCTCTGTAACCTGTCACAAACACCTCCCCCTCCCCCGCAACCTCCTTCCTCCCTCTTTGTCCATCCTTCCCCTCAAGAAATAGGAAAAATCGTCTTTACCATGGACCATTTGGGGTTGTCTTTCTTGCTGGATGGATCATAATGGGGGCTGCTTTTCTCAAACTGTGTGTGGTCTGGGTAAGCTTCCTTCACAATCTGAAACCAAAACCAAGTCTCCAATCACTTGCCTGTATAGTCGGCTCCATGGCAATTCTCTAACCCAAGTCCAACGTTCATTTCTGGCCCTGCACATTCTTACCCCATCTGCCTTGCTTCATAGCCAACAGGGGCTCTGATATCTGGAAATAATACACGGTCTAAGGCAAACAGGATGTCAACCCCATCTTGACAAAAATCTTAAAAGGATGTTCTAAAACCAAGTATTCAAGGTTCTTGTTGGCTAATAATTTTATCCTGATAACGCCTGGCTCAGAAGAGCTACCATCAGGCTTGTTTTGAGTGAAAAGAACAAGGTGTAGAAACGGAGAGACGTCTGGGACCTGAGATGAAGGCCTATCTTTGGCCTAGTCCTGGTCACATGACAGGGCCAGGGCAGTTTCCCATATTCCCGTGAGGGCAGGGATGGGAGGAGGACACTTTTTTCGCTACCTATTGAAGCTAGAACCCTCTGAATCTGTCTACCTGAGTAGGTGCTCCTGAAGGGGGAGGGATGCAGACCCAAGCCTGTGCAACTCACCTTCACAAGTCCTGCGATGCCTGGCTCTTTGCAGTTACTGTGGTAGAAGAAGGCTTCCTGCCCCAGCTTCATGGCTCTCAGGAAGTTCCGGGCCTGCCCCAGGGAAGCAGAAACAAGAACTATCCCCCCCGCCCGCTGGGAAACGCTAGTGTGAGCACAACTCCAGTCTGCTTTTATTAGGTGAGTTTTCCTTTACTGCAGTTTCCCCAAATTCAGTTTTTTCTTAATCCTCACCAGAGGGTATGCTTAGAGAGAGGAAGGGAGAGACAAAGAGAAACATAGATCTGCTGCCTCCTGTACATGCCCTGACTGGCCATCCAACCCACAACCTAGGTATGCGCCCCGACTGGGAATCGAATCCACAACCTTTTGGTGTGCAGGACGACATTCCAACCAACTGAGCCACCCAGTCAGGGCATCCCCCCAGTTCAGTTCTTGCCTTTGCCAAGATACCCAGACTTGTATCGGGATGCTGGCTAAAACACACACCATTTGTAAGGTGCATGCAATCTGAGTAATTATTTTTGAGGACGTTTTTAGGTTTGGGTTCTGGGGAAAAGCAACCTTGGCTGAGATTCTGCTTCTGAATAAGGCCTAAGAAGGAGGCAGGCGTTCATCCCACTCCAGGTCTCAGGGTCCTGCTCTTACCTGATAGTTGCGAACGCCATCCCAGCATGCTGTCTGCTTGGACTGCGCTTTGAGATCCTCAATGCTGAACTAGGCAACAGGAAAGAAAGCCGTTCATTAAATAATCCTGGGCCAATTGGGAAGAATACAGGGAAGCTGACCACTCCCTTCCATACATTGCGGGTGCTCCAGCTACAGCGGGAGTATGCAGTTAGCCAGGAAATAGCTCTAGAGAAGCACCTGTAGTGGGCGAATATTAAGTGAGCTTTGTGTTACTTTAACTTTGCTAATTAAGAGGATTAGTTAAATGGATGATCCAGAGCATAAAGTAATCTGGTTATTTGTATTTAACATATTAAAATGTTATCTATATCTAATTCTGTTTCCTCTGGGCTATTTTAAAATTGCTTTACATTAATTCCCTGGATTAGTGTGAGATAATGCTAGAACATGACAGGTGGCAAGAGAAAGGTTATCAGGTTGGCAAACTACAGCCTTCAGGCCAAATCTAGCTCCAAGCCTGATGTAAATGCAGTTTCACTGGAACACAGCCACACCATTTGTTTACCTTCCTGTCTATGCCACGTTCTTGCAACAGCGGAGTTGCAAGAGCAGCTAGCAGACCAGAGCGCCTTAAGATATTCGCTGTCTGGCCCTTGACAGAAAAGTTTGTCATCCCTGCCCTAGATAGAGGATTCACACAAAAAGACAGTGGATGGTAGTAAGTCCTGCTGATTTTATTTCTTATTACCTGTTCCCTACCCTTCAAAGATAAGAAGTTGGTAATGGAACCCTGTGGTGTCCCATGTTCATTTCTTATTAAAAAAAATAAATAAATAAATAAAAAACGAAGAGCTTGACGGGATTGGAGCCAGGGACATGGTCTCACCTTCACATCCACACCTTTCTCTAGGCGGCTTTCTGGCTCTGACTTCATCAGCCAGTAGCTGCTTACATTGTTCCCACATTTTTTAAGGGCTGAAGTCTCCTGAGGGCTGGATCTCTCCACTGTAGTTGGTGCCTCACCGGGGTTCTTAGTCTTGGTACGCTTTCCTGCTGGTCCCTTCTTGTCTGCCAGAGGAGAAGCAAGAAGAGAGCTGTCATGATTGCTGAGAGGTAAGGTTCCATTGTGGGAAAAGCACAGCCTTTGGGAGTCCGACTGGATTCAAATCCTGGATCTCTCCGTTACCAGCAGTGGCAGCTTAACTGCTGAACGTAAATGGAAGAAGAATGCCTATCTCACAGGATATCTTTGGAATATCCATTCAATGGGATAAGAATACCTTACATGGTTGTGGCTTAAAATGAAGGGTCCTAGCAGAGTACTAGGGCATACGTTAATTAAGTCAGGGGTGGGGAACATCTGGCCCTTGGGCCACATAAGGCCTGAGAAATCATTTGGTCTGGCCCTGCCAAGGCATTATGGGTGAGTTAATTAAATGTTTGAACAAATATAGCAGGCTAATTTTCAAGTTGGTAATTGTGTATGGCCTGTGAGTGATGTTCTAAATATCAAATAGCCCTTGGCAGAAAAAAGTTTCCCCACCCCTTGTAAATCGGTGTTTTTCCTTCCCTCACTCACTCTGTGTCTTTGCTGAAGCTATCCTCTCCCATGAGGAAAAGTAAGCCCCTACTCCATGGACTTGTCCTGAAAAATTATATAATAGAAACAATGGCCTTAGACAGTGCCTGGCATTATAATAAATATTAGTGCTAGTTATCATCATCTTATACTTCTTTCCTGCTTGATCACTGTGCTTTCGTGGCCTGCTCTTTTTTGCTCCTTGAGGGTGTCGAGAAGTTGGAAGAAACAACTCATTCAGGACTTTGCAGACATGATAAGGACTGGATTTCATCCTAAGAGAATTGGAGAAAATGTGCCTGGGACATAGTAGGCACTCGGTAGCTAACAGTTGTGACATTCTTACTACATGACAGACCCTAAGCTCTGTTACCCTAATTGTAGTTCAGTTAATCTATGTATTCTATGGGATGATTTATGCATCTGGAAAATATAGCCCAGATTACATAACCAGTAATCAATCTGGTCTTTCTGAATCCACACTTTATGACACTCGATTCACAGCCTCTGAATCAAGTCAAAGCTCCTCTTGTCAGTCATCCCTAAATACCACTTGTGGATGTCTAATGCTCTGAGCATTCCTAGCCTGGCTCCTAGTGGTCCCTTCAGAGTTAATGGGCACCCTAAAAACGCCCATGTTTTGTTCAATAGCACTGCCATGCCCCCAAAGAGGTCCTTTCTCTACCTTGTTTTGTTCCTGCTATTCATCTACTCAGAAGGCCACTTATCCTTATGAATATAAAAAGGACACCTTGTTTTCTTTGCCTGGGGAAAGCCTTCCCCTTCTATAAGGCTAGTCTCAAATTCCACTTCCTTCTCAAAGGACGTTGATTCCTCCCTGCTCTCTCACACTTAGCAATCCAGTTTCCTGGGCCCTTTCACTTGTCTGCATTCTCTGAGAGCAGGAACTATATTCTTTTTTCTTTTAAACTCTCCCGTAAGTTATGTTTTCATTGATTTTTAGAGAGAGGAAGGGAGGGAGGGAAACATCCATGGGTTGCCTGCCACAGGCATCCCATCGCCCCTCTTCTGCCCCCAGCCTGGGTATGTGCCAGGACTCAATCAAACCTGCAAACCTTTCGGTGTACAGGGCGATGCTCCAACCAACTGAGCCACACTGGCCAGGGCAGGAACTACATTACTGACCGTAGTACATGCCACCCTGTATCAACTATTGTGTGTGCTTACCCAACAAGCAGAAGGGGCTCTGGGTATAAGCTTGGCAGGAGGAAAAGAAGGCGGAGGGCCACAGAGGACTCTCCCCACAAGCAGGAAGTGGAAGCGAAGAGTATTAAACAGAGAAACGTTCTCAGGGAGGCCGTCTTTTTGCAGCCTGGGTGCAAGCTCACCTTGCCCAGCAGTCCCATACAGCCTCTTCCTGGGTCTCGGCATGGTCTCCGGGCACCGGGCTCAAGAGCGGAAGATTCTGGAATCTACGAGTCACAAGAGTCAGCTCGGCACCAGCCCGAGACGTGCGCCGAGCAAGATGGAGAAAACGAAATTTACAAGAGGGTTTCAGCCCTGAGGCTCCTTAGCCAAGAACACAGGCTGGGTTCCCACCCCTCAAACCCTCCTCCAATTATCTACACCCCCAGTTGCCATCTCGTTTAACTTAACTCTAAACTCTTCTCCAATTTTCCTTGGACCCCTTGCTCATTCGTTCGCCACTCTATCGCAGACCAGCCTTTCGACGCGCATCCCTCCGGCCCCCAGGCCGCGAGGATCTCTGGGAGTTGTAGTCCCTGTTCCTGACGCAGACTCGCCTGAGCCCGGATCGCAGGGGCCGCCGAGAGAGCGGCTGCTCCCAGAGTGCACTACAACTCCCAGAGTGCACCACGGCCCCCAGCGTGCGGGGCAGGGCCGTGGCCGGGAATGGGGCCTCCGCCGCGGGGTTGGGTGGGCAGGGCCCGCCTAGGTCAGGAGTTCTGGGGCCCAGGCCGGAGCTGGGAGCGGAGCGATGTGGCGGAGCAGCGGCCTGCGACTTGGAGCGCGGCTCTGCTGCCCTCGCGGCGGTGCCCGGGCTCCCGCCGAGCGCGGCCACCGGAGCCTGGTCTCCTGCATCGATCGTAAGGCTCCCCCTGGGGAACAGGTGTCCGGGACCCGGGCTGGGGCCGTGGTCTCCGCGCCCGCGGAGCGCGCTATTGCCCCGGGAGGTCGGCGCCGCGGTCACCCCAGACCGGCTCCCCCTGCCGCCTGTCACCCATGGCGGTCACCCTGTCCGATCCACCTGGGTGGCCTCCGAGCGGACTTCGCGCTCTCGGACCTCAGTCAGCCTGTTGCGCCCCTCGGCCTCACCTGCTATTTCCCCCCCCCCCCCCCCCGCCCCTCCCGTACCCACTTCCTCGGACTTGGTGGCCCAGGCCTCACGGGTTCCAGAGCCCCGTCCTTTTCGCCGCCCACCGCACCGCCTAGAGCAGCGATTTTCCACCGGGTGCCACAGGAATGTTTAAAACATGCAGTACCTGGGCTATTTAGACACGGGCATTGACCTCCTTTTCCTTAGATTGCCAGATTAAAAAAAAAAAAAAAAAGGGATAACAGCCAACACAACCGGAGCCGTCTGGTGTGAATGAACCCAGTGCGGCAGAGTTTTAGTAATTAGTTTATGTGCCATGAGATGAAAAAAAGGTTGAAAATCGCTGCTCTAGAGGCATTTGGGGATTCTGGGCTAAATCAGTGTCTTCCGACCACGTGGGGCCCTCTGAAGCTAGATCCAGCTTCGCGGCTAATACAGATTACTCCTCGCTGCTAATGCCGGTCCTTTATCGTTCAGACCTTCCTTAAGCTTCGTTTCTATTAACAACCCCTTGATATGTTGCATAAGTTCACTTATGAAATAAGTGCAATAGCTAAGGGCCTTACATTTACCCTCACAACCTCTGTTATTATTCCAGCGCTTAGATAAGGAGTGGATGTTGAAACCCGTGATTTTGGTGGTGTTTTTTAAAAAAAATCATAACAATCTATATATATATATATATATATATATATATATATATATATATATATATATATATATATATATATATATATATATATATATATATATATATATATATATATATATATATATATATGCCTCATCGACCATTGCAACCGAAACAACCAAACGGAGGACCAAACAGGCTGCATGGGCAACCAGGCCAGCAGCGGGGGCAGTGAGGGGCGACCAGGCGACCAGGCTGGTAGAGTGGGGCAGTGAGGGGCGACCAGGCTGGTAGAGTGGGGCAGTGAGGGGCGACCAGGCTGGTAGAGTGGGGCAGTGAGGGGCGACCAGGCTGGTAGAGTGGGGCAGTGAGGGGCGACCAGGCTGGTAGAGTGGGGCAGTGAGGGGCGACCAGGCTGGTAGAGTGGGGCAGTGAGGGGCGACCAGGCTGGTAGAGTGGGGCAGTGAGGGGCGACCAGGCTGGTAGAGTGGGGCAGTGAGGGGCGACCAGGCTGGTAGAGTGGGGCAGTGAGGGGCGACCAGGCTGGTAGAGTGGGGCAGTGAGGGGCGACCAGGCTGGTAGAGTGGGGCAGTGAGGGGCGACCAGGCTGGTAGAGTGGGGCAGTGAGGGGCGACCAGGCTGGTAGAGTGGGGCAGTGAGGGGCGACCAGGCTGGTAGAGTGGGGCAGTGAGGGGCGACCAGGCTGGTAGAGTGGGGCAGTGAGGGGCGACCAGGCTGGTAGAGTGGGGCAGTGAGGGGCGACCAGGCTGGTAGAGTGGGGCAGTGAGGGGCGACCAGGCTGGTAGAGTGGGGCAGTGAGGGGCGACCAGGCTGGTAGAGTGGGGCAGTGAGGGGCGACCAGGCTGGTAGAGTGGGGCAGTGAGGGGCGACCAGGCTGGTAGAGTGGGGCAGTGAGGGGCGACCAGGCTGGTAGAGTGGGGCAGTGAGGGGCGACCAGGCTGGTAGAGTGGGGCAGTGAGGGGCGACCAGGCTGGTAGAGTGGGGCAGTGAGGGGCGACCAGGCTGGTAGAGTGGGGCAGTGAGGGGCGACCAGGCTGGTAGAGTGGGGCAGTGAGGGGCGACCAGGCTGGTAGAGTGGGGCAGTGAGGGGCGACCAGGCTGGTAGAGTGGGGCAGTGAGGGGCGACCAGGCTGGTAGAGTGGGGCAGTGAGGGGCGACCAGGCTGGTAGAGTGGGGCAGTGAGGGGCGACCAGGCTGGTAGAGTGGGGCAGTGAGGGGCGACCAGGCTGGTAGAGTGGGGCAGTGAGGGGCGACCAGGCTGGTAGAGTGGGGCAGTGAGGGGCGACCAGGCTGGTAGAGTGGGGCAGTGAGGGGCGACCAGGCTGGTAGAGTGGGGCAGTGAGGGGCGACCAGGCTGGTAGAGTGGGGCAGTGAGGGGCGACCAGGCTGGTAGAGTGGGGCAGTGAGGGGCGACCAGGCTGGTAGAGTGGGGCAGTGAGGGGCGACCAGGCTGGTAGAGTGGGGCAGTGAGGGGCGACCAGGCTGGTAGAGTGGGGCAGTGAGGGGCGACCAGGCTGGTAGAGTGGGGCAGTGAGGGGCGACCAGGCTGGTAGAGTGGGGCAGTGAGGGGCGACCAGGCTGGTAGAGTGGGGCAGTGAGGGGCGACCAGGCTGGTAGAGTGGGGCAGTGAGGGGCGACCAGGCTGGTAGAGTGGGGCAGTGAGGGGCGACCAGGCTGGTAGAGTGGGGCAGTGAGGGGCGACCAGGCTGGTAGAGTGGGGCAGTGAGGGGCGACCAGGCTGGTAGAGTGGGGCAGTGAGGGGCGACCAGGCTGGTAGAGTGGGGCAGTGAGGGGCGACCAGGCTGGTAGAGTGGGGCAGTGAGGGGCGACCAGGCTGGTAGAGTGGGGCAGTGAGGGGCGACCAGGCTGGTAGAGTGGGGCAGTGAGGGGCGACCAGGCTGGTAGAGTGGGGCAGTGAGGGGCGACCAGGCTGGTAGAGTGGGGCAGTGAGGGGCGACCAGGCTGGTAGAGTGGGGCAGTGAGGGGCGACCAGGCTGGTAGAGTGGGGCAGTGAGGGGCGACCAGGCTGGTAGAGTGGGGCAGTGAGGGGCGACCAGGCTGGTAGAGTGGGGCAGTGAGGGGCGACCAGGCTGGTAGAGTGGGGCAGTGAGGGGCGACCAGGCTGGTAGAGTGGGGCAGTGAGGGGCGACCAGGCTGGTAGAGTGGGGCAGTGAGGGGCGACCAGGCTGGTAGAGTGGGGCAGTGAGGGGCGACCAGGCTGGTAGAGTGGGGCAGTGAGGGGCGACCAGGCTGGTAGAGTGGGGCAGTGAGGGGCGACCAGGCTGGTAGAGTGGGGCAGTGAGGGGCGACCAGGCTGGTAGAGTGGGGCAGTGAGGGGCGACCAGGCTGGTAGAGTGGGGCAGTGAGGGGCGACCAGGCTGGTAGAGTGGGGCAGTGAGGGGCGACCAGGCTGGTAGAGTGGGGCAGTGAGGGGCGACCAGGCTGGTAGAGTGGGGCAGTGAGGGGCGACCAGGCTGGTAGAGTGGGGCAGTGAGGGGCGACCAGGCTGGTAGAGTGGGGCAGTGAGGGGCGACCAGGCTGGTAGAGTGGGGCAGTGAGGGGCGACCAGGCTGGTAGAGTGGGGCAGTGAGGGGCGACCAGGCTGGTAGAGTGGGGCAGTGAGGGGCGACCAGGCTGGTAGAGTGGGGCAGTGAGGGGCGACCAGGCTGGTAGAGTGGGGCAGTGAGGGGCGACCAGGCTGGTAGAGTGGGGCAGTGAGGGGCGACCAGGCTGGTAGAGTGGGGCAGTGAGGGGCGACCAGGCTGGTAGAGTGGGGCAGTGAGGGGCGACCAGGCTGGTAGAGTGGGGCAGTGAGGGGCGACCAGGCTGGTAGAGTGGGGCAGTGAGGGGCGACCAGGCTGGTAGAGTGGGGCAGTGAGGGGCGACCAGGCTGGTAGAGTGGGGCAGTGAGGGGCGACCAGGCTGGTAGAGTGGGGCAGTGAGGGGCGACCAGGCTGGTAGAGTGGGGCAGTGAGGGGCGACCAGGCTGGTAGAGTGGGGCAGTGAGGGGCGACCAGGCTGGTAGAGTGGGGCAGTGAGGGGCGACCAGGCTGGTAGAGTGGGGCAGTGAGGGGCGACCAGGCTGGTAGAGTGGGGCAGTGAGGGGCGACCAGGCTGGTAGAGTGGGGCAGTGAGGGGCGACCAGGCTGGTAGAGTGGGGCAGTGAGGGGCGACCAGGCTGGTAGAGTGGGGCAGTGAGGGGCGACCAGGCTGGTAGAGTGGGGCAGTGAGGGGCGACCAGGCTGGTAGAGTGGGGCAGTGAGGGGCGACCAGGCTGGTAGAGTGGGGCAGTGAGGGGCGACCAGGCTGGTAGAGTGGGGCAGTGAGGGGCGACCAGGCTGGTAGAGTGGGGCAGTGAGGGGCGACCAGGCTGGTAGAGTGGGGCAGTGAGGGGCGACCAGGCTGGTAGAGTGGGGCAGTGAGGGGCGACCAGGCTGGTAGAGTGGGGCAGTGAGGGGCGACCAGGCTGGTAGAGTGGGGCAGTGAGGGGCGACCAGGCTGGTAGAGTGGGGCAGTGAGGGGCGACCAGGCTGGTAGAGTGGGGCAGTGAGGGGCGACCAGGCTGGTAGAGTGGGGCAGTGAGGGGCGACCAGGCTGGTAGAGTGGGGCAGTGAGGGGCGACCAGGCTGGTAGAGTGGGGCAGTGAGGGGCGACCAGGCTGGTAGAGTGGGGCAGTGAGGGGCGACCAGGCTGGTAGAGTGGGGCAGTGAGGGGCGACCAGGCTGGTAGAGTGGGGCAGTGAGGGGCGACCAGGCTGGTAGAGTGGGGCAGTGAGGGGCGACCAGGCTGGTAGAGTGGGGCAGTGAGGGGCGACCAGGCTGGTAGAGTGGGGCAGTGAGGGGCGACCAGGCTGGTAGAGTGGGGCAGTGAGGGGCGACCAGGCTGGTAGAGTGGGGCAGTGAGGGGCGACCAGGCTGGTAGAGTGGGGCAGTGAGGGGCGACCAGGCTGGTAGAGTGGGGCAGTGAGGGGCGACCAGGCTGGTAGAGTGGGGCAGTGAGGGGCGACCAGGCTGGTAGAGTGGGGCAGTGAGGGGCGACCAGGCTGGTAGAGTGGGGCAGTGAGGGGCGACCAGGCTGGTAGAGTGGGGCAGTGAGGGGCGACCAGGCTGGTAGAGTGGGGCAGTGAGGGGCGACCAGGCTGGTAGAGTGGGGCAGTGAGGGGCGACCAGGCTGGTAGAGTGGGGCAGTGAGGGGCGACCAGGCTGGTAGAGTGGGGCAGTGAGGGGCGACCAGGCTGGTAGAGTGGGGCAGTGAGGGGCGACCAGGCTGGTAGAGTGGGGCAGTGAGGGGCGACCAGGCTGGTAGAGTGGGGCAGTGAGGGGCGACCAGGCTGGTAGAGTGGGGCAGTGAGGGGCGACCAGGCTGGTAGAGTGGGGCAGTGAGGGGCGACCAGGCTGGTAGAGTGGGGCAGTGAGGGGCGACCAGGCTGGTAGAGTGGGGCAGTGAGGGGCGACCAGGCTGGTAGAGTGGGGCAGTGAGGGGCGACCAGGCTGGTAGAGTGGGGCAGTGAGGGGCGACCAGGCTGGTAGAGTGGGGCAGTGAGGGGCGACCAGGCTGGTAGAGTGGGGCAGTGAGGGGCGACCAGGCTGGTAGAGTGGGGCAGTGAGGGGCGACCAGGCTGGTAGAGTGGGGCAGTGAGGGGCGACCAGGCTGGTAGAGTGGGGCAGTGAGGGGCGACCAGGCTGGTAGAGTGGGGCAGTGAGGGGCGACCAGGCTGGTAGAGTGGGGCAGTGAGGGGCGACCAGGCTGGTAGAGTGGGGCAGTGAGGGGCGACCAGGCTGGTAGAGTGGGGCAGTGAGGGGCGACCAGGCTGGTAGAGTGGGGCAGTGAGGGGCGACCAGGCTGGTAGAGTGGGGCAGTGAGGGGCGACCAGGCTGGTAGAGTGGGGCAGTGAGGGGCGACCAGGCTGGTAGAGTGGGGCAGTGAGGGGCGACCAGGCTGGTAGAGTGGGGCAGTGAGGGGCGACCAGGCTGGTAGAGTGGGGCAGTGAGGGGCGACCAGGCTGGTAGAGTGGGGCAGTGAGGGGCGACCAGGCTGGTAGAGTGGGGCAGTGAGGGGCGACCAGGCTGGTAGAGTGGGGCAGTGAGGGGCGACCAGGCTGGTAGAGTGGGGCAGTGAGGGGCGACCAGGCTGGTAGAGTGGGGCAGTGAGGGGCGACCAGGCTGGTAGAGTGGGGCAGTGAGGGGCGACCAGGCTGGTAGAGTGGGGCAGTGAGGGGCGACCAGGCTGGTAGAGTGGGGCAGTGAGGGGCGACCAGGCTGGTAGAGTGGGGCAGTGAGGGGCGACCAGGCTGGTAGAGTGGGGCAGTGAGGGGCGACCAGGCTGGTAGAGTGGGGCAGTGAGGGGCGACCAGGCTGGTAGAGTGGGGCAGTGAGGGGCGACCAGGCTGGTAGAGTGGGGCAGTGAGGGGCGACCAGGCTGGTAGAGTGGGGCAGTGAGGGGCGACCAGGCTGGTAGAGTGGGGCAGTGAGGGGCGACCAGGCTGGTAGAGTGGGGCAGTGAGGGGCGACCAGGCTGGTAGAGTGGGGCAGTGAGGGGCGACCAGGCTGGTAGAGTGGGGCAGTGAGGGGCGACCAGGCTGGTAGAGTGGGGCAGTGAGGGGCGACCAGGCTGGTAGAGTGGGGCAGTGAGGGGCGACCAGGCTGGTAGAGTGGGGCAGTGAGGGGCGACCAGGCTGGTAGAGTGGGGCAGTGAGGGGCGACCAGGCTGGTAGAGTGGGGCAGTGAGGGGCGACCAGGCTGGTAGAGTGGGGCAGTGAGGGGCGACCAGGCTGGTAGAGTGGGGCAGTGAGGGGCGACCAGGCTGGTAGAGTGGGGCAGTGAGGGGCGACCAGGCTGGTAGAGTGGGGCAGTGAGGGGCGACCAGGCTGGTAGAGTGGGGCAGTGAGGGGCGACCAGGCTGGTAGAGTGGGGCAGTGAGGGGCGACCAGGCTGGTAGAGTGGGGCAGTGAGGGGCGACCAGGCTGGTAGAGTGGGGCAGTGAGGGGCGACCAGGCTGGTAGAGTGGGGCAGTGAGGGGCGACCAGGCTGGTAGAGTGGGGCAGTGAGGGGCGACCAGGCTGGTAGAGTGGGGCAGTGAGGGGCGACCAGGCTGGTAGAGTGGGGCAGTGAGGGGCGACCAGGCTGGTAGAGTGGGGCAGTGAGGGGCGACCAGGCTGGTAGAGTGGGGCAGTGAGGGGCGACCAGGCTGGTAGAGTGGGGCAGTGAGGGGCGACCAGGCTGGTAGAGTGGGGCAGTGAGGGGCGACCAGGCTGGTAGAGTGGGGCAGTGAGGGGCGACCAGGCTGGTAGAGTGGGGCAGTGAGGGGCGACCAGGCTGGTAGAGTGGGGCAGTGAGGGGCGACCAGGCTGGTAGAGTGGGGCAGTGAGGGGCGACCAGGCTGGTAGAGTGGGGCAGTGAGGGGCGACCAGGCTGGTAGAGTGGGGCAGTGAGGGGCGACCAGGCTGGTAGAGTGGGGCAGTGAGGGGCGACCAGGCTGGTAGAGTGGGGCAGTGAGGGGCGACCAGGCTGGTAGAGTGGGGCAGTGAGGGGCGACCAGGCTGGTAGAGTGGGGCAGTGAGGGGCGACCAGGCTGGTAGAGTGGGGCAGTGAGGGGCGACCAGGCTGGTAGAGTGGGGCAGTGAGGGGCGACCAGGCTGGTAGAGTGGGGCAGTGAGGGGCGACCAGGCTGGTAGAGTGGGGCAGTGAGGGGCGACCAGGCTGGTAGAGTGGGGCAGTGAGGGGCGACCTACTTGGGTATTTTTTTCCATCTTGTCTTCTAGCTCACTTATGCGGTCCTCTGCTTCTTCTAGTCTACTCTTGATGCTTTCTATTGAGTTCTTTACAGCAGCAATGTCATTTTTCATTTCTTCTTGGTTCTTCTTCATTTCCTCTTGGTTCTTACTCATATTGTCGAATTTGTCTTCCATCCTTTTCAGCCACCTTATGACCATTTCTCTGAATTCTTTCTCTGATAGGTTGTTTGCCTCTAATTCGTTTACTTCCTTTTCTGGTGATGCCTGCTTTTCTTTCCTATGGGGGCTATTTCTTTGTCTCCCCATGGTCTCTCTTCTCCGGATGTCTGGTTATGTAGTTCTCTCTCTCTGGCGTTGATTTAAAGGTACAAAATACAACACAACCAGGCACAACACACGAGGCACTGAACAGAATTGTATTCACGATATTAATAACCTCCAATAAGGGTGACCACCAGAGAAAGACAAATTAGGGAATAGGAGAGGAAGAAAGAAACAACAACAACAACAAAAAGAGTGTGAATCTGAACTTGGGAAAAGAGAAGAAAAAAAAGAAAAGAAAAAAAAGTAAGAGAGACAAGAACGATACTAAGAGAGAAAAGGAGAACAAACTATATATATGGGGAGTAAACTCCAATAGAACAACCACTAATCCCAGCAAATTCCAGCAATACGAGCCTGGAGATTAATACAAACTGCAACACCAACTAATATCAAGTGAGGCAAGGGAAAACAAAAGTAAAAAACAAACAAAAACAAAGCAAACAAAAGAACCAACCAAACAAACAAAAAGAATAATCAAAACAATCTCATAAAAAAGCATAAAAATTCAATCTAATCAACATTCAAGCAAACAACAACAAAAGGCCAGAGAGAAAAACAATTTTTTTTAATTTTTTTTTTTTAGTTAAGGTAGCGTAGAGAGAAGTGTGTATGGACTTGGAGCAGGAGTTGGGAATTAGATATATAAGTAGGGTGAAATTTTAGCAGAGGGTAAACTGAAAGAGTAGGGAAAATCTAAAGCCAGAAAGGGTTAAGATAAACAGGAGACCAAAAGGGGAAAGGTTAGGAGGAGAGTGATGGCATAAAGTTAGCGTTGAGATAGGGTAAAACAATTGTAAGGGAAAGATGCAAATAGAATGTAGTACACTAATCCCAAAATAAAAGAAAGAGAAAATCAAATGACATTAAAAAAAAAGTAAAATAATAGTAATAATAATGCTGATTGAAAATAAAAATGTAATAATAAAAAGGTGAAAACTGAGTGAGGAAAAAGAAAAAAATTAGTTTCTTAAGTAAAAGATGCAAAAAATGAAAATAAAAAATTAGAATAAAAAAATTAAAAAATATTTTTTTAAAAGAATTTAAAATTAAAAAATAGGAAGAATAAAATGTGCAGTAGCGGCTGTCATTCACTTCCTCTATTATTCTGTTTGGTATGCCTGTTTCCCAGTCTGGGCTGTATTTCAGTTCCCTTCGTTCCACTGCTTCTCAGTGTTGTCAGCCAGTCCTGATTTTTAAGCCGGGCCGTGTCTTAATTTCTCTTAATTTATTTTTGATTACACCAGAGACAATTAACGTTTCGGCCCCTGGGTGGCGGTGTTTCTGAATTGACTTCCAGGCCTCTCTAGCTTTTTTTTTTTTTTCCCCCTCTATGGCACTCACTACCTGTTTGTGGAGGTGTGCGCCTCAGAGCTGCCTCTCCGATGGTCACACCCAGCTCTGCTCCCCAGGTTCCGGAAAAACAACTTCCCCTGCAGTCTTTCAGGGTATTCCCCAACTGGGTTTTCCTATGTATTGGGCTTAGTAATCAGAATCGGAAAAAGCCCAAGTATGCTGACAGTGGGTTTGCGCACAAGACTAAGGAGCCTGCACTCCTTTGAAAATTCTTAGTCTGCCCCTCCTCGTCAGATTAAAATGAGTTGCTTTTAAGAGATCACTTCTGTTAGCAGCTCAGAGGACCCCCTTCCACATTCATGGGTGACGGCAGCTCCAACTGCCGCGGATTTTTCTAGGCACAGACCTTCCGGGTCCTGTCGGTCCTGCAGCTCACGCAATTCCCTCTCCCACCGCAGGGATGAGAAACCACACCTTATCCCAGGCGAAATCTGACCTTTCCGTGGTGCAGTGAAGAGTTCCTTTGAATCCGCTGAGCATGAAAATTTTAAGACTTTAGAAAAGCACCTTCATCTGCTGGGGTTGTAACAGGAACAAAATTTGTCCCATCCTGCCGAAACCGGTTTGGCTCAGTGGCTAGAGCGTCGGCCTGCAGACTCTAACTGTTTTTCTCTTGCTGCTTTTAATATTCTCTCTTTGTCTTTTGCCCTTGGCATTTTAATTATGATGTGTCTCGGTGTGGTCCTCTTTGGATTACTCTTGTTTGGGGTTCTCTGCGCTTCCTGGACTTGTAAGTATTTCTTTCACCAGTTGGGGGGAGTTTTCTGTCATTATTTCTTCGAATAGGTTTTCAATATCTTGCTCTCTCTCCTTCTGGCACCCCCATAATTCAGATGTTGGTACGCTTGAAGTTGTCCCAGAGGCTCCTTACACTATCTTCATATTTTTGGATTCTTTTTTTTTTTTGCTTTTCCAGTTGGGTGTTTTTTTTGTTTTGTTTTGTTTTGCTTCTTCATATTTCAAATCTTTGACTTAATTCTTGGGATCCTCTAGTCTTCTGTTGGATCTCTGTATATTATTCTTTATTTCAGTCAGTGTGTGCTTAATTTCTAATTGGTCCTTTTTCATATCCTTGAGGGTCTCACTAAATTTCTCAAAGGTTTCTAGAAGACTCTTGAGTAACCTTATAACTGTCGTTTTGAACTCTATCCAGTCGTTTGCTTTCCTCCATTTCTTTCATTTGTGACCTGTTTCTTTGTCTCCGCATTTTCGCTGCTTCCCTGTGTTGGTAGAGTAGCTTTGTGTGCTAGGTGTCCTATAGGGCCCAGTGGCTCAGCCTCCCCAGCTACCTGAGGTGGACACTCTTGGTGCATCCCTTTGTGGGCTGGGTGCACAGTCTTGTTGTAGTTAAGCCTTGATTGCTTTTGGTATCACTGGGAGGAATTGACCTCCAGGCCAATTGACTGTGAGGACCAGCTGTGTCTACATTGGGAGATCTGCTGTGCTGGAGACACCCTTGTGGGGCAGGACTTGTTTCAGTGGGGCTTTGGTACTCACTGAGTCTGCCCCTTGAGTGTGTCGCTTATGGATGTGAAGAGTTGTAATCTGGTATGGACTCACACTGACCACTGGGTACACTGGCTCTTGGATCTCCAGGGAGGTGCAAAGTCAGCCACTGCCTGAGGCCACCCAGCAGGAGCTACAGAAAGATCTGCAGATTTCTCCTCTTTGTTTGGGGTTTGGAAGTGCCTAGATGAGGCCCAGCTGTGAAGCAATGCAGGCTGCCACTGCAAAGCCTTAGGCCTTCTTTTGCAAGCTTTGGAGCTCTCTGACCCAGCTGCAGTTTGTTAGGTTTTAGGTTGCAAAAGGACAGGCCATTCCTATGCAAAAGCCTCTGCGCACAGCTTGGGTGGGGTTGTAAATTGGGTGGGGCAGGGTCTCACGGAACCACCAGGGCAGAGCAAACAGCAATGGCTGCCAGTCAGCCCTGCCCCGGAGAGGTCCCCGGGTCTCTGTGTCCCACGGCCCCGTGCAGGAACAATGATCGCTGTGAGCACCTCTGAGAGAAAGCTGCCCTCGTGTTCCGGCCCAATGCCAGACAGTCCAGTTTCTCCCCATATGAGTCTGGGTCCCCAGAGTCTCGCCCGGAACTGGAGTTCAGAGCAGTCGGGAGCTTGTATCTCCCTCCCGATTGAAAACAGCAATAGCACACCCAATTGCCAGCCCATTTCACGCGTGCCTCCATATCTACGCATCTCCTACCAGTCTCAGTTCACTTTTCTCTTTCCTTCTAGTTGTAGAACTTCCAGTCAGCCAGCCTTCCCGTGGTTCTGGGTGATATCCATTTTGTCTTTTAGTTATAGTTTTGATGTGGTTGTGAGAGGCAGCAAGTACAGGTGTTTACCTATGCAGCCATCTTGGTTGTTTTCCTCATCGCATATTTTAATGTGAAAAATAATTTTTAAGAAAGCTGGTTTTATAATAGTTCAGTATATATTACGCACTTATCTAAAGTTTCCTCCTTTTGCAGTACTATCATTTTACTAATGAGGAAATTTATTTCGTGTCTAGTGGAGCCCCTCATTTTACATTGTGACAGCTGAGGTTCAAGCTGCACCTGACTTATGGACATTGCATGGTTAATCATTTCAGAACCAGAGTTCATATGACTAATTCCTTGTCCGGTGCTGCACCTTCCCACGCATTCCTTGGACACCAAGATTCTCAAATAGAACATTGATTCTGTACTGTGGATGCATTTAAAGATTTATATTATTTGGAGCTTTTCTTTGTGTGTTTTCACCTCTTTCTTATTATATTTCAGTTGCTGTACAGTGACGGCTTTCCTCATCTCATTTGGACTCTTTCCACTTGGCTTTACCATTTTAGTGTGTGTGTGTGTGTGTGTGTGTGTGTGTGTGTGTGTGTGTGTGTGTGCTTACATGCTGGCTTTTTGAACTCTGCCAGTAACTCCAGCCAACATCACGAGGTGTTTGTTTTGTGTTTATGGTGTATGTTTTCTGGAACTGTAGGTATTTTTCATTAGTAACCATGCTTTCGTGTGTATAATTTGCCTTTTAATTTACTTCTTCCACTTTTTCCCCCCTCAAGTAATGCTCTCCTTTCGTTAGCATCCCTTTAGCTAACATCGACTATTTGGTCATCTTAAAAATGTGACTATGTTGTATTTACTTATACATATGACTTGCATATACCTATTCCCTATTTTTTACTTAGCTTGTCATTTAAATCTATTTTTTCCTCGAACTACTTGTTTTACTCTGTCAATAATGACTGTAAACGTTTATGGAGCCCTTGCTGGGACTGAAATTCTGTAGCATGTCTCTTTACCTAATGAGATGTTTGCACTGTTACCATTTATGTGTGAGTGGCCCATATTCACCTTGGTAATCTCAGCACTGCTCCACAGTAGACAGTCAATACATCCTCTTTGGGGCATGGTCTTTGAGCGATCTCTACAGGGCATTTCTGCAAGACTATGCAGATAAGTGACCTGACTCCCAGTTGGGAATTCATGATTTTATCCCTAATGATGTTCCTGCGAGTAACACCTACCATAGGTTTCTGCTCTGGGCTTCTCAAGGTTGCCTAATCTTTAATCCTCACAGTGACTCATTTCTGAGTTTCCCATTTAATGAGAGGCCTGGGACAGACAGACTGCTTCCTCCTGCCCCAGAGAAACACTGCCACCTGAAATACTCCCTGCCGGAAGGGCTGTGCATTGGTGTTAGGCACTAACGTCTTTTTTGTTTGTTTGTTTGTTAATCCTCACCTGCGGTTATTTTTCATTGGTTTTTAGGGAGAGTGGGAGAGAGAGGGAAAGACAGAGAGAAACATCAATGTGTTTGAAACACATCAACTGGCTGCCTCCTGCATGAGCCCCGACCAGGACAGGGCCTGGGCTGGGGAGGAGACTGCAACCTAGGTACATGCCCTTGACCGGAATCCAATCCTGAACCCTTTGGTCTGCAGTCCGACCCTCTGTCCACTGAACCAAACTGGCTAGGACCGCACTGAAGTCGGTTTTTTAAAGTCTGCATTGCCTTGCCAAACAGGAAACATATTTTAGATCTTACTTCACTAGCCAGTTGACTTGCAAGCTCTGCTCTCCAATTCACTCCTTTCTCTCACTCTGCAGGTTTTTAAAAAGTTGTGAAAAATACATAATGTTCATGTCATTAGGGGAACTGACTGGCTAAGAAAAACTTGTAAAGTAATGATATTGTACAGTGAATAGTCACTGTTTTAAGCAGGCAGATATAGGTATCTTCCTCCGGGAGGGAACCACCCCTGATGAAATACACAGGCTGCAGTCTTCCACATGGCGATTATGCTCTCAAGAAACTTCTCCCGTTGGCATTGCTCAGTTATTCATTGTCCTTAGCTTCTAAGTATCTTAGAACTAGAAGTGAAGGAATTACTCAGTCACGGCACCGATAGTTAGGAGAGAGAGTGTTCTGAGAATTCCCAGTCCATGGGGTGAACATAGATTTAGTAAGGCCTTAGCCATGCTTTCAGCACTGAAACACTCCCATCAACACGTCTCAGTGAGCGTCCGAGACTTACCAAATGCCTGGCCTTATTACAGGACCTTGTCCTTATTTGCAACGTTAGCCAAAGTATACAGCTTTTCCTTTCCCAATTGATCTTTTAAAGTGAATATTGGTGCAGATAGACAGCTACAGACAGGTACCAGTATACATAGATAGGACAGGGTTTTCCCAGGACACTAACACAGAACAGGTAAGACATCCTAAAGGAAAAATATGTTTACCGTAATTTGAGGGTCAGTGTTTTATTATTACTACTAAGAGGCCCGGTGCACGAAATTCATGAATGGGGCGGGGGGTGTTCCTCAGCCCAGCCTGCACCCTCTCCAATCGGGGACCCCTCGAGGGATGTCCGACTGCCCGTGGATCTCAAAGGAAAGGCCTGGATTAGAAACCTATTCCTGAAACTCGTCTCACTCAGAGAGAACCAAGGTGATGTATTTCTCACTTGGATGTTCACCGGGGTGGTTCCCTCCTGGAGGAAGATACCTATATCTGCCTGCTTAAAACAGTGACTATTCACTGTACAATATCATTACTTTACAAGTTTTTCTTAGCCAGTCAGTTCCCCTAATGACATGAACATTATGTATTTTTCACAACTTTTTAAAAACCTGCAGAGTGAGAGAAAGGAGTGAATTGGAGAGCAGAGCTTGCAAGTCAACCGGCTAGTGAAGTAAGATCTAAAATATGTTTCCTGTTTGGCAAGGCAATGCAGACTTTAAAAAACCGACTTCAGTGCGGTCCTAGCCAGTTTGGCTCAGTGGACAGAGCGTCGGACTGCAGACCAAAGGGTTCAGGATTGGATTCCGGTCAAGAGCATGTACCTAGGTTGCAGTCTCCTCCCCAGCCTGGGCCCTGGTCCTGGTCGGGGCTCATGCAGGAGGCAGCCAGTTGATGTGTTTCAAACACGTCGATGTTTCTCTCTGTCTTTCCCTCTCTCTCTCTCCCACTCCCCCTAAAAACCAATGAAAAATAACCTCAGGTGAGGATTAACAAAAAAAAGACGTTAGTGCCTAAACGGGCAGTCGGACATCCGTCTCACAATCCAGGACTGCTGGCTCTCAACCGCTCATCTGCCTCTGCCTGATTGCCCCTAACCGCTTCTGCCTGCCAGCCTGATCACCCCTAACCACTCCCCTGCCAGCCTGATTGACGCCTAACTGCTCCCCGACTGGCTCGATTGCCCCTAACTGCCCTCCCCTGCCAGCCTGGTCACCCCTAACTGCCCTCCCTGCTGGTCTGATCACCCACAATTGTCCTCCCCTGCAGGCCTGGTCCCCCCCAACTGGCTCCTCTACTGGCCTGGTCACCCCTTACTGCCTACAACTGCCCTCCCCTGCAGGCCATCGTATAGCGGCCATCTTGTGTCCACATGGGGGCGGCCATCTTGTGTCTTGGAGTGATGGTCAATTTGCATATTCTTTTATTAGATAGGATTTCAATGTGGATTTATGAGGAGGAAGAGGTGAATATTGAAAAAATAAACTGGTAGGTCAGTAAAGTCAGCTGATCCACTTGGGAGTAAAGGAAGGAGAAAGGTGACACTACTTCAACAGAACTGGTTGATGGTGGGTGATGTCCGTCTTTGGGTGTCAAGGGAAGGACTGTGTATGGGAAATGCTATAGCAAGGCCACTGTCCCAGCTTCCTGGTGACCCTTATTAGCGGTCCTCTTCCCGGACCCCTGTTCTGGAACTGCATGCATGCAATCTTGCCCACAGCTTCCATCGGACTAAATGAAGAACAGAAAGGATATCAGAAAGTGGCCTTTGACTTTGCAGCCCGAGAGATGGCTCCACATATGGCAGAGTGGGACCGGAAGGTAGGAGTTTTCCTTACAGTTCGATGTTCCAACAGTTGCCTTTCCTTCCTCGGCTTGTCGTCTTAAATGTTTGGTGTTTAATCTCCATCTGTGCACGAGAGTACTGGTAACAATGTGATTCCTTTCCTCAAGGCATCCTCCTCACCCTGCAGATACCTGTTTTGTTTTGTTTAGTTTATATTGTGCAAAGATTCAGACCACTTCTAAAACCAAAGCAGTTGTGGATAATAAGAGAAACTGGAACACCGGAAAACCAGTTCTCACAGAAGGCATTTTAACTGATACCCCGGCATAGATGACAGATGGGCATATTAAGTGGAGAGAATCCCCGCCCTCCCAAACTCAAACATCCTAACCCCTCAGTGAGCCCTCTGAAGAAAAGTCCACCCGTGGCTCGCTTACTACTGACCCCTCTCTCGTACACAGGAACTGTTCCCCGTGGACGTGATGCGGAAGGCAGCCCAGCTAGGCTTCGGTGGGGTCTACGTACGAACAGATGTAGGTGGGTCTGGACTGTCCCGGCTTGATACCTCTGTCATCTTTGAAGCCTTGGCGACGGGCTGCACCAGCACCACCGCCTACATAAGCATCCACAAGTGAGTGCCCGCATTGAAAAGCACAGCGAAGTCTCGCCTGGGTTGACTAGGAAGTTTCCGATAAACAGGGAAAAGGTTTATCTTCTCAGAACCAGACTGTTAAGAGTTCTTCTTTCACAGAAGGTCTGCTGCTGCCTGTTGGGCTCGAGTCTGTTATCTAGTATGTTCTCAGAGAATCAGGCCTCCTGCCTTCCCCCAAGGCCAAGGTGGAGAGGGACCAAGCACTTATCAGGGCCCTGCTCCCCTGTTCCTCAGCCCCAAGAGGAAACCTCCAGGACTTTGGGAAAGTACCTAAGCTCTGTGAACTTTAGGGAGCTCCGTTAACCTAATTAGAAGCAGCGTGAACATCCAAGTGAGAAATATGTCGCCTTGGTTGTCTCTGGGTGAGACAAGTTCCAGGAAGAGGTTTCTAATCCAGGCCTTTCCTTTCAAGTCGAATCTTCTCAATTGTGACTTTTCCCTTCTCACTGTCTCTTCTGCTTCTGTCTACCTTCCTGCCTTTGTTCCCTTTCCCCCTCCCCTGCCCCCTCAAATGTCCTTTTCCATTCTTAACTCTGTGAATGTCTTTTCTTCTTGCTGTGCCTGTCAGCATGTGTGTCTGGATGATCGACACCTTTGGCAATGAGGAACAGAGGCACCGGTTTTGCCCACCGCTCTGCACCATGGAGAAGTTTGCTTCCTACTGCCTGACTGAGCCAGGTGGGTTTGCCGTTCTCCAGGTGGGATGTCACTCAGGTACAGTCACTGAGCACCCCTTACCCCATTGGCACACAGAACCCGGTACTTGCCAAGAGGAACAGATTGTCATGACTTGTTGGTACAAGACTAAGAAGCCTTGAGGGCACCGTTTCTCTAGGACAGCGGTTGCCAACCAGTGGGCTGCGGACCACTGGTGGCCCGTGAGGTCCGAAAGGTTGGCGACCGCTGTTCTAGGAGGCTCACTCTGACCTAGGAGATGAAGAGGGAAACAGTCTGAACGTATGTGCAGTTTTTACCCAGTACAGAGAGTTCCTTTGGCCATCTGGATTTTGAAGTACCAAGCTCTGAGTTTGTTTATAAGGGAAGGTTTCCTAGGAGATGGGACCAAGCTGGAGCTCCCTTCACTTCACTGACTTTCTCCCCCACTCTATTGTCTCTCTGATCCTTGCCTTAGGAAGTGGGAGCGATGCTGCCTCCCTTTTGACCTCAGCTAAACGGCAAGGAGATCATTACATCCTCAATGGCTCCAAGGTACCAGCATGCTCTCCTTCTAGAACAACTTGAGATTGTTCCCATCTTCTTGCTTACAGCGCCTGGATCCTTGCTGTCGGCGAGTTGATATTCCCATAGGATTTTTACATGTTGGGAAGAGAGCCTCAGACCCATTTCCCTTTATTCCCCTTCCCTGTTTCTGTCTCTTCTCATTGGTTCCAGATTATTTCATTTGTTTTTGTCTTTGCTTCTTATAGTCTCATCAGCTAGACCCCCTGCTTTCCCAGTCAGTGCAGTTTCTTTGTGCCCCTTCTTATATCTGTGCCATTGTACCTCCTAAGGCAAAGCATGTCAAACTCGCACCAGCAGGCCGCATTGAACAAGGCTTGCGGCTACACGAGTTTGACATGCTTGTCTTAGTGTCCCATGGTCGGGAGGCCCCCAGGTGTTTTCCCGGATGGCAGGCTCTGAGAACCCAAGTGTCCCTGATACCTGTGCAAACCTCCTGCCACCCCACAGGCCTTCATCAGTGGTGGAGGGGAGTCAGACATCTATGTGGTCATGTGCCGGACGGGAGGACCAGGCCCCAAAGGCATCTCGTGCATAGTTGTGGAGAAGGGGACCCCTGGCCTCAGCTTTGGCAAGAAGGAAAAAAAGGTAAGTGGCTATTGACAAGCGATTCAAGCTATGGGATGCCCCTGAGAGACCACGCTTTGCTCTGTTGCTCTGTTTGACGAAGTAGCTTCTCATGTTTTCCAACTTGCCTTGGAGGCAGTTGCTTCTAAAAGGACTTTGACGGGAACATAAAATAGAATAGGCATCGTCAACACAACTTTAGGCCACTGGTGACAGTGGCAGTTGGCCCATCAGTCCACAGCTGCCTGTGCTTCAATGTGAGTGATTTCTGTCATCTCTCCTCTTGCCATTGTGACCTGTATTTCTCATCCAGCTTCTGTTATCCCAAGAATACATACGTATAGAAGGTCTGGAGTTGACTAAAAGTCTCAGGAATGATGTGGATGGGCCACTTTTCTTCTTTACGTAAAAATGAAGTATAACTCACTGGAGATGAGTGTGGGTATTTCAGCCATGGTCAAAGGGAGAGTATTCCCATGGGCGCTTTGGGAAGACATTGCTAGGATTAAGAAAGCTCATCGCCAAGCCATGAATAGCATAGCTGTAATTATGTAACTGTGGCTGGTAATTAAGGTGAGGCCCATTCAGATTTGTTAGGCCAGATGACTGGCACAGTTATCTGCCTGCGACATGTACTGTTACGGTTAGGACCTTTGGGGAGAAGTCAAGTAATGAAATAACCCCTAAGTAGACTTCTGGGGATCTGAGCTGCTGGCCTTTGCCCCTCCCTGCTCTGTGGCCCTCTGTCCTGCCAGCACATGCTTGGACTTGGCATATTTAAAATATTGTACAGCTAAGAGCTTTACGCCAGCAACTGTGCATTGACTTTATGGGAATGTAATGAAGACTTGCCTTGTCTTGGGTTTAATTGAATAGAAAAATGCATTTTCTCCTGGGAGGGGTGGAAGTGAGACCTCTTGGAAGAGAGTATGAAGGTAATCTGTGGGACAGAAGACAAGACTGACAGAAGGAACGGGCTCTAGCGGTCGTGGTCCAGGGCTGGGGGCCCTCAGAAGGGCGAGGGGCCATTTCTTCTCACCGAGGGCAGCTTCCCAGGGGCTCCACTGGGGTTAGGAGCGCGCGCTCTCTGCATAGGGGTGAGGTGTTCCACATAAGGCTTGGAGGCAGAAGTTACAGGTGGCAGCTGTTTGTATTTGGTTCTTACATCATGAGATACTGTTGATCAGAACTTTCTGTTCTCACTTCATGTGTCTGTGGCCTAGATGGGGAGATAAGTTCACAGATAATGCGAGCCAGTACTGAAGGCATCTGACCTGTGGTCAGACTACAGGAGCCTGAAGGAGAACAGGCTTGCTGCTGGCCCAGGTGACCAGGGAGATCTAGAGGCTTCGTTTAGACCAGACTGGAGTAGGGGGTGGAGGGTGATACTGACAGGAGACATATAGCAGAGAAGGTGGGGAGAAAGGCTGGGCTACATTTCACCCTAAATGAAGGGATGAGGAGTAGTTTATTGTCCCAATGGAAGGGAGCTATTGAATTTTAATGTAAGGAAGTGATGGTGATGGGAAGGCAGTAGTTTTCTCAGAGCTGAAAGGGAACTGGGGCATGTTATATAGTGTCATTTTAAAATCCGTATTGCCCAGCTGGCGTGGCTCAGTGGTTGAGCATCGACCTATGAAGCAGGAGGTCACGGTTTAGTACCCAGTCAGGACACATGCCTGGGTTGTGGGCTTAACCACCAGTGTGGGGTGTGCAGGATGCAGCCAATCAGTGATTCTCTCTCATCATTGACTAGAGGCCTGGTGCACGAAATTCATGCACGGAGGGGTGGGGATGTCCCTCAGCCCAGCCTGCACCCTCTCCAATCTGGGACATCCCTCTCACAATCCAGGACTGCTGGTTCCCAACCGCTCGCCTGCCTCTGCCTGATTGCCCCTAATCGCTTCTGCCTGCCAGCCTGATCGACGCCTAACTGCTCCCCGGCCGGCCCGATTGCCCCCAACTGCCCTCCTCTACTGGCCCAGCTGGCCCGATTGCCCCCAACTGCCCCCCTCTGCTGTCCTGGTCACCTCCCCTGCAGGCCTGGTCCCCACAACTGCCCTCCCCTGCAGGCCTGGTCCCCCACAACAGCCCTCCCCTGCTGGCCTGGTCTCCCCCAACTGCCCTCTGCCGGCCCGGTCACCCCTAACTGCCCTCCCTGCTTGCCTGATTGCCCACAACTGCCCTCCTCTACTGGCCCAGCTGGCCCGATTGCCCCCAACTGCCGCCCTCTGCTGGCCCGGTCACCTCCCCTGCAGGCCTGGTCTCCCCAACTGCCCTCCCCTGCACGCCTGGTCCCCCACAACAGCCCTCCCCTGCTGGCCTGGTCTCCCCCAACTGCCCTCTGCCGGCCCGGTCACCCCTAACTGCCCTCCCTGCTTGCCTGATTGCCCACAACTGCCCTCCCCTGAAGGCCTGATCCCCCCCCAACTGCCCTCCCCTGCAGGCCTGGTCTCCCCAACTGCCCTCCCCTGAAGGCCTGGATCCCCCCCCCAACTGCCCTCCCTTGCTGGCCTGGTCACCCCCAATTGCCCAGAACTGCCCTCCCCTGCCAGCCATCTTGTGGTGGCCATCTTGTGTCCACATGGGGGCAGCCATCTTTGACCACATGGGGGCGGCCATCTTGTGTCTTGGAGTGACAGTCAATTGCATATTACTCTTTTATTAGATAGGATGTTTCTATCTCTCTCTCCCTCTCCCTTCCTCGCTGAAATCAATAAAAACATTTTAAAAAGAAAATAAAATCTGCATCTCCAAACCTTAAATTTCTTTGGAACCTTTGAAAGTACCTGGAAGAGAAGATGAAGGGTCAAGTACTGAGAGCCTTTATTTATATGAAACATCTGAGTAAGGTTTTATTTAAAGAAAGTGGCTCTGCTGGCTTTCCATGTACTGTTACGGTTAGGACCTTTGGGGAGAAGTCAGGTAATGAAATAACCCCTAAGTAGACTTCTGGGGATCCAAGCTGCTGGCCTTTGCCCCTCCCTGCTCTGTGGCCCTCTGTCCTGCCAGCACATGCTTGGACTTGGCATATTTAAAATATTGTACAGCTAAGAGCTTTACGCCAGCAACTGTGCATTGACTTTATGGGAATGTAATGAAGACTTGCCTTGTCTTGGGTTTAATTGAATAGAAAAATGCATTTTCTCCTGGGAGGGGTGGAAGTGAGACCTCTTGGAAGAGAGTATGAAGGTAATCTGTGGGACAGAAGACAAGACTGACAGAAGGAACGGGCTCTAGCGGTCGTGGTCCAGGGCTGGGGGCCCTCAGAAGGGCGAGGGGCCATTTCTTCTCACCGAGGGCAGCTTCCCAGGGGCTCCACTGGGGTTAGGAGCGCGCGCTCTCTGCGTAGGGGTGAGGTGTTCCACATAAGGCTTGGAGGCAGAAGTTACAGGTGGCAGCTGTTTGTATTTGGTTCTTACATCATGAGATACTGTTGATCAGAACTTTCTGTTCTCACTTCATGTGTCTGTGGCCTAGATGGGGAGATAAGTTCACAGATAATGCGAGCCAGTACTGAAGGCATCTGACCTGTGGTCAGACTACTGGAGCCTGAAGGAGAACAGGCTCGCTGCTGGCCCAGGTGACCAGGGAGATCTAGAGGCTTCGTTTAGACCAGACTGGAGTAGGGGGTGGAGGGTGATACTGACAGGAGACGGATAGCAGAGAAGGTGGGGGAGAAAGGCTGGGCTACATTTCACCCTAAATGAAGGGATGAGGAGTAGTTTATTGTCCCAATGGAAGGGAGCTATTGAATTTTAATGTAAGGAAGCGATGGTGATGGGAAGGCAGTAGTTTTCTCAGAGCTGAAAGGGAACTGGGGCATGTTATATAGTGTCATTTTAAAATCTGTATTGCCCAGCTGGTTGAGCATGCCCAGCAATGACATGTTATATAGTGTCATTTTAAAATCTGTATTGCCTGCTTCAGTGGTTGAGCATCGACCTATGAAGCAGGAGGTCACGGTTTAGTACCCAGTCAGGACACATGCCTGGGTTGTGGGCTTAACCACCAGTGTGGGGTGTGCAGGATGCAGCCAATCAGTGATTCTCTCTCATCATTGACTAGAGGCCTGGTGCACAAAATTCATGCACGGAGGTGGGGGGGTGTCCCTCAGCCAGCCTGCACCCTCTCCAATCTGGGACATCCCTCTCACAATCCAGGACTGCTGGTTCCCAACCGCTCGCCTGCCTCTGCCTGATTGCCCCTAATCGCTTCTGCCTGCCAGCCTGATCGACGCCTAACTGCTCCCCGGCCGGCCCGATTGCCCCCAACTGCCCTCCTCTGCTGGCCCGGTCACCTCCCCTGCAGGCCTGGTCCCCCCAACTGCCCTCCCCTGCAGGCCTGGTTCCCCCCAACTGCCCTCCCCTGCAGGTCTGGTCCCCCCAACTGCCCTCCCCTGAAGGCTTGGATCCCTCTCAACTGCCCTCCCTTGCTGGCCTGGTCACCCCCAATTGCCCAGAACTGCCCTCCCCTGCCAGCCATCTTGTGGTGGCCATCTTGTGTCCACATGGGGGCAGCCATCTTTGACCACATGGGGGTGGCCATCTTGTGTCTTGGAGTGACAGTCAATTGCATATTACTCTTTTATTAGATAGGATGTTTCTATCTCTCCCTCTCCCTTCCTCTCTGAAATCAATAAAAACATTTTAAAAAGAAAATAAAATCTGCATCTCCAAACCTTAAATTTCTTTGGAACCTTTGAAAGTACCTGGAAGAGAAGATGAAGGGTCAAGTACTAAGAGCCTTTATTTATATGAAACATCTGAGTAAGGTTTTATTTAAAGAAAGTGGCTCTGCTGGCTTTCCATGTACTGTTATGGTTAGGACCTTTGGGGAGAACTCCCTTATGTAAGGGAATAACGAGGCCACAAAAATATAGGTTGATTTGGCGAAAGATGAAGAATACAGGTAGCTAGTTAGTTGCATGACATGGACTAGATCTTAGATCTTCAAAATTTTCTCTGGGCTTATGACGGGCATATTCAAGGGTGTCCTGGCAAATCATCTTTCTAGGAAAAACCAAAACCAAAAAACCCTCATGGTTTGCCAGTTTCTGTGGTTTAAATATTCCCACCATGGCCAATTTCAAGCCACTGATGTGATGTCACAGAAGACCGAGGTAGGAGAAGATGTGATGTCACAGAAGCTGAGTTAGGAGAAGATGTGATGTCACAGAAGCCGAGGTAGGACATGGGCTTAACTGGCTCTCGGGAGCCAGTGCCCACAAGTCACTGGCTCTGCAGCTAAGTGCTTCACTAAGTGTTGCCCGCACAGTGAGTGCCAGTCATACCACCCTCGTAGGACACTAAGCTCATAAGAGGAGAAGTGTAGCTATTGTTAATAATCCTAATATTGTCCTTATATGTATAACAAATCACCCAAATAATTCTTATATTATCTATGTTCTTTATAAAACAGTGTCACATCGAGGCATCAAAAACGGTGGCAGTCCTGCCCAATCCTAAGGGAAATTGTGAGAAACGCTTCTGAGTAGGTTAATTTGGGAGAGTGGACATTAGAAAATGGATGTTTTCATGTGTTAAAAAAATGTTTCGCTGAGAAAAAAATCTGTCAGGTGTTTAAGTCTGAACTTTCTTCGTTTTAAGTTCTCAAGGGTCTAATTTCAGGATAACGGAGCCTGCACTTCACAGGCTCTGTCAGCAGAGGGCAGGGCCCTGAGCAGGAGGGGCTGGGCAGCCACGGAGTCCCTGATTTTTGCCAGGTGGGGTGGAACTCACAGCCAACCCGCGCCGTGATCTTTGAAGACTGTGCTGTCCCTGCGGCCAACAGAATTGGGAACGAGGGGCAAGGCTTCCATATTGCCATGAAAGGCCTGAATGGAGGGAGGATCAATGTCGGTGAGAACTCGAAGGGAGAGGGCAGGGCGGGCAGCGGGCTGGGGCGGCAGCACTGTCCTCTGGCTGAGTCCAAGTGTCTGCACTTTTCCTTCCTAGCTTCTTGCTCTGTCGGGGCTGCTCATGCTTCAGTCATCCTCGCCCGAGACCACCTCAATGTCCGGAAGCAGTTTGGAGAGCTTCTGGCCAGTAACCAGGTAACTGCCCAGTCCTGGCCTGAGACCTGGTCTGTGGCCCACGTTCTCCGGGAGAGTGTGGAATTCTGCCCCGTCTTAGCCGGAGCCTGTGCTCTCTGTCTGCCAGTAGTTTTTACCAGAGGCAATAATATCCGTGCAGGGGACTGAACTTCAGGCAGTGCATTTTCTCTGCAAGAGGCCGGAGGCTTTGAGGCTGCGAGTCACTTAGGAAAGGCGCCTCGTTGGAGATCTTACAGAGGCCCCAGATCAGGTGCTGCTGGGAGCCGGCTGCTCGACTGGTTCTCTTCTCCCCTCTTGCTGTAGTACCTGCAGTTCAAAATGGCTGATATGGCCACAAGGCTGGTGGCCTCGCGGCTGCTGGTCCGCAGCGCAGCGGTGGCTCTGCAGGAGGAGCGGGACGATGCGGTGGCCCTGTGCGCCGTGGCCAAGCTCTTTGCTACAGACGAATGTTTCGCCGTAAGTGATGATGCGCTCGGCTCTCCTGGGACCCGGGAGCAGCTGCTCGGTCAGCTCCTGGGATGCTGCAGGGGCTTAGGGATAAGAGTTAACTCGGGAGGGCCTGCAAGGGGCGCCCCAGCTGGCTTTGCTCCTGCTCCAGGCCGCCGCACAGGTTCCTCTGTCCCTGCCCTTCGGTTCTGTGCTGGCTGAGACCTGCCTTTGGAAAAAGGTGCAGAGCAGCCCAGCGCCTCCTATGTGCTGTGTTTACAAAGTCAGGGGCAAGGCCATTCCACATTGAGGCCGTGTTATTGCCACTAGATGGCACCTTAGCTTCATAGAATCCCAGCCGGGGCGGTTGCAGATGGCTCCTCCCTGCGAGCCAGGAAGCTGGGCCTCTGCTCTGCCTGTCGGGTGGGGACTGACGCTCAGCAGGTGGACATCTTTGTCTCTGACCACAGAGGGTGGAGCCCTTTTCGGCTTGGCTGGTCATCTGGAGGTGGTTCTTCTCTTTCTCACATTAGCTCACAGCAGCTTGCGGGCTGGGGTGGAGAGAGCAGCCACTGGTTCCGGCTTCCTGAGTTAAAGATGTCCAATCTGTGTCCCCCTGCAGATCTGCAACCAGGCCTTGCAGATGCACGGAGGCTACGGCTACCTGAAGGACTATGCCGTCCAGCAGTACATGCGAGACTGCAGGGTCCATCAGATCCTGGAAGGTAAACCTAGAGGCGGTTCTCTCCCTCCAGGGCGCTCACAGGATCGCCAGCCAGGCCCTGTCGGCGGCATCTTCCTGCCTGCCGCCTCCTGCCCTGCTCCGGGAAGGCCTGTGCTACCCCCAGAGGGCACCAGTCTGGGAGTCACTTCTCTTTTCGTCTTTTTCTTTGTAAATTTTAGAGAAGGCTTAAGCTGATGATATATGAGAAAACATTTTGAAAACTCTAGCAGCGATTATTCTTGACTCTTGTACTTGGTCCTCAGGAATCCCTTGACTTCTGTACAGTGATTTAAAGGTCAAATGAGCCAGTGTGATCACCACTGCCTTTCCAAACGTGACCAGCCAGATGGTAAAAGACATTTCTGTCAATATTGCTACTGCTTTTTTCAGTGAAATAGTCATCAATATATGGGCATCTTCTTGGTCATCATACATTCAGGTGGGAAAGGTGTAAGGCTTACACTGTAAGCCAGGGGTCCTCAAACTTAAACAGGGGGCCAGTTCACTGTCCCTCAGACCGTTGGAGGGCTGGACTTATAGTTTAAAAAAAAACTGTGAACAAATTCCTATGCACACTGTACATATCTTATTTTGTGCAAAAAAAAACAAAATGGCAAAAACACCCACATGTGGCCCGCGGGCCGTAGTTTGAGGAAGCCTGCTATAAGCTATTAGTCACACTCAGAGCATGGCCTTCACTCTCCACACCAGTGCACACGCCTTGAAGTCCCTTCACTGTTGTTCCTGCTGGTGCAGGTGTCCGGGGTTGTTACACGGTAGGAAAAGCAGATGGGCAACGTCTTGTCTAAGCGACTTTCAGCGGAAGAATGGGGGGCTGCTTTCATGGGCGTAGCAGAGGCCTCTGAGCACTGGCTCTCCTGCGCTTCAGAGCCGCCTTCTCAGATCTGAGCACCCCTGAGAGTCGCCTGGAGGGCTGTGAGAACAGGTGGCTGGCCCCACCCCTGGAGTTTCTGTCTCGGGGTCTTGGGTGGCCAGAATTTGTATCTGCAGCAAGTTTCCAAGTGGGACTGCTGCTGCTTGCCTGAGGACCACACTCGCACACCTCATCCCAAATGTATGTTTATGTGTTCAATTCTAGTGCTCAAATGAATCGTCTTACTCCTCTACTACAGTGTCCTCTGCTCCTGCCATCCCTTTCTCACCCAGCGTTATGAGTGTAGGAAACTTTACAGTCATTTAACCCAGCCTTTACCCCCTCAGAGTAAGTGGGAAAAGCCAGGACTTTTGTATCAGGCCACACGTCATCCACTTGTGGAAAAACCCGGCACTGATCTTTATCTATCATGGGCTTTGTTATTGCATAAATCAGGAATTTTAGACTTGTTTTTATTTGAGATGTGTGATTACTCAACCCTCACAGGGGCTTCTATTTCTCTTTGCATTAAAAGCCATTGTAAAAATGAAGCAAGCCATTCACACACACACACACACACACACACACACACACACACACACACACACACACACCCTGGGTCAGGGAAAATGTTTGTTCTTTTAAAATTGAGTGTTCTGATTACCAAAGAAATTTGTGTATTTATTGTTGAAAATTTATAAAATATAGGATAAGTAAAAAAAAAAAATCACTTATGTTTCCACATCTAGAATTAATAATTGGGGCTCCTTTCATATGTAAATCCAAAAATATCTCCTTTGGTCTTTTTCTATGCTTTGATAGGTACATTAAAAAAAAACTCAGAATTATACTATATATATCATTTCTTCTTCTTTTACCTAATATAAGCACTTTACCATCAGGAGAGGTTTATTTAAAGAATAGTTTATTGATTTTTGGAGAGAGGAAGGGAGAGGGAGAGAGAACATTCATCAGCCGCCTCCTGCATGCCCCCTACTGGGGACAGAGCCCACGGCCTGGGCCTGTGCCTGACCTGGAATCAAACCAGCACCCCTTCAGTGCACGGGATGATGCGCAACCAACTGAGCCCCACCGGCCAGGGCAGGAGAGGTCTTTGTGAAAGTAAATTTAATCCTCACTTTCTGACCTTCCTCTGTACTTTGGAGAGAAGTCGGTGGTAATTTGGTCCCCTGCCGGGATAAAAGCAACAATCGTAGTTTGCATCATGCCTACCCTGAGCGAGGCGTTGGACAACCTGGTCAGACTCTGCCGAGTTCTCAGGCCGACTTTGCTGCTACTCCCTCCTTCATTCTGACTCCTCCCTCTTCCAGGCAGCAACGAGGTGATGAGGATGCTGATCTCGCGAAGCCTGCTTCAGCAGTAGCCTAGACGTGCTCTGCCACGGTGTGGACTGTGCACTTGAATTAGGGTTGAGTGGCCCACTCTGGACGGTTCTGTTACAAATGAGTCATGAATAAGGTCACAGGACCGAGCCCTCCTAGGAGGACCTCCCTCGGTGTTGGCAGCAGGTGCAGCATCGTCGGAGGCCTGGAGGAGCGGCCTTGGTGGGGTGTCACGAGGACACTGCTGTGTTTCCTGAAGCTCAAGGTGACTGATGACACGTCAGCGACCGTAGTCCTCTCTGCATCCGCATCGTCTGGGTCTGCCTGCGTGTGCTGGTTCACCGGATCCTCCAGGAAGCTGGGTGCTCCGTGCAGGGTATTTCTATTTATGAAGCAAAGGCGTGGGAAAAGGGAAGTGGAGGAAAGCGGCCTGTCTTTTCCCGTCTCCTGCACCTCAGCTGAAGACGCAGGTTCCCGTGGGCGCACTTCCTTTCTGTGGGTGAACCTCTGTAGCACACCTCTCAGGTAAATGGGGCCTTAGGGGAACGTGGCCCTGACGGTGACTTAGGGTGTCTGGACGTCTGGACCACCTGAATCAAGGCCTGAGGCGACCTGGAACTTTGAATATTATTTTCTTTTTAAGAAGCATCTAGAAATAGTGTTCAAAGTTTCTAGAACCCTTTCTAGGAAGTACTTGGAGTATATATTTTCTATGTACATTTTTGTTTTATGAAGTTATTCCTCTTTTTAAATGTCTTTGATTGATAAATAAAATTTATCCCTTTCTGTTCCATCTCAAGCTCCCCTGAAGTTGTTTTTTATTCTATCCCAGCCTTTAAAACTATTTGGAATAGATTTTGGAATAAAAAAAACAAACAAAAAAACTCTCGACCTAATTGGCTTTTAAAAAAATAATTCCCTGGACCCGGGCAGTGTGGCTCAGTTGGTTGGAGTGTTGTTTCATATACCAAAGGTTGCAGGTTCGACTCCCGGTCAGGGCGCATACCCATGTTGTGGGCTCGATCCCTGGTTGGAAGGCAACCAATCGATGTTTGACATCATTGTTTCTCCCTCTCTCTTCTCTCTCTAAAGCCAATAAAAGCATGTCCTTGGGAGAGGATTTTTTTAAAGTTTCCTTAAATTACTTAGTTTTACTAACTAAGCATTGTTTATGATTTATGAAAGTAGATTTAAAGTAATATTCACAGATGGAGACTTTACAGAGAACCTTGTTATAAATGGTCATTCTATTACTCCATCCCCTCATCTCTATAGAAAAAAATACCCAAAATATTTTGTTAACTACAAGTCAGGGTTTAGAGAGACCAAAATATACATCTTTAGCTATGACAAATGCCTTCTGTTTTGATTGCATACTCTCTGTAAGGAACTGTGCTTAGCACTGCAAGGGGACAGGGGACAGGGTGCTGCAAACTTTAAAGTAATTTCTGCCTTCAAAGGCCTCATTTAGTAGCTGTAGTACCAGGTAATGGTAGGCCTACAGAGGAGTATGAGCTGGGAAAGTGATTACATAGGATGAGATACCTGGAGATGGTAGAAATCCCAATTAAGCTTTCATGAAAAGAGAACCAAGAAAGTTGGTTTCAGACAGGAAAGAAACAGGATCAGGAAGGGAAGGATTTAGATGGGAGCTGTTGACACTTAATTATGCTTTGGACTTGATGTGGGAAAGAAAGAAAATGCAAGTAGATTCTGCAAGGAGAGTTAGCCTGGAGCCGGTGCAAGCTCTTGGGTGCTGCTAGAAGTGGGGCGTCTGCTCCATTCTAAGCAAAGAAAGAACATTCTATCCGGGTCCATTCTTTCCCCTCCCATCCACAGCTTGTCACGGGTCACCAGGCATCTGGGATTTGATTTCCAATTGGACGGACTTGTCCATAGGGTCTCCCACTCTGCTCTCTGGCCTCTGAATCCCTCTTACTGCCGGCGGGAGTTACGAATTGGAAATTGTTGAAGTGGGGACGCAGGGACCATTCTGCTCTGTCTCTTGGTTAGAATGCTGCAGCAGTCAATCTTGGGCTGCCCACACTTACCTGGCAAGCATCACCCACGCAATGCTTGATCATAGTTCCCAGGATAACACGTCTGTATGAGTACCGAAGGGAAAACAAATCTGGGGGAAGAAGGATGTATATATGCCCTGACCAGTTTGGCTCAGTGGATAGAGCGTCGGCCTGCAGACTGAAGGGCCCCAGGTTCGATTCCGGTCAAGGGCATGTACCTTGGTTGTGGGCACATCCCCAGTAGGAGGTGTGAGGGAGGCAGTTGATCGATGTTTCTCTCTCATCGATGTTTTTACCTCTCTATCCCTCTCCCTTCCTCTCTGTAAAAAAAATCAATAAAAATATATTTAGCCCAGGACCAAACCAGAGAGGGTCGGACCTGCATTACCACCATTTGTCCACCATCCAAAACTGAAATATCATTGCTGTAATGAACACATAAACAACTGTTGGACATAGAAGCCGGGACTCAAAAAGAACTGTTGGCCCAGAAAGAAACTCACTATAGACTGATTCATTTGCCTCTCAGTATAACTATTATTGCTTGTCTCATTTTCGGTTCCTATAAGTGTATTCCTAGTATCACATGAGCTCACTCATCTAGGGGAAAAGATGAACATCATAGACTGAAGAACAAGAACAGCATTGATCAGACTGTCAGACCTCAGAGGGAAGGTAGGGGAGGGTGGGGACAAGGGAGATAGATCAACCAAAGGACTTGTGTGCTTGCATATGAGCCTAACCAGTGATCACAGACAACAGGGGGAGGGGGGCATGCATGTGGGGGGGTTTGGGAAGGGAAGGGGGGGGGGGTGATGACAAATATGTGATACCTTAATCAATAAAGTAATTTAAAAAAATAAAAAAAATCCTGTTGCAAAAAAAATATATATATATATATATATATATATATATATATTTTAATAAAAAAAAAGGATGTATATGGAAATGTTAGATAAAGCAAACAAGGATGGGCACTGGGAAATGTACAGCGAAGCTAATGAAAATAGGATAATAGTAGGAAGAAATGGCAAAGCCAAAATTAATATTTTTGTAAAACATATAATGGACATTTTTGTGTGATACATGAAAAGATATATGAAAGACAAAAGAACAAAGTTTTATTATAAATGAAAGGAATACATAACTATAGGACAGCAGAGATAAAATGCAATACATAAGGAACAAATTAAAAATGAGTAGAAATTGAAGAAAAACTTAAGAGTAAATATAACATTCCTGAATCAACACATGAAGACATGATGACCCTCCGACGGGCAGGCGGTTGGTCAGCGGGCGCGGGCTCTCCATCTTCCCTGAGCAGCGCATGCGGCTCCTCCAGGTCCAGGGCGGCGGCTGCACCAGCCTCAGGGAGGTCACCACGGAAGGCGGTCACGGGCAGCACAGTGGCCAGGGAGCATCATGTCCAGGGTTGGTGGCAGCGGTGGCCGCAGCAGTGGCTGAGAGTGGCGTGGGCCAGGGGAGGGTCCCCAGGCTGTGGTCCCCCAGCCTCTTACCCCAGGGGAGGGCACCCACGGCCTGGTGTGCTGAGTGCCTGCGCCAGGACACACCTGCCCAGCCCCCTCTCAGGCAGAGGATGCAGGCTGTGCCTTGCCTGTGCCCGGGCCTCTGGCCCCTCTGTGCTCCACAGCCCGGGCTTCTCTGAGGTCCCACGCCAGGGCTCAGAACTGTGCCCCTGGGCCTGTCGAGGTTTGGGGGTTGCTCTTGGGAAACTTGTCACTGGACGTAGATTGCAGGGTTTGTCTGCAGAAGGCCACCTGTAAAGAAACAACACCACCACCAGGCATTTTAGAAAGAATAAGGGGTCCTCATGATCACCCACCTGCTTTCCTGGCCTAGCAATCATCAAGAGGTGAGCCATGAGCACAAGGGGCCTGGGGCAGGGGAGCCTGCAGACCCCTGGTGTCCAGTGGGGCTGTTGCTGAATGTGCTTAGTTCTTGCATTTATTTGGGGCCGTTGGTTAGTTTCCAGACAATATCAAGCTTCTTCACCGCACACAAACCCACCTTATGCTTAAAGATGACCAGTTAGTAGAATGCCCATGACCAATAGTCTCGTCTATGTGATTAAGCATTCAATGATGATAATGGTTAAAAGGCAAGCAATGGATAAATCATCCTCTAACATGAAGTACATAATAGATTAATTAAAAATGAAAAACAATTCTTTCTATTAATAAGTAATGATTTGTATCATAAAACATTGTGATTTTTGTGTTTTTTTTTCCATGCATGAAGCAAACTAAGTCAGTTCACAGATATCATTATAACAGCCAATTCAATAGTGGGTTGGGAAGAAAGAATATTTTGTGCATTTTAATATTAATGAACTCCCACAGGGAGAAAGAATTGATTACATGATGGCGAGCAGCAAAAACCTTAATAGAGAGAGGCTCCTGAAGTCCATGGAGAATGACTTAATAATCTTTTCCAACTCAAATTATCCTGTTCTTTTTGTGTGGAGAATAAAAACAAAAAGAATTTTCTAGACTGCCAAAGAAAGGCCAGCAGTGCTCCGTGCTCACCTGAGACAGAGGTGGGGGTTGGGAGAAGAGAAAGGCAGACATGTGGGCAGGAGACTGAAGCTCAATGACCTCATTAGCTTTATGAACCTCCTGCGACCTCCAATGACCGAACGTGAGAAACCCTGGGAATCCGAGCCCAGCACCTAGCACACAGGGAGGAGTCCATGAACACCACCTCCCGTGTCTAACCGTTATGGCATCAGACGTCACACCCCGTGACGCCCAGCCCCTTCGCTGCGGTTCCCTCCTGTCACGTGCGGAATAAAATCTAGAGCTCTGTGGGGGCCGAAACGGACCTGCACGCCCTCCCCTCCCATCACCTTTACCACCTTGTTTCCTACCGCTGCCCCACTTCTGCGCAGGGGCCACCCTCCCCTCCTGCTGTCCTCACACGCCCACAGGTGACTGGGGAGGACCAGCACTCACCGCTCCTCCCATTGAGCCCAGGGCTCCCTCCACACTTCCTCAGGGCTCTGCTCAGATGCCTCCTCTTCAAGGAGGACTCAGTGAGCACCTGTGCTAGCTAGCTGCCATCCTGCTCTTCCATTCCCTCCGAGGGAGCAACTGGAACCACTTGTCTGTCTCTCCCCCAAAGACATACGTAAGATGCCGTGGGGAAGAGAAGACGTCCGCTCACAGAGGGAGAGACCAAGGAAGGGCCCTAAGTTATCACTGACACTAAAAGGTTCTGTGCCGACCCCCCTATATCTATGAAGGAGACCCCTGCAGCGGAGCTCCTGGACTGCAGGCAGCACTTCCCCAGCACAGACCCTGCGGGCTTACTGTTCCCACGCTTACAGCATTCGCCCAGATCTGGGCACGGGGAGACCTTGGAATCTACCAGCCACAAGGGTTTGATGTACTAAATCCATCATCATGGTCACCCACAAATCACAGTCTTACAGACAGGCGGTCCGTGTTCCCGGACCATCTCTCACCGAACACCCAGCAGTGCCCGAGGAAGAGTGGTCTGCCCAAGCACTGCCCTCCGGGGTGCCCTGAGGGGGTCCTACCTGGGTGGCCCCTGACCCCACTCAGTGAGAGCGCCGAGGAGGACGGGGGGCGGCGGGGAGAGTTCTGGGGTAAGAGGAGAGCAGCAGGACTGCTGTTTGCATTCTGCCCGCCGTCAGAGGCTGTTAAAGAAGCATCATTTGTTAATTTGATAAAGAACCGTCCAGAACACTACGCCCATCCACTTATTATTGTCTAAAGATTCTTTTCTTCCACAGACCATGATTGAGAGAGGCTTTGAGAAGAATGGCATTCTCGGGTGTGCAATTTTCAGTTAAGCGTAGACACTCATTTCTATAGTCGGTTCCTGTTGGGTGACCATCTGCACAGTCTTTCCTTCTGCAAGGGACGCTGCAACAATGTTTTCCCACTAAAACGCCCAGTTGAGAAAACCTCGTGTGGGCTCAGTGGAACCTCATGACTTTCTCCCAAAATAATCAGCAGCAGTGATTAGCTAATTAACCTTCTACTTCTGTCATTCTTCATCATAAAGAAAAAGGATGATTTTTTAAAGAACGGTTTCAACACAAGAGCTTCCTCTCAGCTGACGCCCAAGTTAATGTACTTGAAGCAACATGACCTGAAGGCAGTGACATGTGTTGCGATGGTAGACATGCCTCCGAGTGACAAGGCAGTGACAGTGTATCTCAGAAGGCCGCCTCAGTCCATGACGTCACCAAACTGCCACCCCACCTCACTTCACTCCTATTTGCCCAGTTCGGGCTCATGCTCTAAAGTCCTCTTCTTGATTCTAAGGCTTTCTTAAATCCAGACCCTCAGCAAACCAGGACACACACAGACCCAAACATCTGCAAGAGTCATGCAGAGGCATAAAAGTTCTAAGTGAACAGAGCACCAGGTGGGCCAGAATTCCTGCCTCTCAACCTCTGTGTGACGCGCTCCTTCCCCCTGAAGTTCTGTTTCTATGTTCCTAAGAAATGAGTTCTGCCCTGGGCGGTTTGGCTCAGTGGATTGAGCATCAGCCTGCGGACCAAAGGGTCCTGAGTTCGATTCTGGTCAAGGTCACATGCTCGGGTTGTGGGCTCGATCCTCAGTAGGGGGCGTGCAGAAGGCAGCCTATTAATGATTGTCTCTCATCATTGATGTTTCTATCTTTCCCTCTCCCTTCCTTCCTGAAATCAATAAAAAAAAAATATATATATATATACATATATATATAAAGAAATGAGTTCCTAACTCATAAAGGTTTCACAGCCTGTTACAAATATACCTCAGAATGTAAACATGAAGGGGGGAGCTACAGGGATCAGACTTGCCTGTGTAAGGACGCAGCTCAGCATCTCCAAGAGGAACATGGCCAGCAGCTCAGGGGACCACACACGAGGCAGGAGGCCTTCACCTGAAACGTGTCCTTGCCCGAGACGCAGCTCCGCACAGTAACCTACCAGGAAACACAACACAGCATGAGACAGCCGGAGGGTGATTTCAGAGAAGGCACGCCTCTCCTTGGCGAGTTCTATGTTACATAAACGTTGTTATGGACCCTGAGCATAAATGTGCGTAGAAGTAACCTCAGAACTTGGATTCCTACTCCTCTTAAGTTGATGACGTGACCCCTGTGATTCTCAGGTTTCTCATCGCTAAAATGGGGTGATGTCTTGCAAGTCATGTTGAGTATTTGGTGCCCGACCCCCTGTCCCACCTAGCCACACACACATTAGACTGTAATTATATTATTGGCAAATATACTAACGTGACACTGAAGGCAGCAATCAAGGCTATGACATATTTCTATGTACATTTTCTTACGTGGACAAGTATTGTTAGATGATTGGAAGTGGAAGAAGTGAGATTGTTGACTCATTGTTCATGAGGCTTTCAAAATGCTCACCAGCAACGTTGGAGAGCGGGCATTCTTTACACTCTCACCCACCCTGGGCATTATTCATATTAAATACATGTCAAGCTGAAAGTCACACCCATGCATGTCGTTGTTATAATTTTATTTCTGTTACTGTCCCTTTTCCAGTGTTCATGTGTTATCTGACTTCCTACTCGCCCTGATCTAGTTTCAGCCCAGATGTCAGCTCAGCTGTCTAGTTTTTCTCAGTCTCTTAGACAACACAAATTCTTCTCTATCTGGTTTCCTATCCACAAGGGTGGAGACGGCCCTCCGAATGCATTGTGGAGTTATTTGAGTACAAGTCTCTTTTTTAATTGTGTATTTCTTAATTCACTGGTGCTTTGCTTAACCTAGGTGCAAACTATGCAGCTGAACGACTAGATGGGAGTATTTTTGGTTTCTTCTTGTTCTAGTTTTTTTAAAAAATATCCATTGTCCTAGGACTTGAAGTCTACTTGCAGTGCTAGAAGGCAAAGGACCCTATTTCCAAAGGAACGTAAGTCATTGCTCGTTACTCACACGCACAACAGGAATGGGTTTAGTGACTATGAAACGTCCCAGGACATCCAGGACAGACATCGAGATGTGATAATGGCAAAGTACAGGTAGTTCATGCCACAGATACCCCGAGGACAGTCACTGGCAGCCAGGCAATCCCTTGCTTCAGAGATGGGCTCTGGCATCATATGAATGAGGCCAACCACAGCCCAATAATTGCACCCAGAGCACGACCCCCTGTAAAAGAAAAAGATAAAAGCACAGTTTTAGAAAATGGGAGAAATTTATTCCATGAAGTCAGAGCTGTCACTGCCACACTATCAAAGTGGGTGGGTTTCTAAGACCTGTCTGTCAAGAGAGGGAGGGTGTGTGAAGGGGCTGCTCCCATGAGCCGGATATCACTTCACTGTTGATTTCCAGTTCCAGGACACTACAAGGTTCCCCGACCCAGGCTGACCATTTCCATTATTATTATTACTAGAAGCCCGGTGCACGAAATTCGTGCACTTGAAGGGGGGGGGGGCGGTCCCTCAGCCCGGCCTGCACCCTCTCGCAATCTGGGAGCCCTTGGGGGATGTACGACTGACGGCTTAGGCCCACTTCCCTGGTGGTCAGTGCATGTCATGGCAACTGGTCGACCGTTGACTGTCTGCCCCCTTGTGGTCAGTGAATGTCATAGTGAGCAGTTGAGTGGCCTTAGCATATCATTAGCATATTATACTTTGATTGGTTGAATGGCCAAGTGGATGACTGGACACAGCATATTAGGCTTTTATTATATAGGATTATTATTATTTGTATCTATATATCTAAGTATGTTATTTAATTTTGTAGGATAAACAGAGCTGAGCTTCGATCATTTTGACTCTTCCATTACGTTTCTGAAAAAATATGGAAGCATTTAGTGTCTCTGAGAAGTCAATAGACGTGGAAACGTGTGCCCTGTATTTCCTGCTCAAGATAGTCCCTTTAAGGACAGCAATATGGCAGAGAGATCAATACATGCTTCCAATGGAGGGAGACCAGAGTCTGAATCCCTGTGACCTCGTTACGAGTATCAAGTACATGTGTGAGGGTCAGAGAGATGAAACTCACCACACATGTTCTGTGGCGGGAAATCATAGCAACAGGGACCACTCAAGAACAATGAAAAATTAAATGGACATGGTCCACAGTAATCCTTGTACCATGCATTAATCACAATGTAATGAGCATATTTGGAATACTTGTGTGCTAGGCCTTCTTCAAAGCACTTCACTTATTTTATGTGATTCAACCTTGTAATCCTATATAATAAAAGCCTAATATGCTAAGTGTCTGACTGCTCGTTCCACCTTTCGACCAGTTGCTATGATGTGCACTGACCACCAGGGGGCAGATGCTCCCACTGGTAGGTTAGCTTGCTGCTGGGGTCCTGCCGATCGGGACTGGGTGAGAAGGGCCAGACACGCCCTGGAGCTGTCCCACGGTCCCTCCCTGGCCCCAATTGTACACAGATGGAGTCCCTCTGCCTGGCCTATGCCTTCTCACAATCCAGTACCCCTCAGGGGATGTCAGAGAGCCAGTTTTGGCCCAATCCCCACAGGCCAGGCTGAGGGACCCCACCGGTGCACAAATTCGTGCATGGGGCCTCTAGTAACCTCATAAAACAGGTACACATTTCATCGTCATTTTATAGACAGTCAAGAAATAAGCTTATGGACATGATGCAATTAAGTCACAGAGCCAGGATTGGATCCCGGCAGCCTGACCCAGACCCTGCATTCTTCAGCATCGTCCCATGTGTAAACATCACAAACACAGACATCCCACGAGTGCCCACTATGTCTCTGCACACTTCAAATGGGACCAGGAACTGAGGCTCACCGAGACTAGAATTGGGATGGACTGTTGGTTCTATGAGTACACAAGGATGCAGTGGCTATCCTAGTAGAAAAAGCATTGACATCGTTCTCACTCGGGCAGGGAAATGCCTGCTAATTTTCACTTACCTCTTCAGTGCCTCCTCACAAAGAGGTGGGACGGGGAGAAGCATCCGCAAGTTGACCAGAGACGATTTTTACGTCTCGCTTTCATGACAATGACTGCATCCTCAGTGGGGAGATAGTTCATAGGAGGATAAAATGGCTGTGAGAGAAACATAATCAGGTAAGTATATGTATTTTAAATTAGAATCTCCATTGTAGTGTAGTTGTTTCATTCATTTCCAGGGCCATTCATTGGTTTCCCCAAACAAAATCCATCTTTTTTGGCCTTACCTGTGCCAATGCTTAATGACTCTAAGGAAATACCAATAAATCAACTCTTTTGTCTATAATATACCAGAACATGTTATCTATGTGATCAAATATAACTTTTTAAAGATAATTCCAATGTGAGTGATTTAACCGTTATTTAATGAAATGTACATAAAGTATGAATTAGAAATCAATGTCACACACTCTTTGTTTTAATTTCTATCATATAGAAAGCCTTAAATTACTGTACTTTGCCAGTTTCCTATTCTTACTGTTAAAACAGCCTTTGTACTAGAATGCCGAGGGAATTCGCAGACAATACTGATTTGCACATACAGTCACTGCGGGTTCCGGCAGGTAGGTGGAGCTGGGGAAACACTGCTGAAATGTGAAACATTAGAGCTTCTCCAAGTCCAGGAATCATGGCCCGTTCCCCTCGCTGAGCCCCAGTCTGTGCTGAGCTTTTTGCACAAATAAATCCAAGCGTCTGTGTCCCCTCATCAGGAAGGTTGTCAATGAAAACCTTCAGGAAGGTTCTATTTGAAAAGTTGGATATCTCATATAGGTTTTAAATGGACACAAAAGCATTCAGCTCTCAAGGGAAAAAAAAACACACAAACTAGGACGGGTTTATCTTCTGTTCATAGCACCTGACAGTTTACAAACTTGATACCAAAAATAAACCACGTTAAAACCAAAGGAGAGGGGTGTTTTTGTTTTATTTTGTTTTTATTTATTTAGTGTTTAATCCCTGCTGGAGGATGTGTTTACAGAGAGAAAGCAGGAGAGAGAGAGAGGTTGGGGGTGAGGGGAGACAAACATTGATGTGAGAAACATCAATTGGTTGCCTCCCGTACGCACCTACCCACCGTGGATCACACCTGCATCCTAGGTATGTGCCTGACCTAGAATCGAACCCGCAACCATTTGGTGTAGGGGATGACGCTCCAACCCACGGAGCCACCCGGCCAGGGCATTCTGTCCTTTTTCTCTGTCCCCTTCTACTCCATTCTATCCTCAGGGCCCCACAGCTGCTCAGGGCCCACTGGGGATTGAGCCTGTAACCTGGGCATGTGCCCATGCCAGGAACTGAACTGTGACCTCTTGGTTCATGAGTCGATGCTCAACCACTGAGCCACACCAGCTGGGCTCATTTTAAAGTGTAGTTCAGTGGCCTTAAGGACATTCACCTTGTTGTGTGACCATCACAACCATTCATCTCCAGCACTTTTTCACCATCCCAGACAGGCACTCTGCATTCCTATATTAGTATCATTATCCAAATCGTATCATGTATGAGCCTCTGTGTTCTCATTGGACAATAGGGTTGATTGAAAGAAAACTCTTGCTTATCAGATGCTAATGTAAGTAGAGTGACCAGTATAAAACCTAACAGAACTGAAGGTCATACATGACAAGTCTCCTTGCCCCCAAATCAAACTTATACTTAAAAAAAAATATTGGACTAGCTCCAGGTTACAGCATACTGATTAGACATGTATGTACCGTACAAGCAATCACTCCAGTACGACTAGTACCCTCCGGTCAGCATGCATAGTTTTACAATATAATTGACTACATTCCTTAGGCTGTACTTTACGTCCTGGGTGCTGTCACTTCAAGACGTCTCCTTCTATCGGTTATGAGCCCGTGTAAGACTTCCAATCAACACTCACTCACAGGATCCAGGGCAGCGTGCATGTCTTGTGCACTCACCTTGTCAGGTTCTTATATGTGAAGTGGACTTTACAGGGAGACACTATGAGAGCAACATTTCCATAGAACAGAACGAAGGGGGCTTACCGGAGGACCAGCTCTTTTTCCTCGAGAACGTGCCTCCGAGAAGGTCTCAGATGGAGCTAGGGGAACACAGAACAACGGTCAGCACACGGGTGGCTGCTCACCATGAGTTCCTCAGGGAGCTTGGCTTGCTGTGGACAAGGGGCCATGTTGTAGGGAGGGGGCTTGGTACCAAGTATGGATGAGCCACTGCTGGGTTGTCGTACTGGGTGGGAAAGATGGCAAGGAAGAAGAGAAGTAAAGGTATGAGTTGAGAAATCTTTTTTTTAATGTATTTTTATTGATTTCAGAGAGGAAGGGAAAGGGAGAGAGATAGAAACATCAATGATCAGAGAGAATCATTGAATGGCTCCCTCCTGCATGCCCCCCACTGGGGATGGAGCATGCAACCAGGGCATGTGCCCTGACCAGGAATCAAACCCTGACCTCCTGGTTCACTGATTGATGCTCAACGACTGAGCCACACCAGCTGGGCTGAAAAATCTTGTTATAGATATTTTCTTACACATGGGAAATGGAATATGTGGCAGTTATTAAAAGCGTGTCAAGTTAATGATGGAATTCCCACAGTACCTTTTACTTGATCCATAGGGTAGACCTGGATCGTTCGCCAGTAGAAATCCTTATGGACAGACTGGATTTCTTGGTCATCTGGATATACCTTACCTAATAATAGACAAACATGTAAATTGACCGTACCTTCTCTATGCCTATAGCCAATCAGAGTGACTATGCAAATTAACCCAAAAAAGGTGCCGGTTAATTTGCATACATAGGTGCCCAGGGCCTGTGTCCCAGGAACATCCTGGCACCCAGGTCACTGTGATGTAAGGCCTGGTGCACAAGCGGACCCCCTGCAATCGCAGAGAGCTGGGGGTCGCTTTGGCCTGGTGCAGGAGTGGACCCCTTGTGATCAATTGCAGGGAGCTGGGGGTCCGCTTCGGCCTGGTGCCGGAACAGACCCCCTGCGATCGACCGCAGGGAGCTGGGGGTCGCAGCCTGGTGCAGGAGCGGACCCCTTGCGATTGATCATATCTGAAAACAATAAGTTAGACACTTGGTGTTGGTTGAATTTGCATAGGCGCTTGGCTGACTCTAGGACAGTGGGGAATGGACAATTCTCTTTGTTTTTCACAGGGATGTGAAGTGTTATAGCTCGTGGAGAAGATCTGGAATCATCTCCTCTGATCCCATAGCAGTCCTGTGGGGTGGGAAAAGTAGCCCTAACATTATTCTTGAGGTTTCTTAGAGAGGATGAGTGACTTTCTCAGATTAACAATACTAATTTGGGATTTATCCCCAAGGGGATATTAAAAAATACTTTTATTGATTTCAAAGAGGAAGGGAGAGGAAGAGAGAGGTAGAAACATCAATGATGAGACAATCATTGATTGGCTGCCTCCTGCAAGCCTGAATAAACGCCTCTCCTCCAGTGGAAGCCCTGCGAGTGAGTGACCTTGGTGAGGGCACACAGTTGACCTTTTTCTCTTCTCTCCTTACACTATCAGCTGCCTCCTGCTGTTTATGAAGATTAGTGACCACTTCTAGGGACCAGAGCTCTTCTTGTTTCCCAGGGCAACCAGAGCTCAGAGCATTCGAAAGCAAAGGCCCCTGATGGCTGTGGGAGAAGCAACTCGCCTCTAACTGATAGCATCTGCGGTCAGACAACTGACAATAAGACGTTAATTGAAAAGAGCTGAGGGCGTTACCATGCGGGTTGTTACTTTGGGACAGTGGTCTGCAAACTCATTAGTCCACAGAGCCAAATATCAACAGTAAAACAATTGAAATTTCTTTTGAGAGCCAAATTTTTTAAACTTAAACTTCTTCTAACGCCACTTCTTCAAAATAGACTCGCCCAGGCCGTAGGTATTTTGTGGAAGAGTCACACTCAAGGGGCCAAAGAGCCGCATGTGGCTCGAGGGCCCCAGTTTGCCGACCACTGCTTTGGGGGTTTAACGAATTAGATGTGCAGTCAGAGAACTCCTTTATTGTGAAACACATGCACTTAGATCTCACAACTTTAGAAGATTCAGCCCTAGCAGGTTTGGCTCAGTGGATAGAGCGTGGGCCTGCGGACTGAAGGGTCCCGGGTTCTATTCTGGTCAAGGGCACATGCCCGGGTTGCTGGCTTGATATCCCGAATATGGGGCGTGCCAGAGGCAGCCGATCAATGATTCTCTCTCATTATTGATGTTTCTCTCTCGCCCTTCTTTTCTGAAATCAATAAAAAAATATTTTTAAAAGAAGATTCAGACATCTGCTCAAGTTCAGGATTTGAAATTCCTAGGGCATTGTTCTTTCTATAACAACCAATTTACCTGAAGGTAACCCCACTTTTAATAAATCAGGCAAAGGTGTCAACAATGCTGTTGGTGAATGCCCCGCCCACACTCAGAGGTCACAAACACGCACAGTCATAACCAGGTCTTGACACGGTCGCGGGCTGTGTGTGCAGAGAAGACAGACCCCAGCTTCCTAGAGGAGGAGTCTTATCTAGGAAAAGTCTGTATTCTCAGACCCGTGAATCAGTATCACCATGTAGTATTTCTTCTGGCCAAACAGGAATTTTTCTGTAATGAGACAGGTGACCAGCCATAGGAAAAGCACTTGAAGGGTGAGGATGGACACAGCCAGGCATTATTTTAAGATATCCTTAAGGGAGACCCCTTTTTTCTTAGAGCTACAAATGTATATAAAACAGTAGGTAATTTTCTATTTATATAACCTTTTATTTCTCTCACCTGTGGACATTACCAACTTTTCTCTATCTGTGTCTAACCCTCTATCTACGTGATTATCTACCTGTCCCCATCATTTCACGAGCCTATTTCTCCACCTGTCATTGCTTGCTTAAAACACTGGGTATTGGTTGGTAATTAAGTAAAAACAAACACTACATTCTCACAATCGTTACCTCTGTGGAAGTACGGTAAATAAGTTGAATAATAAGATAAAGATATCTCTGTAACAGAAGAATTTTTGACAACATGGAAGGTAGAAAAGGAAATGCATTCCATGTCACCAACTGACACCTAGACACACATTCTAACCACACGAATGGGAAACTATCACAGCAATGGAAGCAACATGCCCCAATTATCCTGAAAACAATAAACATTCCAGGATAAAACAGAGATAAGGTGGGCTAAACACATTGTCAATTTCCCTTTACTGTGTGAAATGCTTACCTACACATCTCTACAGTTCTGGATTCACTTAGGGCTTCTGTAATTCATGATTTTAATACATTTTTTAGAAAGTAAAAACGTACATGTCATGTTTTCCCAATGAGCATTTTTCTAAGAGCTGAGGGTGCCGAACATCGCAGCACACTAGATATTTACAACTCTACATGACAGCTGTCAAGAAAGGAATGAACACACCGAGAAGACAGGGAGAGAAGTATCGCCTCGCCCATTAGAAGGGACAGCACGCCCTGGGCCCCCAAGGACATACCTCCGAAACACGAAATAAGGTTCCCCATTCCAAGATTTGTCGCCACACAACTAGCAATGTCTCCTGCTAAACACTCAGCACAGAAAGTGGCTGTCAGGACCAGGCACCAGCTAGATATCACCCAGGACCATTGTGACAGAGCATCCCGGGCCTCCAGTGTGACATCACAATGCACCCGTGGGCACAGCTGCTGCGGCTCAGAGCCAGAGTTTCACCTCCTGAAGGCCAGAGGCACCCAGCATTCCTCTCTGCCTTTGAGGACAAGATGGATTGAAAAATGGCACAACCCCAAATACAGTCAATCGTGAGAATTTCAAGTTGAGAAAAATAAAGCAGACACATTCCTTCTCCCACGCGAGTCTCAGACAATTCTTTTTCTCCAGCTTTCTAAAGATTCCACTTCCAGTAGCCATGGGGGCAAAGGACCCCCCACTTCATCCGATAACAGTAGTTTCACAAAGACCAACGACTTTTTTTTCTTTTTAATCCTCACCTGAGGCTATTTTTCCATTTTAGAGAGCATGGAAGAGAGAGGGAAAGACAGAGAGAAATATTGATGTGAGAGAAACACATCAATTGGTCGCCTCCTGCAGGAGCCCTAACCAGGCCGGGGAGGAGCCTGCAACCGAGGTCCATACCCTTGACTGAAATTGAATCTGGGACCCTTCGGTCCACAGGCCCAGACTGTATCCACTGAGCCACACCGGCTAGCGCTAGACCAGTGACTTTTAATCTTTTTATCTCAAAGAACAGCCAGCTCTGTCTCCTCTGTTTCCTGTCGCCCAAACCGATTTCCCAGGACTCCAGCCCCTCCCCTGAGCCTGAGCCCCGTGCTTCCCATCTCAGGCTGTCACTCTTCTGTGTAAGAGGGACCCCACTCTCTCCTGCGGCTGCCCCAACCACTTCCACGGTGAACAGGCCCTTGTTGAGGGCTTGCTATATGCCAGGCGGGTTTTCAGGCACAAGGATCCAATAGTGAACTAGACACTCTTTGTCCTACAGAGAATAGATTGGTGGGAATTGAGTACTTTTTTTTTTGAAAGGAAGAGGTGGACAGCATGATTTTATTGAAATGCTTTAGTGCAATGTTGGAGGAGCTTAAAAATCTTATAGTCTAAACCAGTGGTCGGCAAACTCATTAGTCAACAGAGCCAACTATCAACAGTACAACGATTGAAATTTCTTTTGAGAGCCAAATTTTTAAAACTTAAATTTCTTCTAACGCCACTTCTTCAAAATAGACTTGCCGAGGCCGTGGTATTTTGTGGAAGAGCCACACTCAAGGGGCCAGAGAGCCGCATGTGGCTCGTGAGCCGCGGTTTGCCGACCACGGTTCTAAACCAATGCAAGCACTGTAGTTGAACTTGCTCCTGACCTGACATACCCGGCCAAGCAAAGTTAATGTAACGGAATAGAATTTAACGCGGAGACTAAAGAATGTTGGTGTACTTATCTTTCTCTGCCCTACCATCCCCCTTGTGGCTAGACATACTGCGAGTCTCCTCCACTCAGCAGAACTGCCCAGGCCTCACACCTCTGGTGGCTGCGCTTAACATTTCCACATCATGAATGGCAGGGAATGGAACATGCTGGGACGAAGACAGAGTGTATCTGTTTTGAGCAACTGACTTGATCCGATTACAATAGCACTCTCTCTCCAAAGCCATGTTAAGACACAGCAAAACGCTCGTTTCTGGACCAGCTGAAACGATCCTTTCTCACTTCAGCGCACCCTCTGCTGTATGAAGTTTGAAACCTTGAAGGCTGCTGTTCAACTTTGCGAATGACTTAGATTTTATTTTCCACCCACAGAACTGAGGTCAGAGAGTTGGTTCTGTACCAGATTCAGCAGGAGGGACAGACTGTCCTTGACCGTTCCTAGGCTCTGTCTACGCAGGCAGATCTTCCTCTTTGGGGGGCTGAAGAAGTGAGTTCCCTGTCCATCAATGTGCATATGATACAGTTCTCGGAGTCAGAGCTAGACTTCTGCCCCGGAGGCCGCAGGCTTCCTCCTGAGAGAACGTTGTAAGTAAAGGGCCCCCCCCCCCCCCCCCCCCCCCCCCCGCTGGCGAACAATGCACACCTTGCTGAATTTCCCCTCCATCCTCACTTTCAGACTATTTTTTTAAACATTATCCTAACAGAGCAACTGATGTTTACTTATCCGTACTTTTTCTTTTTTTCATAAGCATCTCCTACCCACATTTTTCATGTAACAGCTTTAGTTAAAATAATCAGTGGACTTGAGGCTTGCTACTTCCAATTACAAAAGGCAAAGGAACATTTCATCGAAACGAATAAAATGATGTTGACCTATGCACTTGGTTGCCCGCATAACATTTCCTCTTTTTATTTATGTCAAAGCAAAGTCAGGCCCTTGCTAGCAAGTTGCTGTGAGGGCGGATCACAACCCCCCCGCTCTCTGGAACACGGTGTGGCCCAAGTTGTCCTCCTTCCCTCCCACGCAGGTCTGCCTTTCTGTCTCAGTCGGTCGGTTGGTTGGTGACACCCAGTTTAAGGAGGTACCCTCCCGCCTCACTTCCCTGCCCAGCAGCGCCCGGACTCCCGGACTCAGTGCGGGGCTGCAGTAGCTCGCAGCTCCCAGCGCCCGCCCAGCGCACAGGGTACCTGAACCCGGTCCCCCTGCGGGGAGGCGGCAGGAGCAGCTTGGAACCTCGGCTATGAGTTCCCGGAGGCGCCTCAGGTGACTCATCGCGCCCTACCTGGGGCCAGGGTCGGGCTGCCCTGCTGGACCCTCAGATCTTCCTGAGACGCATCAGCCCCCCTTACAAGCTTTTCCCCTCCAGCTTTCTTCCACCGGCACCTTAGTGATGCCCGTGCCTCGGAGTGTCTGTCCCCTGCCCCAGTGGCAGGACACCCTGTCCTTCCTGAGCCTGGTGGCCTCCACCGGTCACTGAATCCTGAGCCCTCCCCGCCTCTCCAGGGCCCTGCCCCAGTGCCCAGCCCTGTCTGGCTCCTGAGAGGCTCCTAGGACTGAAGGTCTCTCCCCATCTGGAAGGGGTTGCAGAGGGAAGGAAGGGGTGGGGGAGGGGGCTGGGCTGGCCGGGAGCCCTGCGTGTGCCCAGCCCCTGGTGGAGGGCCGAGTTCTGGGCCGTAGATTCGGATGAGGCCAGTGCCGTCCCCTCAGTGTTGTTTCTCCTCTTTCCAGCCCACGTCTCTCATGGAGAAGAATGCTGAGCGTCTTTTTCCTGCCTCTGATCTCATCAGGCTTTGCTCCTCGGGCAAAATATAAAGAGAAAAAGAACCTTCTAGTGGGGGAAGCTGAGCCAGCGCCGAACCCGAGCAGGTCTGCCTGCGGGGAGGGGGGACGGGAAGGAGAGGGGGGAGGGAATCCGCTGGGCTTTGGCTGTCTCTCTCCTCTCTCTTCATCTCCTCTCTCTCTCTCTCTCTTTCTCTCTCTCTCTCATCTCCTCTCTCTCTCTCCATCTTTCTCTCTCTCTCTTCCTCTCTCTCTCTCTCTTCATCTCCTCTCTCTCTCTCTCTCCATCTTTCTCTCTCTCTCTCTCTTTCCATCTCTCTCTCTCTTCATCTCCTCTCTCGCTTCATCTCCTCTCTCTCTTCATCTCTCTCTCTCTTCATCTCTCTCTCTCTTCATCTCCTCTCTCTCTTCATCTCCTCTCTCTCTTCATCTCTCTCTCTCTTCATCTCTCTCTCTCTTCATCTCCTCTCTCTCTTCATCTCCTCTCTCTCTTCATCTCCTCTCTCTCTTCATCTCCTCTCTCTTTCCATCTCTCTCTCTCTTCATCTCCTCTCTCTTCATCTCTCTCTCTCTCTCTCTCTCTCAGCAGGTTTAATTGGTCACACCTGACCCCTCTGGAGCTGAAGGAGCGCGCGGTGGGACTTCAGACGCAAAGCACACCTGAGAGCAACCCGCACTTCACACTGGAGGGGCACAAGTTCCTGATCTTCGGGGGCTCCATCCACTACTTCCGGGTGCCCAGGGGGTACTGGCGGGACCGCCTCCTGAAACTGCAGGCCTGCGGCTTCAACACTGTCACCACGTGAGTGCCGCCCGCCCTCTGGGTCCTCGCTGCCCACTGCCCACGGGGAGAGAGTGTCTGTCTCTGGCTCCGAGCTGGGTGGGAGCCCGGCCTGAGCATCCACCTTCCAATGAGCCCGGTCCAGCGTGAGCCCTTTATGATGAAGGGCCACCTACCTCTCAGACTCACAGCTCTCAGGTGTGCACACGGACACGCACATGTGGAGGAAGGAGAGTATCGAGATGAGCGTCTAACACCACTAGGACCACTGAAGGCAGGTGAATGGAGGAAAGGGAGTGAGCCTGTGGCTTAGTGATCAGACAGACCTTGTCCCAGTCCCAGCCCCACCGCCAGCCATCCCATCGCAGGCCCTGCGGTCGCCTCTGCTAACGACAGAGTAATAGTCGCCTCCTAGGCTTGTGCTGATGATTCCGTGGGATAAAACCTTTATCTTACTTCTATGAAAAATGCCCCTCACAATGATGGCACATACGTGTACTTCCATGATGGTGGCAACTAGACATGTAAGGCCAGTTGAGTCTTTAAATAGAAATGCGACAGGAAATGTAACAGCACACATTTAGCATGCCATTGAACATGATGATGGTCTAGTGACCAACGGTAACGTGTCCTTAGGGTTTACTGATGGCTGGGCATTTCCTAAGCATTTTCGAAAAATCGCTTCATCCTGAGTGCATGCCCTGGGAGATGGACAGTGGATTCCCTGGGCTGGGGGGGGGGGGGGAGGTCGGGCAGGGGGGAAGAAGCCAAGGCCAGAGGGTCGGCCTGCTCGGGGCGGGCACCTCCTCCAGGGATAATTAATGCATCCAGCTGTATGTTATAACTGTTGCATGTGTTTTTTGAGGATGTCTATGCTCCATCAGTTGGCTGCTGAGTTCTCTATGTGTTTACTAGATTCAGCCTTTTAATTGTGTTGTTCAACTCTATATCCTAACTTTTTTTTTTTTTGCTGTTATTATCTTTGGTTCTTAGAGAAGTATTTTAAATCTTCTCATTATGACTGTGGATGTCTCCATTTCTTCTCTCGTTCATTAAACTTCTCCTTTACTCAAGCTATAATGTTAAGATCACAAGAAGGCAATAATCATTATATCTTCTTTTAAAAATATATATTTTTATTGATTTCAGAGAGGAAGGGAGAGGGAGAGAGAGATGGAAACATCAGTGATGACAGAGAGTCATTGATTGGCTGCCTCCCGCATGCCCCACAACGGGGATTGAGCCCGCATCCTGGGCATGTGCCCTGGCCAGGAATCAAACCGTGACCTCCAGGTTTCTAGATGGATACTCAACCACTGAGCCACACCAGCTGGGCTATTATATTTTCTTGATGAATTGTTCCATTTGTTATTATGTTAGGCCTCTGTTAGCATCCATTTGTGATTTTTTTTTTACCTTAAATCCATTTTGCCTGCTATTTAAGATTAATTTCGCCTCACCTATGCCTTTTTACCATCTTTTTGTTTCTCACGTTTTTCAGCAATGTTCTTTTTAAAAAGTCACTTGTAAGCATCATCTAGCAAAATGTTTTTATTCCATTCTCTCAATGTGTAGTTATAAACTTTACCATGCATATCTGAAGTCTTTAGCAACTTTTTATTCCTACTCACAACAACAGATCTTGAAATACAGTCAATGTTGCCATAATGCAGCATATACACGTTTTTAAAAATCTCTACACTGTGCAAAATTGTGTAACAAGAACTATAAGGCTTATGAGAAACACGAGGTTAGGGCATAATACTCAAAAACTTTGTTGGTGACACACAAAATATAATCACCCAAAAAAAAAAAAAAAATAGTGCCTAGTACAACTTTACACACATGCTTTTGGCCCTACAAACTCAGCTATATTGGGGAGGACCCTGGCAGAGATGTCACCTTTCCTTATTCTATGTCCATCATCATTTTGAAACTCCTCCTCTATTCTTGTTTTGATTAATTCCTAGCAATAACTTATTGGGCATTTGTAGACATTTGTGTTTTTCCATTCTCTTTACATTTTTTAAAAAATATATATTTTATTGATTTTTTACAGAGAGGAAGGGAGAGAGATAGAGAGTTAGAAACATCGATGAGAGAGAAACATCAATCAGCTGCCTCCTGCACACCCCCTACTGGGGATGTGCCCACAACCAAGGTACATGCCCTTGACCGGAATAGAACCTGGGACCCTTCAGTCCGCAGGCCGACGCTCTATCCACTGAGCCAAACCGGTTTTGGCTCTCTTTACATTTTTAATGGGTATTACAAAGAATGGGTGGTGAGTGGGATAATTAATGCATCCACCTGAGGAATCTAGAATCAGGATTATTGACAGCTTAGATCACAACCAGGTGGCAGAGAAAGGAACCATTGAAAATAATTATTGTTCATGTAATACAGGTGAATCTGCCAAGGGACACCTCAGCTTGCTCCAACATAGTACCCTAGGTTTGGGCATGGGTTTGGGGCTGACCTAGGACTTGATAGGAAAGAAATAAGAAGATGCTTATTGTACTTCCCTCTCTCCTACCACAGCTATGTACCCTGGAACCTCCACGAGCCACAGAGAGGCACATTTGACTTCTCCGGGAACCTGGACCTGGAGTACGTGCTGTTGCTGCTTCTGTGGCCTGGCCTGGGCCTGGGCCTGGGCCTGGGGGCAGGAGGGGGCTGGCGGGGTTGATTAGGGACCATCGTGGCATCTCAGCTCTGCTTGGGGAGCCTGTTCTCAGGACCCGGTGCCAGCTCTGCACCGGGACCAGGCGCTCTCCAGCTGGGAACCTGCTACTCCCAGGTGCCCAGGCCTCCCCTGAGCTCAGCCCTCCTCACTGCAGCCCAGAGGAGCCTGGTTCCCTGTCAGCCCTGCTCTGCAGTGGGGTCCTGCCACCCGTGCTGGGAGGGGGCTGCCCCTGGAGGCAGCAAGGTGGTCAGATCAGGTTCATGGTGAGGACCCCGTCCCCTGTCTGACACCCCCCCTTCTCATGACCAGGTGGGCTGTGCAGATGGTCCTGGGCTGGGAGCTGGTGAGAACCCAGCTGCAGGGCCTCAGGCCTGTGACCACAGGTGCAGTATGACCTGCTCTGCAGGGGTGGGGGCTCGGCCTTCCCTTCACTCTCCCTGTCTCTGGTTGAGAGGAGGGCAGGCCAGCAGAGGATCCGGGCTGCTCTGCCACCTGCGGTGTGTGCTGGCTCGTCCCCACCCCCCGCTCGGACATCCTCAGAGTGGCCGCCGTTGACCTTCCCAGGGCCTTTGTCCGGCTGGCCGCGGAGGTTGGGCTGTGGGTGATCCTGCGTCCAGGCCCCTACATCTGCAGCGAGATCGACCTCGGCGGCCTGCCCAGGTGAGCGGGCTGTGGGTGGAGGGCTGTGATGGTTTGTTATACTAAAAGTAGAGCTGGAATCTGACAGCACAGAGCCCGTGTTCTCAGGGAAGGCCTGCGGTGGCCCGGTGAGTTACGGGCGCCGCTGTAATCCTTGTCCTGGTCACCGATGCAGGTCCTGGTGCTGTGGGCACCTGGGCGGGGAGAGGCAGCATCGGGGTGGTCGCATCTCTTCCTTCCTGTCCTGTCTCTGGTCTCTGTCCTGGGGTGGAAGGGGGTTCTGACAACCTCTGGACTTGCTCTGCGGACCCCCTTCCCCCCCCGGCTTTTCTCTTATTTTGTTAATGGAAGACCATGTTCTCCACTGAGCTGAGGGACCTCAGCTATCCTCCGCTCCCCCTCATTTTCCTTTGCCTTCTCTCCTCTGTGCTGCCGGCCTTACGTGCAGACAGCTGAGTGCAGGGTGAGCACCCAGGCGCGCTCCTGTTCACGCCACGGCTGCCAGGTGTGTGCAGCCCACGGCTCAGCTCCAGGCGGGCACTCTCCTCCCGCTGCTCAGTCAAGGCTGTTTCCTCCGGGATGAGCGTGTTCTCCCATCCAGCTCAGGAGCAGCAGAGGCCTGACCGTGAAGGAAGGGATATTTTAGCAAAGCACCGATCCCCTGCGCTGCTCAGCTGGAGGCCCCGCCCCACCCCTCCCCGCTGTGGGCCTTGACGGAGCTGCCGCACCGCCTAAGCTGGGAACTGTCACCCCGACACTTGTCAGTCAGACAGCCCAGTAGGATGGTCCAGAGAGCATCTTCCAGGTCCCTTGAGGGCTGCAGGAGATCAGAAGACGTAAAGCTGGGCTGGAGGGAGCTCTGGAAGGAGCTGGCTGACCTGCAGGGCCCGGCCTGACCCCTCCCGCCTCCTGCCTTTCCGTCTCAAGCACTGAGCTTGTCTCCTTTTGCCCTAGCTGGTTACTGCAGGACCCGAAGCTGAGACTTAGGACAACCGACAAGGGCTTTGTCCAAGCGGTTGATCGATATTTTGATCATCTGATTGCCAGAGTGCTTCCTCTCCAGGTAAAACCGCCTTCTGACATTTCCTTCCTTCTTACATTCGCTTCAGGAAAACAGCTGGTTCTACGTAGCCATAGAGCAGGCCGGGCCCAGGCTCTGGGAGCAGAAGCTGACACCCTTGCGGTCGGTCTTGCACTCTAGACCCTCATCTTAAGTTCAGCCTTCGCCCCAGGGCTTCTGAGAGCACACGCATCACACCGGCCAGGACCGACAGAGCAGAGAGCGTGGGTGTATGATGGTGGCTTTGAATGTACTTGATGTTCTCTAGGCTCACTGCTCTTTCTACTGCTTATTTCTACTCCTAAGTGATCTTGGCTGTTTTATTTTAAAAAATATATATTTTATTGATTTTTTTAATAGAGAGTTAGAAACATCGATGAGAGAGAAATATCAATCAGCTGCTTCCTGCACACCCCCTACTGGGGATGTGCCCACAACCAAGGTACATGCCCTTGACTGGAATCGAACCTGGGACCCTTGAGTCTGCAGGCCGATGCTCTATCCACTGAGCCAAACCAGTCAGGGCAATCTTGGCTGTTTTCAACAGTCACTACACATACATGGCGAAAAGGCTCAAAGCGTACAAAGGAGATTATGGTACATAAAAGTCTCCCCTCCTCTCCTTTCCCAAAGCGATTGTTACCTTTTCAGGAGACAGACAACCAATTGCACCAGACTTTTGTGTGTCTTTCCATAGATTTCCTACACAAATGGAGGTATTATTTATGCACACACTTACACATGCGTATGTGTGCATGCGTTCTTTTTAAAAAAAAATATTTTTATTGAGAGAGAGATAGATAGAAACATCAATGATGAGAGAGAATCATTGATTGGCTGCCTCCTGCATGCCCCCTACTGGGGATGGAGCCCGCAACCCAGGCCTGTGCCCTAGCCTGGAATCAAACCCAGGACCCTTCAGTCTGCAGGCTATTCACTGTATACTTTTTTATACGAAAATGTACAATTCTCACTGGACATTTTCCTTTTGAAACTTGAATATGTATATTTAAAACCTGCCATTCTTTTAGAAAATATATATTTTTTATTGATTTTAGAGAGGAAGGGCGAGTGAATGGGGTGGGTGTGTTAGCAGGTGAGTGTGAAGGTATGAGCTCTCCTATTGAAGTAGCTAATTAGTATGAGAAGGAGCGGGAACACTGTGGGTGTGGTTACAAAGACTAGGACACTGGGACTCCTTGTGCCGCCGAAGGGCCTGCAGGTGACTGACCATCAGATGGGAGAGGAGAGAGCGTGCCTCTAGGTCAGGAAACAGCTAGGAGCCAAGTGCCCACACCAGCTGGGTCAGGGTTCCCAGCCCCCCAAGACCCCAGGTTTTCCACCCGCAGCCTCACTTCCCCCTTCTCTGCCGCCTCAGTACCGCCAGGGAGGCCCCGTCATCGCCGTGCAGGTGGAGAACGAGTACGGTGCGTTTGCTAAGGACAGAGCGTACATGCCGCACCTTCACAAGGTGAGAAACCCTGGGTTCCTGCTTCCTTCCTCGTCTGCCTCGGAGTCGGCTGAGGGCCTTGGGAGGCTCTACGGGTTCCCCATGGGGGAAAGTAGAGGGGGTTCACTCTGTCCAGTTTTCTCAACAGGCCCTGCTGAACAGAGGGATTGTGGAGCTGCTCTTGACCTCAGACGGGGAGAAAGAAGTGCTCCAAGGCAGCATAAAAGGAGGTACACACTTCGGCTTATTTTCAGGGAGCATGGAAGCACTTCACCCGCCAGATGCAATTTTGAACAAGCGTCAGAAAAAACCAAGAATATCTCTGAGGCCTCTCTTTACCATGCACATTGAAGTGGACCCTGGAGAGGTGGTATCGCTATGAGAACCCAAGGTCAAAGCGAAGAGTTCCCATAGCAACGCCATCATTTTCCTCGATCCTGTTTTCCTTCAACAACAGCTGCCAGGGAGCTCTTCTGTCTGCAGCCCACTTTTCCACCTTTATTGATTGATTGATTGATTGATTGATTGATTGCTTAAATTTATCGGGGTGACATTGGTTCACAAAACCATGCAGGTTTCAAGTGTACAACTCAACAAAACAGCATCTGCACCAGGCGTCCTCAAACTATGGCCCGCGGGCCACATGTGGGTGTTTTTGCGTTTTGTTTTTTTACTTCAAAATAAGATATGTGCAGTGTGCATAGGAATTGGTTCATAGTTTTTTTAAAACTATAGTCGGGCCCTCCAACGGTCTGAGGGACAGTAAACTGGCCCCCTGTTTAAAAAGTTTGAGGCCCCCTGACACACTGCATTGTGCGCCCATCACCCCAAGCAAAGTCTCTTTCCATCCCCATTTTCTCCTTTGCCCACCTCCACTTACCCCAGGGTCTAATTCCTGGGTCTAATCAATTTGTGTGACCTTGGCCTGTTCCATTTCTCTGCACAAAATATGGTTAATTTTAACTGCCCTTCTATAACATTGTCCTTGCAAATGCCCAATGACAGCCCTTTGCACGTTGCAACATGGGATACAAGTAGTATCTCATTGCCTCACTACTCAGCACAACTTTCTTCCGTGTGCAAGGCATGGGCCTCTGTCCCTCCCCTGGCAGCAGTTATCCCAGGGCCTCATGCAGCATCTCTCCCTTCTTTCTACAGTGCTGGCCACCATCAATATAAACTCATTTCAGAAGAATACTTTCTCGCACCTTGAGAGAGTGCAGGTAAGGATGTCTTAGAGAGGAAGAGTCATAGCCCCTTCGCCTGCCATGATCCCCACCCCTCCACCCCCAACCTGTACACTTTGTGTTCAATGAGGATAGGAGGTTGACAAAGACTATACAGCTTTTCCCCTGAGGCCTCACCTAGGTTCCAAAGTATTTTGGGAGTTTATATGTTTCGTCAGGGGGAATAAGGAGGACATTCTGCCTCTGTCCCCTCTGTTCATGGAACACCTAATGGAGATGACCAGAGGAAGGGGCAGGGGTTACGTGAGGTCAATCAGAGGGAGGGGATGCTCTCTTTTCTCCGAGAGAACAGAGCTCAGAAATGAGCCATGTGCGTTGCTGATGGAAGAGACTGCTCTGCAGGCCTAGGCTGGCTGCTGGCAGCAGATCCCAGGGCCTTATGGGAGTTTGGCAGGGTGGGACTAGTGTAGCTCACCAGGCTAATGCTCTATGGAGGGGAATGCAGTATTGGAAAAGGGACTCAGCACAGGGACATTGGCGGCTGTCCCTCCAGCCCTCTCCCAAAAGCCATACAACCCAGTCTTCTCCCTTTATGTAACGTACCTCATGGGGCTGTTGTGAGGATAAATTTGTCAATCCATGTATGCCACTTAGACCAGCTGCTGTCCCTCTGCGGAAGCCCAGGGTGCGTGCCCATGAATGAGATTTTTGTGTGCTGGTCCTTTAAGAGAGCACCCGGGTTTCTAGCAGACACCCATCTCATCTGGGCAGACGGAATCCCTGCTGGTTTTCACAGCCCATGTTATATGGGCTCCTCTCCCCGGCACTGGGCTCCAGGCTGGGGAGCTCAGCGTGGGGTTGAGACCCCCTCCCTCCTCAGGGGGAACCTCTGCAGCTGAGATACCCCTCCAGATTCTCAGTCACCACACGTGAGTGCAAGGCCAGCCCGTTTTTGGATCTCTGCCCCTCCTACCAGTCTCAAGATATGGTTTCTTCTGCATATCTTCGTTATAAGACTTCTATTCAGCCAGTCTTCAGATGGTTCTCCAGGTCGATTTTTTCCTATAATTTAGTTGTGATTTTGATGTGGCCCAGGGAGGGGGTGAGTGGAACTCCCTCTTACGCGCCATCTCGGATTCCTCTGAATGATGTCCTTAATAGACAATGTAATTCAGTGGCTGCTCGTTTGGCTCAGCCCTGGACTTGAGTTGAGTCTCTGACCTTACCAGCACGTGACCTTGGACCTTGAGTGTCCACGTGAGGGATTGCAGTCAGGTTTTTGTGGTTCCAAAGCTGGTTCCATCCAGACCAGCTTCGCGAAGGACAGGGTTGGGAATTATAGAAGGTGATCATGATGGTTAGGGAAACGGAGAAGCAAGAGGTGTCACGGGCTGGCTTGGAAAAAAGTGAGAAGCCCAAGTTCCTCCAACTCTCATCCGTTGCATTCAGTGTTTCTGACTTTTTTTTTTTCTTTTTCTTTTTGTCTGACTTGATGTTTCATTTGGTTTGCTTCTAGAGTGATAAGCCCATTATGATTATGGAATACTGGGTCGGCTGGTTCGACACGTGGGGAGGTAAACACATGGTTAAAGATGCGGACGGTAAGTGTTTCTCAGCGTTTGGACCAAGCAGAGGTGCCCCGGGTCATGGGTCATTCACACACTTCTCTGCTAGTCCATCCGCTCATTCAACCACGACTGTCCATTCAACACCATGGTCCAGACAGGGACGTGGCTAGGCCTGGCAGTGCCCTGGTGAAAAAAATTACCTGGTTCCTACCCCAGGGAGCTTGTGCTCTAGTGGAGCTGACAGATACGTAAGAAGCAAAACACTCACTACCTGACAAGTGCTTGAGGCAGACAAAGAGGCTGCAGTGATAGAAAAGAGAGGGACAGACCCGCAGAGGGGCGTCAAGGGGGTGACGGAGGGCCTCTGAGAGTATGACATCTCTGAAGAAGGGGATGCATTTACCAACATTCTTTTTAAAAAATGTATTTTTATTGATCTCAGAATGGAAGGGAGAGGGAGAGAGAGAGAGAAACATCAGTGATGAAAGAGAATCATTGATCGGCTACCTCCTGCTCACCCCCTACTGGGGATCGAGCCCGCAACCCGGGTGTGTGCCCCTGACTGGAATCGAACCTGGGACCCTTCAGTCCGTAGGCCAGCACTCTAGCCACAGAGCCAAACAGGCTAGGGCCATTTGCCAACATTCTTAATCATCTCTGGGAAGTGCGCAGGCCATTGCTGGGGAGTTGGCACATGCGCGGTGGTCATTATCAGAAGCCGGCAGTGATGATTGAGAGGGCAGATCCTGGAACCAAGGGCCATGATTCAGTCCAGCTCTCAGCATGAACCCCGTGACCAAGGCAGCTTTCCTTCCCTTCCGAGTGAAGGGAAATCACATGCTATTTGTCTTTCTCTGTCTGACTGATTTCATAACACCCTCTAGGTCCATCCATGTTGTTGCAAGTGGTAAGATTTCATAGTTTTTGATGGCCGAGGAATATTCCAGGTATATATGTAGTATTCTTTCTTCAATTGTCTACAGATGAACATTATTAGGTTCCATATCTTGGCTGTGGTAAAAATGCTGCAATGAACATAAGAGGCATATCTATCTTTTCAAATTCATGGTTTTAATTTTCTCTACTTCCTTATATTTCGCCTCTACAGATGTTGTAAACACTGTGTCTGAATTTATCAAATCTGAGATCTCCTTCAACACGTATATGTTCCACGGTGGAACCAACTTTGGTTTCATCAATGGGGCCACGGATTTTGGGAAACACAGCAGTGTCGTCACCAGCTATGGCAAGTGATCACTGGTTTGGTCCCCCTCCAGCAGTGGGGGTGCTGGAGGCTCCGAAAACATATTCTGGCACCCCTAAGTTCTTGACCTATAATCCATGCTGAGCATTGAGGATTTTCTGATCTATTTATCTTTCTTCTGTGATGTTCATAATGCCCCCAACAGGCTATCATTGCAGTAGATGGGGCTGCCCAGGACCTAAAGTTCATGTACATTGACCCCTTGACTTGAACATCGAGAGAGAGAGAGAGAGAGAGAGAGAGAGAGAGAGAGAGAGAGAGAGACAGAGAGAGAGACAGAGAGAGAGACAGAGAGAGATTATAAATGGTGATTGCTAAAAGGGCATTGATGAGCACAGCTGGGCAATCGGGATGGAAGGAAGAGGAGAGTGAAGCAGAGGATGAGCCCAGTGTCCCGGCAGCCTCAGAGTCCCAGGAAGGGCGATGGGAAACACTCCTAGCTAGATTGGCATTGGTCCCGCACAGCCTAGCCTGGGATGGACCGGGCCAGGGGTGGGGACCATGTGTCTTCTGTCTCCCGCTGGTGGATCTGCCCCATCTCTGCCAGAAGCACCGAAAGGGGGTCTGCCTTGCAGGATTGCCTGGCCAGTGACAGTGCCCTGATGTCTTGCAGACTATGATGCTGTGCTGACAGAGGCCGGGGATTACACCCAAAAATATTTCAAGCTTCGGAAACTCCTTGGATCCGTCTTAGGTACTCAACCACCATTTTTACTCGAGGGCTGGCCCTCCTCATGTATTGGAAGGGCGAGGGCAGGGAAGGATTTCCCCTGTGGGCGTAAGCTTAATCAAGTGTTTCAGAGCAAGGGTCACAAGTTCAAATCCTGGTCTTCCCACGTAAAAGCTGTGTGGTCTGGCATGAGTGTTTTTAAGCCCTTTAAGCCTCTGTTTCTTCCCTAAAACGTGAACGCAACGACACTCATCTTCTATAATGGTTGTGAAAATTACTGTTCTTAAAGCTCTTAATATGATGTATAACATAATACCCTTACAGACAATAGCAAAAATCATTCTGTTTAATTTTATTTCTCTAAGGAAAGTTAACTAACCATCTACTATGTGCTAGCAAGTAGGTAACCACTGGCTTTGCCGAAAGGCATAAGGCAGAGGTCTTGCCCCCTAATGGCCTTCGGTCTATACAGCCAACACTACCCCTTCAGGGTCTGAATCTGTCAGCTCTCCATGCATACAGAATGGCTGCAACCTCATTCTTCCTTTCTTTTTTAAAATCCCTCACCCAAGGATATTTTTGCATTGATTTTTAGAGAGAATGGAAGAGAGAGGGAAAGAAGAGAGAAATATCAATGTGAGAGCAAGACACCGATTGGTTGCCTCCTGCATAAGAGGAGCCTGCAACCGAGGTACATGCCCTTGACCGGAATCAAACCCGGGACCCTTCAGTCCGAAGGCCAATGCTCTATGCACTGAGCCAAACCACGGCTAGGGTTGCAACCTCACTCTTGACAGTTTTTTTTTTTTTTTTTGACTTTTTTTTTTTTTTTTTTACAGAGTGGAAGGGAGAGGGATAGAGAGTTAGAAACATTGATGAAAGAGAAATATCGATCAGCTGCCTCCTGCACACTCCCCACTGGGGATGTGACTGCAACCAAGGTACATGCCCTTGACCAGAATCGAACCTGGGACCCTTCAGTCCGCAGGCCAACGCTCTACCCACTGAGCCAAACTGGTTAGGGCTTGTTTTCATCCCTCTTGGAGAAGTGCAGCCATGCGCCAGGAGAGGACCCCTTTACTGGTTGGGATACGAGAGTTTACGTATAGGGAGGGGAGGCTGGGAGAAGGCAGTAGCTAGTCCAGGCACATCTCGCCCCATGGCCCACTCTCATTGCAGCATCTCCCCTGCCCCCCTTACCTGAGCTCATTCCGAAGGCTGTGTATCCTTCTGTGAGGCCATCCCTGTACTTGCCGCTGTGGGATGCCCTACGGCACTTAAACGAGGTGAGTACTGCCTGGGCGCTTAGGGGGAGCAGGCCTTAGGCCACACAGAGAGATTCTTTCCAGGCTTTTTCCTGGACAGTGTGAAAGCGAATTCTCTGCATTTTGTCCCAGTTTAGAACTATGGGGACAGACCACGTGCTCCTTCCTGGTGGACTGGGAAGGGGCTGCTTGGACTGGAAGGATGAGTGGGGTGGGGGAGAGGCTGGGGATGAGAGGGTCCTATTTCCCAGCTCCGATGAACCCATTTGGTGAATGTTCTTGTGGGTCCACGTGGTCCCTTTGGGAAAGGCTGCTGAGCTGGGAACCAGGAAACTGGGTTTCCGATTCTTTTTCACCATCCACTAGGCCAGTGGTCAGCAAACCGCGGCTCGCGAGCCACATGCCTCAATCAGATTGAGGACGTTTTTAGCAAAGGCCAGCTTAGGAGTACCCTAATTAAGTTAATAACAATGTACCTACCTATATAGTTTAAGTTTAAAAAATTTGGCTCTCAAAAGAAATTTCAATTGTTGTACTGTTGATATTCGGCTCTGTTGACTAATGAGTTTGCTGACCACTGCACTAGGCCAAACCTCGGAAGTTCTACAGGTCCCTGCTCTCCCTTTAAAATTAGACAACCTGCTCTATTTTAAAGAAAAGTTGGAAACTGTTTGAAACATGTCAAGACTTGAATTCAGATTGATTTTACCTCTTTTTATCACCGTCTTAGATAAGAAGAAGTGCCTGACACATTGTAGAGGCTAAATACATGCTTATTTAGTGCATAATTCTTTACTCGACTTCAGTGATGGTAGAACACTACTTATCTACTCTGTTCATCAATTGATGATGACAGCCATTGCTCCCTGTCCCATGCCCCCGCCCCTCCCCCTGAGTTTCCTGGTCAGCGAAGATACAAAGCATCAGCACATAGATGTTTTAGCCTTTCTCATCCAAAGGACTTTGGGGAGCATTAGGAGGCACAACAAAAAAGACAAGGGTCTTAGGGGGAAGGATCCTGACTTCTCAGCACGTGGCTCCCGTGTCCGCCATGGCTCTCTCACAGCCGGTCATATCCAGCGCACCAGTCAACATGGAGAGTCTCCCCGTCAACGCTAGGAGCGGTCAGTCCTACGGGTTCGTGCTTTATGAGACATCCATCTGTGTTGGAGGCTGGCTCCGTGCGAACGTTCGAGACACGGCACAGGTAGGGGCCAGCAGGCTGTCTGTGGTGGTAAGCAGCCCATGTAGCCCTACTCTGCTACTGGGAAGGGTGGTTAGTCGCTGGTCAACTTTACTGTGTGGTAGTAATTTATTTATGTTTATTTAAAATTATTTTTATTGATTTCGGAGAGGGAGAGAGAGAAAGAGAGAGAGAGAGAGAGGGAAACATCAATGATGAGAGAGAATCATTGATCGGCTGCCTCCTGCACACCCCCTACTGGGAATCAAGCCCCGCGACCCAGCTAAGTGCCCTTGACCGGAATGGAACCTGGGACCCTTCAGTCCACAGGTCGACGCTTTCTCCACTGAGCCAAACCGGCTAGGGCTGTTTGGTAGTAATTTAAAACACCTACTATGTGTGAGGCATTGAGAACATGATCTCACACCAAAGAGCCTGGCTTTCTGCTTTATCACAATCAAGTCCACTGGGGCCTCCCTGCCAGCTCCCAGCCACATGTGAGCACCAAGACTGGCGCCTTCCTTACAATGACCTCCTCTCTAAACCAGAGCCTCTCTCTGCCCTCTCCTCAGGTAGGCCTGCCAGTCTGACCCCAGCTCTTCTTCTGCAGGTGTTTTTGAATGAGACACACATAGGGACTCTGGATGATGGTCATCAGGCCTTGAACATCCCTAAAGTCAGGGTAGGTAATTCACGAGTCTCGATGCCGCTAGACCTCCGACTCAAATGCAACCACTCCCTGGTTCTGAGATGACTGCCTCGTCTCTACCACTGCCCATTGGCACTGCTGGTCACTTAGGGCCCCGGCAGGAAGTGTTTGTCTAGAGCTCTGAGCATAACTGCCTCTCCCAGGCCCGGATACACCAGGAGCTGCAGTAAACAAGCTTCAGTGTGAATGGAATTTCCCCTTTAAACCCTGAGCCAACCATCAGCTGCAGGTCTGGTCTCTATCAAAGGCACAGCTGCGTCTCTCTGGCCTCCCTAAGGCAGACCAGTGGACGAGAGGAGAGGCTGGGTGTGGGACAGGAGCACACGGGGTCCTTAGAGAGAGAGGGAGGACGGCCGGGCTCGGGGCCATCCTGTCTCCCACTTGCTTGCCTTTCCATGTGGGACTCAGAGGAAAGGCGGGTTCTAGAGTAACCCCCTGCGTGACTGTGTGGGTTCCGTGAACTGGTCTATCCCCAATAGCAATGCCAGCTTCTGAGGATCCTGGTGGAGAACCAAGGACGAGTCAACTATTCATGGAAAATTCAAGACCAGCGGAAAGGTGGGCTCTAGGCCTGAGACACAGGCTGTCCGTTCTCTTCGTGGTCACTTGGACCCTCAGACAGGGGCTGAGTTGGAGCTGGAGGGAAGAACGAGCCATGTAGGCAGGGGGAGACTTCGGGTCCAGGACGGAAGGTGAGGACTCCTTCCCTCCCTCTCTGTTGTCCTGCTTCCTTCGTTTCTCCAGGGCAGGGAAGTGGGTGCTGGCTTGTCCTGAAGCAGGGTCCATGCTCATCTGGGGAATTACAGAGAAAGCTCTGATTTTATAAAAAATGTGTTTTTATTGATTTCAGAGAGGAAGAGAGAGGGAGAGAGAGAGAGAAACATCAATGATGAGAGAGAATCATGGATCGGCTGCGCCCTGCACGCCCTCTACTGGGGAACAAGCCTGCAACCCGGGCATGTGCCCTGACCTGGAATCAACCGTGACCTCCTGGTTCATAGGTTGATACTCAACCGCTGAGCCATGCCGGCCGGGCAAAAGCTCTGCTATTAAGCGGAGGACTTTCTTGGGAGGCCTTGTGTATGAAAACATACAAGAAACCTTCCGTCGCAGCGAGTCAGACAAGTGAAGATGTCTGCTGCCTGCATTTCTTTGCCCCAGACGCCGGGAGAGAGCATCAGTGCCTAGCCGTGTTCCTTCCTCCCTCCCCCTGCAGGAATAACTGGCCCCGTGACCATCAATAGCACCCCCCTGGAGGGTTTCACTATCTATTCTCTGGAAATGAAAACGAGCTTCTTTGAGAGGTATGTTCCCACTTATTCCCAGGAGATTTGGAAGGATCAGGGCACTCAGAGATTTCAAACTCTTCACTTGGCAGGCGAAGAGCCCAAGGTTCTGAGAACAGAAGTGATTTACTCAGGATGGTAGAGTCTTTAGAGCAGTGGTTCTCAACCTTTCTAATGCCGCGACCCTTTAATACAGTTCCTCATGTTGTGGTGACCCCCAACCATAAGATGATTTTCGTTGCTACTTCATAACTGTAATTTTACTACTGTTAATGGATTGTAATGTAAACATCTGTGTTTTCCGATGGTCTTAGGCTCTACAGCAGCGGTTCTCAACCTGTGGGTCGCTAGCAGCGTCGCCTAAGACCATCGGAAAACACAGATATTTACATTATGATTCATAACAGTAGCAAAATTACAGTTATGAAGTAGCAACGAAAATCATTTTATGTTTGGGGGTCACCACAACATGAGGAACTGTATTAAAGGGTCGCGGCATTAGGAAGGTTGAGAACCACTGCTTTAGAGTCAGGGCTGGAGTCCTAGAACAAGCCTCCTGTTTCTCATTTTAATGCTTCAAGTCTGAGTGTCCCATGGAGACCGAGCCCTAGTCCCTACATGGGAAACCCGGGTCCACACTGGGGCTAGAATTGGGAAAGGGCTTTCCTCTCCCTCAAGGCGTGGCCCCCTTTCCAGGCTCCGCTCTGCCGCCTGGAGGCCTGTCTCCAACAGCTCCCTGGGCCCCGCCTTCTACCTGGGCATCCTGCAGGCTGGCCCTTCTCCCAGGGACACCTTCCTGAGGCTGCTGGTAAGTGAGCCCCTCTTCTCTCTGCTCTCTCAATCACCTATTCTTTCTTTTTAAAATTTCCTTCATTTGTTTTTCTTCTGTCACACCTATTCTTCCTTTTTTTAAAAAAATATATTTTATTGATTTTTTTATAGAGAGGAAGAGAGAGGGATAGAGAGTTAGAAACATCGATGATAGAGAAACATCGATCAGCTGCCTCCTGCACAACCCCTACTGGGGATGTGCCCACAACCAAGGTACATGCCCTTGACCGGAATCGAACCCAGGACCTTTCAGTCCACAGGCCGATGCTCTATCCACTGAGCCAAACCGGTTTCGGCACACCTATTCTTTCTTAAAGAGTCTTGAAGCAAAGCCATAGTGTTTAGGCAAGAATATTTCCCTTCCTTCCTCACCTCCAACCCAGCCATCCAACATCTCTCAATCTTTCTAATTTATCATCGTTATTCAAAATATTGCCCATGGAGAGGGGGGTTGGGGAACTGGGTGGAAAAGGTGAAGGAAGGGGTTAAGAAGTAGAAATTGGTAGTTACAGAACAGTCACAGAGATGTAAATTATAGCCTAGGGAATGTATTCGGTAATATTGTAATAACTACGTATGGGGCCAGGTGGATACTGAAAATATCGGGGTGGGGGGAAACTTTATAAAACATATGATCGTCTAACCACTGTGCTGTATCTATGAAACGAATACAGACTAATATTGAATGTAAACTGTCTATTATTTAATGAGGTTCCCCGGTACCCACTTTTTGTTCCTCTAAGCTTGTGAGGCTAGGAAAGTTCTGCTCAGCTTCCCAGCACTTCTTCCTGCCTCTGGTGGAAAAACTGTTTCCATGTCTTCTTGTTCCTCAGTTTTCTCCTCCCAGATTTTGGTCCTGTAATTCTTCATTGCTTTGCAGCCAGATTAAAACATGGCGTCGCGTTTATAGCTGTTGTCAGCAGAAGCGTCCATCTCTGTTAACCTAGGACTTATTTCTGGAAGACCTGCTTTTAAAAGAATCTATAGCATTATATATCAGAGGGCAGGAACAAGAGTAACATTAGCATTGAAAGGTTGGTCATGCTTTCCTCTGTCATCCTTAGACCAGGTACAGCAGGGTAGAACTTTTAGAACAAGCATGTCACACTCAAAGCCTAACACGGGCCAGATAAACAAGGTTTAAGTTTATGTGGGCCGCAAAAAAACAAAAGCTTCAATTTTCATAGAAATGTAGGTTTATTTCGATAGAGACATGCTGAATACAAAGGGCTAAAATAGACGAGTCATCATTAACATAAAATAATAGAACATTTTAATAAAAATATTTTTTCTTGAACATTAACTTACCAGAACAACTGCACAAATTAATAAGCGTAATGCAAATAAACCTATTTTTCTTGTTCTCCAAAAGCGAAATATTTCCTGTTGCGCACAGCAAACAAGTTAGTACAAGACTAATGACGTGGCCATCGGCTGCTAAAATATTCGCTGCTAGTGTTAGTGGAGAGAAATGGTGCGCCTGCACATAAGGCTAAGGGAAATGAATGCAACACGATTATAGTCATCAGTCATTAGCGAACGTTGTAGTTGGTTATTAATAATTATGTATAACAGGATATTGTAAAAATTAAGTTACGAAATTTTTATTAAAACGTTTCTTACATACCGTTATATTGGCTGGGCTGCAAAAATACTCGTTGTGGGCCGCATGTGGCCCGTGGGCTGCGAGTTTGACATGCTTGTTCTAGAACACATCCCGTTGTGAACTCGCTGTCAGTGCCATGAAGCTTCTCAGTCTTGTTCTCACTCCCCAACTGCCTTAGATTGTACGTTGCCCGTGTGAATCTCTCCCCCTGTCTCAAGCCTCCATCCCTTCCAGGACTGGAGTTATGGATTTGTGTTCATCAATGGCCATAACCTTGGGCGATACTGGAATATTGGACCACAGCAAACACTTTACCTTCCTGGTGCCTGGCTGCACCCGGAAGACAATGAGGTGAGGCACCCTCACCCCTGCCTTTATGCCTCACACATTTTCAGATCTACCTTCATCCCCAGGACCCACATCTCAGCATCTTTCACATCCTGTATTGAACAGGCTTACCACTTCTCACTGTGAGCCCTTCTGTTCTTCCTAGATCATTGTGTTTGAAAGAAGCAAGAGTGGTTCGTCCATCCAAACTACAGATAAACCCAAGCTTTAAGACTCTGTGTTGTAACATTTTTTGGTGGATTGTTGGAGTTCATCTACACGTAGGTTTTCAGGAGGAAGATTTATGTCTAGAATACCAAACACACCGTTGTCTGCAATAGCAAATATTGAAAATAATATTCAGCAGGGAAATGGTTATATATATTGTAGTTTAGTCATATGCTGCCTATTTTTAGGCCTTAAAAAAGCCTTCAAATCTTCAGTGATTAGATTTACATAGTTAAAGCTTAGTCCTTAGCAGGTTATTATTCTCTAATTAAATGTGCCTTTAGGCAGATGGGAATAAAATAAAAACAAGCTGTATGTATCTCTGCTTCTTCATAATCAGTTGGGGGGAAATGAAGGGTCTCTGGCCTAAGAAAGAATAAGAATTACTGCTCTCTCCATGCCAGAGTATTTCATATGCTGAGTGGAGAACTTGTGTGTGTGTGTGTGTGTGTGTGTGTGTGTGTGTGTGTGTGTGAACGCACACTCGTGTTGTAGGAGAAGAGAGTGCAGGGGAGAGTGAACAATGTCCCCTGGCATTTCCTGGCAGCCTGTGTGTTTCCAAGGTGATCTGGTGCATCACCTGCAATCAGAGGAGGAGTAGACATTTGGTTGTTTGGTGCTGACCTGTCTGACAGCGAAGCCTGGCCCTAAGCACTCTGTCTTCTTGCTCCTCCGCTCTCTGTGTACAGACTCAGCTCTTGCTGGTAGTGCCCAGATATTAGTGAGACGAGACACATGTGCATGAACAAGCCAACCAATTTTTACAAATGACCCCTTTGACAACAAATCCCATTCTTATGATCAAAACATAGCATTTGGCCTAAATTAAAACCGATGTCCTATAGCAAAAGATTATGACCTTGTTAGAGATAGTGCCTATGAACTGTAAGAAATGTCGCAAATAATCTGGGGTCCCGAGGGAGGAGGGAACCTCGCTGTTTGGGACGAGGACAGAGGAGTAAGATTATCTTCTCTTCCATGAATCTGAACGGCTGGTGTACTGGATGAGAATTCTGCCATGTACCTAACACAATTCCTACATCACACTTCATTCTCCAGGGCTCTAGACTCAAACCCAAGAAATCGATGGATAAACTACAGATGAATAGAGGAAACCAGAGGTAATCATCGTGAAGATCATGAGAATGCATTATATTTCAGATGCAATAATTACATCATTTCTAAACGTACTGAATGACAAAGGGTGTTACTAGATATAGAAGATTCATGTGAACAATGTACTGTATTTTCCGGTGTATAAGATGACTGGGTGTATAAGATTTTCCTGGGTTAAAAAGTCGTCTTGTATGTCGGAAAATACGGTAGTCCAATATATCTAATCCATCATATCTAATCCCATCAATATAGTCCAATATACCGTATTTTCCGGTGTATAAAATGACTTTTTAACCCAGGAAAATCTTATATGCCCAGTCGTCATATACGCCGGAAAGTACAGTAATAATTCCAGAGTTGTCTGTTCCTAAAAATTTAGCCTCAAAACATATAAAACAAACTTATTTTTCTCTACATAGAAAAAGGTAAATAGAAGTGTTTTACTCTTGAGAAGAGTTTTTGAAATTAAGGTATAATTTATACTATAAAATTCACCCTTTAAAATGTACAATTCGGTGGTTTTTAGTATAGCATAGTCACAGGTTGTGTAACCATCACCACCATCTAAATCCAGAATGTTTGCCCAGCCAGCATGGCTCCGTGGTTGAGCATCGACCTAGGAACTAGGAGGTCACAGTTTGATTCCCAGTCAGGGCACATGTCCGGGTTGCAGGCTCGATTTCCAGTGTGGAGCGTGCAGGAGGCAGCCGATCAATGATTCTCTCTCATCATTGATGTTTCTATATCTCTCACCCTCTCCCTTCCTCTCCGAAATCAATAAAAATATATTTAAATCAATCAATCAATCCAGAATGTTTTTGTCATTCCAAAAAGAAGCCCTATACCCATTAAAAGTCCTTTCTGAGGTTTCTTCCTACCTCACTGGCTGCTCTTTCTAGCCCCGTGGTCGGCAAACCGCGACTCGCGAGCCACATGCGGCTCTTTGGCCCCTTGAGTGTGGCTCTTCCACAAAATACCACGGCCTGGGCGAGTCTATTTTGAAGAAGTGGCGTTAGAAGAAGTTTAAGTTTAAAAAATGTGGCTCTCAAAAGAAATTTCAATCGTTGTACTGTTGATATTTGGCTCTGTTGACTAATGAGTTTGCAGACCACGGTTCTAGCCCATATTTGCTTTTCCTCCTCTTTTCTCAATACCGAGTGCTCCAGGGCTCACTTGGTCCTCTTTCTCTGTCCACACTTACTTCACTGGTGATCTCATCCAGGTTCAACTCTCTGTCAGTTCCTACATTTACATCTCCATCCCAGACTTGTATATTTAGCAGCTCACATGCTCTCTCTACATGAAAGTCTCCAAGATACCTCAAACGAAACAAGCCCCCTCGGAGCTTCTCATAGTTCCCTACACACCCATTCCTCAAGAGTCTTCTTCATCTCAGGTGATGGCAACTCCAGTTCTGTCAGTTTCCCAGGCACCACATGTGGGAATCACCCTTCAGTCCTCTCTCTTTCTCTCACCCCACAAGCAATCCCAATGGTCCTCTTGTCTTTGCTTTCGAGATATTTCTAGAAACCCACACTGCTCATCACCTCCATTGCTACCACCCTTGTCTGAGACATCATCTCTCACATGGCCTCACACGCATTACGGCAGTAGCCTGCGTCCTCACTGGTCCACTTGCTTCTACTCTTGCCCACTCCTGGTGACTCTCAACACAGCAGCCCGGGTGATCGTTTAAAGCACAGTTGGCGCGCCCTGACTGGTTTGGCTCAGTGGATAGTGCGTCGGCCTGCAGACCCAAGGGTCCCTGGTTCGATTCTGGTCAAGGGCATGTACCTTGGTTGTGGGCACATCCCCAGTAGGGGGTGTGCAGGAGGCAGCTGATCGATGTTTCTCGCTCATCGATGTTTCTGACTCTCTCCCTCTCCCTTCCTCTCTGTAAAAAAAAATAAGAAGAAAAAGAAAGCACAGTTGGTGTCACGTCATAAGCCTGCAAAGGCTCTACCCTTCATTCAGGTCAAAGTCCTTCTCAGAAAGGCCCCACGTGACCGGGCCCCTGTATTTCTCCGACCTCACCTCCAGCAGTTCTTGCCCCTTCTCTTCCCACACTGGCCTCCTTGAAGTTCCTGGAACACAGTGTCATGCGTGCCTGAGTGCCTTTGCACTCGAGGTTCTCTCTGCTTGAAGAGTCCTCCCTCCAGATATCAGCCTGCCTGGCTAGCTCCCACCTTCCAGCTCTCAGAGTTCCTTCTTTATCTACTTTCTTTTTGCTATGGAATTTATCACCTTTGGACATACTCTACAATGTATGCATGTGTTTGTTAATTTTGATTGTCTTTCTTCTGCAGCTAGAATATAAGTGTCAAAGGGATCTTTGGTCTGTTTTGTCCACTGATGTATCTGAGCACCTAGAATAGTGTTTGGCATATAGTGGTCATTAAACATGTATTGATTCCTTCTTAATGAATACAATGTTGTTGAATTAGATCATTTGGCTTTTTGTCTTTCCAAAGGTTGAGGCTAGAAAGTGATATTTTTGGACTATCAAGGCCAACGGTGGTATTCGGTACATTCCTTCCCAATGTACAGAGGCCCCTTCTAGTCCCATTGATACATAGATTGTACCACTGCTCAGCCATGTCCCCAGGAGTGAGGGTGAATGTGCAGGGTGTCTGGGATGGGCCTCCACAGGTAAAAAGGGAGCTAACCTTTGACACTTTCTCCTGTCTCCTGGGCTAGCTTTTATCCAAAGTATACCAAAAGATTTTCATCATAGTCTTAACAGCTATCAAGCAGTTACATGTCTTAAAAGATGGGGGAAAGGTACCGATGGCCTTGGAGAATTAGAGAGCGCTAATGCTTCCTGGGCTTGTCTCTGAGGTGCTCTGGCCCTGCTATGAGAACCCTGTGCAGAACCCCAGCCTGTCCTCTCTCATTGTCGCACGACCCCCGCGCCCCCACCCCCTTCATTTGTTGTTGGGTTTTTTTTTGCCTCTCCTTGGTTTAAATTTTTCTACTTGATTAAATATTTGCTTAATGCTAGAAAAAGGACCCTTTGCACTAAACTCTGTGTCATTGTTCTGAGAAGTAAAATCGAATTTTGTTACTATCAGCTTTACAAGTTCAAAACTATGTACAAGTATAGGAAATGCTTTTGTGTGTGTGTGTTTTTAACCCTCACCCAAGGACATTTTTATTGATTTTTACAGAAAAGGAAGGGGAGAGAGAGAGAAAGAGAGAGAGAGAGAGAGAGAGAGAGAGAGAGAGAGAGAGAGAGAGAGAGAGAGAGAGAGAGGAGAGAAGAGAAGAGAAGAGAAGAGAAGAGAAGAGAAGAGAAGAGAAGAGAAGAGAAGAGAGAGAGAGAGAGAGAGAAAGAGAGAGAGAGACACTGATGTGAGAGAGAAACATACATGGGTTACCCCGGCAGGGAACTCAAACCCGCAACCTAGGCATGTGACCTGACCTAGAGTGGACCCTAGGTCCTTTCTCAGTACAAGTGGATGCTCCAACCAACCCAGCCACACAGGCTGGCCAGGGTGGAATGGGTTTTAAAACGTGCAATGGGGGCTATTTTCTAGAAGCCCTGATGCTCCAAAACACATAGCCTCCCTGGAAAATGTTTCCAATTCTCCTTCAGTAATATTTGGATTTTGTACTTGGGATGAGTTGAGTTTGTGATCGTTAGAAAACGTAAGTTTTGCCTAAAATACTACACAATGTCCTTGGTGATAGAATTCTGTACAATAATAAGAGAAGTTTATTCGTCTTTTTCTAAAATGTGAGGGGTTTATCTCTAGGTGTTTTTTTTTGTTTTGTTTGTTTGTGTTTTTTTTCATCAAAACGACGAGTGTAAACCAAAGGCAGGAAATATTTCGGTGCTGCCCCCTAGGCACCTCCTCTCCCCAATGCAATTCAAATGTGAATCACACTAAGCCATAAAAAAAAAATGTCTCGAGGGAATTCTACAATGTCCTGGCTTTTCACATGATTAAGTCACTACTGCACATTTTTCTCTCTTCACAATGGAAACGGTTTTAAAAGATTGTGTGGGCCTTGCAGGAGGAGCCTTTAATGCATGCTTGCGCGGTGGTCGGGGGTGGCCCCGGGGTTCAACCCTGCACAGGACGGCACAACACGTGCTCAGTGTTTCTACACGTGTTTGCAGATGCGGTGCATATAAAAGAGCTTCCCGAAACTCGGAGCGCCTCTCTAAGACCGGGGAAAGGAGGCCCCCGCGGAGCTGGGGACCCCGCCCCGCCAGCCGGCGGAGGCCCCGCCCCTGCCTCTCCAAGCGCCGCGGCGCGCGGGCGGGCGGGGAGGGGCGGGGCCTCGGGCGGCGGCGCGGTTGCCCAGGCGACCAGCGAGCGGCCCCGCCCCCCCCGCGCTGAGCCCGGGCGCGCGTTGAGTGCCGGCTGGAGTGGGCGCCTGGTCCCTGCGCGCGGCGCGAACGCGCGATGACCACGTGGAGTGCCCCGCGGAGGCCCTGCCGCGCGCTCGGACTCCTGCTGCTCGTGGTCTTGAGTTTCCTGCTGCTCCGCAGGTGAGGGGCCCCGCCCGGCGTCGCCTGTCTGCAGGCACCCCAACCCTCCACACCTCGAGTTCTCTCTCCCGTCTAACGTCCCGTCTAGCCGGAGGGAGGCAGCCCCCGGAGGTCACGTTACCTCGACCCGCGAATCCCGAGTTCCCACCGGGAACAGGCCGTGGCTCCCCAATATCCCTGCGCGCCGCTGCGCCTCCAGGAACTCTGGTTCTGCTCCGAGACCCAGACCCCTGGGGGGACACTGGGCGCTGCCCTCCCAGTCCCCAGGCGCCTACGCCCTAGAGCCTCCCCACTCCTCTGCGTCCGTGTTGCCGGCCTCTACTTTTCTCGTGGATACTCCCAGCCCTCTGGAAGGTCAGCAGGACTAGTCTTCAGATCCCTCTCAGACGTCCCTCGGCACTGCCCCGCCTTGGGGAGCCCCCTTCTGCTGTTTTCCCAGGTCCCCACTTTCCCCACCAGTTCTGCTGGGAGGCTTATCTGTTCAGCAGAGGCCAGAGTTCCAGTGACCACAGCCACGGCTTAGCCCGCCCAGCACAGTCCGAGAACACTGCCCCAGGGGCCCTCCCAGCTCCTCCGCCCTGGATTGATTTGCCCCTTTCTAGGGTTGGTGTGCCGCCTTCTCTCCCCCCTGGCCCACCGCTCACCAGCGGCCAGCTCCCCTTACAAAGTGTCTGTGGCCAGGGATGGCAGTTGAAGCGATAGAATGCTTTCTCCACAGCCTGTGGAGCTGCCCCTGCCCTGCATTTTTCCAATCTGAGTCTATATATAGGATCTGCAGCCCTGACCATATCTTTCAGGTCGATGCCTGGCACTTTCCATATTCAAAACTTCAGGTGTTGCTGGGGAGAGCAGGCCGTCCGTCCATAACCAATTCCCCGGGCACTGAAGTGTGTGTTGGAGAGGCCGGAGGCTCAGCCATTGGAACTGGGGCAGCTTGATCTTTTCCTTCTTCCCTATCACCCTTCCTGGTTCCTCTGAACCTCCCGGGGAGGTAGAGGGAAGTTTTTGGTGGAGTTAAATGTCAGAACGTTTTCGGCTGCCACAGCATCCCCAATCAGAAACGCTTTCCACTTATACCTTCTCAAGACGTAACCTGTCTTTTGTTTGGGAGATGGTGAGGATGTCCTTGATCGTATGCGAGAAGAAAATGGTGCTCTTCTCATTCTGGAGCCCAGAAAACTTTTAAGAAGCATTTTGTTTCCACAGTTGTTTTTTCAAGACTTTTCCCCCCCCCACCCCCCAACTTGTGATGAGACGCTAACCCTTTCCTCTTTGGAGACAGCTGGTCCTGGCTCCGGTAGGATGCTCAGCCCTCCTCCCAGTACAAGCCTGGTGCAGAGCCCAGAAGAATTACTCAAAGCAGAGGCAGCAGGAGCCTCTGGCATACGATACAGCAGGGCATCAAGGAGCCCAGACCCCAGAGAGAAAGGCCAGGGGTGTTCGTTCAAGTAGCAAGTAGTTTGCCCGTTGTTGGAGGTCAAGGATATGGCAGGCCATGCAGGGGACCCAGACAGGTCATTCTGAGGGTCAGCATGCAGGGGCTTGAAATGGGCCAGGCAAGGACACCCTAAGAGCCCACAGGAAAAGGTGTGGGAAGGAGGCTGGGTGTTGGTTGGTGTCTGGCGGGACAGGAGATGAGCTGTCAGACAGCTGAGTGGCTGTGAAGAAGCCTGAGCTTCTCGCAGGTGAATGAACCGTGTTCCCACCTGGGTGTGGTGACTGCAGGAGGAGTCAGTGGAAGGTTTATGGAGTTGCCAGGGAAGAGCAATGGAGGATGAATAGCTGTGACCTAAATTGGTGGAAATAGTTCGGAGTGCTTAGGACAGTCACTGTTTTTCCTGCCATCTCGTCTTTCTTTTTATTGTTTGTATTTATTTAAAAATACATTTTTATTGATTTCAGAGATGAAGGGAGAGGGGAGAGAGAGAGAAAAACATCAATGATGATCGAGAATCATTGATCGGCTGCCTCCTGCACGCCCCATACTGGGGATCGAGCCTGCAATCCGGGCATGTGCCCTTGACCGGAATCGAACCCAGGACCTTCACTCCGCAGGCTGACACACTGTGCCAAACCAGCTAGCGCAGTGGTCGGCAAACTCATTAGTCAACAGAGCCAAATATCAACAGTACAATGATTGAAGTTTCTTTTCAGAGCCAAATTTTTTAAACTTAAACTTCTTCTAACGCCACTTCTTCAAAATAGACTCGCCCAGGCCGTGGTATTTTGTGGAAGAGCCACACTCAAGTGGCCAAAGAGGCACATGTGGCTCTCGAGCCGCAGTTTGCCGACCACTGAGCTAGGGCCATCTCTTCTTTCTCAGCAGACAAGATAGAGGCCAGAGAGGCTCCAGGGCCAGCTCTCAGGGTCCTTTAGAATATGTGTCTTTCGGGCATCTTTTTGGTTGTATCACCCTCGTGGCCACCAAGGACTGTCTCTGGAGGCCAGAGGAGAACACACTCATTGTCACATCCTCTTCCTGCTTTAATTGTGGCTTTGACTGGGTCATTAACTGAGGGGCGGGGGGGTGGCCTCTCCCAGCTGTCCTTGGGAATGTGGTGGTGGCCAGTGGTATATAGGTCACCTGGGACCTGGCTACTCCGCTGGCAGCTTTGGGGAGCTGCGCTGTCAGGATCCCCCCTTCTTCTGTACCTTAGAAGGCAGGGGTTTGGGTGGAGGAGGGGCTGCTTGGCTGCCCTTGGGGGGGTTCATGCTCAGTGAGAGCTGTTTGATTACATCATTTCCAAGAACAAGGTCCAAGGTGGTTTTTGAGGAAGATTTCAACCTTCAGTATTTTAGCTTGAACAATAGTCTTTTTAAAAAATTACTTTGCTGTAGCTGGTTTTGGCTCAGTGGATAGAGCGTCGGCCTGTGGACTGAAGGGTCCCGGGTTCGATTCCAGTCAAGAGCACATGCCTGAGTTGTGATTCAGGAGGCAACCGATCAATGATTCTCATCATTGATATTTCTCTCTCTCTCCCTTCCTCTCTGAAATCAATAAAAAAAACTTACCTTTATTGTAGTGGAATTGCCATGAGATAAACTGCACGTTTAACATGTACAGTTTTATACGTTTTGACATGTGTACCCACCTATGAAGTTACTACCGTAACTAAGATCGTGAAGATATTCATCAACCCCAGAGATTTCCTTGCACCCCTTGGCGTCTCTCTCCTATGCCTCTGCTCCCCTCTCCCCAAGCACACCGATCTGTTGCTTCCCACCACCAGGTGACCCTGAAGTCTGCGCTCTGACTTGGTTGGGCTTCCTCCACTGGGCATGTTCCTTCGAGGTCTGTGATGCATGTATTCATGTGACCTGTGTCTTTGAGCCAGTTACCTCTCATTCCCTTTCCTCCTCCCAGGCCACAGGAATGCCTGCTTGATCGTATAAAGGCATGGTTCCTACTCATGATTTTTTTCCTTAATATAAATGCACCTCTGAGCAGTAATGGAATTAATTCTGCATCTCTCATACCTGAGACGTTAGCTGGCGAAGGTCAGGAGAGAGGAGAGCTGCCAGGAAGCAGCCTGCCTGGCGCCCCTCAAGGGCAAGTTCGTCCCTGAGCTGCCTCACTTGCTGTGCCTGCGGGGCGCTCTCTGGATTCCAGCGGGAGAACCTGTCAGACGTCTCCTTCCGAAGGTGGATAACTTAATGGGACCAGGTCGCTTGCTTTGATCCAAATCACGGCTAGTCCTGTCTTCCCAGGGTACATGGACAAATTGTGCCTCACTTCTTGGGATTCTGCGAGGTCAATGGTTTTATGAGCTTTGCTTGTAGAACTCTACTGGGCTTGAGGCCTGAGTCATATCCCTGGAATGTTTGAACTCTTTGAATGCTGTCCCTTTCATCTTACAGTAGTGACGTGTGTTTTTTTAGCATCTGGGAAGTGTCCTTTTCAGCAGGTGCCCTCTCTAACACAAGTAGGGAAGTGTGGAGCTGGGCGTGGCTCAGTCAGGGAGAGGTGGGGTGTCTGAGCCACCATGGCTCTGGGAGTCTCACAGTGCCATGCTGGCCAGGGACTGAAAGGGACCAGGGAGCAGAACATGGCCATTATTGGGGTACTAGAGGCCCAGTGCATGAAATTCGTGCACTGGGCAGGGGGGGGGGGCGTATCCCTCAGCCCAGCCTGCCCCCTCTCCAATCTGGGACCCCAAGGGATCGGGCCTAAACCGGCAGTCGGACATCCCTCTCACAACCTGGAACTGCTGGCTCCTAACCACTCGCCTGCCTGCCAGCCTGATCACCCCCTAACTGCTCTCCTGCCGGCCTGATTGACGCCTAACCGCTCCCCTGTCAACATGATTGACACCTATCTGCTCCCCTGCTGGCCCCATTGCCCCCAACTGCCTTCCTCTGTAGGCCTGGTCACCCCCAACTGCCCTCCGCTGCTAGCCATCTTGTGACAGTGTGGGGGCGGCCATCTTGTGATGCGAGGGCATGAGGGTCAATTTGCATATTACCTCTTTATTATATAGTATTATTTGTGGTTACAAGAATTGGGATATCCAGGAGCTTTGGAGCAAAGAGCCATAGCCTTGACAGCAGGAGTATCAGAAAGTTGGCCAAAAAGTTCTTTCCATCTGAGGTCAAGGAAGTAGCAAGTGAAATAAACACCTCGCCTTTGAAGTGACTCAGAATTCTGTAATATTGTCTTGAATGCTCGCTGCTGAAGATTCTGGAGATGCTGGGGCTTAGAGAGGTCTTTGTAGAACATTTAGTATCTGAAAAGGGCTCTGGAGTCCAGTCGCCCCTCCCCTCTCCCCGGTTACTCAGGAGAGTTCTTTTGGTGTGGGGATATCTGCTGCTTACTCTCCTGTATCTTTGGTTGTGATCGATAGCTCTGGATAGTAAAGGCCATATTAAAAAAGAGGCCCCCTTGTGTAGGACTTCTCCTGGGATAGATAGGGCGGCGGGGGGTGGGGGGAGGCGGGTATTTTTAATGGTGGGTGATACTCACTGCTTCTGCACTCCCGCACCCAGCAAGACAGTGGGATTGCCCCTTTCAAGAGCACGTGTGTTTTTCCCGCAAAGTTGATTTTGTGAGCAGGTCATAGATGAAAAGGATGAACTATTCAGATAATACCCAGGGGCAAACACCAGGCCATTGCTTCTGGCCTAGAGCAGTACTTCTCACTGTCTGTGGGGAAGAATCATTTTCCTTTTCTCCTTAAAATTCCAATCTGTCACTTTGGGAGACACAATAATAAAAAAAAATTTACAAGAAAAAGGAAAAGATATGCATACCTGGCTTCTTAGGATTCGCTTTAATAGACATACAGTTCCTCTCATTGCTCTAACAGAGTCCGTGTCTGTACCGATCTCAGCACGGACCAGCCGCAGGCAGTTTGTGGGGAGCCCGCCTGGGGTTCCCACACGTCTGTTTCTTCTGAGACGACAATCCCCAGTCAGTGTGGAACAGCGCTGATTGAATGGGTGAAGCCGGGCCTTAAGCCAGAGGCATGTCGCAGTGGTACGATGGTAGCCAGTGTTTCAGAACGAATGTTAAGACCAGAGCAGATCAGGGCGGTTTTTTATGCAGAGGAGCCCTGCTGGGCAAGATGTCCTCGAGCGCCAGGAACTGTCCTGAGAAGTGGGTACCGAAAAGGCAGCCACCTAGATTTGCTTTTGTACCAGATCCGCACCCGGCTGTTGTCTTGTCTCCACGTTTCCTCAACTTCCCGGCTGGAAACTCTGGCCCCAGCTCCTCGTGCTGGCCTCCTTTGGCGGCCCCCAGGAGACTGGAGCACGGAACCAGGGGGCTCCCTGTGGCCAACCCCAGGGATGTCATTAGGTGCCTTTTCAGGGACTAAAACTTCTCAGTGGCCTCCCAGGTGGGGCTTTCTGTCAGGCGGGTGATCTTGGCTGTGACACTTGATCTTTCGATGATAACCGAGACCTGGAAATTTGGTTCGTGAATAGATGCTGTTTCTAACCCAGACGCCTCTTCACAGGTATTTGCGCCTCCAGCCGGGCAGCTGTGGCCAGGAGGTGGCTCAGAGGTACTATTTGAAGTAGTTGCTGCTTTGATGTTTAGTCAAATGGCCTAGGACCGTGGTCGGCAAACAGCGGCTCACGAGCCACATGCGGCTCTTTGGCCCCTTGAGTGTGGCCCGGCGTTAGAACCACTTCTCCAAAATAGACTCGCCCAGGCCGAAAACCGACTTCTGCGCATGGGCCACGAAGTTTCAATCGCACTGTACCTGCGCGCCCGCACGTGGTATTTTGTGAAAGAGCCACACTCAAGGGGCCGAAGAGCCGCATGTGGCTCGCGAGCCGCGGTTTGCCGACCACTGGCCTAGGAGGCCTGCTCCCGGGTGCTCCCAAGTGCCCCCCAAGTCCCAGCCCTGAAGTTAGCCTCTCGGCCCACCAGCACTCCCTTCCCACAGCTGTGGGCCCACATGTCCTCTGCCCTGTCTCCGTGTCCAAGGTCGTGTTTGCCTCGGTCCTCAGTGCAGCTCAGCTCGCTCTTGTCTTGCAGCCGGGCCCGGTGAGCCAGTGGAAGCCGAGAGGAAGCCTGTCTCTGCCGGGGGCCCCTGCCGCTGCTGCAGGGCGCCTCCAGGCCTCCCGACCGCCTTTCCTCCCCGCAGGCTGCACTGGCCCCGCCTGCTCGCTCCTTGGCTGAGACACTGGCAGTCCGGGCTGCACACCAAGGGCCAGAACTTCATGCTGGAGGACTCCACCTTCTGGATCTTTGGGGGCTCCGTGCACTATTTCCGCGTGCCCCGGGCGTACTGGAGGGACCGCCTGCTGAAGATGAAAGCCTGTGGCCTGAACACCCTCACCACGTGAGTGCTGCCCCGCCCCCACCACGCCTCGTCCCCCCGCTGAGGGGCTCCTGGAGTCCCAGGCTGCCCTGTGGTCCTGTCTTACGCGTCGCCCACATCTTCACATCTTGTTGGCCTTCTCTCCCCTCCCTGAGGGCGTGAGCTCTCTGTCCCCCGGGACTGGCCCTCAGTCTCTTCACTGAGTTCGGTCCAATCCTGATGTCACTAAGACAGTGCACCACTGAGACAGTGCATCATCAGAGAGTTCTTTTAAAAAATATATTTTTATTGATTTCAGAGAGGAAAGGAGAGAGAGAGAGAGAGAGAGAGAGAAACATCAATGATGAGAATCATCAGTTGGCTGCCTCCTGCACGCCCCCTACTGGGGATCGAGCCTGCAACCTGGGCATGTGCCCTTGACCGGAATCGAACCCGGGACCCTTCCGCAGGTTGATGCTCTGTACACTGAGCCAAACCAGCTAGGGCATCAAAGGGGGTTTAGGGATAAAGCGGTAACCGGGGGAATAAGGTGAAATAAATGAAGAGGCCATGCCTGTACTCTTTCCTGCTACAGCTATGTCCCCTGGAACCTCCACGAGCCACAGAGAGGCACATTTGACTTCTCCGGGAACCTGGATCTGGAGTACGTGCTGTTGCTGCTTCTGTGGCCTGGCCTGGGCCTGGGCCTGGGCCTGGGGGCAGGAGGGGGCTGGTGGGGTTGATTAGGGACCATCGTGGCATCTCAGCTCTGCTTGGGGAGCCTGTTCTCAGGACCCGGTGCCAGCTCTGCACCGGGACCAGGCGCTCTCCAGCTGGGAACCTGCTACTCCCAGGTGCCCAGGCCTCCCCTGAGCCCAGCCCAGAGGAGCCTGGTTCCCTGTCAGCCCTGCTCTGCAGTGGGGTCCTGCCACCCGTGCTGGGAGGGGGCTGCCCCTGGAGGCAGCAAGGTGGTCAGGTCAGGTTCATGGTGAGGACCCCGTCCCCTATCTGACACCCCACCCTCTTCATGACCCGCTGGGCTGTGCAGATGGTCCTGGGCTGGGAGCTGGTGAGAACCCAGCTGCAGGGCCTCAGGCCTGTGACCACAGGTGCAGTATGACCTGCTCTGCAGGGGTGGGGGCTCGGCCTTCCCTTAACTCTCCCAGAGCAGCAGAGGATCCGGGCAGCTCTGCCACCTGTGGTGTGTGCTGGCTCGTCCCCACCCCCTGCTCGGACTTCCTCAGAGTGGCCGCCATTGACCTTCCCAGGGCCTTTGTCCGGCTGGCCGCGGAGGTTGGGCTGTGGGTGATCCTGCGTCCAGGCCCCTACATCTGCAGCGAGATCGACCTCGGCGGCCTGCCCAGGTGAGCAGTGTGAGGCCTCTGGCCACAGCCTGAGTCGTCTGTGTGCTTATGTCAAATGTGAATCACAAATACAGGTTTGATTTTGTACTTAAGTATATTTTTTCATTTAGTACTGAAGTTTCTTTTCAGAATAAGCACCCAAAGGGGTTGTTTAAACGATGTCACCTCACCGTCCGTGTCTAATCCTATGTGGTTTCCAGGTGGCGACCACGGCACAGGGCCGGCCACCCCGGGGCGTGTGCTCTGTCAGGCGTGCGCTCCCCCAGGGCTCTGCTGTGAGTCGGCCTCAGTTGGGCCATTTGTCCACCCTGGACCTCACCTTCCTGTCTGCAAAATAGGGAGAATCACACCCGCCTGCCTGCGTCTTGGGGATGTGACCAGCATTTACTTGTTAAAGTGTACGAGAAGCAAATGATTGCTTTTTTTTTTTTATAATATATTTTATTGATTTTTTTACAGAGAGGAAGAGAGAGGGATAGAGAGTCAGAAACATCAATGAGAGAGAAACATCGATCAGCTGCCTCTTGCGCACCCCCTACTGGGGATGTGCCCGCAACCAAGGTACATGCCCTTGACCGGAATCGAACCCAGGACCCTTGCGTCCGCAGGCCGACGCTCTATCCACTGAGCCAGACCGGTTTCGGCAAATGATTGCTTTTGTTTGCTCTCCTGTCTTTGCATTTCAGCCCTCATGAGTTATCTTAGGAAGTGTAGTGCCTACCGGAGCCAGTGGTTGGAGTAGAAACTGGATCACCTGCCACCACATTCATGCCTCATTCTCATCATTATTGCCTTTAATTCTCAAAAAAGATACGTTTTTTAATAGGGGTCATCTTTCCCATCATCTCTGTGTTCCAGATGGTCAGGCCTGCTCTTCCCCCACCCTGTGCTGCCCCTGGGGGCGGGAGGCTGATCCTGTTTGCCAGGCTGTCTCCAGGGGGACAGGCTTCTCCCCAGAGTGCAGCCACCCGCCTCCGCCTTGTTTTGTTTTTGTTCCTCTGGTTTCCAGCGCTACCCAGCCCTGCCCCAGGGGCACAGGCAGGCCCTGTCTCCACCTCCTTCACCACCCAGGACCACCTGTGTGTCCCTGGGCCATTCATCTCGGCAAGAGTGCCCTCAGCCTGGCTGTGAGCCCAGCCAGAGTGGCCTCCCCCACCCCTGGGGATTAGACATCTGTGTCAGCGAGAAGCCTCTGGCTGAGCCAGAGCGGGTACAGGACGACAAGGTTTAAGTCTCAGATTGGAAGCAGCGAGGACTCCGGCACTCGGACCTCCTGTTCAGCTCCTGGCCATCCAGGCCCGGGTGGCTTAGCGGTGGGCCCACGGACAACCCAGGCAGGCGGCGTGCTCCTCTGGAAAACGGACGAGTGCATGTGGGATGCGCAGCAGACCTGTCTCATGGAGATGGCGAGGAGCCGTCAGTCCCGCAGAGACCGCTCTCCCTCATCCGTCGTGACCTCACACAAAGGGCTACTTCTCTGACCCTGTTCAGGACTTCTAAATCAGGGCCTTTTCGGAGAGCCTTTTGTAAGAAAATATAAGCGTTTTTGCAGAATTTCAGATGAGATGGAAAGTACCTTGACTCCAGCTCTGGAACAATGCTCCGTGTTCCTTGGGGAATGGGGGACACCCCCCCCCCCCCGCCCCCAGACAGATTGTAGGAAGAATGAATGTTCTTGCTCCCCCGCTTCTCCCCTGAGCTGAGCTCTGAATAGCTGATGCTGATGATGCAGATGAGCCGGGTCAGCGGGAACACAGCCAGGCCAGGCCAGGGCAGGGAGCAGAGCAGCGGGAGGCAGCTTAGCCTGGCACAGCGCAGCCTGCTTCCCGCCTGCTTTTCTGGGTGACGCTGGAGGCTGCCTCTGTGCTCTGCAGTCCCAGCCCAATGCCTTTGGCTTCACCCTTTATAAAGAGATTGCCGAGTAAATGCTTGAAGACCAGGCCTTGCATCCAATGAAAAGCTTTTCTCACTCTGACTGGCAGCCACACCTAGAGCCACGGAGCTGGACATAAGTTGCCACCCGGCTGGTGTCCCCTGTCGGGGGAGCAGGGCTGGGTCGCACGTGCTCCTCTCTGACGGGTGGAGGGTGTGGGGTGGGAGCGTCTCGGGTCTCATTCCTCAGCACTCGGACACGGCTTCCCTGTCACGCCACCATCACCCTGCCCAGAGCGACCCACAAACTGTGGAACTAATCCCCACCCCCTCCTTTTCTATTCAAGCTGGTTACTTCGAGACTCTGGCATGAGGCTGAGAACGACGTACAAGGGCTTCACCGAGGCAGTGGACCTTTATTTTGACCACCTGATGTCCAGGGTGGTGCCGCTCCAGGTAAAAGCACCTGCCTTCCTCCCGGGAGTCAACAGCCCTAGGCCTGCTCTCAGACCAGGGGCTCCCAGTTCCTTCCAGCACAGGAGCTCATGCCTTCCCACTGCCTGCGACCTGTAATTGATGTAGTCATTGGTTGATTATTTTATTTTATTTATTATTTATTTATTTTATTTATTTTATTTTATTTATTTATTTTACTTTTTTTTTTTACTTTATTTTATTTTTATTTATTTTATTTTACTTATTTTATTTATTTTACTTTATTTTATTATTTTATTTTATTTATTTTACTTTATTTATTTATTTTTTTATTTTATTTTATTTTATTTTATTTTATTTTATTCCATCACCCTATACCCTCCTCCACCTCCCCTCATCCTCTCCCCCTATAATCACATGTCCTGGTCCATGAGGTCTTTCTCTTTTTAAAATCTTTCTTGCTCAACCCCTCCACCCCCACAACCCCCGACCCACCCACCAGAGCTGCCAGCTGCTCTCTGTCTATGAGTCTGTCTCCATTTTGCTTGGCAGTTTCGTTTGTTCATTTAGATCCTACATATGAGTGAACTCATATGGTACTTGTCTTTCTCTGACTGGCTTATTTCTAAGAGAAATTTCTTACTTAGCCTAGTGCTCTCCAAGTCCATCCATGATGCTGAAAAGGGTAAAATGTTCTTCTTGCCTTTTTTCCAGCCGAGTAATATTTCATTGTGTAAACGTACTGTAGCTTTTTGATCCACTCATTGACTGATGGACACTTGGGCAGCTTCCAAATCGTGGCTATTATGAATGACGCTTGCCGTGAATATAGGGGTGCAGATATTCTTTTGAGTTAGTGCTTCGGGTTTCTTTGGATAAATTCCCTGAAGTGGAATCGCCGGATCCTAAGGCAGTTCCATTTTTTAACTTTTTGAGGTAACTCCATACTGCTCTCCACACCAATCTGCATTCCCATCAACAGTACGCATTTATCACAGTGTAAACATTTTTGTCTAGTAAGTCCAGTGTGTGTGTGTGTGTGTTTCTTTAAAGACTAGTGGGTAAAGCATGTGAAAACGTCAGGGGGACTACAGACTCCTGGAAGCCTGGGGGCAAGAGTGTGGAGGCAGAAGGATACGGTAGAACTCTTAAGGCCACGAGAAGGAGCTGGCTGAGACTCTGGGAAAGTAAGACATGTAAAAGCAGCTGGTGAAACACACATACACACACACACACACACACACACACACACACACACACACACACACACACAGTCTAGACAGGACCGATGCCCAGAAATATCTGAGAAGGTCTTAAGCCTTCATCCTATCTGATCTCAAGGCTTAGGAGCCCATTCAATAGCGAAGACATTCCCTCCAAATCTGCAAAGACCGGGAGAGGTGACAGCCCTTTGAAAACCCGATTTTCAGCAAAAAACACACAGGACGGACAAGAAACATGGAAACACGGCTCACTCAGAGGAACAGAAATCTCTAGGAACAGTTTCTAAAGAAAGGCACACACACCTGAGGTCCAAACGTTGCCAACATACCCTGTTTCAGATCCGAGTCAGAGGAGGCAGACGCTAGTCCGCTGGACAGCCCACAAATAGCCCAGAGCACCACAAGCAAGTCCCATTGTGTTTCTTCTATCTCGAGGGAAGGAATGCAGAATTAGGATTTTTTTTTTTGTCTGTGCCATGCTGCACCACGGAAGGGTGGGTGGGGCAAGGGCAAGCGAAACATGCAATTTCATACCCTTTTGAATGTCTTTTTCTTAAATATTTTTTTATTGATTTCAGAGAGGAAGGGAGCGGGAGAGAGAGATGGAAACATCCACTATGAGAGAGAATCATTGATTGGCTGCCTCCTGCATGCCCCCTACTGGGGATGGAGCCCCCAACCCAGGCCTATGCCCTAGACTGGAATCGAACCTGGGACGACCCTTCAGTCCGCGGGCTGACGCTCTATCCGCTGAGCCAAACCGGCGAGGGCGGAATGTCTTTTTCTTGATTGGGCATTGATTTATCTGCTTACACGTTGGATTGGCTGCCAGAGCTCCTGTATGCAGTGGTTTATGTGTGATGTTTCCATGGGGGATCACAGGCCTGGAGCTCTCCACTCTGTGTCTTACTGCCCTCCCTCTCCATCATACACCAAACCTTTGGAGACGTTTGCTTCCCAGTGGGACGTTACGCTAGTACCTGGTGAGAAGTGTAGTGACCTGAGACCATCCAGTTCCCACTACAAGCTGGGCTTCGGACTGTTTCTCTCTTTCCCCAGTACAAGCATGGGGGACCCATCATCGCTGTGCAGGTGGAGAATGAGTATGGTTCCTATAACAAAGACCCCGCCTACCTGCCTTACATCAAGAAGGTAAGTGTCAGCGCGATTCATTTCCTCACACTCCTTCCTCTCGAACGTCTTACAGGCTGTGGTGTCACAGGGGGTCTGATGCTTTTCTCATAGTAACACCGCATCTCTCAGTACCAGTTCTTAACTAGCACATTTTTTTCTTCCATGCTTTTTTAAAATATATATATATATATTTCTATGGATTTCATAGAGGAAGGGAGAGAGATAGAAACATCAGTGATACGAGAGAATCATTGATTAGCTGCCTCCTGCACACACCCCCACTGGGGATTGAGCCGGCAACCCGGGCTAGTGCCCTAGATCGGAATCGAACCCGGGAACCTTCAGTCTGCAGGCCGATGCTCTATCCACTCAGCCAAACCAGCGAGGGCTTTCTCCGTGCTTTTATCTCAGTAGGGTTGTCGCACATTTGCCCTTTATTGATCAAGTTTAACAGGGGACGGCAGGGCCTCATGGTGCTGCAGGGCTGAGAGCGAAGGACTTGTATGGACTGCCTGGCCCTCAGCCGCGCTGGACCGATGGCTATGCCGGAAGCGGCAGTCATCCCTCCCTGACGGGGGACAGCCCGCCACGCTGTGCCCGGGAAGGGAACATGTGAAGGGAACAGCTTTAAAAGACAGTTACCGTCCACGTGTTCCGCCTCCCAGGCCCAGGATGCTGTATGCATGTGGTGGCACGCGTGCAGAGTTTGCTGCGTATCAGTGAGCGACGGGCTGGAGGTGGGTTTTCAGGCTCCGACCACAAGCTCACCTGGCCTAGTGGATTCAACGCCCGCAGCTTCTGTGGTCCCGGGAATTGGGGCCCCTCTTCCCTTTCCTCCCCAGCGTCTGGGATCAGACCTGAGTGCCCCTCATCCACCGGGTGTCCCTCTGCCTCCTCGGCTTCCCAAAGCACTGGGTTGACGTAAGCAGTCTGGTCTTTATCCAACACTTGATCCCCCTTCTCCGAGGCTCTGCGTCTGCACAGCCCAGATGCTGCTGCGGACGGAGGACAGCATGTACCTAACGTGCCCGGTGAGGCCTGGCGATCGCCCAGGCTCCACCGTGTCAGCCGTTGCTCTGATGGGGAAATGGTTATGGTCTCTCAGCATGGCTTGTGCTCCTTCCACTTATTTTTTTTTTTTCAAAATATATTTTATTGATTTTTTACAGAGAGGAAGGGAGAGGGAAACATCGATGAGAGAGAAACAATAAATCAACTGCCTCCTGCACACTCCCTACTGGGGATGTGTCCTCAACCAAGGTACATGCCCTTGACCGGAATTGAGCCGGGGACCCTTGAGTCCGCAGGCCAGTGCTCCATCCACTGAGCCAAACCGGTTAGGGCTTCTTCCACTTACTTTCACCATTTGATTTATGACCTTCAGGGAGCACTGACTGTCCTATTGGGCACGTGCTGGGAGCACGGTTGGTGCCGGAGCCCACCCTGCTGGGGGGTGGGAGGGGGGCTGCTTGCACTGGTAAGGGTGATGGGGAGGCGTGGGCTGCCCCTGAGGTGCTGGCCCACTCTGGGGTCCCTATGGTCTCTTGCCTGGTAGCAGTACGGCAGCTGGCCTTGCTGAGCTGGCCTCTGCGTAGTCCTGTCTAGGGACACTCAGTAGCCATTCCGGGCACCTTGTGGGACCGGGAGCAGCCGAGGGTGCCAGAGCCGGGCAGCCCTGCCCCTGCCACGCTGGACTTCCAGCCGACGGAGCTTTGCTCACCGTCGCGCACACGGACAGAGCGGGCTTCTCTGTTCCCTGCAGGGAAATCCACGCTTTATTTGAAGCTCCTCCTCTCCCTTCCTGCCGCCTCCTTCCCAGCAGCGTGGCTGGCAGGAGCTCTGAGGAGGGTGGACGGTGACCCTCTCATTTCCCCCCTAGGCCTTGGAGGACCGAGGGATTGTGGAGCTGCTCTTGACTTCAGACAACAAGGACGGCCTGAGCAACGGGGTCATCGACGGAGGTGCGTGGAGGCGGGCTGCGCCCCGGGCTGGCTGTGCACGCTGCCCTGGCAGCCGTGGCTGCAGGCGAGGCTGTGCACGCTGTCCTCCTCACTTCTGCGTGGCATTGGGCCCTGAAGCGCTGGGGCGTCCGTGTCCCAGGCGGACTTGCTGCACCAGCTCTGTCATTCGATGATGTTTCTCTCATTGATGTTTCTAGCTCTCTATCCCTCTTCCTTCCTCTCTCTCTAAACGTCAATTAAAATTTTTAAGAAATACCACCTTCAATTTAAAAAAATGTAACACATGATTGGGTAGAATAGGAAATTAGCCCTCCTCTAAGAAATACGCGGGGAATCTGTATTTTGACCGTCAGCCTATCCCGGTGCTTGAGGTGCAAAGTCAAGGTCCGACTCCAGGCCCCTTCAAGAGGGTGATGAGCAGAAATGCACTCTGGCTGGGAAAATGACGCTGATCCAAACAGAAGCGTGGTGAGGTCTGTGCTGAGCGCTGATGGTCCAGGTGCACAAGGCCATCTGACCTCAGAGGACCCAGACGCTGATCGGGGGTGGGAAACGATGTCAAGATGAGTTAGCTTGTTTTGCTGGTGAACTGAGAAAGGTCTGGGGCAGCTCGGCAAGTCTTCCTGGCTTTGAGACAACACTTAACCTTCCCTTCTCTCCATCCCCAGTGCTGGCCACCATCAACTTACAGTCGCAACACGACCTGCAGTTACTGACCATGTTCCTCGTAAGTGTCCAGGTAAGCCTGGCCCGGGGAGCCGTGGGCCGCTCAGCCTGCGTGTAGGGCTCCGAAGCGGAGGAGTTCGGCGGAGCCTTTTGGTCAGGAATTCCACCCGCTGCTCTTGGCCCTGCAGTGGCCTCAGGGTGCCTCTTGGGGAGGGGGACTCGGGCGCGGTCAGGTTTTCGGCTCATCGGCTCACAGCCCGCCTTCCACACTGCAAACCCTGACCTTGTGCACCAGCTGCCGCGCCCCGGCCAGGGGAGCCGTGTGCCCTGAGGCGTTGCCGTGGGGCCTGGAGGCACGTTGGAAGCTCTGGGCTGGGTGTGCTCCCCGAGGCCTCTTGACTGGAGTCGTGTGCATTCAGCCGTATGCCAAGGGCTTTCTGTCCATCGTGTCCGTTCATCTTCCCGGGACCCCTGGGAGCTGCCTCCCGCTGTTACCATGTTCCAGTTAAGGAGACAGATTTGTAGGACGGAGCAAGCACCTGCAGGAAGGGGCAGGCTGGGGTGCGCAGCACAGCCCGAGTGGGTGCACGGCTCCAGCGGGAACCACACTGCGCAGGGCAGTGACCGGGGCTGTTGGAGAGCACCCCGGCTTGGCCCCAGCACCCTCAAGTCAGAGTCCCCTCCTGGCACGGGAGACCAGTGACGTGCGGGACTTAGAACGACTTCTCCTTTCCTGGACTTTAACGCCGTACGGTCTATCCCCTGTGGGGAGGTAGACGGCGAGCAGTAAGGGAAACCCAGCCACTTTCTTAGTCTTGCCAAACAATGATGGCACCGCTGTGGCCTTTCCCCTGGCGTGGTTGGGACCTTCTACTGAGGGGCGTGTACATCTGCCCGTCACCTGGGATCAGACTGTGTATTCAGTCGCCTCTAAACGCATTGCTGTCACTAACAGCGGAGGTCCGTGATGGATGGGGAAGGCTCCGTGCGGAACCTGAAATACCAGCAGATCCGTCCTCATCCCTGCAAACCCCCACCCCCACGCTGCTCTGGTGCTTCTGCAAACGTGCAGGCAAGAGCAGGTCCTGGGACCGATGTCGGCATCCCTGGGACCGGCCTGTGCCGGAGGCAGGCTCTGAAGTCAGGTCTGAGACTCGCTGAGTATCCTCCCCAGGCGACGAGGCGGGCATCGTGGCTGCAGGGCTGCTCCGCGAGTAGCTGCACTCGAGCGTCCTGCGCCTCGGCTCCAATTTCGTAAACGTCTATCGGACATCACTGGACCTCGAAGAGGGCCCACGCTCTGCCCTCGGACTCTTCCAGCTGAAAGGGAGCAGCCGCGGAGGGCGCTGCAGCCACAGAGCGGCGGTCCTGACACCCTTCTCCTTTCCCGGAGAGGCGAGGCCAGGCTTGAGAGGGAGTCAGTGCAGGAGGAGACTCCCGAACCAGAGGCTGGGTTCTGACGAAGCCGTAACTTGGGACAGATCCCAGGTTTTCTCACCAGCACCGTGTGCAGCAGGGTCTACTGTGTCACCGCTGGGAGCACATTCGCTCTCCACCTGCAAGGTGGAGGCCACGCTGGGGCAGGTGCCTCTGACCGCCTCTGTGCTCTGTGCTCCGTGGTCTCCTTGGGGGGCCAGGAGGGCAGCTGGCAGGACAGAGGGCGTGGCCTCACCCTGGGAGGGGCTTTCCTCCTTCCCCTCTCGTGACCAGCTAACATCTCGTTTTGTGGTGCCAGGGGGTTCAGCCCAAGATGGTGATGGAGTACTGGACGGGGTGGTTTGACTCCTGGGGGGGCCCCCACAACATCCTGGATTCTTCCGGTAAGTGCTTGCAACCCCTGCGTCTAACGGGTGTGGGAATAAGTTCCGATGACCCCCTCATTGAGTCTGCAGTTACTTGCATGTCATAGTCGGCTCTTGATACTCCCAAATCATGCGTCTTGACACATGATTTTTATTTTATTCTATTTTTTTAAAAAAATATTTTTATTGATTTCAGAGAGGAAGGGAGAGGGAGAGAGAGAAACATCAATGATGAGAGAGAATCATTGATCAGCTGCCCCCTGCACGCCCTCTATTGGGAATGGAGCCCACAGCCTGGGCAAGTACCCTGATTGGGAATCGAACCGGTGACCTCCTGGTTCACAGGTCAACGCTCAACCACTGAGCCACGCCGGCTGGGCAACAGTAGGATTTTTAAATTGCTTTACTATGTTGTTTTGTAATTAGATAAATAACACATGCCTACGGCACACATCCAGCAAACATAGAAAATGTCTAAAGAGGAAATAAAAACCCTAGAGCCCAGACAGTGCTGTGATGTGCACTGTCTAGGCAGCTCTCGCTCTGCCTCTGTCTGCAGCCCTGTGTGCACGTACAGACAGAGGTGCGGACCGATGCCGTCACGTCTGTTTCTGCACAGAACAGGTCGCCTGCATGTGCCGGCGAGAGACGCACATGGGCAGCTTTCTGTCCTGTTCGGTATACATCCCATTGCTGTTTCCAAGAAGCCCATTGTGTTGCGTCTTCATCAGCTCCCGTGCCCAGTCTCTTAGAGATGGGCGCTGAGGTGGTTTCCAGTGTGTCCTGTGAATCGAACACCGTGGCACTGAGCGTTCTGGAACATCCCGTTTTGCACACCTGGCCTGTTTTCCCCAGTGACAAGTTCCTAGCGATACGATGACTACATGAATGCAATTTTGATAAATACATTTACTAAACTGCGGCCCAGAAGGATTGCAGCAATTCTTAACTCTCCATTATTAAAGGAGAATACCAGTTTCCCACAGATTCATCAGCACTGAGTAGGAAAATAATTTTAATGTTTGCCAATCTGATAGGTCGTTGTTATTTCCTATTTCTTTGACCAATGCTGATGTGTGTGTGTGTGTGTGTATGTATGTATATATCTATTAACCATTTATATTTCTCATTTGATACTGTCTTCATGTCATTGGTTCATTCTTTAATAAGGGTAAGATTGGGGGGGAGGAAGTCAGCACCATGTCCCTACCTATGAACCCCCCTCCTTGTGTCTCAGTGAGGGGGTGTAACTGTTGTATTGTCAATCATCAAATGAGATACAAGATGCCTTAATGCGCCAATTAATTAGGAGTCGTTTATTGCGCAGGGCCCAGAGGAAGGTATCTTTTCCAAATCTCTGAGCCCCGACATAGAGGAAGTGTTTCGTATTTATACTTTTCGAGCCTCTTTGTTCGCAGATATTACAAAGGGCTCTGTGTGAGTGACTGTGACAGACAGTTGTAACCTTGAATACATAATGAGTTTGTACTGGGCGTAATTATTATCAGTATTAGTCTATTTTAGTCTATTGCATTAGATGGCTAGCTTGCAAGGTCAGATGGTTAAGCTTATCTTTTTCTATTATTTGAACTAAAAAGCAAAGTCATTTTACGGAATAACAGGCTGTGTTAAAGTGACAGCATTTACAATGACAGAGTTTACAGAACAAGGGATTATCTAACAATAGAGAATTTTTAAACAGCAGTTTTCTATACAAGAGGGAAGTTACTATGCTTCATGACGTTGCAAAGCATGTCGGGGGCCGACGGAGGCTGCCCTGGGTCACAGTCAGCGAAGACTTGTCTGTGATTTTAAAAACAACTGCGAGGCCCAAGCTCTGGAGCTGGGATCCCGGTGACTTCTCTTCCTCCTCTGGGGACAGGGGCTTCCGGGAAGCGGAAGGACAGCCAGGGGGTTGAACTGGAGGAGGGACGGGGACGGGCGAGCGTGCCCGGGGGGCTTCTGGCTTGTCTCAGACTCAGGCTCACTGCGCATTCCCCTCCCCTCTCCCTGTAGAAGTTCTAAAAACCGTGTCGGCCATCATTGACGCTGGCTCTTCCATCAACCTCTACATGTTCCACGGAGGCACCAACTTTGGCTTCATGAACGGAGCCATGCATTTTCACGACTATAAGTCCGATGTCACCAGCTACGGCAAGTCTCCCCCAATGCTGACCCTTCCCAGAACGCCCCGGCATCGGCGTGTCGGGTTTTACGGAGAGTCCCTCAGGGACAGCTCTGGCACCTTGAACACATTTGGCTCGAGTGCCCTGGAGGGGGAGGGGGAGGTTGGGTGCAGATGGTCACTTTCCAACCTGCAGAGCAGTGGGAGGCCGAGAGCACTGGGGAGTCTGCGGGAGGAAGTGAGAGAGGCCCCCCCCCCCTCCCCAGGCGGGGAGGTCCTGCTCAGGCCCTGGAGGTGGCCTGATCCCTGCCCTCCAGAAGGCAGGAACGAGGCCTGGGAGTGTCGGGCTGTGCTGTGGCCATGGGCAGTTGGGTGGCACTCTGCAGTCGTTAGTGTTCAGAGTCTTCCGGCTGACAGCTCACACCCAAAGTGTTTGCTGAGACAAGGACCGCGCTGCCGGACCCCAGCTTCTCCCTCCTCTCTTTGCGGAGTGACCGGTGACGGGGCCCGGGTGTCTTGCAGACTATGACGCGGTGCTGACCGAGGCCGGGGATTACACAGCCAAGTACGTCAAGCTCCGAGGATTCTTTGGCTCCATCTCAGGTACCTGGCGAGCAGCAGCCGAGCACCAGCATGGGCCCTAGCTCTGGCTCGAAGAGCCCCTACAGCAGTGGTCGGCAAACTGCGGCTCGCGAGCCACATGTGGCTCTTTGGCCTCTTGAGTGTGGCTCTTCCACAAAATACCACGGCCTGGGCGACTCTGTTTTGAAGAAGTGGCGTTAGAAGTTTAAGTTTAAAAAATGTGGCTCTCAAAAGAAATTTCAATCGTTGTACTGTTGGTATTTGGCTCTGTTGACTAATGAGTTTGCCGACCACTGCCCTACAGAGTTCCTTCCTTACAGCCCCATCTCCCCCCAGTCGACCTGCGTGGGAGACCGCCTTAAGGCAGGGACAGGCAAGCTTGAGGGACTGTTTGCTGTGGTTGTGTCTGGCCCCGGTTGCCTGTTTACAGGTGCTGACTTCTGAGGGCTTCAGAAAGCCCCCTGTGCGCCCCCTGGCATTCCCTTCCCAGTGGGTCTAGGCTGGTCAGCGGGCGGGCCTGTTCCCATCGGCGCTCGGACTAAGGAGCACATTGGGCCATGGATAGGAGTGGAGGGGGACTGGGAGGTGGGGGGTGGGTGCGCTGGAGGAGGCAGTGACTATCTGGCCCTTTGGGGGTGGCCCTGTTGTCTGTGTTGCAGGTAACCCCCTGCCTCCCCCACCCGAGCTCCTCCCCAAGACTGCATATGAGTCCCTGAGGCCAGCCTTGTACCTGTCGCTGTGGGATGCCCTCCAGTACATGGAACCGGTGAGCGCTGCCACAGGGGGGCCAGGCCGGGGAGCCCTTCCTGCAGCTGTCCCGGAGGGAGAGAAAACCAGAGCAGGAAGTGGGAAAGCACAAAAGGAACTTGAAGGGACGCTGGGCAACACGATGCGGTTCCGTCTCTGCAGGCTCCGCGGGAGGGAGGAGGGCGCACCTCCCGTAGCTGATGCAGAGAGGGTTGTGTGATCTGAAATGATGGTGGATTGAGTGAGAAGCTACAAGGCCCCGCATGGCAGGGCTTTATTCTGTGTTTTTGTTTTTTTTCCCACATCATCTTCCTCTTTCACATCCCCCTTCCCTGCGACTCTGGAGAGCCATGAGAAATCAAAATAGAAGTTGTTAAAGGCCCCTGCCTCCCCCCTGCCCAGGGCACTAGCCCCTAGGTTGGGGCTGTCTGCCACCCTGATTTCCCCCGGGGATCCAGAGGAGGTGGCTGCCTTTGCCCCCATCTTGGCTAGCCCTGTTCCCGCTCCTGTCTGTTCTCTATGCAGCCAACCACCTCTGAAAAGCCTGTCAACATGGAGAACCTGCCCGTGAACAATGGAAATGGCCAGTCCTTCGGGTACACCCTGTACGAGACAACCATTGACTCCCCTGGCGTCCTCAGGGGTCTTGTGCGTGACCGGGGACAGGTAGGAGCGTCCCCTTAATTCCTGTGCCCGTGCAGGGATCGAGCTCACAGCATCCCCCCACTTTGCACCCACATGCCCAGCTGGTACCAGTGTGTAGAGGTGGGCCATCGCCGTGCGGCCTCTTTCTTTGCTTGGCAGAGGTCCCGCTGCGTCCTCCCTCCTGTCAGCCCACGGTGCTTTCCGTCTGTTTATCCGGCAGGTGTTTGTGAACACAGTATTTCTTGGCTTCTTGGACTACGAAAGGAAGGAGATCGTTATCCCCTTAATCCAGGTCTGTTTCCTGGGGAGCTGGGTGGTGGGTAGCGTCAGCCTCTTCCTCAGCAGGTTTGGTGGGCATCAGAGAGGAAGACCTGGGAACCAGGAGCTCCTTAACCAGAGCTGTGCATGGAGAGCGGGCGGAGCCTGGCTTTCTGATCAGCAGGGGTGCTGCCACGCCCGTCCTGGCCGCTCAGGGAGGAGCTGAGTTCTGCAGGGTGAAGGAACAGTCATCTCGGACTGACCGCTGTGTTCCCGGCAGGGTTACACTGTGCTGAGGATCTTGGTGGAGAATTGTGGGCGCGTCAACTACGGGCATAATATCGATGACCAGCGCAAAGGTGGGTCCCGGCGCACGCTGAGAGGAGAGCTGCTGACGCTCAGCCTGTGCTGGCTATGCTGTCCCCACCCAGCTCCTCCCCAGGCCTCCAGGCTGGCTGCAGTGAGGGGGGTCCTGGGGAGCCATTGGAGGGGGGCCCACCACAGTGAGGTGGAGGTGGTTCTGAAACGCCCACCTGGGTCCGACCTCTTCCCTGTTGGCCCTCCCTGTGTGTGCTGTCCACACGCCTGTGGTGAATGCACGGTGAGCTCTGAGCTGGATTCTCCCAGCTCTTTCACTGCCCTCAACCTGTTCTCTCACTTACAACCGGGGGCCTGGCAGACACGGGGTTCCTCCTCCTCAGCCCCTCAGCGCTTTATGGGGGAGGTTTGCTGCCTGGGGCAAGCCCCATAGGGAGCATGCACGGGCAGGAGAAACCTTGACCTTCCCAGAAACTGCCCCTGGGTGAGCCTGGCAGAGGCCAGGCCAGTGTGCTCACCCTCCCTCGCCTCCTTCCCACAGGCTTAATTGGAAATATCTACCTGAATAATTCTCCCCTGAAAAACTTTAAAATCTATAGCCTGGACATGAAAAAGAGCTTCTTTCAGAGGTAGGTCCCAGCCGAGGGCAGCGTGTGGGCTCCCAGGTGACGTGCAGAGAGAGCCGGCAGGCCCGAGAGCTGCTCTGGCCTCGCCCCTCCTCTCGCTCACCTGTGAGCAGACCAGGCCCCTGCTGCGTGCCCAGGTCGGGGAGTACCCGAGCTGGAGATGAGGGCACTTCCACGGCACCGCCCGCTGCCATTCCTGGGCCCTGTGGACCGGCGCCTTTGCCGTTGGATGCGGGTGGGGCCCGGATCTGAGGAGGTACCCTTCCCGTCCCTTGTCTTCTGTTCTGTCCGTAGATTCAGCTCCAGCGCATGGAACCTGGTCCCCGAAGCACCTGTGTTCCCCGCTTTCTTCCTGGGCGCCTTGCCTGTGGCTCTTCCCCCCTTGGACACCTTTATGAAGCTGGAGGTTCGTAGCCGCGCCCCCCCCCCCCCCCCCCGCCCAGGTTCTGGTCTGTCCTCAGCTGCCCTGAGCCTGAGGCGGGAGGAGGGGCCCGCTCCCCACGAGGCTCTCCTAAGCCTCGCCCTCTCTCACCTGCGCCTGGACCGTCCGGCTTTGGGCTGCCCTCTCTGCAAGGGCCTGGCCTCCCCGGGGAGGGAGCCGGTGGGCTCACAGCAGAGGGGGCCACCCTGTGGGACTTCCCAGGGCCCCGGTTCCTCCGTCCAGGGTGGGGAGTCAGGCTATTGGGACAGAGAGACAGGGCACCCCGCCTGGCCATCTCCTCGCTGTCACTTCGGTCGTCCTGAAGCGGAGAGAGGAGCCCAGAGCGCGTCGGCCTTTCTGGGGTTTTCTGTGCTGGCTCTGTGGCCGACTCACTCACTCTGCTTAAAGGGCTGGGAGAAGGGGGTTGTATTCATCAACGGCCAGAACCTGGGACGCTACTGGAACGTCGGACCCCAGGAGACACTCTACCTCCCAGGTGCCTGGTTGGACCAAGGCATCAACCAGGTGGGAACACTTGCAGCCCCGTCCCTTCTGCCCAGGCCCTCTGCCCACTCCCACCCTCCCTGGTATCACAGTGCTCCCCCATAAAGGGATGGGGGAGGCCCTGGCCACAGTCTGTTAGGGCCGGAGTTCTGGCCGCTTCCCTCTCGGCTCCTCCTTGGCACTGGTGAGCTGCGGGCCCCTGTCCCTTCCAGCCCAGTTCCCAGCCCCCCCCAAGGCTCCCGCTCCGGCTCCGAGACACCGCGGTGGCCGTCAGCCCAGCGCTCCTCTCCCCAGGTCATTGTTTTCGAGGAGAAGGCGGCAGGCCCTGTGATACAGTTCACCGAGACTCCCCACCTGGGCAGGAACCACTATATCCACTGAGCACTGGCAGCGGAGGGAAGCAGGGGGCGCCCATCCTCACGGCTGCCTGGAGGCCTGATGTGCTGCCCCCCAAATCCCTGGAGGGGAGCCCATCGGGAGTATTGCCTCCGGGAGCAGCCTCAGGGAGCCGAGGGCCATACCTCTGCCCACTGCTGTGGTTCAAGACCCCGAACCTGCTGAAGAGAGCTGGGCTGGCGAGGGAGGGACGCTCTTCTCACCTGAGGGGGTTCCTGACTGGGCTCTGGATGGCACTGTCCTACTCCCTCTCTCCTGGGAGGGGGCAGAGGGGTGGATGTCTGGGGTGAGAGTGTCTGGTCGGGTCTCCATTTGGTGACGCCTGGGCCTGGGGAAGGCCTGACCATCTGCCCTGTGACTGTTCTGGCCTGGCCTGGCCCGGCCCATCCCTCAGGGCCCCTTTCTGCTTCTCAAGTAGAGGCCGTGGCCCCATCTGTAGAGGATAGTGAAGAGGTGTCTCTCCTGAGTCGACTGTTGTTTCTTTTTTCTTAAAATATATGTTTTTTGCTTTCAGAGAGGAAGGGAGCGGGAGAGAGAGAGAAACATCAATGGTGAGAGAATCATTGACCGGCTGCCTCCTGCACGCCCCCTACTGGGGATTGCGCCTGCAACCCGGGCATGTGTCCTTAACTGGAACTGAACCTGGGACCCTTCAGTCCACAGCCAACGCTCTATCCACTGAGCCAAACCAGCCAGGGCGACTGTTGTTTCTTCACAGCCCTCCCCGAGCCTTCCTGGGGTCCTGGAAGGAACTCCATTTGAGAGACACGCACGTTTTCTTTCTTCTTTCCCACTCTAAGCGCCTTCGACAGCATGGCAAGCTGGGCTGAAGAGAAACAGACATCTCGGCCCCTTGTTCTCCTGAAACAGGGAGCATTTCCAGTTTCACTCAGTGAGCGGAGGGGAACTGTGGGTCCCAGCAGGAACCACACCCCTCTCAGAGGCACAGGGGAAAGGGCAGAGGGCCCAGCTCCAGGACGTCGGGTGGGCGGGGCGGGGGTCGCCTCTCTGGAACGTTGGGTGCCACCGGGCTGCAGGCCTCACGCAGACCTTGCTGCTGGCTCAGTCTCCCCTCCTCGCCTCCTGTGACGAAGCTCCAGGGAGGAGAGGCAGGCTTCCTCGCAGTTCTCTGTCCGCAATGCAACCACTTGTTCTGGGGACCGGCTCGCTGTCATGAGTTGCAATAAAGCAGTAGAGTTGAACCCTCTTTGGTGGTGGTTCTCTGACCCCGTCTGTGCTGCTGTCAGCCGGGGGCAAAGGCAGCGTGCAGCCGGGCACAGGTGCATGCAACCCAGCCGGCTCTTGGCATCTGCGCTGACTCCTTGCCACGACCTCCTGGCCTCCATCCTCTGAGATGCCAGTGTGGACCGGGAGGGGGATGGGGGCGGGGGGTGTGTGTGTGTTTGGGAGAGAAGTCCAGGACGGATCCATTCTGGCGCGAGGGGGCAGGGGGTGAGTGCCGGGCAGGACAGCTGAGAGCTCTACGCATGAGGCAGCGACAGCGGGCGAGTTTTATTCACAAACGACGTCTGGATTTTCTGCCGTGAACTCATCATCGTCACTAATAGTCAAGGCAAATAGCAGACGCCTCCCCGGACAGTGCACGCACCAGGGGCCCAGGAAGATGGTTGGGGACCAGCCTGCTGAGCTCCCCGCAGCCTCGCGTCCTGCGCTGGGATAAGGAAGGGGCCCTGTCCTGGGGGCAGCTGTGCTATGCAGCCACTGGGCCAAGGGCTGAGCCTGGTCAGGGACAGATGGTCACAGGGCTGGGCCCCAGGGTCCCCCTGGGAGCAGGGAAATGGAGCTTATTCAAGTGCAAAGCATGGGACAGCGGCTGGGCAGCCAGATGGAGCTACTCTCACTAGCGCTTCCTGAACTGCTTCGGGAGAGGGAGCACGCAGCTGAGACGTGGGTGAGGGGCCAGGACCACCGGGGCCTGGCCGGCGGCGCGGGGAGCTGTGTGCCCTGCCCTCCCTCCACACCCTGAGAATTCTGCCTCCGCAAAGCCGGGTGGAAGGTGGCTTCTGTTGGAAAACGTCTAAGGAAACGGATACTGAAGGGACCTCTCGGTTCTCTTGTCACGTGGAGAAGCCCTTGGATGACTTGCGCCAGGAGATCTGCACCGGGATGCACGGCCCTTTCTGAGGGCGAGGTCTCCTGCGCCCACTTCCCGTTCTTGACCCTCTTGTCCGCCAGCGAGCCCCGCAGCTTCTCTGGGGCAAAGCCCCTCGTCAGAGCCTATCCTTGATGCGTGACCGCCCTTGGTGTTCAGTTCTCTCAGAGTCCCTCCCTTCTTCCCCGCAGCTCCTTGCGCCTCCTTGTAGCCACGTTGGGACCGTGTTTAGTAGATAGCGTGCCTCCATTGCACTTAGTTCTTTTTCGGGGGACTTCTGTGCTTTCATTTGGGTCCTGCTGCTTCGTCTCCCCATTTCGGCTGCCTCTGTGTGTCTGCTTCTCTGCAGTAAGTAGATGGGCTGTGACTCCCAGCCTCGGTCGGCGGCCTCATGCAGCAGGGGTCGGGCGGGGCTCGGTGGCACAGTCTCCCAGATCCCCTGAGCACGGGCCTCCAGGCTTGTCCCTGGGGTGGGCTGAGTGCGCCCTCCTGTTGTTGTCTTGTCTTGGTTTCTGTTGGCCCATCTGTGAATGGGGCTGACGGTGAGGACTGACCCCAGCCACAGTGTGTGAGCTGCTGTGCCGGTGCTGAGTTCACCCCTGCCTGGTCCTGCAGGAACCCCTTTCACGTCCCACATGGTTCAGGGTTCAGGTTCAGGGTTCGGGTTCTGGAGGAGGCCACACACAAATGAAAGAGACTAGAAAAGTATTAATTGGGGAATATTGGGGGCCAGGCGGGAGCCCACCTCTAGGGGGAGGACTACATACCGCTTCGGCCTTGCTATCCCTTTTATGAAGACTTTGGGATCCACCCATAGAGGCAGGCAATTCCAATAATAGCCAATCAGCAAGGATTTACATAAGATTGACAGGTGGAAGTTGCTTCAGCTACCAATATCTCAATGAGACAGTAAGTGATTGGCTCTGGCCTTTCAGAGCTTCCAAGGTTAACCAGCCTTCCGGTTCCTTGTCCACACCTCTCTGCCAGTGGGGACCACAGTCGGTTTCCGACAGGGTCCGGTGCCTGCTGAGCTATCCCATGGCGTGTTCCGCTTATGGAGGTCGTTCGGTTCTGCTCTGACGTCCCCAGGTGTGTGGGTTCCGGGCCTCCATTGCAGATCCGTGTCAGACGCCGCCTGGGACCCGGCCACGGGCTACCTATTTGGAGCTACAAAGCCATGCACAGCTTTTGGGTCCTTGGCTGGGCCTGGGCGTGCATGGGAGGTGTCACGCTGTGTGCCAAGGTAGACTTCCACCAGCCCCGAGCCTGGGGGGCAAGTCAGCAGAAGGCCCAAGGCACCCCAACAGCCAGCTGCCCGTGAGGCCCAGTCGCGGGAAGAACTGGGGCATGTGAGTTGTGTGAGGTAGGTTCCCAGGAGGGGCGAGAAGTGTTCATCCGATCGACACAGATTCAAACACGGCACCAGTGCTGGGTCTGAGGCCACCCGGCAGAATTCTCAGGGTTCACCAAGGCCAGCCAACCCCCCTTTTCCCCTGGAGGCCTCCGGGCCTCTGTGTTGGGGTGCGGTTTCGGGGAATCATTAGGGCGAGGCCACCAGAGTTCATCGGCCTGAAACAGACCAAGACTGGGCTGTGTGGAGGGAGGGCTCTCACCGGCCAGGCGTGCCCGGGGAAAATGGTCCTAGAGCCACACAACTCGGTGTCTCCTGTCGCCTCTGCCCCCCTGAGTCCGTCTGGCTCCTGAGAGCCTCCCAGGAAGGTGTGCGTCAGGAGCTCAGGCCTGCACAGCCAGCAGACTCTCTGGAGGGCGCAGCCACGGGGAGTGGGAGGGTGGGGCTCCCCCAGGCTGATGGGTGTGGAGGGGAGTGCTTTGACTCAGGCAAGATGGTGCCTGTGGGTGACGTGGGCGAGGGAGTCCCCACAGGGAGCTGGCGGCTGTCCCTCTCAGACACCTCCAGAACCGAACTGCTCTCCGCCCCTACAGCTGGCACCTCCCTCCAGCTCACCAGCGCCTTGACCCGGCTGGTGGCCGCGCCGCCTCCCCTCGCCTGCCCTCACCTTCCCTGCTTCTTCTCATCAGCACAGAACATGGAGCGGTTCTTCTAAAAGGCCAGTTAGGTCATGTCTGTCCTCTGCTCCAAACCCTCCAGCGGCTTCCCTCTTCACTCACAGTAGAAGCCAAAAACGTCACCCTGGTCCCCAGGACCAACCAACACGTCCTGCCCGTCCCATCTCCCACCACTGACCCCTCCCACCTTTCCCAGTCAGTTTCAGTCGCATTGGCTTTGTTGCTGGCTTTTAAACAGGCTAAGCTCTCTCCGACCAGGGACAGAGTTCTCTTTTCTGGAAGGCTCGGGCCAGACAATGGCACGTCTGCTTGCTGCTCTTCTGCTCAGATGTCACCTTAAACGGGGGGCCTTTCTGACCACCCTGTGTGGGGCTCAGGTCTTCCCCACAGCGACCCTCTGTGCGCCCCCCCCCCCCCCCCCACTACACCCCCACTCAGCCTCATGCTTGTCCTCAGACCAGATCGCATCTGAAATGCTATCGATCTGTTCGCTGTCCACCCGCGCCCCCTCATGAGAAAGGGAGCTCCGTGAAGACTGGTGCTGGCTCCTGGAATAATACCCATCATTGTAGGCACCTGACAGGTAACACATTCGGTGGACGATGGCTCAAGCAAGCCAGGGGAATACAATAAAGCCGGGCCGAGGAGGATTAGGGATGTTAAAAACCATATCTGACTTTTAATTTTAAAAACAAAGGAAATACAGTTAATGAAAACAGACCCGAAGGTGCGGCTGCCCGGGCTCCATCCTCCACCGTCTCTGTTGGGGACGCCCAGCCCCCAGCTTCACGCCTCTGCGGTGGGAAGTTTGGAAAACAAACGGTAGTCCTGGACCACATTCTGATTTATCCCAAACTCATCCCTGGCAAAGAAGGAAGCTGCAGTCGCCCAGGACTACAGTGATAAACCCACATGCAGCTACAAGAGGACATGGGCGAAAACAACTCACACCTGGCAAAAAATAGTAAAGGAGAGGGAGCAAGAGAAAATGCCTCATTTTGTTCAGTATCAATTTCCTGAAGGCGAGCCCTGGGCTGTTTTTTGTTTTGTTTTGTGGTGTGTGGTTTTTTTTTGGTGTTTTTGTTTGTTTTTGGCTGAGAAGGTGGCCGGAGACCAGCCAAGCTCACCTGAGCACAGGGCTGGGGAGGCAGTGGAACGCCTGGGCCTGGGTTCACGCATTTGATGGTCGCCTGCGCCCACCTCGTCCCTTCTCTCCCACGCCACGCCACGCCACGCCACGCCACGTGATGCCGAGAGGTCGATTTCCAAAGCAACCACTGAACATGTAAGAGGTTGGGGGGATGCCCTACAAGGTGGCTCAGGTTCCCAGGGATAAGGTCCCACTGGATGGGCTCATGACTACTGTGGGAAATTCCATCCGTTTCAAAACAGGCAACCGATGCTATTTTTTGAATGTTTAGGTTGTCGGACTAAGTCCAATCCCCCCCCCACCCCCCGCTCATACTCCCTCCCTCTCCTAGAAGTGGGTTCTCTGTGGTCCTCAGACTGGTCCTGTGAGTTTAAACGAAGTGTTAGCGGTTAAAAAATAAACACCCCTTCCGTAGGCTCATGCCTTTCCTTTTCCTCCACGCCAGAGGAAAATTGTGCTTCTGACTTTCAGGAGCGTGAGGAGTGAGATCACCACCAGAGGGCGCTGTCCCCAGCCAGGAAGCCAGGGGCCTGTCCGGCGGCGGCGGGAGAGCCGGACACACGCCCCCTGGCGGAGGGAGCTGCCGGCGCATGCACTGTTCTCGCGCGGCTCGCGCTGCAGGCTCCCCACCTGGAGAGAAGGGAGGTTTTCTTTCCCATGTTGTGTTTAAAGTAGAATTATTTCCAACGTCGTGTGTGCTCGGGTATCCTCTCCCCTCTGTGTCCAAATGATCTCGGTCCCTTGCCCATAAATATCTCTGCTAACGCAGTCCCCCTCCTGCCCCCAAACCAGGGCCAGGAAGGCGGCTTGGAACTGCCCCCACCCCTCCTGCCCCTGACTCACTGGAGCCACTGAGGTCTGTGGCTCTCAAGGGCTTCAGGAAGAGGGCTCCTGCCCTCCCCGTCCTGGCCCAGGCAAGGGGCCCCGGTGCCCAGTGGGCGTGGGGGTGGCAGCGTGGGGGAGGGGCCCACGTGGTGGTGGTCCAGGCCAGCCTGTGGCCTGTGCTGGCTTGAGGCCCACCTGCTTCTCTGTGCTGCAGGGTTGAGGGGCCTGGGCGGGAGGAAGGGGCTCCTCTCCCACCACAGCCCAGAGCACAGGGGGAGCCTGGGGGCAGGCCTGCTCCCTCCTGCAGGGCTGACCACTGCTGGGATCAAAGACGGACTTATGCTCTGGAGACAGGGGCTAGAGAAAAGCCACAGAGGCATGTGAACTTGGGAGCAACTCTCCGAGGAGGGATGGGCACTCCTGGTGCCCGGGCAGGGCCTGCGGTCTGGTGTTCAGAATCCTCTGGCCCGCTGGCCGGTGTGGCCGAGCTGGGCCCAGGAGCTGGGAGCCAGGAGGGCCACCTCCACGTGACCGCCGGGTCTTTTCCGATGCTCCGCCGTCCGGCGTCACTCGGGCTCGGGTGAGCCCACGTGTCCGCCCTGCAGGCCTGTGGTGCGGGAACCTCCCGAGAGGAGGGCTGGGGCCGGGCTGGACGCTGGGCCCTGGCCACGCTGGGTGGAAGAGAACGACACGTCTGGGATTTCTGTGCTTTAGGCTCTCCGTCCTTTGTCCCGGCCTCAGGCTGGGCTCGCTGAAGCCCCAGGATCGAAAGGAGGCTGATGGCCATCTCTTTAGAGTTTGCCTTGGAGGACTGTCAGCCACGGGGAGAGGACGGAAGGCCAGGATCAGGGTGTGAGAAGAGGCTCCTGTGAAGGGGGGAGGAGCAATGAGTAAGGTGGGTGTCCGAGCAGCCAGGGTGGCCAAGCTGCTCAACCCTTAGTCCCCAACAGGCCTCACTGAGGAGGCCGGCCAGGTCCTCCGTGGCACCCTGGCTGTGAGGCGCGTAAGGGCCGGAGGCAGGGCGCTGGGCTCTGGCCCAGATGGTTTCTTAAGTTCGGGGGACAAAACAGACGGACACCCTGGGGTCCCTGATGCACAGGGGACATGCACATGTGACCCAGAAGCTGACTCTGAACTCCAGGCTGGCGTCCAGCTGTGTCCACTGTCCGTTCCCACCTCCGGGACGACAGCCTAGAAACAGGCCCAGAGGGAGTTCCTGGCTTGGCCAATCACCCGGCCTGAGTCATCTCATGGAGCTTTTCCTGAACATCATCCCTTTGCCTCTAAAATGTAGGTAGACTCAGTGGCCCACCTCCACAGAGGATGTTAAAGATCGAAAGAGCAACAGCAATACCTATAGAGGACGTAGAATGTGCCAGATACTGTTCTTGGGGTCCCTCAACCACCCATTTTACAGATGGAGAAACAGAAGCCTAGAGCAGAAAATGTCACACCGTGAAAGTGGCAGGCCAGGAGCTGAACCAGGCTCTGGGCCCCCAGTTTCACCACGGCACCCCACACAGTCACGACTGGGAGACACATGGGCATGCGTGATGCGGGGGAGGCCGTGAGGGAGGGTCCTCGTCACAGCGGCGTGAGCGAAGAGGAATCCATGGCACACGGCATTGCCTGCGATGGGACAGGTGTCATGGCCAGAATAATAGTGGTGACCAGGCTACATCTGGAAGGAGAGGCCCCCCAAGGATGGCAAGACGGCCCAGCTGTGTGGGAGAGGCTGGCTCTCGCTAATTTCCAGACAGGGCGAGGGGGAGGGGGAAGGGGGAGGGGAGGGGGAGGGGAGGAGAGGGCAAGGGGACGTCAGCTATGCCTCTTCCCCTCATGCTGGCACTTCCCTGTCCTCCCAACGATGGAAGACCAAGAGGAAAAGTGTTGGCAGACTGATTCTGTGTCCCCCCTGGGTGTGGGCCTGCCCCGTGCGCCGCGGCCCTCGGCCCGCCGTACCTGTGTCCCGGGGCTCAGATCTCCACCGTGGGGTCCGTAAAGCCCTTTTTGCCCTCGTTCACCAGCACGGGCTTCTCTGTCCGTGTGTGCCAGACCAGGATCTGCGTGTCCAGAGACAGGAGACGACATGGGACAGGCCCCCTGGCCTCTCCCTGCCCCCTCCTGCTCCCGCCCGGACCCTACAGGTATTGCCCCTGCCCCTCCTGTTCTGCCCTTGTTCCGTCGGGATTTTCCCCAATGTTCTTCGTTTCTACCGACGGCCTCCCTCTTGCTGTGTGTACAGAGGGTGCATTCAAAATAGCAGTTGGGACAGAAAGTGCACAACTACAGAAAAAGAGACGAGATAAATCTGAAGATTCCTCTAGCTTCTCATTCTCTCCTGCATTACCTTTTTTTTTTTTTTAATATAATGTCTTTATTGATTTTAAAGAGAAACATCGATGGGCATGCACCCTGACCAGGGATTGAGCTGCAACCCGGGCATGCACCCTGACCAGGAATCAAACCCGTGACCTTCCAGTGCACGGGATGACCTTCAACCCTCTGAGCCACACAGCCCAGGGTTCCCCGCATTTCTTAATGGGGCCCTCTAGAGAGGCAGAAGGTCGTTCTGGAGCCTTCAGCTCAGCCAGGTGGCAGCCCAGGCCCTTGCTGGAGAAGCTCAAACTAGGAAGTGTGTGTGTGTGTGTGTGTGTGTGTGTGTGTACGTACGCGCGCACATGCATTTGTCCGTGTGTGCACACATGAACATGTAATTGCAGGGAGGCCGTGAAGCCCAGCTCTTTTGAGGTGCAGGAGGGGACCGTGTCCGTGGCTCTGCCTCACTGGTCACCCCCCTCCCCATCTCCCGGCGTGACTTCAGTGTGGCTGCTGCATGTGTGACAAGCTGCCTTCCGGGCCGGGTGTTCTCGGAAGGCACGGCTCCAGGCTGGCTCTTCTTTGCAAGGCTGTTTGCCGGCCTTTATTCCCCATCCCTGACCTGCAGGGAGGGTTTGGCTGGGCGTGGGAACGCCCGCATCACGGCCGTTAGCTCCCCGAGCCTTACCTTGGTGCAGTTGGCGGCCTTGGGCTCCAGGTCGTTGAGGGTGACCAGCTCCCGGAGGAGGCTGCTCTCCTGGTAGCCCCCCTTCACGCCGCGCAGCTTGAAGTAGGCCTGGCTCCGCTGCAGGATGAGCCGCAGGTTGACCGCGAACCCAGCCATGTCTATGGCAAAGGGCCGGTGGGGGTCGAACACCGTCTTCCAGCCGACCACCTTCCCTGCCGCGTTGACCCGCGGGGCCTCGTACCGAAGGCCCCCGACGAAGGCCACGGGCCACACGGACACCCTCCTGGTGCTGCGCATCTGCAGGGGACGCAGAGTCAGGCCCCGGAGTGCCGCTGGGAGCGAAGCCCGTCCCCACGGGAGGCGGCCTCACCCATGCACGCTGGGCTCACGGGCCATCGGAAGCCACGTCCGGCCCCAGACGTGCCCCTGTGGTGGGCACCTGCGGAGGAACCTGGCCTCTCTCACCAGCCGGTCCTCCCTCCTCTCCACGCACCTGCTGCCACTTCCTCGCTAAAAAAACCTCTTTCCAATTTAGAGTCGGACCCTCCTCTCCCCTCCCCCAAACTACCGTGACTCACAAACCCCCAGGACATGACACTGGCCCACACCTCATGCAGGCGAGCCGCTGAGGCAGGGCTGTGGTCCTGCCGCTCCAAGCAGCCGCCCCCTTTAACCAGGGGACCCCTGAGGCCACAGCCGGCTCTCAGTCCCTGGTCTGGCCCCTGCAGGCTGCACCGCCTCCAGCCTGGCCCCGCCTGTGACCTCTCTGTGCATCCCTACCCAAGGGGCCTCCGCGGGAGCATCCCCATTCCCCGCCCCGCCCCCGCGTCCTCCAGCCCCGCCCCCGGGTCCTCCAGCCCCGCCCCCGCGCCCTCCAGCCCCGCCCCCGCGCCCTCCAGCCCCGCCCCCGCGTCCTCCAGCCCCGCCCCCGCGTCCTCCAGCCCCGCCCCCGCCCCCGCGTCCTCCAGCCCCACCCCGGGTCCCCCAGCCCCCCCGCGCCCTCCAGCCCCGCCCCCGGGTCCCCCAGCAGCCCCGCCCCCCGCCCCCGCCCCGCGCCCCCGCGCCCCCGCCCCCGGGTCCCCCAGCCCCGCCCCCGCGCCCTCCAGCCCCGCCCCCGCGCCCTCCAGCCCCGCCCCCGCGCCCTCCAGCCCCGCCCCCCGCGCCCCCCAGCCCCGCCTCCGCGCCCTCCAGCCCCCCCGCGCCCTCCCCGCCCCCGCGCCCTCCAGCCCCGCCCCCGCCTCTGCCCGGTGGCCCTCACCTCCTCGAAGAGCTCCAGGCTGTAGGTATTGTCGTCGTCCGCGAAGTACACCACGCCCGGCTGGCTGGCGTTGCGCGGGAAGGTCTCCCGCAGCCAGCGCAGGGCCAGGTTGCGCTGCATGGTGCCGCGCGGGATGCGCGGGTCGCGGGCGTCGCCGCGCAGCTTGTAGTTGCGGGGCGTCTCCACGTGCAGGTGCGTGTAGTTGAGGCCGGAGTCGCGCAGCAGGCGCGTGGCCAGCGGCGTGCGGTGCGGCGCGTCCTCCACCAGCAGCCAGTGCAGGTTGGGCACGTGCAGCAGCGTGTTGGCCAGGCGCGTGAGCTCGGCCTTCTGCACCGGGCGGCTGTAGGTGGGCGTCACCACGTGGATGGTGGGCAGCGTGTCGGACCACGGCGGCGGCCGCGTGTACACGTACTCGGTGCGCACCACCTCCACGATGTCGCGGTCGGACATGCAGTACTCCCTGGGGTCCGCGCCGGGCGGGGCGGGGCGCCGGGGGTCACCGCCATCATCTGCAGGGGTGGGGGGCGATAGGCAGTGTGGGGACAGAGCAGGCCCTGGCCTCGGGCACTGGGCAGGATGCGCCCATCTGCCTGGTCAAACCTGCCCTCTGCTCCCAGGAATGCCATCAGACCCCTGCCTGGCGCTGCCTGTGTCTCCCCACTTTCCTAGTCCTGACTCCCCACACAGCAGAGGGGACCTCGGCTCCCTGTAGCTATTTGGATGCAGCCGGCCAGTTCCAAGGCTGCACCTTGAGTTCCTATATTTGTTGGGTTTAATATGACCACGTGTCCGACCCTCACCACCCTGGCTCCCTCCTCACCTGGCCGGAAGCATCCAGAACCGCTGGGACCGAGCAGGGCCAGAGTGTAACTGTGTGGAGCAGCGGCTTCTGCCGGTGACTCTTGGCCATGGCCTGCGTCCCAGTCACGTGGGGTGATGGCTACATGCGGATCCCCAGGCCCTACCTGGGCCCTCGTCCTCCTTCACACTGAGATGGGGCGGGCGCCTCCGTGTTTATCTCGCTCCCCATGTCATACTGTGCGCATGTCAGAGTGTGGGTCTGTGGGTGCACGGAGTGCACAGCGGGGAAGAGCATGATGGCAGGCTGAAGACACCGGGAGGGGGTGGGGGCACAGGTCAGATGTGGGACACATGGACGGTTTGGGGTGTCAGAGGGAAAGGCTGCCTGGTGGAGGGGGAAGCTGAGTACTCAGATCAGAGCCCAGTTCTCCCACAAGTGCTTCCTGGGACTTTTCCTCCGGCGGGGTCACGAGGTCAGGAGAGGTCAGGGCTGCCCACCTGATGCCATTGTAATGAGCTAGTTGTTCATAACAGGGAAGGAGCAAACGGAAGGCCAACCAGTACAGGCATGGCATTTGGGCAGCCTCCCCAGGAAGTTGCAGCTTTACATGTCCCAGGGGCCACCCCGCAAAGGGGAGAGAGAGGCATGCCCAGGAAAGTTGGGGGGACTGGGGAAGGTGCTTACTGTCAGTCACACCTGGGAGCAGAGATCATCGGCCAGATGGGCGTGGCCACTGCAAGCAGGAAGACTCTGGATACTTAATGCCCTGAACAAAGAAGCTCGCTCTCTTGGTTTCCCTCTTCTGCTTTGGGGACTCGTGTTGCAGGGGGCGCACTCTCTTGGCTCCCCCGCATTCGCCCACACGGCCCACGGCCCTGTGCACCCCACCCACGATGGGCTGATGGACTGCAGCCAGCCTGATGCTGAACTGGACCAGCTGCCACATGCAGCGGAAGCTCTGGACCCTGGCTCTGCTTCTAGCTCTGCTGACTCCCCAGCTGCACACCTACCAGGACTGGACCAAGGGAAAGGGGACTTTGGGAACCCAGGGATGGGATTCCATGCAAATAAAAATCACTCATCCTCCTGGGCCAGTCTCAGAAAATATTGTTAAGGACCCCAAACCCAGCACTCAGTGGGGAAAGGGATCCCCCCTCCACTTGCACAGATAACTAGGAAAAGAGGGGTGACTACTATACTCCTCTTGAGTTTTTAAAACACAACGCAGGCTGGGGATCCTCCTCATCCATCCCTCCCTCCCCACGGAGGCTGAGTGCTCCCAATCCTTGCCATCCTGAATCAGACGCAGAGTTCTGCGCACCTGAGTGCGGGTCTGTGTTAGCATTCACCCGATTCCCAAAGGGGCCAGGACCCCGGAAAGGGTCAGGTCATTGGCCTGCATCCTCCTAATGGCTCCTGCCAGCTGCCTGGTAAGGGAAAGTGAGAACTCCCCCAGGAGGGGCCGTGCTCCCTGACACCCGGCCGGGCTGGGGGCTCACCCTTGTGCGCTGTGAGCAGGGGCGCGATGGTGCTCTGGTGCCACACGGTGACAAGCAGCGTCCAGGGCAGCACGATGAGGATGATTGCGAGGATGTCCCGTCTCTTCGGCATCTCCAAGGCTGGCTGGGCCCACAGCTCCTCATTACCTGAGCGGCGGCAAGGTCCGGAGAGGACGGCGCCAGGGGCGGGGGGCAGCGCGCAGGGATGAGCACAGGGGAGAAAAGAACAGGAATGGGCCGGACAGGCCAGGGACGGGGACGGCAGGGAAGCCGATGCTGGCTAGCGGGTCTTACCAGCGCTCACAACCCACCCATTGTGGAAGCAGGTTTGCAGAGTCCAACTCGGCCAGAGTTTCAGAAGGGGTGGCGGCTCAGGGCGCAGTCAGGAACCCTGGCAAGTGCATACCTGCAAGAGAGAGCAGAAGAGGATGGCCAGAGACCTGGGCGGGGACGGCATCCGGGAGGGCCAGGCCTGGCCCTGGCTTGTCACATGGAGCCTGGACTGCCTTCTCCCAGGTGCTCAGCAGGGAGCAGAGGGTTAGGGCACAGAATTCAGACACACTTGCATTGTTTTAAACACTTAGCTCTGCCACCAACAAGCTGTTGTTCCTTTGCCAAGTTACGGCAACGGTCCGTGCCACAGTTTTCTCATCTGTGAAATGGGTACCATCAGTACGTACTTTACAAGGTGGTTCTGAGAGGGAAACAAGTCGGCGCCCCGAGAGCCCTGAGGATGGCACCTGGCGTGTACATACTGAATCTACGACGGTGCTGGCCACATGTTTGGGCCCGGGTGGCTTCTTCAGAGCCTGGATAAAGGGGGCAGCCCTGGGGTGTAATGAAACGGAGTGATCTTATGCCACACCCCTAGCCCCAGTCCCCAACTCCAAACCACGGATCGAGGTCTCCGTTTGGCTGGCTGAGCTCGGGCCATTTGATGGACGGCAAGGGGGCTTCTGAAAGGCCTGGCTGGGAGATTGCCTCTGGGTCCTCCGTGGCTCCAATGGAGCTTTTTCAAATGCCCTTTATCTCGGGGAGGGTCCTCAGTGCTGGGTGGAGAAAGCCAGGCAAGGCGAGCTGTGTGCGATTCGGCGTGCACGCCCAGCTTCTGTGGCGCTCACATGGCCGCCCTCACGCGTCCTCTGGGCAGCCTCTTTATTCCACGCCTCTACCTCTGGCACTCGCTCAGCCTCTTGCTCGTCTGGTCTGCTGGGCTGTTGTTCGTAACAATAGCTGTGAGATAGCACCTGTGGTGTCCGAAGGTGATGCTCAGCAGTTCACGTTCAGTATCACAACAACCCCAGGTGCTACGTGCTGTCCTTATCGCTATTTCTCATGGGAAATGCACCAGTGGCTTGCCCAAGGCCACAGCCAGGACGTGGTGCAGCCGGACGTAAACCCAGGCCCTTTGGTCTCGCAACCAGGGGCATGGGGAGGCAGCTTCCAGGCCCCAGGGCCCCCAAACCTGATCAGGCGTAGATGGGGTGAGCCCTGGCACAGAGCCACCCTCCCCTAGGAGAGCCGCCCCGGCTGCTGTCCCAGCACCTTCCAGAAGCGGGGAGTGGGGAGAGGAGGAGGCAAAGATGCAGGGGGCTGTGGAGAGATAGTTCTGTCCCATTTTGTCTTTCTGGACAAGACATCTATGAAAGGAAAGGGAGGGGGGATGAGGGAGGAAAACTCTAAAAATAAACTTAGCAATAAACCCAGTTGTGCATTAATTACTCTAGAAGCCATTACGGCCTGAAAAATCCCATAACTTTAATGGAGGCGATTATAAGCATCGTAGCAAAAGCGTGGAGCTAATTACCAGGTGGTTATTCAGCAGAACAGCCAGAGCCCCAGTCTCAGAGAAAGCCAGCTGGCCAGCAGGGGTGAGTTTATGGGAGATGGGGCCTGAGCCTGGTGGTGGTGGGGGGGGTGGGGGTAGGTCCTCGGGGAGCCTAGGGCTGTGGGGGCTCATGGAGGGCGTGACCTGGGGGGGAGTTGGAGAAGGGGGAGGGGCAGGGGGACTGTGGGAGGGCCGGGGGCAGGGGGGAGGCTGCACCTACCCCCGACCTCAGCTCTGAGATGAGGCTGCGAGGATGCCTAGCTCCCCACAGCCTTCTACCCGGGCCTTGAAGCAAGGGCAGCAGCTTGCCTGTGGCTGCAGGCTCAGCCCTGCAGGCTGCATCCACATAGACCCCGGAACTGCTCTGGGCCTTTTGCGCATGTATTCAGGCACACGTGTGTGTGTGTGTGTGTGTGTGTGTGTGTGTGTGTGTGTGTGTGTGTGTGATGTGAAGGTCAGTTACAAACAGGTTCCGAAACCATCCAGACACGTGTCTCTGACATGATAAAGCCGTGCTACCAAACACGTTGGGAGCAGTAGTGAGGTGGTGGAAGGAGTCTGCTACAAAGTGAAAAGTCCCTCCGAACGACGCACTCGTGTGATGCTTGTTTCAACTTACGCAGCCTTTAAAGAGGCAGGGGTTTTCCCCGTTGCTGCACAACACGAGGTCATTTTCCCTGGAATCCTCACCACTCCTTGCTAGCCCGCTCTCAGCACTCCCGAGGGGAGGGGGTGGGATTTGGGGGGAGTTCTGGGCGTTCCTGGCCTTACGACCTCTTTGTTGATTTTGTTGAAGTGACCCAGGACCTGAAGGACACTTGGTGTGCCATCTGCGTGCACTATCCTTTAGCATTTTTACGACTTTTCCCACCTATCTCCACCTACTTAGAAGAATCCTTTTTCCAGACTCACCTTATGGAGTCTTTTGAGAACACTCAACTTCGTTTTCATAGAAACAACATAGTTCTCTCTTTCCAGCCCATGTTTCATGGTTTTATACTATTCCGCGGCGAGGACCACAAGCATGGCCTTTAAAAACGGGTTGGGAACTAACCTTAGGGACCCTCGGACTCCAGGCCAGCCTGTGACTCAGCTGGTGTGAGCAGGGGCGGCCCCTAGAGGCGAGAGGCAGCATGACAGGGGCCCGGACACCTGCTGGAAGCTGCATAGGTCGAGGGGTCCAGGGAGGCTGGTCAGGGGAGCTTCTGCTGTGTGTGTGTGAAGGAGGAAAGCTGGCCTCCCTCCTCTGAGAGCCCGCATCCGGGGATGGATGGGACGGACGCTGAAGCCTCCTCGCGCATGTGCAAGCCAGGCCCATGGCTCCACTGTGCAGCCCAGGAGGGGTGAGGATGGGGAGGGGGCTGGGCCAGGCCCCGGCCTTCTGGGCATGGGGTCAGGGAGGTGACAACAGGCGGCAGAAGGAGGGGACATTTTAAAAGGAAATGCGGGACGGAGTCAAGGCCCCAGCTCCAGCTCCAGACAGTTCCCGGGCGAAGGGAGGCCCGGATTTGTCCTGGAGATCTGCAGGAACTCCTACATGGATCAAGGGGATTAGTATTGATTCTTCTGCCTCTGCTCAGAAAAAGCCCTGTGCCAGAGCTAATCAGCTCCCGGGCCAGTCAATCCATACTTCATTAACCCGGCCCTGTCCTCCAGCAACCCGGCCACCGTCTCTGCCCCCCAGCCTCGCCCTGGTTTCAGCCACGAGCTCCTGCTGGGCCTGCAGGGCACGGGCTTGGCCTCTCTCCTCTCATCATCCTCCGCTCACCGTGCTCTCTTCCTCCTCCCCCACCCCCATCATCTGGAGGGGAAGGGAGAGCACGGGACAGGGATCCAATAGCTCATTCCACTCCAAGAAGTGAAGTGAGGTCTTCGTGGGATGCTTAGTCAGAATGGCGAGCCTTCTCCGTGACATCCCTGTGCTGGGCCAGCAGGATTCATTTTCTCCATACTGCCTGGTCCAAGCAGGGGGTCTCCTTTCACAGATGAGGAAACCGAGGCTTAGAAGGGCTGTGTGACCAGCTCTAGGTCTGGAGGCCATCTCCTCCAGGGCCGCTCAGGCTCGGCCTTTGGACTCTGAATTGGTGCAACCCCACCTCATGCCGCCTCCCCTACTGCAGAACCAGCAGGTGGGCTCCCGGGCCACCCTCAGGGCCGGGCTCCCTGAGCCCGCTGGGCCTGTGCGCTCTGCCAGCTGGTGCCAGGCAGAGGGCTCCAGGGAGGGGCTCCCACCTGCTCTCAGGGGGCAGCACTGATGGAGGGGAAGGCCAGGCCCTGGCAAGGTCTGCATCCTGCCTCTTGGCCTGGCCACTGCCAGCTCTCACTCCTGGCTACTTCAGATAGGCAGGGCGGCAGCGGCGTGGGTTCCAGACCTCGCACCATCTTGCTCCCGTCTAACCGGGAACGCCAAGCCGAGGGCTCGCAGAGGGGGTGTCGGTTCCGTTCTGGGCGTGGTGCAAAGCATATATTCACGCTTTGGTTTTCTTCCAGCCCAAGTGTCAGAAAATGCAATTCCTTGTTTGTTTTAGGTTGTTCTTTGTTTCCTTCCTTCCTTCCTTCCTTCCTTCCTTCCTTCCTTCCTTCCTTCCTTCCTTCCTTCCTTCCTTCCTTCCTTCCTTCCTTCCTTCCTTCCTTCCTTCCTTCCTTCCTTCCGATATAGCTTTTGGATTCGATTTGATTCTAATTCAGTCAAAAAGGAAAGTTGGGGTTTGGTTCCATGAGAGTCCATCCTGGTTCACTGTGGGAACTTGAACCGAATAAGATATCGGCGCGGAAGGGTTTTACGGAACTTCCCTGCATCAAGCAGCTCATGTCTCCAGGCCGAAGGGTGTTCATTCACCACCAGCCTCCGTGCAGGAGGCCCTCAGAGCAAAATCAGGTGCTTCATTTTGTAGGGACGCCGTGTCGCTGCTCTCAGCTGGGGCCTGAGCACACAGATGGCCCAGCTCCTCAATGGTGGGGCCGGGTGGGGTGCAGCGGCCAGGGGGACAGCCAGCTGGAGGACACGGACCTGATGGCGAACCATGGACAGCTGGACTGTGGTTTGTGAGCTGGAGAGCCTCCATGTGGTGGGTGCTGGGGAGGTGACTGCAGGGCTGGGTGGGGGAAGGTGATCAGCAGGAACATACTGGTCACCCACAGGACAGTGGACAGTCCCAATCAGATGGACAGAGAGCAGTACAAGGCCGCTCCGTGACCGTCATGACTAGCTCTGGAGTTTGTGGGGCTGGGAAGCAACGCCCCTAGCAGCCCAGGTGGCATTCAGTTTGGACCAGGTCAGGGGAGAGGTTTGGTTTTGCAAAGTGTCACCCCCGCCCCCCACATCCTTCCCCTCCTTTTTGCTGTGTGTCCAACCCTGCTCCAGGCCCATTCTAGCAACCATATCAGCTTTTTCTTTTTTTTTTTTTAATCTTCACCTGAGGATATTTTCCCATTGATTTTTAGAGAGGGTGGAAGGGAGGGGGAGAGACAGAGAGAGATATCGATGTGAAAGAAACACATCGATTAGTTGCCTCCTGCACGAGCCCCAACCAGGCCCGGGCTGGGGAGGAGCCTGCAACCGAGGTACGTGCCCTTGACCGGAATCGAACCCAGGACCCTTCAGTCTGCAGGCCGACACTCTATCCACTGAGCCAAACCAGCTAGGGCCATACCAACTTTTTGAAAAGACTGTCACTGCTCCTAAGACAAGTGCTTTCGTTTTCTACTGCTGTCTAACAAGTAGCTTAAAAAGACATGCACCCATCGTCTTATTTTCTGAGGGCCAGGAGCCCAGGCGCGCTCCGCAGGGCCTCTGCTCAGGGTCGCACGGGCTGCAAATCACTGGCTGGGCTGCCTGGGGGAGGGGGACCCTGCTTCCACGCTTGCGCAGGTTGCCGGCGGAGCCCACTCCCGGCGGCCCCAGGCCTGAGGCCGCGCTCCTGCTGGCTGTGGGCTGCCCTCGGCTCCTAGGCTGCGTGCCGTGCCTTCCACACGGGTTTCTCGAGTGGCCACTGACTTCATCAATCAGCAAGGAGGGAACGTGGAGCCCCTCTGCTAACAGATGGGGTCCTGCACACGTAATGTCACCGTTGCTACTTCATAACTGTAATTTTGCTACTGTTAATGAATCGTAATGTAAATATCTGATGGTCTTAGGCGACCCTGCTAGCGGTTGTGACCCACAGGTTGAGAACTGCTGCTGTAGAGCCTGAGACCATCGGAAAACACAGATACTTACATTACGATTCATTAACAGTAGCAAAATGACAGTTATGAAGTAGCAACGAAAATAATGCTATGGTTGGGGGTCACCACAACATGAGGAACTGGATTCAAGGGTCGCGGCCTTAGGGAGGTTGAGAACCCCTGCCCTAGGGTCTGTCCGCCACAACAGGAAGGCCAGGCCACCTCCTGACTCTCAGCTCCTGTCTGGCCCCCCCCTCCGCTTCTGAGGTTGATGGCAGAACCTAACCACAGCCACAGCCTTCTGCTGCGTCCTCCCGGCTCCCTCTGCTCTCCCCTGCCTGAAAGAGTGGCCCGTGGCGAGACTCTGGGCCCTGCAGGCAGACAGCTCTGGACACCACGCGAGAGTCTCTCTTCCTCTGCTTCGTGATTTGGACCCGGTAACCTTGCTGAGCCTTGGTTTGCCCATCTGTGAAATGGGAATAAAAATAGTGCTTTCCCCACTAGGTTTTTAGAGTGATTAGGAAAAAAATCAATAGGAACTATCGGGCGCAGCACGGATGCCCATGAACAGAAGCTACTGTGATTTACCTACGTGGAGAGGGCCTGGAGGGACCTGTATGGCCTGGTGCCCTCTACGTTCCCAGCTGGGCTTTTGGCTGCCTGCCAGAAGGCAGGACGGAAGCCAAAGACCCCCCAAAGTCCCATTTCACCCCCAAAAGGAGAGGCGGGATACTCAGAAGGGACCCCTTCCTATCTCAAGGGCTCATGTTGGCCCTATTCAGCCTCAGTTTCCCCATATCCAGTGTGGAGCGGTCACGCCTCGTTCACTCTCTGGCAAACTCCAGGATGACCTTAAATTCAACACGACTCAGTTTCCTTATCTGTAACGCTTACCCGCTATTTTGGGGGTCAGATGAGGGAATATACGGGAAACATCCAGCATGAGGCCTCACACCCAATTAGCACGGAACACGCTCGCTAATGGCAAACAGAACAGCGGGTCTAACCTCCACCTGGTTCCAAAATTCAGCTGAGTCCAAGCGCCGGGAGGAGAAGGAGCGGGAGCGGGCACTTCGGCTCCTTCCTGTGGGTCTGCACTCACGGCCTCTGGGGCAGATGCCTCTCTCCAAGGGCGAGGCAATGCCAAGGTCGGGCTCTGCGGAAAGCAGGTACGTGGGCACGTGGCAGTGTGCTAAGCTGGGTGTGTGTTAGTGGCCAACGCACCGGAGAAGGGAGGTTTCCCGCACGTGGGGAGGCCGGGCCCCTGAGCATGGGGCTCTGGCCCGCTCTCCCTGCCCAGCTCGGATCTCCAGGCCCGGCCGCTGCCCACTGGCTGGCACTGCCACTAAGGCAGTGGTCGGCAAACTGCGGCTCGCGAGCCACACGCGGCTCTTTGGCCCCTCGAGTGTGGCTCTTCCACAAAATACCACAGCCTGGGCGAGTCTATTTTGAAGAAGTGGCGTTAGAAGAAGTTTAAGTTTAAAAAAATGTGGCTCTCCAAAGAAATTTCAATCGTTGTACTGCTGATATTTGGCTCTGTTGACTAATGAGTTTGCCGACCACTGCCCTAAGGTTTTCCACCGTGGCCCCAGCACAGCCCCCTGTGGGGGCACTGCCTGTCCCCCGCTTTTACAGATCGGGAAATCAGCTGGGGACTTCAAGGCTTTGCCCCAGGCAGACAGCCTGGGCCTGCCCTGGGGTTGGGACACCTCCTGCAGCCCCTGCCCCTGCCCATTAGTCCTGTGTCTCGGTCCAGAGACTGATGCTCAGAGAAGGAATTGGGGGGAGGGGGTGCGTTCAGAAGGTCAGGCGTCACCTCTCCTGACCCCAGAACTGTCAGAGCATGGAGACTCCCCTCTCCTGGCCTTGGGGCTGAGAGCCCCCCATCAGTAGGGGGCTAGGGCGACAGCCTAGGGCCTATCATTTCCTGCCTTCTCCCCAGCTCCTCCATCAACGCTGTTACGTGGAATCAGCTGACCCCACGCCTAGATGAGACCTAGTTAACGAAGGGTGTTGAAGGGGGTGGGGCGGGAGAGCCCAGCCTAAGAAGGCCTGTGAGCCCAGGGTGGGCAATGTGTGCCCCCCTGTGAGCACACAGGTGTGAAGGTGATGAATGGAGGCTCCCCACATCTCAATCCCCCAGAATTATATTTGACAACAGCAGGGCGGCCATGGAGCGCTGAGACGGAGCCTGGATACGCAAAGGCACACGCTAAGGCAGCCTCGTCACATCCACAAGGTTTTTGGGGTCACCCAGGGCTCCGACCCCAGGGGGCGCTCTGACAGGAGGGGACAGATTTCTTCCTCAGGGTTCAGGCAGGTGGAACAGCATGCAGGGGTCATTGCACCTGGGATGCTCCTGCCCTCACTGAGCCTCCGCCAGCTGAGTTCCTGCTGGGCCTTTAAGGACTGGCAGGTGCACTCATCCGGGGACTGTCCCCGGGGTCCCAGCGCTGAGGATGCTCAGCCAGCACTGGACGGTGAGGGAAGCAGCAGAGGCCCACGCTGGACAGCACCCCCTCCAGTAAAACGGGGCTCCTTCCTCTCTGTGCCCTCGATGCCTGGCACCGGCGTGAACTCTGAGCACACGGGGACCTACTGGGCCCCGACCGAGTGGGCAGGCGAGTGCGCAGAACCACGGTTATTGGGCACTTTTTGCTCCGGGTCTGGCATGAGAGAAGCTGCCAAGCAGATAAATGAAATACGGCTTCTGCGTCCAATCCAACATCGCTCAGCGTGAGAAGGGAAGGCAAGCCCGACACGGGCCGCAGCCGGCCTGGACCTGCAGGACGTCTGTCTGCCCAGCGAAGGAACCCTCACAGAAGGACACGCACGGCACGTACACGCATGGACGGCGCCTGAAGTGGTCGCCCCAGGGAGACGGAGCGGATGGGGGTGACCTGGAGCCGGGCAGCGGAAGGGGCGTTGTTTAACAAGCGCCGGGTTTCCAATGGGCAAGATGGGGGTGCTGGGGAGGGGTGGGTGCCCAATATGAATGGGACTGTATTTAATGCCTTTGAACACTTAAGGATGGTGAAGATGGTAATTTTTTTTTTTTTTTTTACCACAATAAGAAAGAATTGCCATCCAGAAGGTCTGGTTAGATCCCCCCAACAACGATGCACCCCTCAGGGCTGGGAGACGGGACTGGGGGTCAGAGGTTACTCTGCAGTGGGGCTGGGGGAGGCACCTGTGGGTGCTGTTGGGTGGGGCTGCTGGGTGCCCTTTCCTGCGGGCTGTCATTTGGGATTGTCCCCACGAGGAAACAGGAGCAGGGCATGCCTCGGGGAGCACCGCCCAGAGGGTCCAGACATGCTGCTAGGCACGAGCGGGACGTGGCTGGAGAAGCATGTGTGTGTGTGTGTGTGTGTGTGTGTGTGTGAGAGAGAGAGAGAGAGAGAGAGAGAGAGAGAGAGAGAGAGAGAAAGAGAGAGGGAGAGAGAAAGGGTGAGACGCTCAGCCTGCTGCTGCGTCTCCCACACACACACACACTCACACTCACACTCACACTCACATTGGGCCTGTGACAGACAGACACACACACACACACACACACACACACACACACACACACACACACACACTGGGCCTGTCACACACACACACACACGACCTCTGACACATACACATACACACACACACACACACACACACACACACTCTCTGGGCCTCTGACACACACACATACACACATACACACACACATGCACACACAGGGCCTGTGACACAAACCCCCCCCCCCCACACACACACACACACACACACACGGCTGTTGCTGCATCTCCCAGTCCCGGACCTGGGAGGGTGGAGGCTGAGAACAGCCAAGTCACGTGTGCCCAGAGGGAGAGATTTACGGGCCTGAGAAGAAGTTCCTATCGACAAGTGATGAGTTAGGCGAGCAATACTTCAGCTTAAACTCAGAGCCTGACGGAAAAGGAAAATCACACACCCAGAGGCTGTCCATCAACATAAGCAGGCGGGCGGCTTAGCCACCGGTGGCCGACGAGCGTGGGTCCGGGCCCAGAATGGTCAGCCCCGGATGGTCAGCCCCGGATGGTCAGCCCCAGGCGTGCTGGCCGGGCCTCCGGGGAACAGCACTTGTCTCTCGCTCTGTGCTATGGCCATGAGGGGCAGGGGGGAGTTAGTTACAGCATGGGGGGCACGGAGCTGGGGGAACGAAATCTAGGCCCAGAATGCCCCATGAAGACGTGTCTCCATCACTGCACCTCCCAGGGACACAGCGCCAACACCTGGGAGCAGGCCCTTACCTCCAGGGCATCGGGACGCTGGTCGTGGGGGCGCTGGGCTGAGCATGGTCCCGAGGACACCCTTGAGAGGGTCTGCAAACAACTAATGGGGACCCAGAGGACTCAGGGCTCAGCGGGAGCCAGGCGGCTGCAGAACCCAAGTCTCCAGCCAGCAAGGGCCCCGTCCGCCACCAGGCTGCAGGCTGCAGGCTGCCAGGCGACCCGGGCAGAGTGTGCACGGACACTGCAGCTAACGATCGCTGAGGGAATCAGGCTCCGTGTGTATTTTCAATGCGGGCCTGTGGCCTGGAGGGGCTGACCTTCCTTGGGGCATCAGAGATCCTGTAAGTGGGTTTCCCTGGGCCAGTTGTCGGAGGAAGAGAGGGAAGGCCTGCTCCCGCCCAGTGACGGTGCTCTGGATCTCAGTGTCAGCCTCTTCCCCCCACCCCTGCCCGGCCCGGGGGGCTGCTCCTGCTGCCCTCTGCCCCTGTGTGTCCTACCAAGGGGACAGACGGCCAGCGAGAGGGAGGAGCGGGGAGTGGGGAGACGTGGGACCTGAGACAGGAGTGGAACCTAGAACACGGCACTGACGTGCTGTGTGACCTGAGACAGGAGTGGAACCTCTCTGAGCACCAATTTCCTTACCTATAATAAGGAAGCAACCTCGAGTCACAGGATCCTCATTCTGGGACAAGCCTTGCAGGCCAGACGGCCACCAGACGGCCCATCCATTAGTGTGTGATCCTCATGGCACATCCTTCCCCTCACACCCACCTCTCTCCCCTTCTGCCTTCTAGCAACGTGGCTGGTGCATCCCTTCCTTCTCCTGCCTGCGGCTCCTGCGGCATTTTGTGGAGAGCTCACCAAGGTAAGGGGTATAGTTCGGGTGGGGAAATGCTCACGTGACTTACGCTCCTCATATGTTGGATGAGGAAACTGGGGTTCCGTAAGAGTCCGTCAGGCAGTGCGTTGCTGACGCAGCTGAGCCTGGAACCTGGACCAGCCAGCTCAGTGGTTGGCAAACTCATTAGTCAACAGAGCCAAATAGCAACCGTACAACGACTGAAATTTCTTTTGAGAGCCAAAGTTTTTAAACTTAAACTTCTTCTCACGCCACTTGTTAAAGAATAGACTCGCCCAGGCCGTAGTATTTTGTGGAAGAGCCACACTCAAGGGGCCAAAGAGCCGCATGTGGCTCGCGAGCCGCAGTTTGCCGACCACGGAGCCGGCTGATCTCAAGATCCTGCAGGCCCAGCGAGGGCCTTCTCCCTCCCCGCCACTTCCCTCTGCTGAGCTCAGGGCAGTGGCTCCCAGGCATTCCCTTCCTCAGAACCAGGGATGGGGTGAGCTCAGGCAAGAGCCCCTCAAGTTCCGCTCCGTCCCCTTCAGTGAGATGCTGGTAGTAGCCGGACCTCATTCGCTTCTTTTATATCAAATGTATGGGGACTTGGGAGGCGCTTTCTGGTGCTAGCAGTTCCAATAAGACAGAATTGCCATTGAATCCACGACAAAGGAGGTGCGACGTGTCCCTCGTCGCATTCCGTGTCCCGGTGTGTGTGTGTGTGTGTGTGTGTGTGTGTGTGTGTGTGTGTGTGTGAGTGGCACAGGGGTTATTATCTGGCCGAATTCCCAATCACAGGTGGGGACACTGAGGAAGGGCCAGGGATGTGAGCAAGATCACAGATCTTAATTGTGATTGGTTCCTGTCAGCCCCAGCATCTGCTGCCGTGCCTGGCATAGGCTGGTCCGTAAAGTGTTTATTAAGGGAACTGTTAAATAAATGAATAAAAAAAATTGCCAAGCAAAGCATTTTGCTACTTATTGCTTGCCCTGAGTGATTGCCGTGATTAACAGTCATGACTCATTCCTTCCTCATAAACATCCTATTAGTGTCCCACTTTAGAGGTGAGAAATACGAGAGGTTCGGCGATGCCCCTGGCCACAGGGCAGCAGGAGGCAGAGCTGGGGTCTGAGTCCAGGTGGGCTCCAGAACCCACGCTCACAGCCACCTGCTAAGCCACGGAGAGTCTAGCCCAGTGGCGCCGGGAACGCTCTGTACCTGTGCTGCCCAAGAGGGTCGCCACGAGCCATGACATGTGGCTACTGAGCCCTAAAAACGTGGCTGATGCAGCTGAGGGACCGCCCACCCCGGGAGGCAGCGCAGCCCATCCCACATCTCGTGTTGGGCTCTGAGGTTCTGGATAATGAACGGTCTAATGAAGAGCCCGGAATCTTGAGACTAGAGAGACTCGTGGCTCAGAGGCCGGACTGCACAACGGCCTCATTAAGAAGAGAAGTGAAGGAAGGCGGTGAGGGAATGCGCCCGTCGGGGAGGGTCTCAGAACCGGCCCCAATCTCAGGTCTGGTCCCCTCTACTACCAAGGCCAGGCCTTCTGTCTGTGCTCCCTGGGATCCCTCTCTCCCTCTCTCCTTCCTGGAGCAACAATAGGGGTCCACGTTTCCCACCTACAAGGAGAGAGAAACCCCGCTCCTGGTCTGATCCTGAGCCGTGGGACCACCAGCCCTGTGGGCAAGGTTTAGCCCCGAATGCAGTCCACTCCTGCCGGCTGGGATCTCCCACTTTTGGGCTTATCTGGCCGAGCCCTAGCCCCTGTCAGGCACTTGGCTGGGAGGAGGCTGCGGGCCCTGCTGTCAGCTGGTGTGTGCAGGGAGCGCAGACTCATTTTAATACTGGCTGGAGCGAAACCTCATTAGAAAAGTAAATTTGCTGTAGCTGCAAAAAAAAAAAAAAAAAAAAAAAAAGCAACCCACACAGCCCTTCCCAAGCTAAATAGGAAACCTTGACTTTGGATTCTTTGACGCTATGTTCCCGGCGCTGCCTGCGACACAGTAGGTGCTTAGTCCGCGTCTGTGGGAGGGAGCGGAATGTGTGTGATCTCTGTCCACCCTGACGTCCTTCAGCGAAATAATGGGCCGCCGACCTGGGCTCCTTGCAAGTGGCATGAAGTTTTTAGACGCGCGTCGGCTAATCAATGGGGATAATTACATTCGCCACTAGCTAGACATGCGCCCAGGGTTGCTGCTGTCATTCGGCAAGGGGACATGGAGAGGGTCCTGGTGACAGAGGCACGCCCCCAGGCCCAGGGTCTGGAGGTGTGGAGAGCAGGTCAGGTGGGCGGGGTGGCGGGAGAGATGGGAGAGCCTGAACCGAAGCTGATGGGGTGGCCTCCAGGGTTGGCGAGGGGATTGCTGCTCCAAATTCTAGAGCCATCCCCAAGCTTGGAGAGAGCTGGGAGAGGCTATCAAAAATACAGGAAGTTAGCATTCCTCCCGCTCACTTACCACAGCCTGGCGAGAGGAGGGTTCCTCAATGTCCAGGCCTTTGGGAACCAGGACTCAGAGGCTCGGTTTCTCACTAAGTCTACTCACCCGCCCTGGAAGGAGCTGAGGCAGGGCCCTGGCCTGGCTGGGAGCCTGTGCTCTGCAGGGCACCACTTCCCTGCACCCCCATGCTCTTTAGCAGGGTCCCCGAAGTTCTTCCTGCCTGGAGGCCTGGGGGGGGGGGTGCATATGGAAGGTTTTCTTTTTCCTTCTCCCCAGATGCTATGGCTTCCTCATCCCACTGTGTCCCAGGACCAGGAGGAGTTGGGGGGCAGGGCCAGGAGTTGGGAGCCCTTAGTAGTGAGCAGGAGCCTGGGAGAGAAGGTCTCCCCGAAGATCCCGGTCTCACAGCCGGCCCCCCCTCTGCCTTCCCTCCAGGCCTCCCTCTGAACTACTCTGGCATTCCTCAGAGCCCCGGAGAGAGCTTTCCTTAGGAGCCTCCTGCTCCACCCAGAGGCCCCCCCGCCGGGGCGATGATGGCTGATATTGGGGATCCGGGGAAGGAGGGCACGTGGGCTGGTCCCAGACGCACCCCTGGGCAAGCCGGACTTCTGCCTGTGGGCCTCGCTCCGTTGCGTTGCTCTGTGAGCGCGCACTTCTGTGACTTTTGTCTGTCATCGCACGCGGGCTCCCTCTGCCTGCCTCGGACTCTCAGATTCTTCCTCTTCCTCAGTCCTGCCTCTCTTCTCCCCCAGTTCTCAGCAGAGGGGAGCCCTTGCGCATCTCTGTGCCAGCTCATCCTTCTTTTCCAGCCAGACTAAACCAACCGTCTCCCCTGTCCCAGAGCCCCGCCCCCCTCCCCGTGTGCTGAGCCTTCTGCATTTCTCCCACTTGCAAAGCCCCCAGCCTGCCTACTCACCCCATGCTCCAGGAGCGGTGCAGCCCACCTGGTCCTTTCACCCTCAAAACCCACTGTGGGAGCCCCCAGGCTAGCCCCGGGCCAGCCCCCCCCAACCCGCCAGGCATCTTTCCCCGGAGCCCTGGTCGCTGGTCCAGGCTCCAGGCTTGTCACTGCAGCTGTCCCATGTGGTTTCTCTGCACCAGGCCATCCCATGCTTGCTCACCCAGAAACCTATATGAACATATCTGACTGGTACCTGTGAGTCCAACATGCCTGAACGTGGAGTGAGTCCCAGGCCTCCCCGGGTCCGTACAGAACGGGGCCCAGCAAGCCACTTGGCGCTGGGCTGAATGAGGCACAATGCCATGACCCTCCCTATTCCATTAGCCCTAGGAAGGCCTCTTGCTCCCTCCGCAATGGGTAGAGGGAAATGGCACACAGCTCCAGGCCGCTGGGAGTGCCTGGCGTGGACAGGGCAGAGTGGGTGGACTCTTTGAAGGTCTCATGGGGAAGGGTCTTCATATGAAGAAGTGGGGGACGTGACGTGAGCCCAGGAAGGCTCATGCTCACCACCGAGCAGGTTCTGGGAGGACCCGTCTCCATCTCTGTGGTGGCTTCGGGCAGATGTAGGGAGATGGGAGGCCCAGCAGACAAATCTCAGCAAACCGTACGACAGCTGTCCTGTGAGGCCACGGGCCCGTCAACCCCAGTGACTTAGGAGGCTGCATGCCTCCCGTTTACACACACACACATACACAGTCACTTCACAGAGCTACATGCCCGCGGACATCCCCTCCCAACCAATCCTTTTAAACAGTGCGTGCCACGGAGGGTCCCAACAGGAACCCCACCAGACAGGTACTCATGCAGATAGAGTTGCTCCCACCAGCACGGGGCTGGCACCGGTCAGCAAAGGCCACCTTCAACTCCTGTGCATTAGAGGTGCCAGAGCCCACAGCCCCAGCTTCTATAAGAATCCATCGCACAGTGGGTGGCTGAGTCTAGGCCTGGACAGGCGAGGAAAGGGAGGGGGGAGGCAGTCAAGGCGTGTGTGTGTGTGTGTGTGTGTGTGTGTGTGTGTGTGTTTCTTGATCTCAGCTGCTTGGTACCGGGCTGTCACCCCCGGTCCCTGTCCCTGTGAGATCCTGTGGCTTCCTTCTCCTTGCCTGCCGTGCCTCTCGGCTTCCCCTTTGGAAGTTGTATGCTCTGACTTTGGAGAAATCAGGACCTCAGGCCTGAGCCCAGGTGCAGAGGAGAGGGCGGTGAACTTGGTCCTGCCCCCGGCCCCCTTGCTACAGTGAACGGCCCGAGGACCCTTTGCCACCCTTGCCAGCCCTCAGCCCCTCTGCCGTCCTGGCAGAGCTGCAGAGCTTGGGCCCCCTGAGCCTTGGGGGTGACCCAGGGAGCAGGTGCAGGCCAGGGGGGGGGGGGGGGGGTGGCTGGCCCAGGCTCACCTGGGCCACCAGGAACCACCTGCTGAGGTGGGAAGGGACCGGGAGCTGAGAGCTTGGACCAGTTGTTAGAAGGTCCTGAGAGCCAGCTCTTCCCTAGATGCTGGGCTGAGCAGGGCAGGCCAGGTTTGTTTGGGAGCTCCTGGGTGGCATGCTCCAGCCCTGGCCTCTCAGGCCCCCTTTCCAGCTGTCCCCATTGCGTGCGCGCGCGCACGCGCACACACACACACACACACACACACACACACACACACACACACACACACACGCAGGCGCGCGCGCGCACCCGCGAGGACATGGCGTGGATACTGATGGGGATGCATAAAGGGGCTCTGTGCGCTGCAGCGGCGCCGCGAGGGCCGCGGGGGGTCACTGACCTGAGGCGGCGAGTCCGAGTCCGGGTCGTCCCCAGCGCGATTCATTCCGGGCGGCGGCGGCCCCTCAACCCCGGCCCCGGTGGTGCCCCCAGGCTGCTGCTCCGGGCCGCGCGCCCCTCCCTCCCCCGGGGATCTCGGGCTGCAGCCCCCGAGGGCCACTTCATAGCCGCGGGGTCCGAGCCTGCGCGCCCGCCGCCCAGCCCAGCTCCTCCTGGGCTCAGCGAGGCGGTGGAGGGAGCCGCAAGCGCTGGGGGGGGGCGCGGGCAGGGCCTCGGGGCGGGAGGGGGATGGGGAGGGGAACGGGGAGGGGGCGCGGGGAGCCGGGATGCGCGTCCGCCCAGCCAACCCGGCTGGCTCCGAGTCGGCTCCGAGTCCCCTCCGCGCGGCTGCGCCGGTGTCGTGGCTCTGACAGCGCCTCCCGCCCGCCCCGCCCCCGTCCCCCGTCCCCCCCCACCACCTCCCGCAGCAGCGCAGGCTGCCGGCGGGACCCGCTGATGGTCGGTACCAACCTCGCCAGCTCGGGCGGGGGCGCGAGGAGGAGGCCGCGAGGACCCTCCCCCCGGGATTGGTATCACCCCCCCCCCTCCTACCCCAACACCCTGCCCAGCGGAGGCGGCTCCAGCCTCGGGCGCGGAAGCCGGGGCCGCGGGCGGGGGCGAGCACAGCCGGGCCTCGGCTCTCGAGAGTTAACGCGCGCCCGGCCGCTGCCTGCACCCCCATCCCACCCCGCCTCCATCCTGGCTGTTCCTGGGGCCCAGCTTGGCAGCCCTTCTCAAAGGGTGATTGTTTCCGGGCTGGGTAGTTGGGGGGCGGTTCTCTGGGACCGAGGAGCCGAGACGCGGAGCGGGAGGGTGCGGCTCCCTCCTAGGCTCCAGGCACCCCGCAGGGGAAGATGGATGCAGGGGTACCTGTGTGTGGTGGAGATATGGAGGGTCCGCAGGCGCCGGCCTGTATGGTAGCCCCACCTGTAGGCGCCACTGCCTTGCCAAACACATGCCAACCTGCTGAGTGCCGGGCTCAGCCCACAGGAGCCTGGGTCTTTCAAAGAGAAGGCAGGGAGGCAGCGCGTGGGGTGGGAGGGAGCTGGGAGGGGACAGTGGGGGAGCAGAGATGGAGCCCAGGGTCCGCAGGCTGCCCGGGAATGGAATTTCTCGGGGCGCCTCGGCCAAATTCCATGCACGTTTCCTGCCTCGTGTGTGCTGGGTGGGCTGGGGGTGCGTGACCAGGGAGCCTGTGTGCATGCACAGGCGTGTGCATGTCTGTGTGTGTGGGGTGCAGATGCAGCCATGGCATGTACCCGTCTCTGAAGACACTTCCAAATGCTCTTTTGTCAAGTTGCCAGAGACTCGGAAGCCTCCTCGTATATTTGCACGCGAGGGCGGGCCCTCCTGGACACCTGTGGCCAGGGACGCCTTGTGTCCCTTTCCCAGCCGCAGAGAAGGCCGGCTGCTGTGCTGGGTTCTGGCCCCAGCTGCCTGGGGATGGAAGTGCTTTTCAGTAACTGAAACTATCGCACAAGGTCTGATGCTTCGTCCCAAGCTGGGCCCTGTCCTTTCCAGTGAGCAGCTGTGTGTGTGTGGCTGGTGAAGGATTGGGGGGGGGGGGGGCAGTGGCTTTAGAACCTGCCATTTTGGTAAAGACCTTGAGGTAAGGAAGGAGCCCCCCCATCCACACCTTCCCACAGACCTCTGACAATACGATGAGTAATGACTGCCTCTAGGGACAGCTGTCCTTCCCTCTCACCCCGTCTTGCAGTTCCTGGCTGTTGAACAGCCCTCATTGCCCTCATAAGGAAGTTCTTCCAAATCTGACCCCGTTGCCTCCTGCTAAGGTGCAGGACCATTCCTCCACTCTCGCAATGAAGCATTTCCCCTTCCCCTACTGGGATAACTCTTGTTCCTTTAGACTCTGCTAGGAGAACCTGTCCTGAGACCATGTTATCCTTGCCTCCAAACTCCCCTTCCCACTAGGACTCCCGCACCACCTGGAGGGAGGGCAGGGGGAGGTGCAGGAGGGGCAAGGGCAGGGAACCCAGCTCGGAGGGAGGACCTGGCTGCCAGTTTGCATGGAGCACAGACGGCCTCTCTCTCCGCTGCGTCCAGTCCTGGTCAAAAGTCACCAAACGGTGGGACAGACATGACCTTGGAGAGTTTCTAGTTGCATCTAAAAAGAGTTTCTCCTTTTACAAACAGGGAAACCGTGGCCCTCAGAGGGACCACCAGCAGTGTGTGTGTGTGTGTGTGTGTGTGTGTGTGTGAGAGAGAGAGAGAGAGAATGGGGGTGGGGGGAGGGCTTGCACCATTTCTCTTTCAGGGCACAGCCCCAGGTGCAGCTCAGGGAGGAAGCCAGTGAGGAGGCCTGGGCTCCAGGTGGATTCTGAAGGCACTGCAGTGAAACCAGCGGTTGGACCCAACAGTCCGGTCCTATCTGGCCCGGACAGGCCGTGGCCAGCTGGTCCCTCTGCAGGTGTTCTTGGGGTCTCTCCCCACAGCCGATGGGAGGCCACCCAGGTGGAACAGGAAGGGTGACTGAACAACAGTGCTAACAACACCCCCCTTCTAGGATCAGGCTTGCAATTTAGCCCCGGACTGTTTACACAATTTTTTAATGTTAATTTTTGGAGCCAACTTAACGCAATAATGTGGGATTAGCATGAACATGACAAGGCTCAGTGAGGAGACAGCAGCTACCATCCGTTTTAGTGGGAAGTGTTGGCAACACCCCAAGCATGTGAACACACGCACATCCACAAACTGTATGCAGCCACAAAGCATGCACCCAGAGGCAGGCGCACATGCAACACACACAGTTACACCCTCCCAGGCCTGGTGTGTACATATGCGTGCACATGGGCGTGCCTGCGCCCACCTGCACACAGACAGAGACGCATGTGCACACACACACACACACACACACACACACACACACCAGCCTCCACAGGTGGTGGCCATCACTACCGCCTTCCCACCCCCTTTTCTTTGTCTCCCTATGGGCCCCTGCAGGCCCGTGGGAATCCTGTGCTTCCACATTCTGGATGGAGTGCCTTCCACGGCTTAGCCCCTGCTCTGAACATCTGGAATAGCCCCGGGTTTCCCAGTGATGGAACCTCCCCTCATCTTTCTTCTCCTGCCAGAATTGAGCCCCTCTTCTCAGAGGCCCCCAAAGCCTAGGACCAAAATGTTTAGTATGCAAAGGATCCCGTCCTCTGGGACAAGCTGATGTGTGTTTATTGTGTGGTTAAGCGGGGCGGAGCCCTGCCCCCTCTCGGGTCCTGGACCAGCTCCTGCCGTCTGATTCCCAGAAGGGTCCCGTAAGACAGTCCACTGCAATGCAAAGCCCACAACACATCTGGGAGGGTCTGTACGGTTTCCCCCCAATCATTGGTGCCCTCACTCACTAGGAAGAACCATTAGTTTACTCTGATCCGTTCATTGCTCGCCTGGGGGCCCCTGGGGCCTCTGCCTCTCTTCAGCAGCAGCTTTGGTCTGCTTCTGATTCTCAAGGATGCTTCCTTTCCTGACCAACCGTCCTCCTCAGCGCACCCCCAGGAGGCGACCCGGGCACAGCCGAGCTACTCCCTGCCCATCTGGGCTCCGGCGCCTGTTGTAACTAATTGTTGGGCTTGCATTTCTAGGGAGCTACCCCCTGGAAGGCACAGCAGTGCTTTTGCTGATGTGAGTGAGTGTACAGGTTCAAGAAGACTCCTCTCCACACACACAGCACGTGGGCTCCGCTCTCACCAGAGAGTGGCGGGAGTGCGAGGAAGGCGGGCAGCAGGGCGCCTCCCCCAGCGCCCAGTCTGGCAGTCTGGAGACACACAGCACATTCTCCCACGGGGCTCTCACTGGATGGGTGTGCACGTGCTGTGTGGGGTGGCCCCTTCCTTAGGAGGTCTCTGGTCAGAGCGTCGGATCTCAAACATCCTTCTTTCTTCAAAACAGATTGGAAATGGCCCTTTGGTTGCCAGGACCCTCAGCTCCCCTCCCTCTCCCCCTGGTCTCCCTTGGTCCCTCTTCAGCGGGGCCAGACTTCTTCCTGAGCTGCAGCCAGAAGGCTCACCCACCTTCTCCAATCTCCGCGTCCACGGGAAGGGCTCAGCTACACTGCTTTACACCCTGCGAGGGACAGGATTTCTGTTTGGCTTTGTTTTCCTGTGGCCGAGAGAAGCATGAGAGGGATGGGAGCAGAGCCTGGTGACTTGGGGGAGCATCTGTCTGAGGCAAGCTTGGGACTCTTCTCTGTCCTCTGAGGGGAGTGAAAACAACCCAGATTGTCTGTGACCTCCCCAACAACTCCCTAATACTTCCCAGAACCCATTCTCCCAAGTCCCTCCAGAGCCCCTTACAATCTGAGCCAGGGTGGGCCTCAGAGCAAACTCTGGGGGCTCCCTCAGTCCCTGCTGGACTCTGCTCTGGCACTGCTGTCTTCCTCCTGTGGCCTCTCCCGGTTCACAGGCACCTGGGGCAGGGCATTGCGCTTCTTCGCAGTCTCATCACATTGTTTCTGGGTTTCTCCACAGGCTAATCACCACGGGCACCTGCTTTGTTCCCTAATATTATGTGCCTGCCATCCACCCCTGTCATAGGAGCTCCTGTTATATGCCAGGCACTGTGCTGGGCACTAGAGATAGAGCAGCGACAACAGTAAGAACACATAGACCTGTAAAGAACAGCCATTAGAAAAGTTCACTTTGATTAGGCTCTTCACGTTCTAAGTCAAGATGGGGAGCCTTTTTTCTGCCAAGAGCCATTTGGATATTTATAACATCATTCACTTAATATAATTCACTTAATATCAATTTATGTTGCTATGAAAAAAGCTCCTAGATGTATTGAATTTTGAGTCCTGCCTGCGGTTGCGTTGGCAGGGCCAGACCGAATGATTTCGCGGGCCTTCTGCGGCCCGCAGGCCGGACGTTCCCCACCGCTGGTCTAAGATGTGTGCCCAGCAAGCACCCTGGCTGTGGAGGGGAGTCCAGGCAGGAAACGAAGCGACTCCATCCATCATATTTATCGAACAGCTCCTCTCTAGAAGACACTAGTGTGGGAGGTCCGTCACGCACACGGAGCCTCAAACTCTGAAGGAGAATGCTCCTCTCCCTTCACACCACTCTGTCCTTGGTCTCCACACTCCAGCCTCACTTGCCTCGTCTTGGTTTCTCAAACACACGGAGCCCTTTGCTACTTCCCAGCTTTGCCTATTGCTGTTCCCTTCGCCGGGGCTGCTGTGCACCGACTCTGCATGCATGCAGCTGAGCCTTCTCACCCCGCACGTCGGCAGCTCAACCGTGACCTCTTGACAGAGGCTTCCCCCGAAACTGCCCTGTAAAGAGCCCCTCCCAGGGTTCTCCTAGCTCTTCGCCCTGTGGATGTCCTTCCATATCTCATCCACCATCTGTGTTTATGCTGTTTGCTTGCTCGCCTATTGCACCCATGAGCATATAAGCTCCTGAGGGGTACAAGTCCTGGCACTAGACTGTCTGCAGCAAATGCCAACTTTGTCACTAACTAATCACCTGACCTTGATTCAATCCTCTACCTGATTGAATACTACGCTCCTGATTCCTGACCCATTGAATGGAACCTTGTCATAAACGGTACCTGATCGATACTACCTGATGCCATGAAACTAGTTAATGCACAGGAAGATGTACAGTAGACCTTTGGGTGTTAGCAGAGCTTCTGCAGAAGTTACTGCCCGCCCCTGAGCCCCTCTCCCTTTCTTTTTTTTGGGGGATTTGGAAGACATAAAGGAGACGCTAGGAATCTTCCCTAAATGGCGCTTTGATGTCATTCATTCATTCATTCATTGCACCTTATTTCTGAGAATCTATTCTGTGCCAGGGGCTCTGCTAGGTTAAGAGAGAGAAATGAATGGCGAGGCTCCTGATTTCAGCCCAGTAATCCTCTCAAGCTTGAGGTTTCTGTGTTTGAGTCTCGCCATCTGCTTTCCCTGTGTTCCTTACTGGATCCTTCTGAAGGAAAGAAGGGGTGGGCCGAGGGGTGGGCTGTCTGTGGGGAAGACAGAAATCCAGGCAAGGGCTGCTGCAGATGGGAAAAGGCAGGACAGGGAGGAGAAGCAGTGGGCAGTGGCCTCCAAGTGCTCTTTTTCATCACCCAAGATGCTGTGCATGGGGACTTCCTTGGTGTGGGGGAGGAAGAAGAGGAGACTATAACTCCCTCCTCTCTTTCCTTCCTTCCTTCCTTCCTTCCTTCCTTCCTTCCTTCCTTCCTTCCTTCCTTCCTTCCTTCCTTCCTTCCTTCCTTCCTTCCTTCCTTCTTTCCTTCCTTTGATTCGTTTTCTTTCTTTCTTTCTTTCCTTCTTTCTTTCTTTCTTTCTTTCGCCAAGTTGGTGAGGGGGATACCCAAAATTAGTGGACCGACCATCTGCATGCAGACTGATCAATGTGCCCTGGCAGAATGGAAAAGAGAAACTCACACTGAACACTCGCCGACAGCCTCGTGGATCGTGGGAAGCTGAAGGGGCTCAGGTACATTGCCCTGTGGCCTATGAAACAGGCAGGAGTCTGTCAGGATTTTTGGAAGCAAGAAGAAGGATGTATGGGCATATGAATGGGCAGGATGTTGAGTGCTGAGGACCAAGCTTCTCCTTGGACTCTGGGCAGAGACGAAGGGGGCAAGGCCACTGGAAGCCTGGACACTGCTGAGCAGCAGGCCCTCTGGCGAGACCCCAAAGGTGGTGTCCTAATCTCTTGCCCTGATAACTAACCACCAGGCCAGTGTGGTGGCTGCTCAGGTGCCACGCCCTACAGATGGCTGCACCCAGGCCTGAAACTGGGAAAACTGCATTTTATCTGAGGGCTACTTCCTGGCTGCATGCACTCAGGGTCTCTGTAGAGAAGCTGATAATCTGTCCTCCTGTCGCCTAGTGATAAAGGGTCTAAGGCGTGAGGGAGAGCTCTCATAGGGGCCCCTGGGATAGAGCATCTGAAAGTGTTAATTCTCCAGTTCTGTTTTCTGCAAACGGATGGCCATTTAGGGGCTTTCTGGTCTTTCGTCCCTCATCAACAAAGCACACACCCTCAGTCCTCCATAACCTCGGTTTTAGTTTCATGTATGCAGATCTATGTTTCAGCACCGCGGCCAGCGCCACTCATGAGCAGCATATGTTCTCGCATCTGGGCATAAGCAATGCAGGACTCTGGGAGCTCAGCTTGGGCTTGGCAGGAGGGCATCCTATTGTGGGAGCCAGGCTGACGTCCACGTACAGCCCTGTTCCCAGGCCCTGCAGCTCCGTGCCTTTGTGAAGTGACAGCTCGAATAAGCATGTGAACAGAAGCAGATATTCACTGGATGATTGAAGAAGGTTAATAGGGCCCATGTTTTAAAATCCCGGGACTGAGCTAGGTCAGGGGTAGCAAACCAATTTTTACTTTGCATGCCAATGTCAGTAAATTGGTTTTGGATGTGTGAAGTGTTATGAAGCGACATTTGTGGTGAGGAGGACAGAGCGCCATGACCCATGAGTGATGTTTGCCTTGAGTGGGTGGTGGCATAGCGATGCCCAGTTCTGCTAACTAGGTGATAGCCCAAGATCCTTTTAACTTTTAGGATTATGTGCCTTTAAAAATTAGTGGTTTTATGTGTTCTCTTCTTTCAGTTCTTTATTTAAAAATATATAAATTTGTTTACTCAGTCATCTGACATTGATTGACTGCTTGCTAGGTGCTTGTTCCTGGGCAGTGCATTCTGCTTTGCCTCCATGAATGCACAGTCTAATAAGGAACAGGGACAACTACAGGACCCAAGGCAGTGGGATAAAGACAGTGTTCTGTGGAACCAATGACATGTTCTTGGTGTAGTGAAGGTATGATGAAGTCTTGGCAAAATGGATCACTCAATTCAAACTACAATGTCCCTACACATTGATGGCGCTAGAAGAACTTGAAAGTGGGTTTTCCAAGATTTAGATCTGAGGTCCACAAGAGAGGTCCCCAAGTCTGGGTCATCCGTTGGCTGGTAAAGCCACCTTGTGAAGTGGCATTTGCCTATTGATGTAGCTAGGGCAATCACAAAGCCCTGGGCTAGGCCTGGTCTGGCTGTGGCCACACGCAGACCCTCTGGTAGAATTCTATGGTTGCTGTACAGGAAGGCCCAGCACAGCCCCAAATGGAAACAATGTTTAAAGCACCTGTATATTTTTTTGAAGGGGGATACTAGAATGCCCACATTCTGAATTAAGGACTAAGAGGAAGGATGGAAGTGTTTTGGCAATGAGAGGACTTGGGGGCAGGGGGACCACCAGAGTTGCTAAGATAGGCCATTCTAATGATCTTTCCTTGTTCCCTGGTAAATCGTTATCATTTTTGGAATCTCAGAATGTTTGTTTGTGACAAACCAGACTTCAGGAGCCTTCAGCAATGGGAAAGTGGGTATTTTAGCTTCATAGCTGTGCCCCCTGAGGCCCGCAAAGGAAAGAAACCTGCACAGGGCACGTGGTATGGCCACCGGTCTGCCTGCAAGCTCTGCTCCTCAGCAGGCCCAGAGAACCAGGGCATGCAGTGGTCAGGGACCTCCCGAGGCTGAAGGCTGAAATTCTATCCATTTATCCCAGGGTTAAACAGCGAATCTCGCTGCCTCTCTTGAAGATCCCACAATTAAACAGGCAGGGGAATGTATTTCATAAAATATGTATAATGCTTCATACCAAAGCACTTTCATCTCTCTTAGCTCGCAGCCAATGTGAGCAACAAGAGGAACAATCTTTCACTGCCCATTAAAATCAGGCACTGGCCAGCCATGTCTTCAGGGGTGAAGGCCCATCATCATCATCGTCACCATCATCATCATCATCATCATCATCATCACTACCATCTCTACTATGTATTTGGTCACATGAGTTCCATGGGAGTTCAGGCTGTCTTATTCATTAAATCAGCTCTCTCACCTGGCACAACATTTGGTACATGCTAGATACCTAACAAATATCAGATGGTATCAGTGTTTATTACAACCGAATGAGTGAATGAATGAATAGATGGGAGTCTACATACATTATGTTGTTCTGAGATATAACCCCATGAGCTGAGTGGGGTAGGTATCATGACCCCCCAAGTATATACCAGAAAAGTCACAGACGGGTGCCTTGTCTTGACCTAGTCCTGTCTTGTGGGACTCAATCCTTCCAGACCTCAGAGAGCTGACTGCCTTGTGCTTGTCAGGTTTTCTTCCTTGGGTGGAAAATGATCACTAGCCTCCCTGCTCCTGCCCCACTTTTGGCCCTGGCTGGTGCCTTTGCTTGGGGCTGAACATAGCCCTTAACCCATTGGGATCCTGGGTTCTATCAGACTAACCTCACTCCCGTGGATAACAGCTCCCTGGCAGCGCGAGAGCCTGCGGAGCAAATTCTCCATTATTGGATGGAGCCCACATGCAAGAACAATTGAACTAAATTGATTGTATTTTCCAAATCGTCGCCCAGCTTCTAATTCTATCTGTGAGATGGACTAATTTGATCCAGAATTAGCTTCTAAATTGAGACGCCAAGCCCTTGACCAGGAAGGGAGAAGAGAATCTTGGTATATATAGTCCAGGAGGGAAGGAGGGCTGTGTGCTTGCAAGAGGCTCAGAGGCTCTCCCAGAAAAGTCCTCTAGGTGGGGAGCAGGTCATGTTCATTGAGGTGGGCCCCTGTCACTTTCCTCTGACCTCTGTGTGCCCTCCTGCCACCACGTCTACATTTGGTAATGGTACCCCAAAACCAGCTGAGTAGTGGGCTTGCATTATGGCTCCATGGGCCCCTCTGGATAGCACTAAGGCAATAAATAGACAGAGGTAGAATTTAATGACCTTACACCTCAGAGTTAGAACACAAGCCATCCACCACCCCCCCATTCCTTCCCCCCCCCACACACACACACAGGACACTCCTGGCACATCCCAAGAGGTGCCTATCCTATTTCTGTTTTAACCTAGTGCCAGAGGTCCCTTTGCCTTGTAAACATCCCATTCCATCTTTGGTTTGTTCCCTAAACCGCTAAGTTCCTTCTGTGGACACTGAAAACTGCTTCCCTTTCATCCTTTGGGCTATGTTCTCACAAACTTTGAGCAGAGCCCCTTACCCCGTAAAAGTACTTGGGAACCTCCTGATTCTGATTAAAATCCGATAAAAATGTAGATTCTGATTCAGGAAGGCCCTAGATCCTGCAGTCCAAAACCAGTTCGTTCTAAGGTCACGCGGATGCCCTGGGTCCGCCAAGCTCACTTTGAGTAGTGAAGATTCATGGGTTCAAGACAGGATAAAGGTTTGAAGGCAGCAGTAAGATGCATCTTTTGGTTTCTCTTCACCAAGATAAAACTGCCACGTTCCATTCCATTAATAGTAAACACGTTTTATAAATTCATAGGATGTCAAGTCTAGAAGAGAACTTCTCCTTCTAAAGAGAGCGTGCCCATTTTTTTCTTCTTCTTCTTCATTTTACAAATGAGGAACCCAAGACCCAAGCGGGTCCGGAGAGTTGCCTAACAGAGCCGAGAGCAGCGGAGTGAAGGTTTGCTGAGCCAGCATCCTCTTCTCTTAAACGGTGCTGCCTTCAGCTATGGGAAGCGGGAGGAAGGGATTGGAGAAGGTGATAAAGTGTGGCCCCCAGCCCCAAGGGAAGCAGAAGCCCAGAAGAGGTGGTCCTCTGAGTGATACCCCACGGGGTTCCGAAGAGGAGGGGTTGGTCGCTCCGGCTGGGGAAAATGGGAGGAGAGATGTGTGCAAGGAAGAAGGCAACCATCAAGAGAGAGGGGAGGTACCCATGGGGAGACAAGACTGGGAGAATCTGAGGCTCCTGGGGACTCCTGTGGAATAGGAGGAGGTGCTGCAGGTGGAGGGAAGAAAGGATAGAGTCCCTTAACATGTATCAGAGATCATGGGCACCCCCCTTCCCATTCCCACAATACTCCTTCCTTCTCCCTACATAGGGCTCAGCGTTCTGTGCGACATTTCCTGCTTGCTTATTCGTTTCATCACCTGTATACAGCAAGCATCTTGAAGGCCAGAACCATGAATTGTTCACCATTGCTCTTCTTCTTTCTTTCTTTTTTTTTTAATATTTTTTATTGATTTTTTTATAGAGAGGAAGGGAGAGGGATAGAGAGTTAGAAACACCGATGAGAGAGAAACATCGATCAGCTGCCTCCTGCACACCCCCTACTGGGGATGTGCCCACAACCAAAGTGCATGCCCTTGACCAGAATCGAACCTGGGACCCTTCAGTCCATAGGCCGATGCTCTATCCACTGAGCCAAACCGGTTAGGGCTCACCGTTGCTTTTCAAACCTAACCCAGGGCCTGGCATCGAGTAGGTAGGTATTTAATAGACTTTTTTTGAATGCATAAATGCCTGAAGAAATAACTAGAAGTAGGAAGTAAAAATCTAAAACTGGACCGCCTACTCAAGGACCCCAGGCGATTCTGAGCTGCTAGTTCTGGGGAGGGCCCAGGAACCTTCATTTTAAGTCTGTGGTTCGCGATTCAGGGGGTCGGCCTGTTACACGTTGAGTGGGAAAGCCACGCCGCCTGCCTCAGTTCACCAGCGGCTGATAGCTGGGAGTGTTAGAGCGCATTTTCAAGTCCAGGACGTTCGGCTCTGAGTCCCAAACTTTCCCCCTACAGCCCAGCTTTGACAGGGTGTGTGTGTGTGTGTGGTGGTGGGGGGAGAGGGGGGTGCATGCTTGTGGGTGCAGCTGATTCTTATTGCACGGGGGCTCCCCTGGGTGCTGGCCCAGGGACTCGGTTAGCACTGTGCTCTGAACCGCCGGCAGCCCCGCTCCCCGAAGAGGGGCCCCTGCACGTAGCGCGCAAGATGGTGCTTTTCTTTCCGCAAAGATGAAATTGGCCTCCTTGTTGCCAGCTCTAAGCAGATGTTTATTTGTTGTTCTCGTGTTTTCAACTGTTGTGATGAGGTTTGCCTCCTTCTCCTTTAACTGAATTACGTGTCATTTAGCTCTCGGCGCAAGCTGCAGAGTGAGCAGGATCCGTCTGGCACGTGGGCCTTCCGATTCCTGCTCCACAAACCATGCAGCCACGGGCGCAGCCACGGGCGCAGCCACGGGCGCAGCCACGGGCGCAGCCACGGGCGCAGCCCGCGAGGGAAGGCCCAAAGCACAGGCATTCCTTTGGCCACGCCTGACATTCCCCACCCTCTTCCCTCCCTGGGGGTGCAGCTCAGGACCAGGACCAGCTAGGAAGCCGGAGTGCTGAGAGAGGCATGTTCTCTCTCCCACGTGTCCTGACGCCCACATTCTGTGAGTGGGCGGGAAGGCAGGAACCGGATCTGGTTTGCCTTTGTTGATGGGCCCTTGGCCCCTGTTCGCTGACTTGAGTACAAGGAAAAGGGAATGAAAACACGTTTGCAAGAGAGCCTGTGAGCACACAGAGGTGGCTGGAGACAGTGACATGGAACGTCTTCAGATCCTTCTTTCTATCTCTTGTGACCCAAGTTCTGTCAACACCTACTTGGAAGGGGTCAGGGGAGGTCGCCATTACCCAGGTGTCCCTTCCATTTTCCTGCTGCCGAGCCCACCCTGCCACCCCTGCCACATAGGCCTGCGCCTGTCTCCAAGCAAGGCCACCCCTAGACCATCCCCATGGCCCTGCTGGGTCCTGAGGAACCGTATCACCTTTGTAAGTGATTGGATTGCTGTGTGACCACCAGCAGTCACTCCCCCTCTCTGAGCTTGAGTCTTTTTAACCCTTAAATTGGGGTGGTTAGCCATGTGGGGTGTCTGCCCAGCCCATGGAATTTTCCTGAGGATTGCCCTGACCCTCCACCCCACTAACACAGCACCCCCTGCCTCCTTCACAGTGTGACCCCCACCTTCCTGTCTTAGCAGATGGCCCAGGGCATAGGCTGAGCCAATCAGATTCTTTCCTCTTGGAGTTGGGAGTGAGGACCCCAACACACCCATTCCAGGTTCCAGACACTTCAGACCACACCCCTGCCTTGTGGGAGGGGGAACAAATAAAAGAATGGGGTGGTTGGGCTAGATGAGCTAGGTCTAAGAGTGTTTTGTTAATGCTACATGGCTTTGATTTGCACATCACAAGTGGCTGTGTCTAAGCTTTCCTTCGTAGTAATTCTGCAGTGAATTAACTCAGCATTTTCAGTTTAGCAAGATAGTGATCAAGAACCTTGATCCTCAGATAAGTTAGGAGAAGGTGATGGACTTGGTAACATTCCCAGGGAACAAGGCAGACTCCGGACCTGAGGTCTCTGAGACCTGAGGGGTACTTGGCAGCAACTATACCTGGGGAGGGCGGGGTTAGGAGACGGGCAGAGCAGGGCAGCCAAGGGCAGCCATACGAGCAGGTGTTAGCAGGGGGAAGCCAGCCACACGGGTCACGGAGGCCACAGGAATTGAGGCAGGATGAACGCTTGGCAGGCAGATGGGGGCACGGGGCCCAGGGGGGCCCAGGGGGTCAGGCTGGCTGGCAGGAGCCAGGAAGGTCTGGCAGCTGGAGAGGGAGACTGCCTGCAGGCACTGCCCTCTCCTAGTCAGCGGAAGGGATCGGGGTAGACAGTGGAGGTACCCGTCCTGAGGAAAGCAAGTGCAGGCTTTTAAAACTGTCGGTTCCTCCTGATGGCATTCACCTTCATAAAATAGACTTCCTCAGTAGGCCATCATATTTTATACTGTTGGACATTTTATCCTCATTTTCCAGATTTTGATTTAGAAAACATGGTTGCTGTAGGTAGAAGAAGTCGAAATTTAGGCAAAAGTGGGGCCTCTGCCCCCCCCATCCCCATGGAAGGGCGGTCCAGGGTCAGGGGAGTGGCTCACGGCCCAGGCGTCCACCTCTCTGCAGTCCCTGCTCCCTCTTCTCTTCAGTGTCCCCAAGCTTTGCTCCCACACCTCCCTCTGCACCCTAAAGTCAGCCCTCCGCAGCACCCGGGCCTGTGGTGGAGCTGAGGTCTGTTTGAACTTGGTTTCACGGGGGCGGGGGGTGTGTGTGTGTGTGTGTGTGTGTGTGTGTGTGTGTGTGTGTGGCTGAGATGAGCCAGGCACTGCAGACTGAGACAGACACAGTCTGCCCTGGAGGGGCTCCCACTCCTGCAGGGAAGAGGACCCAGCGCCCTGTAGATGTCGTAGGTTTGACCCTCTGGGTCCTAGACAGCAGTGCTCAGGCTAAGTTGTATTGCAGATAGAGTTGGGGGCCAGTGAATGGGATCTTTCCAAATTCACTCATTGGTAAGCAAATGAGGCACCATCGCTTGCAAATTGGGGAGTGTCATTGCAGAGAACAAAAGGAATTTCAGGACGGTCCAATCCAACCTATTCACTCCACACACAGATGCAGAAACTAAGGCGCCGGGGGGCGGGGCGGTGAGCTTTGGGGCGGGGGATGGGGGGGGGGCATGATGAGTGTCTCTTGTTATGCAACCGGTAAGCAGCAGAGCCGAGATTGGATTCACATTTACCGGTGCTTTTTTTTCCTCCCCCCCAAAAAAATTATGCCATGATGTTGCCACTTTCATCCTATTCCTCATCTTCATTTTAGCCCAATTACCAAATTATTTCAGATCACAATGTTCATTTGGGCTGAAAATTAGCTGAATAATTGCCGTGTGGATGCCATTCGGAAAGCCCCGTGGCTACAGCGGGCCCTGGAAGCCAGCTTTGCTGGCAGAGCTCTGCCCTGCGCCCCTGTCTCCGGGGCAGCGAGTCCTGCCAGGAGCTGAGTGCTCAGCCGAGAGTGGCACACCCACCCACCAGCCCTCATGCCCCACAGAACAAAACAGCACGAGCAGAAAATGAGAAAACGCGATATTATAAAGCCATCAATTATTCCCACATCCACTCATTGTTTCCTCAGGCAAATTCTGATTTTATGCCCCCCCCCCCCCCCCCGCACCTCCTGCCCTCCCAGGGAGAGGAGAAGATGTGACAAGATAATTTTTAAGTTCATTTGAAAAAACATACAGGTGAAAATAGCTAAGAATTATGACAGAGATGTTTGATGGGGGAGGGGGTGTTTTACCATATATTAGGATATATAAACCATTACGAACCGAGACAGTAGAGTAGTTAAGGAGAGATTTACAACACAGGATAACCCCAATAAGGGCTCTTCATATCAGACAGGAGGCGTGGCATCTCGGTGGGGAAAGGGTGGTGGTAAAAGAAAAGGGCTTGCTGTTCAGGAAAAATAACCTGCTTAGAGCCCCACCTCACGCCGTATATTAAAAGGAATATATTTTAACGGGAAAAATCAAGCCACATTGAAATTAGAAGAAAATTTAAGCCTGTGCTTACCTCTAAATGAAAAAAAAAAAGCTATTCTAGGCACAAAAGTAATCAGTTAAGTAAAATGAATTTGATTCTATTAAACATTTTGTACATCAGAAGTATTCTAAAATAAAAAGTGGGAAAAGTCATGGCTATTGAAAACAAAGAATAAATTATCTGCAGACCTCATACCTATATTTGTAAGAAAAACATTAAAAACCCTCATAGGAAAAAAAGGATCATAAAGAGGCAGGTTGAAATACCAGTGACTAAAACATATAAAAATGCTAGTTTTTTTCCTAAAAATCAAATAAATGCAAATGAATAGGAATGAGGTACTATTTTCACTTAGATTTAAAAAACCTACTTTTGATAATCTTCAGAGAGGGGAAGGACATACTAGCAGCCTTCTTACACGCTGACCACTGATGGGAGGATAAACGGTACTACCTTTACCTAAAACAGTGTGAACACGTGCATTAGGAGTCTTCCTATATGTCCAAACATTTTGGTTAAATAATTCTCCTTTGTGTTTGAGTTCATGCCCAAGGATGTTCATCAGAGTGTTGTTTATTAGAATTGCAACCCAAATTTTCATTCATTTAAAAATCATTGAGTCAATAAATATCAAGATCCGTTATCTCCTGAACACTGTATTAGATGTGGGGGACACATTGATGAATAGAAAGTACTCAGATTAAGCACTTTGTGAAACATAATTTGGCAGGGGAGGCAAGAAGCAGATAAGCTAACAATTAATAATGTGCACCATCACAAGGTAACGTACTGTAGTGATGGATGTTGACGAAACTTAGTTGGTCATTATTTCACAATATATACTTATATCACATAGTATACTATACTATACAGCTAAGACTAATACATTGTTATATGTTAGTTACCTCAATAAAACTGGGAGAAGAAGAAAGAATTGTTCCACAATTATGGTGTAATGATAGCATGTCCTTACAATAAAATATTATGTATCATTAAATGTGATGTCTATCGGTATTGACATCTATCCACCCAACCAAAAAAAATATTTATTGAATACCTATTATGCACCGGGAACTATGCTAGGCATAGAGGAAACAATGGTCAAAACAGATACATTTCTTGCCCTCACAACCCTCATATGACCCAGCAATTGTTGATAAGGACTCTGGTAGAAGGACTCTGAGATGGGAGTGGTCAGAGAAATCTTCATTGAAGAAATGCGTCTAAGCCAGGACACCAAGAAGGTGTTGAGCGAGAGGGACTCTATCACCCACCTCCACAGATATGCTCCCATCCCATCCTGATCCACATGTCCTTCCATTTCTTTTTTTTTTTTTTTTTTTTTATTGATTTTTTTACATAGAGGAAGGGAGAGAGATAGAGAGTTAGAAACATCGATGAGAGAGAAACATCGATCAGCTGCCTCCTGCACACTCCCTGCTGGGGATGTGCCCGCAACCAAGGTACATGCCCTTGACCGGAATCGAACCTGGGACCCTTGAGTCCGCAGGCCGATGCTCTATTCACTGAGTCAAACCAGTTAAGGCTGTCCTTCCATTTCTCACAGGAAACTCAGCTCCATTGTCTCGCGGGACTGCTGTCGTATGTGTGGTTTGCTGTTGACCGAAATGTCATTGTGCAGCACACGGTTGCATGGGTATTGATAACTTTATTGTTAGCCTCATTGGTCAATACCGCCAGCCCAGACAGAATCTATTAGAGAGAGGCAGGTGCTGGATGCATTTCTCTCTCTTCCCGTGGTAGGAAAACCTTCCAGAGGTGACCCTATTCTTAGAGGTCAGTAAGTAAGGGGCCAGGCTTAAGCACAACCCCTGTGTGCCTCCGGAGGAGGGTCCTCTGACTCGTGTTCATTGGCTGTCCATGGGCAATGTGCTTTTACAAAGTTCCCCACTGGGAATGCGGCAGGAAATAGGACCTCCACCCGGGCCCATCATGCCCTGCGCGGGCCTTGGGTGGCAGGAGCAGACGCCTGGTCTGCTGCCAGCTGCCCGCTTGCCTGTCTGACACATTCATCTGTGCACGGTGGGGACAGGATGAGAACAGGGGTCAGAACGCCTGGCCAATTCAAGGGGGAGTAGGACCGGGCCCCAGTTGGGAATTTGTATTTGCTGCTCTGACTCGCCTCCTAAGACAGGGCCTGAGCTCTGGGCCTGGGACCAGCCTGGGTGGTTTATCCAGACACTTTATAAGCGGGTGGCTCTTCCCTCCCTTCTCCTGCCCAGCATCTTAGCGAGAGGAGCTGTCTTTGCCCAATGGCAGTTCCACCCAGCATCTTAATAAAGAGAAAGGAAAAACAAAGCCAAACCCCCAAACTCCGGCTCAGCAGGGTCATGCTATCTGACTGGCTGTGTTTAGCCTGACAAGTTCTGTCCCTTGTTTTCCCCCCTGAGGAAAGCCGTTCTTTTGATCCCAACAACTCTCAGAGGGAAGGTGGCATAGAGATAGTTATCTTTCAAAGTTGCTGAGGCATCGCACCATGCAGAGCCCCGCCCCCTCTGAGAGCAGACTGCAGGGAGGGGTCTCCCAGGCTTCCCTATCCCCCCGCCACTCCTCCTTGCAGGCCCTTAGCTGTGTGCCCGTCACAGGCAAAGGTTTGGTGGTGTAGGTGCCCCTGGGGTGGTCCCAGCCCCGAGCCAGTCCTGGGTCTGGGGAAGGCCCTCTGTGCAGGTTAGGATCACGCTGTTCTGGCAGGCAGCTTTGTTGGGTGACTGAGTTCTGAAGGACCTGGGGAGGGGGTCCAGGGCCGCTCAGAAAAGGGGGTCAGGGCTGCAGGGCTGAGGAGAAAGCAGGAAACTGCATTGGCGGATGATGGGAGGATGCAGGCGAGAGATGGATGGAGATGCCTCTGGTGACATAAGGAAGCACGCCGGGTGGGAGTGAGGGAAATGGAATTGACTTTCTCAGCCCACACAATTCTCCCTTCTATCAAACTCACCGTGGTGAAGAGAGAAATAAATCACACACGTGCATCTGGGTCAGGTAGGATTCTGGGAAGTCTGATGGAAAGGGGCTCTCCATTCCTGCTGGGTGTACCGGGCTGATTCCTGAGCCACGTATACGGTAAGGGGCTGCCCCCTCCTCCCCTCACCTCCCAAGGGGACCTGGCTGGGAAGGGCTGTTCCTGGGAGGACAGGCCTGCAACCTCCGCCATGGTTCTGTGGCAAAGCTAACGCCCCCGATCCCTTTGGCTAGGGCTCCCCCTTTCTCTATTTCTGGGCCATCCCCTTCCACTTACCCTTCAGGGACACACAGATCTGGGGAGAACATGGGCTCGCCCCTTATTTCCTGGCCAGTTCACTCATCCTCTCTGTTTCCTTCCCTTTCAAAGGCGAGCAGAGTTTGAGGGTCCAGTCAGGTGAGTTGGGTGAAGCGCTCTCAGCCTCTTTCCCTGACCGGTCGTCCGGCCCCAGGGGGTGCACACTGTCCGCCCAGAACCCCGAGGCCGCTGGCTGGCTGCCCCATTCCTGCTGCCCAGCTGGTGGGCACGGACTCCACTGGTTCTGAGGAAGCCAGGGTGGCGCCCGGAGTGACATTCTCTTTATATATATATGTATGTATGTGTGTGTGTGTGTGTGTGTGTGTGTGTGTATATGTGTGTATACACATACATATATATATATATATATATATATGTGTGTATATATATATGTATATATATATATATATCTTTATTGATTTCAGAGAGGAAAGGAGAGGGAGAGATAGAAACATCAGTAATGAGAGAGAATCATTGACCGGCTGCCTCCTGCACGCCCCCCACTGGGGATTGAGCCCACAACCTGAACATGTGCCCTTGATCAAAATCGAACCTGGGACCCTTCAGTCCGCAGGCCGACACTATCCACTGAGCCTAACCGGCTAGGGCTAAAATGCGCAATTTTAAGAAAGGTATTAAATAATAACTTTGTGTGACAGTGATAGAAATCCACAAAATGTTCTAATGAGAAAGTTGAGCAGTCCAGAGCACTCCCCATGCTCCCAGGAGCATAACTTTTTTATGTATCAGTTTTGATGCTTAGAATAACCAGGAACCAATTGATGCCTCAGACTTCATGACAATTCATTCAAATTCTTCACAGGCACCATTGACCAGAAACTTTGTTCTCCCAAGTAGGTGATAAAAGTTTTAAAACCTTTTTTTTTTTTATAACCATTCAAAATTAACGACAGTTGAAATTATATCTAAAGGCTCAAATAGTTCTTTTCTATCACTGGCAAAAGTAATGTTGGCATTTCTTACAATAATTGGAATGGATTTCTTATTGGCCTTTTTCATATCAAGTATCTACACTAATAAAAGAGTAACATGCTAATTGACTTTTGCAATGCCCACCAGCCAATCAGGAGTGAGTATGCAAATTAACCCAACAAAGATGGTGGGTTAATTTGCATGTGCAGGCACCGAGTGGCAGGGGGCGGAGCGGGACGCTTGCGTTCCGCACCACCCCAGCTGCTCTGGGCCTCTGGGCAGCGTGGGAAGGCGGCTCCGGCCAGAGTGAAGGCGGTGCCGGCAGCCAGGGGAAGGAAGGCCCATTCTTGCACAAATCTTCGTGCATTGGGCCACTAGTTTTGAAATAAAAGCGACTGTGGGTGCACCGTGAGGGGGTAGTTCAGACACTTTTGAGGGCCCTGGGCCCTCAGGTGCCCCAGCCAGCAACCCCCACCCATCTCAAGTCCATGGCTCTGGGCTTGGGCTGCACACGGCCAGAAGGGAGTGCGCGGTATTAATAGTTTCCCCAGCATAATCCATCATCCCCTCAACGATGCCTTTCTGACAGTTAATTAGAATCCACTGGGCGGCATAACAAACATCGTGTTTAGAATTACAATCCGTTGCTGAACAGCCGATCGGACAGCCTGTTGTCTCCCGTCACCCCGATATCTCAACGGTGCAGCTCCCCAAGCCTCCTTAGCACCGGTGGCCAATAAATCAGCCATGTGGTTTTGGGGCGGGGAGGGGGGGCTTAATCCCAGGAAAGGGGGTGGGCTTCTGCCTATTCATGGGCAGGAGTTCCAGGAGGGGGCAGAAGGGAAACCGCCGGGGCCCAAGGCAGCCAGGCTGGGATCCCCCCACTGCACTGCGCCCTTGGAGCCTGCTGATAGGTCACAGGGGGCAGGAGGAGTCTGAGCGACAAGGTGGGAGTTAGAAGCGACCTCGGAGCATCCAATTCTTTCCTCTTTCAGGGGAGTAAAGAGGATGCAGACATGGCCTCCCAACGTCCAGCCTGTGGTGGGTTCTAAGAAATGCTACCCGGCCACGGGCAGCCCTGGTTCAGCCCCAACACCTCTGATGCCTCGCTGGCGGAGGGAGAAATGCCCGGTGTCCTCACATGAGAGCAGCCGGCTGTCAGGCACCTTGAGTCGTCCAGTCTGGCTGTGCCCAAGGTGGCTGCCCCACAGTGGTAGAGCGTGGCTTCTGGTCTGCTGTCTCCCACCCCCCGGGGACCAAGAAGCGTGTGCCTGTGGGCATGGGTCCCAGAGCCTGGCTCTGGGGCAGGCGGTGCCATTCAACCACCTGGTGTCTGTGGCCCCCACAGGAAGTGTCCCGCTGTGTTCTTATCTGGGGGTATGCTCAGGTTTTCTGTGTGCACCCTCATCTCAGGTCCCCGAGGCGGCTCTCAGGGGGTTCTGGGGATTAGACATTTCCAAGAATGGGGTGAGCCCAGTGCGGGCTGGCGTAAAAACAGGTCTTACACTTCGGCTCCCTGAGATCATTTCCTCATCTAGACAATGGGCATAAAGCTGTCAATTTCTTAAATTCTAAAAGGACTAATGGAATCATGTAAGTGCTCAATACATAGGTGCTCTGTGTGCATGAGAGAGAGAGAGAGAGAGAGAGAGAGAGAGATTCAGAGAGTTCATTTCTGTGATAACTCAGATTTCTTTTTTTTTCTTAAATATGTTTTTATTGATTTCAGAGAGAGAAAGGGAGAGGGAGAGAAGGATAGAGGGATGGATACATCAATGATGAGAGAGAATAATTGATGGGCTGCCTCCTGCAAGCCCCCTACTGGGGATCGAGCCCGCAACCCAGGTATGTGCCCTGATCTGGAATTGTACCGTGACCTCCTGGTTTATGGGCCGATACTCAATCACTGAGCCACACTGGCCGGGCCCCATTTATTCTTGGCTCCCCCAACACAGGCAGGAAGCTTCATCCTTCGTAGAAATGGAACCTACCCTCATGCCTTGGGGCGGGGGGGAGTGGTGGGATGGACATATTTCTAGACCCCTTCTTACTTCACACACCCCTTTGCTGACTGTGGGTGTCAGAATAAATTGAAGAATCTGTTAGAGACAACCAGAGTCCATTTCATTCTGGCACTTAGACTGGTGGTGCTGCTGGTAAGGCAAGCAGCAGGAAGGCAGCCTCGGGAACAGTGTGTGCTGCTGCTTTCAGGGGTGTCCAGCCTCCAGTGATGGCTGACTGTGAGCTGCTGGTGCAGGTCGCGGAGCTGGGAGTTCACAGGAGGAGCACAGCGGGCTCTCTGGAGGGAGTCTGAGAGGGCTCCTCACCACTGGGGATAGATAGATAGATAGATAGATAGATAGATAGATAGATAGATAGATAGATGATAGATAGATAGATAACCATGGCGTTGAGGCTGCTTGGTGGTTGAGAACCTACTCCCTTGTTAGCCACCTCTCCCTCCACCCCAGCGGTCAGGTGGTGCCAAAGCCAAGGATACTGGTTCTCTTAGCTTCTTCCCAAGTCCCTGCAGAGCTCCGGAATCAGCAGGGTCCTGGTTGGTTTGCTGGGCCCACAACACAGCCCCAGGACCCCTGAGATCCTGCCTGGCTTAGTTCTCATGGTGCCCCCTGCTGGGTGGCATTTTACCCACCATTGTCACCAAGTTCTCCCCCTCCCACTCTTTCCTCATCCGAATCAGGCACCGTGTAGGCGTTTTATGAATGCCTGCTCAATGACAGACATTTCCAATCACATGTCCCATGTGGGCACAAGCAAGGAAAATGGAAGATGCTTAAAAGCTTCCTTTTGCCCATGTCCACGACCAGCCTGACACATGTCTTGGTGTCAGCAGGGTCGTCCGTCACTCAGGGGCAGTTAACGGCAGGGGACAGCCCAGGCTCCCCATGCTCATGGCAAGCTGGATAGAAAGTGATTCTTCCCCCTGCTTGCTCCCCATGGCTGGGGGCTGGATTTCCGGCTCCCCCCTAATCCTCTAGGCCAGCGTCCTACCCAGAGAGGCCTGCATACGGGATGGGGCTCCATTCCCTGCCCCCTGACTCTGTGAGGCAGAAGGAAGACACACTTGAATGACTCACAGTTGCAATGTCTCGCGATGGCTTTCTGAATAAATCAGGCGTCTCGCAGAACAATCGCTGTATCTTTGGCGCACATCCCCACAAGACAACAAATATAGATTCCTCTGTCATAATCACAGCGGCATCTCGGTCTGCCTGTGGTGATTAAAGTGTCACCAAACTGCCATTTCATTTCATTTCAGGCCATTTCCAAGTGGTGCTGTGTAAAGGCCTCTGGATACAGAACTACTCCTGCAGCCTGGGCCCTGCTGTGAGGGACCCGGACCCGTCCGCCGTGGCCTCTGCCGGAGAACACACTCAGGTTTAGCTTGAGCGTCAACTTGAGCGTCAACAATCTGTCTCCTTGTCTTCATCTCTCTCTGGAGAGACCATTAAAAAATATAGAGAGAATTGATTTCAGAGAGAGGAAGGGAAAAAGAGATAGAAAAAAACATCAGTGATGAGAGAGAATCATTGATCAGCTGCCTTCTGCACACCCCCTACTGGGGATTGAGCTGGCAACTCTGGGCATGTGCCCTGACCAGGAATTGAACCATGACCTCGTGGTTCGTGGGTCCACGCTCAACCACTGAGCCACACCGGCTGGGCCTGGTGAAGCCATGTTTGTTCTGCATTCTGGAAGCCGGCTCTTCCATCGTCCTGAAGAAGCTCAAACTGCAGCTCAAAGAAGTTCAGGTCCAGGTCCACTTAATGGGTGTCAGAAAAGAACTGTTTTCAGAAGATTTCCTTGGGTGGGGGGCGGGGGGGGCAAAATTCACTTTGCCCTCGATGGCAGCTCCTCTGAAGACGGCTCCCGCTGGAGGGACGGCTGCCCTGCCTACAGAGCTCCCCTAAGGTCTCACCTAAGCCAGAGGAAGAAGGGCAGGAGGCCGCTTGTTAGAGGAGGTGCTCTGGAGCATGAGCTGGGAGATTGCAGAAGGGAAGGCATGAACAGAGGCCAGAGTGGCTGTGAGGAGGGGGGCGGCGGGGGGGGGGGTGGGCAGGGATCTACTCTAGCCAAATTGGCGGGCTGGCCCTGAGAGCTCCTCCTGTAGCTGCTCAGCTGCTTACCCTGCCTCCCCTTCCTTCTGGCAACAACCACAATAAAGGTTTGTGTTCCCTTGTTTTCCTCTTGCTCCTGTGACTCGGGAGGGTTGCTGGTGCTGCCCAGTGCGGCCCAATGTGGTGTGGCATGTGCCCCCCTCTCGGGAACTGTGAGTAACGAAGCATCTTTTCAACAGCAATCTCTCCTGACCTCTTGGCCCGCCCAGGCCTGAATAGCACAAACGTGGGCCCATTTTAAAACAAGGGGCAATTAATTCCAGGTCATGTCAGCAACCCAATTCCCAGATTCCTTAAGATGATCACGAGTGGGCTCCAGACATTTGAAGATTTGCATTCTCACCTAGAGAATAGATTTCAGACAGCAGGGAACTTATTTTATGATCCGAGGAGCCACCTGGAGGGGGAATGGCATTTAAAATCCATCAGAATGAAGGTGAGAGACCGGCACAGTAATGCCCTTAATGATGCCTCTGAGAGTTCATTCAAGAGGTCTATATTAAGATGATGTGCAGCGCTGATGGAGTCGCAAGAGCATTCACCAGTGGCCCCGAGAGCAAAGTGGAATCAGCCCTGCCTGTGACGAGCCAACTATCGGAGAAACGCTTTTCAGAATCCTTTGTCAGAACTTCTGCTGGACGCGTTAAGCCGCGCAGCGCCCTTCCTGTATCGGCGAGCGCACCTGGCAGCCGTGGTGTGAATGAGCAGCACCTGCCTGCCTCTCTTTCACGGAAAAGCTTCTCGTCTCCCTTGCTAAAGGGATGGAGTCAAAGCTTTCAGGCCAGTTCACGCCAGGGAGACTCTAATTGGAAGCACTCCTGCTGTTAGAACAATTTGACGACAGGAAACTGCCAACTGATTTCTTAAGCTCTTGGTGGCTTACCAGGAAGATCCAGGACCATTCCTTCTGGATTCAAACACTGCACCCATTCACCTACAAGAGAGAAAAGGTAAGTCAAGAACCCGAACATCGCCCAGCCGGCGTGGCTCAGTAGTTGAGTGTCGACCTGTGAACTAGGCGGTCACAGGTTCGATTCCTGGGCAGGGCACATGCCTGGGTTGTGGGCTCGGTTCCCAGTGTGGGGCGTGCAGGAGGCAGCCAATCAATGATTCTCTCTCATCATTGATGTTTCTCTCTCTCTCTCTCGTTCCCTCTTCCTTCTCTCTGAAATCAATAAAAGTCAAAATAAAATTTAAAAAGAACCCGAACGTCACATCCAAGCTTGCCCACACATCTGGGCGTGGTGCTAGTGGCTCTTGGAAAGAGATGCCGTAAGTGTCCAGCGAGGCCTATTTTCCAACCTTGCTGTTGGTCATGATGTTTTGGACCTGTTGGGGGAGGGGGGGGCCAAGGTATAGTGAGATGTTGCACTAGAAGACCTTGCGTATACGTCTGGCAGTAGAATTTTTATAGAACCGGATTTCCTGGGCATTGGAAAGAAAGGCATGTTTCCATGCTGTCTTGATGACAGGTGACATGGGATGGCGTTAGGGGAAGAATGCATGTTGAGAATTAAGTATCTCAGCAAACCAACAGCCTGCATGTGTCCCCCACAACAGCAGGACATCAGAGCTGGGCCCGAGTCGCTGTGACACGGAGAGAGAATTTGCGAAAGAACAGGGTGAGCCCGGCCGGCGTGGCTCAGTGGTTGAGCATTGACCTATGAACCAGGAGATCGAAGTTTGATTCCAGGTCAGGGCACATGCCCAGGTTGCAGGCTCCATCCCCAGTGTGGGGTGTGCAGGAGGCAGCCGATCGATGGTTCTCTGTCATCATTGATGTTTCTGTCTCTCCCTCCCTCTCTCTTCCTTCCTGAAAAAATATATATATAAAAAAAAGAAAGAACAAGGTGAGCACGTGTTACTGGGGGTGGGGGACTTGTTAAGCTTGGATTATATTACCTCGGGTTTAGGCACTCTTTCAAATGAACCAATCAGCTTCCCAGTCCTTCCTGGGCTGGTGCTGGTTCCTCCCCCTAACCAATCCATTTCCTCGACCCCCTGGGGGGGTCCGTGTCCCTTATCCAATCCTCTCCTTTTCCCAGGCTAGGCTTGGTCCTTCATGGTCACCTTCTCGCCTTATTACAGAAGCACCTCTCTCCCTGGGCCATCTTGGCTTCTCCTGGGCCCAGCAGAGGGATTTCCCCTTTATTGTTTAGCTCTCCCTTGGTAATGCTGGATAAGGACCGGCAATACTCTCCCTGCCCCTCCCAGCCAGCTTTGGGAATCAGGTCTTAAGGGTAGAGGATGCAGTGGTCCCCTGAGGAGCCTATGAATGCGGCAACCTCCAAACTTAATCAAGCTTATTGTCTGATTCAGCTCCCTCGTTGATTATGCTTAATGGTGTCTGATTCCCTGTGCTCCTTCCCTTTATTAATATCTCGCTACCTACACTAACATAATCCCTGGAGGCAGGGCCAAGGCATCAACATGCCCTTCCATCCTAATGACACGTGGGAGGGGGAAAGACTTGCGGGAGAGGGGCAAGAGAGAAACAGGGCTATCTGATTGCCTTTCTTTCCTTCTTCAGTTAAAAATGAAATTCCTGGACTTGAAAAGCACAATATTTCCCCACTCACCACCCCCCAAAAAAATAGAAGACAGTTAACATTGACTTCTGCTGCCATGTAATATGTGAGGAGGCCCCCATATGGGTGGTATTTTGAGGTGAGCCAGAAGGTCAAGAAGGAAACTTGACCCCTTGTCTAAGGGTCTAGGAGCCTTTCCTCATGGAAGTTGGTACAAAGAACGTGGGGAACCTCACATTCCCAAGAAGCACTATGTCTAACCAGGGCTGCAGCGCTGGGGGCATCCTGCTCCTCACACCGGCCTCTTCAATCCCACAGCACAGGCAGTGCTGGGGCTGAGCCCGGGCTAGCTGGGCAGCTGTGGGAGGGCCTGGACATGCCATTTGGGGGGCACATTGAGGCCTAAAGGGCTATGATTCTGGCGGTTGGACAAAAGGGAGCTGGGAGTCATGTAGTTGTAGGTGGGCTATGGTGCAGCTAAGTGGGAGGAGAACTCCCACTTCCATGGATGCCCCCTGTCTGGTGGGGGCCTTGTCCTCAGTGGGGGTGGTGGGGGGCTTTCATTATAGCAGAAAGTCTTGTGCCTACACCTGGGAACACATGTCCTAGGTACAAGGAATTAAAGTAAACTTTAGAGCACTATTGAGGAAGAGAACAGTGTCATTTTCTATATAAATCATTTCTTTTCTCAAATGATCCTATATAATAAAAGGCTAATATGCAAATCAACTGAATGGTGGAATGACTGGTCGCTATGACACACACTGACCACCAGGGTGCAGACGCTCACCAAAGGAGCTGCCCCCTGGTGGTCTGTGCACTCCCACAGGGGAATGCCACTCAGCCACAAGCCTGGCTGATGGCTGGCAAGCACAGCGGCATTGGGCCTAAGCCATCAGTCGGACAACCCCCAAGGGCTCCTGTACTGCTAAAGGACACAGGCCGGGCTGAGGGACCCCCCCCTCCCCCAGTGCACGAATGCGCTTCTAGTTATACAATAAAATGCCAAGAGGCACAAAGAAGAAAATGAAACCGTCAAATCCCTTTCTGAGAGGTAAGCACTGTGAATGCTGGTCTGTGGCCTTTCCGGCCTCTCTCCGTGGATCATGTATGGAGGTGCAGGCTAGATAGCTCCTGAGGGATGGGGTTCGACTCAGCTCCATCTCCTCAGCTTTTTGTAGGGGATGTCTGTCTTTGTCAACTAATAGACCATCTGCAGTGGTTCTCAACCTTTCTAATGCCGTGATCCTTTATTTTCATTGCAACCATAAAATTATTTCCGTTGCTCTACAGCAGCAACAGATATTTGGAAAACACAGATATTTACATTATGATTCATTAACAGTAGCAAAATTACAGTTATGAAGTAGCAACGAAAATAATTTTATGGTTGGGGGTCACCACAACATGAGGAACTGTATTAAAGGGTCGTGGCATTAGAAAGGTTGAGAACCACTGATCTAGACCTTCAGCTGTAGAGTCTTCTACTTTCGCCAGCAGAGGAAGTTTGTGAGGATCAAGTTGGTAAACTGCGGGGGGTAGGCTGAGCCTTTCCTGTTGGACACGGCCCCCAGGGCATCCTTGGTCTGACTGCGTGGGGTCCTATCTGTGCCCCAGGGAGAGTAAGCACAGGCCCTGCTCCATGTGGGAGGGGCATGAGGGTCATGAGCAGAGCCTAGGCCCAGCCACGCATCCAGGAGGCACACAGGTGTAGACGGCAGAGGAACTGCTGTGGATCGGGGCTGCTGGGGCCGGGCCAGCCCTGAGGAGGGCTCTGCAGAGCTCTACCTGGGTCATGTGAGGGGGTGAGGAGCTGGCTTTCCCCTCGGCTCCCATACAGTTACCGGCTGCCACGCGCGTGTCATGGGCCAAGGCCTGGGGACACTGGGCCGGCAGCCAGGGCTTTCCATTGTTTCCTCTGGCATTCACTACCCCGTTGCATCCCGAAATCTCGGCCCCCGCAGGCCTATTCAATCTATAATTGATCCTCCTTCTATTTGCCAAAGTAATTTAGCTAAAATGCGGATTCTGGACCCGGTCACTTCCTTCGTAAAAGCCTTCCACAGCTCCCCATCGCCTACAGACAGAGGTCCTGTCCTGAGAGGAGGTTCTGACCTCTGACCTCCCGCTCCCTGGCCTCCTGCCTCCCACGGCCTCCTGGGATGCGTCTCCCGGCAGAGGAGAGCTGCAGCAGGGCCTCCCAAGCCTGCTGCTCCCCACCCCCATGCCTTCCTTCTGCTGAGGGTGCCCTCACCGTCTTCTCCGGTCAACGCCTAACAATGCTCAACGACTTGGCTCCGGTACCCCTCCCGGAGCCTTCCCAGCCCCCCTCCTGCCTCCACTCCAGCCACCAACCCTTGTATGCGTGTCTGCGAGCTGCCTGCACTGACCCCAGCGCTGCGTGGGACTGGGGGTGTGGTCCCCCGCCCCCAAGTCCTGGGTCTCCTGACTGTGTCTCTGGGCTCTGCAGGGTGCCGTGGATGGAGCTGGCACCCTTAAGCTTCGGGTGGAGGTTGTGTCCGTGTGCTCACACAAGGAGTTAGGGGAGTGTGGCCCGTCTAGCGACAAGGGGTGCTGGGTCTGTGTGTTCTTGTCGGCCACTTGCCCTCTGGTGGCTTCTCCCAGGTCAACGGCTTTGAGCCCTGGGAAGGCAGGCCCCGCCTGGAGCCCAGGCTCCCTGGGCAGTGGCGGGGGAGGGGGGGGCACTGCCCAGTGCTTTGCCCCCAGCTCATGGTCCACACTCCGGCTCTGGCATTGTGTCCAGCTGGTGTGGGCTACCTGGACTTCGGGTCCCCATCTCTAAGATGAGCATGGAGGCTCTAGCCCATTTGGCTCCATGGCGAGAGCTTCGGCCCTCGGACTGAAGGATCGTGGGTTCGGTTCTGGTTGAGGGCATGTGCCTCCGTTGCAGCCTCGATAGATCGATCCCTGGTCCCAGTCGAGGTGTGTGTAGGAGGCAACCAACCCATGTGTCTCTCTCACAAGGAGTGCGCTTGCCCTGCTGCCTCCGAGAGAGAGTGTCCACGCTTCAGGGCGACGGGAGATGCCTGAGTCACCCTCTCCTCTCTCCAGCGCCCAAGGAAACGGGGCTGGCCTCCAGCTTCTGTTCCAGGCATGGGCCGCCTCTCTCCTTCCCCCATGGGAACCTCCTTGGGAGCTCACCTGCTCCAAGAAGTCTTGATTACCTAACTCCCTTGCCAGCACCATCTCTACACAAAGCTTAACTATTGAATTTTTCACTCGATGGTGGAGGATTGATGTGTTTTCTTATCTCTTTCTCTCTGTCAAGTGGCATCCACCCATACCTGGGCAGCAGGCTTCTTCCACCTGTCGGCGGGTCTAAAAGGAGGGCTTTGTGTTAAGATGAGATTTTGTTAATTTCCCCACCAGCCAAGTACATATATTGTTTCTGTGCCTGTGTTTCCCTTTCTTTCCTTCTTTTTTAAAATATATTTTTATTGATTTCAGAGAGGAAGGGGGAGGGGGAGACAGAGATAGAAACATCCATGATGAGAGAGAATCATTGATCGGCTGCCTCCTGCACGCCCCACACTGGAGATCCAGCCGGCAACCTGGGTGTATGCCCTAACCAGGAACTGAACTCTGACCTCCGGGTTCATCGGTCAACACTCAACGCTAAGCCACCACAGCTGGGCCTGAGTTTCCCTTTCTTACAATAATCTCCTTCTTTCCCGTCCCACCTAGAAACTGAGGAGGCCACGGGGTGGGAGATAGAGCTTTTAGAAGGATGTTCTTTTGATAAGACAGGCCTCGTATAGCAGCGACGGCGATGGGGTTCATTTCCCTTTTATTTAGTGCTGGGGTTTCACGTAGGATGCAGCCCACACTTCCGAGCCTTCAGTGTGAAATAACGGTTGGGGCCAACTCCCTCCTGCCGACAAGCAAGAACAGCAATCTTTCCTAGTGAGAGACTTAGGTTCTATTCCGTAAAACACTCCCCAGTGTCGAACATTGATTCCCACCGGCGCATTCTCTCGGGGAGTGTGGGCTCCCCCCACGCTCCTACGTGGAGGAGGAGGATGGAGCTCTCTAGCATAGATCAGGAACAGTACAGCTTGCAGACACGGGCGGCCTGGAACCAAGGACCCCTAAATCTCTGCTTTTATGACATTTCCAATCTCTGGCTGAGCGCAAGGTAGCACTCCTCCTTTTATGCGGCCCTGGGGGCCCAGGCTAGTTTTTTCCTCTCTGCAGGAGGAGAGAAACATTTCTTATGAAAACCAGTGGATACCATTGGAGCCTGCATGCAATCAAGAACTCCATTAAGCAGGTTTACAAAATCTAAGCCCCTGGTTTCACAAGCTGGATTCTGAAAGTGGCTGCTCAGAACGCGGCTGAAGGGTGGCGGTGGGAAGAGGGGCCGGGGGAGGTGCACAGCCGTCAAGAGGAAGTCCGATGATTCTCTGCCATGACCATGGAGCGGGGGAGGGGTCATGGCCATGTGGCCCCACAGGTCGCTGCAGGCTCACCTGATGCCGCCTCTCGGAGGTCTGGGCCTGGGTTGGGAGGTGCTGGGCCACCTGCAGCAGATGCAACAGCAGCACTCCTGGCCCGGGGCTGGCTCTCCCGCCCCCCATCCCGCCCTGTCATCGCTGCCCCCTGCCGACCAGGTACAGCAGGAGAGGACAGCACACGCCACAGTTACAGGTTGTGATCTATATGCTGCCTATGTATCTGGAGGGATAAAAATGGAAAACTGCCCTCGCTGGTTTGCCTCAGTGGATAGAGCGTCAGCCTGCAGACTTAAGGGTCCCAGGTTTGATTCTGGTCAAGAGCACATGATCGGGTGGCAGGCTCAATCCCCAGTAGGGGGTTGGGGGGTGTGCAGGAGGCAGCCAATCAATGATTCTCATAATTGATGTTTCTCTCTCTCCCTCCCCCTCTCCCTTCCTCTCTGAAATCAATAAAAATATACTTTAAAGAGTTTACAATGGAAAAAGCCACCTTGACTTCTAAAAAGTTGGATGGAGTTGAAGGGCAGAAAATACAAGACTATGTGCTTTTGATTATACATACTTACTTCATTAAAAAAAAGAAAGAAAGAAATGAGGAGGCTGACTGAGTGGAGCTCAGAGAAGGCAGCCCTCCCATAGAGAAAGAGTTGTCATTATGATGCGTATGGGCAAGCAAATCCAAAGTGATGGCCGAAGAGACGGAGGAGCTGGCAACACTGCCCCTTTAATTACATAAAAGAAACCAGCCCAGGAAGTGAGGAGAGCCTGTCTGGGTTTGGAGATGGGACCTCGGCAGGGAGGAGCTCAAGGAGACATAGCCAGGAAAGACGCAAGACAAATTAGAAAGGAGGGCTTTTTGCATTCTGGTGATGAGAAATCGGGTTAATTCATCATGAAGGGCAAAAATGGAAAATTGGAATGATTTGTAGCAAATGCACTTATATGTTTTTTCCTCCTAAATAGTTCTTAAACTGTGCATCTTACACTGGTATAGCTTTCTTTAACTGTATTTCATTAGGTTAACTGCCTCGATTGAGTTTTGAACATAGATCCAAAATAATACTCCTTTAACGTTTTGCTTAGTTCGAGGAGGTGGTGTGCTTTTATAAGGTTAAGTGTATCCAACTCGAGCAGCGATTTGCAGGCGGTAGGCCACAATAATGTTTAAAACATGCAATGCCTGACTATTTAGTCAGGGGCACAGCCCTCTCTTCCCTTAAATTGTCAAATAAAAAATGACAGCAGCCAACACAACAATAGTCCTCCGGTATGAATGCCCTGTCTTGAAACATAAACATAAAGGTCATATAATAATGAGTTGCATCTTATTTGGTCATGTTGCATAATAAGGTCACATCTGATTGGTTAATTCTTGGTACCAGAAATCCTTATATACAATTATAGGCATCTGACTTTTAAAAAAGTCACTTTGGAGCAAAAAGGATAGGTAATTATTATTATTATTATTATTATTATTATTATTATTATTACTAGAGGCCTGGTGCATGAATTCATGCACCAGTAGGGTCCCTCAGCCTGGCCTGCAGGATCAGGCCGTAACTGGCTCTCTGACATCCCCCAAGGGGTCCTGGATTGCAAGAGGGTGCAACCCAGGCCAAGGGACCCCACTGGTGCACGATCGAAGTCCGGGAGGGACCACGGGAGGGCTCTAGGGCATGTTCGGCCTGTCTTGCTCAGTCCCGATTGGCCGGACCCCAGCAGCAAGCTAATCCACCGGTCAGAGTGTCTACACCCTGGTGGTCAGTGCACGTCATAGCGAACAGTTGACCAGTCTTAGCTTATCATTAGCATATTATACTTTGGTTGAATGGCTGACCAGCCGACTGGACACTTAGCATATTAGGCTTTTATTATATAGGATTATTAATTATTTTGCAATCAATCAACATTATACCCATTGCTTTTTGTCATATCAGCAAAAAAAAATATTTTTTGATGTGCCACATGTAGTTTATGTGCCAAGTGATGAAAAGGTTGAGCATCGCTGGACAGGAAGAAATGCGAGGTGTTAGGATGCTTGAAACAGAGCATTGCATCTGCTGGGGGCCTCGCAGTTTATCCGACAGAGTTACAACTCAGACACTTACAGTAAACAGTCAGCATTGGACCTGGCTCGCTACACGCCTGTCGCTGTGCTCAGTGCTGCACCTGCTGGAGCCCTCGGTCAGCTTGCTATTCACCCCCATTGCAGTCATGTGTGCAGGGAAGCTGACCTCACCCCAGGGCAAGCCAGTCCGGTCACATTTCCCTAGGGAGTCATTGGTTGTTTGTTTTGTTTTGAATATATTTGTATTGATTTCAGAGAGGAAGGGAGAGGGAGAGAGAGATAGAAACATCAATGATGGGAGAGAATCATTGATCGGCTGCCTCCTGCATGCCCCCCACTGGGGACCGAGCCCACCACCTGGGCATGTGCCCTTGACCGGAATCGAACGGTGACCTCCTGGATGATAGGTCGATGCTCAACCCCTGGGCCTCGCGGGCCGGGCATGAGTCACTGGCTTTTAAAGGATACTTAAGGGGCAAGGGACATGGTCTTGGCCAATGAGGTAAAGGGTGAGGAGAGGAGAGAGGCGCCTGAGAAGGGTTTCTTGACCTAAGGCAGAGAGCGCCTCTCTTCTTCCTCTGGACCTGCCGTGCCTGGCTGTGATGTGGGTACAGTGACAGCCCTACTGTGACCAACGGGGCACCTAGTAGGACAGACCCAACATTAACAAGGCAGGTACAGAGACAAGGTTCTGTTTTTTAAACCACTTTTTCCTCAACCCCTAAGCCACGCTAGCAAGCCCAGGTCCTTAATGACACTGTCGAGTCCTTGAATTTGAAATCCCTGGAATTATTTTCCCTAGGAATGGTTGTTTTGTGGGCGAATACATTTCCTTATTGAGGTGGGCTGGTTAGTTGGGATCATTAGATAATCACGCATGTATTTCTTATCCCAACAATTTTATAAAGTAGCTACTATTATGATATTTATTTTGCCGGTGAAGACATTGATGCTTAGAGTGGTCATGTGACGTGCCTACAGCCACGCAGCTGGGGAGGGCGAGGGGTGCGCGGGCCACCCAGGGCCACTGCTTTGGGCTGTTCCGTTATTCCATGAAGCTTAGCTGAGGGCCCCTCTAGAGGGCGAGCCACACAGATCGAATCTTCCCAGCCGGGCTCTGCTCTCTTTGTCCTCTTCCTTCAGCCAGGGAGTAACCGCCGCAGCGACAGCATCTTGGATTGCAAAGGGTGACAATTTGTATCTCTTATTCCATCACACTATCTGTCAGCAGACAGCCGGGCTCTGACCATCGATCCCACAAGGACTTGGCCCCCCCTGCAGAGATGTATCCGACCACAGGAACCGCGTGTGTCCGATTGCAGGCTGAACCGGTGACGGCCTTCCGAAGGGCCTGCGGGGTTTGATCCAGTTCTTGATGTTGAGAAACAGCCAAATTTCTCTGCCCCGGGCTGCTGACTCCCTGCCCCTCTGCCCTGGTTAGGCAGAGATGTGAGCCGGCCACCTTCCCCTGCTAGCTCCCCGGCCTCCAGGGGGCCTGGACTCCCCGAAGTGGGCCACATGGTCACGCGGGTGGTTCGATCCCATCTGGACCTGGCCGCCATCCGGACACAGCTGGTGTATGGATCCCTTGTCAGTGTTCCGTCCTCTGCTATGGAAACTGCCAGGATCTGGGAATAGAACCACGGGAAGGGGTCACAGCAAAGATGGGAATGAAAAGCAGAGAGAACAGACAGATGGAGGGGGACGTTTGAGAAGGAGGGTCTTTAAGACCCCAGGGATGGGAAAGACGGGTCCGTAATAATAATGACTAGAGCTTCCCGTGGCTGCATTTTCAGCGTTTTCAGAGCACTAATTGGAACCGCACGATGCCCTTGACACGGACTGAGCCAATGTCATAACAAACACGGGACAGGCAGTAATGACAATAGTTATCCTGTTTCGAGCCGTTATTCCGTGCTATCACGTTACATAGATCGTCTCCTTTGCCCCTCATAACAGTCTTGTGAAGTAGATACTATCACTGTTCCCATATTACAGATGAAGATACGGAGACCCGGAGGAGCTAAGTGAGCTTTGCAAGGTCACATGGCTAGTAGGCACCAGAGCCTGGCATAGACCTCAGGCCTTCTGGCTCCAAACATGACGAGCTCCCAGCTGGCCTAGAGAGAGGGGCCAGGCTCTGAGCCCTTAGCCGGGCATCAGCATACACCTGCCTCTTACACCCAGAAGCTGGTAGAAACAAATGCCAGGGAGTCGCGCCTCTCGTTAGGGGACTGAGAGAGGAGTCTTCCGCCTGGGTTTGCTCGTGGGGCTGTTTATTAGCTTCCCGGGCATTTTGCTGAGGCTGCAATCTGCAGAGCCGTTCGTGGTAATGAAACTCCGGCGAGCGTCAGGACTCACAAGGGAGCTGGGAAGTGGGAGCTGCCGCCAGCCACTCACTCGGCTTGCCCGCTGCTGGGATGGATGAGGCCCATGTGCCGCCTTGATGGTGGCAGCTCCCAGAAACGTAAGGTGCCACCCAGACTGTCTCATGAGCTTGCAAACCCCCCTCTGCTCCCCTCTCTTCCCTCGGACACCCGTCACCAGGGGAGACGTTGTCGTAGCCCTTGGCCTTCCCCTTTCCTCTGCGCTTGGGTGTGGGGCTCTGAGGGTCACCCAGGCACCTGCTTTGTAATTCTGAACCCATGTGGCTTCCGTGGCTGGACCTCTCACACCAGGCGTTCATGGCCCGGGCAACTTTGTAGAGTCGATGTGGAGAATAGCTCATCTCCGTACTGAGGAAGAACCTGATTCTAGACATTCAATCTCTGTCCAAGTCATCAGAAATAATTGATAGATGTTTATAAAAAAGAAAAATGTGAAATAGCATGCACCCGCCGAGGCAGCTGGAGCGTAACTGCCTATGAATCAGCCTCAGATCCAGCATCTTAAGGGTGTGGGGTATTTTATTTTATTTTAAATTTTTGTTAATTCTCACCTGTGGCTATTTTTCCATTGCTTTTAAGAGAGAATGGGCCCTAACCGGGTTGGCTCAGTGGATAGAGCATCAGCCTGCAGAATGAAGGGTCCCAGGTTTGATTCCAGTCAAGGGCATGTACCTTGGTTGCGGGCACAAACCCCAGTAGGGGGTGTTCAGGAGGCAGCTGATCGATTTTTCTCTCTCATCGATGTTTTTGACTCTCTCTCTTCCTTCCTCTCTGTAAAAAAATCAATAAAATATTTTTTTTTAAAAAAAGAGAGAGAGTGGAAGGGAGGGAGAGACAGAGACAGAGAGAGAGAGGTTGGTCCAGCACCAGGAATGGGAGCAGCTGTGGGTGCAGAAGCCACTGCTGACCTCACGCCCAGCTCTGGGCAAGGCTAGGACTGGCCCACGTGACGCTGGGTGCCTGAAGCTGTGGCCTCTTCCCTGAGCCTTCACCGTCCTCTTCCCAAGTCAGAGGTGACTGTCATTCCCTGTGCAGCCGCACCCAGCCTCGCACACTGGGACTCCCCACCTGCCGTCTGTATGTCTGTGCGTTCATCTCCCCAGCCTGGAGCGGAGCATCTCTCAGGAGGGGCCGTGTCTGGGTAGCTTTGCATCCTTATTCTGACGTGTCTAGCACCTGCTACTTGGGAGATACTCCATAAACATTTGTGGACAGAATATTTGTGTATTGAGGGAGAGAAAGGGGTCGTGGGAAAGGGGTGGGGCGTTTCCCCCTGTGCTGGAAATACACCTTCCCCAGATGACACAGACACCCACTGAACATGGCCAGGTCCCAGACAGGAGCCTCAGGTTACTGCTCTGCTCCGGAGGGTCCGGGTGGGAGTCTGTCCCCTGCCCTGGGACCCACCGCGCTCTGTGGGAACTGAAAGTGCATTGTTTGCCTGCAGCTCTCATGCCCCCAGGCCAGGCAGCCTGCAACCGGCCTGCTCCGGCCAGGAGGGCTGTGGCTTTCCTGCCTGGAAGCATGCACGGCTGAGTTTTGCAGAGGCTTTCACATGGAGCTGTGTTAAGCTCCCCTCACAGAGTGTTTTCACAGCTCGTTGCATGAAATCACCCCATCGAGTGGCTTGCAATCCAGGCTAGAAACTGTGCTGTCCAAACCAAGCCCCTTCCTGCCCCTCGGCCGTCTGCCTCCCCCTGCAGATGGAGGGTCTGATGGGAGCGGCCAGGCCAGGGCACAGCGGTGATGGAAGCGTGTGTGTGTGTGTGTGTGTGTGTGTGTGTGTGTGTGTGTTTTGGGGGTGGGCCAGGACAGACCTGGGAGATTACTGCCTGAGGAGAGCCTGACCCCAGGAACAGAAATAATAGACTTGTTGCCGGGACAGGTTTTTGGCAAACCACCCTCCCAGCATCGTGTAGTGGGGCCAGCCAAGCAGACCCGCTTCCTCATCTTGCCTGTGCAGCGAATTGAAGTGTCCAACACGGAGCAGATGGCTTTGCCTGTCTGTGGCCTCAGTTCTTTGTATCTGTGAAATGGGGATAATATGAGTGCATAGCTGAGGGGTTGCCGTGGGAACTGAATGGGGCGAGGCGTTTGTGCCCAGGGCTTAGGATATGGTGCCTGGCGCATAACACGTGCAGGGCCACCGTAGCCTTTGTGCTGAGACGATGTGTGCATGTGCAGTGGGGCTCACTCAGGTGACAAGGTGTGACACCCCGCTCCCAAGCTCTCTCTTTTTAGCCCATGCTTAGTCCTCTCTCTCTCTGTGAGTGAGACCTGACCATCCTCTGCACAGCCCTCCGTGGGTCTTGCCCTCTGGCTCCTGCTGGTCTGTATGGGTTTAGCCCCACCTTGACTTCCTCTGGTCCCGTCTCTCCCCCTCCCCCACCCCTGGTGCTGGCCCCATGGCCTCCCTGATTTCATCCTGAAACCCTAAGGCCAGCTCCCAGTGTGTCTTCCAGAATCCAGATGGTGAGGGTACCCCCCTCCCTGCCCCCCAAGAAACAACTTTAGGGGGGAAAGAAGCTGTTTTAAATACAATGGCGAGGGCACAGTAGGCCCTTATTAAAATACGGAGAGATTAACAAGGCCTCATTCCCCTCAGTATTTAACAGGGTACTCGTTCTTCCGAAAAGTACCCATGAACATTGAAAACCGACGAAAGCTGTTGTTCACTTAAAACTGCTCAGTTAATCTGTGCGTCATGTTTTATTCAGTGCATTAGGGAACACGCGAGCCTGGCCACCTGCTGGTCCGTCGCCCCAGGGCACCGGCAGGCTTGCTGATGGAGAGAGGTGGGACAGGGGCCGGGGACAGCTGAGGGCTAAAGGAGAAAAAAATATTCTAATGAGAAAAAAATCCTCCCCCCCAGTTTATTGTTCAGCCCCCATTCCGGGGTGCACAGGGAGTTGCTGTCCAGGGTGCTGATGGCCGAGGTGGCGACAGGGACGCGTGTGCTTGGACGGGGAGAAGAGGGGCCCAGTGCTAGGGGAAGAAAGAGGAGACTTGGTCCTTCTGGCAACCATCGCTGCCCTCCTCACGCGGCAGCACCACCCTGGGTCTCACCATCACTCTCTCGTGCCTCCCTCATGCTCGGAGAGGGGGCCCCGGGGTGCCTGAGCCAAGGAGAGTAGGAAGGGCGGCCAGACAGAAGGACGTCAAGGAGCCTGACCCAGGGCAAAACAAGGGAAGTTATTTCAAAAAGAGAGGGTGATCTACTGGCCAAATGTTTCTGAGTGACCACAGAAGAAGAGTAAACATGGGTCCTTGGATCGGGGTGGCTTTTGATGACCTTGGGAAGAGCAGTTTTAGGGTTGTGGTGTGGATGTGACCCAGGTGGAGTGAGTGAATGCCCCAAAGAAGAGGCTCCTGGTATCCTAGGGCAGGGGACAATATCCTGGCTCTCTGTCAATGCTTCCCAACTGACCAGCCAGAGGCAAGGGTGGTGCCCCCAGGGACTGGAGGACGAGCAGCTCAGCCTCAGGGTGGGAGGGACCCCTGGGTGGCCCAGAGGATGGGACCCCTGCTGCAGCGTCCCTTCCCAGCCCCGCTCCTGGGCTGTCCAGACGTGCTCAAACACCCGAGTGGCAGATCTGTCACTGTTTCCTGGGGAGGCAGCTTCTGATTTCCATGGGAGAGCACGCTCCCTTCCACGGGTCAATAGCTGTCTTCTTGAATCTCCCAGCAAGTGGCTCTGGCTCTGTCTTCTGGTCCCACAGAAAACACAAGCCTGCTCCCCCTCCCAGGGCTCACGGGGAGGGACTGAGACGTAGGGAACTGTCAGTGTCCAAGGCAGACCTGACTGGACATCCCTCCTGGGCTGCGCTCTGTCTCTCCTGACCCGACTCTGCCCAGCAGCCTTCTCTCCCCCGCCCCCCACCCGCCAATGGGGCCACAGCAGCCCTCACACCCCAGTCCGCTTCTCCCCTCTCCCCTCGGAGTAGCTGGCAGTCGGGATGATGGTGACATCACAGGGGCTGAGAGGTGTTAGGGCTCCCTGACCCTCAGGGAGGGTCCTCCACCTCCCCCCGACACAGGCTTCCTCTTGCCTCTGCCTAAGGAACAGATGAATCTCATTATGCAGGGCTTCTGAGGAGTGCAGTGAGCCAGGAGCCTGTGCCAAGCATATGATGCCTCTCCTCCCCCATCCCTTCTGGCATCACACCCGAGGGCAGGGCAGCGGGAAGACTGGCCCTTGGTCCTGCTGTCTGCAACCCGCCCACCTCCATCTTCACCCACCTCCGTCCTCCAAGGAACCTGCGCCCCCCAGGCAGGGAGTGAGGCCGGGGCTCAAGGGCCTGGAGAAGGTGCCCACAGGGCTCTCCGGCTCCCTCCCTTCAGGCTGAGGGCCAGGCTGTCTTTCCGCACATGCGTGTTGGGAGTGAGGAGAGCGTGTTGGCCAAGTACACAGAGATCCTAGATGGAGAGGGAGCTGCAAGAGGAGGGTAAGACGCTGCTGGGAATCCTGTCACCTCCCCGCCGAAGCTGCCACCGGCTCTGCTGAGCTGCCAGCCGGCCCCCTGCCCGTGCCCCCTCTCTGCTCCACCCCCCACTGTCCCAGGGACCAGAGCAGAAGTCCCAGTGAGGATGCCATAGCAACTCAAAGGCAACATGCGGTGGCGTCTTGTGACAGAGGCTCTGGGAAGCCTGTGGGTGGGGGGAGGAAGAGAGAGAGAGAGAGAGAGAGAGAGAGAGCCCGCTAAGCCCAGGGCAGGACCAAATGAGACATGCTTGATGGGGCTCTAACTGGGGTAAACCCGAGAGCCTTGGAACTAATGACGCCAGTGGACTTGGGGCCTTCCGCTCCGATCCTGCTCTTGGGCAATGTCTCCTGTTCTCTGAGGTCAGATGGAAGAGCGACGCTTTGCGTTTCTAACCGGCTGCTGGGAGAATGAGCTCTGATGGCGGCCTGGGAGTGTGAGAGGGGGCCCCCCTGCCCAGCATTCCCCCGTGAACGGAGGCCGGGTCAGGAGTCCAGAGCCCTGGAGTCCCCGGAGTCAGACCAACTGCCTCTGACATCAGAGGGCCTTGGGTTTGCACCTCATGTGTGGTCCACTCGGCCTCTACTGTCCGCGAGGGGCCACCCGTGGCCTGCAGGAGAAGAGCCCTGGCTTGGGGGGCTGCACAGGGCACAGGCTCGGGGAGAAAATCAGGAGGCCGTCACTTACCAGGCGTGCGACTCCGGGCGCAGCACCTTCCTCTCTCTGTGCCTGGTTTCTGTCTCTAACAATGAAGGTACTCATAGGACCTCCTGCGTGAAGCAGTTGTGAGGATTTAGGAGGTCACGCAGGTCAAGGCCTTAGAAGAGTGTCAGGCATGCGGGGTGCATTGGGTGATGAGTGACAGGAAGGGTTGTGTGAGGGTTAAACGTGCGGTAACGTGTGTGAAAGGGAATAGGCAGCACTCGATGATGAATAGGGATTATTATTGTAGAATCGGGGAAAACCCTCTGGACCTTCAATTCCCATCCACATAATGGAAACACTCTCTCCCACGACCCACTCCTTTGTCTTTCAGGCAAAACTTAAGTGGTGCCCTGACTGGTTTGGTTCAGTGGATAGAGTGTCGGTCTGCAGACTGAATGGTCCCGGGTTCGATTCCAGTCAAGGGCATGTACCTTGGTTGCAGGCACATCCCCAGTGGGGGGTGTGCAGGAGGCGGCTGATCGATGTTTCTAACTCTCCATCCCTCTCCCTTCCTCTCTGTAAAAAAATCAATAAAAAAGAAAAAACTTAAGTGTCTATCCATCCAAATGGAGATCCATGCTTTTGGGGAAAGGGAACCCCATCAATAGAAGACATGACCAGAAATATACATCTGCCCGCCACAGAATTCACAGTGACTCTGTCCAGCCTGTTTCCATCACGCAGACTTCTCTGCCTCTCTCAGGGGGCTGGGGAAGGAAGGGGCAATTCTCCTCTGGAGAACAGGCTCCGCCATCTGGAAGGAGTCTGGCGTTCACAAGGAAGGAAAGGCTGAATGGGGAGCTGGACGCCGCGTGGAGGATGCCCAGGGCAATGCCGGGGGCTCTACGCCCTTCTCCCTGCTCAGAGATGCTCTGCTCCGATGACAGAGTGGCTCCCGGAGGGCGAGGACCTGCCAGTGTCCTGTCACCCACAGAGCTTTCCATGGCAACGTCCCTGAACAGCCATCGGATCCCGCTGGGCCCTCCAGCACCAGGATGTACCATCTGGAGAGGGGGCTGTCACAGGGTGTGGTCCCTGGACCATCAGCATGGCACCTCCCGGAGACGTGTGAGCAATGCAGGCTCCCTCGCCCCGTTCTAGACCACGGGAGAAGGAACACCTGGGTGCGCCCTCCTGGCATGCTGATGCACGCTGAGGTGAGAGAACGTTTGCTCTATACCCATAAATGATCACAAATCTTTGGAAATTAAAAAAAAAGGGGGGGGGGCACCCATCACTCTCTGTTGTCTAATGTACGAAGAGCTTGGGTTTGGGCTCGAGACAAACTTGAACTCAAATCCCACTTTAGCTTCTTGCTCTTTGTGCGATTTGGGGAAGTTGGTGCCTCTGTTTTGTAATCTCTGAAATGGGTAAATAACACCTATCCTGACTGGGAGGATTAGAAGTGACACATGTGACCTGCTGTGCACATGATGGCTTCTTGCTAAGTAGAAAGCAGATGAGGATGCCTCCTCCGTGCTCACCTTTTCCACCACCCCTTCATCCCCAGAGCATGATTGATGCAATGGACTGAGTGTATATGTTTCCCAATTCACCCGCTAATGTCCTAATCCTCCAAATGTGGAGGTGGGGCCTCGGGGTGATTAGGTCATGAGGATGGGGCCCTGGTAATGGAGTCTGTGCCTTATCAGAGGATATTGTCAATCTCTGCCTTGTGAGGACACAGCAAGAAGACGGCAGCCAGGGAACGTGGAGCAGAGCTCCCACCAGACAGTGGACCTGCTTGGACTCCCAGCCTCCAGGACTGTGAGAAGGAGGCCTGTCTGCTGTTGAAGCCGCCCGGTCTGCGTGCGCTGTCACAGGAGCCTGAACTAATGCAATCGCCTACTATGTGTAAGTCCATGGGGAGCATCTCAGCACTTGCCGTCCGCAGGGGGCGGGTCTTTGTCTTCTCCACTTAGCTCCGGGGACACCGAGCCCCGCGATAAGCCGGGAGGTGCAGAGAACAGACTTTAGCACGTAAAACTTTGGGACAATGGCTAAGACCTCGCAGCTCTCCCGCCCCGTTTCTCTCCCAGATCCTACCACCCATTTGCCAGAAACATCCAACATCTCTCTAAAAAAAGCCATTTCCTACTCTCCTCCCAATCCAAATAGCCCATTTCCACCCCGGCCAAAAACCAAACCAAACACTAGACAGAAACACAGACAGGCAGACCACATGCCCGTGCACGCACGCAGATGAGCATGCCCGCCCTTGCTCAGGGTCAGCGCGGTGACAACTGGCCTGGATCAGTGAAGCGCTGGGCAGCGCTCAGGGGAGCTGCCCGGCGGGGTGAGCCGCTGCCCAGCGCAGGGCAGTGGGGGCTGCACGGGGACACTTGGCTCCTGCACCGGCCCTGGACGGGAGCCAAGCACTGCGGGCAAGAAGAGCCCAGGGCGTTTTTATTCCTGCTTCCAGCTCCACGTTGGGTGCAAAACAGCGAGTGGACAAAGGACTATCAATACCTGCCAAGCTGCGAGGGGAAGTGCGGCCCACTTAGCCGCCTGGGCATCGATTTTCACCTGCTTGTGTTGATGAAGCTGCATTCGTACGTAGTGATAAATCCATTAGACAAACAGGACGCTCCATTATTCACAGCGTCCGCCGTGCCAGGCAGGGGCCCTGCATGGTGGCTGGTGCTGCAGGACTCTGCCCGGCCCTGGCGAGCCTGGCGGAGCTGGTGGGTGGACGAGGTTAGCAGATCTTGCCGGAGACCGGATGCTACGTGGGGGAGGAGAAGGGCCCTGGGGCTGGGAGACTCACATTGCACTCGGGTGTGATAGGCAGGTCTTATTTCCACCTTCCTTCTTGCACTTGACCTTGGGGCCTTGAGTAAGGACCTGTCTTTAAGGCTCCAGACTCCACACAGAGGGGTTTTCTTTTGCACCCCGGACCCCGGCTCAAAGGTGCTGTGAGAGAGGCAGGTGGCCGTGCCCCCCCGCTCCACGTTCAGAGATGTTTCAAGTGACTTGCTTAAGGCCTCACTGAGGCAGCAGAGCCAGGAGCAGCACCCAGAAAGCAGATTTTCTCCCTCTGAACCAGACAGCCAATGGGTCCAGGCTGCCTGTCACTGCTTGAGCCAATGCGGCAGAGACAGGGTTGAATCACTTATGAGCATTTATTCCAATCCTGCCGGCAGCATGGGAGAGCAGCAGGTCATCCACAGAAATCTGCTCTGCCCCCCATCATAAGCTAGCTGCTTATATAGGGTGGAAGGATGAGGATTACATGGGGAAACAGGCAATAGGGATAAGAATGGGTGTGCAAAATGGGTAGCAGTTTACAGGTGATGCGGGCTGGGGGGTTGCAAAGGCCTGGGGTTATGCAAAGGGCTGGCGCCTCTGGATTCTGCAAAAAGGTTGTTCATCTTCCCATGATAATCGGCAGCTCCCGGATGGGGAGGATGGGCCCCATTCCCAGGTGAGCTCCCATGTCCCTGCGTGCAACTCCCCGCCAGGTTAGAATGTGCCTTCTTTAGTCAGAGCAAAACCATCACAGTTAGCATGATGAATATTCCTTACAATTCTAGCTGGTCCCCGGTGTTCTATCTCTGACCCCTCACAACTCCAGCTCCGGGCTGAGCCTGCAGCATGGGGCTCTCTGCGCCTTGGCTGGTGAGAGCGGTGGTGCCACTTTTGTCATCACCAAAAATAGGGACGCAGCTGAGAAGTTTGTGTGACCCGGAGAATGAGAGCAGGGCAGCAGTTTGGGGTTGGCCCGAGACACATACACAGCAAGTGGCACCCCACTTCCCTGGGAAAGGGGTGCAAGGCCCGGGCGCCTCAGGCACAAAACTCCCTGAGGTGGTGTTGAGTTTCCCGTGAGGAAGGCACAGCAGGGTGATGAGACCTCTACGTGGCCCAGGCTCAGAGTGACAGGAGGGGGATAAAAAAGTCCCATGTGTGGGTGCTGGGCACTGTGGGAGCCTTTCCAGCCCTGGCATCCCACCTCGGTGTGAACACCTGAGCTCAGGTGTCAGGTGCCTGAGCCCACACGGAATTGAGTGTTCCCCACTTTCCCCCACCCTGCCCACTGGTGCCCCCCCCCCCACACACACACTACCCTCTCTGCCCAAGGGCAGAGGGAGCAGGGGCTGGGGTGAGTGTGTGGGTGATTCTACTCTCCCCTGCCAGGTCCTAGTGGAAGAACCCGGATTGCAGAGCCAACTGGCATTTGCTGCCCTCAAGGCTCAGAAGCGAGGGCGGGAGCTGGACCAGCAGCTAGGCTGCAGGAAGGCCTGGGACCCGGGGGAAACCAGGCTTGGTCTGCAGGTGCTGCCTGCAGAAAGCCTCTCCTGATTCAGCTCACACCTCCCTCCCTTCTGCCCCGTGTCCCTGCAGCGCTGTAAGCACACACCCTTAGGACTCATTGGCACTTTCTTTTTTTAAAATATATTTTTTATTGGTTTCAGAGAGGAAGGGAGAAAGGGAGAGGGAGAGAGATAGAAACATCAATGATGAGAGAGAATCATGGATCCCCTGCCTCCTGCACTCCCCACTCTGGGGATGGAGCCTGCAACCTGGGCATGTGCCCTGACGGGGAATCGAACCGCGACCTCCTGGTTCATGGGTCGATATGCAACCACTGAGCCACGCCGGCTGGGCAAATTTGAACTTTCTTTGCTTGCCCTTCCTCCACAGCCAGAGAGCGAGCATGGAGCGAGGATCTGGGCTTTGTCTCCTTGACCTGCTTCCATGAGCTTCTATGTAATTGCTGGAGGCTGCCGTCCCCGTGTCAGCGTCACTTTAACCCTCAATCTAACAGGAGCCACAAACAGGCCCTCACTTGGCACGGGAAGAAGCTGCCACCCGAGGAAACCTCTGCTTGGTGGAGATACAGACCCTTCCCTCCAGACGTTCACAGATTCCTAGTGACAGCGACAGCCTGTCTGCGATGGACCTTTGGGGCTCCCCGACGTCCCCTTCCCTTCCTGAGAGACGGGAGACTGACGTTCAGGCCTCCTGGCTGACGGGCAGGCCTGTGGCTAGGTTGGACCGAGAAAGGCCGGAGGAGGGAGCTGGGTCCCTTCTGGGCTGAGGCTGTGGGAAGCCTGGCTCCAGCCCTGTCTCCCGGCCCCCCGCGAAGGTGGAGCCTGGAGGGGGGACATGGCAGGCCCCTCGCCTGAGTCGCATGGACGGCGGAGCCACTGCCTGGGCGCTGCTGCCCGGAAGAGCTGCTCAGACTCACAGGGGCCCTGGCGTCAGACTCACACGTTCGCTGCAGCAGGGCTCTGACACGGAGCTGTCCGTCAGGCGACATTACCCAGCCTGCACCCACGAACACGGAGGTGTAGGCTCTGATTCTGATAGGGGGGACCTATAACCTGATAGAGCATCTGAATTAATCTGAAAAGTAGTCATATTATTGTAAATCTTAGAACACATATCCTTATGTGAATAGGGGGTTAACTTTCTCCTATGTGAATAGGGAGTTAAGTTTTTCTTAAGTTTCCTTTCCAAGGCCTGGGCGACGCGATGGAGGAGGTGACTCAGCTGTGAATCCAGCAAGCAGAACCAGTAAGCAAGGTCAGGCTGACCCACCAGGAGTCAAAACATCATCTCATCAACATCATCTCATCGCCTGATGACTAAGGGCAATAGCTGACGTCTGCGGACCCCCAGGGCTGCACGTAGCACCCCAGCCCCGTCCCCTTTAGGATCCTGTCCCCCGCACCTTGCGGTAAGACAGGATTTGATGCTTGTAAGCGCCCTGTCTTCTTGGCTGGCTGGCCTTCTCCACAAACGCCTCATAGGATTCAACCCTGCCTTCGTGATTGGACACAGTGATGGGCAGCTCGAGCCCAACCGGGGTTTCCCGGTAACAGTTCCACCGCAGAGAAAACCGGGCCTCTCAGCAGGTGATGCTCCAGACCCGGACCCTGTCTTCTGACTCAGACCTGGGCCCAGCCCCGGACCTGACCCGTGTCTCACACCCCGCAGCCCAGGCTGCTTTGGGCAGAGGCAGCTGGCTGCCTGGCTCAGCTCACTCGACGTGCCCTCCAGGCCTCCCGGACCTCCTGGCCCGTCTTGGGAGCCATGGCGTATGTGTCAGGCGGGACATCTTCAGCCAGCCCTGGCCCTCCAAGTCCAAAAGGAGACGATGCCCTTGAAGTGGGTGGTCCTGCCTGGACCCTGGGTGAGGGCCAGGGGAGGGCGCCGATGCCCCACCTCCCACGCGTGCAGACACTGGGCCGAGGTTTACCTGGCCCGGTCCTAATTCGCACACAGCAATTAGGGCCCGAGCAGCCGGCCCGCTAATTGCTTTTGCTATTTGTGGACTCTGCCTCTCCTGATGTGTCCTCCTGCCGAGGACAGAAATAACCTGGCTCTGAGAAGGTCATTATCCCGGGCACTTCCTGCCTCAAGCAGACGCTCAGCAGCGAGATCGGGCCTGACTCAGCATGTAGGTCTCAGCCCGGGACCAGGGACCATGGGCGGGCGGGCGGTGCCTGCCCCCTGGCGGGGTCACCGGAGCTCCAGAGACCCCGGCCCCGTCCCCACAGCGAGTTTCACTCCCTGGAGCCCCTCTCAGTCCTCTGGACTCACCTGCTCTTCATCCTCCTTCCCCATGTTCCCCAACTATTGGAAGTCATGTGATGAAAGAGAAGAGGGTGGGTGTTTGGAAAAGGGGGGGGGCTCTTCTTGATTTGGATTGGAGCCCCCCCGTAGCCTCTACACCACCACCACCACCACCACCACCCACCACCCCCCCCCCCCCGGAGACCTGGGTCACTGGAGTGATTCAGGGGGATCCTTCGTGGGAGAATGAGTGTGGATTTTGGAGTCAGAAAACCTGCTTTTCAGCCCCAGCCCCGTCCATTACTGACCTGAGACTGGATGAGTCCCTCTAGGTCTCCATCCCGTGTCCTCACCACTGCAAAGGGGACGAGGACGTCTTCGACACTGGGGTTTGGAGAGAGCCACATGGGAGGAAATGTGCTCTGATCTCAGCATGTGGCACTGCCCATCCCCTCCCTCCTCCTTCCTACCTTCTCAGTGCTCAGCTTCCTCCCTGCCTCCCTGCCCTCTTCCCTTCCCCCTTCTCCCTTTCCTCTCCCTACACCCTCCCGCGGAGCCATGGCATCGTCCCTGGCGCATCCACCATCCGTCCCCGGCCTCCCACGTAAAGGTCAGACGTCACATGTGGTATCTGTGCCTATGTATCCTTTCTTTCTCCTGGTGAAACCCTTCAAGGTTAGCGCCAACTGACAGCCCCAGTGCCTCCACTTGCTGGGGAAACCATCTCCATAGCAACCGGTTGGCGGCTTCGTCCTTCCTTCCTTCCTCCTTCCCCCAGAAGCCCGGGCCCCTTCAGCATCCAGCCGCCTGAGCTGCTGCTGTGTCTCAGGGACAGACAGGCGAGTCCCTCTGCCCAGTGGTTCCCATGGGACCTGCACGCCATCTCACTTGGAAACCAAAGAAACCAAACGACTTGGGTTCCTCCCTAAAACGCCACCAGAAATGAAAGGACTCCGCCTTCTTTGCCAACCAGGAAGGTTAAGCGAGGGACACGGAGCCATTGGTGAGGGCCGCGCCTGAGAAGTGATTTGCGGGAAGCGCTGAGCCCCTTCTAAGGAAGTGGGGAAGATGCCACGGGAGAAGGGGACAGCGAGCAACCAGATTGTGGGCCAAGTTCAAGCCAGGTTTAAATACTGCAGTCGGCTCCGGAGGATCTGAGCAGTGGTGCCTTGTGCGTGCAGGCCTATCTGACTGAACACGGGATGCCCAGGTGATGTGCATGCCAGGTACCCTCACACGGTTTTGGCGTAAGTATGTCCCTAACACTGCAGGGCATCAGGGTTTTGTTTTCCTCCTAATCTGGCAGCTGCCCATGCGTGGCCACAAAGGGACGGGATCTGGTGAGGTACAAGGCCCAGCTCCCAGCACGGGGGCTGTGGGCAGAAGCGCCACCTGGGCAGGGCTGAGGTGCCAGCTGCTGGCGGGCCAGTTCTCTCCCGCAGGCCCTGCCTCTCCTAAGGACCCCAGCTCGGTACTCCTCTTGATTCCCCACCAACTGCTCACAGCTCGCCCAGCCAGCTCACAGAGCAGAAGGCGCGGGTCCCAGCCCCGCAACCACCTGGAGCTCTGCCCTCCCTCTCTGAATGGTCCTGTCCTCGGCCGGGGGGCCTTCCTCCAGCCTCGACCACGGTTTCGGCGTCCCCGAGGGGACACAGGCAAAGCCCAGGGGAGAGGCTCTTGTTGCAAAATTCCCCTTTACAAAGACCAGAACTCCCATCCCTCCGTCCTGGTGAAGGCTCTGAAGGATGGTCATGGCTCCCCCATCGTCGGCCAGCTGCCCATTTTTCAAGAAGAGGAAGAGGGGACCTTTGCCAGGTGATATTCCCCAAAGGGAATATCATCCATCACCTGTGCGGCCAGGACGGGAGAGCCACCACTGCCAGCAGCCATGGCCGCTGGGCAGGCCAGCACGCTCCCCACGAGTGAGAAGGAGAAGCGTGCTCATCGGAACAGAGGCCTCATTGGCCGGAATGATTTGTGGTTCGCCGTGGGAGATGCTGGGAACGGGGTTGGGAAGGACCACAGGAGAGTCCATCGCTCCACCCTCACGCTTGCACCAAACGATCCTGAACGTTGGATCACGGCTCCCGGTTTCTACAACTTTCACACAAACGGGCTCTCTCAAAATCTCAGTCTGTGCGGTGCAGCCTCTACACAGACCTGCGATGTCACAGAACAAATGATGTTATGATCCCTGACCGCGCCTCCCACCAGCACCGTGACCTGAATGAAGGCTCGTTCAAGTCTCTGCTCGAAGTCTCTGCTCCGTCAGCCCCAGGCACCAGCCCGCGTGCTGAGCTTCGCTGTGACCTGCCTGACACCATCCTGTCCCTCCTTCCTCGGGGACGGACTAGGCCTCGTTCTGATCGGTGTGGCCGACGAGGGTGCAGTGGCCTAGGGAGCCTCCTCTTCAACCTCCTCCCTGCACCCCAAACTGCCAGCCCCCTCCCAGGCGGGGGTGGGGGGGTGGAGGTCTTTACTTTTTCCGCCATCGAGGGGCATATGAAAACAAAAACGAATAAACAAACGACGACCCTTCCAGCCAATCGCGGTTCGGCTACCCTGCAATTAAACAAATGCACAAACCCGAAACACATATTTACATCTCATTAGCAGAAGTCAAATGCAACAACGGCATTAAAATTAAGAAATTAGGCCCAATTATCCTGTCGGCGGCAGTTGGGAGAAGTTGTCAAGGGCTGGTTTATTCATTAGTTTGCACAGAAGTTCAGTGGCTTCCTAATGGTGTGCTATTTTTTATCCCCTCCTTCTCTTGCTTAAAAAAAAAAAATGGTGGAGGTGTTTTTGTTTCTCTGCAGAGCAGCAGCCTGGGCGAGTTGGCGAGGCCGGGCCCAGGGAAGGCCCGGGGAGGGCTCACATCCCTTCTGAGCTGAGTCATCAGGACCCAGCCGTGCCAGGCAGAGGTACGGATTAGAGGGATAGGAAGGCCTGGGCACCTGCTGCACTGCCCTCTCCTCTCCGATGCCCGGGTCCCTGGGGCGGGCTCTCCACTGACCCAGCGCACCTCCCAGGCTCACTGCCTTCACTGCCAGCCCCATGGGGCTGGGGTCCACTGGGAACACACGCTCCTCCTCTTGTGCCGGCAGCTGTCACCAGCCACAGCTCGCAGGCCGGTTTCCGTCTGGCCAGAGTGGGCAATTTGTGAATGTTGGTCAGGTGAGTGAATAAAAATGTTCTTTATTGCAGGTGAGAGGAATTCCCGGGCTCCTGGCCGGGCCCAGGTGGATGGTCTTGAGCTCAGAGGTGAGTGCACGGCCCTGGCCCGCTTCAGAGAGAGGCTTTGCCTGGAAGGCCATCCTCTCTGGAAGCTTCAGCCCTGCTCCCTTCCCTGGATCCTTTGTCCTGGACTCCTGACCCGTTTGGGAACCCGTTACAACCCCCGGGCCTCCTGGTTGTCCTTCGTCTCCACGTGTGGATGCCCACTGTTTGCCTGTGAGCGGATGCTTCCTGAACCTGCATTTTTGTAATTGCTTCCCTCTGTCTTCCACGCCAGCGGTCCTGCCTCTTCCGTCTCGCAGGCAAGCACTGACCTACATTCTCACAGGCACAGCCGTCCGTGATGCTGCCAACATGTCAAGTGGTGTTTAGTGCGATGGCTCCGCTGTGGTCTGGATGCCCGGCCCCTCAGGTTGGCAGCTCTCCCAGTCCAGCGTCTTCCCCACTCCTGTCGGCTGGGACTCCAGAGCCTGGGAGGCCGGGAAGAGAGGAAAGGCCTTCCCCGGAGGTGTCAGAGGGGGAGGGGGTGGCGGGGGGGGGGGCGGTTAGGGGACAAGGCTGGCAGCTTGGCAGGCACGGGGTGGGTTGGGAAAGGGGAGCGCCCTCTAGTGGGAGGGTTCTCAGGCTGATCTCTGTGGTCAGTCGGAAGTGGCCTGAGGCACAACGCAGGGTGTCTGTCTGGGCTGCGCCTGGGACAGATGGACACATATTCTCCATGCGGGACTGCAGGAGAGCCTGGCGAGTTCTAGGGCACTCACAGGCAAATGGCAAAACTACTTGAAATCAGGGCTTTCTCAGAAAATCGAGGCCAGGCTGCTGCTATTCTTAGAGCCTCTTGGGCTTCTGCGGAGAGCGCAAAGAGGGAGGGGATTCTGGGCTGAGTCCGGGTCTGCTTTCCCACCCACATGCTGTGTACGGCTCCGTGAGCCCTCGACCTTCCTGGGCCTAGATTGGCCTTTATCCTGGGTCCCTTCGGCCTCAGAGGCTTTATTCTGAGCGAGAGAACGCAAGTGCAGGGGACCCCTGCTCTCTGCACGTAAGGCCTGGAAACATGAACTGAAGTGACCACTGTTGGTCCAGGTTAGAGGCTGCCCGTTGAGCACTTCCTCTCTAACCCAGGGGCTGCACCTTCAGATCACGCTGTCCCTCTCGCCTCCACAGCCCTCACTGTCTGAACCCAGGAATCAAACAGATCCCCGGGGAGGGCTTGGTAGACTCCAAGTCCCAACAAATCCTGGTGAATGCGTTCAGTCAGGTGGTGCGTCTACCAGGTGCCTGCTGTGCGCGGGCACCGCAGCCAGAGCTGGAAACAGCGGTGGGCGAGACCCACGCTGTCCTGCCACATGGAGCCCCCAGCCTGGCAGGGGAGGGGACACAGGGCAACAGCTCCCTGACCCCGAGAGGACAAGTCTGGCCATTGTGCATGCCCAGGAAGGGACACTCAGTCCAGCCTCAGAGTCAGGCGGGAGAAATGGGGGAAGGCAGAAGCAGGGCATGTGGCAGTCTCTTAAAGGTTTCTCCACTCGCTTACTCATTCATTCATGCACCCTTTCATTCCACAGCATTGGGTGCCGGTGGACGGCGGGTGCTCTCACACAGCGGCTTCCTGGCTGGAGGACTGTCTGAGCTCAGGTGAGGCTGGGGGATCTACGGGGAGCTCCAGAGTCTCCGGGCCTCGATGTACGTAAGTTCATTTCTTTATCACGTCAAGTTCAGAATGTGTCCATCAAGTTCATCTGCGTGACGATGACAGAAATGGGAAGAGGGAGTGGAGGATGGTTCCCGGGAGGGACACCCACCACATGAGCTGAGCTCACCTACCCATGAGGCGCTGGGAGCGAGACAAAGAGGTTTGGTGAACAGCTCCACCCGGGGAAGAGACATGGAAATAAGACTGTTCACGTAATTTTCGCTGAGTCAGAAGAAGAGAGCGAGTGGCAGGCAGTGAATGTGTGCATCCCTGGCACTGCCATGTGCAAGTATGTCTTTCCGTGTGACCATGTGACTGTGGGTCGGTGTCTTTGTTCCTAAGTGTGTCTCTGTGTGTGACAGCATGACTGTGCCTTAGGATGCTGCTGCCACCTGCTTCCGGAGGAGTCGGGGAGCATAGCTCTGTGAATGGCACCCCGACAGGCCAGGGTGGGTTTGGGGGAATGCAGACTCTGGGCTCCACCCCCTGCAGCCCACCCAGCCTGTGCCACGTGGAAACTGCCTCTGGCTCCTCACTTGCTCCGTCCGTCTCCTGGTCTCCTGGGAAATCCCTGGCACAGCCAGGATGCCACCCCCTTGTGCAGGAAGCAGGTCGTGATGTGCCTGGCGAGAAGGGAGGGGGCAGCGAGGTTGGCTCCCCGGTCCATCCCGCAAGGCCCTGTGCCACACCTGCAGGGTGTTCTCTTTGTAGCCAATACCGTGCAGGGATCACTGTGAGGGTCTCACTCAAATCCTCCGTTCGGAGCATAAATGCGATACATACCCGCTGACAGGGGATGTGCGGTGATCACACCAAATGCAATTCAGGCTGTTTTCACATTCGGAGAGCTGGAGGCGATGTCAGTGTGAGGTCGAGAGAGCGGGAGAAGCGCACTCCCCATGCTGACTCACACGGCGCTGTATTTGGCGCCTCGATGAGGATAAATCAATGAGCTAGAAAATACAACCCCTCTTCACTTAACCAGGCAGGCGCGCACGCTCCCAGAATGCAGAAAGCAAGCACCGAAATTTCAATTAGTGTCTCCCACCCCACGGCTTTCTGGTTGTGAATCATTAGATTGGAACACGGGGCACAAACGCGCCAGAAGCGGGCGACGCGGAGGCCACCCCACAGGTGAAATCTCTCCAAGCAGAGCCCGCAGGAGGTGGGAAGAGCTCCCTGGGGCGCAGCCAAGCTAAATGCAGGTGTGGAAAGCGGGAAGGCGCCTGTGCAGGGCCCAGCGAGGCAGATGCGGGCAGGCCTGTGATCATTGCTCAAGCCTGGGGGACCCTGGGGGGACCCTGTGGGAGGTAGCCGAGTCACATCAGAGAGCCAGAGTGATTGCCTCCCTCCCCCACAGAGAAAATTTTAGAACTTTTATAAGTGACGGTTAAGCTTATGGTGTTTTATGTGGTGACTATGGTGGTTTTAAGGGTATATCATTATCTTAAAACTCATCAATATTTATACATTAAATATGTACAGCTTTTTTTGTACGCCAATCAAACCTCAATTTTTAAAAAAAGGAACACAAAATTTAAACAAGACAAAGAAAACTGTGGCTTCTTTCTTTAACAAACAAACACACAAAAAACTGCATACTAAATCTAGCTTATCTCAAACCCTTCCCATCAATGTTTTAGTTATTTTTTTCCTCTTGTTCCTCTCCCTCCACCCCCGGAAATGGTGTAGGGATGAATATCAACTTCCTTGCTTTGAATGGCTAATACCCCCAGCTCCAGCTTCATTCCTTAGGGTGCCCTGGTCCTCTCCTCATCCAGACTCATTAGCACACCTGTAGTGCGCCTCTTAGGGGCTGCCTGTGATGGTGATGGTGGTGGCTCTGAGAAGTATAATCAGAGAAGCTCAACATGGGGAACAGAGTCAATGAGCCATTTAAAAAAATATTTGAAAGTAATTTCTATTAGGGTCGCCGAAGGAGAAATGCACAAAAGGGGTAAAGAATTATACACTTACTAGAGGCCCGGTGCATGTGCAAGGGTAGGGTCCCTAGGCCTGGCTGGCAACTAGGGCCAATCAGGTTCCCTGCCTCCCCACCTTCTCCTTCCCACTATGTTCCAAGCTGCCCCTTGGTGGTCAGTGCACATCATAACAAGCGATCGAACTCCCCGTCTCCCGGTCGAACTGCTGAGGGGACACTTTGCATACTAGCCTTTTATATATATAGGTAGATTAGGTCATCTGAAAACCAGATGGGCTGAGCCCCAAGTGGTGCCAGCACCCAGGAACGGGGAGGGGAGTCAGAGATCTTAAAGGACTCCAGGTGGGCTTTTTCAATGGGGAATTTCCTAGGTGGGTCTGGATCCTGGGCAAGTCCGGAGGGGAAAGTTACTGGTCTTAGAAAATGGAATGTGGTCTAAGTGAAAGGGAATGTCAATTGCAAAATGATTGAAAGGTCTGTTTCCCGGGGAGGGGATATCGATTCGATTATTTGATCAGACCTAACAACTTTAAAATTATAAAGTTGCAATAGAAAAGAATTACATCTATACCCTAGATTTGAATTCACCTATTTTTAAGATTTTATTCTCACTTGCTGTCTCTCTAGATGTAATACCATACATATTTTCCTTTTTACTAAACATGTATTTGAGAATAAATTACATGCGTCCTGGCCTCTTATACCTAAAATATTTCAGTGTGCATTTCTAAGGAAAGAAATATTGTCTTTTATGCAGACAGTATTATTAACTTCAGAAAATTGATTATTAATACAGAACTTAAATCTAATTTACTGCTTATACTTCAATTTTTTCAATTTATGTCTTTTTTATAGCGTTGCTTTTCTTGCAGTAAAAGATTGATCACATACTGTACTGTCATACCATAGTTCTTTGTCTCCTTTAATCTGTAAAAGTTTGTGTCTTTTTAAAAAAAATCTATTATTGAAACTGGAGAACCAATGGGTCTGGGCTGCCTGTCATTACTTGAGCCAATTGAGCAGAGACAGGGTTGAATTATATATGAGGGTTTATTCCAATAATGCCGGCAGTATGGGAGAGTAGCAGGTCATCCAGGAATCTGCTCTGCCCCCTCCCCCATAATCCAGCTGCTTATATGGGGTACAAGGACAAAGATTACATGGGGAATTGGGCAAAAGGAATAAGAATGGGTATAATGGTTACAGGTTACAGGCAAAGCAGGCCATGTGGGCTGGGGGGTTTGCAAAGGGCAGGGGGCATCCGGGACTCCATTCCTTTCCTCAACAAGGTTGTTCATCTTCCTGTGATAATAGGCAGCTCCCGGATGGGGAGGATGGACCACATTTCCAGGTGAGCTCCCAGGTCCCGTGTACAACTCCCAGCCAGGTTAGAATGTGCTTCCTTTAATCAGAACAAAACAATCACGGTTAACAGAGCATGATGAATTTCTGGGGGCAGGAATTATAGCTGGTCCCCAATATTATATTCCTGCCCCTAACATTATGACTTGGACATTTTCGAAGAATACAGTTGACCAGCCATTTTTATAAACCCTTCTACCACCTGGAAATTCTCATTCTGTTACTGTAGTTAGCCAGATATTAATAAGAAGAACGCAAAAGGAATTGGACATTGTTGGGCCTCATGGGCTGGGACCCTGAGTCTGTTTGCTTCACCAGGAAGTCAGCTTCCCAACCCTAACCCTTCCCCGGTGTAGGGAGCAGCCTGCCCTTGCCTATAGGATTGGGGGGTGGGGGGCATGCAAGGAGAGGTAAGCACATGCAGAATACAAGTGAAATGGTGCAAAGGGAGGTGCTTGACCAGAGAGACCTGTCAGTCTGACCTGGGAACAGAATCATTGGTCAGGGGGTGGACCCTTCAGAAGCCCACAGAAGCTTGGGAGGTTTATTGGTTATTTTGAAAAAGCTCCTGGTTAAACTCCAGGGAAACAAAGAGCCCACTCCCTCTCTCCCCCTCTCTTTCTCTGACCCACACTCTCCTGGTTCCTTCATGTTCTCTCCCACCAGGGAACACTTGACCATGCGGGTCTAGTGCCCACCTGGGGCCCGCAGCAGACCACGAGGGCTCCAAAGAACGAAGTTTTAATATGAAGCAGAAACTCTGGACACCGTCCTTTGTCTTGGCCTTGAGGAAGACAAGGTTGGGCTTTTTCCATGGCGGCTGGAGGGAGATGGGACATGGAGAAACCACAGCCTCACGTGTGTGGGTCCTTGAAATACAGATCGCATAACAACCTCTCTGGGCCTCCTTTTCTTGTTTCTAAAATGAAGGTAATATGCCTGGCTCAGTGGTTGAGTGCCGACCTATGAACCAGGAGGTCACGGTTCGATTCCTATGTCAGGGCACATGCCTGGGTTTCGGGCTCAATCCCTAGTGGGGGGCATGCAGGAGGCAGCCAATCAATGATTCTCTCTCATCATTAATGTTTCTATCTCCCTCTCCCTCTCCCTTGCTCTCTGAAATAAATAAATAAATATATATATATATATATATATATATGTGTATATATATATATATATATATATATATATATATATATATATATGTATGTATATATATGAAGAATGGAGTCTTTCCTCCTGCCCCAACTCCTGATAACCAGTGATCTCTTTACTGTCTATTTTTACCTTTTTTCTGATTGTCAAGTAGTTAGAATCATTTCAGATTGGCTTCTGTAAAAGTAATATGCATTTGAAGTGCCTTCCGTATTTTTCATGGCTTGATGGCTCATCTTTTTAGCACTGAATAATATTCCATTTTCCAATGAACTGCTGTGTATTTGTCCACTCACCTATTGGTTGCTTCCATTTTTCGGCAATCGCGAATAAAGCTGCTATAAGCATTTGTGGGCGGTATTTCGTGTGGACGTCCTTCTCTGGTGACCTAATTCTCTCTACGTGGTCTATCAACAGAAAAAAAAATCATTTATAACTTAATTTTAAAATAGAATGGACCTATTAATTCATAACTATTCATTACTGCTTCAGGGCTATTGATTCAAACTGTGTCGGAACCTCACTTGCTCGTCCATTCAGCCAATATTTACAAAGCTTCTCACCAGGCACTGAACGTGGAGGCAGGGGAGAAGCGAGACAAGTTCTCACCTCTAAGACCAGCAAGGAAACAAAGGAATACAATACACGGCTATCCTGAAGGACTGTGTATAGGATGCTGAGACCCATCCTACGCAGTGAGGATGCTTTAGAGAAAGGTTTATAGAGGAAGCAAGGTGGAAGGTCAAGTCTACCTTCAGCCTCCCTTCATGGCTCCCCCAACCCCCTCCTTGCTCCTCTCTCCTGAACTATTTTTGCACATTCATGAATACGTGTGATAAAAGCCGAAGAGCGAAGACTGAGTTCACACAAGAGCAGAGGGAAGGAAGAGAAATCCATGGATCCATGGGAATTTTGCATGTAGAATCAACAGGGGTTGTTGACCAAGAGGATGCAGTAACCAAGTGGAGAGAAAAGAAGACCAGCTTCTAGAGCAAGCCTGGGATACAGAGGCCCACCTGTGTGTGGACATGCAACAACATGCATGTACACGGAGTTTGGCTTGATGTCATCTGTCCCTGCCTTGAGGAGAACTGGATGTGACTGTGGCCATGAATTTGGACCCGGTGATGCGAAGCTGGTGTCCGGGAAGTTGACGTGAATCTCGCTGGCTCATTGGTCAGGTGAGCATTTCTCAGCTATTGGGGGTACTATGGGCTGCTTGTGAGACTGTTACCACTCCACACGACCTAGTCTTCACTCTGGCTTCCCTCAGCAGACCTTTGCCATTGCCTCACTCCCTGGGGAAAAGGGACAGCGTTCTGGGTGGGTTGTACCTGCCCTGGAAATCCAGAGAATCGCTCCCCCTTTTTCCTGCTTCACTCAGAACCGAATTCTCTGATTGAGCTGAGTGGCAGGGCTGAGTCCCTATTCACAGCTCCATCTAGTGTAACTGATTTGTGATTTCTCTGTACAAATGGGCTGATTACTTAAATTGAATCTTCATGCTCAGGCATTTAGAGGAAGCTTCAGATGCAAAATTGTTTACAAACGTCTTTGAGTCTGAACCCTGAATGTAAGAAGTATATTTGCATAAATTTATGAGGGCTAAAAGGCACCTTTTGTCTTGGGGCAGATTAACCCTGCGGGAGGGTCCCAAAAATGAGCACTAATCCCCAAACCATAGACCCTTGGTTGGCAAACTGCGGCTCGCGAGTCACATGCGGCTCTTTGGCCCCTTGAGTGTGGCTCTTCCACAAAATACCACGGCCTGGGCGAGTCTATTTTGAAGAAGTGGCGTCAGAAGAAGTTTAAGTTTGAAAAATTTGCCTCTCAAAAGAAATTTCAACTGTTGTACTGTTGATATTTGGCTCTGTTGACTAATGAGTTTGCCGACCATGGCATCTTATTCTGAGAATTGGTTCACATATGGTCTGAGATGTAGCTTTCTCCTTCCTCTGGGGGGAGGCCTAGGACTGCCAGGAACCCCTAAGCAGCCAGGAGCCACCCCATCAATCGGTCTTATTGTGCCTTAGCAGCCCTGCCAGGCTCCATGTATGCCTACCCCGAAGAGGACAGGCACAGGGGCACCATCCCTCCTACCCAGCACACAGCTCACCGTACACACCTGCTCGCCTGCAGTCTTTCCTAAAGAGGCCATCGTTTGCCTTCCCTGTTGTCTCCTTCAGGAGCCCAGGCTGTGGGGTGCCCTCTCTTCCTCTGTCCTTTCTGTTCCCCAGCGTCTCTAGGTGGGCTGCCTCCTTGGACCGGAGTCCCCAAGCCCCACAGGTTAGAGAACCTAGGTTTGGGGATGAGACCGACTGGGGCTCAATTCTAGCTTCATCGTGTACCAGCTGTGTGCCCTAGGCAAGTCATGAAGTCAGTCCCTCTGCTCATCGACTTGCTCCCCCATAAAATGAAGATGCACTCGAATGAAAACAGCTCTGTGCAGCCTTTGGCAAAGTGCCTGGCACAAGGAACCTTCAATACTAGGTGTACTGGTTAAAAATGCAGATTTTGTAATCAAAGAAAACACGATAATTTCAAGAGAAACATCAAAAGTGCTTCATTCAAAGTAACGTCCATCGCTAGCACTTTTCTTCAAAATAATGAATTAAAACTTTCCGCAAATGCTCTTTTTTTTTTTTTTTTGGCACGAAATTCGACATTTTTAAGCGTAAAAATATCTATGATGCTAACACCTTCAGAAAATTTGACAGATGAAGTTTTGAAGCTTGTTGTCAATACAACAAAATAGCATACATATCAAATCGCATATATACCAACATACACTGAATGGCCAGATTATTATGATCTCTGAACACATAATAATCTGGCCACTCAGTGTGTATCCTATATAATAAAAGGCTAATATGCAAATTGTCCCCTCGACCAGGAGTTCGACCAGCAGGCAGGCTGGCCAACCGCCGCCCATGTGGCCTCCCCTGGCCATGCTGGCCGGACCACCCATGCACGAATTCATGCACACACACACTGAGTGGCCAGATTATTATGTGTTCAGAGATGATCATAATCTGGCCACTCAGTGTATGTGTAACCCCATCTATTGAAAAAAATCCGCATTATTAACTGGTTCACCTAGCATGTAATCACTACTATTATTATTGTACTGTTATCATTGTTATTATTATTATACTTACCCAGATTTTGTGACTATCTAAAAGCCCCCATTTAGATGCAACCCTGAAAAAAAGAAGAAAAAAACCCTAGACACAATGTAATAGGAACACAGTGCCATCTATGACTCTGCAAAACAGCAAACTAGAATCTAATCAAGGCTCTCTAGTGAAGCACTCAGGTTACATTTAAGTTAAACGTCGCCCTGAGCTAAATATAGGACGTGGGAAATTTCTACAGGAACAGGTGACCCAGATTCTTCCGCCAGATAACCGGCACGGGGAAGGGGATGCAGGGAAATGGGGCAGATTTCAAGGGAACCCTGCAGTGCGGAAACCCTGTGTGCAGCCTGATTGAAGCCGCCGCCGCAGGGACTCTAGTTGTTCGTTGTTGGAGGAAACCAAGGGATTTGACCATGAGCACGTATTCGTTGGCATTACAATTGTGTTGGAAATGTTGCTAGATATAATCGTAGAATTGCAGTTATGGCCTAAACATGTCTAGTTATTCTACATAAATGCTGAAGTCCTTTCAGGTACAATTACTGCAGTGCTGGGGTGTACTTTACTATCTCCTGGAGGAAGTGAGGTGGGCATGGGAGAGGCGCACATAAGGGTTAAATGGACCGCTTTGACGGCTCTTTCTACTTGCATGCATGTTTGAACATTTCTATAATGAAATCAGGCTAAAAATCCACACAAGCTCCCGCTGGCTTGATTTTACCAGCGTCCCCTGGTGGTAGCCCAGTGCACACACTCTGGGGAGGGGACCCTGGTGCAACCCAGGAATGAGAGGGAACTGGCTCCTGCACCTTCACCCCCCCTCCTCCTCAACCCCACAATATCTGCCACCTCCCCTTCGGGCCTCTGCCCTCTTTCCTGGTTCCTGGACTGTCTCAGCACCTGCTAGACACGCTCGCTCTCTGACCAGCGACCTCACTTCTCTGAGCCCCAGAGTCTCGTCTCAAAACAAAGTCTCAAGCAACCTCCCAGCTTGAAGCCCTCAAAACACGTGACTCTTTCCTCCTCTTCCTGTCTTTGGTTCCTCTTGCTTTAGCTGAACTTCGCAGGCTGGGGAGAGCCAAGCTTCGTGAGCCTGTATCGAGGCTGCTGATGATACAAATGAGTCCGGCTGGCAGTCTTTGGTGCACAGAACTCAGCTCCTCAGCTCGGGGCCAAGTCTCCTCCTCCTTCTCCTCCTCCCCCCATGCATCTCTGCGAGTCATAGCTTCCAGCTATTAAACTAAAAATGCATCTTTCACTGTCAAGAAGCAGTGCCACAGACATCCAAGAGTCCTTAGCTATGCAAGTTTGCTATCTTGGCCTAGAAACGGGACACCTGAGCCAACTTAATATCTTCCTTCAAGAATCTGCCAGCGCTGATGCCAAGAATGTTCACCAGCTGTCTCCGGCTCTGGTGAGCGATGACCCAAAGGAGCACAGAGGAGCCACATTTGACCTGTTGTGAATTCAGCTTCCGCCACCAGCGTGGGGCTCAAAGACAGGCCCCAGGCAAGGGGCTGGGCCGTGTTCAGCTCTCATCTCAGCAGAAGGGCTTCCGATGGAGGACCAACGGGCAGAGGGCCCGGGCCCACAGCACCAGGCCTTACAGGCAACAGTGAATATTCTGATTTATATTTAAAGGAATAGAGCAACTCTGGAGAGTGATGGAACCTAATTTTCATCTATAAAATGGCCAGAGCTAAACTCCTGTCTTTTCTTAGCTACACTTAGGTCATCGCAGCATTAACAGAAATAGCAAAGCTTTAGGATCAAGTGACTTTCGTAATGAGCTTGGGCCCGGGAGAATCTTAACCCCCCGAGCCCAGCAGGGGGCAGTGGGACCAGCTGTTCTCCAGCCCCTCCCTGCGGGAGGAGCGCCCACCGGACCCGGGGCCTGGACAGGCAGGCTTCCCCGGTCACTGCAGCACAGGATGGCTCCGCGGGTCTGGACGCGGCTCAGGGACCTCCTTCTCCTCTGCTCCAGTGTCTGCAGAGTCCTTTGGCTAACGTTGCCCACTTGGCAGGTCCAGTTACTCCACTGGACCTGAAGCAGGACTGCTGGGAACCCCTCTCCTTCCCGCTGCTCCCCTCCCCTTCCCCAGGCAGACCCTGGTTCCAGACCTGCCTGGGCAGCCGGGCCTCAGCCTGGAAGGACTGGCCCTCATCTCCAGGCGGCCGCGGACCTGGTCCTTGGGATCTCAGGCAAGTCTCCTCCTCTGCAGCCTGTGCCCCCAGCCTCTTGTTGTGTCCTGCAGGGATCAGGGAGAGCCCGTCGCTCACCCGCCAGATCATCCATCATCTACCTCACACTTGTCGTCACCAGCCAGGGTTTGTTTCTGTAGCCTGGGTTCATCGGACGGAGGGGTCCCTCCAACCCTCCACACCCAGAGGCCTTCGCTCCGAACTGTCCGGAGCCACTGGCGGTGGGTGTGGAAGACGCGCCTCCTGCTGTAACTTCATCACCAATTAAGTGAATCTCTGGCATCCTCAGAGGGAAAATTATTACAAGCTCCGAATACACGTTTGAAAGATCAGCATGATCATTATAGTGCATTACTCAGTTTGTTAAGTGTGCTTTAAAAAACCCACCATGGAATATATCTTCATTGTAGGGGCATCTGTTGTTTCTTACAAATGATTAGCTGTCACTGAATCGTCAATTTAACTATTTAACTTTGTTGTGTGGTTAAGACTAATTTTTTTTCTTTCTCTGTCATATATATATATATATATATATATATATATATATATATATATATATATATATATAATTTTTTCCCCCAGACAGGAAGGGAGAGGGAGAGAAAGAGAGAGAAACAAACCAGCTTATTTTAAAAGGAATAGCATGAGCTTGATGATCAGAAAGTTCTGGGTTCACATTCCGAGAGCTGCATGACTGTAGTGGGTAACAGCGTGACCCATACTGGGCTTAACGCCGAGGTCTACCTGTGTTACTTGTGGAAAGTTACTTGTGTTTTCTGTGCCTTCGTTTCTTGTCTGTGAAATTGGGGGTTATAATACTACCTATCCCACAGGGTTGTTGTGATTCCGAAGGACACATGTGAAGGGCTTAGAGGAGGTCCTGAACAATAGTAACTCATTATGATGATGATGATGATGATGATGAAGAAGATGATATGATGACAACCCTGGACAATGACCTTCTCTTAGCTTCTCTTTCTGTGTCTCTAAAGTAATGATAGACATGGTGGACACTGTGACACACCACCCAGCTGTCCCTTTGATGAAAAATCGCTTCCTCAACTATTTTGGCAACAGCTTTTATTTATTTTTTTTAGTATATTTTATTGATTCTTTTACAGAGAGAAAGGGAGAGGGATAGAGAGTTAGAAACACCGATGAGAGAGAAACATTGATCAGCTGCCTCCCGCACAGCACCCACTGGGGAGGTGCCCGCAACCAAGGCACTTGCCCCTGACCGGAACCGAACCTGGGACCCTAAGTCTGCAGGCCGACGCTCTATCCACTAAGCCAAACCAGTCAGGGCAATGGTAACAGCTTTTAGAGGTTAGTCCCTTTAGGGATCTTGTCCGCTGCACTGCAGAGGAGTGGTCCTACCAGAGTCGTGTCTTGTCTCAGTCCACATTCATGACTGATGGGTATGGGCCTGTATGACCTTTTCATCTGGGCCCAACTTGGGATAACTCTAAAGGACTATCATGCTTCCATTCCTGTTGAATTTTAGAGGCCTCTGTCCCAGTTCAAATTCTCCCTCTGTCCATTCTTTCTTCATGTTCCTTTTTTCCCACAGGTCTAGATCCCAAAGACACTTCTTCAAAGCATTTTACTTTCCAAATTTTATCTCATAGCCAGCTGTCTTAGGAACCCAACCTGTGACACCCAGCTCCACAGAATTGTTGCCAGGATTAAGAAGCATAACATGTACAGTATGCAGCACTATGGCTGGACAATAGCCCCACTTACAATACCACAAAGGAAATCTTTTTGGGGGCCATTCTCTCCATTGTACTCTATGCCTTCTACCTGAAACATGGCACCTATGACCAACTCAAATAAAAAAAATGATTTATCAGGCCAACCTAAACTCATTGTGTTTTCGTTCAGGGTAGAGTTTGATAGTTAGCCCCTGGTGACAAGAGGGAGTCAGGTCCAGCTGGTTTAATGAAAGCAGCTTAATTCCTCCCCCAAACACAAGGCTTTAGGTTCAGGGGAAGATCATGTGCCTCCAGGAAATGCCTGTTCATTGATAGAGTTCCTGCTTTGTTACCCTACATTTTCTCACACCCACCCCCCCACCCCCCCCACCCCCCGCCTAAGTTCATTCATAATTCTAATAGTTGCCTTTCTAGGAACCATGCATAATAACATGAGACTAGACACTAATTTACATAGGGACTATCAAGGCTATTTGCTAAGCAACGAAATACACAATATTCGACAGGCACAACGTAACCTATAATGATCATGAAGGCCCTTTTTCTGTGTGTGGCTTGGGGAAATCTCAGTCGATGAATCTTGCTCTTAACTTCACACTTGATTTTCTTTGTGGCGAAAAGCAGGGACATGTGGGCACTAATAAACAATAAAAATAAATGATATTGGCAAGAGGCGAAGCCATCAACATCATTTAAAGTCTCCGCATCACGGGTTGACAAGTGATCACTGGACTTGCACTAGAGAAGGGAACGCTTGAAAAAGAGACCGAAGGGTGGATTGGTGAGGAATTCATCAGCATGAGCATCAGACAGATGCCCTGACCTTTGCTTGAGTGATGAGTCTTTCGATCAGGTCAAGCCCCTGGGAATTACAGAGCACATGCTCCCTACAGGGCTCATATTTTATTTACCATCTGCCAGAGTACTGGGAGTTTTATGGATTAGATAATCTCCCATTTACAGGTAAATACTCTTGGGGGAAATCCTATATAATAAAACCCTAATGTGCAAATCAACCCGAACGGTGGAACGACCGGTCGCTATGACACTCACTGACCACCAGGGGGAAGACACTCAACACAGGAGCTGCTCCCTGGTGGTCAGTGCTCTCCCACAGGGAGAGCACCACTCAGCCAGAAGCTGGACTCACGGCTGGTGAGTGCAATGGCGGTGGTGGGAGCCTCTCCCGCCTCCGCTGCAGGTGGGTGGTCAGGAGTGAGGGGTCCCAGACTGCGAGAGGGCGCAGGTCAGGCTGAGGGACCCCACCCCCAGTGCACAAAATTTTGTGCACCAGGCCTCTAGTAAAATTATAATAATATTCATCTTAAACCTAAAAGGAACCCACAGGAATTACAGGGAATAAGACAAAACATTGCCATCTAGCTGACAGCAAGTGTATTCTCGATTGAGATACAAAGCGTAACTAAGCCAGGGCTAGAGAATAATTTACAAGAGGTAAATTATGGATTTAATTGTGCCCTCCAAAGAAAGATATGAGTAAGTCTTAAATCCCAACGACATGTAATATGACCTTATTTGGAAATAGAGTCTTTTCAAATTTCAACAAATTCAGATGAAGTCAGACTGTGAGACAATAATCTTTTGTTGTTTGAAGCAAACTATTTGTGGTCCTTGGTTACAGCAGCTCTAGAAAACGAATACAGTAGGTTTTAGAAAATTTTGTGGATAGGTTCTAAGTTCAAAAGGCATTATTGTTTTGCTTCTAGATTTAGGGAATCTTTTGTGTTAGTCATTTTCCCCATTCAGCTTAGGCTCTAGTACAAACCTTGTGTTGAGATCAGTACAGAAATGAAAATGGCATTGAATTTTGTGTTAAGGATGGTGGAAAGGTCTCATGAGAAAGAAGGGAAAGGAGGAAGAGCAGGGAGGAGGAAGGAATAGCGGAGACGGGGGTACCTGAGGTGGAACAAGGGGCAGTAGTGGAGCCCTAGCTGGTTTGGCTCAGTGGATAGAGCGTCGGCCTATAGACTAAAAGGGTCCCTGGTTCGATTCCCGGTCAGGGCACTGAGCCAAACCAGTTAGGCCCACATGCTTTCTTATAGCAGCCTATATGTGAAGCATTCCACTCCTGCAGCATTTCCAAATCTATCTGAAGCCTCTTCCTTTCTGTGATTCTCCATCACACTCTAGCTACAATCTTAAGGCAGTAATTGGTTTGGATACTACCTTCTCTGACCCCCACCAGTGGCCTACATTCAGGGAACATGTCTTAAAGCTAACGTGGTAAAATACATGAGCCAGAGTGGCCTCGTGTGTGTTCTTTCCTGGGAAGGCCAGGCTGAGCTGGGCAGTACGTTTAGGAGAATGTCAGTGAGCAGTTCTGCTGATCTGTTTCTTACCAGGAAGGATTATTCAACCTGAATGTTGATGGCAGACATCTGGATCCAAAAGTCAGGGGTTCCAGCCGAGCTTTCTTGATTAAAAGGCCCAGCCTAACCTCAGAGACTTAACCGAGGCTCCGTGAAACTGCTTCTATTCCTTCTGCCCAGGGAAATGGCCTGCTGCATCTGGGGGAAGAGAGACACCACCAAGGATGGCTGAGGTGATGAGAGTGCCTGGGAGAGCTGAGCTTCCGGAGTCCTAGAGGCAAGCTGGGAAGGGTGCGGGTGCCGAGCAAAGGGAAACAGAAAACTCCTCATCGGCTCAGGTTCCTTTTCAGCTGCGCTGGGTCCGGAATGGTGCTCAAGCTAAGTCAGCAGCGGGTGCTTGTGGAACGGGAACTCTGTGCTTCGTGGCATTGCACCCAGAGAATCGCGTGGCTTTCCCTTTTCTCCTTGTCTGTTAAATAATAACCAGGTTATTACAACAGCGTCAGCATGGCATCCAGAGAATCACTTAGCTGCTGGGGGAAGGTGGTCTCATTGTGGTTACTGCCCACATGGTTCTGAAAAGGACTGATTGTCTTTGTAGTTTGGGTCTTCTCAGCCACACCAAGAATGAATGTTCAACGGTGCAAACCAAGCCTCAAAGAGACAACGCCATCTGGCTAAACCTTCATGTATTTACTGTCATTACTTATTAAAATTTAAGAGGCGCCCTAGCCGGTTTGGCTCAGTGGATAGAGCATCAGCCTGCAGACCAAAGAGTCCCAGGTTCGATTCCGGTCAAGGGTACATACCTCGGTTGCAGGCTCCTCCTCAGCCCCAGCCCTAGTCAGGGTGTGTGCAGGAGGCAACCAGTCAATGTGTTTCTCTCACATTGATATTTCTCTCTGTCTTTCCCTCTCTCTTCCGCTCTCTCTAAAAATCAATGAAAAATATCCTCGGGTGAGAATTTTTAAAAAAATTTAAGAGGCATCCATCTTTCCACCCAGAAATCCTACTCCTGGGGATCTATTGTATCTATAATAATAAAAGCGTAATATGCAAATCGACCGAACAGCCGAACAGCGAAAAGACTGTCCAGACGACCATGTTATGACACCCACTGGCGCCAGGCCAGCCAAGGTGGGTGTGATGCAATTGCTCGGGGGCCCGACCGTCACCCCATGATCGCCCCGCAGAGGGAGGCCCAGGCCACCGGCCAGCAGGGCAATCAATCGGGGGACTCCACGATTGCCCCAAAGAGGGAGGCCCAGGCTACCTAGCCAGCGGCGCTGCGGCGGGTGGGCGGGGAACGGGAAAGCAGCCTATATGGGGTGACTGATTGCAGGGCTCCCAGACTGTGATAGGTGCACGCTGGGCTGAGGGACCCCCCTCTCTCCCCGCTACCGCCAGAGTGCATGAATTTCATGCACCGGGCTTCTAGTAGCAATACAAGTATCAATATGTAAGCATGTCACATCAACTGTCTTAGTGTGCTCCTTATTCCCCGCATGGTCCTTCTGCTTCACTAGTCCACAAGGGTCAAGGGTCAAACCGATAGACAACTCCACGGCAGCTGGCAGCCCTAACATCACGCTGGCCCCTGATACAGGAGTGGGGAAAGGCGAGCACTCATTCCCACAGCCACCAGACATGCTGACTGGGAAGGCGTGCAGTTCCCAAGACATAAAGGACTGTCCAGAAGCAGCGTGCATTCCACGACAAACTCTCTTGCTCCAGTCAGGATGGCTCCCAAGGACACCCCAGATGCAGAGCCCTTGGTGTTAGCTGTTGGCTAACATTGCTTGGGTTGCAACCGCATCTCATTTCAACTTCTGCTCAGGTCGGATTCCCTGAAGCACTTACCGGGTGTGGCTCCTGGGTGTACTCCCAGTCCACTGCCCACACGCAAATCTCCGCCTTAGCATCTCCTTCCCAGGGAATCCAAACGAAGACGATGGTCCTGGCCTATGCATCGTTTAGGTGCCAGGAACTCTTTTTAAGACATCCTTACGTCTCTAAATTAATTTAATTCTTAAAAAATTCTTATGTAGTAGGAAGCGTTATCACCTGTAAGACCACAGAGCTTCTAGGTGGTAGAATCAGGATTTAAAACCAGGATCCCGGAGGCCATTTCGTTAATGTCTCCTTTGTAAGATTAAAGATATTGAGCATTGTTTCAAAAGATTAAAAAGGTATACGCCCAACCATCGTGGCTCAGTGGTTGAGCGTCGACCTATGAACCAGGAGGTCACAGTCGATTCCAGATCAGGGCACATGCCCAGGTTGAGGGCTCGATCCCTAGTAGGGGGCATGCAGGAGGCAGCCGATCAATGTTTCTCTCTCATCATTGATGTTTCTATCTCTCTCTCCCTCTCCCTTCCTCTCTTAAATTAATAAATATATATTTTTAAAAAGATATATAAAATGTAATAAGATGTGTACAGAGGTCTGAAAAACAACATAGTATGTTTGAGACAATGAAAGAAATCCAGCAATTCCAGGTTCTGCAATGAGGTTGAAGAAATAGGCAGACAGAGGTTTTGGAGGTGACTTTCATCTTAGTTCAGGAAAAAGCTTTAATTTATTTTTTATTTAAGTACAAGTGCTCTGACTCTGAACTTAGGGTATACCATGGTTGCCTCTTCAAGGAATCAAAAATGTTTACTCTGCCTAGATACAAAGGCAATTCTAACAAATAATTGTCTGCACTTTATAAGTAAACTAGAGGCCTGGTGCATGAAATTCATGCATGGGGGAGGCAGGGAGGGGTTACTGCCAGTTTAGGCCTGATCCCTTTCACAATCTGGGACTGCTCGCCTGCCTGCCTGATTGCCCCTAACCACTCGCCTGCCTACCTGATCATCCCTAACCGCCTCTGCCTCAGCCCCCACCACAGAGGCTTTGTCTGGAAGGATGTCCGGAATTATGTCCAGAAGGTTGTTCGGCTGTCTGGTCTAATTAGCATATTACACTTTTATTATTATAGATGATATTGGCGTCCAATATTAGTTTGGTGTATCAGTCCATTTCATTCAGTTTCAAGACACTGGTCTAGTTCCTAGATGCCCACCTGATTAAACTGCTTTAGGCTACCCAAATGGGTAACCAAGTTTCTCCAAAACATCCTAAATTTTGAATGGTGATTCCCTTTTTCTTTTTTATGCTACTAGTTGACACTTGTGTCAAAGATCTTTAATTCTTACTGCCCTTCACTGATCTCTGCCTAATATCAACTAACCCTGGGACCTATAATTCTAACTCTAAAATGAGACCTCCTGCCCTAGCTGGTTTGGTTCAGTGGATAGAGTGTCGGTTTGCGGACTGAAAGGTCCGGGGATCCATTCCAGTCAAGGACACATGCCTGGGTTGCTGGCTCAGTCCCTAGTAGGGGGTGTGCAGGAGGCAGCCGATCAATGATTCTCTCTCATCATTGATGTTTCTATCTCTCTCCCCCACTCTCCCTTCCTCTCTGAAATCAATAAAAAATACATATTAAAAAAGTAAAATAAAATTAGACCTCCTTAGTCATGCATGTTTAACTTATTTCCAGGTCTTTAGTTATCCGTGTATCTGATAATTATCTCTGCGTGTGATAGCATATCTCCCTGTATAGCTGATAGCTTCCTCAGAACTCCTGGGCCCCTTTGTTCCTTCCACTGAACCAGGCCCCAGGGTCTAGGGTCAGACCAACAGATGATTCCATGGCAGTTAGCATCCCTGACAGCAGTCTGGCCCCAATATAGGAGTGGTCCCATAGGCTATTTCAGCTTCCGCCACAGCCAATGCCTTCAGCGATCACTAAACGTCTAGGTTTTTCTCTTCTTCCTATGACTAATCAAATCAGAAGAAAGGCTTGTGAGATGCTGGTGGCGGTCTCTGCTTGAACTCTTTGCTTGCCATCATGCAGCTATCAGTTAGGAATATCCAGGCCATCAACATGTTCATCTCTTCTTGGGCCTTAGTCTTCTTGGCATTAGGGATATTGGTCGATGACTGGGTTAAACTAAATATTGAAACCAGAGCAAATATAAAAATCCACAGCCCATGGATATATAGTACTATTTGGCCAAAAGGTAAGAACGATACCCTCGGAAGATGGGTGGAGAGGGAAGGTTCACCTTTCCTTGACTTCCATTGACCGTACCAGCTTACTCATTATTCGCTGGTACAACTTCCTCAGGCTGCAGTGGGCCCACTTTCATAATCAATACAGCCAAGGCAGAGTTCAAAAATCTCACCATTTCTAATGTTTTGGAGACGTTTTGAAGTTCACAGACTTACTGGCTGGACAGTTGAGAAGTCTTGGCAGTAGCAGCAGGGTGACCCAGCACAGCAAGAACAGGAGGGTATAAAAGAAAGGCAATGGGCAACAAGGAAAGTTGGTTATATTGACAGCAAAGGTGAACAGGAGAAATTCGAGTATTTCCTAAGAAATGAGTTCTGAGAAAGGGAAGGAGGAGAAACGAAGCTTACAGAGATACCAAGATAGAAACGGTTTATTTGGGTTCTCTCTCCCATTCGGCTTAGGGTTTCCTGCTTCTTCATCACCCACACTTCTGTCTGTATTATGTAATCAAACCCCCTCCCCCATTTCCATTTTGACCTAGAGATGTGTGGCCCTGCGTGGAAATGAGCCTAGAAGAAACATCTGTCCTTCTCTCAAGATAGCGTCTGCTTTCCAACAGGTGACATGGAAGTGATCAGAGTCATGCTGATTGTGGTCCTCAGCTTGTCCTACAGCCACAACTGCTACCTGGGATTGGAATTCACCTATATGTTTCCTCAAACTGCATGTGTCACCTTCACGGCTGCCTTCCTCACTTTCTTCACAGGTAAGACTCCCTGGCTCCCCTAACACGAGCGTGGAGGTGGACTTGGTTTGTGAGCCCAGCCTGTAGTTTCTGACTAATGTGGCCTTCCCAGATTTTTGGCTCCGATATGCAGCTTCTGAATGGAACCATCCACGGACATGGGATAGGTTCCTGGACGAGGTGCATATATACAGGGTGGATGCTTAGAAATTAGACCTATCTGGGGGTTAAGATGAGTAGAAGCATCATGGTTCCTCAAAAGGGTCTTTTTTTTTTTCCTCCTTTTGTTTGGCCATTAGGTATCCTTCTGCTCTCTACACTCCTCCTGTATCACATAAAGCTAAGGCAAGGCAAATCCGTGTACTACTCTAACTATCATTTCACCTGGAACATTTCCACGGCCTACTTTAGTATTTTCTTCCATTTTGCCTCCGGTGAGTGTTTTGAGGGCCTTTGATGGGTAAACAAGAACCAACCTTTCCTGGATAGGAGGGAGAGTGAAAGGATGGGAAAAGGGAATAAGGAAAAAGTACCGATCCTTGCATTTTAAGCGGCTAAAGTTCAAGTGGACTCACTCTCTGATGACAGTTCCTCTAGAGACAGAGCTGGAGAACAGGACTGGGTGACATGGTCAACATGCTAGCCTAAGAGGGCAGCTCCTTATCTCCACCTTTGCTACTTTCTTTCATACCCTCCCCATCTCAGGGAAGACTAAAGAGCATGCATAGCATAGAATGTTCACTTAGGTGGGGGGGGCAGTGTCCTGCCAAGACAGTTTTAGATCAGAGAAAAGCAATCTCTAATACTAAATGTTCAGCCACCAACATTGGAGACCCTTCTTTCTAAAAGTGGTTTTCTTTTTGTTTTTTGTTAATCCTCAACTGAGAATATTTTTCCATTGACTTTTTTTTTTTTTTTTTTAGGGAAAGTGGAAGAGAGAGGGAAAGACAGAGAGAGACATTGATGTGAGAGAAACACATCAATTGGTTGCCACCTGCACAAGCCCCGACCAGGGCTCGGGCCGGAAGAAGTCTGCAACCAGGGTACATGCCCTTGACCGGAACGGAACCTGGGACCCTTTGGTCCGCAGGCCGACCTCTATCCACTGAGCCAAACCGACGAATGGCTCTAAAAGAGTTTTAAAGTTTCATTTAGAAATTCCTAAATCAGATGCACGTTCCTTTTCAAAAAGAATCCTCCATTTTGTGTTTGTTGAGAAGTGTTTAAACTCTTCTGCACCCAATTTTAGTCTGTTCCACCGAAGCATCCGTCCTCCCCCTTCCAAATTTCTTGGGGCGGTTCAAAAGAGACCCACCTGGGCTTTGGGCCAGCGTCTCTCTGCCAACACAGAGGGAAATATTTCTTGACTATTTCATGAAACATCTACTGTTCCTCTGTCGCCCTCCCCTGGCTTCTCTCTCCCGCAGGATTCTTCTCTCTCCTGCAGTACCAGCGGGCCATGAATAGCAGTGCCTCCGAAGCCACCATGCAACACTCTGGCCAAGACAGTGATTTCAGACAGCAGTCTGGGAATTCTATCCAAGTTATCCCTTTACCAGAGCAAACCCCCGCTCTACCTAGCATTGTCCATGTACCCTCTCCTAAAACCAAGGAAAATGAGTTCCCAAAGGCCTCCCAAATCCAAAAACGCCGGGTAACCTGGGCTCTGTGATTTGATCATCCATCACTCATATGTGCTCATCTTAATGAAAACAGTCTCGTGTGCACGTTTCTGGGTGGATGTTCAACCATGCTGTCTGCAAATGACCGTGACCTGGTTGAAATCGGGCAGAAAACCCAGAATATGGCTTTTCTTTTCTTTTTTTAAATCCCTTACCTGCTGAACTATTTTTTTCTATTTGATGTCACCATTTAATAATATTTGTTAAAAGGTAATAAATATTGCATAATGAATATTTGCTGTATTGTTCATCATATACATCACAAGAGTTTAGAGTAATATATAATACCTTCTAGGTTTTGTTTATTTTGTGAAATATTTCAAACATGCACAAAGAATGCAAAATAATATAATAACCTGTGTACACATCATCCAACTTTATGAAATTTTACCAATTTGCCCTATTTGCTTTATTTTTTTTTCAATTACAGTTGGCATTCAGTTAGTATTATTTTATGTTAGTTTCATGTATACAGCATAGTGATTAGATACTTATAAAATTTATGAATTGTTCGCCATGATATGTCTATATAATTGTATTAACTAATGTCACCTCAGTAAATCCAATAATTTTCTTAAGAAAAACAAACAAAAGGAGTGGAAAATTTATGTCACAAAAATACTGAGAAACAAAGCCCACAAAAATTCTGGTATGTCTATGTTAATTTAGGTTAAGTGAATGTTAAAAATAGGAATTAAGAGATACAAAAGTCATTTTATAAAGATGATAGGGCCCATTTAACAGGAAAATATTAAAATGCTAAATCTATGTGAACCTAGTAAAATAGCTTCAAAATCTATATGACGTATGAAAATTGCTATTAGTAAGTCATCCTTAATAAAAAGTATCCTAACAGTTTATTGATCCCTAACATGGATGCACTTTATATAGATCTATAGATAGATAGGTAGATCTATATAAAGTGCAGAGTGTGAGAAAATGACTGTCAATCAAGAATTGTATGCTATGCCACTACCAAGAATGTGAAATAACATTTGCAGATAGGGTTTTTACCACTAATAGAACCTTATCAAAGAGCTTAAAAACTAACAAACTGTATCCTGTAAGGAATATTTGAGATACATGAAAGAATGAAAAGTTAGAAGAAAATAAAAAAAAATTTTTAAAGCTGTAGTGGACATGAAGAATGTCCTCCTGGGCTCAGGTTTAAGTCCTGCTTGTCAACAAGTCTTGGGTAAGTTTATTTATTTTATTTTATTTTTTAAAGATCATATTTCAGAGAGGAAGGGAGAGAGAGATAGAAACATCAATGATGAGATAGAATCATTGATCAGCTGCCTCCTGCTGGGGATCCAGCCTGCAACCCAGGCATGTGCCCTTGGCCGGGAACCGAACCTGGGACCCTTCAGTCCGTAGGCGGATGCTCTATCCACTAAGCCAAACCAGCTAGGGCTTGGGTAAGTTTAGAGCCATGCCTGATGGGTAGATGCGGACTTGTAATGGCAAACAATTCTTGCAGACTCCCCCCAGCATCTGTGAACATGAGAGAAAGAATATTGGTAATCCTGGGCTGCGCTCTGAGTGCTGAGTACAGCTTAGTATGGCCTCCGACCGTGATGTTTCATCATTAGGCAGGAGGCTGCCTAGCATGGCCTTGCTCTTCTGCATTGATTTTTGGTTTTGCTTGACACTGTGAATGACTTGGCATATTGTATTAAGGACTTCAAATACTCCATCACCATGTCATCAAATATGTAAATCAACAGCCAGTGGGCAGCCATTTGTGTACATAAAACGTATCAAGTGTCTTCTTCACTAATGTTTCGCTCCGGAGAGTCCCTTTCGTCTATGTACATCTGATCATCTTAAGTGCTATTCATGGAGCACCTGACCACTTCAGACGGTCGCTGCACACATTTCAATCATATTGTCAAAATTTCAGTCTGGCTTTCCCTGCTGTCTATGGGTGAACTAGATGGACAGAGTGACACTGAATCTTTAGGGTTTCCTATATGTCTCTCTTCGTCTAATTTGCATGTCCCTGGTCATTTTTCAATCGTATGGGTATCCAAATGGTGAGAATAAATTACCTTGAAACTATCTTGCTGCTAGCTTTGAATACAGATCTGATAATACCGGTTTTGAAAATGTCCACCCATTTTACCACGGAGAAGGAGATGGGCTTTTATGTTAATTTTGCCCACAGTAAGAAAAACAGAGTCATGCTGGACACCTTTTAGTTAACACCTTAGGACAGCGAGCCTCAGACTTCCTCCTCTCCATTTTCCTGCCACAGGAATACGGTAAGATTACACCTCGGACGCTCTTCTAATTGGGTGGAGGGGCAGGTCCTGGCCAAAATGCATGCATGGTCTGGCCATTTTGGTTATTAGAGAATTAAAGAATGTAAAATGCTTTGGACTTAGCCTCATATTCAAATGTTTCTTCTTGTTAGAACTGAAAGACTCAAAATGACATTGTGATTTGGCTTGGAAGACAGCGCCTCTGTGTCTGAAGCAGACATCAAACACATGAGCAAAACTCATCTTCGTAGCATTCACTTTCTCCATGTTAATTATTGTGAGTTACGTGGTTGTACATTGACAGGAACTAGGCCTATGGAGGGATGGGCACTAGGGTGGATTTGGGGGGGGGGCTCAGCAGTAAGGATTTAGGGAGCAGCCTCGGGGTACTGCCTTCGGATGACTCAGCCTCAGCTGCCTTCCTTCCTGTTGCCTCAGCTCCAGATGCGTTATCTGGTGTGCTTGGCTGGGTCGCATGGCAACCTCTGTGATCAGGGTACAGGGTACAGTGCAGTTCTCCAAAAGATAGGGTAAAGGCCTCTTTGCCAGGAGCAAGGGGGAAGAAACAAAAAAACCTATTGCTGAGAAGCCTAAACTAATTTAGAACTGTCATTTGAAGTATCTACCTTATACTACTTGGCATCTGTTTGTAAAAACTCGGGGTTAAATGCCTTGCATACTCGGTAATTATCTGGGGGGGTTCTCTCTCATCATGGATGTTTCTATCACTCTCTCCCTCTCCCTTCCTCTCTGAAATCAATAAAAATAAATTTAAAAAAATAAAACATATTGTTTAGAGTTAGCAGCTATGTTGTATTATGTCGATGGTAGCTTTTAGTGAGTGACGTTGTGTCATATGGGATATTTCATCTTTGCAAACAACGGGGAAATTTTGTATCCTAATACAATGAAATACTTCAATTCTGAAACTTTCTGGGGGGTGTCGTCTGAATTTTTTTTAATTTAAATTTTATTCTAATAAAAAACTAACACAGCCAAAGTTCTGGGTTTAGATTAAGCATCTTAGTGCTGGTGATAATTAGAACCAGAATAGCATCATCCCAATATATCAATGTCATTGATTTACTTGGTTGTTATTGTCTTACAGTATTAAGTCTCCACAGAGATTCTGTTTGTGAAGGAAAGCCAACATTCTCCTTTTTTTTTTTTTTTTTTTTTCCTGGACTACTTTTGTCAGCTTCCAACCAGAGAGCCTGGGGACCCCAAGTCCGTTTGTATTGATGTGGATGTTGTTGAAGAAAAAGTGCGTGGCCACTGGGTGGCGCCCGACTCTGGAGCAGCCCAATTGTTTACAAAGGCATCTGTGTAGGCTCTGACCATTTCAGTTAGGACAGTGGTCGGCAAACTCATTAGTCAACAGAGCCAAATATCAACAGGACAACAATTGAAATTTCTTTTGAGAGCCAAATTTTTTAAACTTAAGCTATATAGGTAGGTACATTGTTATTAACTTAATTAGGGTACTCCTAAGCTGGCCTTTGCTAAAAACTCAAGGGGCCAAAGAGCCACATGTGGCTCGAGAGCCGCAGTTTGCCGACCACTGAGTTAGGATAACTACTGTGGGGGGATTCTGATAAGGAAAAACAGGATTGTTGTGCCAGGCAGATTTAGTTTTAAACCTAGTCTCTTGCTTGCTAATTCAGTGACTATTTCTGTTGACTTATCTGTAAAATAGGCCTGGGTTCAATGGGATTATGCAGTGTGAAGCATCGAATGTGGTGTCTATCAAGTTCGGGTATCCAGCCACTGTTATGAACTCCTCATCTTCCCTAACCAAGGACACTCGAGAGCAAATGGTGTATAGCTCCCCACCCTAACCAGAGAATACAGAGCTTAAGTCACCGTAGCCTGGGAAAATAGAGAACAAAGACCCAATTAATGTCATTCGCTCCAGTTAAACCCAAGGAGGGATGAAGTTGGGGAACAAGTAACAAAAAAAAACCCCATGAAAGCCAGGTAGACCTAAGATAAATGTAAAACAGACCAAAGAATAATCCCAAACTCCCCTATACACTCATTTTGGTGCATCAGCATATTTTGAATGCACCTGGAAAGCTGATGAATATTCTACTGAAACCCTTCCCTAAGATTCTTGCCTGCAGGGGGAAGAAAAAAAAAAGGAGAAAAAAAAAGAAAGGATTAAAAGCTCTCAGAACGATGACTCGATGTGGGCTCACTCTAGAGCACAGCCAGGCCCCTTTCTGGGCATGAACTTTTTATTTCTTCCTAAATTCTAAGCTCCCCACGAGACTTGCAGCCAGGGGAGCAGTGGGCAGCGGCAGCTGGACCAGTGCTCACCCCCGATCCTTAGCTCACTTCCCAGGGAGCTAACAGCAGCCCCACCCAAGTTCACTTCTTTCCTAGCATGGCCTAGGCTCTCCCTGTTGTTTATTTTACCCCAATTTCTTCCTTTGTTTCACTGTCCTTGGCTTTCATAAACGTACTCTCAAACTCAGCTGGACTCCTGTTGCGAAATCTTTTCTACAGGAAGTCAAGGACCCACATACCACAGGCCGGTCTGAGTCAGACCTGCTGCAGGCTCACCCCTGTCTGGTAACACAAAGAGCAAAGAGTACCTTTCTGAGTAAGCAGTTCTGCATTCTTAGCCCTAAGATGGGTGCAGGACAGTTGTCAGAGAGATGACAGGCAGTATCATCTGGTGGTCTGGAAGGTGGTTCCAGGAGTTCTGGTCACATCTGGTAGTTTGGTTAATGGATGGGAGGTAACAGGTGGCCAGGATAGGTGAATCCTGTAGAGGGCTGTCTATGCAGGCATTGATGCAGGACTGGAAAGTTTTTAAAAAATTGTGGGTTTTTTTTCAAATCCCAGGCTGGTTAGAATAAGAATGGCGTGTCTCAGTGGTTGAGCATGGAGCTGTGAACCAGGAGGTCATGGTTCAATTCTCGGTCAGGGCACATGTCCGGGTTGCAGGCCCGGTCCCCATTGTGGGGCGTGAAGGAGGCAGCCAATAAATGATTCTCTCTCATCATCGATGTTTCTATCTCTTTCTCCCTCTCCCTTCCTCTCTGAAATCAATAAAAATACTATTTTTTTAAAGAATGGAGTCTTTCCTCCTGCCTCAATCTTCATAACGTTAATCATTTTAGGAGCTTGGTTACATGACTCCATTGCATATGTCCCCTGTCTTCACGCTTTCCTCGGTGATGACAGCCATCATTCGGGTCTGAAAGAAAAGCCGTTTGTCTGACCATGTGAACTATTTGGCTCTGGTTTCTAATAGTACTCAATAGATTTTTTTTTCAGCCCATTTTAAAATATATATATTTTATTGATTTTTTACAGAGAGGAAGGGAGAGGGATAGAGAGTCAGAAACATCAATGAGAGAGAAACATCGATCAGCTGCCTCCTGCACACCTCCCACTGGGGATGTGCCCGCAACCAAGGTACATGCCCTTGACGGGAATCGAACCTAGAAACTTTCAGTCCGCAGGCCGACACTCTGTCCAGTGAGCCAAACCGGTTAGGGCCCCATCTTATCTATTATCCATCCATCTGTGGTAAGTTTCAGTTGGGCTCAGTTTTCATGTGATCTGTCCAAACATAACATTTGCAAGTCACCCGTGATCACATGAAAATAGTGGCTGTTCATCGTAATTGCTATTGCCAGTAGGTCAGCTAAAAAAAAAAAAAAAAAATGCGTATAAGACTTGTGTACATTTCCGACATTTGCTCCTTTTGAAATCTGTCTTGCAATATCTATAGTGAATAGCAATCACAAGGCCTCTGAATATGTACAGCTCTCAATATTTCTGTGCACGTACTTATGAATCAAAACATTCTATACCTGTGGGCACTTATTTACGTAAAAGGTTTATATGTCTTAAGGATACATATAAGTAGGTATGATAAGAACAATAGGAAACCTTTGGTGAATCGCATGGACACACCAGAGGAGACGCAACAGACAGAAGAGAAGAATTCAGTGAAACTCCGTGCTGATGGAGAGGGAACAGCAGGAAGTGAGAGGATGAGCAAACCAAGTTACTTACATTGTTACTGCCGCCCGCCCCTGCCCCCCCCCCCAAAAAAAAAACCCACAAAAAATGAACTGGATTTAAGCTCCTGATGAAAAACCCCTAAGTGATTCATAACTGGAAGACTTGATCCCCTTCTGCATTGCCCTGTTTTCTCCCACTTCCCCAAAAACACACACACACACACACACACACACACACACACACACACACACGCACACACACGCACGCAGAGCGCCACGCCCTAGGGAGGATACAATCTTGGGGCAAATGACTCAGATTCAGAGATAAATCAATGATGTCAAGCTCCTACGGCTGTTGAAAAAAGTAACAGCCCTTCCCTTCGCCTGCCCCCTGATGGTCCCTTAACCTCCAGAGAGAATCAGGCAAAGAAACAAGAGCGCACGTCCCGTGGAGCCAGAGACTGGTGAAGGTCAGACTGTGTGTGTGTGTGTGTGTGTGTGTGTGTGTGTGTGTGTGTGTGTGTGTGTGTGTGTGTGTGTGTGACTGGCGAAGGTCAGACTGTGTGTGTGTGTGTGTGTGTGTGTGTGTGTGTGTGTGTAGGAATTTCCCCTCGATCCCGTGTGTGCGTGTGTGTGTGTGTGTGTGTGTGTGTGTGTGTGTGTGTGTGTGTAGGAATTTCCCCTCGATCCCTTGCTCCCCGAGTCGCCACTTTGTCGCCGGTCCCTAGACGTGGGCGGGTCTTCCCGGAACTTTGGACTGCGTTTTGTTTTTGTCTCGGGGTGACTCAGAGGTTCCCGGCGCCCAGCAGGTAGGTGGCCCCGCTACGGGCCGGGGAGGGGGTCCCCGCTACCTGCCCCTCCCACCTCCAGCTCTGCTCGGGTCTGTTTCAGCTGCAAGCCCGAGGGGTACAGGAGTTAGTCCTGGTGTGCGATGGGGAAGGGGGGGGGGAGAGGCCGGAGGGGGGTGGGGAACCAGGGGGGAAAGGGAGTGCAGGTGCGGCAGGTGGCAGGTCAGGGGAATCTTGTGGGGCTGGACGTGGGAATTGTCATCTCCTAATACTCTCGAGGCCCCCTTTCCCGACTTGCTCTTTTACTTTACCTCCCTCTCCCTCTCCCGCTCCCCCTCCCCTATGAGTTGCACGGGCAACTCATATTTCCTCAATTTTGTGTAAATGTATGCTGTGGAAAATGGAGCTTCAAACCCTTCCCGGCCCCCCCCCCCATCCAAATCATACTGCAGCCCCTAAACCCTTCTATATAGAAATTCAAGGGTCCAGCTCACATACCTTCTGTTACTCCCTGGACTCCGAAACTCTAGGACGGAAAATTTAAAGTTTAAATCACTCCCGTTTCTTTTTCCTTTTTTTTTTTTTTTTTTTTTAAATATTTTTATTGATTTGAGAGAGGAAGGGAAAAGGAAAGGGAAAGGGGAAGGGGAAGGGAGAGAAAGAAACATCAATGCTGAGACTCAAGGATCTGCTGCCTCCTGCACGCCCCGTACTGGGGATGGAGCCCGCCACCTGGCGCCTACCCTGCCAGGGAATGGAACCCGGGACCCTTCAGTCCGCAGGCTGATGCTCTATCCCCTAAGCCAGTGGTCGGCAAACGGCGGCTCGCGAGCCACATGCGGCCCTTTGGCCCCTTGAGTGTGGCTCTTCCACAAAACACCACGGCCTGGGCGAGTCTATTTTGAAGAAGTGGCGTTAGAAGAAGTTGAAGTTTAAAAAATGTGGCTCTCCAAAGAAATTTCAATCGTTGTACTGTTGATATTTGGCTCTGTTGACTGATGAGTTTGCCGACCACTGCTCTAAGGCAAACTGGCCAGGGCCACTCCTGGTCTCCATCCCAGCCTCGCTCCGCACCCCGATGGCCTGGGGGAGGCCCACCCCGGGTTCTCCGCTGGCCCTTTGGTGGCCCCTGCGCCACCAGCAACCCCCCTCGCCCAGGGCAGCGCCTGGATTCCGGGCACCTGACTCACTGACCCGCCCTTCCCTCCGTTCTCCCAGCCTCGGATTCAACTTTAAGCCCCTTCAGCTGCTGCGGCCAGCCTGCCTCCCTGTTGCTGAGTGCACTTCTGAAGTGCCCTCGGGAGGGAGGGAGGGAGGGAGGAGTTCTGACTCAGGATAGGTTGTCCTGGGAAAGGTCGGGGAGAGGGTGGGGAAGAGTGAACCTCCCCTGGGAGGGATTTGTTAAGAGTCCGGAGACCAGCTTGTGTCTTTGCAGGAGACACTCAGCCACTGCTCCTTCTGTCCCTTCACCGGAAAGCCGGCCTTGGTGAGTACCGCCCACCCTTACAGATTGGGTCGCCCCCCAGTTTCTTCAGCTGTTGTACCCCCATATGCTTGTCCTCCTCCGGCGTTAAGGTCCCTGCTGGCGTTCCTAGAAACTCTTTCCTAGCCCATCGCCAGCGTGTGGTACCAGAGAACGTACCCCATCAGATGTGTGCGTGGAAACTCTTTCGCTGAGCATGTGTTCCTCTCCCCACAGCCTGCGCCGCCTCTGTGGTTTAGCCAGTGTGAGCCTTTTTGCCACCATCTGTTTTTACCCAATCCCTCAAAATAAAAACAGACACAAAACAAAAGGCCTGCTGTATTGGCACTGATTTGTAGGTATGGGGGGCATGGTGTATCAGAAACCATTGCAATCAGATGGGCGAGCAACACGGCCATTGCCCTGGCTTGGAGTAGGGTGTGGTGTTTGTTTGTTTTAATCTATTTTTTAAGTACATTTTTATTGATTTCAGAGAGGAAAGGAGAGGGAGAGAGAGATAAGAAACATCAATGATGGGGGAGAATCATTGATTGGCTGCCTCCTGCACGCCACCTACTGGGGATCGAGCCTGCAACCCAGGCATGTGCCCTTGACCGGAATCGAACCCAGGACTCTTCAGTCTGCAGGTCGACGCTTTCTTTATCTGTTGAGACAAACTGGCTAGGGCCAGGTGTGATGTTTAAATGGTGATTGTGATGAGCACAGACAGGCCTAGAAATAGTCGTGCCAAAAGCTTCAGAATCCTTGAGGAGTGGGATGTGGTTCTGGGAAGGAAAATTAACTTTCTCAAGAGCCCCGCCCACTTCTCTGGCCTGTAGGTTCCTGGAAGAAGTTTCAGATTCCCAGAAGGTGACTCCTCTGCCCCTGCTCGGAATAGACAGAGTAGTTTCACTTCTCTTCAGCATTCTCTGTGTCCCAGGCAATGACATGTTAGCTTACGGTTTAATTTCAGTAAAAATCCCCTACTTGGTCCTGGAGATTGCAGCTCCGGTCACCACCCTCTGACCGAGCAGGGGGAGGCAAGCTCACAGAGAACTCCGTTCAGAATGGTTGGAGGGCAGCTCGCAGTGAGACTGGGGCCAATGACTAGGAGCAGACCCACCTGTTGATTCTCTGGGTTTTAAAAAAGCCCCACCCAGCCAGGTGTAGCTCAGCGGTTGAACCTTGACCCAGGAACCAAGAGGTCACCAGTTCAATTCCCGGTCAGGGCACATGCCCGGGTTGCAGGCTCCATCCCCAGTAGGGGGCGTGCAGGAGGCAGCCGATCCATGATCCTCTCTCATCATTGCTGTTCCTATCTCCGTCTCCCTTCTCTGAAATCAATAAAAACATACTTTAAAAAAAAAAGTGTAACATAAATTATAATCCATGGACATATTTTATGGCATATCACATGAAATGGTTGTCTGAGATTATAATGAAATTTGTGAGACGTGTTTTGATTTAAAATGGAGGACATGTCGAATTTATGATATATTAATAGCCTGGCCAGAGAGAACAAACTGGTTTCAATAACGAACCCCAAAAGAAAAGCCACAGGTTACGTGATCTAAATTGCAGAAGTCCGTTTGGATCAGGCAACTCCTTATGTGCAGGGCGGAGACTCAAACTGGAAGGTAACATTTATTTACGAAAGCACAGAGGTAGAAGTAGTGCCTAGGACTGTGGGTCGGCAAATGGCGGCTCGCGAGCCACATGCGGCTCTTTGGCCCCTTGAGTGTGGCTCTTCCACAAAACACCACGGCCTGGGCGAGTCTATTTTGAAGAAGTGGCGTTAGAAGAAGTTTAAGTTTAAAACATTTGGCTCTCAAAAGAAATTTCAATCGCTGTCCTGTTGGTATTTGGCTCTGTTGACTCATGAGTTTGCCGACCACTGGCCTAGGAGACAGGGGCTTAGGAAACAAGGGATAGAGGCAAAGGAAAAGCCCTGGGAGCTTTGAAGGGAGGAAGGTCAAGGTGATGCGTCTGGAGGGATGGGGCACGGAAGCGGAAGGGAAAGGCCCAGCTTGCTCTCTGGAGCGAGAGCCCGCTGGGTCCTCCATCCTAAGGGTTTAAAGGTGGAGTTTCTAGGGGTGACCCCAGGGGCAGATCTCAATAGAATATTCAGCAGCTTTCCAGGTGTGTCCTTTTCAGGGTTGTGGTCTCCACTGATGGATTGATCAGTGTCAGGGCAGGGGGTTTATTATTCAATGCAGCTGGCCCTGAGGTCAGCCATGGTGCCGCTTATTGGGTTTTGCTGCTTTTCTGGGCCTGGAGCTGAATGAAATACAACCGAAGCCTAGATGTTCTCTCCAGGGAGGAAAGGTCAGGGGGGTCTAAACCCGAATGACCAGGCTATGCGAGAGGAGGAAAGGTCATCCTGGGGACGAGGTCCTGCCCTACACATGTCCATTGCTGGGACGGGGGCCTTCCGCCCTGGTGACCTTCTGCACCTGTCCCATCGTCCTTGCTCTGCTCATGTCTGTCCAACGGCCACCTACAAAAGCAACAGCCACGGTCTATTTAACGACAGCGACAAGAACAACACGAATGTCTGTCTTCATTGATTCAATGCCTCCCCTGGGCCAGGCCGCATTCTAAGGACTTCATCTATCTTCATTCATCTGTGCATATACATGTGATTTTCATGTTAGAAATACTGAGGTTCCGAGGCGTTAATTACATGCACTGACTATACCTAAAAAGTGGTATAATAAGTACACTTCCGGAAAAAAAAAAGTGGGCCTGGTGTTGGAACTAGCCTTAGGTGAGGTTTCCTGTTTAGCTTTTCACCTGGATCTGGCACTTCGTAGAAGCAGCCTTGCTACTGACACCTTTATCCCTTTCTGTTCCACTTCTTTCTCCTTCCTGGGCCCATCATGAGCCCTCTGAATAGATGTTGATGCCAGAGAGGACAAGCCCATCAGTATTGGTGTTTAGGTAGGTGATCCCCAACATGGCACCCCACTCATGATGTGTCTTTTCCACAGGAACCCTGTGTGTCACCATGGTGTCCCCTCCCTGCGGCCTGCTGACCCGCCAAAAGGAGCCAGGTAAGCCTGACTCGTGACTCTGGCTTGCCATTGTACCTTCGGCACCTCGCACGATGCCTGGTCGGCGGGAGGCATTCTGTGAACGTTGGCGACCTCTTGAACCCTGGTCTCTCTCTAGTGCCACTGAAGAGCATTGCGGTGACCCTGTCCATTCGTGAGTTTGTGGCTGGGGTGTCTGCTACCTTGAACTATGAGAATGAGCGGACAGTTCCGTTGGAGGCCTTCTTTGTTTTCCCCATGGACGAAGACTCAGCCGTCCACAGCTTCGAGGCCGTGGTGGATGGGAAGAAAATCGTGGCAGAGTTGCAGGAGAAGTCGGAGGTACTAGCGATGCGTACATTACTTCCTCCCTTTTTATGCCCATAATGCATACTCGTTAGGGTCTCCATCAAATGCAACTTCCCGGGAATGTTGATGTCGAATGCTTTGTCCTCTACTCCCCTCTAACCGATAACTTTCCTAAAACCCTTGGTGGGAAACACCCATCGGAGGCACTCCGAGTTTGGCTGTGAACTTGGCAAGACCGAACACAGGCTCACCCCACCCGTCTTCGTTTCCTGTGCCGCTCGTCTCCTCCCCGAGCGTGTCACCCTTCATGTCATGTCACCTGTCTTTCCTTGTCCTCCTTAGGCCCGCACCAATTATGAGAACGCCATCAGCCAGGGCCAACAAGCCTTCTTGTTGGAGGAGGACGATCAGGCTGGCGACATCTTCTCTTGTAATGTGGGGAACCTGCCCCCCGGGTCGAAGGCGGCACTCACCCTGAAGTACGTGCAGGAGCTGCCTCTGGAGGCAGATGGGGCCCTGCGCTACGTGCTCCCCGCTATCCTGAACCCTCGGTACCAACTCTCCCGTGAGTAGGCTCTTCCTTCAAATAACAGCGGGGAAACACCCCCCTCAAGGTTGTCGGGGTGCTAAACATTGTGGGGAGGGGACACACCACTAAGGTAACTTTCCATAGGAGGAACTGAGGGCGGTAGCCTTCAAATGAACACTCCTGTCGTCCCTGCGAAGGACGTGCCCTACACACTCAGCCTGGCTGCCACCATCAGTTCACAGCATGGCATCAAGAGTGTCCAATGCAATTGCCCCGTGAATCCCATCGAGTACCTTGAAGACAAGACGTCTGCTCAGGTAATTAGTGAGAGGGCACTGTGCTTGCCAGCACCCCTATTTTGGGTCCTGATCTTCCTCCTCACTCCATCTCCTAAACATTGCTAACTTTCCCCTGTTAACCCTGGGGGGAATCACACTGGGCCCCTTTTTTTTTTTTTTTTAAATATATATTTTTATTGATTTTAGAGAGGAAAGGAGAGGGAGAGTGAGAGAGAAACATCATGATAAGAGAGAGAATTATTGACCGGCTGCCTCCTGCGTGCCCCCTACTGGGGATCGAGCTCACAACTCAAGCATGTGCCCTGACCGGGAATCGAACCCCGGGACCCTTCAGGCCACAGGCCAACGCTCTACCCACTGAGCCAAACTGGCTAGGGCTGGGCCCCTTCTTTACCCTTATTTCATCTCCAGAGCCTCTTGCCTGTTCTCGCCCCTGCTCCTGGCTCTGCTTACGCGTGGAAGAAGCCGGTAGACCTCAGCCCAAGGCAGAGCAGGATGTTCTAACATGGCTTCTTTGCTTGCTCCCATCTCAGATCTCCTTGGCTGACGGACACAAATTTGATCGAGATGTGGAGCTCCTGGTTTATTACAGTGAGGTGCATACCCCCAGCGTAGCTGTGGAGATGGGGGCGCCCGCAACAAAGTCCGGTACGTTCCTTCTCCCTTTGTAGTTACCTCCTAAGGTCGTTGAATTACCCTCAAATTACCCTCATTTTTTTGTTTTTTCTTTTCTATTCAGTAATGGGTAAAAACATAACAAAACAAAAACGGGACTAGTTTACACTATGGCATGCAAAAATGGTCCAGGTCAATGAATATCATGTGACTATGTCCTATATCTAAACTTAGGTGAATTAGTAGATAATTAGACAAAGGACATGAAAAAAAATTGACAAGGGAAATGCAGCTAGTTTACAAATATGGGACAGTGATCAGCCTCTCCAAGTATAAATAAAAGTAAATGATGTGACTTTTTCACTTTTCAAATGATCAAAGATTTCCAAATCTGGGAACACCTCCTGCTTTAAAAGGTGAGGTGAACTTGGCACCCTCGCAGATTGCTATAAGCAACAATAATTTGGTATCAAACTTTGGAGAAGAGATTTGGCGATAAGTGTCAAAAGAAATGTTCATTTTAGTGATTCCAATTTTAGGAATCTTACCTAAGGAAATAAATGTAAATGTAAGTAAAAATATACACTGAAATGGCCACTTTAATATCAAAGATTAGTAAATAATCAAGATGTCTCACAGTAGCTAAATTCACTATGCTGGGATTATTTGATGAGTTATTATGCAGCTACTAAAATCATATATGTTGACAGATTGAAATAATATGGGGAAAAAAGGCTTCCAATGAGGATTAAGTGAAAGAAAAGTAAGTTATACAAACAGATGACTATAAAAAAAATAACCTGTCAATTAAGAAAAACATTTAAAACCACAGGAAATATGCATGTAGTAATTATGGTTAGATTAAGACTAACTTTCTAATTTTTTGTTTTATCTAATAAATAACTTTTATTGACTGATTTATCATTCCAACATGTAATCTCACCTAGAGTTCTTTCTTTGTTCTTTTTTTTAATTGTGGTAAAATTTATCTGACATAAATTTTAAGTAAAAAGAAAACTAATACTTTGGCATAAAATTTACATAATGGAAATTTTACCATTATAATTATTTTTAACGATATAGCTCTGTTGCCTTAAGTACATTCACCATGTTGTAAATATCACCATTATCCATCTTCAGAGTTTTTTTCATCTTAACCTAGTTTCTTAGTTTCTAAGCCTAAGTTTAGTTTCTTACTAGGTTTCGTTTTTAAATTTCTTTAATTTATCTTATTCTCCAAATTTTCCTTAATATATATCTACTTTTCCTTTTAATTTATTTGTTTTTGTTTATTTGATTTCAGAGAGAGGAAGGGAGAGGGAGAGAGAGAGAAACATCAATGATGAGGATAATCATCAATCCGCTGCCTCCTACACACCTCCTACTGGAGAACGAGTCCACAACCTGGGCATGTGCCCTGACTAGGAATCGAACCATGACCTCCTGGTTCCTGGATCGCTGCTCAAACACCAAGCCACACCAGCCAGCCTGTGTGCTTTTACTTGTAATTGTTCCGGTGTAACACATGTCAGGGCCCGCTGTCTCAGGCCTCCCTGAGCTGCCATGGCCCTGGACCGCAGAGACCATGAAGCGTCACTGGAAAGATATTGACACTTCTGAAGCATTTCGCACTTTGGTGGAATGAGGCATCCTTGGGGACAATCGTAGTCAAAACACAATGTCTTGGGTCAGTGGTCGGCAAACTCATTAGTCAACAGAGCCAAATATCAACAGTACAACGATTGAAATTTCTTTTGAGAGCCAAATTTTTTAAACTTAAACTTCTTCTAACGCCACTTCTTCAAAATAGACTCGCCCAGGACGTGGTATTTTGTGGAAGAGTCACACTCAAGGGGCCAAAGAGCCGCATGTGGCTCGCGAGCCTGCAGTTTGCCAACCATGAGTAGGCTCTTACTTCCATAACTACTACTGCTTTAAAGATAAGTAGCTACAGTTGATCTTCAATAGGACATTTTTCTTATCTCATTGTTGACGTTTGGCTATGGTAACTTCACACTGTAGCTTACACAAATTGGAACGCCTTAATTTGCCTTCATTTGTTTAACCATTTTCCCCCACGCAGGGCAGGCTGCCCACGCTAAACCTGTTAGAGGGGGTCCCAGCCTCAGCCAGGTTTGCTCCAGCTCCTGTTCCATGAAGCTCCCGGCTCTGTCTTTGTACATTAGTGGCCTGGTTTTGTCCTTCCCTTTGGGCGAGCTCCCCCTTGTGTGCCCAAGAAGTACTCCCACAACAGTATGTGTTTTTTTAGTTCCTTTTCATCTCAAAGTGTCCTTATTCTTTCTGATTAGATTCTTTGATGGGAGATCCATCCGCGATGGTGAGTTTCTACCCAAATATCCCAGAGGCTCAGTCACCGACTGCATGTGGAGAATTTGTCTTCCTCATGGACCGCTCGGGAAGTATGCATTGTCCCATGAATAATCAGGATCCATCTCAGCTGCGCATAGGGGCGGCCAAGGTAACACTAGTTCTTTTTCTGGTCATATGCTCAAGTAAGGATGAGTCTCGGGGGTTAAGTTAGAGTCCATCTGGGTCATCTGGATCCGTGTTTCTAGCTGCACTGCAGCTCACATGACCACTCCAAGGACTATAAGACTTGGAGGCACGCTCTGGGTGAAGGCGGCCCATACCCTCAAGAGTTAGATTGGGATGGTCTGTGTGTCTTCAAGGATCCTCTCTCACTCGTTCCTCATACTCTCTTCCTTCAGGAAACACTGATTTGGCTGCTGAAGAGTTTGCCTTTAGGCTGTTATTTCAACATCTATGGATTTGGATCTACCTTTGAGGCCTTCTTTCCGTAAGTTTCTAGAAACGCTACAGAGAGTTAAAAAAAAAGAGCCTCTAAAGCCGTGGTCGGCAAACTGCGGCTTGCGAGCCACATGTGGCTCTTTGGCCCCTTGAGTGTGGCTCTTCCACAAAATACCACGGCCTGGGCGAGTCTATTTTGAAGAAGTGGCGTTAGAAGAAGTTTAAGTTTAAGAAATTTGGCTCTCAAAAGAAATTTCAATTGTTGTACTGTTGGTATTTGGCTCTGTTGACTAATGCGTTTGCCGACCACTGCTCTAAAGAAAGGACTATATTGTTAAAGGGGTTACGGTAGAATTGACTTTGGCTTTGGGGGTTTCAGGTGAGGTTGTTTACAGTGGGGCGAATCTCAATGCGGGAATGCGATACTGGGCAGTGTCAGCTAGCTATGTCCCTGAGGGTGTTTGCTTTTCTCAGGGAGAGCGTAAAGTACACTCAGGATACCATGGAGGAGGCGCTGAAGAGAGTTAAGAGTATGGATGCTGATCTCGGGGGCACAGAAATCTTGGCACCACTCAAGGCCATTTACAGTAGAGCTTCCATCCCAGGCCACCCTCTCCAGGTAAAAATTGGAACAGACCTCACAGAAAGGGGGTAGAGAGAACGAAACTTGGGTTCCAGAATGCATAGCCCTGAGTTTCATTGTAGGGTTGCCGCAATATGGTGTGCATTTCAGAGTTGTCTGTCCTGTGGTAAAGGGGTAAGACAAGAGGCATTCCGTAGAATTCCTCTTCCTTAGCTCCATGCTCTGAACTATGGAGGTGGAAGCTGTCTTGTGGAATGGCACAAAAGCCTGAGGTGAAACTGGCAGGGTGATGAAAATGCCCAGGGTTCGGAACAAACCGTGTGAAAACAAGTGGCAGTGGCCTACTAGGGATGTCACACGTGTCTGAAGAGGCATCAGTGTCTCCGGCATGAAGTAGTCGAGTTTTTCAAGGGCAAATTGCGGTATTTTAGAAGTGAACTTAAAAAAGAAAAGAAAAGTGAACTTCATAGAGACTTGACCAATGTCTTCTGTGTTCAGCTTTTTGTCTTCACAGATGGAGAAGTGAGTGACACATTCAGTGTCATTAGAGAAGTGAAAAGCAATGGGCAGAGGCACAGGTATGCAGACAATGTCATTTCTGGGTGACTGACCCAGGTAGTGCCACATGTAATCTAGAGCTGTGTGGTACCAAGTGCTGACAAATAAGGATGGACAGGAATACTATGGGGTTATTTTTGCTTCTTTTTGAATAAAAATTCATGTTACACAGTTTTTATGCTATGTATTTTGCTTCTTTCCCTCAGCAGTATATAGTCACACATATTCTGCATGGAACCGTAGTTAATTTTCACTGGTGGATAGTACTCCACAGGATGGCTAAACCATAATTTATTGATTGATTCTACTGCTGATGGACTTCCATTTAGCTGTTTAAAATAATGCTTTTATGAATATCCTTGCATTCTTATACACGTATTTTTTTGCTTACACACACTTGTGTGTGCACCTATATATGCATATATACATACTAGGGGCCCAGTGCACAAATTCATGCACCGTGAAAGGAACTGTGGGCCGAGAGGCTGCAGTGGGCACAGGGGCAGGTCTCGGCCCATCCTCCGCGTCCCCACCCTGCCCATCCCGCCATGGCCCCTGTCTCCTGTCTGCTGGCAGCCCCACTCCTGCTGCAGCTCCCATGCTCGAGCAAAGAGTTTTCAGTAACCACCAGAGGCTCGCCCTGATGACAGCCACCGGCACCCTGCCATGGTCTGGCATCCCCACTCACTTGCTCCACCATCCCTCCGGGGGCCGATGCCAGCCATGTTCTGTGCTCTGCCGCCTACTGCCGATGCCCACCATGTTCCATGCACGCCCCCTGATGGTCAGCACACGTCATAGTGACTGGTTGTCCTGTTGTTCTGCCATTCGGTCTATTTGCATATTATGGCTTTATATATATAGATTTATTTTCACATGTGTCCACACACATATATCTTTGAATTGACATGGTTGTGGATTTATTGGGAATGGCCGTTTTCAGAAGGAACATGGTTAGCATTGCATTAACCTTTTGCACTCAGATGTCGAGATTAAAATTACTCTTTGAATGTATCAATAATTTGAAATATAAAAAATCCAAATAAATAAGTTTGTATGAAAATAAACTCCAGTATTTTATTCTACTGCCGCGCTTTGTAAAATCTGGGGTATTTAAAAAATTAAATCCCGAGTAGAATAAAGGAATCGAGAAAAAAGCAAGCGAGTGCAAAGGGTTAATAGTGTGGTTATTTGCTCTAGGTCTTTTTGTAGATATCCTATATCCGATTAAGGATTTTTCTGTTTTGAGAGTTATTTTCTTTTTGTTTACATTAAAAAAAATAGTAATGAATGGTTGAATTTCATCAAATGCATTTTATGTATCTGGTGAGATGAGTGTATGATTTTATCTTTTATTCTTTCAATGTGTTCACTGTAATGACTGTTGTTAAATATGAGACCAACCTTGCATTTCTGAAATAAACCCAAGTTAGTTGTGATCTATTAACATTTTTCATATATTTTTTATTCAGTTGACCAATAATCGTTTAGGATTTAAAAATATTTTTTCATGAGAAATATTGGCATATACTTTTTTAATAATCTTGTTGGGTTTTAATATCAATGTTACGGTGGTATCATATAATGAGCTGAGAAGAATTGCCTGTTTTTCTATTATGGAAAAGGTTTTCTTACGTGTTTACTAGATGTTACGAGGAGATTTTTTTCTGTGGGAAGATTTTTAAATCTCTTTATTGAAATAGAACTATTCATATTTTTATATGTTCTTGATTCTTATGGGAGTTTGTATATTTTATCTCAGTTTTCAAATTTCTTTGCATGAGGTTATCAACAATGTCGCCAGGTGATGTTATTAAGTTTTGTAGAATCGGTGGTAGTATTCCCTTTTTATTCCTGACACTGATTATTTGTGCCTTCTCTTTTGTTCTTGCCTTAAATGTTTGTCAGTTTTTTAAATATTTTTTATTGATTTTCAGAGAGAAAGGAAGGGAGAAGGATAGAAATATATAGAGAAAAACATCATTTGTTGGCTGCCCCCTGCACGCCCCCTACTGGGGATCAAGTCCGCAACCTTGGCATGTGCCCTGACTAGGAATTGAACCAGTGACCTCTTGGTTCATGGTCGATGCTCAACCACTGAGCCACTCCAGCCGGGCATGTTTGTCAATTTTAATAATCTTTTCCGAAAAACAGCCCTTTTTGTGTAGCCTCTCTTTTGTAGGATTGTCTTCTGTAGCAATAACATTTTCCCCTATCTTCCTTTTCTTTCCTTTAAAATTTTTGTGTTTGTTGGCTGCTTTTTTCCCAAGATCTGGAGATGGATGTTCAGGTGGTTGAACTTTAGACTTCTTTTTCTGACATGTGTATTTAGAACTACAATTATGAACATATCTGTAACTGAATCCTAAATTTGGATATGTCATTTTCCATTGGTATTCTCTACTTTCTAATTATCATTATGATTTCTTTATAAAACCTATGTTATTCAGAAGTCTACTAACTAGTACACGATCTCTTCATGTATTTTTATGTGTGTGGTTTTTTACCATGATTTTATCATGTCACCCGTTAGTCCCTGTCTCTAACTTCAGGCTGTTTTACAATCGCAGGTGTTTCTCATTTGGTATTGGCGAAGGAGCCTCCACCAGCCTCATAAAAGGCATTGCCCGGGCATCGGGGGGCGCGGCAGAATTTATCACAGGCAACGAGAGGATGCAGTCGAAGGTGAGGGGCAGGCCTGTGTCCAGGGGGGGTGACCCAGAGGGGGTGGGGGGCCGGGGGCACCCTGCTGCAAGAGCAGAGGCAACCTATTGCCTCTAGGATTCATTTCCTTATATTCCCAAGGCTTTGGGCTACAGACTCAATGGGACTACTTTTGTCTTTTGTCTTTATGTGCACGGGGCCCACTGTAGTTTCTGGAGAAATGGCATCTAGTCCCAGAAACAAGATGCTGGAAGAGGTCAGGGCTTTGTGTTTAAAACAAGAAACAGAGAAACTTAAGAATTTTGCCTGCTAAGCTTGGCATTCCAGGTGTGTGCTTTAGGACCCAGCGGGTCCTTTAGTCTCTCCTCCATGCAAATGACACAAAGAACACAAGAAGGACAGCCATGGCCGGTTTGGCTCAGTGGATAGAGCATTGACCAAAGAGTCCCAGGTTTCATTCCGGTCAAGGGCACGTACCTTGGTTGCAGGCTCCTCCCTGGCCTGGGCCCTGGTCAGGGCGCATGCAAGAGGCAACCCATCGATGTGTTTCTCTTACATCCATGTTTCTCTCTGTCTTTCCCTCTCTCTTCCACTCTCTCCAAAGATCAATGGAACAATATCCTCAGGTGAGCATTAACAACCACAAAAACCAAAAAAAAAAAAAAAAAAAAAAAAAACACAAAAACAAGAAGGACAGCCTGTACTACGTCTGTAAACTGCTACTCCGTTTGATGAGTAAGCACAAGGAGGCATCCTCCACCTCTGGTTAGAGTTGCTACGTTCCTCTTTCCCAGTTGCTGCCATTTCTTATCGAATGCCTACTTCTCTATTACTTTATTCACATTTATTACATTTCTCTGCTGTAGCTTCCTCTTGTGTAAAGCAAAAGTAAGAACACGCATCTGCTAGTAGAGTACTAGGCAGTAGGTCTACCATGCGTTGGGCTGCATAGCTCCGTGGGCCTGATGAACACTCAGGTAGTAGTAGGAATGGTTGCCATTATGTATTCGTGGTGCTTATTCCGTTCTCTTCCCTCCGCCAGGCTCTCAGGGCCCTGAAGCGCTCTCTGCAGCCTGTGGTAGAGGATGTTTCTCTGAGCTGGGATTTGCCTGCCGGGCTGTCTGCTAAAATGCTTTCCCCAGAACCAACTGTCATCTTCCGGGGTCAGAGGTTAATCGTCTATGCCCAGCTGACTGGGACGATGCCGGTGAGATTCCATTCTTGCTTGTTCCTCTAGCCAGAGTCACCGCTGCCCCGAGCTCTGCTCCGGATGCTTGCCCGACAGGGTCAGCCTCCCTCCCCTCGCCATCATGTCAAGTCTCCAGTTTACTGAACTACCTGGTTTCTAGCCAGAAACATTAAATGTGCGAGGTTGGGGAGCTGCCCCAATTCTGACATTTCTCCCTGGGTGATCTCTCCCTTCCCTCACGTCTACTCTTCTCTACTTTTTAGCCAGCAGAGGCAAAAGGAAAGGTTTGCCTCAAGTACACCCTTCAGGGCACGCCGTTTGAGAATCCAGTGGCATTTTCTCTACAGCCCAAGTCGGATGCCAAGTAAGATTTCCATTTTTCTTTCCTAGTTCCTTCCTTTTCTTTCTCCTTTTCCTCCCCACTCCTCCCCTCTCCTCTCTATTCCTTCCTCTCCTTCCCTTCCTTCCCCTTCCCTCCCCTTCCCTTTCTTCTTGTCTCTGCCATCCTTGGGGGTCAGTTTCCTGCTCTTCATTTTGGGCTCAGTGATTTCCCTAAAATCACTTTTCCTTTTCCGGCCACTCAGATTTCATCTCACCCCTATCCTTATGTTCCTCCCTGCGCCATCCCTAGCTTGTCAGGGCTCTGCGTAGTGGCACAGCGTGCTTCTCGCTGAGTCACAGGAATTCTTTTTTTCCGTTAGCCTCACCATTCATCGCCTTGCTGCCAAGTCCTTCATCCAAACCAAGGACATGGGCTTCCAGGAGACTCCAGCAAATGATAAAAAAGACATCTTGAAGATAAGCTTGGAGTGTGGCGTCATAAGCTCCCACACGGCTTTCATTGCCATCAACAAGGATCTCAACAAGCCGGTTCAGGGACCCCTGGCTCGCAGTGATGTTCCAAGTCCAATGCTGTTTGCTCAATCTAGGATGTTTGGTACTCCTGTGATGCTGTGTAGTGCATCTGTTCCGATGTCTTATAATTCTGCTATGATGTTTGGTGCTTCTGATTCGATGCCACAGAAAAGGTGTAAAGGTGGTGAGTTTTATTCTAATCAAACTCACATAAAACAAGGGGCCCTGTATGTATCATTTAAAGCAAATGTTTATGAAAAGTCCCCCCCTCCCCCACACCCCTCGTCTCTCCACATCTAGGATCTCTGACTGCTGTAAAACTTTTCTGTCCTAGAAAACTAGAAATTACACCATTAGCAAGAAAATGTAAAGTACTCCAAGGGGGGGAAAAATGAGGGAAATGAAGCTGAAAGTGCATATACACACTGCCTAAGCCTGAAGCTGATGTATCCTATTGATACTGGTTAATGATTACACAAATGGCCGGCAAACAACCTGGTAGTATTAGGAAATGTGTGCTGATTGCTGGGCTGTCTCAGACATGAGGTCAAACTGGAGAGTGAAAAGCTCAGGGAGAAATAGAGCTTTTGTCAAGGAATATTGAGGGGCCGATCAGCTGCAAGGATTGACTGAGATCACCATGGAGGATAAGCTATGTAGCGTCCCACCCACAGGATTTGCTTCAATGGGGCTCTGGTACCTGCTGAGTCCACCCCATGAGTGTGTCGCTTGTGGAGGTGGTAGGGTGGTGATGCTTTGAAGCTTTCCACTGGGTGCACTGGCCCTGGAGACTCCTGGGAGATTCAGGCCAAGGTCAGCCACTGCCTTTGTTCTGCCCCAGGGCCACCCAGCATGAGCTGCAAAATGATCTGCAGATGGCTGCTACTTGTGTTGAGCTTGGAGGTGCCTAGGAGAAGCCAAGCTACAAACCAAGGCTGGCTGTGGCTAGTGCCAGGCCCAGGGTCACTTAGCAACAGGTACTAGGCCAGATGCTTATTTGAGAGATTTTAGGAAAATATGAAGCATGAGCCAAGGTAGGCCATTCTGATGGTAAAGCCACTAGAAACAGCTTGTGTGGACAGGGCCTCTGGGAATCACCAGGGTGGGGCTAACAATGTTAATCCAGGTTGATGGAGACTCAGATATGGTAGCCACCTACAGGCTCTTTGGGGGAGGGTTGGGCAAAGGAACAATGGCCTCTACCAGTACTTCTGACTGGAAGAAAGCTGCCCATCCAGCTCTTGCTGTGATGCCAGACAATTCAGTTCCTCCCTGTATGCCTCAGGTGCCTTTCAAGTTGCTGTCCCCATGCTGGAGCTCTGAGGAGTAAGTCCGAGTTAGTACATATGTGGACTCTTTAAGAGGAACTGCTTGGGACTCCTGCAGCCTCTTGTCTCCCTCAGCCTTGTCCTTCGCTGTTTTTTATAACCAGAAGTTAATGGGACTTTTCTTCCTAACACTGGTACCCTGGGCTGGGGACTTGGTGTGGGGCTGGGACCCCTTGCTCCTCAGGGGGTACCTCTATAGCCAAGATATCCCCCCTAGTTTTTATCTGCCCCCACATCGTGTGGCACCAATCCCTCCTACCAGTCTTGATGTGGCGGCTTCTTTAATTCCATAGTTATAGGACTTCCATTGAGCTTGATTTCAGGCAGTTCTGAATGATAGTTATTCTGTAGTTCTGTTGTAATTTTGATGTGGTTGTGAGAGGAGGCAAGTATACTGCATTTATTTATACTGCCATCTTGTTTGCAATTTCTGGATATTTTTAAAGTATATATATTTTTCAATTAGTTTTTTACAGGTGGAACAATTCTGCTTGATAACCAGATATCTTGGCTTGGGAGGGAGTGGCCAGAGTAGAGTGGAGGTTGAAGCCATTTGATTGGAGGAAGACAAGAAGCTTTGAATTAGGGTGTTGGATAGGTTATGTACATGGGTGCTTAATCCCTGAAGAGGATGGCAGGCTTTGCAAGGAAGTGAAAGTCTTCGGTCTAGTTTTCAGATACTTCAGTGAACGTAGGAAAGTGACAAAGTTGGAGGTTGACAGCAGTGAGGCTACTAGTATGAGGAAGGTAATCTAGGTGAAGGTGAAGAGTCATGATATGGATGTGGCCATTGGGACTGAAGAGGTTGCCAACCCCACCTACCTCACCTCTCAAACCTGGATGCTTGGGTTCTGGTACCTGGGGCAATCACCATTTGAGAAGGATAGAGGGAGAAAAGATTTCTAGGAGGAAAAATTAGTTTTAAGTTGAGATGAGTAGTTGAAGGAAGCGTCCGGTAATGGAACCAAAGATGCAGAAAAGATCATTGTCATGTATCAGGAGGACACCATCGGAAGGGCTCGGAGGGTGCAGGATTTGGGCTCCTGGGAGAAGGAAACAAGGACACAGTAAAGATGATGACGGAGGCTGACCCGGATAGGAGCATACGTCTCAAATTGTCAGGGCCCTTTGCCTACAGCAGAGAGCATAGGGTGCCTCAATGTCAATGTCTATATTGTTGTTTTTCAGCTCATACAAAGCTGAAAAACTTCTCCTACCATCCTCCGGCATCTCTGCCCAACTCATACCGGAGCATGTCATACCAGAAGAATGGTTAGGATCCCCATAGGTCCACAATTAACAAGAGCCTGTATTCTCGAGGTGAGCATCTTTCCAGGGATATTTTCTCACCAGGGCTTATCTGTCACACATACAGGAGGACCAAAACTATCCAGACTCCGAGGTGGTGGAAATACATTAATGGAATGCTACGCTCTCTCGAAGCCGTGTGAAGCTTACAATGAAATGTCAGTGGAATTTTCTTCCACCGACATGGCCGGCTTAGAAACTAACCATTCAGGTGAGATGACCCTCAGTTCTCTTTTCTAATCCATGGGAACTGAAGAACTCAACTTCAGTGTTCTGCTGTCTTGTGGCTTCCTCTACCCAGGAGGTGGTCGGTTGGAAAAGCGTCGGGGCAGAGGGTAAAATTCCCCAGTCTTTTTGTCAGGGTCAGCCCCGTTTCCGTAGTCTACAACACAGGACACTGAAGCCTGCCCCCAGTGGAGTTCGGGATGAGCCCCTTTGCCATCTCAGCTCATACACCTTGCCTACCAACGGGGTCCTCCTCTTGCAGAACCCACCTGCCAGCCTGTTTGGGCCCCAGCTGCATTAATCATTCTCTTACAGGTTGGGGTTGAAGACCGACCTTTTTTAATGCTATCTGATGACTTTCTGTCACTACAAGCTGTTCCTTGGTCATTTCATTGCCTTGTGTCCCAAACAGCTGGGTAGTCAAAGTACATGTTACCTAAAATAGACTTAAAGGCAACTTCTGTCTAGTCTCTTCCCGGTTTTATAGCAGGGGTTTATGGTGTACAGTCGTTTCATCGTTCCAACATCTTTGCCACTTACTCTCTCTTTATGCATTCTTCTTAGGCTGCTAATAAAGAAAGGGCTTCGAGGTCTAAGGTAGATTCAGATCTCTTGTACTACCAGTTACTGTGAGGTTTTAAGAAAATTAGTTAACTTTTTATTTGTTTTTGTTTTTAGAAATATTTTCATTGATTTCAGAGAGAAAGGGAGAGGGAGAGATGGAAACATCCATGATGAGAGAGGATTGTCGATCGACTGCCTCCCGCACACCCGCTACTGGGGATGGAGCTCGCAACCCCAGGCATGTGCCCTGACTGGGAATTGAACTGTGACCTCCTGGTTCAAAGGTCGATGCTCAACCACTGAGCCACACCGGCTGGGCACGGTAACTTTTTAGACCCTTAGCTTCCTCAGCTGCATTATCATGCACCTACTCATGAGAACTTCCTTCATGTGATCTACGGAGTAGATTCTCAGTGTACTGTCGTGCTGGTTTCCTGCGCTGTCCTAAAACCTAGTACCTAGGAATATCCCCGCTATAATGAGCTTCCTCTTTTATGGAGCCTCTTACTAATGTAGAGAGAAGAGTTCCCAGCAACTACTCTTTGCTGGGAGCCATTTAAGTGCCTACTGGGTACTAGATGTTTTTCCTCATGCATCAGGTATTACTGTCTCCCATTTACAGAGAATGCTGCGATTTCTGTGGGTTCAGTAACTATTAGATTTTGAGTGCAGGCAGACCTGCGATTCAAACGCAGACTTTTGATATTCAGAACCTTAGATTTTTTTTTCCCATTAGAGTAGAACTGTTTTTCTTGCCTACTAATTTCTAAGTTGCACTAAGTATATCATCCCATTGGATAGCTATCCAGATGTGAGATGCTGTCTATGAAAATTCTGTGGTCTTCAAGCAGCTTTTATACCACCGGGATTGGACACTAGACTACTTTTTTAAACATGTTTTTATTGATTCTTAGAGAGAGAGGAAGGGAGAGGGAGAGGGAGAGGGAGAGAGAGAAACATCGGTCATGTGCCCTGACTGGGAATTGAACCCGAGACCTCCCAGTGCATGGGATGATGCTTATCCAATTGAGACACACCAGCCAGGGCTGGATTACTCTTTGAGGTAGACTGCTAACTGCTTCCTTTATTTATGTCTGCTCTCTTTTGACATTTTTGATCATTAAAATTGAAGCTATATTTATCTAGATGTCTTTGGGGTTTTTTTTAATTCTCACCCAAGGATATTTTCCCACTGATTTTTAGAGAGAGTGGAAGAGAAAGGGAAAGACAGAGAGGAATATTGATGTGAGAGAAATACATTGATTGGTTGCCTCCTGCACGCCCCCGACCGGGGCCCAGGTTGGGGAGGAGCCCGCAAACGAGGTACGTGCCCTTGACTGGAATCAAACCTGGGAGCTTTCGGTCCGCAGGACGACGTTCTATCCACTGAGCCAAACCACCTAGGGCAGTGGTTGGCAAACTCATTAGTCAACAGAGCCAAATATCAACAGTACGGCGATTGAAATTTCTTTGGAGAGCCAAATTTTTTAAACTTAAACTTCTTCTAATGCCACTTCTTCAAAATAGACTCGCCCAGGCCGTGGTATTTTGTGGAAGAGCCAGTTTTCCGACCGCTGGGCTAGGGCTATCTATAATTTTTTAATATACCTAATGTTTTAAGGGTCATTGCAAAGGAACTGGATAAGACTTTAAGTAGCACTATCATGTGAGTTCTTTAGTACCCTATATCTTCCTCTCGTTTCTGAATTTTTAAGTGTATCTCTCCTGGTGGCAGTACAACACTTGGGTAGCCTACATCGTCATGTCTCCTGCAGAAGGGCTGAAATGGGGAGCTTGGTAGGATCTGTACTCTTGCTATAGCCTTTCTCTCGATTCAGACTCCCTGATGAATGCCAAGGGGCCAAATTAAACTTCCTAGTTTCTCATCTTCTTTCTTTTTTTTTCTCCTCCAAAATCTTTGAAGATGATCCTCTTGTACAGCTGATTTCCCTCCAAAAGGCAGATGGTTCCTGGGATCTGAATGAAGGTCTGGCCATGGTCCTTGGTATGAGCTTGGGAGATATACAGGCTGCACTCCCTGTCAAGGTGAGACTCGGGGAAGAAAAAAGGAGTTTGTCTATTTTTGAGAAGTTGGGATCAGTAAAGAGAATTGGGTGAATCATGACTCGCCCAAGGAAGCAGAGTATAGGAGGTCAGACACTAAATAAATCTCTAATAAATAGAAGTTTAAGGTTTTTCCTGGGTAGGTTAGAACAGAAGGAACAAGGAACTGATGGTCCAGCTAGTAGGAGTTGATGGATGACAAAGGGAACGCAAAAGTTCTCTTTTACTTTGACTGATTCCCTGCCACTCATCTTGGTGATAACAACAGCTGTTCACTGAGCAGTTACTGTGCTAAACACTTAACTTTCCTGATCTTCTTATTTTTTCATCACAACAATGAAAAAAGGTAAGTCCTATTTATGTTGCTGTTTGTAGATGAAGAAGCTGAAACCCAGGAAAATATAATAATGTGTCTAAGTTTACCTGACTAGTTAGTGGCAGAGTAGGGTTCAGTTCTAGGACTATCTTTCGTACCCAGATTATTGCTCCTCTTCTTAATGAGGAAGTTCTCCAGAAATGAGCAAGATCTAAGTTAGGAATGTGAAGTATAAACAGGGGTGATGTAATTATTGCAAATGTGTTCAAGTCTGCTGATGAAGACAAATTACGTCCCAGAATTTCAAGGTAGCTTGCAAACCAAGATATTGTGAAATATAAGACAAATGCCAAAAACCTGAAAGGCAGTGTCATTTTGAATTTACAAAATCTGGAAGGTGATTCAATAAACCTCAGATATCCTGTAATTACAACAGCAATACAGTATCTACTAGTTAGATGTAACTATCAAGCTCTTCAAATATGGCCAGTGCAAATGAGGAACTACATTTTTAATTGAATTGAGACGTGCTATAATTATGAAATGCATTCTGATTTTTAAAACTTCATATAAAAAGGAATGTAAAATATTAATTATTTTATATTGATTATAGGTTAACATAATATTTTAAATATATTAGATTAGCCCAGCTGATGTTGCTCAGTGGTTGAGTGTGTACCTATGAACCAGGAGGTCATGGTTTGATTCCCAGTTAGGTCACATGCCCTGGTTGCAGGCTAGATCCCCAGTAGGGGGCGTGCAGGAGGCAGCCGATCAATGATTCTATCTCATCATTGATGTTTCTGTCTCTTTCTCCCTCTCCCTTCCGCTCTGAAATTAACAAATTGATTTATATACATATATATACATATATATACATATATATACACACACACACATTTAAAATATTTTATATTAAATAAAAATATATTTTAAAAATACTTTTATATATACTAGGTTAAATAAAATGTATTATTAATAACATAATTTTACTTTTTTATTTTTAAATTTTTACATGTGGCTGCTAGGATACTTAAAACTATATTTCTATTGAAAAGACTGTCCTAAAACAGATAATTACAAGAGTAATTTATAAATAATTTATTAATTTGATTAATAAATATAATGAATTTATAGACAATTCAAAGAGGACATTAAGGATCATAAAGATCTAACTTGGTTTCATTGAGAAAAGACATGTTAGACTAACATTTTCTTCTTTGACATGGTAACTTAGCCAATAAATCAAGGGAATGAAGAGCCCTGGTGTATCTGAATTTCATTAAGGAATTTGAACTTTTCTTAATGATTAGTATATAGACTGATTACAAACTAGTTGGAAACCTATGGTACTGAATAATGAATTTATTCAAATGAAACAGATATGCAGATTCGCCAGTCTCTGACTCTCTGGGGGTCCATATTTTCAATGAGTATTTAGGTGAAGATGTAGACCAATACGTTCCTATTTGTATGTGACAAAACTGAGATGGCATGGTAGACAAGAAAATCAGGATCCCAAAAGACCTGAACAATGAATTGAATTTAAAAAAAGAGAGAAAAGCTGGCATCAACACTTTTTCATTCTAAATTCTCAACTATACAGGTAGAGAATAGAAGCCAAATGACTAAGCGGTTGCACATGAAAATTAGAGATTTTAGAGGACCACCAACTTATTATCTATCAGCATATTTGAAACATGATTAGTTGCGGGCAAAAGGCTTGTCAGGAAAACTTTATGTATTATATAATTTTGGGCTGATGGATGGGATTTTATAAGTACATTTACCTCCAGAAGTGACCATTTAAAGAGATATATTTTAGAAATCACTGTTTGTTTTTAGACTAGGAGAACAAACACGGGATTCTTACTGCTTAGACAGAAGTCCTCTTAAGGGAGAATTAAAGCAACTGGGACTTTTGATCTGAAACAAGTCTACTCAGAGGACAGGATAGCTGTTTCCAAATGTTAACGCTCATGAGATAAAAGAATGTATTTTAATCTGTTGTCTCTAAAAACTGGAATTGGGAGCCTCGGGTGAAAAGTCACGTTTTTCTGGTCTATGGATGACTTTCTGTCGAGCTAGATGAGCACTGTGACCTTGAATCAGAATGTTTGGTCTCCAGTCCCAGCTCCATCACGTGCTTCTAGAAGATTCACTGTGGGCAAATCATTTCACTTTTATATGAATCGGTTTCTCTCTTAAAACGTGTGGCGATTGGTCTTTCCTCAATATGTTTTTGTTTTGGTGAGGGTTCAAATAAAAACACACACGTGAAGATGCTTTAGGAAATATGGAAAGCCACCGTGTGTTTTGTTGTTGTTTTATCACAGCTGGCTGATCTTCGGTGGGGGTGTCTTAGGAGTTTCAAGCAATGTCCTGGTGGTTACACTGGATTTAAAATTTAAGACATTTCTACCTTAAGACTCACTGGAGCCCTAACCGGTTTGGCTCAGTGCAGTGGTCGGCAAACTCATTAGTCAACAGAGCCAAATATCAACAATACGACGATTGAAATTTCTTTTGAGAGCCAAATTTTTTAAACTTAAACTATATAGGTAGATATATTGTTATTAACTTAATTAGGGTACTCCTACACTGGCCTTTGCTAAAAACTCAAGGGGCCAAAGAGCCGCATGTGGCTCGCGAGCCGCAGTTTGCTGACCACTGGGTGGATAGAGCGTCAGCCTGCAGGGTCCCAGGTTTGATTCCAGTCAAGGATATGTACCTTGGTGGGGGGTGTGCAGGAGGCAGCTGATCGGTATTTCTCTCTCATCGATGTTTCTAACTCTCTATCCCTCTCCCTTCCTCTCTGTAAAAAAAAAATCAATAAAATATATTTAAAAAAAAAAAAAAAGACTCACTGGATTGTTGCCCTGAGGTTTAGGGCCTGGCATTATGCCTTACAAGTCATAGAGGAGGTTGAGGGAGACCAGGTAATCTCATTTAGTAGCAATGTGGGGGGTGACCTGGTAGGTGAGGAGGAAATGCAGGCTTCAGGGATGTCTCCGTCTGTTGTAGAGCGTGGATTCCTCAGGCTGGGCCACTGTCCTGGCGGTGGTCTGGCTGCATGACAAGCATAAGGACATGAAATGCGAGTGGGAGCTCCTGGAAAGGAAAGCTGTGGCCTGGATTCACAGCCATGCAGGTAGGAGCACCATCCTCATCCCTAGACCTCATCTCCTTCCCTCCTTGGGAAGCTCCGCATCTTCCCACACGCTGAGCCTCCAGGCCATCCTGGTCCAGACCTTTTCGGGTCCCCCAGCTAATTCTTCCCTGGGCAGGATGAGGGTGCAGTCTTCAAGTGGGGCGAGAGGTGTGTAAAGAGGGAAAGGGGCATCGACGGGGAGTGTGAGTTGGAAAAGGGACATGAAGTGGCATTTATTCTTCTCACATGTTAAACACAGATACAAGCAGGATTCGGGAGAGGATCGGGGAGGTTTAGGGGAGACTGGGAGAAAGGCATTTACTCTCACTGCTGTCCCTCAGCCCTCATTTTTGTTTTCTCCTCACAGGCTCCGCCACAGATGGGCTGGTGAAAGCGGCCGTGGGCTTTCTGAAGTCCTCGGTGGATCCTGCCGTCTTCGCCCCCTGAGGATCCCGACCAGAAACACGTGCCTCCTTCCTGCTCCTGTCCCCTCCAGTCCCCTCCGTCTTCCGGAACGCGATCTTGTCTTTTATACCTCTCCTGTCGGTTTCCTGTAATAAAAGTCAACCATGCCCGCCCCACCTTCCCTCCATGTTCCAGGTTCCCTCTGGATATGATGTGCTTTCCCCGGCATGTGCCCTCAGCCAGGCATCATGGGCCCAGACCTGCTCTCTTTCTGGAAGGAATTCAGAGGCAGTCGGGTCCCTCCCAGGCTTTTCAGAGAGACAACATGAGAAACAAGTGGTGTGGACTCTAGGCTAAAGGTTGCTGCGTTGACGTTAGGGAATGGCTGGATTGGAAAGTTCCCTGCACTATTTTTTGTCTATTCATGATTGCTTTTAGGAATTTAGGATGACAAGACTGGTGAGCAATCCAGTTTTCTATTCTTAGGTAGCATAAAGAGGTGGAGGGACGGTTGACAGCCAACATTGGGATCCATATAACCTCCACATGACATTCAAGGGTTGGCACTGTTGGGGAACTTCTTGGTCAATTCTGGCTGGGTCGTGTTAGCCTATACTGCACGCCTCCCCTCTCACTGCCCAAGGGTTGAGTTGTACGTGTGGAAGTCAGATGTCTCTTCTTAATCAGGACGCATCTTAGTAAGAGGGCAATCATGGGATCCTTCGTCCTGGCCTGAACCCATGAGGCCTCTGAATCGGGCTCTGATCTAGTATACTTTCATCAAAAGCAGGTCTAAAGGCAGCTTTGCCTGAGACCCGAAACCTGGACCACTCACCCCAAGAGAAAGAAGGGGGCTCCCCAGGATCATGTCTGACCTTTCAGTCTCAAACACTATCCTAGTGGAAGGGACCCTATTGGATGTGTTGTTCCCTAACATACTGCTGTATCAATATTAAAATGACACCTTGTTGTATCTGATATTGTATTGTTTTATTCATTGAATCTGCGTGGGTTTTCTCATTCCTTGAGAATGAGAAAGGGAGAGGGAGAGAGAGAAACATCAATGATGAGAGAGAATCATTCATCGGCTGCCTCCTGAATGCTCCCTACTGGGGATTGAGCCTGCAACCCAGGTATATGCCCTTGACTCAAACCTGGAACGCTTCAGTCCACAGGCTGATGCTCTATCCACTGAGCCAAACCAGCTAGGGCCCTCCCAACTTTTCTGATACCTCCACTGTTCATACAGTGTCCTGTCCCCATACCTTCTGTTGCAAGCTGATTTCCTAGGGGCACTAGTCAGAAAACCACTATGAGAACCCTGGCCATACCCTTACATAGTTATGTGATGATAAACACATGATTTAATCCCTCAGGAGCTTAGTGTCTCCATCTGTAAAAGGAAACGAAATTAGAACTGTGTTCTGACTTTCCCCTAGAATCCTCAGGACTTCTGAGCAAGACTTCACTATCTATCCACTAAGGTCAAGGATGGCCTAGACCAGAGTTCCATGAATTTGAGTGAACTGATATTAGGAAGATGTGCCCGCGTTTCATAGTCTCATCTCCCAAGGACTTTCTTCCAAGTTTGCTGGTGGCTGCGTGTGACTTGCGGAGGGATTGTTGAAATGCAGCTTCCAGGCAACCACAAGAACTCCTGTATTCAAGTCTTCCTTTTAACACAGGCCTCCAGGTAATTGATGCACATTAAAGTTGAAGTTAGCCTTTGCATGAGGTAGGCTGGTGCAAGTCTACCATATTGATGTCAATCCAAGTCTACCGTATTGATGTCATGACAAAAGAGAGTTTCCTAAGGACCATGAAATGTGCAGAACTACCCTCTGCACACAAAAGATGGCCCTCTGCATTGATTATTCAGAGCGTGTATTAATTACATTTATTGTTTACCTCCCCTTTGCTCACCCCTTAGCTTCCAGGCTGGGATTTGGCTTGGGGTTTTCTAAAGCAAAACACAACACAAACAAAAAACAATAATCTTGATTCTGTCTTCTTTATAATGCAGAGTCCACTAATTTTTCCATTTGAGTTCTCATGCTGTGAAATCTACCAACTGTAAATTTCTCCAGTCTAAACAAGTGTCAGTCTTTGTCATCAACAGACATGTTTATTGAAGCCCACCTCCAGGGCGTGGCACTCCATGTTCTATTCCATTGGTCTAGATGCCTGTTCTTGTGCCAGTACCAGGCTGTTTTGATTATAATGACTTGATAGTATAGTTTGATATCCGGTGTTATGATCCCTCCAACTTTGTTCTTCTTTTTCATGATTGCTGTAGCTACTTGGGGTCTTTTTTGGTTCATATCAATTCTATTTTTTGGAGTATTTGTTCTAGATCTGTAAAATATGCCATTGGTATTTTAATAGGGATTGCATTGCATCGGTAGATTGCGTTGGGTACTTTGGACATTTTAATCATGTTCATTTTTCCAATCCATGAACAGAGTATGTGCTTCCACTTGTTCGTATCTTCTTCCATTTCTTGTTTCAATGTCCCTTAGTTTTCTATGGACAGGTCTTTTACCTCCTTGGTTAAGTTTGTTCCTAGGTATCATTATTTTGTTGTTGTTGCTATGGTCAATGGGATTTTTTTTTTTTTTTTTTGGTTTATCTTTCTTAGAGTTCATTATTAGTGTATATAAATGCTATCAATTTCTGGATGTTAATTTTGTATCCTGCTACTTTGCCAAAATCACTTATTAAGTCTACTAGGTCTTTTGTGGAGTCTTGAGGGTTTTACTGCCCCCTTTCCAATTTGGATGATTTGATTTGATTTCTTAGGCTAATGCTGGTCTCATAAAAAGAGCTTGGGAATCTTCCTTCCTGTTGAAATTTTTGGAATAGGTGTTAGTTCTGTGAAATAGGCCATTGGTATTTTAATACGGACTGCATTGAATCTATAGATTGCTTTGGGTACTATGGACATTTTAGTTGGTGTTAGTTCTTCTTTGAATGTTTGCTAAAACTCCCCTGTGGAGCAATCAGGTCTAGGACTTTTGTTTGCTGGGAATTTTTATTATTATTATTACTGCTTCAAATTCATTAGTTTTTATTGGTCTATTCAGGTTTTTATTCTTCCTTATTGAGTTTTGGAATATAGGATGTTTCTAGGAATTTGTCCATATTGTGCAGGTTGTCCAGTTTGTTGGTATATAGTTGTTCATAGTATTTTCTTATAATTCTTTGTATTTCTGTTGTTGCTTCATCTCATTTGTTTCTGATTTTATTAATTTGGGTCCTCTTTGTTTCTTGATGAGTCTGGCTAGTGGTTCATCACTCTTGTTTATCTTTAAAAGAACCAGCTATTGGTTTCATTTATCTTCTGTATTGTTCTTTTATACTCTATATCATTTATTTCCATTCTCATCTTTGTTATTTACTTCCTTCTACTTACTCTGGGATTTTCTTGTTGTTCTCTTTCTAATTCTTTTAGTTGTAGGGTTAGATAGTCTACTAGAGATTGTTTTTGTTTCTTGAGGTAGGCCTGTAATGCTATGAACTTCCTGCTCAGGACTGCTTTCCCTGTGTCCCATAGGTTTTGGGTTGTTGTGTGTTCATTTTTATTTGTTTCCAGGAAGTTTTCAATTTTTTTCCTTGATCTCATTGGTAACCTATTCATTGATTAATAAATAACATGCTATTTCACTTCAGTGTGTCGGAACGTTTTGTTTTTATTGTAGTATTTCTAGTTTCATGCCATTGTGATCTGAGAAGATACTTGGTATTATTTCAGTCTTCTTTAATTTGTAGAAACTTATTTTGTGCCCTATCATGTGGTCTATCCTTGAGAATGTCCCATGTGCACTTGAGAAGACTGTATATTCTGCAGCTTTGGGGTGAAATGTTCTGTAAATGTTGATTAACTCTGTCTGATCTGGTTTCTCATTTGAGGTCGCTGTTTCCTTGTTCATTTTTTATCTGGAAGATCTATACAGTGATATCAGTGGGGTGTTCAAATCCCCTACTGTGACTATCTTGCTGTTGATCTCTCCCTTAAAGTTCTCCAAGAGTTATGTTATATATTTAGGTGCTCCTATATGGGGTGCATATATGTTTAGCAGGGTTATATCCTCTTGTTGGATCACACCCTTTTGTATTAAGTAGTGGACTTTGTCTCTTTTATGGCTTTTGTTTTGAAGCCTATTTTGTCAGATATATGTATTACTATCCCTGCTGTCTTTTGGTTTCCATTTGCATGGAAATTTCTTTTTCCATCCCTTCCTTTTCATCCTATGTATCTTCTGTTCTGAGTTGGGTCTCTTGTAGACAACATATATATAATGTTTTCTTATCCATTCAGCTATTCTGTGTATTTTGATTGGAGCATTTCGTTCATTTACATTTAAGGTTAGTATTGACAGGTACTCATTTATTGTCATTTTGTTCTTCATGCCTGTGTTCCTCTCTTTCTCTCTATTCTTCTTCTCACAACAGTCGCTTTAGCATTTCTTGCAGAGCTAGTTTGGTGGTAATAAACTCCTTTAGCCTTTTTTTTTTTTAAATCTATGAAGGTCTTTATTTGGGGCTCTCTAAATATATCCCCATTTTGGCTGCCTGTCTGTATTTGTTTCTGTGTATTAGATAGATCTTCTATGTCTTCTGTTCTAGGTAGAATGGACTTATGTAATAGATGTCCTGTAAAACTCAGTGGCACAGTCTTTTTTATTATCTGAACAAGGTGCTCCAGAGATGTCCCTTGTGTGGGTTATGTGAGTACTCTGGTTGTCAGTAAGTCTTGATGGCTGCTGACTTATCGATGGGTGGGTTTGACCCTCAGGCTAGCTGACTGTGGAGAGATGTAGATATTTCCCACTTGAGGGCACCCTTTCTGATGATCTCATTACTATTATCTTGTAACTAGATGATGAATTAGTTTCACAAGCTAATTGCTCCCTCAGAGCCATCAGGGAGTCCAAAGTAGGGCTTAAGGGGGTTTGAAAAAATGCCCAAGGAAGCAATCCAGGGAGAGTGAGTCTAGGCAGGTCTTGATGGTGCAAACCCTAGGAGACTCGATTCTTTATAAATAGGAGACCTGACGCGCCTTTAGCTGGAGCACTCTGTGCTCTGCCGAAAAGCAGTAACTGTCAGGTCTCATAACCACACTTTGGAAAACGTGATTGTGCTCTCAGACTGTGAGAGTGTATACACTGCTGCTCTTATACGACTACTAGAGGTCCGGTGCAAGAATTTGTGCACAGGTGGGATCCCTTGGCCTGGCTGGCAGTCGGAGTCGATAGGGAGAGGGGCCAGTGGCTGGGGGGAGAGACCGAGGAAGGTTGGTCCCAGCAGCAAGCTAACCAACAGCTGATTCCATGAGTAATTGGGCTCCCTCCTCCCTCCTATCTGGGTCCTAGGTGCGGGTAAAACAGATTTAGGGGTGTCAGGGCCCCAGCTATAAGGTCTGGGCCAGTGCACATAATAGCTACAGGCCGATCGGCCAGTCGCTCTGATCATTCTGGTCGTTGGGTCCTAACAGTTGCATATCTATCTATCTATCTATCTATCTATCTATCTATCTATCTATCTATACATATAGATGAACTCCAGCTCCACACACAAGGTCCTTCCTGGTCCTGCCAACTTCTTTAACCTAAAATGGCCTTCTTATAGAATCATCCAGTATCAAGAAGTCTGATCATAGGCAAGGACCAAAGACCTCTGACAGCCTTTGCTGACCTGGGACAGATACCATCTTGGCTTTTGCTCAGTTCTAGGGCAATAGGTGAGTTCCTCATTTTGGCGTGGCCATTCTATTACATATGTGTTTAAGTGGCACCTGCCACAGGTTATGATTGGAATCCCATGGTTAATGTCTCTCTATAACTTCAAAGCCCCCACATTGGGGTTGATATTCAGGTATAGTGTCAGGTTTATTTTTTTTTTTAAAGAGTCATATTTTTTAAAGTGTTAAGCCCAGTACTAGGTACACAGCAAATAGTCATTAAATGACATACATATCAATCCATGGACCTATATAGCATTAGTATTAGTATTGGTATTGGTATTGGAATTAGTATTAGTATTAGTATTGGTATTAGTATGTGTTATCAGAGGAGGAGATCTCTGTGCTGCCAGACCCTATGTCCTGCTCTTGACTTGCTGAATCTTCCCCATTAGAGCTGTTTTTGACCTTCTGCCTATGGGTCCCTGTATTTCTTTCTTCATCACAGGAGCATGAATTTGGTGCCTTCCTTGCTGCTGCTATTTCTTTTATGTAGCATTTCAAATTTGCCTCAAATGCTCTTAGAAAAATGTTAAAAGGACCAGAAAAACCAGAGCAACATCTGCTGATACATTTGGAAATATTAAACCTCCCAGTTCTGGGAGGATATAATCTGGAAACTATATCATCCGAGACTATTCAATAGTGTTGTTTAATAAGGCATCTATTTGCAAATAATTATACACTACCAGCATTAAAGGAAAGCACGTAAAGGAATAATTTTTAAGATTCATAAAAGATAGGAAATCTTTTCATTTGGATATTTTTGCCAAATATTTTCAAGGTCATTTCAGAAACTTTACTATTGTACTAGGTTATTTTTGTTTTTCATGTTGGAGTTATGATCATTATGATTTTTATTGCCTAGGTAATGCAACTATGTCAATGAAAAATTGTTGTATAAATTACGTAAACCAATACAGTGATATCAGGTTTTAAATGAAGTGTTCTGATTTCTAATTCCATTTCTTTTCCTGATATTTTTCAGTGGGTATTAAAGAGTACGAGTTTGTTGCTCAGAGATATTGTGAGAGTTCAAAATAGAAATATGCCTAAAGAGAGTAAATCCATGAATTAAAGAACTGTAAAAAGGTTTCCCACTTAACAGGAGGATGTTTTGAATATACCTTTAAACCCCTGGCCTTGTCATCAAAGACAACCACCTGCCTCGACATAAACATTCCTTCCAGGGGTTGGATAGACTGTGGCTCTAACAGAGCATCTCTCACTAACTCCGAGTTTTATACAGACATTGCCATTCCTAAGGGGTGGCTAGGTTCTGCTTGTTAAAAACACAGCCAAATGGCTTGATAATTTGCTATTGGTGTTCAGACTTCGGTGTCTCGAGTCCCGTTCCTGGGCCTGGCCTGAGCCCAGCCATGAGGAATGCCTCAGTGGTGACCGAGTTCATCCTGCTGGGCATCCCACACACAGAGGACCTGGAGACCGTGCTCTTTGTCCTGTTTTTGACCTTCTATGTCTTCACTCTAGTGGGAAACCTGCTCATCCTGCTGGCCATTGCCTCTTCCGCTCGACTGCACACTCCCATGTATTTCTTCCTGTGTGAACTGTCCGTGTGTGACATATTTTTCCCTTCTGTGAGTTCCCCCAAGATGCTCTTCTACCTCTCAGGGCACAGCCGGGCCGTCTCCTATGCAGGCTGTGTGTCCCAGCTCTTCTTTTACCATTTCCTGGGCTGCACTGAGTGCTTCCTGTACACGGTGATGGCCTATGACCGCTTTGTGGCCATCTGTCACCCTCTGCGCTACCAGGTGATCATGAGCCCCAGAGTGTGTGCCATCCTGGCCTCGGGGACCTCGTTTTTTGGCTGTGTGCAGGCCACCTTCCTAACCACACTCACCTTCCAGTTACCGTACTGTGGCCCCAATGAGGTGGACTACTTCTTCTGTGACATCCCCGTGATGCTGAAGCTGGCTTGTGCGGACACTGCAGCCCTGGAGATGGTGGGGTTCATCAGTGTGGGCATCATGCCCCTCAGCTGCTTTCTCCTCATCCTCACCTCCTACAGTCGCATTGTCTACTCCATCCTGCAGATCCGCTCCGCTGAGGGCCAGCGCCGTGCCTTCTCCACCTGCAGCGCCCACCTCACTGCCATTCTACTTTCCTTCATGCCAGTGGTCCTCATCTACTTACGGCCAACCCCAGACCCCTGGCTGGATGCAACGGTGCAGGTCCTGAATAACCTGGTCACCCCCATGCTGAACCCCTTGATCTACAGCCTCAGGAATAAGGAGGTAAAATCGTCTCTGAGGAAAGTCCTACATCAACTGGGCTTTCTTCCTGAGCAGTTGTAGTGAAAGAACAGTAGCCAACAATTGAAATGCACTTGCAACTTATAAACTGTTTTTTTGTTTGTTTGTTGTTGTTTTTTATACATTTTTATTGATTTCAGAGAGGAAGGGAGAAGGGGAGAGAGAGAGAGAGAGAGAGAGAGAGAGAGAGAGAGAGAGAGAGAGAAACATCAATGATGAGAGAGAATCATTGATCGGCTGCCTCCTGCACCGCCCTACTGGGGATTGAGCCTGCAACCCAGGCATAAGCCTTGGACGGGAATCAAACCTGGAACCTTTCAGTCTGCAGGCCGATGCTCTATCCACTGAGCCAAGGCGGCTAGGCCTTATAAAGTATTTTTATATGCTTCTCACGAATATCTTTTTAATGGGAGAGTCCACATATTATGATTGCCTCCATTTTATAATGTGGGGACTAGGATTCAAACAGTTCAAGTGGGTTGAACGTGAAGCATAGGTAAGGAGTGATGGCAGAATGAAACCCAAGGGCTGGTTTTCTGAGTCTGGAGCCTGTGCTTTCTTGAGGACATCATATTGCTGATGAGGTAGAAAGGAGCCTGCCACAGTAGGCAGAGTAACCTGCACGTTCTGCATCACTATTTTCTTTATCCACCTACACCCCTTTGTCCTCTTCTTTGTTCCCCTCACACTGACACTCTATCTTGGCTGCATTGATTGTCTCCTCAAATGCCAGAACTGAATAAACCCTCGTTTTATTGGTCTGGATATTGTTGAAAGAAATGGAGTTTCTAGCAGGGACCTAGGCAAGTTACTGGTGGCCTGCTGTTACCCAGAAACTCCATCTGTTAGGTTTTGACCTGGAAACAGGCCCTGGCTGCATCAAGTTTATTTACATGTAGAAGGTCAGCATGTCAATGAGCATGTGGGACGGGCAGGTGGGGCAATTCGTGGAGCAGTGACTGTGGTCTGATGCCACATTAGAAAATCTGGACTTGGCTTTGTGTTTCTCAGTACAACCAGGGCACCATTCTGGGTTCAAGCTGTTATTGTTTGTGTCTTTGGTGTCAGTTTCATTGAAAAGGTGTGGCATTCTTCCCCATTCCTTTCTCTCTCTCTCATCTCTCTCTCTCTCTTTTTCTCTCCTCTTTTTCTTTTGCTGAAATACACTAAGAAGAACAATAACGGGCTGTTTCAATGCAGTGCGCTATTGTTTTTATGACTGGAATTCATTGAGAATCCTAGCACACCTGAGGCATGTAGTCACTATTGCAATTTATTCTAATAGTGAAGTGGAGAGGGAAGGAAACTGAGAGGAGAATGATGGGAAAGGAAGGGACAAATGTGGAGACCAGTTTGTCTGTCCTTCTCAGAATCAGAGAGCAACCCAGGACCCTGCCAGGCCTACCAGTACTGCTGTGTCTGTGCCTCCAGCCAGTGTGGGGAGCCAGCACATGCTCCTGCAGGGGAGACGGACTCTTCCTGTCGCTTGGCCTACATGCCTCAAAGCCTTCTCAGCGCTGATTCTCCTTGTTTCTCAGGAAACAAGAACTTGAAGAAGAAGGTGGCAATGCATCTCCAATTATTTCACATGTAGTGGATTCCTGCTGGAGCCTAAGTCCACTGAAGATCTCTTCCCATTCCTTAATTTCCTGGTGGGAGCTGCTCAGATGGTCCAAATAGAACACTTTTTAAGAATAAAAGATGCAATCTAATTCCTTTTCATTTTCACTCAGACAGATATTATTTGGTGAATAACTTTGGGCTACAGGTGGGGAATGCAAAGACGAAGAAGAGGTGATCCTACCAGAGTGAGTCATAGTCTGCCTGAGAAAAGAAACAAATGTGCAACTGACATCCCATGATAAAGATGTGAACTATGGCAGGAAATATGGAGTATATTTTTCCGGGCTGTGGAGGGACTTCACAAAAGAGGTGTTGAGGGTTGAAGGCTTTTGTTTGTTCTGTCTTCCGCCCACACACATACCCCATGAAGAATGGCTTTTGCAGGGAGAAATGTTTTATAGGGAGAAGCAACATGCTTCTCTATCTTTTGTTTTTTGGGGGTGGTGGTGGTGAGACATAATTCCTTGAGTGGGTATCTCAACTATGTGTTATCTGTGAAAAAAGTAAAATTTTTGTAAGAAAAATAAAATTAATTTCACCTGACCCTGGCCAGTTTGGCTCAGTGGATAGAGTGTCGGCCTGTGGACTGAGGGGTCCAGGTTTGATTCTGGACAAGGGCACATGTCTGGGTTATGGGCTTGATCCCAATTGTGGGTGTGCAGGAGGCAACCAATCAAAGATTCTCTCACATCATTGATGTTTCTATCTCTCCTTCTCCCTTTCCCTCTGAAATCAATAAAAATAAATTTAAGAAAAAATTTAATGTATTCATAACAGTTTTGGGATTTTAATGGTTATCATTGTAATCACTGTGGTCATATACATGATTTATTTTTAAGCTAGAGGCTCAGTACACTAAATTCGTACGGGGTGGGAGTTGTCCCTCAGCCCAGCCTGCACCCTCCCCAATCTGGGACCCCTCAAGGGATGTCCAACTGCCCATTTAGGCCTGATCCCACCGGCCAGGATTGGGCCTAAATGGGCAGTCGCACATCCCTCTCACAATCCAGGACTGCTGGCTCCTAACCGCTCACCTGCCTGCCTGCCTGATTGCCCCTAACCGCTTCTGCCTGCCAGGCTGATCACCTCCTAACCACTCCCCTGCCAGCCTGATCAACACCTAACGGCTCCCCTGCCAGTCCAATTGCCCCTAACTGCCCTCCCCTGCTGTCCCAGTCGCCCCTAACTTCCCTCCCTTACCAGGCTGGTTGCCCCTAACTGCCCTTCTTGCAGGCCTGCTCACCTCTAACTGCCCTCCCCTGCTGGCCATCTTTTAGTGGCTATCTTGTGTCCACATGGGGGCGGGCATCTTGTGTGTTGGGGTGATGGTCAATTTGCATATTACCTCTTTATTATATAGGACTAGAGACCCGGTGCACGAATTTGTGCATGGGTAGGGAGGGTGTGGCAGGCCTGCCCCGATTGGGGGAAGGAGAGCTGATCAGGGGTAGGGCCAACTGGGGGAGGGGCCGTGGGTGGTTGGCTGACTGCCCCCCCCCCCCCCCCCCCTGGTCAAACTCTCAGTCAAACTGCCGGTTCAGGGGACAATTTGCATATTAGCCTTTTATTATATAGGATAAGGTTTAATTGAATTATCATCATGAAATTAAATTATCCTTTTGTTGTTTTCGGTCAGTGTAATTGAAAACTTTTACGGTATAGATAAAATTTTTAAATTTCAGAATTGGTAAGAGCTTTAAATATATTTATTCAAAGTGAGAATGTCCTTAATTACATACCTGAAGGATGATTCTCTATACACCTTCTTGGATATTTCCAGTGGCAAGGAGCTAGCTACCTCACAAGGTTGCTTATTTCACTGATGCACATTTAAATGTACATCTAATAATTAAACACTTTCTATCTATATTGAAACACTTTCTATATATATCCTCACAGAATAGTGCTTTTCCAGTTTCCACCAGCCCTTCAGGCATTTGAAGACCATAATCTATCTCTGCTGCTCTTTGACTGCAAACACAAATCTCTGGGAATTGATAAGGTATTGTCTAAAAGCAATATGATTTTGAAAATAAAGAGTCGGGCACTTTCTAGTTATGTCATAATGAAGTTATTTAATCTGTATTTTTCAGTTTCTTTTTAAAATAATACCACCTACTTTATAAAGTTTATTTTGGAGATTAAATATAACAACTAATTTTAAAATTTAGCATAATACTTAGCACATGATAAGTGCTGACAATAAATAATTAACTGAATATTTTGTCCATAATTTTCCTTTGGAGATAGTTTACACCACCTTTCTCCTATGAATGTTCCTAGTATGTGACTATTGCTCTTTAAAAATGACTTAAAGCACACATGATAATAGTTGATGCATGAGGAGTAGTTGCTCACTAATTAGATTTCTGTCTTAAATCATGATATTTATGAGAGATAACTGTAGAGTGATATGGATATATGCATAATTCTCAGACCAATGAGACACATGACATCACAAGCAAAGGCTTGAAGCTATGAAAGAAAACACACAAAAAAGGGGATAGCACTGCAGGTTACCTAAGGTTAGCATTGGAGCTCCTTCTACCATGCAAACTATCCTGGAGAGATATCCATATAGCCCACTTTAATGCACCATTTCTGATAATCTCATTACTATCCTATATAATAAAAGCCTAATATGCAAATCAACTGAACTGTGGAATGACTGGTCGGTGGAGGGTGGGGGGGCGCTGTGAGTGAGCAGTGCCAGGGCAGCCAAGGTGCATGCCAGCAGGCAGAGGGAGGGGACAGCGATCCGGGGCAACAGCAACCGGTGGCACGGAGAGGTGATGGGGGCGGGGGATGGAGCTGAGCCCTGGTGGTCAGTGAGCTCACACAGGGGCAGCACTACTTAGCCACAAGCTGGGCTGATGGCTGGTGAGTGTAGCAGTGGTGGCGGGAGCCTCTTCCGCAGTGCTAAGGATGTCTGACTGACAGCTTAGGCCGGCTCCTGGACTGTGAGAGGGTGCAGGCCAGGCTGAAGGACACACGCCCCCCCCCCCCCCAAGTACACGAATTTTCGTGCACTGAGCCTCTGGTTATCTTATAACTAGATGACGAATTAGTTTCACAAACTAATTGCTCCCTCAGAGCCATCGGTGAGTCGAAAGTAGGGCTTAAGGGGGTTTGAGAAAACTTCCAATGAAGCAATCCAAGGAGAGTATGTGCAGGTCTTGATGGTGCAAACCCTAGGAGACTCGGTTCTTTATAAATAGGAGACCTGAAGCGCCGTTAGCCAGAGCACTCTGCTCTGCCAAGAAGCAGTAACTGTCAGGTCTCATAACCACACTTTGGAAAACTGGACTGTGCTCTCAGACTGTGAGAGTGTCCACACTGCTGCTCTTATATCACGATGAGCTCCAGCTCCACACAAAGGGTGCTTCCTGGTCCTTGCTGACTTCTTTTTCCTAAAATGGCCTTCCTATAGAATCATCCAGTATCAAGATGTCTGATTATAGGCAAGGACCAAAGACCTCTGACAGCCTTTGCTGACCTGGGACAGATGCTCCAGATTGAAGAGAAATTTGCACTGCTCAGAGAAAGTGCTTACGTGTGGCTAGAATTAGTAACAAGAAGGTCATGGTCAGCAGCATTGCTCCTCCATAATGCCACTGTTTCTCTCAGCCATCTTGGCTTTTGCTCAGTTCTAGGGCAGTAGGTGAGTTCCTCATTTTGGCGTGGCCATTCTATTTAGATATGTGTTTAAGTGGCACCTACCACAGGTTATGATTGGAATCCCCATGCGGAATGTGTCTCTTTAACTTCTAATTGCCACATGGGGGTTGATATTCAGGTATAGTGTCAAAGGTAAGACATAAGCTCGTTGTGTGTTTTTAAAAACTAAATAAGATGTTAACTGGATGTGCTCTAACGTCGTGAGTGGCAATGACCGGGAAGAAGTAAAATAGAATCCGTTTCCTACCTTAGTATGAAATGATGTTGCGAACCCATCTAGAAGGGTATTCTTGCCTAACGATGGCACAGGCTGTCCTTGAAAAGACAGGCAAACAGAAGGCAATGTTCCTGGTGGTGAAGGGCATGGACAATAGCATGAAAAAGATTTGTCTTCACTGTGTCTTAGACTTGCTTTGTAAATGCACGCAACTTGCTTCCTTTTTGTAGGTGTTGTTTCCTGATTGGTAGATGGCAGTAGTACTAATAGTTTCTTCATACAGGATTATTTAAAAAAAAACAGGTCATATTTTTTAAAGTGTTAAGCCCAATCCTTTGTATACAGCAAATAGTCATTAAATAACGTACATATCAATGCATGCACCTATGTAGCATTAGTATTAGTATTTAGTATTAGTATTAGTATTAGTATTAGTATTAGTATGTGTTATCAGAAGAGGAAGTCTCTGTGCTGCCAGACCCTATGTCCTGCTCTTGACTTGCTGAATCTTCCTCATTATAGCTGTTCTTTGACCTTCTGCCTATGGGTCCCTGTATTTCTTTCTTCATCACAGGAACATTAATTCGGTGACTTCCTTGCTGCTGCTATTTCTCTTACGTAGCATTTCAAATTTGCCTCAAATGCTCTTAGAAAATGTTAAAAGGACCAGAAAAACCAGAGAAACATCTGCTGATACATTTGGAAATATTACACCTCCCAGTTCTGGGAGGATATAATCTGGAAACGATATGGTCCAAGTCTGTTCAATAGTGTTGTTTAATAAGGCATCTATTTGCAAATAATTATACACTACCAGCATTAAAGGAAAGCATGTAAAGGAATAACTTTTAAGATTCGTAAAAGAAATGAACTCTTTTCATTTGCTTTTTTTTTTTTTTTTTTGCCAAATACTTTCACAGACATTTCAGAAACTTTGCTATTGTACTAAGGTATTTTTGTTGTTTTATGATCATTATTATTTTTATTTTGTAGGTAATAGAACTATGTCTGTAAAAATGTTCTGTGAATTATTTAAAGGAGTACAGCTAATAAGTGACAAAACCAGGATTTAAATGAAGTGTTCTGATTTCTAATGCCATTTCTTTTCCTGACATTTTCCAGAGGGTATTAAAGCGTGTGACTTCGTTGCTTAAAGATATTGTGAGAGTTCAAAATAGAAATGTGCCTAAGAGAGTAAATCCATGAATAAAAGAACTGTAAAAAGGTTTCCCACTTAACAGGAGGATGTTTTGAATATACCTTTAAACCCCTGGCCTTGTCATCAAAGACAACCACCTGCCTCGACATAAACATTCCTTCCAGGGATTGAATAGACTGTGGCTCTAACATAAGCATCTCTCACTAACTCCAAGTTTTATACAGACATTGCCATTCCTAAGGGGTGGCTGGGTTCTGCTTGATAAAAACACAGCCAAATGGCTTGATAATTTGCTATTGGTGTTCAGACTTCGGTGTCTCGAGTCCCATTCCTGGGCCTGGCCTGAGCCCAGCCATGAGGAATGCCTCAGTGGTGACCGAGTTCATCCTGCTGGGCATCCCACACACAGAGGACCTGGAGACCGTGCTCTTTGTCCTGTTTTTGACCTTCTATGTCTTCACTCTAGTGGGAAACCTGCTCATCCTGCTGGCCATTGCCTCTTCCGCTAGACTGCACACTCCCATGTATTTCTTCCTGTGTGAACTGTCCGTGTGTGACATATTTTTCCCTTCTGTGAGTTCCCCCAAGATGCTCTTCTACCTCTCAGGGCACAGCCGGGCCATCTCCTATGCAGGCTGTGTGTCCCAGCTCTTCTTTTACCATTTCCTGGGCTGCACTGAGTGCTTCCTGTACACGGTGATGGCCTATGACCGCTTTGTGGCCATCTGTCACCCTCTGCGCTACCAGGTGATCATGAGCCCCAGAGTGTGTGCCATCCTGGCCTCGGGGACCTCGTTTTTTGGCTGTGTGCAGGCCACCTTCCTAACCACGCTCACCTTCCAGTTACCGTACTGTGGCCCCAATGAGGTGGACTACTTCTTCTGTGACATCCCCGTGATGCTGAAGCTGGCTTGTGCGGACACCGCAGCCCTGGAGATGGTGGGGTTCATCAGTGTGGGCCTCATGCCCCTCAGCTGCTTTCTCCTCATCCTCACCTCCTACAGTCGCATTGTCTACTCCATCCTGCAGATCCGCTCCGCTGAGGGCCAGCGCCATGCCTTCTCCACCTGCAGCGCCCACCTCACTGCCATCCTGCTTTTCTACATGCCGGTGGTCCTCATCTACTTACGGCCAACGCCAAGCCCCTGGCTGGATGCAATGGTGCAGGTCCTGAATAACCTGGTCACCCCCATGCTGAACCCCTTGATCTATAGCCTCAGGAATAAGGAGGTAAAATCATCTCTGAGGAAAGTCCTACATCAACTAGGCTTTCTTCCTGAGCAGTTGTAGTGGAAGAACAGTAGCCAACAATGGAAGTGCACTTGCAACTTATAAACTATTTTTATATGCTTCTCACAAATATTTTTTTCAAATGGGAAAATGCGTATATTATGATTGCCTCCGTTTTCCAATGTGGGAACTAGGATTCAAACAGTTCAAGTGGGTTGAACGTGAAGCATAGGTAAGGAGTGATGGCAGAATGAAGCCCTGAGGGCTGGTTTTCTGAGTCTGGGGCCTGTGCTTTCTCGAGGACATCATATTGCTGGTGACGTAGAAAGAAGCCTGCCTCAGTAGGCAGAGTAACCTGCACCTTCTGCTTCTCCTTTATTTTCTTTATCCACCTACACCCCTTTGACCTCTTCTTTGTCCCCCTCACCCTGACACTCTATCTTGGCTGCATTGATTGTCTCCTCAAATGCCTGAACTGAATAAACCCTCATTTTATTGGTCTGGAAATTGTTGAAAGACATGGAGTTGTGTAAAGAGAATGACTTCTAGCAGGGACCTAAGGCAAGTTTCTTCTGAGTGAAGCCAAGGTACTAGAAATTCTATCTGTTGGGTTTTGACCAGGAAGCAGGCCCTGGCTGCATCAAGTTTATTTACATGTAGAAGATCAGCATGTCAATGAGCATGTGAGACAGGCAGGTGGGAAAATTCGTGGAGCAGTGACTGTGGTCTGATGCCACATTAGAAAATCTGGACTTGGCTTTGCGTTTCTCAGTACAACCAGGGGACCATTCTGGGTTCAAGCTGTCATTGTTTGTGTCTTTGGTTTCTGTTTCATTGAAAAGTGTGACATTGTTCCCCATTCCTTTCTCTCTCTCTCTCTCTCTCTCTCTCTCTCTCTCTCTCTCTCTCTCTCTCTCTCTCTCTTTCTCTTTTTCTTTAGGCTGAAATACGCTAAGAAGAACAATAACGGGCTGTTTCAATGCAGTGCACTATTGTTTTTATGACTGGAATTCACTGAGAATCCTAGCACACCTGAGGCATGTAGAATACACTATTGCAATTTATTCTAATAGTGAAGTCAAGAGGGAAGGAAACTGAGAGGAGAATGATGGGAAAGGAAGGGACAAATGTGGAGACCAGTTTGTCTGTCCTTCTCAGAATCAGAGAGCAACCCAGGACCCTGCCAGGCCTACCAGTACTGCTGTGTCTGTGCCTCCGGCCAGTGTGGGGAGCCAGCACATGCTCCTGCAGGGGAGACGGACTCTTTCCTCTCCCTTGGCCTACATGCCTCAAAGCCTTCTCAGCGCTGATTCTCCTTGTTTCTCAGGAAACAAGAACTTGACGAAGAAGGTGACAATGCATCTCCAATTATTTCACATGTAGTGGATTCCTGCTGGAGCCTAAGTCCACTGAAGATCTCTTCCCATTCCTTAATTTCCTGGTGGGAGCTGCTCAGATGGTCCAAATAGAACAATTTTTAAGAATAAAAGATGCAATCTAATTCCTTTTCATTTTCACTCAGACAGTTGTCATTTGGTGAATAACTTTGGGCTACATACAGGTGGGGAATGCAAAGGTGAAGAAGAGGTGATCCTACCAGAGTGAATCCCATCTGCCTGAGAATACAAACAAATATGCAATTGACATCCCATGATAAAGATGTGAAATATGTCAGGAAATATGGAGTATATTTTTCCGGGCTGTGGAGGGACCTCACAAAAGAGGTGTTGAGGGTTGAAGGCTTTTGTTTGTTCTGTCTTCCGCCCACACACATACTCCATGAAGAATGGCTTTTGCAGGGAGAAATGTTTTATAGGGAGAAGCAACATGCTTCTCAGTCTTTTGTTTTTTGGGGGGGTGGGGATGAGACATAATTCCTTGAGTGGATATCTCAACTATGTGCCATCTGTGAGTGAACATTCTTGTAAAAGAAAAAAATTAATTTGACCTGGCTCTAGCCAGGTTGGCTCAGTGGACAGAGTGTCGGCCTGCGGAATGAAGGGTCCTTTTTTCAGTTCTGGACAAGGGCACATGCCTGGGTTATGGGCTGGACCCCAGTGGGGGGCATGCAGGAGGCAACCAATCATCTCAGCATTGATGTTTCTCTCTCCCTCTCCTTCTCCCTTCCTTTCTGAAACCAATAAAAATATTTTTTTTAAATTAATTTGACCCGTTTTCAGAGTTCTTCCTTCTGTGTGGCAGTTTGTTCCTGAATTGGAGATTCGCCTTGCACAAAATGACTCTGTCTCCTTAAACAAATTGACTTCTCTGCTCGCTTCCGGGTTTCTGAGAGATGTGGGGAGCATTCCTGTCGTCAGGAAGTGTCCGAGCTCTCTTTCCGCCTATGTAGGGGCCCAGAATGTCAGGCGTAGCCTTGGTTTTGGAAGCCCCAGTGGGGTCTCATGGTGGAATGAAACTTTTCTGTGTTCTAGACATAAAGGGACAATATTAGAAAAATTTGGGGGGGGAGGGCGGGGGGGGGGGAATCAATGGGCATAATCCCAAACCAGGCCCGTCATCTAGCAGCATGTTTAATCCGCAGGCCTACAACATAGAAGGGGGCTTAAGGCCCAAACCTGGGCTTGGGGCTGGGGGGGGGGGGGTGACAGAGAAGTACAAACATATTGAAGTCGAGATTCAGAGTATGTTCTGAGCAGAGTGGGCTAGAGAGGCAGCATCACCCGAGACACTGGATTCAAATATGGTCTCAGAGTGCATCCGCATAGGGTACCTGACCCAGGCCGAGTCTAGTTTCCTTAAAAGGCTTCTCTGTTCACTGCAACGCATTCTGCAACCTACCATTCTAGTCCCTGACCCCTTTCTTTTTGCTCCTCCCTATATTTGTTACACAACGAATGCCTGTTCGGAGTTTCACCTCTGCATTTTGTTCCACCGACAGCCCCCAGAGAGAGAGACTATGATGTGGGCATCTCAAGTGGAAACCTGTGGGCTGGACGCAGAAAGTGTAGCTGAGATAAAGGCTCCCCCACGCGAGACTGAGGGAGTGTGAATGGAAGCTTTCCAAGGAGTGTTCACCGTAGACGCCGTTTCTGTTTATTCCTTGCGCTCCCTGGCACACTGCTCATTTGTTCTAAACCAAATTAATTGAAATGAATGAACACACTAGTCAGAATTAATGTTTGTAGTCGCTTGGTTTGCAATTTTTTTGCTCAAGAATATGGACTTCGCCTTCCCCCCCACAAAAACAATTATTCAAAGCTGAGAGAATGACTCAGCAACCCCTCTTCTGAGGATCTATCTGAAAAATGTGGAAACATTTATTCACGCCCAAACCGGTTTGGCTCAGTGGATAGAGCGTCGGCCTGCGGACTGAAGGGTCCCAGGTTCGATTCCGGTCGGGGGCATGTGCCTTGGTTGCGGGCACATCCCCAGTAGGGGTTGCACGGGAGGCGGCTGATTGATGTTTCTCTATCATCGATGTTTCTAACTCTCTATCCCTCTCTCTTCCTCTCTGTGAAAAATCAATAAAACATATTTTTTTTAAAAAAGAAACATTTATTCACAAAGTTATATGCACCCCTATGTTCACTGCAGCGTTTTTAACCGGTATGTGGATGAGCTATTAACCGGTTAGAAATGTGGATTTGTAATCAAAGAAAACACGACAATTTTAAGAGAAACATCAAAAGTGCTTTATTCAAAGTAATGTCCAGCGCTAGCTACACATTTCCCCATCTTTCAGGTAACTTGTGGATACTGTCCCAATAGAACTTTTCTTGTTTTGAGGCAAACCATTCAGAGACCCAATTTTCCACTTCTTTGTACATTTTGAAGTGCTGCTCAGAAAGTGCGTGTGCCATCGATCGGAACAAGTGGTCATCTGAAGGAGCAAGATCTGGTGAAAACGGCGGGTGGGTTAATACTTCCCAGGCAAGATCTTTTAACGTGTCTTTAACTGGTTTTGAAGTGTGTGATGGTGCATCATCATGAAGCAAAATTACTTTGCTGTGTCTTCTGGCCCATTCTGGCCGTTTTACGATCAAAGCGTGGTTCAAATTGATTATTTGTTGTCGGTAGCGATCAGTATTACCGGTTGCACCTCGTTTTAGAAGCTCATAATACACCACACCTTCCTGATCCCCCCAAACGTAGAGCAGTGTCTTCTTTCCGAAGCGATTTGGCCTTGCATTCGACGTTGATGGTTGACCTGGATCAACCCATGATTTTGTGCATTTGGGATTCTCAAAATAAATCCACTTTTCATTGCCAGTCACAATTCGATGCAAAAAAGACTTTCTTTCCTGTCGTTGAAGCAACATTTTACTGATGACTTTTCGGTTTTCCATTTGTCTTTCGTTCAGTTGATGTGGCACCCATTTTCCTTCCTTTAAAATCTTTCCCATTGCTTGTAAACGATCGGAAATTGTTTTCAGAGCAACGTTTAATCTCTCTGCAAGTTGTTTTTGAGTTTGACACACATCTTCATCCAATAATGCTTGTAATTGTTGATCTTCAAACTTTTTTGGTTGACCTGGACGTTCTTTGTCTTTCACATAGAAATCATCACTTTTAAAGCATTTAAACCAGCATTCACAAGTATCTTGAGATGGAGCATGTTCACCATAAGCTGCCCGAAGTATACGATAACTTTCAGCAGCACTTTTCTTCAAAATAATGTATTAAAACTTCCCTCAGATGCTCTTTTTTTTTTCTGGCATGAAATTCAACATTTTTAAGCATAAAAATATCTATGATGTTAACACCTTCAGAAAATTTGACATATGAAGTTTTGAAGCTTGTTGTCAATACAATAAAATAGCATACATATCAAATTGCATATATATCAACGTATGTGTAACTCCATCTAGTGAAAAAAATCCACAGTATTAACCGGTACACCTAGTATTAGTATAGATAACTGTAGATGAAAAAGGACAAACTAAAACTACTATCAGGAAATGGTACAAAAATCTAACATTATGTTGTGATTTGCTGAGATTTTACAGAGCATTTGCCATGTGTTAATGGCCGTGCCAGGTCCTTTGCATTCCTACCCCATGTCATTGCCATGATAACCCTGTGAGGTGAATGCTTTACTATTATTTCCTATTTCACCATTTAGAAAAATGTGATTGAGATCTTGTAACTTGCTCAAAATCATAGACGTAGTGCGTGCTCTAGCTAGCATTTAGTCCTGAGTTTGTCTTACTCTCTGCTATCGGCCGAACGGCACCCTCAAAATGTATATGTTAAGCCCTCACCCCCAGGGCCTCAGAATGTGACTGTGTTTGGAAATTGGGTCTTGATGGAGATGACTAATTTACCAGAGGCTCTTAGGGTGAGCCCTCATCCAATGTGATTGGTGTCCTTAAAGCAGAGGGAATCTGGGCACACAAAGTGATCCCAGAGATACGCCTGCAGGGGAATGGCCATAGGAGGAGGCAACAAGAGGTGGCCACGTACAAGCCCAGAGGCTGAAACAGGTCATTCCCTTGTCCCGTTAGCGAAAACCGACCTTTCTGACACCTTGATCTCAGCCTTCTGGCCTCCAGAACTGTGAGAACATAGATGCCTGTTGTTTAAGACACCCAGTTGGTGGTGTTATGATTGTTCTATGTGTGCTCGCTAACACACTGCCACGCCCAGATCTGCTCTGACGCCTCTCACATGCAGTGCATGGTCTGTGCTACTGGTAACAGCATGCACTTTCTTTTCTTTTTTTAAAATATATTTTATTGATTTTTTACAGAGAGGAGGGGAGAGGGATAGAGAGTTAGAAACATCAATAAGAGAGAAACATCAATCAGCTGCCTCCTACACACCCCCTACTGGGGATGTGTCAGCAACCAAGGTACATGCCCTTGACTGGAATCGAACCTGGGACCTTTCAGTCCTCAGGCCGACGCTCTATCCACTGAGCCAAACTGGTTAGGGCAGCATGCACTTTCTATGTGCTTTCCTATGAACACCTTGTTTGTCAAAGTAGGCATTGGAGAGCTCCAGATAAGAAATGTATTTACATAACTTTAAAAAAATTGTTTTGAGAGAGAGAGAGAGAGAAACATTGATTAGTTGCCTGACACATCCACCCTCACTGGGGATCGAACCCACAACCCAGGTGTATGCCCTGACCATGTGTATGTGATAATGCTCCAACTCACTGAATCACACCGACCAGGGCTGCATAACTTTTCTTACCACTTGCATCAACCTAGAAGATTTCTCTAAGGAAATCGCTGAGAAGAAAACTTTTTCGTTAATTAATCTCAAAGGCACTCACTTCTAAGAGATGCTTCCCATGCTCATTATGACTCTGGCTTCTGTCGCCCTATAACTCTCGGTGGCCACTTGTGAGTTGTGTAATGGGGCAAAGTGGATTAATAAGGCTGGGAATTGGCTTAGGAAGTGCAAAAAGGCTTGTTAAAGTGTTTATGGTTTGGGGTTCTCTCTGCAACTATTATTCCAAGGGAAAATTAAGGGTGATAAGGGTGACTGTAACACACATGTATGTGGGCATGCATACACACACACATACTGATGACATTCAGCCTCCTGTACTCCTGTACACACACACACACACACACACACACACACACACACACGCACACACACACACACACACACACACACACACACACACTTATGAGCAATTGCATTCACATCAGTTTTATTTTTCCTAAATCTCGGCAGAGAGAGATCCTATGACATTACCTTTCTTGTGAGAACCAGTGATAAAAATTCCTCTTGTCAGTTACGGTGAAATGAACTACTCCTGGCAGGGAAAACACGGAGTTGTTAATGTCATGGCTTCGGTGGCTCCATCTTCTGGGTGTGGGACCTTCTCACTCTCAGAGGAGCATCTGTGGAATCGGTCTCCCATTCTTCAGTGCACAGAGCTGGCTTTGTCCAGCAGAATGAAAATCAGGCAGTCAGACTGAGCAGCCGGGGCAGGGTAAGCAATTTGAGACTCAGTCCATTTCGAGAGGAAAATGCAGCAAGCTCAGTTTACCAACTACGGACCGTTCTCAGGGCTTCAGTGAATCCGATTCTTGCTGGTTCCTCCCATCAGTGCACTCTGTGGAGATTTCTCTCTCATGTCACACACACCCCCAATTTTGAAATCCAAAATTTAGAAGTACTTTTCCATCCTTTGTTACTTGGGGGGACACCAAGAAATAATTTGTCCTTAAATGCACACAAAGGAACACACACAGTCTAGTCTATGGAAGAGCAACCATTTTGATAACACACTGATAGAATTTAAAAAATTCAGAATAAAGAGATAAATTCTTATTTTCTTTTAGAATAAGGAAAGTAGAGATGAATGAGGCCTTAAATAACGTATAAAGAAATGTTTATATATGATGAAGCAATGAGACACAGAGAGGCCAAACAGCATACACACAATAATATAAAACAAGCAAGGACAAAGTGAGTACGAGGTACCAGTCAGTTGTAAAGGGGGCCGAATATATGGGAATGGGAAATAATCTGAATTTGAAGGGTGGGCACACAGTGCAATATATGATTATGTATCATAGAAATGTACACTTGAAACCTATGTAATCTCATAAACCAAGGTCAACCTCAATATACTATATAATAAAAACCGTAATATGCAAATCAACTGAACAGCAGAACAACCGGTTGCTATGATGCACACTGACCACCAGAGGGCAGACGCTCAATGTAGGAGCTGCCCCCTGGTGGTCAGTGCGCTCCCACAGCGGGAGCCTCAGCCAGAAGCTGGGCTCATGGCTGGCAAGCGCAGCTGCGGTGACAGGAGCCTTTCCCACCTCTGTGGCAGGCGGAAATCCCCCAAGGGGTCCCAGACTGTGAGAGGACGCAGGCTGGACTGAGGGACGCCCCCTACCACCACCAGTGCATGAATGTTGTGCACCAGGCCTCTAGTATTTAATAAAAATAAAAGATCAACAACAACAAACAATAATGGGTTGGTGTCTAATGTAGAATTTAAATGTTCTATTGTTCTTTTCTGCTTTAGAATAAGGTTCTAGAATTATCTTGGTACTTGTCTTATCCACCTGACTGATGGCAAATTCCCTGAGACCCGGCGCTGTGTGTGCAGATATGTTCTAGTACTAACCCTATCTCCCTTTTCCCTGCAGAGGTTCAGTACCGGGGCCTGAATGTTTATCTTTACTGTTGAGAGTATCACAGTTGTCCCCCATCTTTTTCCCCATTGACCCCCTCCACCCAGGTCCTGCCCGACCCCAGGCCTTCACCAACCTATTGCCTGTGTCCATGGGCGAGGCCTAGGTACGCATAAGTTCTTTGGTTAATAAAAAAAATGAATGCCATTTTTCTTAGATTCTTGCTATTTCTTAGATTCTTGCTATTTCGATACCTCTTAACCTCTCCTCGATTTTCCCTCTAATACCACCTTCATTCCCAAATTTTCAAATTCTATCAGTCAATTAAACTCCGTTCCTATGTTATCTTCCCCTTCAGGCTCACCTTGATATTCCCAGGTCAAATTAGCCTCTCTCATTGAACTCACTTTATATTTTAACTATAATTTTCTTGTGACAGGTAATATATAATATGTGTTTCCTAATGACAAAAATACCTCCACCTGATTCATTTTTCATTCTCTATAACCCTTAGCTAAGTGACTCACTGGCTCCTCAATAAATGTTTGCTACGTTAATACATTAAAATAGGAGGAAACCTATTTAGGTTTCAGATCTCTGCTGGAGAACAGAACTCTCAATGTAGAGAGAAAGGAGAGCATTTGGATTCCATGGAGTCCTAGAGAGGACCCTAGGAGTCAGCAATAGACCAGGGCTGGTTTGCTGGGCCCTTTGAAATGAGGTGCAAGTTTGAAGGTCACTTAAAATGTTGCAAGTAAAATAATACACTGGTCAAATAATTTTCAAAGTCCATTAAACATGATTGGGCTTATCTCCCACCTGCAATTATTCTTGGGCCTGAAAACCCACCTGGCAAATAGCAAGCCCTCAACAAGGGCTTGTTCACCATGGAAGTGGTTGGGGCAGCCACAGGAGAGAGTGGGGTCCCAATTACACAGAAGAGTGACAGCCTGGGATGGGAAGGACAGGGCTCAGGCTGGGGGAGGCTCTGGAGTCCTGGGAAATCGGTTTGGGCGACAGGAAACAGAGGAGACAGAACTGGCCATTCTTTGAGATGAAAAGATTAAAAGTCGTTGGTCTTTGTGAAACTACTGTTATCAGACCAAGACAAAGTGGGGGGTCCTTTGCCCCCATGGCTACTGGAAGTGGAATCTTTAGATAGCTGGAGAAAAAGAATTGTCTGAGACTCGTGTGGGAGAATGAATGTGTCTGCTTTATTTTTTCTCAACTTGAAATTCTCACGATTGACTGTATTTGGGGTTGTGTCATTTTTCAATCCATCTTGTCCTCAAAGGCGGAGAGGAATGCTGGGTGCCTCTGGCCTTCAGGAGGTGAAACTCTGGCTCTGAGCCGCAGCAGCTGTGCCCACGGGTGCATTGTGACGTCACACTGGAGGCCCAGGATGCTCTGTCACAATGGTCCTGGGTGATATCTAGCTGGTGCCTGGTCCTGACGGCCACTCTCTGTGCTGAGTGTTTAGCAGGAGACATTGCTAGTTGTGTGGTGACAAATCTTGGAATGGGGAACCTTATTTCGTGTTTCGGAGGTATGTCCGTGGGGGCCCAGGGCGTGCTGTCCCTTCTAATGGGCGAGGCGATACTTCTCTCCCTGTCTTCTCTGCATGTTCATTCCTTTCTTGACAGCTGTCATGTAGAGTTGTAAATATCTAGTGTCCTGCGATGTTCGGCACCCTCAGCTCTTAGGAAAATGCTCATTGGGAAAACATGACATGTACGTTTTTACTTTCTAAAAAATGTATTAAAATCATGAATTACAGAAGCCCTAAGTGAATCCAGAACTGTAGAGATGTATAGGTAGGTAAGCATTTCATGCAGTAAAGGGAAATTGACATTGTGTTTAGCCCTCCTTATCTCTGTTTTATCCTGGAATGTTTATTGTTTTCAGGATAATTGGGGCATGTTGCTTCCATTGCTGTGATAGTTTCCCATTCGTGTCCTTAGAATGTGTGTCTAGGTGTGAGTTGGTGACATGGAATGCATTTCCTTTTCTACCTTCCATGTTTTCAAAAATTCTTCTGTTACAGAGATATCTTTATCTTATCATTCAACTTATTTACTTCCACAGAGGTAACCATTGTGAGAATGTAGTGTTTGTTTTTACTTAATTACCAACTAATAGCCAGTGTTTTAAACAAGCAATGACAGGTGGAGAAATAGGCTCATGAAATGATGGGGACAGATAGATGATCAAGTAGATAGAGGGTTAGACACAGATAGAGAAAAGTAGGTAATGTCCACAGGTGAGAGAAATAAAAGGTTATATAAATAGAAAATTACCTACTGTTTTATATACATTTGTAGCTTTAAGAAAAAAAGGGGTCTCCCTTAAGGACATCTTAAAATAATGCCTGGCTGTGTCCATTCTCACCTTTCAAGTGCTTTTTCTATGGCTGGTCACCTGTCTCATTACAGAAAAATTCCTATTTGGCCAGAAGAAATACTACATGGTGATACTGATTCACGGGTCTGAGAATACAGACTTTTCCTAGATAAGACTCCTCCTCTAGGAAGCTGGGGTCCGACTTCTCTGCACACACAGCCCGCGACCGTGTCAGGGCCTGGTTATGACTGTGCGTGTTTGTGACCTCTGAGTGTGGGTGGGGCATTCACCAACAGCATTGTTGACATCTTTGCCTGATTCATTAAAAGTGGGGTTGGCTTCAGGTAAATTGGTTGTTATAGAAAGAGCAATGCCCTAGGAATTTTAAATCCTAAACTTGAGCAGATGTCTGAATCTTTTTTTAAAAATATTTTTTTATTGATTTCAGAGAGGAAGGGAGAGAGAGAAACATCAATAATGAGAGAGAATCATTGATCGGCTGCCTCTGGCACGCCCCATATTGGGGATATTGAGCCAGCAACCCGGGCATGTGCCCTTGACCAGAATAGAACCTGGGACCCTTCAGTCCGCAGGCCCACGCTCTACCGACTGAGCCAAACCTGCTAGGGCTGAATCTCCTAAAGTTGTGAGATCTAAGTGCATGCGTTTCACAATAAGGGAGTTCTCTGACTTTACACATCTAATTCTTTAACCCCCCAAAGCAGTGGTAGGCAAACTGCGGCTCGCGAGCCACATGCGGCTCTTTGGCCCCTTGAGTGTGGCTCTTCCACAAAATACCACGGCCTGGGCGAGTCTATTTTGAAGAAGTGGCATTAGAAGAAGTTTAAGTTTAAAATTTGGCTCTCAAAAGAAATTTCAATCGTTGTACTGTTGATATTTGGCTCTGTTGACTAATGAGTTTGCCGACCACTGGTTTAGAATAAAAGATTTTAAGCTCCTTTAACATTGCACTAAAGCATTTCAATAAAATCATGCTGTCCACCTCTTCCTTTCAAAAAAGAAAAAAAAAGTACTCAATTCCCACCAATCTATTCTCTGTAGGACAAAGAGTGTCTAGTTCACTATTGGATCCTTGCACCTGAAAACCCACCTGGCATATAGCAAGCCCTCAACAAGGGCCTGTTCACCGTGGAAGTGGTTGGGGCAGCCGCAGGAGAGAGTGGGGTCCCTCTTACACAGAAGAGTGACAGCCTGAGATGGGAAGCTAGGGCTCAGGCTCAGGGGAGGGGCGGGAGTCCTGGGAAATCGGTTTGGGCGACAGGAAACAGAGGAGACAGAGCTGGCCGTTCTTTGAGATAAAAAGATTAAAAGTCACTGGTCTAGCGCTAGCCAGTGTGCTCAGTGGATACAGTCTCAGCCTGTGGATGGAAGGGTCCCAGATTCAATTTCAGTCAAGGGCATGGACCTCGGTTGCAGGCTCCTCCCCGGCCTGGTCAGGGCTCCTGCAGGAGGCAACCAATTGATGTGTTTCTCTCACATCAATATTTCTCTCTGTCTTTCCCTCTCTCTTCCATGCTCTCTAAAATGGAAAAATATCTTCAGGTGAGGATTAAAAAGAAAAAAAAGTCGTTGGTCTTTGTGAAATTACTGTTATCGGATGAAGTGGGGGGGGTCCTTTGCCCCCATGGCTACTGGAAGTGGAATCTTTAGAAAGCTGGAGAAAAAGAATTATCTGAGACTCGAGTGGGAGAGTGAATGTGTCTGCTTTATTTTTTCTCAACTTGAAATTCTCACGATTGACTGTATTTGGGGTTGTGTCATTTTTCAATCCATCTTGTCCTCAAAGGCGGAGAGGAATGCTGGGTGCCTCTGGCCTTCAGGAGGTGAAACTCTGGCTCTGAGCCGCAGCAGCTGTGCCCACGGGTGCATTGTGATGTCACACTGGAGGCCCGGGATGCTCTGTCACAATGGTCCTGGGTGATATCTAGCTGGTGCCTGGTCCTGACGGCCACTCTCTGTGCTGAGTGTTTAGCAGGAGACATTGCTAGTTGTGTGGTGACAAATCTTGGAATGGGGAACCTTATTTCGTGTTTCGGAGGTATGTCCGTGGGGGCCCAGGGCGTGCTGTCCCTTCTAATGGGCGAGGCGATACTTCTCTCCCTGTCTTCTCTGCATGTTCATTCCTTTCTTGACAGCTGTCATGTAGAGTTGTAAATATCTAGTGTCCTGCGATGTTTGGCACCCTCAGCTCTTAGAAAAATGCTCATTGGGAAAACATGACATGTACATTTTTACTTTCTAAAAAATGTATTAAAATCATGAATTACAGAAGCCCTAAGTGAATCCAGAACTGTAGAGATGTATAGGTAGGTAAGCATTTCATGCAGTAAAGGGAAATTGACATTGTGTTTAGCCCTCCTTATCTCTGTTTTATCCTGGAATGTTTATTGTTTTCAGGATAATTAGGACATGTTGTTTCCATTTCTGTGATAGTTTCCCATTCGTGTCATTAGAATGTGTGTCTAGGTGTCAGTTGGTGACATGGAATGCATTTCCTTTTCTACCTTCCATGTTTTCAAAAATTCTTCTGTTACAGAGATATTTTTTAACTTATCACTCAACTTATTTGCCTCCACAGAGGTAACCATTGTGAGAATGTAGTGTTTGTTTTTACTTAATTACCAACCAATACCCAGTGTTTTAAGCAAGCAATGACAGGTGGAGAAATAGGCTCATGAAATGATGGGGACAGATAGATGATCAAGTAGATAGAGGGTTAGACACAGAGAAAAGTAGGTAACGTCCACAGGTGAGAGAAATAAAAGGTTATATAAATAGAAAATTACCTACTGTTTTATATACATTTGTAGCTTTAAGAAAAAAGGGGTCTCCCTAAGGATATCTTAAAATAATGCCTGGCTGTGTCCATTCTCACCTTTCAAGTGCTTTTTCTATGGCTGGTCACCTGTCTCATTACAGAAAAATTCCTATTTGGCCGGAAGAAATACTACATGGTGATACTGATTGACGGGTCTGAGAATACAGACTTTTCCTAGATAAGAATCCTCCTCTAGGAAGCTGGGGTCCGACTTCTCTGCACACACAGCCCGCGACCGTGTCAGGGCCTGGTTATGACTGTGCATGTTTGTGACCTCTGAGTGTGGGCGGGGCATTCACCAACGGCATTGTTGACATCTTTGCCTGATTCATTAAAAGTGGGGTTGGCTTCAGGTAAATTGGTTGTTACAGAAAGAACAATGGCCTAGGAATTTTAAATCCTAAACTTGAGCAGATGTCTGAATTTTTTTTAAAATGTATTTTTATTGATTTCACAGAGGAAGGGAGAGAGAGAAACATCAATAATGAGAGAGAATCATTGATTGGCTGCCTCTGGCACACCCCATATTGGGGATATCAAGCCAGCAACCCAGGCATGTGCCCTTGACCAGAATAGAACCTGGGACCCTTCAGTCCGCAGGCCCACGCTCTATCCACTGAACCAAACCTGCTAGGGCTGAATCTTCTAAAGTTGTGAGATCTAAGTGCATGCGTTTCACAATAAGGGACTTCTCTGATTTTGCACATCTACTTCCTTAACCCCCCAAAGCAGTGGTAGGCAAACTGCGGTTCGCGAGCCACATGCGGCTCTTTGGCCCCTTGAGTGTGGCTCTTCCACAAAATACCACGGCCTGGGCAAGTCTACTTTGAAGAAGTGGCATTAGAAGAAGTTTAAGTTTAAAATTTGGCTCTCAAAAGAAATTTCAATCGTTGTACTGTTGATATTTGGCTCTGTGGACTAATGAGTTTGCAGACCACTGCCCCAAAGTAATAACCCGCATGGTAAAGCCCTCAGCTCTTTTCAATTAACATCTTATTGTCAGTTGTCTGACCGCATATGCTATCAGTAAGAGGCGAGTTGCTTCTGCCACAGCCATCAGGGGCCTTTGCTTTCGAATGCTCTGAGCTCTGGTCGCCCTGGGAAACAAGAAGAGCCCTGGTCCCTAGGAGTGGTCGCTAATCTTCATAAACAGCAGGAGGCAGCTGATATAGTGTAAGGAGAGGAGAGAAAAAGGTCAACTATGTGCCCTCACCAAGGTCACTCACTCACGGGGCTTCCACTGGAGGAGAGGCATTTATTTAGGCTTGCAGGAGGCAGCCAATCAATGATTGTCTCATCATTGATGTTTCTACCTCTCTCTTCCTCTCCCTTCCTCTTTGAAATCAATAAAAGTATTTTTTAATATCCCCTTGGGGATAAATCCCAAATTAGTATTGTTAATCTGAAAAAGTCACTCATCCTCTCTAAGAAACCTCAAGAATAATGTTAGGGCTACTTTTCCCATCCCACAGGACTGCTATGGGATCAGAGGAGATGATTCCAGATCTTCTCCACGAGCTGTAACACTTCACATCCCTGTGAAAAACAAAGAGAATTGTCCATTCCCCACTGTCCTAGAGTCAGCCAAGCACCTATGCAAATTCAACCAACACCAAGTGTCTAACTTACTCTTTTCAGATATGATCGATCGCAAGGGGTCCACTCGTGCACCAGGCCTTACATCACAGTGACTTGGGTGCCAGGATGTTCCTGGGACACAGGCCCTGGGCACCTATGTATGCAAATTAACCGGCACCTTTTTGGGTTAATTTGCATAGTCACTCTGATTGGCTATAGGCATAGAGAAGGTATGGTCAATTTACATGTTTGTCTATTATTAGGTAAGGTATATCCAGATGACCAAGAAATCCAGTCTGTCCATAAGGATTTCTACTGGCGAACGATCCAGGTCTACCCTATGGATCAAGTGAAAGGTACTGTGGGAATTCCATCATTAACTTGATACACTTTCAATAACTGCCACATATTCCATTTCCCATGTGTAAGAAAATATCTATAACAAGATTTTTCAGCCCACCTGGTGTTGCTCAGTGGTTGAGCATCAATCAGTGAACCAGGAGGTCAGGGTTTGATTCCCGGTCAGGGCACATGCCCTGGTTGCATGCTCCATCCCCAGTGGGGGGCATGCAGGAGGGAGCCAATCAATGATTCTCTCTGATCATTGATGTTTCTATCTCTCTCCATTTCCCTTCCTCTCTGAAATCAATAAAAATACATTAAAAAAAAAGATTTATCAACTCATACCTTTACTTCTCTTCTTCCTTGCTATCTTTCCCTCCCAGTACGACGACCCAGCAGTGGCTCATCCATACTTGGTACCCAGCCCCCTCCCTACACCATGGCCCCTTGTCCACAGCAAGCAGAGCTCCCTAAGGAGCTCATGGTGAGCAGCCACCCGTGTGCTGACCGTTGTTCTGTGTTCCCCTAGCTCCATCTGAGACCTTCTCGGAGGCACGTTCTCGAGGAAAAAGAGCGGGTCCTCCGGTAAGCCCCCTTCGTTCTGTTCTATGGAAATGTTGCTCTCATAGTGTCTCCCTGTTAAGTCCACTTCACATATAAGAACCTGACGAGGTGAGTGCACAAGACATGCACGCTGCCCTGGATCCTGTGAGTGAGTGTTGATTGGAAGTCTTCCACAGGCTCATAACCGATAGAAGGAGGCGTCTTGAAGTGACAGCACCCAGGACGTAAAGTACAGCCTAAGGAATGTAGTTAATTATATTGTAAAAAACTATGCATGCTGACCGGAGGGTACTAGTCGTACTGGAGTGATTGCTTGTACGGTACATACATGTCTAATCAGTATGCTGTAACCTGGAGCTAGTCCAATAGTTTTTTTTAAGTATAAGTTTGATTTGGGGGCAAGGAGACTTGTCATGTATGACCTTCAGTTCTGTTAGGTTTTATACTGGTCACTCTACTTACATTAGCATCTGATAAGCAAGAGTTTTCTTTCAATCAACACTATTGTCCAATGAGAACACAGAGGCTCATACATGATACGATTTGGATAATGATACTAATATAGGAATGCAGAGTGCCTGTCTGGGATGGTGAAAAAGTGCTGGAGATGAATGGTTGTGATGGTCACACAACAAGGTGAATGTCCTTAAGGCCACTGAACTACACTTTAAAATGAGCCCAGCTGGTGTGGCTCAGTGGTTGAGCATCGACTCATGAACCAAGAGGTCACAGTTCAGTTCCTGGCATGGGCACATGCCCAGGTTACAGGCTCAATCCCCAGTGGGCCCTGAGCAGCTGTGGGGCCCTGAGGATAGAATGGAGTAGAAGGGGACAGAGAAAAAGGACAGAATGCCCTGGCCGGGTGGCTCCGTGGGTTGGAGCGTCATCCCCTACACCAAATGGTTGCGGGTTCGATTCTAGGTCAGGCACATACCTAGGATGCAGGTGTGATCCACGGTGGGTAGGTGCGTACGGGAGGCAACCAATTGATGTTTCTCATATCAATGTTTGTCTCCCCTCACCCCCAACCTCTCTCTCTCTCCTGCTTTCTCTCTGTAAACACATCCTCCAGCAGGGATTAAACACTAAATAAACAAAAACAAAATAAAAAACACCCCTCTCCTTTGGTTTTAACGTGGTTTATTTTTGGTATCAAGTTTGTAAACTGTCAGGTGCTATGAACAGAAGATAAACCCGTCCTAGTTTTGTTTGTTTGTTTTTTCCCTTGAGAGCTGAATGCTTTTGTGTCCATTTAAAACCTACATGAGATATCCAACTTTTCAAATAGAACCTTCCTGAAGGTTTTCATTGACAACCTTCCTGATGAAGGGACACAGACGCTTGGATTTATTTGTGCAAAAAGCTCAGCACAGACTGGGGCTCAGCGAGGGGAACGGGCCATGATCCCTGGACTTGGAGAAGCTCTAATGTTTCACATTTCAGCAGTGTTTCCCCAGCTCCGCCTACCTGCCAGAACCCGCAGTGACCATATGTGCAAATCAGTATTGTCTGCGAATTCCCTCGGCATTCTAGTACAAAGGCTGTTTTAACAGTAAGAATAGGAAACTGGCAAAGTACAATAATTTAAGGCTTTCTATATGATAGAAATTAAAACAAAGAGTGTGACATTGATTTCTAACTCATATTTTATGTATATTTCATTAAATAATGGTTAAATCACTCACATTGGAATTATCTTTAAAAAGTTATATTTGATCACATAGATAACATGTTCTGGTATATTATAGACAAAAGAGTTGATTTATTGGTATTTCCTTAGAGTCATTAAGCATTGGCACAGGTAAGGCCAAAAAAGATGGATTTTGTTTGGGGAAACCAATGAATGGCCCTGGAAATGAATGAAACAACTACACTACAATGGAGATTCTAATTTAAAATACATATACTTACCTGATTATGTTTCTCTCACAGCCATTTTATCCTCCTATGAACTATCTCCCCACTGAGGATGCAGTCATTGTCATGAAAGCGAGACGTAAAAATCGTCTCTGGTCAACTTGCGGATGCTTCTCCCCGTCCCACCTCTTTGTGAGGAGGCACTGAAGAGGTAAGTGAAAATTAGCAGGCATTTCCCTGCCCAAGTGAGAACGATGTCAATGCTTATTCTACTAGGATAGCCACTGCATCCTTGTTTACTCAGAGAAACAACAGTCCATCCCAATTCTAGTCACGGTCAGCCTCAGTTCCTGGTCCCATTTGAAGTGTGCAGAGACATAGTGGGCACTCGTGGGATGTCTGTGTTTGTGATGTTTACACATGGGACGATGCTGAAGAATGCAGGGTCTGGGTCAGGCTGCCGGGATCCAATTCTGGCTCTGTGACTTAATCGTATCATGTCCATAAGCTTATTTCTTGACTGTCTATAAAATGACGATGAAATGTGTACCTGTTTTATGAGGTTACTAGAGGCCCCATGCACGAATTCGTGCACCGGTGGGGTCCCTCGGCCTGGCCTGTGGGGATTGGGCCAAAACTGGCTCTCCGACATCCCCTGAGGGGTACTGGATTGTGAGAAGCCATAGGCCAGGCCAAGGGACTCCATCTGTGTACAATTGGGGCCAGGGAGGGACTGTGAGACTGCTCCAGGGCGTGTCTGGCCCTTCTCACCCAGTCCTGATCAGCAGGACACCAGCAGCAAGCTTAACCTACCAGTGGGAGCGTCTGCCCCCTGGTGGTCAGTGTGCATCATAGCAACTGGTCGAAAGGTGGAACGAACTGTCGGACACTTAGCATATTAGGCTTTTATTATACAGGATTACAAGGTTGAATCACATAAAATAAGTGAAGTGCTTTGAAGAAGGCCTAGCACACAAGTATTCCAAATATGCTCATTACATTGTGATTAATGCACGGTACAAGGATTACTGTGGACCATGTCCATTTAATTTTTCATTGTTCTTGAGTGGTCCCTGTTGCTATGATTCCCCACCACAGAACATATGTGGTGAGTTTCATCTCTCTGACCCTTGCACATGTACTTGATATTCGTAACGAGGTCACAGGGATTCAGACTCTGGTCTCCCTCCATTGGAAGCATGTATTGATCTCTCTGCCATATTGCTGTCCTTAAAGGGACTATCTTGAGCAGGAAATACATGGCACACATTTCCACGTCTATTGACTGCTCAGAGACACTAAATGCTTCCATATATTTTCAGAAACGTAATGGAAGAGTCAAAAATGATCAAAGCTCCGCTCTGTTTATCCCACAACATTAAATAACATATTTAGAAATATAGATACAAATAATAATAATAATCCTATATAATAAAAGCCTAATATGCTAAGTGTCCAGTCATCCAGTTGGCCATTCAACCAACCAAAGCATAATATGCTAATGATATGCTAAGGCTGCTCAACTGCTCACTATGACATTCACTGATCACCAGGAGGCAGACAGTCAACCGGTCGACCAGTCGCCATGACGTGCACTGACCACCAGGGGAGTGGGCCTAAGCCGTCAGTCGTACATCCCTTGAGGGCTCCCAACTGCGAGAGGGTGCAGGCCAGGCTGAGGGACCCCTCCTTCAAGTGCATGAATTTCGTGCACCGGGCTTCTAGTAATAATAATAATGGAAATGATCAGCCTGGGTTGGGGAACCTTGTAGTGTCCTGGAACTGGAAATCAACAGTGAAGTGATGTTAGGCTCGTGGGAGCAGCCCCTTCACACACCCTCCCTCTCTTGACAGACAGGTCTTAGAAACCCACCCACTTTGATAGTGTGGCAGTGACAGCTCTGACTTGACGGAATAAATTTCTCCCATTTTCTAAAACTGTGCTTTTATATTTTTCTTTTACAGGGGGTCGTGCTCTGGGTGCAATTATTGGGCTGTGGTTGGCCTCATTCACATGATGCCAGAGCCCATCTCTGAAGCAAGGGATTGCCTGGCTGCCAGTGACTGTCCTCGGGGTATCTGTGGCATGAACTACCTGTACTTAGCCATAATCTCATCTCGATGTCTGTCCTGGATGTCCTGGGACGTTTCATGGTCACTAATCCCATTCCTGTTGTGCGTGTGAGTAATGAGCAATAACTTATGTTCCTTTGAAAATAGGGTCCTTTGCCTTCTAGCACTGCAAGTAGACTCCAAGTCATAGGACAATGGATTTTTTTAAAAAAACTAGAACAACAAGAAACCAAAAATACTCCCATCTAGTCGTTCAGCTGCACAGTTTGCACCTAGGATAAGCAAAGCACCAGTGCATTAAGAAATACACAATTAAAAAAGAGACTTGTACTCAAATAACTCCACAATGCATTCGGAGGGCCGTCTCCACCCTTGTGGATAGGAAACCAGATAGAGAAGAATTTGTTGTCTAAGAGACTGAGAAAAACTAGACAGCTGAGCTGACATCTGGGCTGAAACTAGATCAGGGTGAGTAGGAATTCAGATAACACATGAACACTGGAAAAGGGACAGTACCAGAAATAAAATTATAACAACGACATGCATGGGTGTGACTTTCAGCTTAACATGTATTTAATATGAATAATGCCCAGGGTGGGTGAGAGTGTAAAGAATGCCCGCTCTCCAACGTTGCTGGTGAGCATTTTGAAAGCCTCATGAACAATGAGTCAACAATCTCACTTCTTCCACTTCCAATCATCTAACAATACTTGTCCACGTAAGAAAATGTATATAGAAATATGTCATAGCCTTGATTGCTGCATTCAGCATCACGTTAGTATATTTGCCAATAATATAATTACAGTCTAATGTGTGTGTGGCTAGGTGGGACGGGGTCAGGCACCAAATACTGAACATGACTTGCAAGACATCACCCCATTTTAGCGATGAGAAACCTGAGAATCACAGGGGTCAAGTCATCAACTTAGAGGAGTAGGAATCCAAGTTCTGTGGTTACTTCTACGCACATTTATGCTCAGGGTCCATAACAACATTTATGTAACATAGAACTCGCCAAGGAGAGGCTTGCCTTCTCTGAAATCGCCCTCCGGCTGTCTCATGCTGTGTTGCGTTTCCTGGTAGGTTACTGTGCGGAGCTGCCTCTCGGGCAAGGACACGTTTCAGGTGAAGGCCTCCTGCCTCGTGTGTGGTCCCCTGAGCTGCTTGGCCGTGTTCCTCTTGGAGATGCTGAGCTGCGTCCTTACACAGGCAAGTCTGATGCCTGTAGCTCCCTCCTTCATGTTTACATTCTGAGGTATATTTGTAACAGGCTGTGAAACCTTTGTGAGTTAGGACATATTTCTTTTTTTAAAAATATATATATACTAGAGGCCCAGTGCATGATTGAATCATGCACGTGTAGGGTCCCCTACACACTTTCGCTTTTCGCGGTGGAGCTGGGTGCCTGTCCGCTGGTGCACCAGGCCTTTCAGAAGCCTCTGGCTCGGCGGAGGCTTCTGAAAGGCCTGGTGCCAGAGCAGACAGGCACCCAGCTCCCCCACTTTTGATGGTCCGTGGCCGCTTGAGGGGGGCTACCCTGCTGTTGAGAGGCGCAGGGGGTGGGACTCCCGCCCCCTGCGCCTCTCAACAGCCACTGAGGGGGGCTGCCGCGGACACCTGGCTACCCTGCCGTTGAGAGGCGCAGCTGGGTGTCCGTGGCAGGCCACCTCAGCGGCCGCGGATCTGGCTGTTGAGAGCCGCAGGGGGCAGGCCCCCCCCCCCCCCCCCCCCCCCCCCCCCCCCCCCCCCCCCCCCGCCGTCAGTGGCAGCAGATCCGTGCCTCTCAATGGCCGGATAGGCCACCCCGAATCCCGCCCCCCAGCCTCCCCCTGCCCAATCGGGGGCATAGCGGAATGATGGTAATTTACATGTTATTCTATTATTAGATAGGATTTTATTGATTTCAGAGAGGGAAAGGAGAGGAAGAAGGAAAGATAGAAACATGAATGATGAGAGATAATCATTGATAGGCTGCCTCTTACACGCCCCCTACTTGGGATGGGGCATGTGCCCTTGACCAGAATTGAACTCAGGACCCTTTGGTCCACAGGCTGATGCTCAATCCACTGAGCCAAACCGGCCAGGGCAGAACTCATTTCTTAGGAACATAGAAACAGAACTTCAGGGGGAAAGAGCGGGTCACACAGAGGTTGAGAGGCAGGAATTCTGGCCCACCTGGTGCTCTGTTCACTTAGAAGTTTTATGCCTCTGCATGACTCTTGCAGATGTTTGGGTCTGTGTGTGTCCTGGTTTGCTGAGGGTCTGGATTTAAGAAAGCCTTAGAATCAAGAAGAGGACTTTAGAGCATGAGCCCGAACTGGGCAAATAGGAGTGAAGTGAGGTAGGGTGGCAGTTTGGTGATGTCATGGACCGAGGCGGCCTTCTGAGATACACTGTCACTGCCTTGTCACTCGGAGGCATGTCTACCATCACAGCACATGTCACTGCCTTCAGGTCATGTTGCTTCAAGTACATTAACTTGGGCGTCAGCTGAGAGGAAGCTCTTGTGTTGAAACTGTTCTTTAAAAAAATCATCCTTTTTCTTTATGATGAAGAATGACAGAAGTAGAAGCTTAATTAGCTAATCACTGCTGCTGATTATTTTGGGAGAAAGTCATGAGGTTCCACTGAGCCCACACGAGGTTTTCTCAACTGGGCGTTTTAGTGGGAAAACATTGTTGCAGCGTCCCTTGCAGAAGGAAAGACTGTGCAGATGGTCACCCAACAGGAACCGACTATAGAAATGAGTGTCTACGCTTAACTGAAAATTGCACACCCGAGAATGCCATTCTTCTCAAAGCGTATCTCAATCACGGTCTGTGGAAAAGGATTAGAAAAGAATCTTTAGACAATAATAAGTGGATGGGCGTAGTGTTCTGGACGGTTCTTTATCAAATTAACAAATGATGCTTCTTTAACAGCCTCTGACGGCAGGCGGAATGCAAACAGCAGTCCTGCTGCTCTCCTCTTACCCCGGAACTCTCCCCGCCGCCCCCCGTCCTCCTCGGCGCTCTCACTGAGTGGGGTCAGGGGCCACCCAGGTAGGACCCCCTCAGGGCACCCCGGAGGGCAGTGCTTGGGCAGACCACTCTTCCTCGGGCACTGCTGGGTGTTCGGTGAGAGATGGTCCGGGAACACGGACCGCCTGTCTGTAAGACTGTGATTTGTGGGTGACCATGATGATGGATTTAGTACATCAAACCCTTGTGGCTGGGAGATTCCAAGGTCTCCCCGTGCCCAGATCTGGGCGAATGCTGTAAGCGTGGGAACAGTAAGCCCGCAGGGTCTGTGCTGGGGAAGTGCTGCCTGCAGTCCAGGAGCTCCGCTGCAGGGGTCTCCTTCATAGATATAGGGGGGTCGGCACAGAACCTTTTAGTGTCAGTGATAACTTAGGGCCCTTCCTTGGTCTCTCCCTCTGTGAGCGGACGTCTTCTCTTCCCCACGGCATCTTACGTATGTCTTTGGGGGAGAGACAGACAAGTGGTTCCAGTTGCTACCCTCGGAGGGAATGGAAGAGCAGGATGGCAGCTAGCTAGCACAGGTGCTCACTGAGTCGTCCTTGAAGAGGAGGCATCTGAGCAGAGCCCTGAGGAAGTGTGGAGGGAGCCCCGGGCTCAATGGGAGGAGCGGTGAGTGCTGGTCCTCCCCAGTCACCTGTGGGCGTGTGAGGACAGCAGGAGGGGAGGGTGGCCCCTGCGCAGAAGTGGGGCAGCGGTAGGAAACAAGGTGGTAAAGGTGATGGGAGGGGAGGGCGTGCAGGTCCGTTTCGGCCCCCACAGAGCTCTAGATTTTATTCCGCACGTGACACGAGGGAACCGCAGCGAAGGGGCTGGGCGTCACGGGGTGTGACGTCTGATGCCATAACGGTTAGACACGGGAGGTGGTGTTCATGGACCCCTCCCTGTGTGCTAGGTGCTGGGCTCGGATTCCCAGGGTTTCTCACGTTCGGTCATTGGAGGTCGCAGGAGGTTCATAAAGCTAATGAGGTCATTGAGCTTCAGTCTCCTGCCCACCTGTCTGCCTTTCTCTTCTCCCAACCCCCACCTCTGTCTCAGGTGAGCACGGAGCACTGCTGGCCTTTCTTTGGCAGTCTAGAAAATCCTTTTTGTTTTTATTCTCCACACACAAAAACAGGATAATTTGGGTTTTGAAAGATCAGTAAGTCATTCTCCATGGACTTCAGGAGCCTCTATTAGGTTTTTGCTGCTCCCCATCATGTAATCAATTCTTTCTTCCTGTGGGAGTTCATTAATATTAAAATGCAGCCCTAGCCGGGTTGGCTCAGTGGATAGAGTGTCGGCCCTGGGAGTGAAGGGTTCCGGTTTGATTCTGGTCCAGGGCATTTTAAAAAAAATATATTAAAATGCACAAAATATTCTTTCTTCCCAATTCACTGTTGAATTGGCTGTTATATTTATAATATCCATGAACTGACGTAGTTTGCTTCATGCATGGAAAAACAAACACAAAAATTGCTATCTGTTTTATGATACAAATCATTACATATTAATAGAAAGAATATGTTTTTCATTTTAATTAATCTATTATGTACTTCGTGTTACAGGATGATTTATCCATTGCTTACCTTTTGACCATTATCATCAACGAATGCTTAATCCAGGGGTCCTCAAACTACGGCCCGCGAGCCACATGCGGCCCGCCGAGGACATTTATCCGGCCCGCCGGGTGATTTTCGCCCCCGCTGCCTGTCCTGCTTAGCAGCCGACTCGTCCCAGGCCCACAGTGCGCATGTGTGGAATGTGCGCCCGCACTCTCCGACTCCCCTCCTTCTCTCTGAGGGACAGTGAACTGGCCCCCTGTTTAAAATGTTGAGGACCCCTGGAGACGAGACTGTTGGTCATGGGCATTCTCCTAACTGATCATCATGAAGCATAAGGTGGGTTCGTGTGCGGTGAAGAAGCTTGATATTGTCTGGAAACCAACGGCCCCAAATAAATGCAAGAACTAAGCACATTGAGCAACAGCCCCACTGGATACCAGGTGTCCGCAGGCTCCCCTGCCCCAGGCCCCTTGTGCTCATGGCTCACCTCTTGATGATTGCTAGGCCAGGAAAGCAGGTGGGTGATCATGAGGACCCCTTATTCTTCCTAAAATGCCTGGTGGTGGTGGTGTTTCTTTATAGGCAGCCTTCTGCAGACAAACCCTGCAATCTATGTCCGGTGACAAGTTTCCCAAGAGCAACCCCCAAACCTCGACAGGCCCAGGAGTACAGCCCTGAGCCCAGGCGTGGGACCTCAGAGAAGCCCGGGCTGTGGAGCACAGAGGGGCCAGAGGCCCGGGCACAGGCAAGGCACGGCCTGCATCCTCTGCCTGAGAGGGGGCTGGGCAGGTGTGGCCTGGCGCAGGCACTCAGCACACCAGGCCGTGGGTGCCCTCCCCTGGGGTAAGAGGCTGGGGGACCACAGCCTGGGGACCCTCCCCTGGCCCACGCCACCCTCAGACACTGCTGCTGCCACCGCCGCCACCACACTGGACATGATGCTCCCTGGCCACTGTGCTGCCCGTGACCGCCTTCCGTGGTGACCTCCCTGAGGCTGGTGCAGCCGCCGCCCTGGACCTGGAGGAGCCGCATGCGCTGCTCAGGGAAGATGGAGAGCCCGCGCCCGCTGACCAACCGCCTGCCCGTCGGAGGGTCGTCATGTCTTCATGTGTTGATTTGGGAATGTTATATTTACTCTGTTTTTCTTCAATTTCTACACATTTTGAATTTGTTCCTTATATATTGCATTTTATCTCTGCTGTCCTATAGTTATGTATTCCTTTCATTTATAATAAAAATTTGTTCTTTCTTTTAATCTTTATTATTGAAAGTATTATATATGTCCTCTTTTTTCCCCCCATTTACCCCTTCTAGCCCGCCCCCGCCCCTGCCCCCCGCCCCAGGCCTTTAACGCCCTATTGATTGTATCCAGGGGTTATGCCTGTATGCATTCAAGTTCTTGCCTTGATCTCTTCCCACCCAACCACCCACCCCCAGCCTTCCCTCTGAGATTCCAGGTTTTCTTTCATATATCTTGCTACACATTTGTCCATTGTACATTCTATTAAAAAATTAAATGGCTTTGCCATTTCTTCCTACTCTTATCCTAATTTCTATTTCATTACTTTCTTTTTTATATACTGTTCTATTGACATTATTAGTGTTTTACTTTTACTTAAACAGGGTGTTTAGATCAATAATTTTTAGCTGTTTCCATTTCAATGTAAATAAGGCTGCATGTCTCTCCGTGTAATGTTTCTTGCTAGTTCTCACAGTTTTTATTTGCACAATTACTAACACCACTTATTACCATGGTCTGGTTTTAATTATGACTTTACAGACATAATTAAGTTTACAAGTATGTTCTAAGTTTCCTACCACGACAGTCAATGGCTTTGTGAAGGAGTCTTTGTATTTTGGGCCCTTCTTTGTGTGGGATAGATTGAAAGATTTTGGATGGTCGGGGAAAGGGTTCATGTCTATGCAGGTGTGTTAGATATATTCCTCTCCTTTGGTGTTGACTAATGCTTTCCTACCTGGTTTGGCTCAATGGATAGAGCATCAGATGCCTGTGGACTGAAGGGTCCCAGGTTCAATTCCGGTCAAGGGCATATGCCTAGGTCCGTGGTCGGCAAACTGCGGCTCACGAGCCACATGCGGCTCTTTGGCCCCTTGAGTGTGGCTCTTCCACAAAATACCACGGCCTGGGCGAGTCTATTTTGAAGAAGTGGCATTAGAAGAAGTTTAATTTTAAAAAGTTTGGCTCTCAAAAGAAATTTCAATCGTTGTACTGTTGATATTTGGTTCTGTTGACTAATGAGTTTGCCGACCACTGGCCTAGGTTGTGGGCTCGGTCCCCAGTGTGGGGCGTGCAGGAGGCAGCCAATCAATGATCCTCTCTCATCACTGATGTTTCTATCTCCCTCTCCCTTCCTCTCTGAAATCAATAAGAATATTTTTTAAAGCAACTGCCACACTAATGGAAAGGGGACACTTTGGAAGTTTTACCCCCTACAGAGGTGCGTGCAGGTTGCAGGGCAGTTTCTGGCAGGGAGCTTAACGCTGCTTGCTTTTTCCACTGAGTGTGTGTGTGTGTGTGTGTGTGTGTGTGTGTGTGTGTGTGTGTGTGTGTGTGTGTGTGTCCAGCATGTTTACTTGGATTGGGGGTGGTACGTTCTGGTCTTTTTCAGAGACGTGTTACGTAGCGAGTGAAGTGAGACCTCGGTGATATGTGCAGGGCGTTTCCAGGGCACGGCAGTGGAGCTCAGGCCCAGGACTCCGTCAAAAAACCCCACAGGAAGTGGCTGGCTTGTCAGAGGAGTGGGGTGGGCCCAGGAAAACCCCCGTTTCAAGAGGGGGACAGCAGGTCTTTGTCTAATTTCCTAACCGGCCTGGAGCCCTGTGCGAGCGAGGCCTGAGACTGCTGTCGCAGGCTGAGCCTTGATGATGGGCCTCACCCTTAGCCCGGAGCCCGCTGCCGGCAGGAATAAACTTTTAGTGAGACGTTCCTTTGCTCCTTGGGAGTCTCCGGAGCACATCCATGGAGAATGGTGTCCCAGAGGAAGCCATGAGGTTCCCCACCAACAAATTGTTATTCTGAGAGAATATTAACCGAGTGTGAACCTGTCTATTCATCACTTCCAGTGCAATTCTGCAAGCTTATGAAATCTTGCCATTGCTTGAAAGCTTCGTGAATAGAGGTCAGCAATGCTGGTGGCCCTTGCCTTAAATTCTAGAAAGGTAGGTTCCTTTTCCTAGCACAAAAGGAGAAAGAAATTGTTCTGCTTCAGGTAGACCATTTTGAACCAGTCTCTCCTCTCAGCCCACGCATGGACAAGGACATGGCTTGGGACTGGAAGTACTTCCCCGGGAGTCATCAGTGCTGTGAGTACCACTTGGCCACAGAGAAGGAAGCAGCACTATTTGGGGTAAAGTTTTCTCTTCTCCAAAAGGCAGAGAGACAGCTAGCCTTGGATGTTTTGCAATTAAAGTCCAATAAGTGAATGTCAGCCTCCTGTAGAAAAAGTCACCAGCATGCCTTGGACTTGGCCCTTCCTACAAAAAAAGCTGTCTTAATTCACCGCGTCTTACCCAGAACTACCACTCCTGAGGTGAGTTTCAGCCTGGCTGCCTCTCTCAGCGTTTCAGTTTAGCACAGTCCCCCCAGCAGTGGTTCTTGATACACTTGCCTTTGTGGAGCGTATAGATGTGTCTTCTGGGTGCCCCTGTTTTACGGTTGGACACTATACCTGTCACACACACACACACACACACACACACACACACACACACACACACACACCATGTCAGCAAACTCCCTTCCTTCCTTCCTTCCTTCCTTCCTTCCTTCCTTCCTTCCTTCCTTCCTTCCTTCCTCTCCTTCTTCTCCTCCTCTCCCTCCTCCTCCTTTTCCTCCTCCTCCTCCTCCTCCTCCTCCTCTTTCTTCTTTTCTTTTTTTAGGGAGAAAGGTGGCTCCAGGCCAGAGCAAAGGTTGTGCCAGCAGCCAGGGTACGGAAGCCCCATTCTGCACTGTATTCTCCCCCTCCAAAGTCCTCATGAGTCCCATCACATACACTAACTCACAGGAGACCTGTTAGTTTAACAGCAGTGCCTAAACTCCCAGCTTTAGCTCAACGCTGATTCCCTGCCCTCATTCTATTTTACAAACACTGGGTCCTTGTCTGGAATGCATTTTCCCGCCTTACCTTCCCAGGCTGGTTAAGGGGACCCTTTGAGGTCTTTCCAAAAACAATCTGGGCACTCCCTGAGCTGTTGTCTTTACTGTGTACACTTTCTCTCCCTATCTAAATGATAAGCTCCCTCATTGCCTAGCAGGACTTGGGTCATACTAGTAGTAAGCCCTCAACCAATGCCTGTGGAATAAATAGGTCTCATTCTAAGTGGTAAAATCTCTAGCCCTTAGACATTTTGACCATCAGAGACTGCCACGCTCCTCCGTATGGGGAATGAAGATAAATCCGTATTTACCCTATATAGAGTGACTGGGCCCGTGGCGAATGACCCATTCGCACAAACTCAAATATGTCCCTCTCTTCTCTTTTCATGGAAAAGAACTGGATCTTATGACATTATTTTAAAAAGAGTGATTCTTTCCTGATCTAGAAAGGAGTGGGAAGGGATGAAAGTATTTCTCTACCCTAAGTGCTCAGAGAATGGGACTAAGCAACATGCCGATGAACTGTGAGCCTCCTCTTCCATGCTGTTTCTCGTGGACTTTGAAAATGGTGCAGTTGGTTTCATAGTCATTGCTCTTGCCTGTTGCAAAGAAGAACTGTAGGGGAGGCTATTCTCAATAAGAGAGGAGATCTTTTAGCTGTTTTCTAGTGAATTTTAATGGGACAGAAAGTTCTCAGCCTACCCGTTTGCATATCCCAATAGGAAAAATGGCACAGATAGGCCCAAAGGAGGGTTTGGCTAAGAATGTACTTTCCGGGATTTCCAGTTTGTTTTCCTTAGCATTTGAAGCCTTTTCACTTTTTTAGGTTAGTGCCTGCAGATCTTTATCCAATATAAATGTGTGAGGTGCTTCTCTAGATTAGGTCCTGACCCAGCTGGTCTTGGAATTGTGAATTCAAGTTTAGTACATTTCCCTACTTGCTAAGCAATTTTATCCTTTTAGTTTTGAATGTTTTTAGTCCACTTGAGCAAATGAGTCGAATTTGAATTTGGAAGTGGAGTCTTCAGAAAAACACCTGTTATCTTAACTATGTCCCATTGCTAATATGTAACAGAAATGATTTTTAGTGATATACACACATGGGTGTGTAAAGTCAACTTTCTTAAATATATCTGTGATATAAGTCAAGAATTTTCTTTCAGAATATAATGTGAGAGCATGGATTAACTTCTCATGAACCCATGCCTGGGCTTATGTCATGTATACCATAGCATACACTGTTTATTTTAAATAGTCTTATGGATTATTGACCGATAAACCACCACATTACAGTGATCATGCTCATCGCTGCATAGGGTGAAAAAGTACTTAGTACTTTCAAAATCCATTAAGAGCTGGTAAAGGAACAAGCCAGATCACAAGGAAGGAAGGAGTGTTTCGTGTGCATGTGTCCTGAAGGACCTTAAATAGAATCAGAATTTTTCCCTTCCTTCCTTCCTTCCTTCCTTCCTTCCTTCCTTCCTTCTTCTTCTTCTTCTTCTTCTTCTTCTTCTTCTTCTTCTTCTTCTTCTTCTTCTTCTTCTTCTCCTCCTCCTCCTCCTCCTCCTCCTCCTCCTCCTCCTTCTCCTTTTCTTCCTCCTCCTTTTTTTAGTTTAAACTGTATTTGAGTGTGAGGTTCTAAGGTACCTTTTTTTTTTTTTTTGCCTATTTTTCTAGAATATCAAGAGACATGAGAAATGGCACAGCAATCACAGAGTTCATCCTCCTCGGCTTTCCTGGGATCCAAGGGCTACAAGTCCCCGTCTTCACAGTGATCTTTCTCATCTACATACTAACCCTTGCAGGCAATGGGCTCATTATTGTCCTGGTCTGGGCTGAGCCTAGACTGCAAACTCCAATGTACTTCTTCCTTTGCAACTTGTCCTTCCTAGAGATCTGGTACACCACCACGGTCATCCCTAAAGTGCTAGAAACCTTCGTGGTGGCAAGAACAGCGATCTGCACCCCATGCTGCCTGCTGCAGTCCTTCTTCCACTTCTTCCTGGGCACCACTGAGTTCTTCATTCTCACTAGCATGTCCTTTGACCGTTACCTGGCCATCTGCAAGCCCCTTCGCTACCCCGCCATCATGACCAGCAACCTCTGCCTGCAACTGGCCCTCAGCTCCTGGAAGGTGGGCTTTGCCATTGTGTTTTGTCAGACGATGCTGCTCATCCAGTTGCTATTCTGTGGCGACAATGTCATCAATCATTTCTACTGTGATGTTGGTCCCATCTTGAAAGCAGCCTGTGGAGACACCAGCACTTTGGAGCTTCTGGGTCACTTGGCCACCCTCCTGGTGATCCCAGGGTCTCTGCTCTTCACTATGATTTCTTACGGGTCCATTCTGTCTACCATCCTGAAGATTCCTTCCGCCCCTGGCCACCAGAAGGCTTTCTCTACCTGTGCCTCTCACCTGACCGTGGTCTGTCTGTTTTATGGAGCCGTCCTGTTCATGTACCTGAGACCCACCGCACACTCCTCCTTTAAGATTAATAAGGTGGTGTCGGTGCTAAATACTATCCTCACACCCCTTCTGAATCCATTTATTTACACCATTAGAAACAAGGAGGTCAAAGAAGCCCTTAGGAAAGCAATGGCTTTTCCAAAGACTCGTCATCATGCAGAGTAAAACAGGCGACACATCAAAATAAACTTAATGCAGATATCAAATGAAATGGGAGAGAGAATTGTGGAGAAGGCAAAGATGTGAAAGCGAACTACGATTCGTTACGGTTTCCTACAAGAGTTAATTACATATAAATGAACCAAAAATCCTCCTTGAAGAGATGTGACCTAATTATCTAACAAGGAAACCGCCCAGTGCCCTCAGGTGCATGAGACAGAACTGAGGACTTGCTCAATTATATGCTGAAAGTGGAAACCACTAGAATCAGGGACAACTGTCAGTAACTTATTTTTAATATAAGAAATCCTGCCCTAACTGGTTTGGCTCAGTGGATAGAGCGTCGGCCCGCAGACAGAAGGGTCCCGGGTTCAATTCCAGTCAAGGGCATGTACCTTGGTTGCAGCTCGATCCCCAGTATGATTTCTTATGATGCAGGAGGCAGCTGATTGATGTTTCTCTCTATCCCTCTCCCTTCCTCTCTGTAAAAATCATTTAAAAAATTTTTTTTAAAAAATCCTATCTCACTCTGTTTATAATAAAGCCCTTTGCCTCATCTCCTTGTCAAAGGTATAAGGCATCCGACACCTCATTTTCTTTTTTTTTTTTTTCTTTTTTCTTTTTCTTTTTTTAACTTTTTTTTTTCCAATTTTTTTATTAAGGTATTATATGTGTACATATCTTACCATTGCCCCCCCCACCCCACTCCCATATATGCCCTCACCCCCCAGAGTTTTGCGTCCATTGGTTATGCTTATATGCATGCATACAAGTCCTTTGATTGATCTCTTATCTTCCCCACCTCTCCCTAACCTTCCTGCTGTAATTTGACAGACTGTTTGATGCATTACTGCCTCTGTATCTATCTTTTTGTTCAAGTTTTTAATGTTCTTTATTATTCATAAATGAGTGAGATCATGTGGTATTTTTCTTTCATTGACTGGCTTATTTCACTTAACATAATGTTCTCCAATTCCATCCAGGTTGCTGCAAATGGTAAGAATTCCTTCTTTTTTATGGCAGCATAATATTCCATTGTGTAGATGTACCATAGTTTTCTGATCCAGTCATCTGCTGATGGGCACCTAGGCTGTTTCCAGATCTTAGCTATTGTAAATTGTGCTGCTATGAACATAGGGGTGCATATTTCCTTTCTTATTGGTGTTCCCAGTTTCTTAGGATATATTCCTAGGAGTGGGATTACTGGGTCAAATGGGAGTTCCATTTTCAGTTTTTTGAGGAAACTCCATACTGTTCTCCACAGTGGCTGCACCAGTCTGCATTCCCACCAGCAGTGCACGAGGGTTCCTTTTTCTCCGCATCCTCGCCAACACTTGTCGTTTGTTGATTTGTTGATGATAGCCATTCTGATAGGTGTGAGATGATATCGCATTGTTGTTTTGATTTGCATCTCTTGGATAATTAGTGACCTTGAGCATGTTTTCATGTGTCTCTTGGCCTTCCTTCTGTCTTCTTTGGAAAAGATTCTATTTAGGTCCGTTGCCCATTTTTTTATTGGATCATTTATCTTCCTTTTATTAAGTTGTATAAGCTGCCTGTAGATGTTGGAGATTAAACCTTTATCAGTGATGCCATTTGCAAATATGTTCTCCCATGCAGTGGGCTTTCTTGTTGTTTTGTTGATAGTTTCTTTTGCTGTAAAAAAGCTTTTTATTTTGATGTAGTCCCATTTGTTTATTTTCTCTTTAGCTTCCATTGCCCTAGGGGCAGTATCGGTGAAGAAGTTCTTTTGACATATGTCTGAGATTTTGCTGCCTGTGGATTCCTCTAGTATTTTTATGGTTTCCCGTCTTATGTTTAAGTCCTGTATCCATTTTGAGTTTATTTTTGTGTATGGCGTAAGTTGGTGATGTAGCTTCATTTTTTTGCATGTGTCTGTCCAGTTTTCCCAACACCATTTATTGAAGAGACTGTCTTTATTCCATTGTATGTTCATGCCTCCTTTGTCAAATATTAATTGAGCATAGTGGTTTGGATCAATATCTGGATTCTCTATTCTGTTCCATTGATCTATATGTCTGTTCTTGTGCCAGTACCAGGCTGTTTTGAGAATAGTGGCTTTGTAATACAGCTTGAAATCTGGTATTGAGATCCCTCCTACTTTATTCTTCTTTCTCAGGATTGCTGTGGCTATTCGGGGTCTTTTTTTATTCCAGATGAATTTTTGGAGAGTTCTTTCAAGGTCTGTGAAATATGCTGTTGGTATTTTAATGGGGAGTGCATTGAATCTATAGATTGCTTTGGGTAGTATGGACATTTTAATGATGTTGATTCTACCAATCCATGAACATGGTATGTTCTTCCATCTGTTTACGTCTTCCTCTATCTCTTTTTTCAGTGTCCTGTAGTTTTCCGTGTATAGGTCTTTTACCTCCTTAGTTAAGTTTATTCCTAGGTATCTTAATTTTTTTGGTGCGATGGTAAATGGGATTGCCTTTTTAGTCTCTCTGTCTGTAAGGTCACTATTGGTGTATAGAAAGGCCATAGATTTCTTGGCGTTAATTTTGTATCCTGCTACATTGCCGAATTCATTTATTAAGTCTATTAGTTTTTTGACGGAGTCTTTCGGATTTTTTATGTACAATATCATGTCGTCTGCAAATAAAGACAGCTTTACTTGTTCTTTTCCAATTTGGATGCCTTTTATTTCTTCTTCTTGTCTAATTGAAATAGCTAATACTTCCAGTACTATGTCAAACAGGAGTGGTGAGAGTGGGCATCCCTGTCTTGTTCCTGTTCTTAGGGGAAATGTTTTTAGCTTTTGTCCATTGAGTATGATGTTTGCTGTGGGTTTATCATATATAGCTTTTATTATGTTGAGGTATGAGCCTTCTATTCCCACCTTGTTGAGAGTTTTTATCAAGAAAGGGTGTTGGATTTTGTCAAATGCTTTTTCTGCATCAATTGATATGACTATGTGATTTTTATCTCTCAATTTGTTTATGTGATGTATCACGTTTATTGATTTGCGGATATTGTACCATCCTTGCATTCCTGGGATAAATCCTACTTGGTCATGGTGTATGATCTTTCTGATGTACTGCTGGAGCCGATTTGCTAGAATTTTGTTGAGGATTTTGGCATCTATGTTCATGAAGGATATTGGTCTGTAATTCTCTTTCATTGTGTTGTCCTTATCTGGTTTTGGTATTAGGGTGATGCTGGCTTCATAGAAGGAGCTTGGAAGTGTTCCTTCCTCTTGAATTTTTTGGAATAGTCTGAGGAGGATAGGTTTTAGTTCTTCCTTGAATGTTTGGTAAAACTCTCCTGTGAAGCCGTCAGGCCCCGGGCTTTTGTTTGCCGGAAGCTTTTTGATGACTTCTTCAATTTCGTCCATAGTTATTGGCCTATTGAGCTGTTGAGATTCTTCTTGATTGATTTTTGGAAGGTTGTATTTTTCTAGGAATATGTCCATTTCCTCCAGGTTGTCCAGTTTGTTGGAATAGAGCTGTTCGTAGTATTTTGTAACAATCCTTTGTATCTCAGCGGGGTCTGTTGTTATTTCACCTCTTTCATTTCTGATTTTGTTTATTTGGGTCCTCTCTCTTTGCTTCTTGGTGAGCCTGGCTAGAGGTCCATCAATCCTGTTTATCTTTTCAAAGAACCAGCTCTTGGTTTTGTTGATCTTTTGTATTGTTTCTTTGGTCTCTATGTCATTTATCTCCGCTCTGATCTTTGTTATTTCCTTCCTTCTGGTTACACTGGGCTTTTCTTGCTGCTCTTTTTCTAGCTCTTTGAGTTGTAGGGTTAGGTAATTTATTACCATTGTTTCTTGTTTTTTGCAATAGGCTTGTAGAGCTATGAACTTCCCTCTCAAGACTGCTTTCGCTGTGTCCCATAGATTTTGGATTGTTGTGTTTTCATTGTCATTTGTTGCCATGATGTTTTTTATTTCTTCCTTGATCTCTCTGGTGACCCAGTCCTTGTTTAATAGCATGCTGTTTAGTCTCCATGTGTTTGATTTCTTTGGATTGTATTTATTGTAGTTGATTTCCAGTTTTATGCCACTGTGATCTGAGAAGATGATTGATATAATTTCTATCTTCTTGAATTTGAAGAGACTTTGCCTGTGACCCAGCATATGGTCTATCTTTGAAAATGACCCATGTGCACTTGAGAAGAATGTATATTCTGTGGCTCTGGGGTGAAATGTTCTGAAGATGTCAATTAATTCCATCTGGTCTAGTGAGTCATTTAGGATTGCTGTTTCTTTGCTGATTTTTTGTTTAGAGGATTTGTCCAATGGTGATAGTGGGGTATTAAAGTCTCCTACTATGATTGTATTGCTATTAATCTCTCCCTTGATATCCTCCAGGAGTTTTTTTATGTATTTGGGTGCTCCTATATTGGGAGCGTATATGTTTACCAGAATTATTTCTTCTTGTTGGATTTCTCCCTTTAGTATTATGAAGTGGCCTTCCTTATCTCTTGTTATGGCATTTACTTTGAGGTCTAATTTGTCAGATATAAGTATTGCTACCCCAGCTTTTTTTTCATTTCCATTTGCCTGGAAGATATTTTTCCATCCCTTCACTTTCAATCTGTGTGAGTCTCTTGTTCTGAGGTGGGTCTCTTGTAGACAGCATATATATGGGTCATGCTTTTTTATCCATTCAGCCATGATTGGAGCATTTAGTCCGTTTACATTTAAAGTTATTACTGAAAGGTATTTGTTTGTAGTCATATCTATTTTTGTGTCTGTATTCCTTCTTACCTGTTTATTTCTTCTTTTTACAGTATTCCCTTTAGCAATTCTTGCATTGCTGGTTTGGTGGTGATAAACTCCCTGAGTCTTTTTTTGTCTGCGAAGCTCCTGATTTCCCCTTCAATTTTGATTGATAGTCTTGCTGGATATAGTATTCTTGGATTCAGTCTTTTGCTTTGCAACACTTTGTATACCTCCTTCCATTCACTTCTAGCTTGTTGTGTTTCTGTTGAGTAATCATTTGACAATCTGATGGGTGTTCCTTTGTAGGTAACTCTCTGTCTCTCTCTTGCTGCCTTTAAGATTCTCTCTTTATCATTTATATTTGCCATTGAGATTATGACATGTCTTTGGTGTGGGTCTTTTGGGGTTGATCCTGCTTGGGACTCTCTGTACTTGCATAACTTTTATCTTTCCCATATCCGGGAAGTTTTCTGTCATTATTTCTTCAAATAGATTTTCTAATCCCTGCTGCTCTTCTTGTCCTTCTGGCAGCCCTATTATACGCATGTTACTTCGCTTCATGTTGTCCCGAAGCTCCCTTAGGCTTTCCTCCTGCTTTTTAATTTTTTTCTCCAATTGCTGTTCAGATTGAGCTTGTTTCTGTACCTGATCTTCTAACTCACTAATTCGGTCCTCTGCTTCTTGTAGTCTACTGTTGAAACTTTCCATGGTGTTTTTGATTGTAGCTATATCACTTTTCATTTCTTCCTGATTCTTGCATAAGTTGTTGATTTTCTCATCCATCCGATGTATAAATTCCACGACCATTACTCTGAACTCCTTTTCGGTCATGTTGCAAGCTTCAGTTTCACTAATTTCCTTTCTTGGCGACTCCACATTTTCTTTCCTCTGTGAGTTATTTCGTTTCCCCATTCTGGCTATCACCAGAAAGCTCAAGCTTCCGTTTGTGTGGACCTCGGCCGTGCGCTGTGGGGACTTCGCTCCACCCGAGTTTCACTGAAGTGCTCTGACACTAGGACGTGTGGCTGCCTTTGGTTGATGGGAACCAGACTTGCCCAGGGTCAGTGTCCCAGTGTTCCGTGTGGTCTCGTGTGCACACTTAGAATCAGGGGCCCTGTCAGCACCACACTGTTGGTATGTGCCGAAAATGAGATCCTTAGCATGTGCCAGGAGTCAGAGTTTCCCTGTATCTGCACCAAGAATCGAGTGTCAGAGTCTCTGTTGCCTTGTGCAGTTTCTCGTTGAGAATCAGGGTCCCTGTGTGTGCATGCACCAACAATTGGGGTCGTTGGCTCTTAGTGTGAATGCGCTGTGAGTCAGGGATCCCAGGCAGCTGTGTCCGGCATGCCAAATTCCCTGAAGTGGAGCTGCGTCCTGTGTGTGCTCTCACTACTGAGCCAAACCAGCTAGGGCGCACACTCTCAAATCCCTGAAGGTGAGCTGCCTTTGTGCACTCTCCCAGAATCCCCGAAGAGGGGCGGAGTCCGTCCTGCGAGCCAAATTCCCCAAAGGGAAGCCCCTTTGTGCACGCTCTAAGATTCCCCGAAGGGGAGCTGTGACCCGCAAGCCAAATTCCCCCCAATTCCCCAAAGGGGAGCCCTCTGTGCACACTGACAGATTTCCCCGAAGGTGAGCTGCTTCTGTCCTGTGCGCCAAATTCCCTAAGGCGGAGCGCATCCCTGCGCAAAGCTCTGCAGCTTGAGCGAGGGGTGTGTCTATTAGTTACTATGGCGCTATCCGCGTGCGCCTGCGGGGAGGGGGATAGGCTCTTTGACTCACGGGAATCTGCCGGGAAGTCTGGATTCTTGTTGTTTCTTCCTCTGAAGCTGTGATAGCAATTCTCTGTCCCCAGTGGCTGCAGGGTCCTGGTTTGTGTCAGAAGCCAGGATCCGAGTCTCAGGCAGCTCTGTTTCTCAAGATGGTGTGGTCTCCGCGTCCGCACCAGCCGCCGAGAAGTGTCCGCTTTGTGCGCGGGGCTCCACCGTCTAGGACTGCCCGGTTAGGCAGCCCCTTGGATGACCTGCAGAATCTAACTGACCCTAGCTCATACACACACACACACCACACACGTCTACACGTCTACACTCTCCTCTATGGGTTCCTCACTCACACTCTCTCTCTCCCTACCTTCTTGCCGGTCGCCATCTTTTTCTTAGTCTCATTTTCTTAATATTTATTTTCTTCATAATAGAAGTCCCCTGAAGTCTCCTAATCAACTCAAAGGGTCTTTCAAAAATGCTTGAAACACATTAGGTTTTTATCTGATAATATCTTAATAAGTGATGTCCATCTTTTTTTTAATAAAGATGTTGGTTTTTTAAAAAATATTTCTTATTGATATCTGAGAGGAAAGGAGAGGGGAAAGATAGAAACATCAATGATGAGAATCATTGATCTGCTGCCTCCTGCACTTCCCCCCTCCCCCCCAATAGGGATCGAGCCCACAACTCGGGCATGCGCCCTTGACCGGAATAGAACCCGGGACCCTTCAGTCCGCAGGCCAAACCAGCTAGGGCTGGATATCCATCCTGACATAAAACACATTTTTAATGAAACCTAACGCTGTTTATTCCCAGGTAATACCAAAAGTTGAAGCTATCATATGAAAATTTCCTATTGGATTATGCCAGTTGCTGTAATTCAACCTAGGTAGACCATGTGCCTAGGAAACCAATAAAAATCTCAGAGCCAACATAACCATGAAAGCTTCCCTGCTGGAAAACTCGGCCCCAAGGTTACACTAAGTTCAGAGCTGGCGTGTATGATTAGCATGTAAAGTCCCTCAAGGCAGGTGACAGATCTATTGGTATAACCTTGCTCTCAGACAAGACATCTGGCATGAAGGTTCTTACACAATGATGACGCAGATGAGTCACAGTTTGTAATAATTAGTATTCTATATGTCCCTCTTCCAACAGCAAAGAAATGTTATCATTAAAACCCCATTAAAACTATGATTTTTAAAAAGGATTATTGTGCATTTTTTTAAAATACTGAATTGAAAACTCAAAAGTGCAATGAGGTAAAAATGTTATCTCACTGTCATACCCAATTTATCTTAGAGAAGAGCTGTCTTAGAGCTGGGCATAGGAATCACGCATTTGAAGGCAAAGAGACGCTAAGGACATGAATATCATCAAGAACCCTGTCATCAAAAGAATGGTTTTGATGAGGAAATATTTCTCCTCTAGCCTCCTAGGTCCTTCTGAATGGTATAAGAATTAAATTGGCATGAGACAGATTAGCAGGAGAAAACCAAGTTTAATTTCATACCTATAGGGAGTATTATTTTAAGTAAAATAAGCCAGTCAGAGAAAGACATATCATATTATCTTACTAACATGTAGAATCTAATGAACAAAATAAACTGCGGAACAAAATGGAACTGGAAGCAAGGATATATGGAAGAAACTGGGTGGTGCCTGATGGGAGGGGTTGGGGGCGACTGGATGAAGAAGAAAGAAATAGCTAAAGAACATATATGCATAGCTCATGGACAGGGACAATAGTTTGGTGAAGGCCAAGGGAGAAAATGGGCATGGGTGGAGGTAGGCAAAGGGGAGAAAAGAGGAACAGCTGCAATAATGTCAATATTAAGATTTTTTAATTAAAAAAAAAACAAAAAAACAAAAAACAAGGGCCAGTATTCAAACCCCAGCTGCTCTCTTCTACAGGGCATGACAGACAATTCAAGGGGGGGGGGGGGGGGAAGAAAAGAAAAACAAGTAGAGATATTGGCACCACAATCCAAACAAAGAAATAAAGATCAAAAACAGAAAAACAAAAAGAAAATCGGACAAGGGCGGCGGGGGAGCGGAAGCGGTGTGGGTGAGCCCTTTTGGACGAGGATCCCCGGGCTGGGAGCAGCCACTGGCGCTGGGGACATAGAGAGGACCACACCTCCCAGGGCCTAGAACGGCTTCAGCGCAGCGAGGGGGCGGGGCGACGGCAGCTTCCGGTTCCGGTGCAAAGGCCCCACGTGTTCCGACCCTCCTCGCCCCGCGCGACTCGGATCCGGTGGCGGCCGCTCGGGCCGGGAGTGGGTGGGTGAGAAGCCGGCTGGGCAGGGGAGGAGCCCCGGGAGCTGTCGGAGCCGTGAGTGCTGGCGGGCTGGGCCGGACCGGGCTGAGCTGGGCAGCGCAGGGCGGGGACGAGGGAGAGGTCGCAGACCCCGCCCCCGACCCTGGGAGCCGGTGCGGTCCTGGGGAGAGGGCGGCGGCAGTGTCGCGAGGGGCCGAGGGAGGCGTCGTGGCCCCGCGCGTCCTGGCGGCCGGAGCTGGAACCTGCGGGCCGCGGGGGGCGCTCCAGGCGTCCTTCTTCCAGCCCCCCGCCCCAGAGGCCTGCGGGGAAAGCTGCTCCCATTGCTTCCGCGCTGCCCCCGGCGGACCGAGGGGGGAGTGGTCTGGGCCCGGCGATTTCTCGCAGCGTTTTCTCGCCCCGCCTCGCCGGTTGCTCAGGCATCTCCCCCGCCTTCTCCCGGCCTGCACAGACCCCCATCTCTTTCCACCGCTAACCCCCGGCCCAGCACCCACGCAGAGACACCCACTGGTGGTCACCGTAGGCCTCGGAGACGGTCTGGCTCGGGCTTCCCGGCTGTCTCGGTGACTGACCCCGAGCTCACCGTCACCGGCGGCTTTCCTGCCCGCTCCTAAGGGCCCGATTGGCACTTCTTACCGCCCCCTCTCACCCTGGGCAGGAGGGTGCGGGCCTCTGCTTTGTGTCTGGCTGAACTTCAAAGTTTGTTAGGGATGTGCCATGGATATGCTGTGTTCTCTCACAGAGGTGGCAGCCCACTTCTCATTTTTCTGGGCGTCGGATGTTCTTGGCTCCTAGGCGCTCTGATAATCCGTCTGCCTTGGTTCCAGCTCTTTGCCCCAGCTCTAACACCACCGTGGTCCTGGGGAGCAGTGCCAGGCCCCCCCCCCCCCCGCCTCCCCCCGCCAGGGTCCCGCTTAGAGGCTTTTTCTCTGTCCACACTCTGCAGGTGATACCCAGGGCAGCCCCACTCAGAAGCCACCAGGAAAGCTAGTGGAGATCCTCCTCCCACTTCCCTTCCAAAGCCACCCCCACGCATGAGCCTTGATCCAGAAAGCCACTTCGGAAAGGTTGTGGGGGGCCATGGGAGGCCTGTTGCTGGGAAGCGTGACAGCAGAGCAGTTAGGGTTTGTGGCCATGTGTCTCCAGTAACTTTCTGCTCTTGCTAGGTAGCGTAAGGAGGGGCAGGTTTGGAGGAAGGAAGGGAATTTTTCCTCCTGGGACTCCGAATCTTCACCCCTTTCTCCTCCGGCTGTACCCCTTTTGCTCTCTTTGTATATATTATATTGCAGTAGACAGTCATTTCAAGGGCACAGCAGGGCTTACTAGGATGTGAGGGACTCTTGGGCATTACAAACGACACAGGTAGTTTTCCCATTTAATTTGGCACAAGCATGAGACTGAAGGGCCCTAGACTCTTTCTACTTTTTGCACCCCCTCCCCCTTTCTGCTGGAACCTCAGATTTACTTCCTTTGCCTCAGGTACCGGTTCTCCAATGTCTGCATCTCAAGTGCCTGAAGGGCTTGTGAAACAGCTGGGTGGGGCCAGCCCCAGAGTTGCTGGTGATAGGCCTGGGCTGGTGCTTGATAATTCGAGGGTCTAACAAGTTCTGAGGTGCTGGTGCTGCTGGTCTAGGTTTCTGACGCTGAGAACCACTGCCTTTGGCCAGACTTCTTCACATAAACCTTGCAGTGGTTTGGGGATCAAAAGACCTGTGTGTAGAGTACTTCTGTGCTGGAAACTAAAAATAAGCGCTTGTGTGGGTAATTTAACCACATGGGTCTGAATTCTTTCATTTGTAGAATTAAGAAAGTGTACTTGAAAAACAAACAAAAAAGGAGATATATGTGTTACTATGTGTAATACTTTAAACAATAAAATAAAATTAGAAAGAAAAGAAGAGGAAAACAAACAAACTCCGAATGCCACATTATCTTATACCAAATTGAAAATGAAATACTTAAAAGGTTTTCCCCTTAATTTTCTTATTTCTCTTGATAGGTGCTTCTCTTTTGATCATATAGCTTATACTCATAAACTAATTTTTTGCTGTGAATCCCTAGTATATAAAGTCCCTGGTATTTCTTAACTATATATAAAATTCTGTAAGGTCAGAACCTATGCTTTTTTTCATCTTTCTCTGTCTAGCACCTTGTGTGGTGAGATATTAGGAATGAGCTCACGCCCAGCCCTCCTTGAAGAAGTTTTTCACTAATTCTATGCCACATAGTGAAACAATATATGGCTATTGCAGCTGATTCCCCGGAAGATTGGAATAAATGCTAATGCCAAATGCCTGTAGCTGTCCCTGTGAGTGCTTTATTACCCAGACAGAATCCCTGGCCTCCACTGATTCTTAATGTGCTTCTATACTCAAGGTGGAAGAAAAAATAGCTTAATTAAATTCAACACACATTTATTGAGCACCTTTTCTTCCAAATATTTGGTAAAATGTTAGGCTCTGGACATATGAAAGTGAATAAGGAGGGCTTTGCTCTCAGGGGCATGGCTCACAGTGGGAGATAAAGGTGCTAAACTGCCCACAGCAAAAAAGGCTTCCTAGGATTGCTTCTACTTTGGACCAGGCCTTAGTCTGCAGTGGAAACCTAACACTTCTCAGAGTCCTCTGGTCCAGCAAGCACGGGCCCCATCCTTTAGCATCTCATATGTAGGGGAGCCCCGGGAAAGCCAGAAGGAGGTCATCTGGGACAGAGTAGGGAGCGTCCGGACTAGAGTATTAATTACAAAACTAAAAACCTAGTTAATGACTTCTGAATTGACTGTTCTTAATTATCCACATTTACACCTCAGGTCAGGCTGTATTTATAATATCCTGTTATCTTTTATTAAATAATGTGTGATTGGCATTGACCGTGTTCGTTGTAGTCATTCATTGGATACAGCTAGTGTAACTCTGGCTGCCAAATGAAAACTCTGCTGTTATCAGGATGGGAGTCAGGTTTGCTGACTGCCCTTTTCCTACTTCAGATTAGTTCGGGTTCTGTTTTAACCTGGGGCATATAGGTGCTGCTTTATGTAGGTCATTAACCATCTCTGGGTAATAACCCTTACCTAAGGTTAATCTTTGTGTTGGAGATTAACCAATATGATCATGATGGCCTCTTAAAATCTATATTTGGCCTCTAGCCTGCCTCAAGTCTGTAATGAATCCCTTTCACCATCCTAAGCTGATACATTAGGGCCCAAGTACTCAATAAAGCCATATATCCTTGTTCCTCTCAAAACACCTCCCTTATCACCAGCAAAGAGCTGGACAGTTTCTCAAAAGATGACCCAGCTCTCTGCCTTTAGGTAGAGAATCATCCCCATCTTCAGGATGAGTTGATGTGACTTGTCCAAGGTGATACACGTTTAGGAGGTAGAACGCAGGTCATCTAACTCCAAAGGCAGACTGTCCACTGTTCAGCCTCCTGGGCCTTTGGTACATATCTATAGAACACATTTTAAGTAAAAAAATGAAGTGAATTATAATGATTTTAGAGCTTTATTTTACATTTTTCATGTTTGCATTTACTCTCAGTAACATTTTTAAAAAATATATTTTTATTGATTTCAGAGAGAGAGAGAGAGAGAGAGAGAAACATCAATAATGAAAGAATCATTGATTGGCTGCCTCCTGCAGCCAGGGATCAAGCCCGAAACCCGGGCTTGTGCCGTTGACCAGGAATTGAACCGAGACCTCCTGGTTCACAGGTCGATGCTCAACCACTGAGACATGCCAGCTGGGCTCAGTGACATTTTTATGCCCATTGTACACTTTGATCCTAACCACAAAGTCTACAAATTCAGGTGTAAGGTATTTATATCTCAGCCTCCCTGGCTTCGCTGTACCACCACCGCCTGTCTGACCTCTTTATCCTTCCTGTCTTCCCCTTCTCTACAACTTATTCTGTTTCTTTGAAACCTATTGAGCCACTTCTTTCCGTGCTACTCAGATATTTTATGTTGAATCTAATGAAGAAGGGAAAAATTTTAAGCTGCAAAATAGTTTTTAATCATAGTTTGAGCTTGATGTATTCAAAAGCCAGTGAATTCATTTCCTTTCGTTTCTTTTGCCTTCTGGTTAAGTTTTTGAGGGACTTCTTGGTATACTAACTGCTCGCCTCCTATTGCCTCCTCCCAGTTACAGGGAGGGAAGGGGACTATGATATTGATCCGTAGAAGCATTGCTAATATGATTTGGGAAGATTGCATGAAACTGCTTATTAGAGTTTATTTCGATCCTGTCTGTCAGTTTCCACCCTTGGAAAAGGGTCCTATTTGATCCTAGCTTATAAGTGCTGTCAAAGCAAGGACTCCTGGTTTAATATTTCACAGACCAAGATTTTTCCTGTACATTTTAATCTTTTTGTAATTTTGTTGAAATAACAGACTTTTTGCTTAACATTTAAATCTTGCCTTCTTCCCAAAAGGATTTACAGCAAGTTGGGAAACAGAGAACAAAATATATTGGGTATCTGCCCTATGCCAGGCTGTATGCTGAGTGGTTCTGTATGTTACTTCACTTCCTCTTTAGGACAGCCATCTGAGGTGGTATGAGCCCCATTTTGAAGATGAGACTTAGGGAGTGTCACATGGCTAATGAGGGAGGAGAGGGATCCAGCAAAGGTCTCCAAAGCCCCTAACCTTTGTATGGAAAGCATGGAGAAACATTTTGTGTATCTGACAGTTAACATAACAAAAGAACCTTTCCAGTAGGGGGATCTTACTGGGCTAATCTTTAGTTTTAAAGAACAATACAGCATTGGAAAAGGGCAGTTAACAATTTTTATTAGTTGATTTCTATTCTATAGCAATGAGAAAGAAGATCTGTTGCAATGACCCAGTAAGCAGTCATATTCAAATTTCTAGATTGTGGATCTGAATTAGTGTAAGACAAGAATGGAGACTGGAAGGGATAGCGATGTCTGCTAAATAGAATCATTTGAACCTTTCTGATCACTGTTTTCTTCTGAAAATTATTTGCTCCTAAATAGGTCACTATCTCTCCTTGAGACAGATATGACTACAGACCTTGTCATTTAGGCTCCAGAATGACCCCCGCAAATGGTAATACTTTAAGGTAGAGAAGCAGGTACCCTTCCATTGCCTGCAGTTTCCCGTTCTTGTCAGTAGAATTCTGTAGGGTCTTCACGGGCTGTGACACTTCAGATAAGAAGCAGAGAAGCTGGACCAAGATTGGTGAAAGGTCTTAGCTTTTCCACATCTCTCCCCCAATTCTGCCTCATAGAAATACACACTCTTGACTAGCTATGGGACCTAGGCTTGTGAAACACCTCTGCATACATCATTTCAGAACCTTCTGGAACCAAGTTTTTCGCCTTTCCTGGCCTGGCTTCACATTCTCTCTGTGTTATCCTTTTGTCCGGTTTTTAGCTGTCATTGTGGAACCCTTCCAAGGACAGACATTGAATGGAAAGGTGTTAGAATAGCGAGGACAACAAATTTGCAAGAGAGACTTATAGTGTAGTACACCCCGTGAATTAGAGAATAAAACAATGTCCACGTTCTAGCTCTGATACTGATACCTGACAATTGCAAGCACATTTTAGTTCATAAACTCACCCAGATCTCAGCTAATCTTGTGTGTGAGGAGAGCGGTTGCCTGCAAAGGGCTTTACCTGTTACAAGGGCCCTTGTGTATGTTATCCCATGAAACCCTTGCTGGGCCTGTCATCTTTGGGTACCTAGTCTGGTGCTCTTTCCACAGCACTGCCCGCCTCCTGTTCCTTCCCATCTCTTGCTCCACCAAGGACTCCCCTTCCTCCCTCCATTCTGCTGCTGGGGATCTGTTTGCCTTCATCTCCATTTCTCAGGCTGCCATCGTAAATACAAACAAGCATTGGAAATCTCATTTCATGATTCTGAAGGGCATTTTAAAATGGCAGTTTTTTAATATATATATTTTTATTGATTTCAGAGAGGGAGAGAAACATCAACGATGAGAAACAGGGATTGCCTGCCTCTTGTACGCCCCCTATTGGGGATCTAGCCCAAAACCCCAAGGATATGCCCTGACCCAGAATCGAATCGTGACCTCCTGGTTCATAGGTCGATGCTCAACCACTGAGCCGCACCTGCCGGGCTAAAAATGGCCATTTTTATGAGGGGCTGTTACATTTTTTTCCTTTGGAAAGCAAAGTCTTGTGAGAACAGAACCCTTTTCATAGTAGGGAATCTCTTGTAGCTTGTACAGCATGAAAACCATGAGGGTCCTAGTCGGCTTCACCTTGCAGGGGTTCTTCCTTGCAAGATTTGGGGGGGGGGGGGGGCGGTGGTTGGAAGTTTTGTCTGGATCAGTAGTCATTATTGTAGTTTCATTAAATTACTGGATGTCTGGTTTTGTGCTTATTAAAGTTTATTTAAATCCTCAAAGTAAAATGATTTCTTTTTCCAAATGCACAACTTGGTGTGACTTGCATTTGGATTGTCCCAGGGCAGCCTGAAGGCCCCTTGCAATGAGTTCTGTCACGTTAGGAACCACTAAGAGTGTTGGGTTTACTCACAGTCCAAGCAGTAAACGGTCTTCCGTATTCATTCCTTGTCTAGCACAGGGTTTTCTGGATAAATGAATAAGAATTAATAAGACACTGTTCGTCCTTCCAGAGAAAGACTTAAAAAAGACCCAAGTGTTCTGTGTGTGAGTGCCTGTTGCGTGATGGGCAGTGAGCTGGGTGCCTTCTGTCCCTGTCCTCAGAGCTTTACAGTCTGGTGAGTTCAACAGCAAGATGAACAGTTCTTACCACACAAAAAGATAAGTGTGCTGTGATAGGGGGCAGTGCAAGTTCCTGTGGGAGTGGTCTGGACGGTCAGGGAGGCATCCTGGGAAAACTGCAGCTAATGGATGAGTCGAGTTAACCAGCAGGGGTAGTAGGAAAGGGTATTCAGGAGGAGTGAACAGCATCGTGAAATCCTAGTGAGGGCATAGGAAAGAGACACTACTGTGAAGCAGTGACGTTCAGTGGGAGTGGCGATCGTGGGCAAAGAGAAGTAGGTAGGGGCCAGGTCGTGAAGGGCTTTGAGAATCAAGTATGTTTAAATTTTATTCTATGGACAATGTGAAGCCATTGGCTGATTTTTTATGTTAGAAAGTTCACCACTTAGACCTTCCTACAATATTGCAGGGGCAGCTAATGTCGAGGGGGGGGCTCCAGCCCATTACATTCCTGCACCCATTTGCCCCACCTCACAAAAAACAAACCAAAAAACCTAAAGGTTAAATGTATAGGTTCTAGAAATAAAAACTAGAATAGTAAGTACAAGCTAACACCACCACAGCCCAAGGACATTTGAAACCAAAATAAAGGCTTCTGGAGTTTGGGGTTCTAAAATCTGTACTCCAACAAGGGACATGAACTGGGGGACTGGTGGGGGTGAGGGAGGTACCTGGAATTGAATCTCTCTTAGCCTGGAGCCTTGAAGAGCTGTCCCTTCCTGGAAATCTGTCGAATGATAAATCAAAAGGGCAAGGAAGTAGGCCTCCATAAGTTTCGTAGGACAAAAGTCATAGGCATTGGCCCAAATAATATCAGCTTAACTCAGGAACACTGAGAAATTAACATAAAAACTGATCCAAGATCATTGAAATCATTAGTTTTTAGGTAGAAGCAAATGAAATTCTATTCAAAGAGCTCACTTATAACCTAGGGCTCTCCGAACTCCCAATATAAAATTCATTCATTGAGGATGGACATAGCATTTTAAGCATTACAAACCACCTGAGAAAATAAATCATGAGATAGAGATTGAATAAGTAGGGAAATTCGCATATGAAGATCTAGAGATATGGGACTCTAAAACAAACTGAAAGTATATAGTAAATATTTTAGGATAATGGAAAAGTAAGCATGAAGAGCAATGTGATATAGATAATAAAAATGAATATGGTTACTGAAATTAAACTAATTTGATGGGCAATAGCACATTAGACACAGCTGTTAAGGGTGGAGTGATAATTTTGAAGGTGGATCTGAGGCAGTTCGGTTCAAGCACAAAAAGATTGAAAATTTCTCAGGTTATATGTGGGGACTGCAACTTGGTCTAGAAGGCCAGGAAGACCAGTGGTAAAATTTGAGCCAAGTTGTTAATTCAACATTTGAGTGTCTATCACTTGCCAGTGAGGTATAGGAGCTGATAATATAATTTTTTTTTAAAGGATTCTATTAGTGCCTCTTAGTGGGATCTGATGGCTCCACCAGGGGACTGGCAGTGGAGGTGAAATGGATGAATTTGAAAGAAGTTTAGAAGGTAGAATTAACAAGATTGGGTGAATAAAAAAGAGAGTAGAAACATAATGGAGAAAAAAAGACTGCTTCTTCCTGTTAAATTGGGAAGAAAATTCAAAGTGGAGGTGTATTCATTTAAATGCATTTTTATTGTGTGCTTCATTATAGGTATTGGACATTGATGAAAAGCATAGCCCCTAACTTTAAGGCGTTTCACAGAAAAGATAAAAAATGGCTATTTGATATGACAGATACTGTGATAGAGATGTGCGCAGGTTGCTATGGAAGCACAGTAATTTCTAACCATGCCTTAAGGATGGGGGAAATGAGATCAAAGTAAACATCTCAGAGGACATAAAGCCTGAGCTGTGTCTTGAAAGATAAAGTCTAACCCAGGGGTCCTCAAACTACGGCCCGCGGGCCACATGCGGCCCGCCAAGTGTTTTTGCTGCCGCTGCCTGTCCTGCTTAGCAGCCGACTTAGCAGTGTGCATAGGAATTTGTTCATAGTTTTTTTTTTAAACTATAGTCCAGCCCTCTAACGGTCTGAGGGACAGTGAACTGGCCCCCTGTTTAAAAAGTTTGAGGACCCCTGGTCTAACCTAATGAAGGGCAAAGACTCAGAAGGAACAGCATGTTCAAAAGCCAGAGAATTTAGGACTTTTGTGCGATTTGCATGCACACACATGTATATGTGTTTGAAAGGATTGGAGAGTAGGGCAAAGGAAATAAGATGAAGGTCCATCCTAATCCTATATAATAATACTATATAATAAAGAGGTGATATACAAATTGACCATCACTCCAACACAAGATGGACTGTCCCCATGTGGTCAAAGATGGCTGCCCCCATTTGGACACAAGATGGCCAGCAGGAGAGGGCAGTTGGGAGGGACCAGGCCTGCAGGGGAGGGCAGTTGGGGGCGATCAGGCCTGCAGGGGAGGGCAGTTAGGGATGACCGGGCCTGCAGGGGAGGGCAGTTAGGGACAACCAGGCCTGCAGGGGAGGACAGTTGGGGGGGACCCAGGCCTGCAGGGAAGGGCACGTTAGGGGCAACCAGGCCGGCAGGGGAGGGCAGTTGGGAGCAACCAGGCCTGCAGGGGAGGACAGTTGGGAGTAACCAGGCCTTCAGGGGAGGGCAGTTACGGGGGACAGGGACTGCAGGGGAGCACATTTGGGAGGGACAAGGCCTGCAGGGGAAGACAGGGGCAACCAGGCCGGCAGGACAATTAGGGGCGATCAGGCCGGCAGGGAAGGGCAGATAGGGGTGACTGGGCCAGCAGGAGAGGGCAATTGGGGGTGACCAGGCCTGCAGGGGAGGGCAGTTAGGGGTGCCCGGGCCAGCAGAGGAGGGCAGTTGGGGGCGACCAGGCCTGCAAGGGAGGACAGTGGGGGGAGACCCAGGCAGGCAGGGGAGAGCAGCTAGGGGCGACCAGGCCTGCAGGGGAGGGCAGTTGGGGGGTACCAGGCCTGAAGGGGAGGGCAGTTAGGGGCGACCAGGCCTGCTGGGGAGGGCAGTTGGGGTGACCAGGTCAGCAGGGGAGGACAGTTAGGGGCAATCAGGCCTGCAGGGAAGCAGTTAGGTGTCAATCAGGCTGGCAGGGGAGTGGTTAGGGGGTGATCAGGCTGGCAGGCAGAAGCGGTTAGGGGCAATCAGGTAGGCAGGCACGCGAGCAGTTGGGAGCCAGCAGTCCTGGATTGTGAGAGGGATTGTCCGACTGCCCGTTTAGGCCTGATTCTGGCTGGTGGTATTGGGCCTAAACGGGCAGTCGGACATCCCTCAAGGGGTCCCAGATTGGAGAGGGTGCAGGCTGGGCTGAGGGACACAGACATATATACACATACACACACACCGTGCACGAATTTTGTGCACCAGGCCTCTAGTATATGATACTTGGAAGTCTGTATTTCACTTACAAGATAGGATTGATTGAGGGTCTTAAATAGGGACCAGATTTGCCAAGAGTACTCACTCTTGTGACTGGTAACTTGAAGGTAGGCCTGGAGGCAGGTAGCTCACATTTGGAGCCAATTTCAATAATCCAGATGAGAACAGATAAGGACCTACCCTGCAGGTCATGGGGATGGAGAAGAGGGACCTGTCAAGAAGTGGGAACACCATGCAGCATTGGGGGTGGGGTATGGGTATTCCATGCAGAAGGAACTGCCTTCACACAGGCCTGGAGGCCCGGAAAGACACCCTGTTGTAGGGAGATGCACAATGCATTTGTAATAACCAGGCAGGGCGGAGGGAAGGGTCGGGTGTGAAGTGTAAAGATGGATTGAGGGCTGACTGTGAAGAGTTTCATATGCTGAGGATTTTGGAACTGATGCTACAGTAAGAAATTATCATTGTTATTTATCCTCATCTGAGGGTATGGGTTTGTTAATTGATTTGAGAGAGAGAAACATCATTGTAAGAGATACATCGATGGGTTCCTCCCACATGCACCCTGACCAGGAATCAAATCTGCAACTGTACAGGATGACACTCCAACCAACTGAGCCACCTGGCCAGGGAAGAAATTATTTTTTAAATGTTGAGTGATACTGTTTGAACTAAAATTTAGAAATATTGAAACAAGTTAACTTTGGCATGCCATCACTCTTTTAAGCACTTCACAAGTACTAATACATTTAATCCTCATAGTACCTATTAGATCAGTGATGGCGAACCTGTGACACGCGTGTCAGCACTGACACGCGTAGCCATTTCTGATGACACGTGGCCGCATGCCGAGGATGAAACATTTGCTGCTCCTGAGGATGAAACATTTGCGACTAGAGTCTTGGAGTTAGTTTTTTCCTCAAAGTGACACACTACCCGAGTTCTGCTCAGTTTTTTGGTGAAGTTTGACACACCAAGCTCAAAAGGTTGCCCATCACTGTATTAGATGAATACCATTATGACCTCTATTCTATGAATGGGGGGGACAGGCATAAGGAGAATAAGGACTTGCCCATGGCCTCATACCTAGGGAACAGTAGAGCCGGGATTCACATCCTGGCAGCCTATTCCAAGGCTCTCATTCTTAACCTTACACACCCTCGGTGTTTTAACCAAGATGCACATCCAAACCACATCCAGTGCTTCTAAAGATACAGTTGCCTAGATTGACTGAATCAGAATATTCAGAAAAAAGATGTGTGATACTGTTTTGCAAAAGCTTCGTAGGTAATTCTGTTGCCCTTTGCTCACAGAGTGCTGCCGGCACCCAGTTAGGTCATGGCAGTGGTGCAGGTAAGCAGTGAGGGCCCCAAGTGCAGCAGTCTCTGGGAAGGAAGGGGAGGAAACAGAGGGTAGGAGGTAGAATCGGTTTAATGAGCTGTAAGCAGTGAGGAAGAATTAACGCTGAATCCAAGGATTACAAAGTTGAATCTTAACTAGGGATGATCCAGCCTAGACAGGATTCCAGGAAGAGGGAGGGTTGGGAGTAAGACTGATGAATGAACTCCGTTTTGAACGCTTGGGTGTGAGTGCCTGTAGGTCTTCCAACTAAAGATATCTTAAAAGAGAAAAGTTGCTTTTGGGCGTGCCTATGTGCCAGCCACTCTACATGGCTTTCTTCACTGTTAACTCACAATCCTCCCCTCAAATCTCTATGAGAGTTTCCATTTTACAGAAGAAATGAATACTGGGTATGATTCGGTTCAGAATGTACTTTAATAAGGCCTTCTCTTTCTATTTCAGTCCTGTCGATGTATTTCTTCTGAGAATGTACATTCTAGTATATATGTAAATGTGTTTGTACAGGACACACCTTGGTCAGTACCACAGTTTTTAGCAGGTAATTCTGAGTATCCTTGCTGCTAGCCATTTAGCTTTTAGGTTCACAAGTCTCATGAAGTAGAAATGCAGTATTTTTCTATGGGGTGTGAACCCTGCCCAGGAAAAGAGATGGGGAATATGCATGTTCAACATACGTCATCTGGTCCAACTAGATTTGTTTACAGGTTATGCAGATTCGGGGAAAGGGTATTTAATAGCTTGAGGAAGTGTTACATGTGAAAGATTATGATTAAACTCAGAACTGCGTATATCCCTGTGTATAATTCTGTGCTTACACTGTTTGTCTCTACTTCTCTACCCCAGGTCCCTTGGGAGAAACTCCTCGAGGTGCCCAGGCTGAGACTGGGGGGTAATGACAGTGTGAGCTCTAGATGGTGTGAGACCAGCCCAGAGCCAGAAAATGGCTACGGCCTTGGAACCAGAGGACCAGGATCTTTGGGAAGAAGAGGGGATTCTACTGGTGAAATTGGAAGATGATTTCACCTGTAGGCCAGAATCTGTCTTGCAGAGGGACGACCCCGTGCTTGAGACCTCACATCAGAACTTCCCTGTGCTTGAGACCTCACATCAGAACTTCCGGCGCTTTCGCTACCAGGAAGCAGCAAGCCCTCGGGAAGCTCTCATTCGACTCCGAGAACTTTGTCGTCAGTGGCTGAGGCCAGAGAGGCGCACAAAGGAGCAGATCCTAGAGCTGCTCGTGCTGGAACAGTTCCTTACCGTCCTGCCCGGAGAGCTGCAGAGCTGGGTGCGGGGCCAGCGGCCAGAGAGTGGCGAGGAGGCAGTGACACTGGTGGAGGGTTTGCAAAACCAACCCAGGACACCAAGGCGGTGGGTGAGGAGGGGGAGTCCTGACCTGTGTGATGTGGAGGGGGACCATTTGCTGGAAGGATGGATTTGGGAGTAGAGCTGACAGGGCCCCATAAATCACCTTTAAATTTAATTGGCTCTGCCCGTGGGTTGCACCTAAATCCATAAGCCCCATGGGGCAGAGGCGGTGTCTGTGTGTGTGAGCGTTATTTCTGGTTTTTAAAACACCCACCTAGGGACTGACTACCTTAAGGGTCTTCATCACCCCAGGGTCACATGGCTTTCGTTTTTCCTTCTTTAGATGTTGAATCTCCAATTTCTGGGGAGGAAGATTTTGTCACTTCCTCAAAGGTTCTCATAAACCCTCAGCCACAGATTCCCGCCCAGGTCAACAGCACATGGAAGCAAACACCGGGGGTTGCTGCGGGTGGGACAGATGGCGATGGGAAGGCCAGGACCTCAGCCCTGGTGGGGCGGGACACGGTTGAGGGAGGCAAGAAAGCAGTGCAGTATCTGATTGTTCCTGCTTTGATCTGGCAAGGATAACAGCTCTTTGCATGCCCCAATGGAACTGGGGGTTCCCCTCTTCATCTGGGTCCCTCTGGGAGTTTTTTTCTATTGGCAGCTTCTCCTAAAATGAGCCCTGATGACAACCAAGACTTTCCTCCTGATTCCATGGTGACTGGAAGTTGGAATTATTCCCAGGTGACTGCCCATGTTCATGGCCAGGAAGTCCTGTCAGAGGAGACAGTGCACCCAGGAGCAGAGCCTGAGTCACCTAGTGAGCTGCAGGATCCTGCGCAGACCCTGACCCCAGAGGAGCCCCATGCGGAGATCACGCAGAGCCCAGATCCAGGGGCACCAGCAGAGCAGAGCCTGTGCCATGAACTGGAGCTGCAGCCCCTGCATGAGAGCGGTGGGAAGCCCCGGCAGAAGGCGGGGGGCGGGGAAGGGGCATGGGGGGGTTGGACTTCTGTACCAGTGAGGCTGGGGAGATTGGAATAGGAGTAACTCACAGGACAGGGTGTTGAGAGGAGACAGTACTAGCTAGAGTCCCGTGATTAGGGCTGAGCTTAGAGAGCAGTGCTCTTGGTCATTCTCTTAGCATCCGTTAGTGTTATAGATTGTATTGTTTGGGTTACTGGAGCTGCCCTTGATTCCCAAAGATGATGGGGGTTGCTCAGTTCTTAGTTAGTTAAGGGGTGCATTGCCTATTGCTGACCTCTGCCCTCTTTTCTTTGTAGAGGTTCCAGTGCCCCAGGACCCAGGCCTTCCTGAGGAGAGGAACACCGGAAACCCAGAGATGGTCGCCCTTCTTACTGCTCTGTCACAGGTGCACCCTCGTGTCCCTCTATTCCATAGAGAATTTGAAGAGCCATATACTCAGTGGGTCAGACAGGACACCAATTTCCACTCTTCTGTCAGTTTAAATTCTGTTCTTCACTTGTGGGGGCTGGAGAAAGGGAGTTGCATCTAATGAGATAAGTTATAATAGTCTCAGTTGGATCTGCAGGCTCCAAAACCCCTTTATTTGCCACTGACCAGGGGGACTAACTGAATGGGATTACTTTGTAACTCTCCACTGCAACTTTGACATTGTTGAATGGGGATTTGTTTTGGTTTTTAGGAATAAACTTGACAGTCATTGGTAAGGATGACTGACTGCTGCAGAAGTAATTTCTGAACTTCATGGTGTACTCTTCCAAGAGCCGCATTCAGTCAGGCCACAACATTAAGAAGACTGACCTTAGGCAGAGCCCAGAAGTGAAGCTATGTGGCTGGGGGCAAAGGAATAGAATTTATCTGTGGTTTTAGACTAGTGTAGCTGAAGGAAAAAGTCCTGTTTATGCTATGTAGACTTTGTAAGTGATAAGCGTGGTTAGAGGTCAGTTAGGGAAAGCTTCCTAGAGAAGAGGACTTTTTATACAAATGTAAGTAGTAGCATTAAAGCATCAACTAGGGAATTGAATGATGGCTTTTAAGACTTTTTTTTTGTAATTAATATTCTCAAGAGGAGGAAGAACATAGTTCTGAAAGGAAGTAAGATGAGGTAGCGGTAGCAGGCCAGTGTGAAAGTGCCAGTAGGGAAGCAGTGACATGGTGAAACACAGGTTTCCTGAGGGAACCAAGTATCCCATTTGGGTCCCTTCTGTCCCCTGGGTGGATTCTGCCTATACCAGAGACCTTCATTCCAGGAACAGAATGTGAGGCTCCATGAGGCATCGCATTTTAATTGAATCCTGCTGTTGTTTCAGGGATTGGTAACGTTCAAGGATGTGGCTGTATCCTTCTCCCAGGACCAGTGGAATGATCTGGATCCAACACAGAAAGAATTTTATGGAGAATATGTCTTGGAAGAAGACTGTGGAATTGTGGTCTCCTTGTGTAAGGAAGTTCAAGTGTTTTAGAGTGTTGTGAACACAGACATCTTTTTCCTATTAGAAATTATGGGGGCTTAGAGCTTAGACTATATGTACTAGACTTCTCTTATGCCTACCCTACCAATGAGATTGAAGGGTTAGCTGAGTAAGATGATATCCTTCTAAGTTAAAGGGAAGAGAAATGCTTAGAAAATGGTTGGAAACTTCTAATAAAGTAAAGTTATAATATTACTAGAGGCCCGGTGCATGAAATTTGTGCACGGGGAGGGTCCCTAGGCCTGGCCTGCGATGAGGGCCGATCAGGGCCTTCCTTCATTCCGCACCGCCCTCTAGTGGTCAGCACACATCATAGCGAGCGATTGAACTCCCAGTCGAACTCCTGAGGGGACAATTTGCATATTAGGCTTTTTATATATATATATATATATGTATGTATGTATATATATATAGAGAGAGAGAGAGAGAGATTGCTTTAATATATTTGAGGTAAGCATGTGCTTTGAAACAAGTAATAAAAGTTGGAGATAATCTACTTATTTAAATATGGGAAAAGAGGGTAGCATTTAGTTGTGTAATTACTGAGTTACAGGTAAAAGACAAAAAAAAGTATGCAGTACTTAGTTGGAGGTACTCAAGCTAAAAAGACCAAAGATTTGAATGACTGACTTGGCTGATAGGCTTTTACACAGGGAATTATTTAACCAATCATAATGTGCTGTTTCCCCTCTTGAACAGCATTTCCAATCCCCAGATTAGAGGAGATCTCCTACATTATAGAAGAAGAGCCTTTGGTTCCAGATATCCTAGAGCCTCAAGAACCTCAAGAGCCAGACATCCTGACTTTTACCTACACAGGTGAGGAAAGACCAAAGGATTCACAAAGGAGCTGGCCGTTCCTTTAGTCAATGCTCCCCTCTTTCTCTCTGAGGTATCACCCTCATTGGTTCTTCCAATATGTCAGGCATTACTACTGTCTCCCTCTAAATGCCAAATCCTTTTCCTCCTCTTACCCCTCCCATCATTCGTTTGAGGTATATGTAATACAAAACTGTTGGGGGGGTGGATATCAGGACTTTTGGAATTGTGGCTAAACCATTTATTAAGCAGTTTACATAAACTTGATCCTGAGCCTCCACATTTGTGAAATGAGGATTATAATATTTGTTCAAATTAAGGCTATTAATAGCTTAAGATAACATAAGAGCCCTAACCAGTTTGGCTCAGTGGATAGAGCGTCGCCCTGCGGACTGAAGGGTCCCGGGTTAGATTCCGGTCAAGGGCACATGCCTGGGTTGTGGGCTCAATCCCAAGTGGGGAACTTGCAGGAGACAGCCGATCCATGACTCTCTCTCATCATGGATGTTTCTATCTCTCTCTCTCTCTCTTCCTTCCTCTCTGAAATCATAAAAAAAAAAAAATTTAAAATTAAATAAAATAAAGATAACATAAGAAAGAGCCTGGCATATGACAGGCATTCATGTGACTATTTCCTTTTATCCCTATCTCTACAGTTATGAAATATGGGCTTATCACTATGTGATCTGGCCCTTCAGATCTCTGTTTGAAAATACCCCCCCCCCCCCATTGTGTAGAAAGTGTCATTACTTCTATAATTTTCTCTTTTCTCCTCTTACCATCTCTTCAGGAGATAGGAGTGAAGATGAGGAAGAGTTTCTTGAGCAAGAAGATCTGAATTTGGAGAATCTACACACATCTGTTTTAGGAGATCCAGAAATCCACCAGACTCCAGATTGGGAAATAGTCTTTGAGGATGATCCAGGTAGACTTGATGAAAGATTTGATACAAATATTTCTCAAATTAATAGTTCAATAAATCTTCAGGAAACCGTACCTATCCACTCCCTGTTAGGGAAACCTCATGGCTGTCCTATATGTGGGAAAAATTTCACGTGCAACTCCCACCTTGTTAGACACCTGAGAACTCACACAGGAGAAAAACCCTATAAATGTATGGAGTGTGGCAAAAGTTACACGCGGAGCTCACATCTTGCCAGGCACCAAAAGATTCACATACTGGGCACTCCTTATAAATTCCCCCTAAACCAGAAGAATTTGAATGAGACCTCCCCTTTGGCCCCAGCTGAGAAAACACCTGTTGAGAAGCCCTATAGGTGTGATGAATGTGGAAAGCACTTCCGCTGGACTTCAGATCTTGTCAGGCATCATAGGACGCATACAGGAGAAAAACCTTTCTTTTGTACTATTTGTGGCAAAAACTTCAGCCAGAAATCTGTGCTAACAACACACCAAAGAATCCAGCATGGAGACAAGCCCTACATGTGTGGAGAGTGTGGAGAGTACTTCAGCGACCACAGGCAGTACCTGGCACACCGGAAGGCACATGATACCGAGCAGCTCTATCTCTGTGGCCAGTGTGGGCGGAGCTTCGGCCATAGGGCTGCATTTGCCAAGCACCTGAGAGGACACACTGCAGCGAGGTCCTGCCAATGCAATGAATGTGGGAAAAGCTTCAGTCGAAGGGACCACCTCGTCAGGCATCAAAGAACACACACTGGCGAGAAACCATTCACGTGCCCTGCCTGTGGGAAGAGCTTCAGCAGAGGCTATCACTTAATCAGGCATCAGAGGACCCACTCAGGAACCACCTCCCAGCTAGGACCCCACGATAGGAGGTCTGCATTCAGCCCTGACCCCGGGGTAGGCGAGGAAAAGCCCTCTGGTTGTCCTGGGGAGACCTTTTCCAGGGAGTGTCCCTGACTTGCCCAGATTGACATAAGCTCTTCCCACAATTAAGTAGACGCTGCTCTCAACTTCTCCTTAAGGAGCTATTTTGCCCAAAGTACAACCTGAGCTGAGGCTTCTTGATTGGAGTGTTCCTGCCTCTCCGTCATCGGTATGAGGCAGGAGAATTAGAAGTCTTAAGAGTTGTGGTTATTATATTTCCCCAGAAATAGGCTGTTAGATACCCTAAAGACCAAGCAGCCTCAAGTTGAAGTTGCCCAGGACAATTCCTTAGGTTTGGTAAGGGCTCAGATCTTAAAGCACACAGCCCTAAACTCACGGCCAGATATTTGCATCCAGATTGCTTTGCTAGCCATTCACAGGATAACTACACATCTCACTGATTAACTTCCTCACCGGGCTCTGTCCATGATACTGGGGAGAGATTGGAGAAGTGTCTGATGGGCGAAAACCTCAAAGCTGCTTCACACGGACCTTGTCAGGGGGCTCCATTCCCATTGACAAAGTGATGCCAGTGCCAGACACTACTAAAAAGGAGGACCTTGTCCCAAGCCTCTTTCTTGTGGGTTTTTCTTCCCCTCCTTTTAGAATTCTCAAGATGTTCGCCTTCCTACTGTTCTACCAGTTTCTTGGTTTTGTCCCCAACTTTTTCTACTACAAGTGGGATGTGGTATTTGGGTGCCAAGAGATTTAACAAAACATAATTAAATCATAATGAAAACATTTACATTCCCACATATATACAAGCCTGCCCACCCACCCCACCCTCTTCACAGGGGTTTGTGAGGGCCTTTTGGAACAGTGTCACCTTACAAAGGCATTGGGTCACATCGCTTACATAAAACTGGAGATCTGAGATCAGATTATGGAACAATTAAGAAAAAGCTGTTAATGCTGGCCAAGGCTTTCAAGACTATTCTCCTGACCCCCAGCATCCCTACCCTGGTTCTGTGGTATCAGGGAACATAAGGAACCCCAGCACCTGGGACCCTGAAGAATTTACTAAAAGTAAATGGCTTTCACGTGTTTGCATTGTCTGCTTCTCTGTGATTTCATTTTCATGTATTTAAGAACTAAGTCATAGTATCCCATGGCCCAAGGGTCTCTATTGCCTGATAAAGGTTCTGTGGAAATGAGGCTGAATAACTATGAACCTCACCTGCTTTGATTGTGGGAGTGGCAAGGACTGGGGAGACTGTCCTCCATACTTGGAGCACAGGGTATGGGATTAAAGCATAAGAAGAGGGAGACCTCTTCTGTGCCTGGTTTCTGTTGCTCTGTTTTTCAATCCAGTGTACACCAGCGGAATATAGGCATAAGAACAAGGCCCCAACCCTAACACCTCAACCAGGAAATTCTCATTTTGGTCAGTAATGATATTCCAGTTGACTGGTTTGGTTTTAGTACCAGTCTGCCATTGTCCTTTGGAAATGTGCACATGGAAATAAATGAAAGTAACACTGGTAGTCAAGTTCCCTGGGTTTTTTTGTTTTTTCTTATTTCCCCCATTGACTGCCTCCCTCCCTCCCCGCCCCTTCCCCAGGCCTTCAGGACCTTATTGTTTGTGTCCATGGGTTATATGCATATATGCATACAACGTCTTCAGTTGATTACCTCCAACCCACCACCCTCCCCCCACTTCCCTCTGAGATTCTGCATTTGTCCATGCTTCCATGTCTCTGGATCCACTCCGTTAATTGGTTCATTTTGTTACTTAGATTCCACATATGAGTATAATCATGTGATACTTGTTTTTCTCTGACTGACTTATTTCACTTAGCATAATACTCTCCAGGTCCCTCCATGCTGTCTCAAAAGGTAAGAGATTCTTCTTTTTTATTGCTGCAGAGTAGTCCATGGTATAAATGGGCTTTTTTATCCACTCATCTACTGATGGCACTTGGGCTGTTTCCAGATCTTAGCTATTGTAAATTGTGCTGCTATGAACATAGGGATGCATACATTCTGATTGGTGGTTTAGGTTTCTTAGGATATATTCCTAGAAGTGGGATCACTGGGTCAAATGGTAGTTCCATATTTAGTTTTTTGAGGAAACTCCATACTGTTTTTCTATAATGGTTGTACCAGTCTGCATTCCCAACAGCAGTGTACTAGGGTTCCCCCCCCCCTTTTTTTTTAAATATATTTTTATTGATTTCAGAGAGAGGGAGAGAAATATCAATGATGAGAGAGAATCATTGATTGGCTGCCTCCTGCACGCCCTCTACTGGGGATTAAGTTTGTAACCGGGCCTGTACCCTTGACTGAAATCTAACCTGGGACTCTTCAGTTCCGCAGGCCAACGCTCTATCCACTGAGCCAAACCAGCTAGGGCTCCCTTTTCTCCATATCTCGCCAGCACTTGTCATTTATTTATTTGTTGATGGTAGCCATTCTGACAGGTGTGAGATGGTACCTCCTTGTCGTTTTGATTTGCATCTCAAATGATTAGTGACTGAGCATTTCTTCATGTATCTCTTGGCCATCTGTCCTCTTTGGAGAAATGTCCTTTGCCCATTTTTTAATTGGATTGTTTGTCTTCCCTTTAAATTGTATGAGTTCCTTGTATATTTTGGATATTAACCCTTTATCAGATGTATCATTGCCAAATATTTCCTCCCATACAGTGGGCTCTCTTCGTTTTGTTGGTGGTTTCTCTTGCTGTGTAGAAGCTTTGTATTTTGATGTCCCGTTTATTTATTTTCTTAGTTTCCTTTGCCTTAGGAGATGGATTTGTAAACATATTGCTACGAGATTTCAAAGATTTTGCTGCCTATGGTTTCTTCTAGGGTTTTTATGGTTTCATGACTTACATTTAAGTCTTTTACCCATTTTTAGTTTATTCTTATGTATGGTGTAAGTTGGTGGTCTAGTTTCATTTTTTCCATGTATCTGTCCAATTTTCCCAACACCATTTATTGAAGAGACTCTCTTGACTCGATTGTATGCTCTTGCCTCCTTTGTCAAATATTAATTGAGCTTCATGGCTTGGGTCAATTTCTGGGTTCTCTGTTTTGTTCCGTTGATCTGTATGCCTGTTCTTGTGCCAGTACCAAACTGTTTTGATTACGGTGGCTTTGTAGTATAACTTGGAGGAATCACAATTCCAGATATCAAGTTATACTACAAAGCCACCCTAATCAAAACAGCCTGGTACTGGCACTAGCACAGGACTCCGGAGGAGGAGGGGAAAAGCCACAGAAGGTGGAATTGGAAAAACGGGTGGGTTTGAGATGGGTTTTCTGTGGAATGTAAAGCTGCTGCGTTTGTTGAACAGAATGAGACAAGGCTGTGTCCTGCAAGTCTGATCCTCACTAAGGGGGAAGAGCCGAGTATGTCTAGATGAAGCTGCAGAATTTCACTTCATACACGTTTGAGTTGCCTGGGTTTTTTTTCTATGAGCACCTGTCTCTAAGACATGCCATGTGGGGTGATGGCTCCTCTGGGAAGTGGGTGAGAGGGACAGGGGCACGGGTGGTACAGAAGGTGATGTTAGCTTTAATGACAAATTGTCCACTGCTCTGAACTCTGGGTAGGAGGAGAATCAGAGGCCTGTTATGTTATTGTTGTGTCCTCCTGCCGCTGTGAGAGCCCGTGTGCTTCCGCCCCAGCAGCCCCACCTTGAGCTTCCAGGCACGTGGTTGGAAAGCGCTCTTTCAGATGAAGCGGAACAGCCATCATGGGCTGAAGTGGACGTTTAATAAAGCCGTTGATCCCGTTTTAATCTATAAGTTATCTGTGAAAACAAAATAACCCACACCTTTTTATTTTATCACTTATTTATTTATTATTTATCTATATTTTAAAAATCCACATCGTTTTAGAGTCGTCAAGAGCCAGCTATGAAAGCAAAGTCAGTGTTTTAGGTAGTGCAATATTTCCAGCTGCTGAAGAGTGATATGAAATGACAAACTACCCCTCCTCGGCAAGAGAGACCCAGAGCTGATGCTTAGAAACTACCACCCTCACCCAATCCCACACAGGATGATTCTCAGGTGATGAAAATCAAGTTGGGGTCCCGTCTCTTTGCACAAGTTGTCAATTCTATGGACCCTAGCATAATGCGCACACCTGCTCATTGTGCACACACGCTCATCAGACTTCTGGAGGAATGGAGCATTTAAAGAAAGTGGCAAATCCATATAATCAGAAGTTACTAACAAATCTTAAATACTGAATTCCTGTTTATAATTCCTTGCTGTCTTTCCATCAAAGTAAAATACACACTGGCCTCCAGGGGCTCAGCACAGTCAGGCCTGGACGCTGATGGGACACGGGCACCCATCTCCACAGAAGCTATGGAGACAGGTCTCGCCCACTTTGCCACCAACCTGAAGGTTCTTGCTGGAAGGTGTTTGTTGCTTGGGAGGGAGCTACAAGCCCAAGCCGCTCCATAGAGCAGACGAGGGACCAGGCACTCCTGGCTTCTATTCTGGCTCAGTCTCCGTGGTGGGGAGACTGAAGGGGTGTGATGAGGTGGGCAAGGGTGGATGGTTGTCAACCTAGACCCTGACACGGCCTTTGCCTCAGTTCCCTGGATCTAGAGTCCAGTTCTCATGATAAAGGTGAAGAATGAGGACAGAGGAGCACAATGGGTTGACAGAAAAAAACAGTAAAACAAAGAAACCAACCAGGGGGCCGTGAATTTCCTGAGACTCGTGAGCTGAGTCAGTGCAGAGGTCTCTCCCGGGTTCCCTGTGCTAAGGACAGAAGGGGGCGAGACCCAAGTTTCTTGGATTTTACGATCTGAGTAAAGCCATGCCCAGAAGGACAGGACCTTGGCTAAGATTTGTTTCCTCCTACTTAACAGGCGGGCAAAGAAGCAGGAGGAAGGCAGCTGCTCCTGGGAACCAGGAGGCTTTGGGTAACAGCCGCACCTTCTAGAAATGGAGCTGCTCTTAGGGCCAACTGGTGTTTTCTGGCAAACCCAGGATGCAGTGTGAACGCACTTTCTGGAACATGCCAGTGGAGGCGCCCTAGCAGCTGGCCTGCTGAGGACTCAGAGCATCTGAGACCAATGGTAGCAGTGCCCAAACTTCTGTGCTCATGACCTTCCAGCAGGCACCTCTGTCTCCCTGGGGAACAGGTGGTCTTGGCCGTCTGGAGGTCTGGAGAGAGGCTGCTGGGGATGGGCTGGAGGCAGAGACTGTCGGATGCATAGAGGCTACCTGAGTAGTTTTCAGAAACAGAAGGAGTGTCTCACGCGTATTAGGCTTCGTGCACACAGGCCCAGGTCACGGAAACCAGCCTGGAGCCTTGGCGTGCCTGGGCCTTGTTCATGCACAGCGCACTCGGGAACGTAAGGAAAGAAAGACTCACAAAAGAGCAAACTATAAAAAAGAGAAGCCCCTCCACAGTCGTGGGCCTGGGCTTCAGGCCACTGGGAGTACCGAGAAACGACCGATGCTGGCGGAATCCGGAGGTTTATTTCCGACCCCCCTTCCCATTAGTGTCACCTGGAGGATGTTGTGTAGAGTCGCACGTGCGTCCCAAGTTCTTGAGGCCACAGGGGAGTCTCATGGCTATAGGGAGGGTCTGAGGGCCGCAGTCACCTGGCATGTTGGTCTCGGGCCCAGGGGCACGCTGCCTCCTGGAGCTGAGGTCCTGGTAGGCAGGAGTCTGTGAGGCAGGCGGCTGGCACCGGGAGCTACGACAGCTCGAAGCCCGTGTTCATGCTGATGGCGTAGCGCAGCTTCTCCCGCAGGACGCTCTTCTTGCTGTAGTTGGGCAGCTTGAGCAGGTTAAAGCAGGTAGAGGAGGTGGGCAGGCGGCCACCTGGCTCCCGCTTGCGGATGGTGAAGAAGCCCCGGAGGACGCTGCCCAGGGTGTCCCCAGTGTCCTGCAAGCACACAGCACAGCCTCGGTTGGAGGTGCCTAGTGAGGGAGCCTGGGCAGGTGCCAGAACGGGAGGACCTGGGTGCTGAGCGGGATGTGCTGCACCGCCCTGGCGAGGCTGGGCCTGTGAGTGTGCACTCCACCACCAAGGCCGGCTCCACACCGAGGACAAGCCTCGAGAGGAGTGCACAGAGCAGCCCCGCTCCTCGGGCAGCACAGGGGACTCCTGTGTTAAGGAAGTGCCAGGAAATGGGGCCTCTGGGTAACGGCTAATTATTCAGTAACCAATTTTCAAAGAGCCAGTAGACAGTGGAAATGCTTTAGATCCCCAATCATTTCTGAGTGCAGCCTCACGCTTCCTCCCCGACCTTGCCAGTGCTTGGCCTGGGCAGACTAGCTTGGGGCAGCCTCCTCCAGCAAGGGGGCTCGTGTCCCACGGGGAGGATCTGGAGCCCAGACTGCAGCATCCTGAAAGGCATGGCACTCAGGCCACCAGGCTGCAGGAGTGGGGGGAGGGCGGGAGGGAGACACTTTTAACAAGGGCTACTCTTTGAGCACCAACCCCCTAAGGCATTCATTCTCTTTAGAAAATACAGGAAACGGAGCAGCCTGCCCAGCTGTGCGGCCAGCAGGTGGATGAGTTGGCATTCAAACCTGTGCCTGTTCAGTCCCTAGGCCCATGCTCTCACCCTCTCCCACACTGCCTCTCAGACCTGGAGCCTGGCAGAGCAGCAGCGACTAAAAACACCTCCAGCTACTCCTCCCTGAGGGAGGGAGGAGGACCAACTGAGCTGAGGCAGCAGGGTCAGCCTGCTCTTCCAGGAGAACAGCGAACCTTCTCCCCGGCTCCCGGGAGCTCAGGGGCTTGCCCTGCGGTGGGCATAGTGCACAACCCTCCCCAGCCGTGGTACCTGGTCATCTGACACTTCGACACAGCGAATGGAGAAAGGAGGCTTGAGGTAGGCGAATCCCAGGAGTGGGGGCCTGGAGCAGCTGGTCACAAACTGCAACACAAGGCGGGTCAGGGGACAAAGGGGGCCGGCGCTCCCTCAGTCTCTCACTGCTCCAGTCACAGGTCAGTCACTGCTGTTCGGCCGACAGGACGGGTCACAGAGGGCACATGGCCCAAGGACTGGGACACATCTCACATGTGTCTTAAGGGCTGGTCTCAGACTAAAACGTGTGAAATCCACGCCAGTGGACATGACTAGCCATTGAGGGAGTCTGGTAGAGAATGTGTGAAGAATTCAGGAACAGAGAAACTCCCACCAGGGGAAGGGTCTCTGGTGGGACTGTCATATTTTGAACATTACAACTTTAAAGACACCAGTACAGGAGTCCTGGTGAATGCCAGCCACTCTATTTGCAAAATGTACACTAACTGCCGCCTACTTGACGGTGCACATTTTATTGGGACATTGCATGTGTGGTATTGTGTTCAGACTACTGAGAAAAAAGCTACACAGAGGTAGTCCCATTTCTCCAGAGGTAGAAATGGAGACTTTAAATCCTACCCTGTAGAACAGATTGTCTCTAGTTTCTTAAGGTAACAGCACCCTTCACTTCTATAACAACAGGAAAGCAAGAGAGGCATGAGCAGGGCCAGCACCAGCGAAGGGGCAGATGGAGTGCGGAGCCCAGCAGGCGGAGCATGCCTGTCCCTGCAGAGGGTCCGCGCAGGCTCGCCTCACCTCGAGGCCCTCCCCGGTTACTGCCTGACCTGCCATGTAGGCCCGCCGATGGGACGGCATGCTGATGACAGGAGATCCTCTTGATCACATCATTTCCCCCAGTGTAAGTTATTACATCACCTGGCCTTCTAGATTTAGGAGAATATCTACGTATGCATGCATGCATGTCTAGGTAACATGCACAGTACCTTCAGAAACATGGCTCTCTCGTTGGGCGTGAAGTCGGAGGCCAGAATATCCCAGAGCCAGATAATGACCCTGTGACTTCCATGAAAACCACCGTAGTACACTGTGTGCTTCCTGAAAACAATGCAGACACAGCTCAGTCACACACACACAGCATTTAGACAGGCACTACTAACTACCAAGTCCTCTGAAAGCCAGAGTTCATGCCTTAATAACTCCATGTCCCTGGAAGCTAATGGGGCTGAGAGTTCAAGAGCTGGCTCCTCTGAAGCAGAAGCCAGCGGGAGGTCCTGCAACTAGTCCCAAGAACCTCAGCCCAGCGGTCCTCAAGGTCTACTTCGCTTCGGTTTCTAGGCACACAAGTGGTTGGGCTTTTATTCCAAGCAGTTCACCCCATGAGCGGGGAGGAGAGTATTGGAGATGGGCCCTGAAATAACTCCAAAGAGGACCCCGCGAGGGGGCCACTCGCTTTCCAGGCCTAAGAACTTCGCCCTTGCCAGCTCACTCACTCCTTACTTCAAATCCTCCAGGTCAATCTCAGCGTTGTCACCGGAGATGAGACGCTGGAGCTCAGGGGTTGAGAACATCCGGATCCACTCGGGTTTGATGATAGAACGGAATCCACTGATGAGGGCAGCCGTCTGGTTTTTGATTTGAGTGTGCATTCGAAAGTGTGCCATCAGATGGATGTAGCTAATTCTGTTGCCGACAGAAGAAAACAATGGAAATTAACAGGATAGAGTGGGCTGTTCCCAATGGGCTGGAAGATGAGTTAGGTCATTTCTGTTTCATTTTACAGAAACACAAAAAGCACCAGGACATTTCACCAGAACAACCAGATGACGATGACGGCTCTCCTGAACGGTACACTGTCTGCCCAGCGCATTACCTCATCACTTCTCCAAAAAGTACCGCACAAAACAGTGGGCCATTCATCAGGATGACACCCCAATGTGTCAAGACTCACAGCAAGACATTCTCCAGGTAAGGAGAGGGCCCTTCTTGGTACAAAGGGTATTTTTCCAGTCTTGTATTTAATTTCATCCTTTTGGACATACACCAATTAAGATGTAATGCAGTCCTCCACTAAGCTTTAAAGCAGAGAAAAGTTGCTTCATGCACAAACTTCAATTAAAACCTTGCTCATCTGGACCAAGAGCGAAGCTGTGCAAAGGTGAGGCCTCAGAAAGTTCTGGTCAAATGCAGCTGGCTCACGTTCAATTTCAACTAGAACATCAGGGCACTAACCACGGTTCCAGCAGATGGTCTCCTGGGTCTGATTTTATGAACACAATGGCCACATGTACAAAGTATAATGTACTACAAGTGAACAGGTTAGATCAGGGGTCCTCAAACTTTTTAAACGGGGCCAGTTCACTGTCCCTCAGACCGTTGGGGGGCCAGACTATAGTTTAAAAAAAAAACTATGAACAAATTCCTATGCACACTGCTAAGTCGGCTGCTAAGCAGGACAGGCAGCAGTGGCAAAAACACTCGGCGGGCCGGATAAATGTACCCGGCGGGCTGGATACATGTCCTCGGCGGGCCTCATGTGGCCCGCGGGCCGCAGTTTGAGGACCCCTGGGTTAGATACATTCCAACAGGCTTGCTAGCTTGCTGATTTCTTAGCAAGCACGTACTCAGAGGTGAAAGAACCTGAGCCCAGCCCACACATAATTCTCAAAATTCCAATCAGTCCAGTGCAAATAAACGTGTTCCCCGCAGCACTCAGATCTGAGTGCCTGGCAGTGAAAACAGCCTATTTTAAAAATTATCCAGCAGCAAACCTGCACATCAGTACACTTCAAGATGATCTTTCCTACTACTGCGACTCCTTTCCTTGACTCTTTGAAGCCGGTTACTAATTCTGTCCCATTTCACCAAAGAAAGAGAGGGACTGCCATGTCACACCTCGGAAGTGCAGGACCCAGCATCCCCTGAAGGAGGAGGAACGGGCACCGCCAGGCCTCGCAGGATAGGCAGCCTGCAGCACTGAACCGCTCTCGCCCTGAGGTTTACACTGAGAACGTGGAAGAGCGCGGGAAAGGACTTTCTCCACAGGAGTTTCCAGGCGGGGCAGGAACCTCATGCAACACAGGCTGCATGGCCCCACTTCCTCTGGTTGTTATACACACAACTCCCACCACCACCCCTGTGCCCTCATGTCTGGCAAAAAAAAACCCACCAGTCTGAGGGCAGCTGGCTGTGTGTGACGTGTCACATAGTCGATGATGGTGGCAACCACTGCTCTCATTCACTGAGGCCCTCCTGTGACCCTGACACCCTGGAAGGTTTTTTGCACACGCTCTCTCCTGGGAAGCCCTCTGCAGGGATGGTGAGGGAACACAGGGGCTCCAGACAGTTCCAGGCTCTGCTCTTTCTCAGCTGTCAAACTAACGCCCCAAAGGCAAGTCATACTGGTGCATCTCAATGCTGACAAGAACTGGGTCTGTTCTGAATGAAAGCTCCCAAGCATGAGGCTGGCCGAGCCATCCCCACCAGAGACGTGATGCTCAGGACGCTGGGCTGTAACGTGCATGTGGTCCAAAGGCCCCACCAGGTAGGACCGAGAGCTCTCACGTGTCACTGAGGAGAGTGACACTCAGATTATAATTCAGATGCTCAGCAGCGCCTGGTGGCAGGAGAAGATGGACAGATTGACGGGCAGGCCTACTACTATATCTACCCCTCATGCCAGGTTCTACTGTTTCAATCCGGTGAGAATAGGCCGGTGGGGACAGTGCATTGAGGGGTCTGGCTTCTAGGGACCAAAGAAGTTGACATTCATGACAGATTCCTGAAAGCCTGTTATCTGTGACAGGTGCCAGGCCTCAGAAGCTCCCCATGTCTGAGACCCATCTGCTGCATCTGAACTCGCCGCTGTGTTCTCAAGACCGGGCTTTCTACAACCGCCACGCGCTATCATTCCTACACGATCGGCCCCTCCAGGTGCCTTCTGCCTTGGTGCCCTCTGGGTTCCGGACTGCGTGCCCGAAGGGCCCAGAATCCATCTGTCTGCACTGAGGGCCATCGCTCAAGTCCTAGGAACACTGCCTCTGGCCTCAGAAGTGCTACTGCAAACAACAAATGGTCAATTCTTATTTTGCACATCGAATTTAATACGATTTTGGCCTAGGAACTGTAACCATTGTAAGTTCCGTTATAATACTTATGGCTTTTCTACTTCAATGTATCTTAATAAATTCTCAAAGTAAGCCCGGAGAGCCAGAATGAAGTCTTCTCAAGTGATGTCCTTAAAAATCGAATTGCGATACTCACTTATTTTCATTTGTAACAGGAATGGTCTTCCCTCCAGGAATCAGTTCGTGGCAAACGAGCTAGGAGGGAAGAGGGGGAACAATCACTCGAGAGGATTCTAATGGGGAGAAAGCCTCCTGCAGACAAAAGGGCCGACACCCACGTCCGGAATAACGACAGAATTAAGATGGGACATGTTTGGGAACAACCATTTCCACAAAAAGCCTGGGCTTACACATCAGCAAGCAGACCCTACACGATCAATATGAAAGGTTTTTTCTCCTGCAAAACATAAAAATAAAAAAATAAAGTGATGTGGGTGCCAGGGAGAAAGATCTGGAAGGCCAGCCATGTTACCAGTGGCACTCTCCGGGCACTGCCACTCCAGGCGGATTTCATTTTCACCTATATGCTCACATTCTAGCTGATATTTGGTTAGGAGTCTGCATTATTTTTATAGTCGGGAGAGAAAATTAAGACTGTCAGGAAGAAGCCTCAAAATCTGATGAAAGATTTGGAAACTGTAGAATCAACTGCTTTCCTCAACGTCAAGAACTTCAGTGGGTCACCTAAAGAAATCAAAGAGTGCATCATTTTCAAGCTAATTTTAATATAAATTCTGTTAATATAACTAAAAATATGGACAGTTTGGGAAACAGTGACCTCTGGGGCCAATGCTGTGTACATCATAGGGCACACCAAAGGTTTTAAAACTAAAAGGGCCCTTTGGAGTTGCCCAGCCTGGCGTTTCCCACAAAGGGTCCCAGGGAACCCCTGCCTGTGAGCTCTGACTTGAGAATCACTCCATGAGATGGCATTCTCTCTCTGAAAGAGGAGTTCTGTGGTCACATGCGCTGGGATTCTTCCTCACAGGCTTCTCTGAGCCCTCAGGTGCCAGCCTGCTTGGCGGCTCTTCAGGAGGAGGGCAGGGCACGTGGGCACTTACAGAGCACCTGGTGACACTGGTCCCAGCGAGGGCTCACACTCAGCAAGTGGCCCTTTGAGAAAAGGAACCTGTGGCTTGGGGAGACGGAGCGGCCTCTCTGAGGCTCCAGAGGCAGCCCGCACCCGAGCTCACGCGCGGTTCCTCCAGAGCAGCCCTGGGACCACATTCGTGGGGGTGCGTTCAGGTGTCACCAGACACCCTGGAGGGGCCGGGGCACTTCCGAGAAAAGCCGAGAACTTGGGGAGGAAACAGCTCTGCCCCACGATTTCAAGGGTCTTTTTTCTTCTTGCTCTGCTCTTTGTGATGAGTTGGGATGGGGACAGGAGTCTGTTAGAGGCACGTCTTCTCAGAGCCTCCTTCCCCCTTTCTAAGTCACTGTCCTCATGAGTGACAGCTAATCTCACCATGGCAACAAAGAGCAACATTACAAATGGAGCTACGGCTTCAATTAGGAATGACCCAGAGCGTAACCTCAGCAGAGTGAGAGGTCTCAGCACAGCGAGAGAGAGCAGGCAAAGGCCAGGTCAGCTGTAATGGAAAGAGGAGACTCCCCTTCCCCCAGCAAGGTGGGACAGGAGAACTGGCACGGAAGCCAGAGGAAAGAGGCCGGACAGACAGACACTCTGTTTGGGGACCGTTGGGGAAAGCACCAAGGGCAGGGCAGGCCTCAGGATGCCCAGAGGGACAGAAAGAAGACTTCAGCCCCAGAAGTCGACCTACCTGCCCCATGACGTCTTCATCGTACGACAGCGTCAGGCCCAGGTCGGAGATGTCCCCATCGTAGCGCTAAGACGACAGGGAAGGGAAAGTGTTGGGACCCAGCAGGGCCATGTCCTTGAAGAAGTGACGCTCCTACAAGGCCTGCTTAGGCATCGACCGCTGTGGCCACTGAACAGCGGGAAGCAAAGGAGACAGCCACGCATCCCCTCGAGAAAGGAGGCCCTGAGCATCGGCCCTGAGAGGCAGGGTCCCGAGGCATGAGGGGCAGGGAACCTCATCCGCCACACCCACCCTGCGGGGCTTCACTCCAGCGCTCAGCTAAGCCCCGCCTGTCCACACTGACCTTAATGGAGGTGAGGTTTTTGTAGAACTCCGAGTCCAGGGAAGGCAGCTCGTCCACGGAGCTATAGAAGACACTGTGGTGGTGCCCGAGCAGCTGGCTCAGGAAGAAGGATGCGAAGGGCACGTCCACCACGATCCCCTGGGGGAGGAGACAAGCTTGCCACCGCAGTCTGTCCAGAGTCCGCCCCAATAATCCCACCAGGGGCTGCTCAAGCCGCAGAGGCACCAGAAGCGTCTCCAGGCACTTCCGGAATTTCCAATCTGGACGCTACCTCCCCATCACTAACAAACCCAACCAAGTCCCCCATGGGGACATCTCAGCATGGTGGTTATGGACATAGGCTTTGGAGCCACACCGCTCAGGGATCAAACCCAGCTCTGCTGCTGCTCAGCCACGGAGCCTCAGTTCCCCACCTGCAAATGGGTGACAGCGCAGCCTCCCTGCTGTGAGATTTGGGGAGCAGGCTGTGGGAGCTCAGAGGGCACACTCCTGCCGGAGGCAGAGCAGGGCAAACAGCGGGCCCAGTGCCCCCATTTCTTTCATCTGCACTATTATTATTGTGGCTGGAGAGGGAGGAGACAGATACGAGGCCCAGGAAATAGGGGAGGACATTCACACCACCCCTCACCCTTCAGCAAAGCAGAGGGCAGGTTGAGAACTCAGGATGGCCTGGGTTCACATCTGCATTCTACCCTTAACGAGCGATGAGACTCTGGATAAGCATCTCCTCGAGCCTCGGTTCTCTCGTCCTTACACAAACAGGACTGCAGCGGCCACGCCACAGGGATGCCGAGGATTCAATGAGCAGCACAGGAAAGTACAGTATCTCTCTACAGTAATCGGGTTCCTGTCCTTCCTTCCTGACTTGATCCTAATGACAGGCAGTTGACGCGGCTAGGTCTGATCACATAAATGCATACAAAGCCGTGGTACTTCCCATGTTTTATCTTCCTCTCCAGTCCAATGCTCCTTCACGCGCCTACCTCATACACGGCCTTCCCCAGCATCTTGCCAACGAACTCAAAGAGCTGCAGGTAGTTCTCGTGGATGTAAGAGGTGGGCGAAGGGTAGAGCCTCTCATCCCCACTGGTTGTCTGCGAGGAAACAGGTGGACAGAGGCAGGGAGGTGAGGCCTGTGTCAAGCAAGCCCTGCCCTTCACTCCTTGTGGCGCCTCAGTGTGGCGGCTGGCAGCCCCGCTCCCTCCCCTGGAATACCTTGAACAGGTTGAGTGCCGGGTCAAACACCCTCTTGATGATCTCTTCCAAGAACTCCTTGAAAACACCGTCTTGATCGATCCCTGCCTCGTCCACCCCGAGGTCATTGACAAACTTCACGCGGATCACGCCCTTCATGGCGTGCTGGGACAGCTGCCGCAGCTGCTCGTAGCCGTCCTGCCGAGGGCAGAAGTGCAGCCCATTAGGACCCTGAGGCCTGCTGCACACTCAGGGCTTCCTCTAAGTCCTCCCTGTGGAAAGCACTCCAGTGTAATAGACATGTGAGTCAGGGCGCCTGAGCGCATGAGAAGAGCAGTTCTCACCCGTTTTTAATGAGAGCCTGGTCAAAGGAGAACTCATTTTGTGGGACATGACTTTACCACTCTTCCCCAAGGGGAGACTGCCTTCGAGAGGATGCAGAGCAGCGAGACAGGAAACTAAACAAAATGAGTCACAACAGGCCCCGGCCATCAGACAAGGGATGAAAGAAGCCTGGACCAGATCTCGCCCTCTCTGTTTTAATGCTACGAGGATCTCCTAGCTCCTGGTAAAAATCAATCAACCACCCTTACAGACAGACAACTAGAAGCCTAAAATACCCTCCACCTCAACTCCTGGTACCTCTCCCCAGATCATGAAAGGCCTTGGAAGTCATGCTGAGGAATGTAAACATCCAAAGGGCGGTGGGGAGCCCAGGAGTGGTTATGCCAGGAGCAACATGGCTGGCTTTCTGTCCTAGGTCTCTCTGTTGGCAGCAGAGCAGATGGCTGGCAGACCCCGACCCGGGGACGGCAGAGCTGGCTTCACTCTTCAGGGCCTTCGAGGACTGATATCCATAACCCTGCTGAGAATCTGAATTTCTTTGGCCTTAGTTCGGCCACTGGCGGGTGAGGGGACAAGCGGGTGTCTAAGGCTCCCAGGTCTGCAATGCTGAAGTGCCAGCCCCGTGCACCCTGGTGAGGGGATGCCTTCCTGGAGGACTAACCTGGACGCCTAGCACAGAAGCCCCGCCTTCAACACAAACCACAGCAAAGGAAGTGGACAAAAAGCCTGGGACATCATGAGCCTAATGTCAGCTTTCTGATGCCCACTCGTGTCCAAATCGAGCAAAGGCCACGGGGCTCTCATGTTCTAATAATCAGACCACCAGATGGTAACACTGCTAACGAATAAATGACCCTCCTCCCTCCTCATTCAATAGGAAGACCAGTGATCAGTTTCATGACAAGATATTTCCAATGGGACGGGAAGAGGAAAATAGACTTTGCCTATAACCTGAGACAGACACCCCTCCTTTTTCGTCCCCTTGGGATAAAACGCAGCCTCAGGTAACCAGGACATCAAGTGATGGTCCCATAAGCATTGACACCTGAGAAGGGAGTTAGGGACTCTGTCACTCTCAAGAGACGTCAGAGTCTCTACCAGCCAGACTTCCCATGGGTGCTGGTCCCACTGGAGGGAGGGGTATGATAGGTGGTGGGGCTGAGAACTTTGAGACAGAAGCGGTACATCCAGAGAAAATGCTGGAGAAGTGAGTTTCTATTACACAACTGGGCGTATTCTTCTTTGAGGTCGCCAGAGTGATAACCTGGATGCTGGCTTTGACTGTGGTGGGCTACTTCCCTTGCATCTCATCAGTGTATGTCTACAAAGACCTTCTGGCTCTGTGGTAACTGCAGCTCCCAGCATGGCTCAGTGAACTTAACCCCTACACTCCAGCCTCCACGTTCACAGTTGGGAGTGTGGGCCAAGTGCCTGCCAGGACAAATGGACAGACACGAGATGTTCTGCACATCGCACTTCCTGTCCTCATATAGAGGCACCAAATGTTTGATGCTCTAGCCAGGGGCCCTCCTGGTAAAAAGGAGAAGAAACCCTGTTTAATCAAGCAGCTCTCAGAGCAGGAAACAGGACAAATGGCCCCTTTCTGGCTCCCAGAGCCTCAATTCCAGTGTCACTAGATGAAGGAGCAACAAGAACAGATCAGAGGCAACAGGTTCACCCGCTGAAATGCCTACCCTCCACAGAGCACACTGCTTGTGGGCTTCTCACCTCCAACATCCGGGACCGCCGGATAGTGATGTGGGTGACGTGAGGGGAGGCGGAGCTGGTCTCCACAAGCCCCAGTTTCTCCTTCTCCTTGGTGACCATGTTTCGGAACAGGAGAACTCTCTGAAACGAGCAACGGTGAGACCAGAGACAGGGTCAATGACTGATGAGTCCCTAAAACACACTGTACGAGATTCATGGCTTTTAAGTCATTTGAGACGCAACTGCAATGGGACGTTTCCATAAGTTAAAAGTGACTTGAGGGAGCAGGAAACCTTTCCCAAAACACTCTTGGAATTAGAAATATAGCTTCTTCCCTCCCTCGTACATTCCCTCCAGTCAGACAGTCCATCCGTCTGGCTCTCCAGCAGCACTGCATTCTCTCACTCGAGGCCTTTAAACACTGCCCACTTTTGCCTGTGCTCCCAACCCCTTTCTGGGCTCCGCCAGAATCCAACCCTGTGGCACACACCCCACTCTACACTATGGACTGCCAGTTCATAGTGTCTTCAATCCCTGTACCCCCGGACTTAGCTTCATGCTCGACACAGAGTAAGATCCAGTCACAGTTTGCACTGCTGAATGAGTGAGTGCATTTATTTATTTCCAATTGGGTAACAGAGATGGAAAGCCAGGAGCCACGTGGTGGAGCAGAAAGACGCACAGGGGCCCAGTTCTGAGTGCGACTCACGTTTTTGTGAGGAATGACGTGAGGGATGTACTGCAGGACCAGCTGGGCCCGCTTTCTGTCCTTGTCCAGTTCTTGGAAGAGCACACTAGGTTTGAGATCCCTTAAAAAGAAAGGCATGGGCTTGGGAAAATGAAAACTAAAAATCCACCATTCTTGGCAAACTGCACCCTGCCGGCCAAATGCAACCTGCCGCCCATTTTTTGTCAAGTTTTAATGGGACACAACCACACTCATTCATTACGTGTTGTCTCTGGCTGTTTTCGTGCCACAGAGACTGGTCTGCAGAGCCTACAATAGTCACTGTCAGGCCCTTTACAGAAACAGCTGGCCAGTCCTGCTCTAGTGCCACAACTTCAATACTTACACAGGAGTTGACATGTCATGGATAAGACAATGTGGACACGACCTTAGGTTTAGTTGTTGCAAGAGGATTCCGCAACCCCATCCCCCAAAACACCTAGCTGTAGTTTTTATCCTGATAATTCTGATTTTTAAAAACTGCCATTTGCCTAGCATTACCTGTGGCTCAGTTCAGCTGAACATTTTTCTTCTTCCCAGTTTGGATACGAGACACTTGCTAAACGTGACTGGACTCTGCTGCTATAATGAGCTCTAACCATCCTCAGGGGATGCATATTTTAACAGAAGTGACTGCTAGGTGATTGGTCCCGACAGGTGCAGAGGAAGAACGGGTCTCCTTATGCAGGTGAAAGATGAAGGAGAGGGACAAGTTCCTCTCTGCCCTGGGACATGAGTGCAGCGTCCATAAACCCGCCTCCCCACCCCGGGCACTCACTTTCGCAGCCAGTGGTCCTCGGGGGCAAAGCGGCGCCGACAGTCCCGCTCATACAGCACCATCAGCCACCCGTGGACGGACTGGAACAGCTCCAAGGTCTCGCCCTTGGCGTTCTCTGTGGGCACACAAGCAGGAGGCACCCTCACGAAGCTGATCAGAATGGAGACGAACTGAAAGGACAGCTCTGGTCATCAAGTCCCACCAAGGCCTTCCTCCCCCTCGCTGTGAACCCTGCATGGAATCACAGAGCTGAAAGGCACCCTGGGTGTGTTTGAAGTATCTACAGGGCTGAGTAGCTCTTGGGCACAATCACTCACGCTACCTCCCACTAGCACGTCATCTAAGGACCCTATTAATCTAAGGAGCTTTGTACTGAACCACTGGAAACACATCAGGAGGTGCATCTAACCGGAGGTGTTAGCTGGCACACATTTATCTTCTCAAAGATAAAATCAACACAAAGAATCAAAAGGAGATGTGGGGCAAAATTAATCATTACTAATAATTCCTGATACAAGCAAATCCTTGAAAAACATGTGGGAGAACAAGACTTCTTTAACCTCACCACTGTCTTAAGAGGTCATAGATAGAGAGCGAAAAAATGAAACTTCTAATTAGGTAAAGAAATGTGCATTTTCCATTAACGTTGACAGATAACAAGGCTAAGAACCAGCTGTGTTACTGATTGACCTCCCCACCTGTAGCATCAACTGAACAGTGGCCGCCACCTTTACCTTACCTACGATTCCATCCCAGATCATCTTAAACACAAAGGAATTCAGAAAGGAGGAGATGGTGACCAGCTCTTCCAGTTTGAATGAAATTTGTTCTTCATAAACTTCAATGTCATCAAGGATCCTAAATCAGATAGAAAGTTATTCACAATTATCCACTGAGAAAAGGCAAAAAAACAAACAAACTAGATCTGTACTTCTTAGAGGACAAAATAAGGTTATGAAGTAAGTTCTATCTTTTAGAGATACTTATTATAAAATTTACAGATAAAGTAATGTCTAGGATATGCTTCAAAATAAGGGAGAGGAGAGCGGGTGGGCGTACAGATAAAGCAAGACTGGCAATGAGTTAACTGTTGAAGCTGGTGATGGGTGCATGAGAGTTCATTGTACTATATTCTCTCTACTTCCTATTGACTTGAAATTGTCCCCAGTAAAAAGTTAAAAATACCATTACCCCCTGCTCTGTATTTCAGCTCTACCTGAAAATATCCTAAAACGGCTCCATTCCCTTTAGAATACGAGTCACTCTTGGGTCACCCGTGATCCAGCAGGTCAGGGTCTGCACCAGCAGCTACGGACCCTGCTCTTGCCTCCAACCTCTCACTGAGCCCTTCCCTCCATGATTCTTACCCAGTCTGCCACCTACAAGCCCCTGATGCCTCCTGCCAATGCTTCTAGCCTGAACATAACTGTCTAAGGTCCATTCTATCTTATAATTTTTCACCAGCCTTTTGGGGGGAAAAGTGGAATTAAAAAAATACCAAATACACAGAGTAGACACCTAAGCTTAAAGAACAAAGGAACTAAATGGGACTAGCATTTGTTAATTTCTCATTGTGTGCCAGGCACTGTACTAAGTACCTGACATTCTTTTTCTCATTCACTCCCTATCACCCTGGTAATGTTATCTCCATTGCCCAGGGCACCTCATTTAAGTGGTGGAGCCAAGTTTTTCACCCTGACTCCCTGGCTCTGAAAGTTTCCAGTAAACTAACTAGCACAGCAAGTCAATGGCCGAAGTTACTTAGACCCAGAGCCAAGAAACCCCAAAAGCCACCTTCAGTGGTGCTGACCCAGCTCCCTGAAAGGATGGGAACAATTGCTGAAGGCCTACTATGTGCCACCCACTCTGTAAATGTTTCCTCATCTAATGCTTCTAAAACGTCATTTACAAAAGCAAGCAGCGGACCCTGCCGCACAGGCCCAAACCTTAGCAGGAATCGCATCAGTAACTGCTTCCTTACTGCCACTGCATTCTAGGGAAGGAGTTCAGGCCTGCAGCAGTCAACCTACGTGATGAGGTGCCGGGAACAGTCACAGAACAGCATCAGCATGGCCAAGAGCTGCTTGGACTCTTCAGTGTCATTGTTGAGGCATTCCAAGAAGAGCTTTAGCCCTCCGTGGGGCCCCAGCTCACAGATAAACGCCCACAGTTTGGGCAGCAGGTCATCAAGGTAAGTGAGACCTGGAAAAGGATAGAGAAACCCAAGCTTCAGGTGGGGGCTCCAGCTGGTCCATTATTTCCTTACCCATTGGGGAGACAAACACACCTACTCGTGAACATGCAGTGTGTGAGAAAGTGCAATTACCAAGAAAATCATTATCACCACGAGAATAATAAGAACTAACATGTAATGGGTGCTTACTATGTGCCAGACACTATTCCAGGTACTTTACATGCATGATCTCCTTTCCAGTGTGAAACTCAATGTTATCTAAAGTGAAGGCCAGAGAGGTTAAGTGGCTCAAAATCACACAGCCAGGAAGTGTCAAAGCCAAGAGCAAAACCCAGGTCTGTCTGACTCCAAGTGTATGTTTTAAATCAGAGATCAGCAAATTTCTGGAAAGGGCCAGAGTCGGTGTTTTTAGGTTCTGTAGGCTAATCTCTGTCACAACTACTCAGTGCAACTATTATAGCACAAAAGCGGCTATTAGACAATATGGATGTAGCTTTGTTCCAATAAAACTTCCTTTATAAAAGCAAGTAGTGGGTTGGCTTTGGCCCACAGGCAGTAGTTTATCGATACCTACTTGAAACTATCTTGCACGCATGGGATTGAACCTGCAATCCAGCTATGTGCCCTTGACCAGGAATCGAATCTGCGACCCTTCGGTGTTTGGGCTGACACTCTAACCACTAAGAACAGTGGCCCGGGGGAAGCAGAGGACATGTTAACCTCCTGATGGCAGAACTCTCCAAGCCCAGGAGCCCTGCCCCCAGCTGGTCATCCCCTGCTCGGCAAATGGCACCACCCACACTGTCACTGGGCTAAAAGCCTGGCATCATCTTTGAAACTGTTAGGCCCCATTCCTTCAAGTCCAAGCCGCCTCTGAAACATCACACCTCCTCCTGCTTCCATCTCCATCACTACCCCAGTTCCGCTGTCCTCGGGGGGCACTTGGCAATGTTTGGAGACAGGTATGGGTGTCACAACCAGGAGGAAGGAGAGGGCGCTACTGGCACCTATGGGTAGGGGCCGGAGGCTGCTGAAACCCTACAATGGACAGGGTGGCCTCCACAACAAAGAATCATCTACCAAACCGTCAACCCTCCTCCAGGCCAAAGCCTGCATCGTCACTCACTACTCCACCGCCCTAGTGCCTTCATGACATTGCACACAGCCCCATCTTATGCCTGGTCTCCCCACTAGGATATAACCCCCTTGAGGACACAGACCCTGGCTCCTTTCACCTCTGCACCCTCAGTGCCTGGCATATACAGGTGCTTTGTGAGCATGTGAAGATGAAGAAGTAAGTGTGAAAGGGAGAAGCAGCAAGAATTTATGATTTAAAACAAAAGTAAAATGCAGCAGAGAAGTTCAAATCCTTTATGTGGTCAACAGCTTCATGGCTTACAGACCTCTGTCCTCATGACACCAGTTCATCCCAGCTCCTGCACTGCCACTTAAAGCCCCCGACGCCCAACTCTGTGCTCACAGAGGGGACTTTCCTCCTTGCTCAGCTAAAAAGGACAATAGTGGGCATGTCCATGCAGTGATGTATTCTGCAGCCTGTGAAAGCGAGGTTTCTGAAGAATTTCTGACATGATAAAATGCGTATTCAGGTGACTAATGGAAAGGAAAGGACAAAAATATATATTTCAATCTAAATATATATACAAATAGCACACTCAGGCATAGGTAGTCATGTCTGGATTGTGGGATTAAGAGTAGCTTAAGCTTTATTTTTTCAGCTTCCCTGTCTTCTTTAGTTTTCTGTTAAAATTTTTTTAAAAGTAACTTTTTGCCCTGGCCAGTGTTTCTCAGTGGTTAGAGCGCCGGCCTGGGAACCAAGGAGTTGCGGGTTCATCCCCCAGCCCTGGTCAGGCGAGTGCAGAAAGTGGCAGGTCGATGTGTCTCTCACATTGATGTCTCTCTCTCTCTTCCTCCCCCTACCTTCCACTCTCTCTAAAAAAGCAATGGAAAAATATCCTCAAGTGAGGATTAAAAAAAAGTAACTTTTAAAAAGCAAACAGTCCTATGCAATAGGAGGTAGGGGAGGCTGGGGGAAGGTCAATGGGGGGAAAAAAGGAGATATATGTACTACTATGTGTAATACTTTAAACAATAAAAATAAATAAATAAATAAATAAAAGCAAATAGCCCTTCATAATGAGAATCAAGAGCCAAGTCACAAGAATGAACTGAAAATGCTGGGACTGAGATTAGTTTGAGCTGATCAACTACTCGGCCTCTAAGAATGGCTCAAAAATACTCTCCTTCAAGGACGCCAGAAGAAATCCAGTGTTCCAAGCAAAACTGTCGGCCAAACGTGAGCCAGAAGAGGCCCTGGGCCTGCAAACCTGTGAGTATCTGCAGCCGGATCTGGGTCAGAGTGGTCAGCGAGGTCTGGTAGAGGACGCAGATGTTGCAAACCTTCTGCACCTCCGCAGAGTCCACGCGTTTGCCCCCGACGGGCTTGAGGATGTTCCGCACCGACGCAGACTTCTGAAACGCACGCTTCAGGAGATCTGGCACGGAGAGAAGAGGAACGTGTGAGCGGAAGTTCCAAGTTCAGCCCTCTGCCAAGTTCTACCCCGAAGGGAAGAGCATTCCAGTAAAGCTCCGACTTCACAGCCACAGCCAGACAGTGGGGCTGCCGCCTGATTCCAGTTATCTCCTTGGGATAAACTGGAAGCACATTAACAACAGGATTTTAGGTAAAACCCGAAGACATCTTCCGAATCAGAAAATCCGATTCTTACAAGGGATCCTTTTACTGAACCATTAACTTCAGCACCCACAAAGGTAAAAATTCCAAGGACTATATTAGGGGAAAGGGGGGGGGGGAAAGGGAGGCCTGGTGGATCCCCAACTTCCTGTGCTTTGAGATGGAAGAAGGGGCGTCAACCTCACGTATGTCAACCTCATGTACGGAGGATATTCAGCTTGGGGCTGCACTGTACTCGTTTTGACGCTTCCCATGAATATCCTGCGGAAGTTGTATTCGCTGAGCCCATGCGCACTGACAGGTGCAAGATGGGACTTCAGCACACTGCTGGCAGAGGAAAGGCCGCCCGCACCTGGAAATCGGGCAGGTCATTCCACTGAAGTGTGTGTTGGCGGCAGTTCCTTCCGTTCATCATAGTGGGCCCCAGGAAACCTTTCCACGGGACCCACTGCTGACCCTGCAGTGGGGACACAGCTGAGCTGGAAGCCGGTCAGTGACCCAGTGGCCCCTTCATCAGCCGCCCCACGTGGAGAGATTTCCTTTACGATGACAAGCTCAGAAAAGCTCTACTTCCCCTAAGAAAGGGGCCCTCGTATTTATGAGAAGGAAGGGCCCAAGTCCCTCTTCACTTGGCGACTAGAAATTCAGAGCCAAATGGAAGTGCAGAGAAAAGCCCGGCGGCCCTCACGCACCCTTTATCAGGGGACATTCTCTGTACACGACCTTGACTTTGTTCACCCATTTCTATTGCCCAGGCCCCTGTTTTCTACTCCTAAGGACTTCGTCACTCTTGTGCTAAACGTAAAGTGACTTAAGCAGCTTCCAGATCTGAGAGAGAGGTGAGGGGTCACAGGAACAGAGCGGGCAGGTGCCCCGGGACACTCAGAGCTGCACCTCAGCCCCGCGCAGCCACGGCCGGGCCTGCTCCAGCCACGGCCGGGCCTGCTCCAGCCACAGCCGGGCCTGCTCCAGCCACTCACTCTTCACGGGAAGCACGTTCTGCGGGGAGGCCGGCTGCACGTGGGCCGCCGGCTCCTGGTTCTCCAGCAGCTTCTTGCTCAGGATGTCACTGAAGAAGATCCGGATCAGAGGCACCCCCCACAGGAACTGCAGCTGCTTGGTGATCAAGGGCATTGACTCGTTGAGGCTGGGAGACAGAGGAGACCAGGGTGTCGGGTCCACCCGGCGGAGGGCCAGGGGGAGCCCCCGCGGTTCCCTAAGGGGCCTTGCACTGGGAGGTGTAGCAGGACCTGCCACTCAACATGGTCAATGAGATACTTTAGAAAGGGGGATCCACAAACTGCTGCTGAGGCCTGATGTGGAAGGCACTGCCCTTTATCTTCCCTGGCGCTCCACCCAGACTTCCTGTGCTGCCAACAGCACTACTGCTCTCCCTCGCTCCCCACGCTCCACGTCACAGCGCCTCCCAGACGCCCTTTATCTGCCTTCACCCGGATTCCATCCTGTTTACCTCAGTGGACAAGCCATCTTACGCCGCCGTCTTGTCCTGTTCACAGCCAGCTGCAGGCCTGGCCCCCGCCCCATTAACCCTCCAGCCTCCTAAGAGTCTCCCTGCCTTCGATTGCTCCCTTCTCCACTCCGCACCGCACCCCAGAATCACTCACACCCTGAAACCCGCCTTCATCACCTCCCTGCGCCAGACCCTAAATGCCTCCCAGCATCACAGTGGTAACGGCCACCACACACTGAGCATGGGCCAGGCCTGCGGGAGGCTCTGACATGCTTTTTGTCCTTCAACCCTTTGAGACACCTGTACCCCATATTGCAGATGAGAAAAATGAGGTGAAGTGACAAGGTGCCCCCAGAGAACAGGGGTGCAGCTGAGCCCAGGCTGTTCACCTGGTGCTAGTCTGCCCCACCCTCTGCCCACAACATCCTGATGCCCAACACACAGGCCCCTCCATCCTCTTCCGTCTGGGGCAGCGCTCTGGTCGGCAGTTGGTAAATAGTCTTTTTAACTGGATGCCTTTCAGGCACAAGGAAAAGGGAGAAAAGCGGGGATGTCCTTCCCTGGCCCTCAGTTTTCTCCCTCAAGAGCCCCCGGCAGGGACCCCAGGCCCCAGGCAGACATGGGAAGGAAAACAGCTGAGTAGCACACCACCTTAGGTCCCAAGACCCACTTATTTCAACCCTTACGTCACCTCTATCTTCTAGAGGTGTTTTTTAAAACAATATTTTTGAGTTCTTGATTAAAAGCATTAACATTTATATTCCACCTCCTGAAAAATATGTGGAGTGACTTCTATTCCCTTTGAATCATGTACCTTATTTTAGTTTCCCCAAAATATGGCAACTTAGGCAATCAATAAAATGACATTGAAGAAGGGAAGATAATATTAATAGATATTGTTTATAATTTACTAAATGAAAAGAACAAAATTCAAATTAATACGATCCCATTTTTGTGAAAAAACTGGTAGGACGTAGACTGAACGGAAATGCACACAGGTTGTCTTAGGAGATGATTTTTATTCTCTTACGTTCTTACCTATACTTACACAATGACTACATATGACGTTTACAATAAGAAACAAACAACATAAGCTAAAATGAAGAAAGAAGAGACAGGTGGGGGAGAGGCAGGGGAGGCAGGAAGGACCGGGCTTTGCCCCGGGACTCACCCATAGTCCACCGACTGGGAGAACCAGCCAAGGACGGGGTGCCAGTGGGTCAGGTTGGATTTCTTCTGGGTCACGTACTTCTGACAGTAGCACAGCATCTGCGTGAGCAAACTCACAAACCCATCCGTCTCCTCCTCCAGCACTCGGGGGCTGAGGGAGCCCAGGTGCAGGAGGTTGCCTGCAAAGAGATAAGGCTGAGGGTACGGGACCCAGACAGACATGCTTCATCACCTTGAGGTCCGCTCTCTGCCTGGGGCTCAGGCAGCCCCGTCTCCGTGCAGGAAGAATTCCACGGGGAGGGCACTTGTCAGGGCTGGGCTGCAGGTGGTGCAGGGCTGAGACCTAGGCTGGCCTGGCTTCCCATCCTGGCTCTGCCCCAGGCCAGGTGTGACCCTCACCCCACCTCTCCCATCCTATCTCCTCATCTGTAAGACTGGAATAACGATCCCCCTCTCGATGTGAGGACTGTATGGACTGACATGTAGAATGTCTGGCACACAGGGATGTGACATTAGTATGACATTTTACTATTATGCTAAGATTTTAAAAACAAAGGTAGCGTAAGAAATGATCTTTTTGAAGAAAATCTGAGTTTCTGGGGAAGTCACTGTTACTCAAAGTTAACCAGTTATTTAACATGCCTTGTGTGAGGACTCCCCTAAAATTTGGCCTTAAGAATCTTTTTCTATGTTAGGCATTGAGAATTATGTACGTCTGCAGTTTTCCAATGCTTCTATCCACAAACCCTTTGATCTACAATGAAAACAGTAAAGCAGATGATGCAGGCCTTACTCTAATCTAAGCCCAACCCAACTGCACCCTCCCTTCGCCCAACGTGAGAATTATCCAGGCCACTCATCACATTTTCCATTTTCCCTTGGCTGCCAGGAAGCTAAGGGCTAAAATTTAACATTCACTTACACTTACTCAACCAGTTTGCCAAGTTGGATCTATTTACCATGTGATTTTCAATTTTACATGTCTATCTGGTTACATGTTTTCTATTGTGAACACTTCTAATCATTAATAAAGACAGCTCTTCATCTCCAGAAAGGTGAAAAGCAAACCACTTGGGGTTTTCCCGATGCCCAGGACACAATCACATCCTAGCCTCAGCTACTCACCCAAAAGACACAGCGTATGACATCCTTCTAAACTCTCACAGACATCGCGGCATCGATCTTTAGCTCTTAAATATGTGATGAACTTACGAAGCATGTCATGAGATTCTACCACAGTGAGGCGCTGCAAACAATTACAGACTGTCAAAGGGGAAGCTGACAGAAGAAGTTCCCATGGGAGCATGAACTTGACCCCTGCACGTCACCCCCCAGGAGCCAAACATGCTACTGATCGCCAAGAAGATGAACAAACACAAGAACCTCTTTCTTTGGGCTACTAACAATAGTGTGTCGACAGTGGCTACTGATGTAGAAGAAAAATCAGGGAAGAGGTGGGAATTAACAGAGAAAACAGTTTACGCTCTAATTTCTAAGGAAATAAAATATGGAATGAGGGAACTCAGAGTCCACGTACCTCAGGGGTCACTATGCTGAGATGAGTCACAAGAGCTGGCACAGACATGATGTGGATGAGGAATGGCCGAAGCAGATTGTCTGAAAACTGGGCAGCAATCACAGGGCTGGACACAGACAGATCACCATACTCAGGTTACCAACTCCCCCAAACCCCTTGAAATTATGCTTCCCATGATGGGGACACCCACTAAGGGAAGGCTGAGTCAGTGACAGTACAGTCATGTGACACAGCTGTGAAAAATCAGTTTTGAATTTTACTGACATGATGTCATCAAAATCTTTCTTTAGTCTACTTGTAATTGTTGTACTTAAGTCCCCTTGGGTGACAAATTCTACAAATGCACTGCCAGTGATACACTGAACAGGGCACGCATCCATATGTTAAGCGCAGCAGGGGAGGGGGTAAACAGAGTTTAATGCATAGTCTCAGCCAACAGAGCCGGTGCCGCAATCAAGGAGCTGGAGAGGCACACGCAGAAACCAGGGCCAGCGGTTCATGTTCCAGGTAAACAGGGTCCCAGCTAATGAAAGAAGCTGGACGAGCTTGGGAAGGTTCCCATGTACCGTTACTTAAAGAAACATATATTGTTTTAGAGTACAGGAATGTGCCCAATGTGTGAAGCAAGTTTAAAGAATAAGGAGTAATGAGTGTGGGCTCTGGAGTCGTATGGCCTGAGTTTAATTCTTGGCCCTGCCACTCGCTGCTGTGTGACTAAGGACAAGTGGCTTACCCTCTGGGCCTTCGCTTCCTCATCTATAAGATGGAGTAAGAGAATGTGGTGAGGAGTCAGTTAAAATGTGTAGACGCCTTAAAACAGTGTGCGGCCCTTCAGAAGCAAGTCCGTTTCCTACTTACCGCAACGCCAGAGAAAAGGCCGCAGTCAAAGTGCCTTTGGACAGACAAGGCCGGGGTCTGGCCAGGCCACGGGTTAACAGTATCTGGAAAGAACATTTTAACTGGTCAGGGGACGATGCCAACTTTGTATTCATTTGTTCATAAAAAAAGAAGCATAAAAGTAAAATGAGTGCCTCGGATAAAAAACTATATTGGAATGTTTTTAAAAAATGAGGGAGAGAGAAAAGTAATGGGATGGAGGTTCACTAATACTACCCCTTCACCTTTAAATGATATGTTTAATTTTTCAAATAATAAACAGTTTAAAAAAATTAACAGCTGATACAAAGACCAGACTTAAAACTGCAAGACAGGCTAGATTTCAGAAGCAGTTCTGAATTATGGTGTCAGGTGGACCTATTTGCATTGACCTATGGACAATGTCGCCTGTGTGAGGAGCATATGGAGCCACATCAGGACAGAGCCCATGGCTGAATCAGTGCTACTTCTCAGGAATTCTAAACACCAATTCGCTTTCTGACCATTCCTGGCTATATGGGCTGGCACAAAAGGTGCAGTGTGGACAGAAGGCTGTTTGAGGACAGAACTAGGAAGTTAATTCCAGACACCAACCAAGAAGGAGCCAGAGGGAACAAGCCTGAGGCCTCCCCCCCCCCCCCCCCCGTTTCAATTTCAAGTGACCGGATTACACCTGTAGCCAAAGATAGAGCGTCTTGAAGGGATCCTGGGGCCACCGCCCCCTTTACACAAACCACAGTGACCCAGGCCGGGGAAGGTAGGAGAGGACACTGAGCATTAAACTCTTCCTGCAAAGGATTTCTGCGAGGAGGGCGCCAGATGTGCCAAAACCAAACATATAATACCAAGTTCAGGTGTGGAGAGTGAGGTCACCAATTACCGGAGGAGGTCACACATTAGGGGGTAGGGGGCACAGACCTGCAGCACAGAGTAAAGTCCACGCTGGTTGAGATGTCCCATTATATTTGCACAAATGTGGTTCATGGCTGGTCGGAGACTCTCACCTAAGTAAAGAAAAAAGACTGAGGAAAGAAACCCAACAAATCTCTGGCCGCATGAGGAACTGTTTAGGTGGGACAGAAAATCAGGCCTCAGGCTAGGGCCGCAGGCAGCAAGATGCTCCCTGGCCTGCCTTCCCGCTTCCCCTGGGTCTGGGACCAGAGTCCACAGAGATGTTGCATATCCGCGTTCTCTCTCCCAGAAGGCCCGGCTCAAGTGTTGCCTCTCAGGTGATGGGGCCCAGCATGCCCCCAGCCAGCAGTAAGGGCCCGGCCTTGAGCTCCAGAGCACTTTTCCATTTCCCTCCCAGGGCCTGGAACTTTCTGTGCCCTGTGGCTGCCTCCTCTCCAACAAGAGACAAGCTCCCGGCAGGGCCCAGGGCTCACCATATTTTAAATCTTCCCCAGAATCCAGGATAATGCCTTAAAATAAACCCTCCTTCCTGCCTGGGGCCTCTGCATACAGTTTCCTCGGCTTTCGGAGTTTTGTTCCTCTTCACTCAGTGACTCTGACTCTCCCCCCAGCTCTGAGCTCAGATGTCACTTCTGCAGGAAGGCCTGAGCCCCAACAAAGCAGGGCAAGGCTGTCCCTGCCCCACTAAACTCGCATTTCTCTTCCTTCTGAGCGCCACTTCTCACACTGTTGTCGAGATGGAGGATTGCATGTGACTTCTCTTTAATGTCCGTCTCCCCACCAGCCTCTAAGTTCTGTGAGCTGCAGTTCAGCAGGTAGAGCCCTGAAGGCCAGTGGCCGCCTCTGTACCTCCAGTGCCTGTACAGCACATGGCACACAGTAGGCTCTTTGCTGAACGGATGGATGAAGTGACTGTATGAAAAACTTAAAGCTAAGCATAATATTCAGGGAAGGAGGCAGCATTAGAGTGCACATTTTATGGCCAAAAGAGAATTACTGGCTGCCGAATGATTTGCCAAATGAAACGACAAGGCTTAATGAGTGCCTCCCCTGGGGCTGGTGATGGCAAAAGTGCTTCTTACAGAGTAGAAAAGGTGCCCAAGCTCTGCTACTTAGGACAGACTTTGAACAAGTCCCACAGACCTTTTCCCCGGAGAATTTTCCATGTTGAAGTGTCCGTGAAGGTGACGAGCATCGTGAGGTACAGTGTGATGAGTCTGGAGTCTTGTAGGATTTCAGGCTGGAAACAGTGAAGAGGAAGGTTAAGACACATGCCTCCCAGTCCCAGACAGTGAAGCAACTGTTCTGTAACTTTGCTGAGTAGTGAGTCAGGTTATAATTAAGTATTCTTTTTCTTTGTCTCTTAGGGGATGACCACTGTCAGGAGTTAAACGACAGGGATTTTGACCCACGAGTGATTGCCTATGGAATCTAAGTACTCCCGGAATGGAGCACTGAGAATCCTGGGAAACATGGTGGCCAGCGCTAGCCTGCGGGTTTTGCATGCATTAGGAGTGTGTGTATGTTCAGGCGTTCCCTGGAGCAACAAAGTGGAAATGCAGCTGAGCATACCAGGGACCCTGGGTTCAGACTTCACCCTTCACCACTTCCTAGCTCTGTGACCTTGGGCAAGTCCCTTAACTTTTCTGTGCCTCGGGCTGCTCATCTGTTGACTAGGGATAGTATGGCTATTGTAAGGAATAAACAGTTCATGCACATAACGCACTAAGAGCAGCGCCCAGCACAAAGATAACTCTGTAATACTGGCTGTTGTTATACACGGTTTCACAAGAGCAGGCTGGGGAAAGGCCTGATTCCTGTTTAGCCTCAGAAACTTAGCATGTGCACCACAAGGGACCCTGGAGACCATCTAGTTGAAACCCCAGAGCTCTCAGAGAATGAGAGGGAGGAAGTGACTTGCTCAAGGCCACACGAAAATCAGTAGCAGATTCAGGACTACATTTAGATATTCCTGGCTCCAGATGTGTTTTCTCTGCATGAACTTAAATTTTTTTTTTCAAAGCAGAAGTGTCTCTTCTCAAAGAGAAATCTGTTGTGGAAGGCAGGAGCATAAAGCAGATAATAGAAAGACCACTGCTATGTGCCATAATGCCTCCCTCACCTGACAGGCGGGTTGTGGCTCACTGCCTGGGCAAGGCCACGAGAGCCATTCACCGATGCCTCAGGCAGGATGGCTGGGAACGGATCCCTGAGAACTCTGCTGACATTCACACCATCGCTCAGCTGCTACCCGAGTCCTTGCCAAGCCTCTGCTCAGAAACTACATCCTAAAGGCCCCAGATGGGAAGGATACATTTATCGAGTTTCATTTTACCTTGAGCTGCTTAAGAAACTCACAGCAGTGCCACAGAATGTCCTTGATCTGTTTAATCCATAAGAGGGTGAGATCCTTGGAAAGAGCCAGGGACACATACCACACCTACCAGCAGGAGAAAGAGAAATGTAATGGGCAGTTACAGGGATCAGATTACATACGTTCTAGCTACTGGCCAGTGCCAGATAAGGCGATGAGAATCAATGGACAGATAAGCAACCAATAGGGCTTATTTTAACCCCTAACCCATCCCACTCACCTTGGGTTCATTCTCAGCATCCATACTGCTCAGGATGCAGCGACACAACTTTTCAAATCTCTGCAAAGAGGCAGAATGGGGGTCATAAACTTCCGCAACTAATAAAAATGGGAAAGAAGCAAATGTTTGGTGGGCACCTGGCATGTAAAGAAAGGCTCTCAAACTGGGGCCCACTGACTCGATGAGCCCTACATTTCCTTCAGAAACTGGTATGTTTCATATAAAAATCCAGCTTGGCACTCCTTTTGAAAAACAAACTCAACTGGCACACTGGGCATGGACCCCTGTGGACTAGCAGCTGTCTCCTAAACCCTGCTCTCCCGTTTGCCATTCCGTAAGCATCATGGACACTGACTTTTCCCTCACAGACTGTTGTGTCATCATTTTTTATCTTGAAATGCAAAAGGAAGAAAAGTGGAAGCTGAAAACCAGACTACACTGTGGCAATCCCAACCCTGGATCCATCCTTAAAAGTGGTGTGGTCCTGGGCGGCCGCCCCATCACCCTGAACTACCGCTTCCTCCTCTGTATCCGAGGTCGCCTCACTGCCTCTGCCGGTCCTCACCTACGTGACGTGTGCTCACTGCCAGTGTGCTCCTCCCTCTCAAAACCTTGCCCATCTTGTTTCCTTCTGGAGCCCCAGTGCCTACCAGATGGCCTGCCACGAGGTGAGACTTAGCAACAATGAATGGTAACCCTGATCACCAGAGGCATTCCTCAATGTATTGTTAGTACTATTACAGATAACTGATTCCTGAAATTGTATTTTCTGGGCTAATTCTAATCCCAAAGGTAGAATCAGTATGTTTTGTTTGGTTTGCAGGATCTAAAAAAAAATTTGAAATTAGCTACCAATTCTTACAAATGAGAAAACTGATCATAAAGAAGTCCACCATCTCTTTAAAAAAAATCAGGGTCCACCACTGGCTGAAGAGTAGAGGCCGTGCCCTCTGGATGGGCATGCCACAGACCCCATCGCTCCCTCTGAGGTCCTCGCCACCACTGTGAGACCATGTATTATGACGTATGTTTTATCTCATCAATGGCTTCTTTCACTCTTTCACCTAACCTGCCTGGCCCCTCTATGCATTTGAATCCAACTGCTCTTAATAGTCAGTGAGAAAAGGAGTCGATTTGTGAGGAGGTCGAGAAGCACTGGGCAGTAATCCCTGCAAATCAGGCCCCAAGAAGACAAAAGCACAGGATGTGGGAGGGGCGGAGAGCTGCTATCCCAGAGAGCTGCCATTAGGATGGGATGCCTTCGTATTTATAAAAGACCTGGCAGACAGAAAGGACCATGTATGTTTGCTATTGTTATTTTACCTCGGTATCCTCTTTCATTCTGAACAAGAACAGCAGCTTCCTGGCAATCTTAAAAATACAAAGTGCACTTCTTCTACTGGACCCAGCGTCATCTGCTTTAAAAAACTCATCGATCTCTCTCCTAAGGGAGGGAAGGGTAAAAAAAAAAACAAAACTTTTTTCATTAGGAGCTCCCAGTAGCCAGGAGGCTTTTTCAGAACTGGTGGAGAAGATGCCTTCTTTTCTTGCTATTACTTGGGAGCAAGAGGAATTCCTGGTACCCACCTGATTTCCCTCTGTAGTCGCCTCCGACAGAGAAAACTCCGTACGCGGGCCTGAATCCCGATGGCCGCCCGCTCCCGCTCCTTCTGCACAAGCCTTTCCTCTCGAGCCTGACGGGCTCTATCGATGAACCAAGCTCTCGAGGTCTGGGAAACGGTGAACATGTTTGCAAACTTGCACAAACCCTGCAAGGAAAATGGGGAGCCGTTGGTATAGATCACTGTTTGAGAAACACACACAGAAAGGGGTTCAAGAACAAAGGGTGGGCAGGGGTGTGGGCAGCAGCAGAGAGCTAGCTACTCAGGGCCCTCCGCCACCTTCCAAAGTGCTAACAGCTCTCCTGGCACAAGTCCCAATTCCTATCGGCTCTTTTCATGCAGCTCGCCAGAGCAGCAGCGCTTCTTCCTGTATGAAATAATTACATTTTCTTGAGAGAAAATGCACAGCGCCTGGCATAGGGCATGGGTTCTGTAATTGTTTAATGAATAAACAAAGCATGACTCAATGCCATCCGTAAACTTCTAATGCAAGCCACGCATCCTCTAAGTCAAGGGTCCCTAGATATTTGAATTCTTTGGAGCAGTCCACGATAGTTGGGAAGCCAACACCAAGCAGTCCACTTTTATTTTGCCAAGTCGAGACTTGAGGGAAAAACCAAACGTGAATATTTACCGTCGCTGTTATTTTTATTCATCCTTTCATTCAACAAATATTTACTGGTACCTACCTTGTGCCAGCACTAAAAAAGTGTTTCATTTTTTAAAGGATCGTTTTAACAAAAAGCTAAAGGTACATGATTTCAGAATGCAAGACAATCCATTAAAATGAATACGTTTTGTTTCATGTGTAACTTATTCCTTTGTCCTACTGATCCCATTCCACCAAGGACCACTGAAGCTTTAGAGCAGAGCCTCTCCCATCGCTGGTGGTACTTTTGGATAGAGGCTCTAAATTACCCATTACACTTGTTTTATTTTAATCTTCACCCGAGGATACATTGGTTTTTTTTTTTTTTAAGAGAGAGAGGACAGGAGAGAGAAACATCAATGCGAGAGAGAAACATCATTCACTTGACTCCCATATGTGCCCTGACCAGAGATGGAACCTACAACCCAGGTATGTGCCCTGACTGGGAATCGAACCCACAACCTTTTCATGCATGGGACGATGCTCCAACCAACTGAGCCACCTGGCCAGGGCTACCCATTTTTATCTCAATCACCAATAACTCTTTTCCCATAGGGATGGCTTTGGCTAGCAGCCTAGAGCACATAGTACTGGTCCCTGGAACCTCCCGTACTAAGATGATTTCTTTAGATGCTTGATAACTTTGTCACTCTGTCCAAAATATGTAATCAGCCCAGCTGACAAAAGCACTGAAATAAATTATTATAAATCCAGACTTCTAGAAGACAAGCTCTTTACTAGGTTACTTCACTCACAGCAGCACCCACATGAAAACATCATCAAGAATGAAAGGGTCACGGGAGACTCCTCCCATGTCAACATACCGAGGGACCTCTGTGTCCCCTTTTCAACACTGCTTCACATCTGTTAAACAACAAGTCTTTTCCAACGCATGCATGGCTCATCAGTAATTCTCAGAACAAATGAACCAAGTCCGCTCGACCATAGCAGGGAGAGTAAGGAGACTGGAGAGAAGAAGGGCTTCTGAATCATTCACTCTTTCGGCCCCAGCAGTGGAAGTCCAGAGAGCTCACCTGAGGACCTGCCTGTGTCGCAGAAATGCCAAGTACTCATCAGTGACCTCGCAGGGGACTCACAGCCACGGGCAGCTTCTCACTTCAGAGGAGCTTGTTCTCGCTGGCAGAAGCAGAAGAAAAAAATCCAGACTTAGGGTTAAGTTTTATAGGTAGGGCATCATACATCTTCCTCACTGAGTAAAAGTAATACATTCAGTGCCTCTTGTTTAAAAAAACAACAACACTGTGTTCTCTTTAGTTAATGTCTGGTCTAAATGTTAAACTTTAGCTCCACAGTCCTCACCATTTAAAGGGAACTGGTTGAAAATACAGTTGGCCCTTGAACAACACGGGTTTGAACTGCATGGCTCCACTTAAACATGGATTTTTTTCCCAATTAATACGGTAAATGTATTTCCTCTTATGATTTTCTTAACATTTTTTCTCTGGCTTACTTCATTGTAGGGCCTACCGTACATTATATGTTAACATACAAAAATGTGTTGACTGTTTATGTCATCAGTAAGGTATCCAGTGACTAATAGGCCATTAGTAGTTCAGTTTTGGGGGGAATCAAAAGTTATACATGGATTTTCAACTGCGTGGAGGGGGGGTGTCAGTGCCCCAACCCCTGTGTTGTTCAAAGGTCAACTATAATCCCAAAGAAGTTAGTGAATTAAAACTTTACATGCATGGTGATGTAAGCAAGAATAACATAAGGGACAGAATATTAAAAAGCCACTGAAAATAATGTTTGACGTTTTTAACAACATTGAAAACTATTGCCCTAACCAGTTTGGCTCAGTGGATACAGCGTCAGCCTGTGGACTGAAGGGTCCCAGGTTCGATTCCAGTCAAGGGCATGTACCTTGGTTGCGGGCACATCTCCAGTGGGAGGTGTGCAGGAGGCAGCTGATCGATGTTTCTCTCATCAATGTTTCTAACGCTCTATCCCTCTCCCTTCCTCTCTGTAAAAAATCAATAAAATACATTTTTAAATAAAGGAAAACTATTTATGTCTAAGAAATTGTGTGGACCAGTATGATTCCAATTACATGGGAAAAAAAAAATGCACACAGAAAAAAAAAAACTGGGGGGGGGGGCCGGAATATACCAGAATGTTACATAAGAGTGGTTGTTTTGAGAGCATGGCATTGTGGGAAATTTTGCTTCTTTACTGGGGGTCTGTTTTCTAGGTTTTCTACAGAAAGCGCGTGGCGAAGCAGCATGGTACCCAGAGGCACTCCCTTGTTCTGCCATGTGCTGTCGGGTGATGTCTCAGAGTCTGTCTTCCTCCATGGATTAGCTCAGAGGCCAAGCATGAGGACTAAATGAGATGATGTACATCAAGTACCTACTGAGTGGCTGACACAGCATAGTCAGTAAGTCTAACGTATTATTATTACTATTTTTAATAATTTTTAAAATCCTCACCCGAGGATATGTTTATTGATTTTTAGAGAGGGAGGAAGGGAGATGGGGAGAGAGAAGGAGAGCAAGGAAGAGGGAGGGAGAGGGAGAAGTGGGAGAGAGAGGAAGCGAGAGGGAGAGAGAAACATCGGTTGCTTGCCTCCCATACGCGCCCCGACCAGGGATCAAACCCCCAACCTGACCCAGAATGCACCTACAACCTTTCGGTGTATAGGACACTCAAACCAACTGAGCCACCCGGCCAGGGCTAATGTATTATTTTTATAGACACAAAGTTTTTCTTGTTGTTTTTTTTTTTTTTTTTAGTCTTCTGTCACTAAGGTTCTTGGGGTGGGACATAATGTTGGGACCCTTACATTCCTCACCCATTAGACAGGACTGGGTACGCTAAGATTCACCAGTCTGGTCACATGGGCAATGAACCCCTGGCCCTGTTCAGATTGGGTAATAGCTTCAAGCTCCTGAAAGCTGCAAAGGAGCTGGGCCCAAGCCAGGAGCACAGTGGTTATGTGCTTTCCTTAACATGTAGACAGTCCCTCATACGTGGGGGAGGGGGAGAAGGCGCAGGAGAAGAGGGAGCCTAATCCTAATGGAAAAATAGGAGGCTGCACACAAACTGTGACTAAGTGCCTGTCAGACTATAACAAGTCCTTGGTTAACATCGTCTACAGCAGTGGTTCTCAACCTTCCTAATGCCGCGACCCTTTAATACAGTTCCTCGTGTTGTGGTGACCCCCGACCGTAAAATTATTTTCGTTGCTACTTCATAACTGTAATTTTGCTACTGTTAATGAATCGTAATGTAAATGTCTGTGTTTTCCGATGGTCTTAGGCGACTCCTGTGAAAGGGTCGTTCGACCCCCAAAGGGGTCACGACCCACAGGTTGAGAACCGCTGGTCTGTAGATTATTGGAACTGGGGCAAAATGACATATAATGAAACCAATTTTCCCACAGGCTAATTGATATAAACAAGAGTTAAGTTCCTATGGCATCTCATCAATGTTATAATGAAACGACATTGAACAAAACGATGTTATTCGAGGACCTGCTGGATCTCAAACTTTCACTTCTCCCGGGGACCGCTCAGGATAAGATCCCTTCCTTGAGACCACCCCCTCAGCAATGTTATATGTTGGTTTCTGTTTACAACATATGATAGCCTATACTTTGCCGTTTTTCTCGTTCTTTCTTATTCACCTACTCCACCTATATTGTCTACTATAATTCATCAATAAAAACACATTATGAAGTATGTATTAGGTGCTTACGCTGGCAAATGCCACTGAGAATCAAAGAAAAGGCTGTGTGTAACAGAAAAAGCTTGGGATCGGACAAAGTAGTCCTTGGTTCTTTTTAGTTCTGATTCTACCTCATTTGCCAAGTTCCTTACCCTCCTTAGGCCTCAGTTTCCTTATCTGTAAATTGGGAATAATAATAGTAACATATCTACTTCCTAGGGTTGCCGAAAGGTTTAAATTAAGATTAAATGAAACATTTACCCTTCTGATACCTCAATTTAGTCATCATGACACTGTCATTAGCACTAAATGAAAAAATATTAATAATAGCATCTGGGAACAAATAGCATATAAACGAGTTTACTGTTTTGTCCTTAAGCAGCTTACAATCCAGTTAGGAAAACAAGAGTGATATAGGTGGGACGATTAGGAGACAAGAGGTTGGTGATCATCAAGATCATAAGAAAAGCAAAAGGAAAACATGTTGCTTGAGTACCCACTAGGGCCAAGTCCTTCCTAAGTGGTCTCCTCTAATAAAACAGCACCCCTGTGAGATCGTTTAGTACCCCCCAATGCCCAGGTTAGACCATCAGAAAGGGTCACAGCCACTATTTTAATAAGAAGAGACAGGACTCTGACTCTCCTTTACTTCAGTATTCCCACGGGACCTGCTCAAAATCGGTCTTCTCTGGATCAGGCCAAGTTCCATGGGGAACTATGAAAGAGCACTGAGATTCCAGAGAGTATTGTTCAAGGGTGAGGCGCCATAAATACCAACTGCTGACGGAGCCCAGAAGGATTCTGCCTCTACGGTGGGAGGAGCTGGGCAGCCAGGTCTAATGACCACCACAACCTAGCTGCGTGCTGTTTTCAATCTCACCTTCACGGGGAGAAAATGAAATGTAGAGACGGGGCAGGACTTGTCAGGGGTCGCTAGGCTCCTGACTTTGAACTCAGATCCGACTCCAAAGCAATTCTTCGTAAATGAAACACACAAGACCCAGAGAGTCCCCTACTCACAGAACAGCAAAGAAAAGCTGAGAACGCAAGGCTGCCCATGCGGCTAAGAGTCCAATTTCGAACAAGCTTTTCTTTACTGATAGCACTAACTCCAGCTGCCTTTTTTGACAGCTGAGTGTCTGGCACGGCACTAAAACTTCCATTATACAGTATCCTCTGTGAAACGAGCTAATCACGCCATTTCACAGCGGAGGAAACTGAGGCTCAGAGAGGTGAGGAACTCACCCAAGGTCACACAGCGAGAAAATAGGATTCGAACTCGGGTTCCAGTGACTCCTAAGACCCGGCGTCTTTCCTTGGGATCAACCACAATAACAAATCTTTTTCATCTAGCGTTAGTACGTTTATAAAGGCCCCACAAATGAAAAGCGATAAGCCAGCCGCTGGCACCTGCCCCTCCGACAAGAGAGGCGGGGACCCTGCCCCAGGGTTAACCTCCCTTAAAGCCCCCGGCCCCACCACCCTGATCCCACGATCCTGATCCCACTCGCTACTCGCAGGCCGCAGACCTTTATCCGCTCGAGGCCCCCGCGCTCGGGATCGGAGCCGCAGCTACCGTCGCCTCAGCCCCATACCCCTGAGCTTTGCCGGACCCGGGGCGGCGATCGAGACTCCACCACCATCTTGCCCCGGGGTGTTCTTTCTCCGAGCTCCGTCGGGAAACAACAATCCAGTTCCGGCCAACGACAGTTCCGGAGAGCTTCTGCACCCGGGAATGACAACCCCCCTGAATCTCTTTCTCCTCTCTGGAGGCTGGAAAAGTGGAGCATTCAGGAACGGGATCAATGCCGGACCCAGCAGAGGGGGGATGCAACCTATTCCAGCCAGGCATGTTGGAAAGAATGCGGCCAACGTCTAGGAATACAGCGGATCCTTTAAGAAAGCGCCCTCTGCGGGGCGGAAGTGAGGTATGGACAGCGGAAGTTCCCGCCCCGGCCCCGCCTCCGCCCCTGGCTCACGCGAGCTGGGTGTTTCCTGCCTCTTTCAGTCCAGGTTTGGAGACTCGGGCGTCCTCCGACTTTTCATGGTAAGGAGGGCGGTGCCCACCGACTGGGAGCTCTGCGTGGCCGAGGGAGCGGGCAGAGCCAGGGTAGAGGAGGAAAGGGCCGACCGAAGGGGGGGGTGGGGGGTAAGGGGCTGTCGCGACAGGGAAGTGGCACTTGGGGAGTAGGATGGGGGCGAGGCCCGGCCGGGCGTGGGGGAAGGGCATTGGGTGGGAAATTTGCTGGGGTGGGGGGCTGGCGAGGCCCCTGGCTTTCGGAAATCCGGGAGAGGGCCTTCGGGCTCGGGGAGTAGATAGGTGTGTGGGTGGGGGGTGTCTCAGAGTCTTGAGTGCTTCTAAGAGGAATTGGTGATTGTGGCGAGAACAAAGAGATGTCATTGAAGACGGACGTTTGGGGTGGAGGGTTAGGGTTTGGGGCGTTGTGAAGGAGAATGGGTAGGTTATGAGAGGACGGAGTGGGATTCCTCGGGACGGAGAGTTTTGGGGTTGGGGGAGTGGTAATGGGAGTCGCTGGGTTTCGGGGGAGTGGGGAAAGGCTTCTAGGTGCGTCTGAACACACCGTCGAATGGAGGAGAGAAACAGAGGGAGGCGGGCGGGTGTGCGTTCCGTGCTAGGAACTCCGTGGAGGGGTGCCAGGGGCCTGCGGTCAGGGGCCCTTCCCCGCGGCGTCCAGCGCCTTGTGGCTGGGTCCCTATGTAGTCACTTCCGTTGAGACCCCAGGTAGCCACACACCTCAGGAGTCGGGGGTGCCTCACAGGCAGTCCCCCAGCTGTGGGAAGTGTCCGTGTGCTTGGATTCCTTGGAGAGTCTGTCCTCTGAATAGCTCTTTGTCCCTGGACGGGAAGGAGCACAGGTCAGCCCAGACCCTCTTTTTACTTGTTTGCCTGCGTCTCTGGAAAGTGCAGTCCTTGGGGAAGATGAATGAATCCCAAGGCCACGGCTGAGGAAAAAGGAGTCAACGTGTATCTGAGTGTGGTCTGCTCCATTTCGTGTAAAGCCAGGGCCACCTGAGGGGAAGAAGGCATTAAAGCAGACGAGCAACACCAGCTGGAATTCGTTAGAAATGGCCACCTTTTCAAGTCCCACCACAGGCTATGGAATCAGTCTGGGGTGGGGCCCAGCAATCTGATTTAACAAGCCCTCCAGGGAATTAAAGCAATGCTTTCTTTGAAAAGGGCACGAGAGTGGGAGTCAGAGGGACCTTAATAGTTCTGATTCTTAATTTTCTCCCCTGAAAAGTGGGATTGATGACGTTTTCCTCCCTCAAGCCCTTGAGAGACATAGGCCAGTAGTTTGTGTGCTAGACGCCGGAAGACAGCATACTTCGGCAATAGCTGTCCCATAGAGTTTGGGTGGAAAATAATGCCACCCTTATGTGGCTGATTGATTTTAGCTTGGTTGAAATGGGACCACAGGCTTTTTTGAGTTGTAGAAATGCCCTCAGTTCAGAGAACGTTGTACAATTAGCATCAAGGTCGTGACTCTCAGATCTAGCTGGTTAAAACATCGTAGCTCTGTGGCTCTCAGCTCTGGCCACACATTAGAATCACCTGAAGGGCTTTAAAAACTCTGGTTTCTGAGCTGCCACGCTCCTCCTTCCCCCTCCCCAAATTTGATTACTGGTTCTGGGGTGAAGCCCGTGCTTGAGAATGTTGAAGCATTCCTAGGCGATTCTCGTGCAGCCAGGGCTGTGAGCTCTGGTCTTCAGGAAAGCTTGAGTGGCCGAAGGAAAAGGACACTAAGAACTTTATTATTCATTCCCTGGGGGGTTTTTACGAAGAGTATGGCTTTAACTTCATTTTACAAGTTAGGAAACTGAGGCTCGGTTAAATCACTTGTCTGAACATCACATAGGAAGTAATGAAACCAAACTGCTGTCCAGGTTTACCAAACTCTCCATCAAACCTCCCACACACATTGCCCAGTCTACAGAGAGTTGTATAGAAAACATGTACAGGTGAGGGGTTTGGTGCCTTTTTCCCCTATTGTACTTGCCTGGGCCTCCTTTGAAGTCAGCAGTTTCCCCTTTCAGCTGATTTTTATCTTTTAAGCATGCATACAATTGCTTCCTGTTTGTGCCTCTGAGGCTGTGAAGTAGGGGCTTGCTTTTGTTTATGATGCTTTGGTTTATTTTTATGTATGGTCAGGAATTCACCCAGGCCAGGAAGCTTCTCCAAGACCATGAAGTTAATTGTGGCCTAATTAAGATGTACTGGACTTTTTAGAACAGTGGTTTGCAATCCTGGCTGCACATTGGAATTACCTGGGGGACTTTTAAAATGTCTGCTGCCCAGGCCACAACTCCAGACCAGTTACATCCGATTTCCCACGGGTAGGACCCAGGCATGGGTATTATTTTAAGCTCCCCAGGGAATCCGATGGGCAACCAAGTCAGCAACAGTATACTCAGGGGAGATGGAAAAGAGAGAAGCCTTGACTTAGCCATCTAACTGGAATAAACTCCTCTGCTGATTGAATGGAATCAGTAACCAATACCTCCAGTATCAATTACTTCTCTGTTTCTTGTAACCAACTTTGCTCTCTCCTGTCCCACCTCCCTAACCTCATCAAAAATGAAATCCAACCTTTGAAACTAGTTAAAAAGCAGGATGACTGGGGAGTCCCCTGTGGGGAGGGAGGTTTGTCGTGAGAGGCTTATTGTCTCCTGCCTTGTGTCCTCAGCCCACGGCGCCTCGGGCTCTGGGCCAGAACCTTTCTTTCTAGCCTGTCCTGTTGAGGTGACCGACTGACCTTCGGAGGAGTGGGCTCGGGGAAGGTTCGGAGCTTTCTTTGTCTTTTCTGGAGTCTCCATCTAGATCGGGATCGTTTCTGCCTTTTATCTCTTATAATTCAGTCGGATGTCAATAGAGCTGGAACCAGTTTCGAAAGAGAAGATGATTTGAGACTTTGAGAGGGTTCTCAAATAGCCGTCGCTTGAGTGTTTCGTGTTTGAGTGCTTGCTCTGAGCCAGGGACGGTGCTGAGTGCTCTGTGCATCCCTCACAGCCCTGGGAAGCAGGCGCCGCTGTTGTCCCCATTTGACAGACCAGACTAAACTCAGATGACTCACCCAGGCTCCCACAGCTGGTAAATGGCAAGGCTGGCGGCTTAACTTTGGGGCTGCCTTCCAAACCGAGCCCATGCCCACATGTCACCTCCCATCTTTTCAGAGCCTGTTTGTGTTTTCTAAAGGCTCCCACTCTCATGCCCTTCTGTTTAGTCCTTTTTCAATTTATATGTCATAGCTCTCCACGTGCTGAGGGTGGCCATTGATAAAACCATGGGCTCGGGGCCAGGCAGGACCTGCCCACGTCCTTCGCTTGCTCCGTCACCAACTCACTTTGGGAGGTGACTGAGCCATGGGTCGTGGTATCCGAATTCACAAAATGGAAATCACCATAGCTGGATTGTAAGTGGTTGTGTGCTGGTAGAAATGAAACTGGTGGTGTCTTTTGAGAGGGAGGAGCAGGGGCTTTCTGGAGCCACAGATATGTTCTCTCTCGATTGGAGTGGGGGGGCCACACAGATGCAGCTATTGACCAAAACTCATCAAATTACACTTAAAATAGGCTTTATTGTATGCAGATGACTTTTACAAGGTATTGGAGAGCAAAAGTACATAAAGTAGACTTTATGTCTTTTTTGTCTGTTTCATAGTAAGCACCTTACAGAATGTTAAACCGTGACTCAAAACTTATTTTTGCATAAGTTTAAATCTGAAAAGGGTGCTTTAAAAGTATTTTCATTGTGGAACAATTTCCTTAACTAACACCCCCCCCCCCCCCGCTCCAATAAAAAACCCACAACCGTAAGCCTTCCCCCCTCCACTACCACTGAGTCTTCAACGTTTTTAGAAACACTTTATTCCCATAAACCACGTCTATCGTCCCATGATAGATTTTCGGGGGCGGGGAATGGTTGGTGGTAACTCTGGTCTCCGAGGACTGACTGCAGAGGAAAGCTAGAAGGGGTCAGCCCTGCCTCGGGCCTCTTTTCTTTGGGCATCAGGCCACAGAGACCCCAGGTGAGCTAGGCCCAAGCTTTTGAAAAGGTGCCGCCTTGTGACGTTTTTACTCGGTGAAGCAGAAACTGTTGCTTGAGGAAACACTTGTGTTTCCAGAGGCCATTCTTTCTCTGTGCCACTCTGCGAGCTCTGACCTGAGTCTCCCAGCGGGTGAGTTCCAGACCACCCTTTTGGAGGGACAGGTTGAAAGGACCGGCCATTGCCTCTGCTCTTACCGATGGAAGGCAGGTTGCCACCTATCAGTTCCTTATTTCAATGAAAAATTAACATTTGTGTTTTAAAAAATTGTAAGCTCATGAGAGATCTGTAAAAGAAAGGCAGGCCTGACCAGTTTCGCTTAGTGGTTAGAGCTTTGGCCCAGGAACCAAAGAGTCATTGGGGTTCGATTCATGATCAAGGGCACTTACCTCCGTTGCAGGTTCCCCAGCCCAGGTAGGGATGCATGTGGGAGGCAACCAATTGATGTCTCACACTCTTTGATGTTTCTCTCCCCCTCCCTTCTCCCTTCCACTCTCTTTAAAAATCAATGGGGAAAATATCCTCGGGTGAGGATTTAAAAAAAAAAAAAGATAGAAAGGCATAAAGAATTTAAAACACAATTCTTTTTCAGTATCAGGGCATTTGTAAAGGTTTTGTGTCGGCAGTTCCTTCTAGCAACAGCACCAGTAGCACACCTGCAGTTGAAGTTGTGTCCTTGATGCATGGAGGGAAAACTCTGGGGCATCCCAGAGGATTTGGGCGTGCCTTGAAGGGTTTGGGGGAGGATTCAGAGGAGTGGGGCTTTGCTGTGTGTTGGATGCTGTCGGGAAGCAGGGCTGATGCTGTGATTGGGCCTCTGTCATTCCTATTTTGAAGGCGGGAAGAATGCAATAGGGCTGAAACTCTAGTTGGTAGAAAGGCAGCAGGATATTAGCCGGGATAAGGGGACGTTTGGTCATTTTTGTGTTTTGGACAGTGGTCTTGTGTTTGTGTTCAGGCAGTTTATTTATGTCCTCGGTCCCTCCATGGCCTTGTCCGAGGCAGTGTGCTGTGGAATTGTTCATGTTGGTAGGGAACAAACACCAAGGCCCACAAGTGGTGTCAGGCCAGGTCCTGGCTGTCAGGGGCCATTTCCCGGCGCCATTCCCCGTATTTAGTAAATATCCAGGCATCTTCTCCGGCTATAGAATTCTACCTATTAGTGCAAGGAATGTTTTCTTTGAGTACACATGTGCCAGTACCAGTCTCCTTTCCTGCATCTGCTGAAATCTGGACACCGCCTTCAGTTCTCTGATCCGTACATGGGAGCTGGCAGTGTTGTTACAGAGACTGTTATCAGATCGCGCTGTTTTGGGCAGCGCTAGTACAGGAAGTCTATAATAATTTTGCAATAACTTGCTTCCAAGAGTTTTTATGTCTGTTTAGTCCTCAGAAACACTTCTTTTTTTCTATACGAAGTATTAGGAGTGGTAGTTGGGATCCTGTTCACCTTCATAAAAGCTCGTTTCATCTGTAATTCAGCTGAGAGGTGGCACTGGTGGCTGTCTGGTGTGCATGGCAATGAGGAGAGAGACCTGGGCAGCGCCTCAGGCTGCAGCCAGTGTGTTTGTTTAGGGGGTAGAAAGGAAATCCTCATAACACAAGAGTTAGTGGCAAAGTTGTACCTACCGGGTCAGCAGGTGAGGCCAGTGTATGAGGCAATCTGGGTGGAGTTTGGGGGCAGATTGGGGAATACCTGCACCTTGCTAGGGGGAAGCCAGCACCCCAACTCCCACCAGCTGTTGCCCTGCTGGCCAAGTTGGCCTCTGATTTTAAGAGAAGCCAGAAATCCAGATTTTTCTGTGAACTCCTGAGCTGTCAACGTTGAGAGTAAAGTTTGTTTTAAATGCGGAATATACCTGGACTAAGCAGAACACCTCTGGAGGCCAGATTCAGCCCATGGCTTTCAGAAGGAAACCAGACCTGGTGCCGTGACCCCGGTGACCTTGTGTCTTCTTCCTGGCAGGAAGAGATGTCAGGAGAAAGTGTGGTGAGCTCAGCGGTGCCAGCGGCTGCTACCCGCACCACTTCCTTCAAGGGCACGAGCCCCAGCTCCAAGTATGTGAAGCTGAACGTGGGCGGCGCCCTCTACTACACCACCATGCAGACGCTGACCAAGCAGGACACCATGCTGAAGGCCATGTTCAGCGGGCGGATGGAAGTGCTCACCGACAGTGAAGGTAAGCCACCCTCAAGGTGCTGGGGACGCGCTTGTGGTTGGGGGCTTCGTTCTAGCTCAGCAAACCACCAGGAAGTGTCGCACAGCTGCAGATCGCACGGTGTGCTCAGTGTTTTCATGGTGTGCAGGGACCCCTGAGGAGGAATAACAGGGAGACTGAACCACCTAGTCTGGGGGGGGGCGGTGGTCAAGGAGGGCTTTCCGGAGGAAGTGGCATTTCAGCTGAGACCTCGAGAGACGAGTCGGAGTCAGCTGGACAGGGACTCACAGTATCGACTTGTTGATTTGCTGTTTGAGGTTGTCGATTTGCTGCGTGCCTTTGAGAAACTCCCAGTCCCGCTCCAGGCCTCAGCTCTGTGAAATGGAGGCTGGACTAGCTACCCTAGTTGGTTCCCTTACTGTTCTTGCAGTGATGGGTCTCTGATTTCAGAGAGAAGCTCCAGTGTGAGTCATGAGCATTTCCTCCGGACACTTGTCCTCCTAGGATGGGGTCGTGGCAAAGTTCGCAGACTGAGTTCAAGGGAAGCCTAGAAAAGCGGAGCTGAGACACATCTCCCCACTTAGTCATTGGTGATTCTAAGCAAGGTGGTTCGGAATTGAATCACAGCTCTCCATTTAGAAGCTGGTGATCCTAATCAAGGTGGTTAAGCTGTTGATGTCTCATTTCCCTCAGCTGGTGAAATGGGCACCATGATCCCCCGCCTCGTGGGGCCGTTAGCTCATAGTAAATATTCAATATACGTATATTCGTTCAATACTTTTTCTTTCTTGTGGAAAATCATGTTAGTAAAAGGCAAAGAACTGTTTCAAGTCATCTTACCATAACTTCTCCCTGCCTACCCAGAAGGTGAAAGAGCACCTGACAAAGGGGAACGTCCTTACCTGGCTAGGTTTAGGGAGCAGGTCCCATGTGGTTTAAAAATAGCCCCATCCTACATTCCTTGGCCTGAGATTGCTTGAGACTAGGCCAGACCACAGCCTGGCTTGACCAGCTCACCTGTTTCTGAGGCTGCCTCTGTGCTGATGCCCTGCCTTTCCAGGGACAGTGGTTCCCGAGAGGGTGGGTGAGTTGTGACTCAGTAGGTGGGGGTCCTTGGCTGGGTGTGCACAGTGCGTTCTGTGATCCTAATAGGGCTGAGGGCAGGCTGTCGCTGGTTAGGGTGTTTCCCTCTGTGCCCTGGAGAAGGCGAGGCTGCAGCTGCAGTTCCGTCCCTGGGCTTCCCGTGAACTTGGCTTTCCAGAACTGCCTGTGTCTTACTCAAAATAAAAGCGAGCTTCGTGTGAGTGGGAGGATCCCCTCGCCATGCCACACCCAGCGTTGCCCAGAGTATTTGTGGAAATCAAGACAATGGCACCCGAGCTGCGGGAGGAAATAGACCTTATCGGAGAGCCTGGGATTGTTGTGGCTTTTCTTCCGCCCTGCCCAGTCTCCGGTGGGGCTCCGGAAGAGCGCCGAGGCGCTTCAAAGCAAAGAGGAAGCCTCGTCTCCTGGGAGGTCCTCCCCTTGGTGGCCTAACACTTGTCCCAAAAGAGACAGAGTCCTCAAGCTCACCTGTCCCGGAACTGGGAGATGCCTGGGAGTGGTACCAGGGCACCTGCCGCGGCTTCTAAAGAGCTGCTACAGGATGTCCTTCCCCATGTCCTTTCCCCTCACTTCCCGGGAAGCCCGGCATCTCCCGGAGGCAGTGCTGCCTCTGACACTCCAACCTCAGCTGTTTGCATTTTCCTAACACTCCAGCAGCCTTCAGACCCTCATGAAAAGCTCACCAAGCGGCATTTTGTGGGTGTTGTTTCATTTATGCCTCACCTTAACCCTTCAAGGGGTGGGTGCTGTACTGTTGTTACAGTTTGAGAAGTGAGAGATCCACATCTCATGGGAAAGGCTTTCTCAAAAGCTACTGAACCCAGGCCTTGCTGGCTCTTATCAACTGCTCTCTGTGGTTTTGTGTGATCCCAACCCCCGACCCCGTCCAGGTCGCCCCAGTGTGGCAGCCTCAGGGTTCAGCCGCTGGCTTCGTGCTGAAGCCCTGTGGTGTCCTGTGAGCTGGCTGTCCGCCTGGTGTCCGCTCTTCCATCCCGCGCTGTGCCAGGCAGAGTCCTGTTGGTGAGTGCACTGCACCGCCCGACCATGGCCTCCGTGTTACCTCAAGAACACAGTTGGGCCCACAAATGGGGAAAATTTGCTGAATCTCAGCTTCACCCAGGAAGGCTGTCAGCTGCAGCCAAGTTTGCCACAAACGGGCTGAAACTACAGGTGCAGCTCAGCCAGGCAAGTGAGTCCAGCAGCAGAGCCCATGGCTAAAGGGCAGGGCTCTGAAGGCCCAGAGCAGTGTGTGTGTTCTGTTGCTGGAAACCTGAAGCAGTGGTTCTCAACCTTTCTAATGCCGCGACCCTTTAATACAGTTGCTCATGTTGTGGTGACCCCCAACCATAAAATTATTTTCGTTGCTATTTCATAAGTGTCATTTTGCTACTCTTAATGAATCATAATGTAAATATCTGTGTTTTCCGATGGTCTTAGGCTCTAGAGCAGCGGTTCTCAACCTGTGGGTCGCGACCCACAAGTTGAGAACCACTAGCAGGGTCGCCTAAGAACATCAGAAAACACAGATATTTACATTATGATTCATTAAGAGTAGCAAAATTGCAGTTATGAAGTAGCAACGAAAATAATTTTATGGTTGGGGGTCACCACAACATGAGGAACTGTATTTTAAAGGGTCGCGGCATTAGAAAGGTTGAGAACCACTGCTCTAAAGGATGCCTGAGAGACTGGCTGCCCTGGGGAGGGACCTGGAGTCCAGGGTGCTGGCACTCTCGTGGGCTCCGTGCCCTTCAGCCTACTTGGGTTTTGTACCACGTGCATGTAATTCCTAAACCGAGAAGAACTTGGGCACTGGAGTGAGATGGGCCTGGGCCTGGGTCCGGCCAGCGTCATAGCTAACATGGTGGCGTGATTTCTGGGTCCTGAACATTGTGCGCATTTAGACTGTCTCCTGTTCACTGGTGATGTGACAGTGGGTGAGGGACTTTTTCTCTGAGCCTGCGAACTCCTTTCCAAGTCGTGAAGGTAGTGCTCTTCAGAGTTGTTATGGGGTTAACTGAGGAGATTAGGAAGCACTTGCTCGAGTGCCTCGCATATGGGGAGACTCCCCAAATGGAAGTGTCTGTGTGGCTCTAGCCCTGCCTGGGGTGGGGTGGGGTGGGCAGAGTGCTGCGAGGAACTGTGGAGAAGCCGGCCTTAACGTGGCTTACTTGACCTCCTGCCTCAAGGTCTTTACATGGTGACTGCAATTTTCTTCCCTGTTTGCCTGGTTGATTCCTACTTACTTGTTTTATAAAATATACTAGTGACCTGGTGCTCGAAATTCGTGCACATTAAAAGGGGATTATTCGTGCACATTAGAGGAAATAATTTAATATTGCTGTTTGCCCTTTCTCTATAATAGAAGTGTCAGAGATGAAAATTAGTAAAATGTATATGAAAACCTTCCTCCTATCAGAGTCTGGGGCACACCACGGGACCCAGAGTCAAGTCCCCGCCCACCCACATGCACCTCAAAATTGTGTGAGACCCAGACCTGGCCGCCTCCCCCCACACACACACACACACACACTGGGCTAGATCCAGACCTGGCCATTCCCACCCTTGTCAAGCCCTGGCAGGCCAGGGGCGTAGCCTCAGGTCCCCTGGCCTGGTGCCAGGACGGGGGGCATGGCCTGAGGTCCCCCAGCCCAGACCGGGGGGGGGGGTGTGTGCCTTGAGGTCCTCCATCAAGCCCCACCAGGTGGGGGACATGGCCTGAGATCCCCTGTCAAGCCCCGCTGGGTGGAAGGCATGGCCTGAGGTCCCCTGTCAAGCCCCGCCAGGCGGGGGGACGCAGCCTCAGGTCCCCCGGCCCAACACTAGGATGGGGGAGCAGCCTCAGGTCCCCCATCAAGTCCCACTGGGCGGGGGCACGGCCTGAGTTCCCCCGACCCAGCACTGGGGGTGCACCTTGAGGTCCCCCGTCAAGCCCTGCTGGGTGGGGGGCGCGGCCTGAGGTCTCCTGTCTAGCCCCGCTGGGCAGGGGGGTGCGGCTTGAGGTCCCCCGGCCTGGCGCTGGGGCAGGGGGAGCAGCCTGAGGTCCCCTAGCCCAGCACCAGGAGGGGAAGTACACCTTGAGGTCCCCTGTCAAGCCCTGCTGGGTGGGGGGCGCGGCCTGAGGTCTCCTGTCTAGCCCCGCTGGGCGGGGGGGTGCGGCTTGAGGTCCCCCAGCCTGGCGCTGGGGCAGGGGGAGCAGCCTGAAGTCCCCTAGCCCAGCACCAGGAGGGGAAGTACACCTTGAGGTCCCCTGTCAAGCCCTGCTGGGTGGGGGCGTGCAGCCTGAGGTCCCCCAGCCTGGCGCTGGGGGGGAGGGGAGCAGCCTGAGGTCCCCTAACCCAGCACCAGGACGGGAAGCACACCTTGAGGTCCCCTGTCAAGCCCCGCTGGGTGGGGGGCATGGCCTGAGGTCCCCTGTCAAGCCCCGCTGGGTGGGGGGTGTGGTCTGAGGTCCCCCGGCCTGGTGCCGGAGTGGGGAGGCGCGGCCTGAAGTCCCCTGTCAAGCCCTGCCAGGTGGGGGGTGCGCCCTGAGGTCCCCGCCCTGGTGCTGGGGTGGGGAGAGCAGCCTGAGGTCCCCTAGCCCAGCACCAGGACGGGAAGCGCACCTTGAGGTCCCCTGTCAAGCCCCGCCGGGTAGGGGGCACAGCCTGAAGTCCCTGTCAAGCCCCACCTGGTGGGGGGCACAGCCTGAGGTCTCCCGGCCTGGTGCTGGGGCGGGGGGAGCAGCCTGAGGTCCCCTAGCCCAGCATCAGGATGGGAAGTGCACCTTAAGGTCCCCTGTCAAGCCCCGCCGGATGGGGGCATGGCCTGAGGTCCCCAGTCAAGCCCCATGGGGGTGGGGGAGGGCATAGCCTCAGGTCCCTGCTGATTGCTCGTTAAGGCTCCTTATGGGAACTTGGCCTCAGCTATGGGTGCAGCCATCTTTGTGATGGATGATGGTCAATTAGCATATTCCCTCTTTATTAGATAGGATATTTAAAATATATATATATATATATTGATTTCAGAGAAGGGAGCGGGAGAGAGAGAGAGAAACATCAATGATGAGAGAGAATCATTGTTCGGCTGCCTCCTGCATGCCCTCTACTAGGGTGGAGTCCGAAACCCAGGACCCTTCAGTTTGCAAGCCAACGCTCTATCCACTGAGCAAAATCAGTCAGGGCAAATACATATTTTTACTGATTTCAGAGAGGAAAGGAGAGGGAGAGATAGATAGAAACATCAATGATGAGAGAGGCTCATTGATCAGCTGCCTCCTGCATGCCTTCTACTGGGCATGTGCCCTGACCAGGAATCGAACCTTGAGCTCCTAGTTTATGGGTTGATGCTCAACCACTGAGCCACACTGGCCAGGCAGTACCATGCTGTTTAGATTACTATAGCTTTGTAGTATAGTTTGATATCAGGTAGCCTGATAACTCCAACTTTGTTCTTCTTTCTCAAGATTGCTGTGGCTGTTTGGGGTCCTGTGTGGTTTCCTATAAACTTTTGGATAATTTGTTCTAGTTCTGTGGAAAACACCATTGGTATTTTGATAGGAATTGTGTTGAATCTATAGATTGCTTTGGGTAATATGGACATTTTAACTATGTTAATTCTTCCTATCCATGAGCACGGTATATGCTTCCATTTATTTGTGTCTTCATTTTCTTTTTTCAGTGTCTTATAATTTTTTGAGTACAGGTCCTTTACCTCCTTGGTAAAATTTTACTTCTGGGTATTATATATTTTTTTAATGCAATTGTAAGTGGGATTGTTTTCTTAGTTTCCCTTTCTAATAGTTCTATATTGGTGTATAAAAATACAGCAGATTTCTTGAATATTTATTTTGTAACCTGCTACTTTACTGAATTTATCAGTTCCGGTAGTTTTTTTTTTTAATAGGGTTCTCTATATATAGTATTATGTTAGTTTTAGATAATGACAGTTTTACTTCTTTCTTTCCAATTTTGATACCGTGCATATCTTCTTGTCTGCTTGCTGTGGCTAGGACTTCCAGTACTATGTTGATTAAGAGTGGTGAAAGCAGACATCCCTGTCTTGTTCCTGACCTTAAGAGAAGTGTGCTTTTAGTGTTTCCCTGTTGGATTTTAGCAAATGCCTTTTCTGCATCTATTGATAGGATCATGTGATTTTTATCCTTCATTTTGTTTATGTGGTGTATCACATTACTTGCTATGTGGCTATTGGACCAACCTTGCATCCCAAGAATAAATCCTAGGAGATCATGGTGTATGATCTTTTTAATGTATTGCTGGATCTGGTTTGCTAATATTTTGTTGAGGATTTTTTAAAAATATTTTTATTGATTTCAGAGAGAAAGGGACAGGGACATAGCAATAGAAACGTCAATGATGGGAGAGGATAATTGATTGGCTGCCTCCTGCACGCCCCCTGCTGAGGATCGAGCCCGCAACCTGAGCATGTGCCCTTGACTGGAATCGAACCTGGGACCTTCCAGTCCGCAGGCTGACGCTCTATCCACTGAGCCAAACCAGCTAGGGCTATTGAGGATTTTTGCATCTATGTATATCAGGAATATTGGCCTATAACTTTCTTGCTTTGTAGTGTGTTTATCTGGTTTTGGAATCAAGATAATAATGCAGGCCTCATAAAATGATCTTGGGAGTCGTCCCTCCTTTTGATTTTTTGGAAGAGTTGGAGAAGAATAGGTCTTAGTTCTTTGAAAGTTTGGTAAAATTCACCTGTGAAGCCATCCAGTCCAGGACTTGTCTGTTGGGAGCTTTTTAATTACTGATTGTAATTGGTCTGCTCAGATTTTCTGTTTCTTCTTGACTCAGTCTTGGAAGAGTGTATGTTTCTAGGAACTTACCATTTCTTCCTGATTGTCCAGTTTGTTGGCATATAGTTCATAATATTTTCTTAAAATTCTTTGTATTTCTGTGGTGTCAGTTTTTACTTCTCTTTTATTTCTGATTTTATGTGGGTCCTCTGTCTGTTTTTCTTGATGAGTCTGGTTAAAGGTTTATCAACCTTATTATATTTTCAAAGAACCAGGTCTTGGTTTCATTGATCTTTTGTATTGTTTCTAGACTCTATTAGTTTTGTTTCCGCTCTGATCTTATCTCCTTCCTGCCACTCAATGTGGCTTTGTTTGTTGTTCTTTTTCTAGTTCCTTTAAGTATAAGGCAAGATTGTTTATTTGAGATTTTTCTTATTTCTTGAGGTAGGTCTGTATTGCTATGAATTTCTTTTTTAGGACTGCTTTTGCTATGTTTCACATGAAGCTTTTGGGTTGTTGTGTTTTCATTTTCATTTGTCTCAAGGTACCTTTTGATTTCTTCCTTGATATTGTTAACCCATTCCTTGTTTAGTAACATGTTATTTAGCCTCCGTATATTTGTGTGTTTTCAGTTCTTGAATCTTGATTTTCTATTTTTATACCATTATGGTCAGAGAAAACGCTTTCTATGATTTCAGTCTTCTTAAATTTACTGTGATTTGTTTTGTGGCCTAACATGTGGTCTCTAGAAAATGTTCCATGTGCACTTGAAAAGAATGTATATTCTGCAGCTTTGGAGTAAAATGCTCTGGAAATATCAATTAAATCAATGTGGTCTAATGTGTCATTTAAGGCCTCTATTTCCTTGTTGATTTTCTGTCTGTAAAATCTGTAATATCCATTGATGTCAGTGGGGTGTTAAAGTCCCCCACTATGACTGTATTACTATTGATTTCTCCCTTTGTGTCCATCAATATTTACTTTATATATTTAAGTGCACCTGCATTGGGTGTGCAAATGTTTGCAAGGGCTATATCCTCTTGTTGGATTGACCCTGTTACTGTTTATGCAGTGTGTTTCTTTGTCTCTTATTATAACCTTTGTTTTAAAGTTGCTATTTTGTCTGATATAAGAATTGCTGTACCAGCTTTCTTTCTTTGTTTCCATTGGCATGAAATATCTTTTCCATCCCTGTACTTTCAGAGTGTGTGTATCTTTTGATCTGAAGTGGGTGTCTTGAGTTTTTTTCTTACCTGGGAAGTTCTTTTTTTCTCCTTCAATCCTCTTTAATAGAAGGCTAATATGCAAATTGTCCCCTCAACCAGGGGTTCGACTGGAAGTTCAACCGGGAGTTTGACCAGGAGACGGGGTTGGCCGGCCAACCACCCGCAGCCCCTTCCTGCAGCCGGCCCAGCCCTATTGGCCCCAATTGGGGCGGGCCAGCTGAAACCCACCCGTGCACAAATTTGTGCACTGGGCCTTTAGCTTTAAATAATAGCCTTGCTGGGTAGAGTAGTCTTGATTTGTAGGTACTTGCTTTTCATCACTTTGAATATTTCGTGTCAGTCCCTTCTGTTCTTCAATTCACATTCTATTGATGGTTATTTAGATTGTTTCTAGTGCCCACCGTTAGGAACATTATCATTCTTGAACACTCTCCCTGGCATTTGTGAGTTTCTCTAGGCCAGTGCTTCCCAGCCTTTTCCACATCATGGCACACCCAGAAAACCATATTTTTACTTTGGTAAATGAAGGGCTCTGACCTCTCCAGGCCCTACCCAGCTGCCTCTGGGGCTGTAGCATTAAGGTCTTAAACACGGTTGGAAGCGCTGTCCTAGAGTTCATTCCCAGGGGTGGCATTGGGGGTAGCAGCATCTTCAGCTCCATTTGATGTTAACAGTTGTGTCAGTTTACACTCCCCACAGAGGTCTGAATGTTTGCCGACACTGGGCACTTTTTAATTATTTCTAATTTGGTGACTATGATATGGTACTCTTTGTTTTAGTTAACCTTTCCTAATTTCTAGTGGGTTGAGCATCTTTTTATGTTTATTTGTGTTTCATCGAATGGCTGCCTGATTGCATCTTACACATTTTTCCATTTTCCTTTTTGCTTTGTAGAAGTATGCATTCTGGATTTTATTCCTTTGTGGTTTCACTTTATGTAAATATAAACAACGTAAATCTGACTTTTACAGGTTTTTAAATGGTGTGTTTTGGTGCCTCCATTTTTGCGTGGGTTTTTGTTCGTTTTTATTTTTTTTCTTTTCCATTTTGCTCTCCTGTCTACCTCAGCGGTATTCAACCAGGAATGATTTGGATCCCTCAGGGACATTTGTCCAGAGATATTCCTGGTTGTGACAATTTGGGAGTGAGAGTGCTACTGGCATCTAGCGGGTAGGGGCCAGGGATGTTGGTGAGGACCCTATAATGTGCAGGACAGTCCCTCCATAACAGAGTTATCCAACCCCAAAGGTCAGTAGTGCTGAGGCTTAGAAATCCTGCCCTAGAGATTCTGATTCAGAACAAGGCAGCTTCCTAGAATCTGAATTTGTAACAAGTACCTCAGGTGACTTATGATCAGGCAAGTTAGGTCTGAGAAAGCTCCCTGTAGGAAGTGGGGGACGAAAAGGAGAGGAAGCACGTGGGATGCTGGTGGGGCTGGGAGAAGGAGAGCCTGCCTCCCAGGTACCTGAAAGCCACACAGACTCCCTCCTGGGGCTGGACCATGCTGCCTCTGGATGCTGCTTCGTTCTCAGGCAGCGACGATGAAATGTGCAAAGGGCTTATTGTCAAGGGACCTAACTTGAGTGCTGCCAATAGACTCAGCTTTGTGCTGTGTATACCCCATATGTTCCCTTATCGTACCTTTATGCCAGCCGTGGGAGGCACCATTTTTAGGAGAGGAAACTGCTGGACAGAGAGGTCAAGTGGAACACTAACGTCACCCAGCAAGTACGCAGACCTGGGTTTCCAACACAGGCCCACGCTCTAAACCCCTGTGCTGTGTCGCGTGTCACACCGTCCCAGAGCCTCTGCCCATTCCCCTCTCCAGCCTTGTCCAAGGGCCCGCCGGGCCCAGGCTCCCTGATGTGCAGGCTTTCCCAAGCGGCCCTGTGCTCTGTGGCAGCAGGAAAGACGCCCTGCGAGCTTGACTTTTGCTTTTCTACGTGCGAGGCTGTTTCAAAGGGACAGAGTCCTGCTTTGAAAGCAGCTAAAATACTTTAAATTCAGAATGCTAATTGAAACCTCATGGGGAATGTGCCTGGCTCCTTTGCCCTTATTTGTCCAAAGTATGATTCCTTCGCCACAAGCATTTCCTGGCTGCATTCTTGAGCTGGAGCCCAGTGTGACGGTCCGCCTATTCATTTATGGAAACTGCGACAGTCCACAGCAATTGAAATCACTTGATTGATTTTAAGGGCCCTCGCGCTTTCCAAGCGGCTGAGTTGTACATGTGTCAAAGACTGAGTCGAACATTTTCTTCCCGGAGCAGCTGGGCTGAGAGGGTTGCCATTTCTCTCGAAGACTGAGGTTCTACTTATCTCACCCTCACCGGCCTTCTCAGTTCCCCTGAAAGTAGTTTTCCTAAGCTGCTGCTGCTTCTTTGTTGTCTATTTCTACCTCCCCAATTTGGGAGTGTCACTGAACCCCTGAGCCTCTGGCTTCATCTGTGGGAAATTCAGGGGAAGATAACACTGTCTTTCCTACCTTCTCAGCTTGTTGGAAGGAAAATACTAGCTCCAGGGTAGCACAGAGGTTATAAGCTGGTGGCCCACAGGCCCAGTGCGGCGGCAGAGGTGCTTCGGTTGCCCCACAGTGCATTAATGACAGGCTTTTAACAAACTAGTTTACCATTCTTTAAAAATCAGATTTCACAAAAATCTGCATTTTTGACTTTGCTTGAAACATCAGAGGCTCACGCATCCCTGGACCCACCTTTCTGCCTGGCCACTCTTGGCTGGAGCTGGGAGAGCCCGCCCTCCTCCCCCAACACCCCAGGGGCAGCGCACTGCTCTCTGGTCAGCCATCAGCGCAGCCCACCTGCACCCATTTATCCTGCCTGCCCCAGGCCCCCTCAGGCACCTGAGCTATGTAACAGATACTAAGTGCAAACTTGGTGTCTCGATTGTCAAATTGGGTCATGTCCAGCAGACACTGCCAGGGTCACGGATATCCCTCTCTTCCTGGAAGCCAGCGTTGGACTCCAGCTGCACATTTGCATTGTGTTTGCCATGTTCTTCCCACTTAGGAAACCATGGCTGTGTGGAAATACCAGTGGAAGGTTCTAGAGAGATGAAATTAGACCAAAGGCCCAGGAAGTGTGGGCTGAGGAATTGCAGGAGGAGAGCATGGAAATGGCTTTCTTATCCACTCTCCTGGTGATTGTTGCAAAGATTCCCTCGTTGGTCTGCTGAAACCAGGGGAGGGCTTTTGGCAGGGCTGGGTTTAGGGGACGCAGGGGTGGGGAGGTGAGCAGATATGTGACTCTGGATATGAAAAAGGTGCATTGCTGCTCTTGGCTTTTGTTGGCCTCTGCCACTGATTCAGGGCCTGGGGGTCTGAGGAGGACATGGGGCAGGGCACAGCAGTGTTAGGAGTGGAAATGTGGACCCCTTCTCCTGAACTGTGAGCAAAGAAAGCAGGGGGCGGTGGTGGGGGGGGGGAGGCATAAGTTTACTGGTTTCTGTTTAAACCTTCCAGCTGCCTCATGCATTGGTGTTTCTCACCTGTAACGTGGGACAGGAGACCTGGGGAAGCCCCTTGCCCTGCTGGTCGGGAAGGCCAGACTGTCTGGCTTCTTTTCTAGTGTTTTACATTTTCTACCCAGACACACATGGTCTTTGTTCCAGTCCTGTTTCCTCCTCCAAATTCCACTCCCAAGGATATTTGCATATTAGTAGAGTAATTTTGCAAACCCATCCCATCTCTAGGGGAGGAATAGCAGGCCAGTGCTGAGGCTGCAGAGGGCACTGAGGAGTGGAAGGGCTTGTCTTCCTGGCCCAACCCAGGGGTGGGGAACGTCCGCCCTGCGGGCCATGTAAGACCCGAGAAACCATTTGATCTGGCCCTGCCAAGGCATTAGGGATGAGTAAATTAAACGTTTGATCAAATATAGAAGCCTAATTTTTAAGTTGATAATTTTGTACGGCCCGCAAATGATGCTATAAATATCCAAATGGCCCTTGGCAGAATCAGGTTCCCCACCCCCGCCTTACCACTAAGAATTTTTCACTGTCCTGGATCTGGGCAGCAGGGATTGTTCCATATTTGATATGGAAAAATATCCACTTCCCCGCGTTAGACTGAATTACTTAAGGGCAGCGTCTGTCTCTGATCGCTCTCTCCTTCACCATTTTATCTCCAGTTCATCGCTGTCACTAACCAGTAAGTGTGTGGGGGGAGTTAGGGGTAGAATTTCCTATGGTGGTGCTGGTGTCTGGGTCACTCTCAGAAACCAGAGGTCCAAGTCTGTGGGAGGGAGCCTTCAGCTTCCTTATAAGTGGCTCTCTGAAAGTTTGAAAGTCTGAAAAAGGCTCGGAAAAAGAGGGAGTAGAGCCTGCCCAGTGTGGCTCAACAGTTGAGTGTTGACCCAGGAACCAAGAAGTCTGCAGGTTCCATTCCTAGTCAGGGCACATGCCTGGCGTGTGGGCTCCATCCCCAGTAGGGGGCGTGCAGGAGGCAGCCGATCAATGATGTTCCTCTCTCATCGATGTTCCTATCTCTCTTTCCCTCTCCCTTTCTCTCTCTCTAAAAAACAACAAAAACATATGTTTTAAAAAAAGAAAGAGGGAGTAGATATTTTTACTCTAGGGGCCTTTCCTGTTGTTGGGGTCATGTGGACACATTTTTATCCAAGCGTGGCGTCTAGGCCCCTCTGGGGATGCTCTTGTTAAGGGGTTTTGAGGGAATTTAAAGAAACATGCTTTTAGGCCTCAGGGACCCTGGCATCCAAGAGCCTGAGACCAGATGAGTCCCGTGTGGTTGTTCCCCGCCAGCAGGGTCTGGAGGCTGTGACTGTGCTCTAGTCAGGGCCTGGTCAGCCTTTTGCTGGTGACTCTCTCTGTGGTCCTGCTCTCCTGGGAGGCAGGAGGAGCCAGGAGACACCCCACTTCTCCTCGGGCCCTCCCCAGAGAGGAGTGCCTGTGTAATGAGCCCTTCCCTTCCTCCTTCTCCCGCTGCAGGCTGGATCCTCATTGACCGCTGTGGGAAGCACTTTGGTACGATACTCAACTACCTTCGTGACGGGGCAGTGCCCTTGCCGGAGAGCCGCCGGGAGATCGAGGAGCTGCTGGCAGAAGCCAAGTACTACCTGGTCCAGGGCCTGGTGGAAGAGTGCCAGGCAGCCCTGCAAGTAGGCATCACCCTTCCTTCCCATCAGGGGGCGAGGCCCAGACCCACTGGCCTTGCTCTGCAAAATGGGGTACTTCCTGCCTCCCTGCCCTCTGTGAGAATTAGTGAGTTAGCCTGGAGCCTCTCCCCTTTGGTCAGAGCGACCCACGAGGCTTCTCTGTAATGTTTAGGCCACCTAACTACTTCCTGGCTTATTTCCATCTCCATGGTGTTTGATCCTCTCACCTGTTCATCGAAACCCTTCAGTACTGAGCCTGGGTCATAATACTTCATCAGGTTACTGGGCCCATTAGGACTTACTCGCACCCCATGAGTTATCGCCGGGAGCCTAGCATAATCTCTGCAGACACAGACACCCCTCCCTCCTCACCTGGACCTGGGGCAGGAACATCAGGGTCCAGTCTAGTGACAGCAAACTTTCTATGAAACCACAGTGCTTCTAGACATAGCCAGGGGCCATTCACGTCAAACAAAGCTCCCGCATGGCAGAGTCAGAAGAGCCCCTTTGGGTCGGCACGGGAACTGGATCTGTGTATGTAAAGCTCTTACTTGGCCACATGTCTGTCTGGTCCCCACTGGACCAGTACCCATAATGCCTAGCTCCTCAGGAACTGTTTCCACACACCGCTTCTACCCCCAGAGTCTGTAACTCCTAACCAAGTGTCGTAGCCTTTACTTTTGTATTTTTATTTCATGTTTATGTTTCTTAAAGTAATACACATCATTTAAGAAGTCACATAGTATTACAAGGTTGGTGTAAAAAATACCACCAAATGCCCTCTGTCCCTCACGTCCTCCTCCCGCCCCCCACCCACAGGCAGCCTCTTTTAATTCTTTCAATAGTTATTTACTTTCGTATTTATTATACTGCTGTTTATCGGCATTTCAGTTTTCAATATTATTTACAAGATTACTATAGAAAATTCAGATTTAGCTCATGCACTACTACCATCCCCAGCCACTGCCAAACTTTCTATGAAACCACAGTGCTTCTAGACATAGCCAGTGGCCATTCACGTCAAACAAAGCTTCCCGCATGGCAGAGTCAGAAGAGCCCCTTTGGGCCGGCACAGGAACTGGATCTGTGCATATTTCTCCTCCTGTTCTCCCAATGTAGGTTATCACAGTTTTGGTAAATCGGTATTCAGAGTGTACATTGGGATGTCGGCATTGTTAACAGTTGAGCCACAGAGTGTACAATGACTATTTTCTTTCTCGTGTAGCTTTTCAGTTTGCCAGAACTGGTGATTGCTTCATCGTTGTGTTTGCTTGGTTTTCTGAGCACATAGCCCTCATTCAGCCCTAACTTCTCAGGAAGGTCAATCTCCTGTTGGCAGGTGCAGACGCAGCAGTGCATCCGAGTCATCTTTGTCTTGGAAACATGCCCTTTGGGTCCCTTCTGTGGTTTCCATTGGTCTGAGGTTAAACTTCCAAGACTGACCTCCGCCCAGTTTCTGTTACATTTATCTTCCTGTTCCACTTTCTCAGGGGTTTGTTTTTTGTTTTTGTTTTTCATTTTTATCTTTTCAACGCTTTCATTGAACGTTTTACTTCTGCTGTCACATTTCTAACTTCCAAAGAGCCTTTTCTTGTTCTCCGATGCTCTCGTTCATGTAGCAGGCTGATCTTGTTTCATAGGATGGAAAATCTGCTCTCGTCTGTCTGATGATGCTGGTATCGGAGGTTTTCTTTCTGCCGCCTTCATCGTCTGACTCCTTCCCTTACTTTTTCTCTTTGTTTGGTCTCATGTGTGAGAGGCTTTGCACTTACAATCTGATGATCCTTGGCCTGTTGAAATGTAAGAGGAAGGCTCTGAAAAGCGGTATGACTGTGGGTGATCCTTGTTGTCCAGTGGGCTTCAGTAGTGAAGGATGGGCTGGCTTTCCCAGCGGGAAACCCCGTGGCAGATCTGTCAGCCTCTTCTTGGGCAGGTCAGTTCCTGGTGGAGGAATCCTCCTCTCTTGCCGAGAGGGGATAAGCCCAACTGGCTGCCGTCTGGGATCTGAGGAAGGGAAGGAGCTGGTGGGATGGGGGTGGCTTAACATTTAGTGTGTAAACCATTCACTTAGTCCCTCTGTTTCAGAATAGCAACTCAGTCCTGTACACACCACTCCAGGAACACGGACCTTCTTTGCCAGGCTGGGGAAGGGGCTCTGCCACCTGGTGGGCGAGCCTCCCCTATGCCCTGTGCCCCCAGCCTTGAGAGCTGTTCTTTGAAAATCTCCAGGATCCTGTCCCATCTGCTGACTTAGGTTCCAGCTTCCTCTTTGCTTATTACTCATCTGTGATCTCTTCTCCAGCCTCAGATTGTTTATGTCTTTTGTCTACTGGCTTCACTTCTCTCATTCTTTCTTTCTTACGGGCTTATACTTTTCTTTATTCTTCTGCAGTCATTGCCATGGGGTTTTGGGAGCTTTGATGCAGTCATGTTTCTTCTACCATGTTCAGGGTTTATGTTTGAGTGGCTCCCTGGGCTGTGGGAATGTGCCATCGTTCTTAGCGTTTTCTGAGCGCCTGGCTTATAACAGCAGCCAAATAGCAGACGTATTGGAGAACTCGACTCCTGGTCGTGCCCCCATCCTAACTCACTGGTAGTAAGAACCTCCTCTCTTCCCACCGTGACTGCCCATCTGCCCTCGCCAGAGCCTGCCTTTGCCCGCGGGCCAGCTTAACCAACCCAGTGCAGAGCAGGCCTCCTTGGCTGAAAGCACGTTTTGTTCCAGCAGAACAAAGATGCTTATGAGCCTTTCTGCAAAGTTCCTGTTATCACCTCATCCAAAGAAGAACAGAAACTTATAGCGACTTCAAATAAGGTATGTGGGAGGCACCCCGTGGCGTTCTTCTTGCTGTCAGAGATGAGAGAGGTTCTTCTGAACACGTTTTGAGATGAGAACTTGAGCCATTGCCTGAGGAAGACCCGAGAAGGGGTCAAGAAAGGGAACCTGTGGCTCATCCTGTGTTCCCTGCTATTGGGGCACACAGTCTCCTTCTCGAGCCCGGCCCGGCCAGCAGGCTGTGCTGTCTGCCTCTTCGGCCTGGTGGCAGGGCCAGCCCTATGGGAAGCCAGTGGTTTATGGCATCTGCGCTCCAAGTAACCCTCTTCTTCCTTTTTTAAATCAACCCACAGCCAGCCGTGAAGTTACTCTACAACAGAAGTAACAACAAATACTCATATACCAGGTAAGGCGCCAGCCAGAGAAGACATCTGTACTTCGGTGCTCGCTAGGAAAGCCTCCGCTCACACCAGCGGGCCCGGCTCCTCTTGTTCCCTTTGGATGAGGGGGGCCCCCTGCACCTCGAGGAAGCCAGATAGGTAGATGGCAAGAAAGGGAGATGCTGGAGAGGAGATATAATTCACATGTACCATAAATTCACCCTTTTAAAGTATGTAATTCAGTAGTTTTCAGTGTATTTACAGGTTGTGCAGCCATCACCTAATTTTTGAACGTTTTCATCACCTCCAGAAGCAGCCTGATACCCATTAGCAGTCACTTATTTCCCCATCAGCAATATCTCCAGGTTTCTAGAATGCCTGGTGGCTCTTGGGAACTTGTGACTCTAAATCAGGAACTTGAGGGACCTAGGGGGACCTGATGCAGTTACTCAAGACCCATAATCTGGCCAGGATAGAGCGTCACTTCGGCAGTTCCGTCCTGCCGCTGCTGTGCTTGCTGGGCTGTCCTCCACGTCCCACCTGGTGCCAGCACCCGCAGGCCCGTGCTCTCAGCGCTCCATCTCTGGCGGTGGCATAGCAGCCTCTAGCACACTGGTTAGGGGCTCAGGCTGAGCGGCTAGAGCTATTCACTCGTTTTTGACCTCAAGTAATCACCTGATTTCTCAGGCCCTCTCTTTCCTTCTCTGAGCAGTGGGGACTGTGGTGCCTTTCTCGTGGGTCGTTGTGAGGCTGAAACGGGGTAGCGGGGACAATGGGCCCCGCGTGTGAACACTCTGCCAGCAGCGGCGGTTCTCCCCAGCTGGTGGTCACCTTACCAAATGCTCTTTTGCAGCAATTCTGACGACAACATGTTGAAGAACATTGAACTCTTCGATAAGCTCTCTCTGCGCTTTAACGGAAGGGTCCTGTTCATAAAGGATGTCATCGGGGACGAAATCTGCTGCTGGTCCTTCTATGGGCAGGGCCGGAAGATTGCCGAGGTCTGTTGTACCTCCATCGTCTATGCCACTGAGAAGAAGCAGACCAAGGTGAGGGCGTGGCGCAGACGGTTCTGAGTGGCTAACCTGGCCTGTGTGCTTGCACAGCTTTCATTGTCCTTTGGGCCCAGCTGAGGCACAGATGCAGGTCTTAGAGAATCCAAATGGCGCTCCTCTTGTGCCACCCGGCATGTAGAGGCAGCCTCGCTGCATCTGAGGTCCTTTGCCCTAAGTGTTGACTCATGTATATCCCGCTACCCGTGTGTAGCCCACTGCCAGCTGCCTCCTGCTTCACTGATCTGATGCTGCCCATGCGCTTCCTGGTCCTCCCCGCAACACGCTTCCCACCAGCACGGCCCCATCCCGTCCTGATCATCAGAGGAACAGGGCTGCCTCAAGATCTTGACCTTGACTTTCTGTCTACTCGCTGCCATCTGTCTGTCCTCCTCTGACCCACTGACCTGGAGCAGCCCTCCACCCTCACGGGGCCTGCTCGGCATCCTTAGCTCCTACCCTGTTGACTTCCTTCCGAGCACATGACCCCCTCACTGATCTGGACTCTGAGGATCTATTTTTATATCCGCTCCAAACCAGTATACGTATCCTCTCCCTTCTGTCTCTGCGCCGTTCTGCAAAGCTAATGCATGCTGCGGGAGCTGTCACAGACCGGTGCCCCATTAGATCTGTTTCCTTGCTCTCCTCGGGCTTAAATGGAATCCCAGGGGCTGATTAGCCTGAAAGGATTGGGTGGCGGTGGTAGGCCGTGTGTGATGCTCACTCACCTACCCTGTATTTCGTGGGGACGCAGGTGGAGTTCCCTGAGGCCCGGATTTATGAGGAGACGCTGAATATTTTGCTGTATGAGGCCCAGGATGGCCGTGGACCTGACAATGCGCTCCTGGAGGCCACAGGCGGGGCGGCTGGGCGCTCCCACCACCTGGACGAAGACGAGGAGCGGGAGCGGGAGCGGATCGAGCGCGTGCGGCGGATCCACATCAAGCGGCCTGACGACCGTGCCCACCTCCACCAGTGAGCAGGCAAGCGGACCCGAGCTCTCCTCCCTCCTCCCCGCTCTACACTGATCCCTGCAGGCTCCCAGGCACCTTCCACTTCCCCTGGAGTCTGGAGATACTTTTGTAACAAGCCAGATTATTTTGATATTTCTCGACAAGGTGAATTGATTTGTACCAGGTGAATGCTCCCGTGTTGTTGACAAGCTGTGTCCAAGGCTCAACTTTCTGAGGACCTGGAAGGCCTGCTGGGTTCTCAAAGGAAAAGGATGAATGTGTATGAAGCGTACGTGAGGACTTTTGTTTGCAGTATTTATTTTTGTGGATGTTGACTACCTGTTGGAGCTTCTTGGATGGCGTTGTCTTTGGGGTTCAGTGTGACAGCTCTGAGGGGATCCTGTAGCTGGTGGCCACCAGGGGTGTCTTCAGGCTCCATCGTTCCTCATCCTCCCTCCCGGCACACTGGCTGGTGCCGGCACACTCCACCAAGCACGCTTTCCAGACGTGGCTTTGCAGCAGGACTTCATGCCCAGAGCGTGTTGGTAAATAATTGCGGCTTGTGGCAGTGGAGGCGGGACCTGGTGTGCTTTGTGTAGCTCTGGGTGCCTGATCTGTTTAGGGGACAAGCCTCTTGCTACCTTGGCTGGTCTGGTGCCTGTCGGGCCCCAGAGCTGTGCTGGTGGTGAGTGCTGGTCCTGTTCCTGCCTCGCTGCTTTCCGGGAAGGCCCTCTGGCCTGGTTGTGGGCATAGCTCACAAACCGAGGGACCCATTCCTTCCCCCCTTAACCTGGGCTTACTGCCGCAGTAGGTGCCCTGCCCTTTGCTTAGAAACTCAGCGTGGTCCCAGCCTGGCATCCATGCGGGACCACCACTCACCAGCAGCCTCAGGGCAGCTTGCCTGCTGTCAGCGTAGCCATCACCTGGAGACCCCTTGGGTGTTTTTGCCTCTGGTTTTGACATGTATGGAGTGGCTGTCAGTAAGAGATGTGCAGACCGTTTTGGGTCCGGATAGTGTTCATGGTGTTCAGGACGTGTGCGACTGTGACGGGGGTGTGTGCATGTGGGGCACTCACCGGTGCTCATGTGGGATGGGCGTTGTCGGTACCTACCTCCCAGTCTCCTCTGCGCCTGTCGGGGACAGAAGTGAGATGTGACTAGTATCGGTGGTTGAGACTAGACTAGGTAGAGTAGTTACAGGGTGATAGGAATGTGTGTAAGGTAGTGGGTGGTTTTTGTCCACTTTTCAAGGGACATGTTACTGTTTTATACCAAAGGTATTAATATGGGCAGCCTCTGATACAATGTAGTCCAAAAAAAACGAGTTTATATTTTGAAATGGTTTTTACAGCTTCGACTTCGTACGCCTTCATTTTGTATCCAGCAGCGAAGCCTCCAATAAGCCTTTAAACAATCGTGACAACCCCAAAATCAAGGGCTGGGTAGATGCTTTTTAAACTGCTGTGCAGGAACCTTCACATGATGCTGTTTGGTTTTATTAAGTGCTAAGGAAAGGGGGGCTTTAAAAATGTTTCTTAAATATTTTATACTGTGCGAGTTCAAACACCAACCCTGCCATTTGGGTTGAACTTTTCTAGAAAGTTAAAGTGAATGTCAGTTCTAATGTTTCCTGTAGGAATGGAAAAGCCATCCAATACATTGTTTTTAAATGTTTACACGAAGAGTACGTTTGTGGAACAAGTGATTTGTTTGGGCTTCTCCACCTGATGGCCTAATGTTTCTGGCAGTCTGTCTCTCTCCTTTCCCTTCTCCTCCGCCTGCTTCCCCGGGATATGGGAGGTCCCTAAGACATTCCAGGTTAATAATGCTGCTGCATGGCCACGAGCTGACAGGAGGCATTGGCTGGCCCAGCTGTTACCCAGTATATTCTACGAGGACCTAATTTTTCTTATGCTAGCATTGGGGGCAAACAGAAGTCAGTATTTACCCTTAAGAACCATCCACGTAAAACACTGGCCTAAGATCTGGTAAAGAGTAAAATTTTATTACATTGTAATAGCTTCCAGGGAAAAGGTGAACAGCTTTTGGTCCCTTGTAATCAAGTTGTTTTTTCAACTGCACCATCTGATTGTGGTACAGGGGCCTGTGCCCGAGCCGGTCCCTAGCAGAGCCCCTTCTGTCGCCCTCCTGCAGTGGCTTAGCAGGTTGGTCGCTGGGCAGGTCCCAGCCCTCTGCTTACTAGTAGGTGTGTGTACCTCCCAGCAGCTATTCAGGGCCCACGTGGGAACACGCAGCCCGACTCTTGGAATGGGTGCTCTCTACACATCTGTGTGTCATTAAGCTTTGTTTCTCTGTGCTGTGGAAAAAATGCTGTAAGCTTTAGAAGTCGTTACTGTATGTTGTGCAAGCCTTTGTGGACATATGTAAAATAAAAGTCATATAATGCTTCTACTTAAGCCAGTTTTCTGGGTCTTTTCAGAAACGCCAGCACAGTGAAGTGCAGTTTTCAGCAGAGAGAGCTAGGCAGTCACAGTACCTTCTGCTCGACCACCTTGAAGTTGCTCGGGGTGGAAAAGCGGAGTCATTTCTCTGTAGCGCCTGAATTTAAACAGCGAAAGGAAGTCTGGGGCAGACACGCAGCTGGGCTTCTGAAAAAGCAGAACCAATCAACTGGTGTTGCCGCCAATTTAATTTTGGGGAGACACAGCTCACCATCTGGAACCTAGAGAGCCTATGAGAAAGGTTAAGGAATTGGGTACATTTCTAATTCCATGTATTTAAAGCAAAATTCCAATGTTGCAGCGTTGTGAACTTTCATCTACTTACTCTCAGACCATCTCTAACGCTTCATTGTGCCTTGGAGGCAGCTGGCAAAGGTAGAGAATCTGTTGCCTACCTTACAGTGACCGGTCAGAGTGCGCAGCGCGTGTCTGTCCTATGGGGGACATTCAGAACCACCCTCTCGGGTGACGTGACTCCCTGAGAGGACATCCTACGTTAGCACCCAGGGCAGCTGAGACGCTGGGGTTGGGCGCTGGCATCAGAAGCCGCTCCGTTTCTTCAGAGCTGCGGGGGGAGCCTTTCCTCGAAGGGGTAGCTTCCTGGGTCAAGTCCCGTGTCCCGGCCTCGGCAGACGCCACCCTCTATCAGGACTTCATGCGGACAGACACCTGGAAGAGTCCACGCTGAGGCTTAGAGGCCTCACCCCGCCTCCCTCGGAAGGAAGCAGTTATCACCCCAGCCGTCAGCATCACCCAGGTAAGTGGGAGGAGCTTCGACAAGCCACACGGAAATGGGCTCGGGAGGCCCGTTAGTACCTTCAGCTAAGCAGGCAGGGAGCCAGCCAGGGTCTGTGACTCCAAAAGGGAGCTGCTCCAGCTGGGCTCAGAATAAGCTACTTGGCAGGGAGGGCAAAGCTCTGAGCACCCGGCCACACCCGTAGCCAATGACATCACAGGGCCTGGGGGTGCGGTACTAACGCAGGTGGTTCCAGTTTGGAGTTTGAGAACCACCGTGATGAGGCACAGCACCTGCGCCGCCCAGTGAACAGCGGGGCTTTGCCATTGAAACCCGAGGAGGATTGAATGTCAGCTGCTGGCTCCCATAAAACATGGCAGTAAACTTCCCTTTCATTCAGCGTTTGGACCTATGTCTCTAGTACCAATTCCAGTTCCTTCCTGTTTCTCAGATGTGGAATCAGGACTAGAAAGAGGTGAACTAGCTATGATTCCAGTCAGTCTACAGGAGGCCTGGAATTGGTGGCATTTTAAACTTTTTTCTCATCCAAGAGTGCCTCCCTCCCTCCCCAGACACAGCCACTCACCACTGTTAGCTGTCCGTTTTTATCTTTATAGATTTGTTCTTCTGGTCCCGTGTCGAAAACTATTGTGCCTTCTCTTCCAGGACTGATGTAAAACTGTAAACTTAAAATACACAAAACATGCTGAATTACTGACCTGGTGTTACCTTTTTCTCTCCGCCTTTGCTCTGCAAAAGAAATTCATGTAGGAAGTTTTCCTCGTTTCAAGGTTGAATGTGTTGGATTATAGAATCTGAGTGCATGTTTGAGTAATGCAAAGACGAAAAGCATTTCCATAACCGGGAAGCTTACCCCATGTCTCTGTGGTTAGTCTAAGATCAGCTTAGCGCCTTCAGTTTCAAGGGTCCAAGCTGATGCCTGGGTAACTAGACGTCTTCATACTACAGCTCTCACGGGCTAGCTCTGCCCGCAGAGGCGGGGCAATACAGAAGCCCCACTTTCCACCTCTAGCTGTTCATCCACATAGGGATTTACTCAGCAGGTTTTAAGGATTGGGGCGTAATGGGAGCAGAAGTGTGAGGGAGCCACCTGCTTTAGGGGCTCTGGGAGCAGTGCTGAGGGTCCATGCACGGTCCCTGCCCAGCTGTGTGACGGCGGCACCCACTGCAGAGCTGCCGAGAGAATCAAACAGGTACTCTGCGCGCCAGGGATTTTTCTTCTGTGTCCCAAAGAAAGGTCAGCCCTTTTCCCTCACCGGTCTGTAGGCAGCCTGCCAAGTGGAGGCCCCTGTGCTCAACCAGCTGTCCTCCAAAACAGGCTGCCACCTGTTCGGGCCGATGCCCACCCCCCACTGTGACAGCTTCCCCCAGGGGCGTGAGCACCGCCTTTGAATACTGGATCACAAGACCCTGTTCCCTTAGGTCAGCCAGTGATCACCGACTTCATTTCTCTGGAGCCCCAGGCTTTGGGGAAGGAGTTCCCACTGGAGCAGGGGTGGGGAACGTCCAGCCCAGGGGCCATCCCCTTGGATCTGGTCCTGCCAAGGCAACTGCAGGCAGGACTTGAAATTCAGTCAACCTAAGGGCCTTTTCGTAGCAACAGAAGTTTTAAGTGGGTGATTTTGTGTGGCCCACAGATAACGTTATAAACATCCAGTGGCCCGTTGGCAGAAAATACGTTCCCCCACCCCTGCAGGGAGGCGGGCACGGGTGACACAGTTCACATTCCCATCTTTCTGGATGCGTGAACAAGCATTTGAGCACCGAGTGCCTTCCTCGCTGGAGATGAAATCTCCTACCTTCCTTGAACAACATGCACGAGGTTCTCCTCCTTAACCAGCATGACGAGTTTCGTCACCGCTTCAAAGACGTGCTCACACTGCAGGATGGCGTCCCCCTGCGGTGGGGAGGAGAGGACGGGGCGGTTTCACCGTCCACCCAGCATCTAGGCGCCGAGCCGTGGCCCTCAGCAGGGACAGGTGGCCGTCAGTTACCTTGTGCTTGTTGGCTCCTGGCGAGACGTGAATGACTAAGAACCCATCGCTCAGGCTGCTGGTAGAGACACCTGCAGACAGACCGCAGTGAGGAGCCAGGAAGGGACAGCTTGACATTAACACAGGTGCGAGGGGAGGTGCACCTCAGTGCTCCCCAACCCCACGCTTTCCCCCCCTCGCTGGGCCCAGCAGGGCACAGGGCCTCCTCAGTCAGCCTGCTGTTGGGCTGTCGAGGTTGTGCACCACATAAAAATGGGCACGCAGAGGGCGACGGCTGTCCAGCCCGGACACGAGTGAAGGGGGCACCGCTGGTACGTATGCAAGAATAACAGGCCCCGCCCTAACCGGTTTGGCTCGGTGGATAGAGCATCGGCGCGGACTCAAGGGTCCCAGTTTTGATTCCGGCCAAAGTCATGTACCTTGGTTGCGGGCGCATCCCCAGTGGGGGGTGTGCAGGAGGCAGCTGATCGATGTTTCTAACTATCCCTCTCCCTTCCTCTCTGTAAAAAATTAATAAAATGTATTTTTTTAAAAAATATACCAGGCCCCTACACCTTCCTCTCGGGTCGAGGGCTTCATGCCTGGGGTGCCGGGAGCCAAGTTCGCCCAGTGACTGGCCCCGAGGTTGCCTGCCTCTCACCTCTGAGTGCCGAGTACTCTATTTTCTGCTTGATTTTGGCCAGTTCCACCACGTAAGCGGCTTTCTGAGTGAGGATGAGTTGCCGCTGCCGCGCCTTGAAGCCTTTCCTGTCGTATTTGATGACCGGGATGCCATACTGCAAGGAGGTGACCGTCACGGCGAGGGGGAGGGGATGGGGGAGGGGATGGGGGCCGCAGGCTGAGTTGCTGGTTACTCAGAGGCTCAGCCAGATTTTGCATCAACAGGTTTTTCCCACACCCTGGTGCTCTGCTAGGTGGATTTTGTTAGGTTTTTGAGTATTTTCTTAATCCTCAGCCAAGGATATTTTTCCCCATTCATTTTGATTGAGAGAGAGAGAGAGAGAGAGAGAGAGAGACATCAATTGGTTGCCTCCCTCACGTGCCCAACCCAGTGTGGCCACCTGCCTCATGGTCTGCTTTGAGAGGTCAACAGAGACGCCCTCTCCTTAAGGGTCTGGGGGCATGAGAGGCCTCAGCCTTGGGAGCATCCAGTCTAGCCACGCGGGTTTCTGTTCTCCAGGGGATCAAAGTGACAGAGCAGCCAGCAGAGCCCCGCAGGTGGGAGCCCGGGCCGCCCACACGCACCCCGCCCGTACACGGTGCTTCCAGGCCTGCTCCCCCAGAAAACAGGCCCCGGCCTCAGGCTCCATCAGGAATCCTGCCCGAGAGCAGGCCCCACTCTTCCTCACCTGGATTTTCTCGCTGCCGATGAGCTGGAGCACTTTGGGATTGATGTCTCCTTCGTCTAGGAGGGGACAGAGCACAGTGAGTCCTCGCAGAAGCCACTGGCATCCGCTGGCTTTCTGTCCCTCTGTGACCGAGGCCCCAGCTGGGGCACAGCCGCGGGGAAATACTACGGAGCTGAAATTTCCCCTTTGGCTTTTTAAAATGAGGCAAATGAGTCAGTAAATGGGGAAACGTGCTTACCTATCCGACTGTTGGCAAAGGGTTTATTCAGACTTTCCGCATAGCCTTCCTTCTTGCCCCTGAAGACTGCACTGGCGACCGCCTTCTGCTGCATCTGGTGACACAGTTCAATGTACAACAGCGGTGGCCACGGGCCTCGGGACAGGCGCGCTCCAAGGTCCACCTATGGCAGCCTTCCCGGAGACGCGGTAGGAGCTGTGTCACTTCACACAGACATCCAAATGCCCTAAACATGACTCCCGGCGGAAACGGAGTTGCTGCTTATGCTTGTCCTTTCCCACCTGCACTGGCTTCCTGGAAGCGGAATGTGCGGGATTTCGGGGAGCCATTTGTTGCTCCTAGGCCAGAGGGCGGCAGGCTCGAGCCCGCAGGCCAAAGCCAGCCTCCGGTCTGGTTTTGTAAGTTTTACTGGAGCACAGCTCTGCATTCAGGGTACACGCTGCCTCTCGCTGCTCCGGGGCTCTTGACAGCAGAGCTGAGTAATTGCCACAGGGGTCCCATGACCCCCAAGCCTGAAATATGGACTCTAGCCCTTTGGGGAAAAAGTCTGCCGACCTAGGACAAGCATAAACAAAACCAGACCTCCAGCACACACGGGTCCTGCATGTGCCCTGCAGGGGCCATCTGGACTGTTCCCATGGTAACAACAGTGATGCAGATTATTAACAGCTGCCACTTAACAAGGCTCGTGCTGTGTTTAATCATGTGCACGAGGCGTGTGCCTTGGCTGACAGGTGAGGTCCGCTAACTAGTAGTTCAGCCGTAGGGCCAGTGCCCGCCCCTCCACGCACCCCACGTCCCTACCAGCGCTTTCCTCTCGGCTGTGATCCCGCGGCAGTACTTCCGAACCAGGTTCCTCACGCACATTTTCCTGAGCAGATCTGATGCCTGTGTGGAGAACACACCTTTTTCGACCTGTCTTGGTCTGTGGCCACCAAAATAGCTGTGAAAACCTAGTTGAATTCAGTTCGATTTAAAGTGCGGCGTTAAGACCTTACAGTCCCAGAAAGCAGCTAATCTGACCTCGCGCTACCTTTTCACTGCTGCTAGCCAGTGCTTCTTAGTGAATGCACGTGAGTCACCAGAGACGCTGCCTAAAGGGAGATTCCTAGGGATCCCGGCTCAGGGGGTCCAGGTTGGAGCCGAAGAAGCTCACAGTCTACAGAGGGTCCTCGGGCCATTTCAGAGAGGTGCTGTGGTAGGCGACAGCCACCTAACCCTTTGGAAGGCTACCCCAGGACAGACACCATTTAAAAGCACTCTGTAGCCCTAACTGGTTTGGCTCAGTGGATAGAGCGTCGGCCTGCAGACTGAAGGGTCCCAGGTTCGATTCCGGTCAAGGGCATGTACCTTGGTTGCGGGCACATCCCCAGTAGGGGGTGTGCAGGAGGCAGCTGATCGATGTTTCTCTCTCATCGATGTTTCTAACTCTCTATCCCTCTCCCTTCCTCTCTGTAAAAAATCAATAAAATATATTTTTAAAAATAAATAAAAGTGCTCTGTAGCCCGGGCAGCATGGCTCAGTCAGTGGTTGAGGTTCAATTCCTAGTCGGGGCACATGCCCTGATTGTGGGATGTGTAGGATCAGTGACTCTCTCTCCCTGACTCTCTGAAATCAATAAAAATATATATTTAAATAAATAAAAGTGCTTTATGGTCCCAGTGAGGATATTACGGACTCTGAGGAGTGGGACTTCTTGTGCAGCACCTGGCACGGACGCGCGTGGCTAAGGCAGCCCTTCCACGCCCAGGAGGTCCACATACAAACACAGAAGCTCCGTCAGTGCCCACGCCCCTCGCCACACGAGTCCCAGCGGAGTCCTTACGTTTTCCAAGATGCCAGGAGGCCTCAGCCAGCGCTTGTCCAAGACATTCTTTGGGACGTGATACCGAAGGTTCAAGATGTAATTCTTGCGCACGAACACGACAAACTCCTCATTGTCGGGACAAAGAGGCTTGTCGCGATGGATGAAGCCCTTGATGAACCTGAATTGGAAAGCATTACGTTCGTTTTCTGACCCGTTCCTTCCCCGAGTTGTGAGTTCTCTCCACTCGTTTGACCACAAGAGGCCACAGGGCAGCGATTATTTAGATGGTTACCTAGGCCAAAGCCAGTAATGTCGCCCACAGGCCCAATCTACCCCAAAGATCTGTTCCATTTCGCCCACGCTATTTCTTCTTTGTTTCCAGTAGCTTGAATTGGTTGCCAATAACAAAAGAGAGAGGTATTACATGGAAGCCAAATTCCCAGCTTTCCTGAAAAGTCAAAAGATCTGCTGGCATTTCTCCTTGGCAGCTGTCATCTGAGAGGGAATGAGCGTTCCAGTTGGCCGCGGTCCCCACCATACCTTACTGTCTTATCCCAGCTCATGAGACCCACTTACTGTGCCCACCTGGCATCAGAAGGCATTTGACCTTGTGACTTTTGAGCTAGGCCAGTGGTCGGCAAACTCATTAGTCAACAGAGCCAAATATCAACAGTACAACGATTGAAATTTCTTTTGAGAGCCAAATTTTTTAAACTTTAAAATTATTCTAACGCCACTGCTTCAAAATAGACTCGCCCAGGCCGTGGTATTTTGTGGAAGAGCCACACTCAAGGGGCCAAAGAGCCGCATGTGGCTCGCGAGCTGCAGTTTGCCGACCACGGAGCTAGGCTAAGAGAAAAATACAAATGGACCAAGTAGCAATCGCCATCAAATCAGGGTGTCAGAGGCAAGAGCTGAATTCCTCAGGGTTGACATCCCAAAAGAAGGATTACCCATCTGCACAAATCCAAAAATCCCAGCCAAGTCCATGACCATCCCACGCCGCACACCCGCACCGAGGGGCCTCCCTCCTTCCTGCACCGAGAACTTGCCTCCTGATAATCAGCACAGCCCACTTTCTCCTCTCGACCTCCTTCCGGGCCAGGGCTCCACGCCAGTGGGTTTCGAGTTTGATGGCTGCAAGAGTCCACTGCTGCCGTTAGGAGTCGAGCACCATCACATTGAATTCAAAAGGCGTTTTCAGAATCGGTCACCCACGCCACAACCATCGGCACACCCGCCACAGCACTCGGCTAGTCCCGGAGATGGAAAGGGGGGGCACTGAACCAGGGAGACAGAGGAGCATGGGGCGCTGTGGGGCGCTTCAGGGGAAGGCCCGAAATGACACGGTGGACCCTAGCTGCCCGGGGTCCTTCTCAGGGGCAAGAGTGGCGCTCCTGTCTCGTTACACGTGTCTCACCACGGGGTGTGGTTTGTCTCGCCATGTTTACTTTGCTTTCGTGGTCTACATTTTAAAATTGGGATACAGAGCCCTGGCCAGGTGGCTCAGTGGTTGGGCGTCCACCTACGAGGTCATGGATTGTTGAGTGGTGCATCCATAGATGGTAATATTTTTTACAAACCAAGGGAATTATAAATGCAAAATTCAGAAGGGGGGGTCGGGGGCAGTGAAAGTGGGAAGGGACAGAGGAAAGGGACTCGTGTTCGTAACCTTTTCAAAAAGTTATTCTTTAAAAGTGCATATGTTGTGGATCAAATAAAGTACGTCCATGGAACATAGAACACTCTGTCGTCCTCTCTGGTCAAATGAGTGAGTGAGTGAAAATAAGAGGCCCCAGAACTGGACCTTACCCCCCCCCCCCCCCCCACACACACACACACACACACACACCAAGGTTTCAAGGATGGGCAGTGGGGGGAGGATGCACGAAGGAGCCGGGCAGGGGGAGGAGATGAGAAGTCGCCAGGCCCGTGGCCAACTGGAAAGTTTCTGTGTGATCCTCACCTGCTTGCCTTTTTCTCACGTAGACTCTTCGCTCTAGGCAGGCTTTGTACGTGGCTTGAATCCTCGCCACTTAAAACAAAACAGAAGTTTCGGTGGAATGGCTTTCGCGCGAGCCTCGCTGTAGCTGTGACCTTCACGGGATGTCAGACGTGACCTTCGGGGCATGCGGTGCAGAGGGCACGAGGAAGCCGCGTCGGCAGGTCACACTCAGCCTGGCTGCCCGGAGCTTTCTTGTCCTTCCTCTTGCCTTCCCCCAGGGCAAGGCCCAGAGCCACCATCCGGAGGGCCTGGTTCCATGTTGGGCATTGCAGTCCCCCCTCACTCCCCACCCTGCACCCGGCAGCAGCACATTCGACTCATGGGCCTGCAGGTCAGGTGGTGAGGAAACTTGCTGCCAAGGAAACGCCTGCAACTAAGCGGGGGTGTGACCCCATGGCTGCCAGACCACACACAGGCCCCACTCCTCGAGGGCCCTGAAAACATGAATGTTCAACCCCCACCCGCCACTCCCCACAGCCAGCACCTGCCCATTAACCAGTTCCCAGTGATACGCCTTGACTGGGCATTCGCCTTGACCGGGAATCGAGCTCACAACCTTCTGGTGCCCAGGACAACACTCTAATCAGCTGAACCACTGGCCAGGGTGCTGTCTTGTTCCTGCTTCTCAAAGCCAGTGCTTCTAGCACTATATCAAACGCCATGTTGGAGATGTAGCCCAAGCTAAGCTTGTCATTTCAGTCTATTGAAGTCAGGACAGAAAAAAAAAAAAAAAAAATCATACCTAATTGGTGTTTACTAAATTCAAAGGCATCTTCCGTGGCAAACAGAGTTCTGGGGAAGCGAATGAATATCTTGGTTCTAGAAGTGAAAACAGAGGTGTTTTAATGGTTAATTGGTCAGTTACCATCTGCAGTGGGTCGCATAGTGGTCCCCCCAAATTCAGGTCCACCCAGAACCTCAGAATGTAAGATTCTTATTTGGAAGTACGATCTTTGCAGAGGTCATCAAGGGTAAGGCTCAAGGTCAGATCATTAAGGGGAGACTCTCAATCCAAGCATGTCCTTATGGGAGACAGAAACACACACACAGACACAGGGAAGAAGGCCATGTGAAGCCAGAGGCGGAGACTAGAGTGATGTGGCCACAAGCCAAGGAATGTCAGGAGCCCCTGGAAGCAGCAAGGAAGCCTCCCCTAAAACGCCTGCCAACAGCTGCAGTTTGGACTTCTGGCGTCTCGAACTGAGAGAATGAATTTCTCTTGGTTGAAACCAGCTAGTTTGTGCTAATGTTTTCTGCAGCCTCCCAGGAAACTAGCACACCATCCGAACCTGCAGTACAATGTTTCCTGCTCTAACCAATTATTCAAACCCCAGGAGGGGGCTCGTGGGAGCCTCCCCCGTTTATAGCCGGTCGGTCAGAAGCCCAGGTGGGCTTGGGACAGGCATCTGTAGTGGGGAAGGAGCCGTCTTATAGGGCTGGGCCATTCGCCTGTGGGGTCTGCCCCTCCAGGTAGACGGTGTCAGGGTTGAGTGAAATCATAGGACGCCCAGCTGGTGTCAGAGGTGTGGAATGTTCCGAGTGAGCCAACTACTGTGCGTGAAGGAGACACACGGGGAGAGGGTTTTGCTTTAAAAGAGCTGCATTTAAATTCCGTGGATGGAAGTATCTGCTTTTACATCTACGTCATTTCCTGGAAAATGAATCCCTGGGCTCCAGATGGCTGTGGATCAATGCCCGAAACATTCTGACTTACTTCCCAGCCACTCACCTCCCCAACTTGTACTCTTCCGGTTTGTAGCCGATGTATTTGATCAGCCGCTCGACGCCCTCTGCTGGAGGCCCGCGCCAGTGCGGCCAGGTGTCTGGGCACAGGGACTTGTACCTGGGGAGAGAGGCACATCCTGACCTTACACCAGCCTCCCACCAGGGGTCGCATGCCAGCCGCCCCGGGTGCTGTCGTAGACTCGTTCCTTGCTTGAATTCAGATGCTTTGAATTCAACAATATATACTTGGCAAAAGAAAAAAGAGAGAAACTACTTCAATCAGGTGGGAGGTTTAGGCCTGTCTTCATAGAACAATGACATCATCAGACACCTCAAGAAACTCAATTCCACTCCTCGGTATCCAGGGCGGGACCAAAGGTTTACAGTTGTATGTGAAACAGGGTTTATTCTAGTGTTATTATTAATTATTGTATTATTTTCCACGTGAACAGCTGTAAACCTTCTTTTGTCCCACCCTGTATATGCAAGACAGGAAAACATGTCCACGCAAAAGCTTATGTTCATAGCGTCATTATTCAGAATAGACAAACGGTAAGACCCCCAAGTGTCCCTCAGCAGACGAATGAGAAGATAAACAATGTGTTATCGCCAGCCTCTCTCACTAGAGGGTGAACGCCATGCGGCAGGGGTGGGCCTACCCGGTTCTCTGCAGCCACCCAGCGACTTGGACAGCGCTGGTACCGGCAGGTGCTCACTGGTATTTATGGAAAGAATCAACGAGCCCCAGACAGCAATAAAGTAGGAAAGAGACGTATGACGTTCAAAAAGTGCAGGAAGATGGGAGCGTCAAGAGTGTGTGTGTGTGTGTGAGTGTGAGTGTTTGGGGTGTGGTGGGGCTGCTACTTCCTGCCATTCTCACCAAAAGGGGGAAAATGAGTGAGATATGAGGGTAAATGAATAGCTGCTGAGCAAAAATGGTGTACGCCCATTTTTCAGATTTTTGCAAAGGGGGTACATCCAAAAAAAATCCACAAAAACCACCTGGTAAATAGTCTGGCAGTTCCTCAGTTAGACACTGTGTTATCATCTGGCCCAGTAACGTACTCCTAAGCATATGCCTAAAGAAACGAAAGCACGTTTCCACACAGAAACTTGCCCACAATGGCCCTAGCAGCATTGTTCGTAATAGCCCAAGAGTGGGAGCCACCCAGGTGTCCGTCAGTGGATGAGTAGATACAGACACGGGGGGCTAGCCACACAATGAGGTACCATTCAGCCGTAAAAAGGAATGAATTATGATCCATGTTAGGACGTGGATGAATCTTGAACACATGCCGAGTGAAAAAAGCCAGACACAAAAGTCCACCTATTTAATGACTCCATGTGTATGGGGATTCCTCCCCTCCACCCCCACCCCCCACCACCAATTCTGTGCGGCTCCTATGCCAACGTTCCCACTACACCCCCTTCTCCTGACAGCCCATTAGGCGGAGGGGATCAGCCCAACACTGACAGCACTGACCCATGCCTGCCCCCTGGTGGCAGGTGTATGCATTTGGCCTTGTGCTGCTTCAATTCCCACAAGCTGGGGTCTTGGTGAAATGAAGGGAAGCCGATAAACTGAGTGGCTTTCTGTTCTTGGAAGTATTATGTTTATCACGGTCACAGCCTCACGACAGGGAAGAACCCAACCGAGGCCCCAGAGGGTTGGTGTTTGAGTCTGCGCCTCATCTGGAAACTCACACCTCACCACAGTAGTTCCCCTTCTGCATGGCTTCCTTTTCCATGGTTTCAGTCACCCACGGTCAACTTCAGGCCACAAACATTAAATGGGACATTCCGGAAATAAGCAATGCACAAGTTTTAACCTTTTGCACTCGGATGTCGAGTGTAACTCGACACGGTTAGCATCAGTAGCAGGAATCGAGAAAAAAGCAAGCGAGTGCAAAGGGTTAAACGGCATGCGATGCTGAATAGTGTGATTCGGAATAACTGCACCGTCCCGCTCTGTCCCGCCAAGGACACGACTCAGCCATTTGAGCCATCACGTCACCGTCACCGTGTCGCGGTGCTTGTGTTCAAGTCACACTTATTTTACATAATAACAGCCCCAAAGCACAAGAGTAGGGTAGATGGCAATTCAGAGAAGCCGAAGAGCAGCCGTCGAGCGCTTCATTTAAGTGAAAAGCTGGAAGTTCTCAACTTAAGGCAGTGTATCATCTCACATCATCGCACAAAGACGAGTACAATATAATCAGATATTTTGCGCCCTGACCGGTTTGGCTCAGTGGATAGAGCGTCGGCCTGCGGACTGAAGGGTCCCAGGTTCGATTCCGGTCAAGGGCATGTACCTTGGTTGCAGGCACATCCCCAGTAGGGGGTGTGCAGGAGGCAGCTGATCAATGCTTCTCTCTCATCAATGTTTCTAACTCTCTATCCCTCTCCCTTCCTCTCTGTAAAAAATCAATAAAATGTATATTTTTTAAAGATATTTTGAGAGAGACCAGACTCGCATAACTTTTATTATGTCTATTGCTCTAATTGTTCTATTTTATTATTGTTGTTACTCTCTTTGCCTGATACATAAATTAAACTTTATCAGAGGTATGTATGTCTAGGAAAGAACATATCTATAGGGTTCAGTACTATCAGCCATTGCAGGCATCCACTGGGGGACTTGGAACATAGCCCCACCCCCGCCCCAGCACACGGATAACGAGCGTCTACTCTAGGTGTTTGGCTTTACTGGCTTCAGGTCAACAAAACGAACTTTACCTTTGCAAGAAATGCTCGTATTTCCGCCGGTACGCAAAGCCGGCCCGCCGCACCCGCAGGTGCTCCATCAGCCCCAGGTACTTGATCTGGTGCCTGATGAGGAAGTCATCAAACTTGCCTTTGAAAACACAGAAGAGAGAGTGACAAGCAAGGACCCCATGACTCCATTTCAACCGAGACCAGAGGAGAGCCTGCCAGCTGACGGCCTGTGAGCTGGAGGATCTGGCCACACACACGCTTTCTCAGGCCTGAAGAAAACATGAGTGTTATTTCATGGGGGAATTTTACAAGGAAATCTGAATTTCTGGTTTCTCTTGAAAAAAGAAAAAATGAGATCTGGCCATTCTAGGTCTAGAGTCCCACAAGACGACAGCAGCTGGAAGGGAGTCCTGCTGCCCTTTTAAACGGGGCGTGCCCTCCCCAGTTTGCCGCAGTCCCCTCCACTCCCTATTGCCTTACGCCCAGTCTGCTTCACTCATTTTCTTCCTGCCTGGCCTCTGCAAGCCTGACTGTGTGGCTCTGTGATAGACCATGGCGTGGGTTTAGAGAAGAGCCGAGTCATAGACCGTTTTGTAAGATTGCTCGCTGGCTGGAGAGAAGCAACATTGCTTCCCCTCCCCTCTGGCGCCTGCCTGGCTCAGCCGGGTTGAGCCAAAATCTAAGCAATGCTCACTCGGGACCACATGCCCCCACCCCCGTTTACCTCTTGTTATTTTATTTTAATACTAGAGGCCCGATGCATGAAATTTGTGCAAGAGGCTTGGCCCTCGCAGCTCTGGCTTCGTCCGGAAGGTCGTCCGGACTCTGCTGTTCGGTCTAATTAGCATATTAGCTCTTCATTATAGAGGATATTTTTATTGATTTCAGAAAGGGAGAGAAGATCATTGATCGGCTGCCTCCTGCAGGCCCCCTACTGGGGATCAAGGCCACAAACCGGGCATGTGCCCTTGACCGGAATCAAACCCAGGACCCTTCAGTCCGAACCAGACCGGCTAGGGCTACCTTTTTTATTAAGAATGAAAAGGACTCATGCCCAGAGGACAAGGACAAGCCTGTGGTGGTGGTTGGGATTTTCACTGAATTCCATCTCAGTTTCCTCCCGGCCTCATCTCCCTGAGCTCGGGGTTCGGAGGATTCACAACTCACTGGGCTCCTTCCTCTCGTTGGGCTTGATGCAGCGGATGTAAGAGGGCTCCTTGGAGATGAGGATTTCCAGAAGGCTGCTCAGGCTGGTCTTAAACTGCGTCCCCACCTGCAGGGAGAGGGAGTGGCTGAGGAGACAGTGCCTCTCCAAGGTAATACCCAGAAAATGGTCAGGGCATGAGACTCCGGCCCTTTGGACCCCAACGCTCGAGGCAGATGGTTGTCACATTGTCACCCTTTAAGAGGAGGCTGTGGATGTCCTGGCCTGAGAAGCCCTTTGAGTCCCACACTTTCGACAGATTGTCCCACCTGTTACCATTTTGCCCATTAAGAGAAGGATGTGGCCCTGGTCAGTGTTGCTCAGTGGTCAGAGCAGCAGCCCACATACCAAAAGGGTTGCAGGTTTGATTCCCCATCAAGGGCACATACCTGGGTTGCAAATTTACTCCTATACCCGCCCCCTGTCGTCTCTCACACAGATGTTTCTCTCTCTCTGTTTCTCTCTCTCTCTTTCTCTCCCCCCCCCCCCCCCGCCTCCCTTCCACTCTCTCTCTCTGAAAAACAATGGAAAAAGAATATCCTTGGGTGAGGCTTAACCAAAAAAAAAAAAGAGAGAGAGAGAGAGAGAGAGAAGGATTTGGATGCCCTGGCCTGAGAAGCCCCAGGTCAGTATGGCTGAGCAGAGGCTAGACAAGCATCTACCCAGAATGTCTCACTCACTCGGCACGGATGCAGTTAGTGCCTCGTAGGAGCCGGCATCGCTGCCAAGCCCATCACCACGCCCTCGGTCCCGCTTCCTTGATGCCAAGCTTCCTTTACGGCACTCGCACTACCACGCTCTTTGTTTGATGTCCTTTTCCTGCACCCTCCCCACTAGATCGTAAGCCACGAGCTCAGGGGCCTTGTCTGCTTTGTTCCTGCAAATCCTGTGCCCAGCCCAGGGCCTGGCTCATCGTTGCTCAGTGCATGTCTGCCAGCGACCACACTGGGTGCTCCCCTGGGAAATACGTATCCAACAGAACCCGCTGGGGAGGGGCAGCTCCACGACAAGGGGAGGGCTTACGAAGGGCAGGGAGCCCACAGTGAGGGCACCCTCGGGGGGAGCCTTGCCACCTCCCCAATTCCGCACGGGCACGCTTCCCACTCACCGTGGGCGACCTCCTGCGGTTCTCCAGCTCGGCCGCCAGGAAGCACTCCTTCAGGATGGCGTTCCTGCACCTGCACAGCACCTGCCGGCACAGAGAAATGAGTCCCGTGCGCGCTCCCCCGGAAACCCCGGAGGTGAAAGGTTTGTACGGACATCTCAGTGTCTGTTCCAGCCGTGGCACGCTGGCATTCTGACACGATGGCTAAAGAGCAAGTTCCAGAACAAATCTGCCCCCAAATCAGTGTCGCGGGGGGTGTCTCAGACCCATCAGAAACACGTGGCTCCGTTTCAGACTGACCTCTTTCAGGTGCCTGTAGAGGATATCATTGTTCTTTTCCAAGAACCCTGCAAAACAAGGAGTGTTGGAATCAATGGCTTTGCCGGAAAATGCAATTCCATCCCCACCGATCGCAAAGGGAAATCCTAAAAGCAATCTCACGATGAGACGAGTCCTCAGCCTTGGCACTGGGACAGCTGGGGCTGAAAGCTCGCTGCTGCGGGACCCTCTGTGCCGTGCAAGGTGCTGAGCAGCCTCCCTGGTCTCCACCATGAGATGCCAGTGGCATCCTCTCCACTTGCGACAACCAAATGTCTCCAGACACTGTCAGGCATCCCCCGGGACATCGGGAGAACCAGGTCCTCAGTGCAGGCCTTATGGCACACACACTCCATTCTACATCCCGGTGAGCTGCCACGGGAAGGTAAAGCCTTCACACTATGCACTGTACTCGGGAATGCACAGCCTTCACACTAAGCACTGTACATGGGAAGGCACAGCCTTCACAGTAAGCACTGTACATGGGAAGGCACAGCCTTCACACTAAGCACTGTACTCGGGAATGCACAGCCTTCACAGTAAGCACTGTACATGGGAATGCACAGCCTTCACACTAAGCACTGTACATGGGAAGGCACAGCCTTCACACTAAGCACTGTACATGGGAAGGCACAGCCTTCACACTAAGCACTGTACATGGGAATGCACAGCCTTCACACTAAGCACTGTACATGGGAAGGCACAGCCTTCACACTAAGCACTGTACATGGGAAGGCACAGCCTTCACACTAAGCACTGAACATGGGAAGGCACAGCCTTCACAGTAAGCACTGTACATGGGAAGGCACAGCCTTCACAGTAAGCACTGTACATGGGGAGGCACAGCCTTCACAGTAAGCACTGTACATGGGAAGGCACAGCCTTCACACTAAGCACTGTACATGGGAAGGCACAGCCTTCACAGAAAGCACTGTACATGGGAAGGCACAGCCTTCACAGAAAGCACTGTACATGGGAAGGCACAGCCTTCACACTAAGCACTGTACATGGGAATGCACAGCCTTCACAGAAAGCACTGTACATGGGAAGGCACAGCCTTCACACTAAGCACTGTACATGGGAATGCACAGCCTTCACAGAAAGCACTGTACATGGGAAGGCACAGCCTTCACAGTAAGCACTGTACATGGGAAGGCACAGCCTTCACAGTAAGCACTGTACATGGGGAGGCACAGCCTTCACAGTAAGCACTGTACATGGGAATGCACAGCCTTCACACTAAGCACTGCACAGCACCCTGGCCTGTTAGCAAAGAACCCCACCCGGTGAATGGCATTGAGACACTGGAGGGGGCCCTGAATTCCGGGGAGACTATGCCTTAGGCGAGGGAACGCCGGGATGGACGTGCAGCATTTCCTCAGAGGACGCAGAGGCCCCGCCCGCCTGTGACCGGTGCCCGCGGCACTCACCTTTGGTGCAGTAGGTGACCTCTCCTGCGTAGTGGAACAGTCGGAACTCCATCCAGCCAATCCTCTTCCGGCCCTTTGGCCCCGCCAGCTTCCGGCTGCAGCGAGGTGGACACAGACACAAGCTGAACCTTTCTACATCTCAGCAGCAAAATGCACCCCAGTACAAAGCAAAGGGAGAGGCCTTTGCCGGTGCTTGGGACCCAGCAGTCAGCTGAAGGCCAGCACGGAGAGCTGACGACCCGGGGCAGCTCCCAGGAAACCCTGCTGCCCATTTCGTCCGGTTGGAGACCGAGGGCTAACATGAGGCCCTCCCTGCCCACACGCACCGAGGAATTAAAAACGTGCATGAACCGCCAAACACATTTACTTTTACAGTGAAGTCACTTCCATTTTTCCAAGGGACAGCTAAGAAACGATTTTACCACCATACATTTTTATGATGTCGAGAGACTAAAATACTCACGAAATATCATTTTTTTAAATAGCTTTTTCTTGACATGTATATACATATATGTTGATGCACACATATCCTAAGTGTATACAGCTCAACAATCTTTCTTCCATGAGTGCGTGTGTGTGTGTGTGTGTGTGTGTGTGTGTGTGTGTGAGTGATTTACCCACATCACTGCATGGAGTTATAGACTGTTCATTCTAACGGCTATATTTTATTCCACATGTGAATATACCACAATTTATTTTTCCATCCTTGATTCATTTAGTTATCCAATTCATTTTACATATCATTGTGACATTCTACAACAGGTTTGATAAAGCCACTAGTATTCATGGGAATCCTTACTATGGCCAGTAATTGCACTGGATGACTTATACAGTCATTTATAATTCTAGATGGTAGGTATGTTAACATCCCCACCTTGTAGAGCGGGAAACACAGACGCAAGAGTGTTGCTTGGCCCTAGTTGGGTTGGCTCAGTGGATAGAACATCGGCCTGTGGACTGAAGCGTCCTGGTTTCAATTCCGGTCAAGGGCACATACTTGGGTTTCGGGCACGATCCCAGTAGGGGATGTGCAGGAGGCAGCCGATCAATCATTATCTCTCATCATTGATGTTTCTATCTCTCCCTTCCTCTCTGAAATCAATAAAAATATATTAAATTTTAAAAAAAGAGTGTTGCTTGCCCAAGGTCAAGTGTCTAAGTGGCTGAGCTGGGGTTCAAAACAAGGCCTTTAGGACTCCAGAGCATATGTTCTTAAGTTCTCTCATCTCAAATTTAGTTAAATTTCCAGTTGATTTTCTGGGATGCTGTAAATCCTGTATGTTTGGGTTTGTGTGGTGGTTATTGGTACACACAAATACAAAAATTCATCAGGTTGTACACATTAGATCTACACATCACTATATGTATTTTCTACCTGAATTAAAAAGAAACTATTTCATATGCATGTGGACATGTCCCAAATGAAATGATCATGAACAAAGCAAGATACAAAAATCGTATTAAAATCTGACTTGGGCCCGGCCGGTGTGGCTTGGTGGTTGAGCATCGACCTATGAACCAGGAGGTCACGGTTCCATTCCCAGTCAGAGCACATGCCCGGGTTGCAGGCTCGATCCCCAGTGTGGGGTATGCAGGAGGCAGTCGATCAATGATTCTCTCTCATCATTGATATTTCTATTTCTCTCTCCCTCTCCCTTCTTCTCTAAAATCAATAAAAAAAAAATTTTGATATGGAATTCGAGTTTGATTTTTTACTAACTAAAAGGATGCATATACAGTAAGTCCTCACTTAACATAGTCAATAGGTTCTTGGAACGGTGGCAAAACAACGTATAATAAAACCAATTTTACCGTAAGCTGTTTGATATAAATAAGAGTCAAGTTCCTAGGGCATCTCATCAACCTTAGAATGAAACAACGTTATCCGAGGGCCTGCTGACTATGACGTTGGTGCACCATAACGGCATTTCTATTATGAAGACGTAGCTGCACTCTTGGGGAGCACCGCCCACATCCCTAAGAAAGTGGGCACACCGTGCAATGGTGCAACTGCTCACCGAATGCAATACCTACGTTTGGAAATGCGCATGCTTCCCCACTTTCTCTTCCAATTTCTCCAGGAAACTCAAGTCGGAAGCAGGACCAGGACGGATACATTCTTCATCCTTCAGAAGAAGAAGAGAATCCTCGAGCCACAGCAGCACACTCCACCACGTCCAAGTTTAAACGCTCTCGCCACCTCTGACAGTGTCCTGGACTCAAATGCGGTCGTATCACTCAAGTTCAGGTGAACATTTCAGGGGAGGGGGCCTAACCCATCACATGTCCTCAGATTTTTTCAAGAGAACCATGGAACCAGAAACTGGAAATTCCATGAAAAGTCAACTCTGCCACCCACCGAGCTGACGCTTATCTCCAAAGTCTGCCCAAGGACACGCCCCAGCTTCCATGCCCAGCTGGTTTACACATGCAACCTCATTTTTCCCCTAACTACGCATCTCTGGGGAAGAACATACAGATCCCCTTTTACTCGGAGCAAAGCCTCATGGAAAACAAGCCATGAAACCACTTGGGCCTAACGTCTCATATTTCTAAGCTATGCCTTTCTATTTCCTATCTTGGGCCCTCAACAGTGATAACATTTCATTGACCAGCCTCAAAAAAATAAAGATGAGCCTGGCTGGTGTGGCTCAGCAGTTGAGAGTCAACCCAGGAACCAAGAGGTTGCCGGTTCAATCCCCAGTCAGGGCACGTGCCCAGGTTGCAGGCTCCATCCCCAGTAGGGGACGTGGAGGAGGCAGCTGATCAATGACATTCCTCTCTCGTTGATGCTTCTGTCTCTTTATCCCTCTCCCTTCCTCTCTCTCTCTCTCTCTAAAAATAAATAACAACATATTTTTTAAAAATTAAAGACGAATCAACCATGTAGCTTTTATTAAAACAACAGTAACAACAACAAAAACCTGGTTAAGGTTGGCGAGACAACTCTCATTAAGTAGCATTTTTATGCTGATCTCACTTATGGAGAACCAATGGAATTAAGTACTTTTTACTAAAATATCTTTTTTTGTTAATCCTCACCTGAGGATATTTTTTTCCATTGATTTTTTTTAGAGAGAATGGAAGGGAGGGGGAGATTCAGAAAGAGAGAGAAAGATCGATGAGAGAGACGCATCAGACCGGGCTGGGCATTGAGCCTGCAACTGAGGTACAAGCCCGGGACCAGAATCGAACCCAGGACTCTTCAGTCCACGGGTCGACACTCTATCCACTGAGCCAAACTGGCTAGGGCCTACAATATCTTAACATACTAGTCTAGCAGTCCCTCTGAGCATTGAATGTACACACACTCGTGTATGTTAGCCCACGCTTCCTGGGACTTTCTTCCCCGATGTCCCCACGACTGGTGCCATCTCCTTTGCTCAGATGTCACCTTCTCAGCGAGTCCTTCCTGAACCATCAATGATCTAAAATTGAGCTGCCCTCCCCAGAACACCTCATCTGATCCCTTTTCTCCATTGCACAATCTACATATGTTGTCCATTAACCTATTTGTTGTCAGTCCCTCCCTGCCAGAATTCAAAGCCTCCATTGGTTTTCCTCTGCTGTGTCCCAAAGCACAGGGCACAATCCTGGCACAAAGCAAGCGTTCAATGGGTGTTTGTCAAATGAATGAATGAATGAAGCCTGAATGCTCACCATGGAACAGGCGTGGCTCTGAGCACTCTGCCTACACCATCTCACTAAATTTGTCCTTCCACCTCCTCTCGGAGCTAAGTGCTGTTATCGCTGTACCCATCTCAAGATGCTACAAGTCCTTGCACGCGTCGCAAACACCGGGTGAATGGGCTCTAAGTCAACAGCAATGTTCTCACCAGGATGGAGATGATCCCTTTGTGCCTTTCTTCAACCAGGTCGCAGATGATCTTGTTGTTGAAATACTGAATCGGCTCCCACTAAAAGGACAACGAGGAGAGAGTTTAGATGAGCAGAAGATGTATTTCTTTTAAATGGGTTTTCCGACATTTTTTTCGAAAATCTGATTTGTATCTCCAACATTAAAAAAGAATAATCCTTTCTGAATATCAAAAGAACTTCCCGGGAGATACGCAGAGAAGGAGTACAGGACAGTTCTCAGCCCTAATCAGGGAAAATCGCCATGCAATCCTGTTTCTCAGGGAAATGTCTCTCACGGGGTTCTCAAATGGGAAGAAAACACCAAAAACATTTACCTCTATCCCTTCCATTTCATATTCCGCCTGTTCCGCCTTTAGGGTTCTCTCGATTAAGAGCTGCTGAAGCTTCTCATTGCAGTAATTTATACAGAACTGTTCAAAACTAGAGATGCAAAAAAAAAAAAATTAAAAACTAAAGCTATGCAAGTAGGCCAATTTTTTAAAGTTGTATTTACTTTTTTTAAAAAAATTAAATTTATTGGAGCAACACTGGTTCATAATTACATGTTTCAAGTATACAATCATCTGTATATTGCGTTGTGTGCTCACCCCCCAAAGTCTAGTCTCTTTCGGTCACCATATATTTGCTACTCTTTACCCTCTTCATCTCCACCCCCCCCCCCCCCGGCCCCCTTCCCCTCTGGTAACAACTACACTGTTGTCTGTGTCCATAAGTTTGTTGGTTTTTTTGGTTCATTTGTTGCCTTCAGCTTTATTGTATTCCCTTATTTTTAAGGATGCTTTCTAATATAGAAAGATCAAAATCCTCATTAATCAAACACTTCAGTGAACCGATCACAAGAGTCGAGCTAAAAGACGTTTGCCTTTTCCATGGTTGTTCCACTGCTAGACCCGTCAGTCTGTGTAAATCTGGAGAATTTCTGGGAGCAGGAAAAACAACTCCAATCACATGAATGAGGCCTGAAACCAGACTCAGACCTGAAAGATGCACAAAGGGCCTCACCCGTTCTTGTCGAAGACCTCGAACCCGTAGATGTCCAGCAACCCGATCACGGTCTTCTTGGTGAACTCCTAGTCAGAAGAACACGCTGTTCATGTCAGGTCTTTCACGCTGAGACATTCAAATCCCAGTGGCTGCCCCCCAAACGGGGGACGTGGCTACACAGCTCACGCCTTTTCTCTCCAACAATGGCTCACAGAAGCACCTCAGGGCAGAAACATTTGCCCAGCTCACTCCTGCCTGCAGCCTGCTATGTCCCACCCAGCTCCCCATCTGTCATCTGAGCAGTGACGCCTCCCCTCCTGATTCACTGCCTCGCTTAACCCTCTTCAACTCGAGTCCCAAGCCCACATTTGATCTGGGAGGAAAAAAGGGAGGGAGGGAGGCTTATAGACAGACAGCCATGGAAACATCTATCCAGGGAAAAGACAGGTGGAACAGATGTCATCTATATATATAAAAGCCTAAGCGACCGCCACAACAGAAACAACTGAACAGATGACCAAACAGGCTGCATGGGGCGACCAGGCCAGCAGGGGGGTGAGGGACGACCAAATGACTGAACAAGCAGGGTGTGTGGGGCAACCAGGCCGACAGGGGGTTTAGTGAGGGACAACCAAACGACTGAACAGCAGGCTATGTGGGGCAACCAGGCTGGTGAGGGGGGGCAGTGAGGGGCGACCAGGCCGGCAGAGGGGGGAAGTGAGGGGCAACCAGGCTGGCGGGGGTGGCAGTTGGGGGTGATCAGGTCGGCAGGGGGGGCAGTTAGGGGTGATGAGGCAGGCAGGCAGGTGAGCAGTTAGGAGCCAGTGATCCCGGATTGTGAGAGGGATGTCCGACTGCCTGTTTAGGCCCGATCCCACAGGTATCAGGCCTTAACCGGCAGTCGGACATTCCCAGAGGGGTCCTGGATTGGAGAGAGTACAGGCTAGGCTGAGGGGACCCCCCCCATGCATGAATTTTGTGCACCGGGCCTCTAGGTTTAAATAGAGGGCCTAGTGTGGCAGGCAAGGATGGATATTGAGAGAGCACATGCCTATTTTTCAGGGACACAGTTTAACATTCTGAATGGGGTGCAGGCATACTTCGTGTTATCGTGCCTAGCTTTATGGCACTTCCCAGATGTTGCGTTTTTACAAACTGAAGGCAAGACCCACCACCAGCAAAAAGACATGCCTCACTTTATCGCGATGCTCGCTTTACTGCGGTTTAGAACGAGCCCGGTCTCTCTGAGGTATGCCTGTACAAAGCTGATGTCTCCCAAAGCTGTCCTTCACAGCCTTAACCTCCAGGAGTTTCACCACATCCACACACCTTGACTTCTCGTAGCATTTCCTTAATTTCTAGCTCTGAATAAATCCCCTTTTCGTTTAAATTCCACTTAGAAAGGAAATGTGATCAGAAGGCAAGTTCGAAGGAGCCATCGGATTTTTTCTGACACACATTAAATATACTACTGCTGAGATTCAGCCTTCCTGTATGTACTGCAAGCCATCTGGCATGCTTCATGTGCTCTGTGTCCCGTACTTCGGGACACACTGGGAGAATCATTCAGCGGGCACTTTAGGGAGCCTACTGTGTGCTAGGTGCTGGGACTGTAGGTGTGAGAAGATACCGTCCCTGCCCATCAGGAGCTTATGGTTAATTCTCACAAATTGTTTGGAGTAACAACGTAAATTTTTTTTTAATATTGTTTTATTGATTTCAGACAGGAAGAGAGAGGGAGAGAGAGATAGAAACATCAATGATGAGAGAGGATCACTGATTGGCTGCTTCCTGCACGCCCCACTCTGGGGATCGAGTCCACAACCCGGGCATGTGCCCTGACCAGGAATCAAACTGTGACCTCCTGGTTCATAGGTCGACACTCAACCACTGAGCCACGCCAGCCGGGCAATGATGTAAATTATACAACATCACCATGTTTGTGAGAACAAGCCAGCCAGCACAGGGGCACTGACCTTGTTCACTAAGGAGGAGTTGATTTTGTTCACCAGCCACGTGAATGTGCGCCCGTAGACGGCCTTCGCCATCGCATCTCTGGCGTAGACAGAGTTTTCTAGCGTCAGTGGGCAGATCACCTGAGAAGAACAACAGGTGCATCATGGCAGAGGTTAAAAGAAAGTCCCCAGAGTTTTCAAAGCAGCCTTTTTAAAAAAGATTTTTAATGGATGTTTAGAGAGGAGAAAGAGAGAAACATCGATGTGAGTGAAACATTGATCGGCTGCCTCCTGCACGCCCCCTACTGGGGATCAAGCCCGCAACCCTGGCATGTGCCCTGATGGGGAATCGAACCGGCAACCTGTTGGTGCACAGGACGACACCCAACCAACTGAGCCACAGCCAGGGCTCAAATTAGCCTTGAATGATGACCACCGGGGAGGATGCTCCCCCCTGGTCCTGCACACGTGCACCCAGCAGTTATTTCACTGTGCCGAGCTCCTGAGACACAGCCATGACCAAGACAAACAGGTCCAGCCTTTGAGGGCTGGGCGCACACTGGGGAGCGGGACACAGTCAGTAGGTCACACAGCCCAGCTGGTGTGGCCCAGCGGTTGAGCACCAACCCAGGAATGGGGTTGCCCGTTCAATTCCCAGTCAGGGCACATGCCCGGGTTGTGGGCTTGATCCCCAGTTAGGGGGCCTGCAGGAGGCAGCCAACCCATGATGTTCCTCTCTCGTCAATGTCTCTCTCCCTCTCTCTCTTCCTTCCTCTCTCTCAATTAAAAAAAAAAACAAAAAACAAAAAAAATAGGTCACACCAAGAAGAGTCATGTTGTCCTCAAGCGGAGAGTGACAAGTGCTTTAAGGAGCTGCGCCCGATGCCGTAGGGCCGGGGGGACGTGAGCAGGAAGTGACCTGGGCCTGAAGGAGCAGGGGTCAACCAGGTGCAACACAGGGAAGTGTCCCAGCAGAGGGAACAGCATGTGCAAAGACCCAGTGGAGAGGAGGCATGGCGACGGGTGAGGCATGGAGAGCGAGCCGGCGACGGTGTGATGTCGGGGGGAGAGGAAGTTAAGGCAGGAGCCGCTGGCCGGAGCTGGGCCAGGCAGGACCTGGTGGGCTGCAGCGGAGGAGGGAACAGGCCCGGTCCCACCCAGAGCCATGGTTACCTCCTCGGTTTGGGCTTCAATCTTTCTGTGGGTGAGAGCCTCCAGAAGGGCCGCCGGCTGGACCCCCAGGAGCTGAATAAACGAAAACCACAATGAAAGCCATTCAGGGACCTGATCGGACTCGGGAGCTTAGGAAGAGTTCGTGGAGTTTCCAGGCTCAGGGTTACCTGCCCCGAGTGATCACTGAGCTTTAATGCAAAACAGACCACGTTAGATCTTCCAACCAACTGGCTTTTACCCTCTCATCCTCAGCCACCCTCGCCCCCAGCCACCCCTGCATGCTCACACCTCCTAACCAGCACCAGCTGCAAGAACATGGTGTCAGCCACTGAAACGTGGGCATCCCGCTGCCTCAATCCCCCTCCCGCCCCCCACCCCGCGTCCCCACCTCTGAAGAAGCATCACCTTGGCGATCCACTTGATCTCGCTGATGACTGGTATGGTGGCACAGCCCTGGTGGTTCTCCCTAAAGCAGATGTTCCCCAGGTGCAGGATGCTGGCAATGATTCCAAAGAGATTCTAGGAACGCGGGAGGTGGTGAGGAGGAGAAGGAGAGAAGACGCGGCCGCCTAATCGATACATGTCATCAGAGGCGGTACCGAGGGAAAACCACCCCCACTCCAGCCCTGAGCTCACAGGTCAGAATTCCTTCCCTCCCCAGACCCGGGCCTCCGAGCCACTCCAGGCACTAGGGGTGGAGGTGGGGGTGGGGAAGAGCCACCCCCCAACCTCCATCCTCAGGGGAGGGTGGGGAAGATGTCCCACTCAATCTCCTGCCCAGGACACTGGTATTTTTACACACCCCCCCCTCAGTAAACCATTTAACATTCAAATGCCCGATATATAGGTATGTTGGGATCATATTGTGGTCCTAGAAATATCAATAGTTTAACAATCCAAAAAAGACCAAAAGATGTAAAAATGTTGTTTACAAATCCTACCAGTTGTTCCAGTTCGTTTTGAAATAGAAGAGTAAATAAGTAATTCTATGGGGATTGGTTATCTACAGGAGTCCATGAGACCTAAATGTTGGAGATGGTACTTGAGGGGAAGGAGAAACATCACCCCTTTTCCCACAACAGTGGGAGAACTCAGGGCTGCCAGCAAAACGCAGAGCCCCCGTCACCATGTGAATCTCGCATAAGCAATGACTCACGTCTCGGTGTCAACCAGTCCCATGCAAAGTTAGGGTACACGAATACTGAAAAAAATGAGTCCTCGCCTTGGCCGGGTGGCTCAGCTGGTTGGAGCATCATCCTGTATACCAAAGGTTGCGGGTTCGATTGGCAGTCGGGCCACGTACAGGAGGTGACACAGTGATGTTTCTCTCTCTCTCTCCACCTCCCTCTCCCTCTCTCTCAAGTCAATAAACAGCCCTAGCCAGTCTGGCTCAGTGGACAGCACGTCAGCCTGTGGACTGAAGGGTCCAAGGTTCGATTCCGGTCAAGGGCACATGCCTGGGTTGCGGGCTCAGTCCCCAGTAGGGGGCACGCAGGAGGCAGCCGATCAATGATTCTCTCTCATCATTGATGTTTCTATCTCTCTCCCCCTTTCCCTTCCTCTCTGAAAAAAAAATAATAATAATAATAAATAAATAAAGTCACTAAACATATCCTGGGTAAGGATTTTTAAAATATAAAACAAACAGTCATTGTTCACTTAAAATTAAGATATAAATAGGCGTCCTGCATTCCTGTTGGCTGAATCTGACCACCACCCAGGCAATCACCAGGAAACCAGGATTGTCCCCTCAGCTCCAGACCTCACAGGGCACTGGCTCGTACCTCCAGGTCGTCTTCAGTAAAATCGATGACAGCAAAGGCATTGGAGACGGTTTTCCAGTCGTTCCTGTCATTCATAGACGACTCGCTGGCACCATGAGCCTGCTGACAGAGTCGGGTCGCTTAATGGCACTTGTGCAAGGACAGCGAATAGCTGTTCCTAAACCAGAATGCTTTTCTCCTCAAGCATGCGAGTGCCGGGTCTACATACCATCCTGAATTGTGAATTTCCCTCTAAGCACCTAGCACAGGGGGACCTGCCAGCTGCTGCTCTATTCCAATGCATTTGGAAGTTTAGTTCAAAATCCCCATCCTGGGAAAACTTCCAAAGTTACATACTCGTGTATATCTTTTTGTGTATTTTCTTTAAAGGTTCTTCTTGCTATTTTTGCTTAAAAAAAACTGAAGACACATCTCAATAAACACCTGCTGAGGCGTGGAGGGACATGACAGTGCTGACATTCGGAAAGCAATCCAGGCACACGTAGCAACCACCAGCAAAACCGTGCAGGCAGGAGGCCCTCCCTCAGGGAAAGACAAGCCGGGCCTTTAGAGGGAAACACAGGCCGTGTGAACACGGTCACCAGCAGAAGTGTGACAAGTCGTGTCTCACTCACTCGAGAAGTTGTCTTTTAAATAAGTAACAGATCGACCAGTGTCACAATTTAAAGAAAAAAAACATTCTAGATGAGGGCTTTTATTTAAAAAAAAATTTTTTTTTAATATATATGTTTTTATTTCAGAGAGGAAGGGAGAGGGAGTGAGAGGTGGAAACATCAATGATGAGAGAGAATCATGGATCAGCTGCCTCCTGCATACCCCCACACTGGGGATCGAGCCCACAGCCCAGGCATGTGCCCTGACTGGGAACTGAACCCTGACCTCCTGGTTCATAGGTCGACGCTCAACCACTGAGCCACGCTGGGGCCAAAGTGTGAAGAACAGTCAGTGGGCTACCTCAGAATGGTCTGAGAAAGTTCTCAGGCCATCCCACTGAGGCCCCACAGACACCCCTGGTCCCCCCTCTGAGGGGCCACCGAAGCCAGGTGCGCGCTTCCCACCTGGGCGAGGTATCTGTACAGCTGGGGGTCTCGCTCCAGCCCCAGGTAGGCCAGCAGCTCCTCCTCGCCGCCCTCCAGCAGCTGGTAGAAGATGTGGAAGTTCCTCTCCCCGTGGTTTTGATAGACAACTCGAGACTTTTCTATCAAGTACCCGATGATATGCCCGCCGATGGGAATGCCCTTCAAAACAGGACCAAAAATAATGCAGCAATGACAACAGTAACCAAGCTCCCTCTTAGTGGTATTTTCTGAGAAGAGAAATTCTGAAGCGGAATGGAGTCGGATCTATCCGTCTCCCATGACAGGTGTTTCCCGGGCTCCGTCTAAAAGGATTCTTGCCTCCCCCAAGGTCATGAAGGTCTTTCTGTGTTTCTGTCTGGAAGTGTGATTGTTCTGCCGTCCGTGTTGAGGACTATAATTGACGGCTATGTAATTTTTGTATATGAAGTGAGGAAGGGGGTCAGAGGCCATCTGGATTTCCAGCTGATCAGCACCCTTTGTCAAAAAGACAACCCTGTCCCACTGAATCAGTGTGGTGCGTCTGTCATTAAATCAAGTGACCTACTATACGTGGGGGTCTTTCTGGACTCTGTTCTGGTCCAGTGGCCTGTTTATGTATCCTTGTGCCAATATCACACTGTCTTAGTTATGATTGTTAGCAATTCATCTCATAAAGGATTGGTATCCCAGGACATATATAGAACTCTTGCAAATCAATAAGGAAAAACACAGCCCGATTAAAAACGGGCAAAAGCCTTCAACAATGACCAAAGCTTCGTGATAACCAGGAAGATACAAACTTAAGTCACAGTGAGAAAGCACCACACCCCACCAGAACGCCGAAAACCGAGAGGACCGACCTCCCACGCGCTGGCAGGGGCGTGGAGCCACTGGGAGTGTCGATCATTATCCCACCTTGCTGGTGAGGACCAGCAGTGCCACTTCCGGGGACATGCCCAACATGGATGAACGCTGGTATCTACTGAAAGACAGGCCCACGGATGCTCAGAGCACAGTCTGCAATAGCCCCAAATGTCCGTCAACAGGAGGACAGATACATGGCGACCAGGTCACGCAACCGGAAAATGAACCGCCGCCACAGGCAGCCGCATGGATGAACTGGACAGATAGAATGTGGATTGAAAGAAGCCAGACACAAAATACAATTCTGCGGACTGAAGGGTCCCAGTTTCGATTCCGGTCAAGAGCATGTACCTTGGTTGCAGGCACATCCCCAGTGGGAGGTGTGCAGGAGGCAGCTGATCGATGTTTCTGTCTCATCGATGTTTCTAACTCTCTATCCCTCTCCCTTCATCTCTGTAAAAAATCAATAAAATATATATTTTTAAAAATACAATTCCATTTTTGTGTCAGGCTTCTTATTGCTCCCACTGCCATACAACCCCTCATTGTGTGAACACCCCCCAACTGAACTGGCCGTTCTCCTGTACACGGACGGTCAGCCCTCCCCAGATGTGTGGGTTGGTCCCATCACACACAGTGCTCTGTAGGCGTGCCTGCACATCTGCAGGAGAATCTCCAGGAGTGGACTGTCTCCACCTTAGATCCTGTGATTCCACGGTAATACAGGGTGGGGTCAAAGTAGGTTAACAGCTGTGAGTACGCAAAACAGAGTTTGTTCTTGTATTATTATTTACTGACTAGAGGCCCAGTGCACTAATTCGTGCACAGGTGGGGTCCCTCGGCCTGGCCAGCGATCAGGGCCAATCAGGGCCATCTCACCCAGTCTGAAGGAGGGGGGCGTGTAGCGGGGGAGGGACCATGGGAGGTTGGCTGTGGGAGCGCACTGACCACCAGGGGGCAGCTCCTGCATTGAGCGTCTGCCCCCTGGTGATTAGGAGACATCATAGCAACCAGCCGACCGGTCGAAACGGTCGCTTAGGCTTTTATGTATATAGATTATTGTATTATTTTCCATATGCACAACTGTAAACCTACTTTCGCCCCACCTGTATATTGTTTTCCAAATAGGTTACACTAATGTACCCCCCCACACCCGCTAATGATCCACATCTTTGCCAACACCTGGAATTATCAGACTTCTTCATTTCCGCCCATCTAGATGGCATCTCACTGTGGCCTTTATTTGCATTTCCAAAAACAAGTGCAAGTCCTGGAGTTCTCAGCTGTTTGAGCAATTAAGTGCCCCTCCTCCCTTAAATACCTTGGGGTGGGTTTCCGTCGCTGGTGCGTGCAGGGGCCCCCGTAACAGTAATGGGAATTTGAGTGTACCTTAAAGTCAAACTGTATGTCCATGTATTTTCCAAATCTGCTGGAGTTGTCATTCCGGAGCGTTTTGGCATTTCCAAAGGCCTTGGAATACAAAGTGGGGAGAGGGGAGCGCTGAGCCAAACTGCCACTCACTGTCCTCTGAGCTCACTACTCTGAGCGCATCCAATTCCTGAGCCAAAGGACATGCATGTTATGAAAACAGGCGGGAGGGAGGGGGACCAGGGGTGAAAGCTGTACTTTATCTCCTAAGGAATCGCCAACTACTAGGGTTGGACCGGAACAGAAAAAAAAGAGGAAAATATACCTTCTCCCTGGAATCCAATCCAGGAATAGATTAGAAATGGCCTAAGGACAGGTGTAATATAGGACCCTCGGCCCTTGCTGTGCTAGAAGGAACAGTTCAGGGCCCCCATAAGCAGACCCCTTCTTCTTCTATCCCAAAGGCCCACTGGGAAAACTCCTCCAACCTTCAAAATCTTTTACCCAGAGGGCAACAAAAACACAGGAGAAAGTAACTTGTTCAAAATTATCCAGCAAGTCAGTGAATTGCAAGAGTAGACAGAATCATCCAAATGATTTTAGTTAATAATAAAAATCTAAATAAGCCCTAACCGGTTTGGCTCAGTGGATAGAGCATCGGCCTGCGGATTCAAGGGTCCCAGGTTCGATTCAGGTCAAGGGCATGTACCTTGGTTGCGGGCACATCCCCAGTGGCGGGTGTGCAGGAGGCAGCTGATTGATGTTTCTCTCTCATCCATGTTTCTAACTCTCTATCCCTCTCCCTTCCTCTCTGTAAAAATCAATAAAATATATTTTTTTAAAAATCTAAATAAATAATCGAGCATTATTTTAGTGCTTCTTGATTTTGCAGTGTGCTTTTTATGCACTCATCTCATTTAAACCTCAAAACCTCCCAGGAGGTGAGTGCTATGAGTAGACCCATTACACAGATGGGAACATGGGCCCCAGAGTGTGAAATGACTTTCTGAAGCTTGCTGGTGCGTGGCTGCCCTGGGATTATCATCACGCCTGCTGGACTTTAAGGTCATGCCCATAACCTCAATACTACCCAACACCCCTCTTCTTCACTCCCAGACCGTGACCTTCCCATTGTGACTGACCTGCTCTGGGGATTCTTCTCGCTTGGTGCCCTTCCGGGAACTCCCCTTTCTCGGGCCTCCGCGGCTGCTTACCTCCAGCACCGGATTGGAGAGCAGCAGCCTGTCCCGGGCGACTTCTAGCGAGTCGGTCATGGGGCAGGTCATTGCAAAATACTGGAGGATCTTCTTGGAGGCCTCCGTTTTCCCTGCTCCGCTCTCTCCAGAAATGAGGATGAGGTGGTTCGTTCGCTCCGAGCACATCATGCGGTAAGCGTTGTCAGCTATGGCATAGCTGGGGAGGTGGGACAGAAGTGGGAGGCGTGGGAAGTGGCCACCATGCTACTACCCTCGGCTCTGACGCCCACAAAGCGCCCTGCCTCCAGGCAGCCACATCCAGGCCGTGGCCCAAGGTCGCGGAGCTCAGGCGGAGATCAAACCCTCACAACCCCCTCATGGATCACACAGGAAGTGTACTAGATAGCAAGGCTCAAATAGTACATGAGCTAACGTGAGGAATTTGAGCAGTGGCAGAAATAATTTCTAATTTAACAAATTTATTTTGTTTAATCTATCAACATTTCTTATACAAATAAGCCAGATACTAAATTATATCCCCCAAGAGATGGTCTATGAATTGTAGGTAAAAACAACAACTTGTCTAAATATTAAACGATTCAATAGATATAATAAGATCTCCCATTTTCTCTCAAAACCCAGGTTATTAAGAATGTAGGGACAGCCCGGTCGGCGTGGCTCAGTGGTTGAGCGTCAACCTATGAACCAGGAGGTCACGGTTTGATTCCCGGTCAGGGCACATGCCTGGGTTGCGGGCTCGATCCCCAGTGGAGGGTGTGCAGGAGGCAGCCAATCAATGATTCTCATCGTTGATGTTTCTCTCTCTTTCCCTCCCTCCCTCTCTCAAATCAATAAAAATAAAAATTTTAAACAGAGTGTAGGGACAGGAAACCAAAAAGATTTTAAAACCTCTGTGACATCTTTACAACAACAGCTAAAACTCTCATGCGGGATTTATCTCCAAGATCAGAAACCAAAGCATGAAGATCTCCCAAGATCATAATCTTCGCATGTGGCCGAGTTTGAAAGCTGGCCATTTCGGAAATCATTGGTGGTAGTGAGGCGGAAAGGTTTATAAACGCCCTGAGAGATGAGAGAATGAGTCGCCAAGAAAAATGGAGGGAGGACATCAATATTATCCCAGAAATCAGCCCGGAAGGAGAACTAAGAAAGTCAGCAAAGCCCAAATCATACAGGAAACTGCTTGCCTTAGGGACCTGCAGCCCTGCTAAGTTTCTACCCATGGAGAATCCCCTTAGCGGCTATGACACCCAGGCACCAGTAGATGGAGCAGTAGCAACCCACTTCCCAGAGAAGATGCCTCTCTAGCCACTCTTAAGACTTCTCAGCGTTTTCAAAAGATTCCACCTCTCATCGTATTTAAGCTGAGATTCCACAATGACCTGCTGATGTTTTCTATGGTGTTGACAGACTTATCTTACAAGGCAGCAGATACAGAATGAGTGAGACACAGAATGTAGTAAGTATGTGTCCAGGATTTGGATGTATGGGTGGGTGGGTGAGCAGAAGGGAGAAAAGGAGGGGGGAAAAGAGAAGAAGGAAAGAAGTAGAAAAATACACCTACTGATGAGCTGATGAGTGCTACTTACACATGTGGTGGCAGTTCAAAGAAATTGACCCCTTGATAAAGTTCCATCTGGCTCATGGTGTAGATGCCCAGCTCCTGGTACGGATTCACGGACACAAGGAGGGTGCCAATGTATGTCTAGAGGAATGGACCAAAGCACTAGTGAGGAATCCCGGGGTACAAGTGGCCACTGTAAAAGACCATCATGTGCTATGATCCCCCTGTTCATTCAGAGCTGGGGATAGAACGTGATACATAAGACAGGTGGGAGAGATGCAAATCAAAACAACATTGCAGTACCATCTCACACCTGTCAGAATGGCTATCATCAACAAACGACAAATGCTGGCAAGGATGCAGAGAAAAAGGAACCCTCGTGCACTGCTGGTGGGAATGCAGACTGGTGCAGCCACTGTGGAGAACAGTATGGAGTTTCCTCAAAAAACTAAAAATGGAACTCCCATTTGACCCAGTAATCCCACTCCTAGGAAGATATCCTAAGAAACTAGAAATACCAATCAGAAAGGATATATGCACCCCTATGTTCATGGCAGCACAATTTACAATAGTTAAGATTTGGAAACAGCCTAGGTGCCTGTCAGTAGATGACTGGATCAGAAAACTGTGGTACATCTACACAATGGAATATTATGCTGCCATAAAAAAGAAGGAATTCTTACCATTTGCAGCAACCTGGATGGAACTGGAGAGCATTATGCTAAGTGAAATAAGCCAGCCAATGAAAGAAAAATACCACATGATCTCACTCATTTGTGGATAATAAAGAACATTATAAACTGATGAACAAAAAGATAGATAGAGAGGCAGTAAAGCATCAAACAGACTGTCAAATTACAGCGGGAAGGTTAGGGAGAGGTGGGGGAGATAAGAGATCAACCGAAGGACTTGTATGCATGCATATAAGCATGACCAATGGATGCAAAACACTGGGGGGTGAGGGCATGTATAGGAGTGGGGTAGGTGGGAGCAATGGGAAGATATGTACACATGTAATACCTTAATAAAAAAATGGGGAAAAAAGAGACAGGTGGGGGTCTCTGTTGTCATGGAGCTTGGTGGACAGGGGCAGATAAACAACCCAGGGATCAATGCTATTTCCACCAGAGATGAGTGGTCAGAACAGTGTAAATAGGGTAATGAGAGCGAATGACTAAGGAAGGCCACCTCAGCTAGTGGGCTTAGGGACGGCTTCCTTCAGGAGGCGACATCTGAGCTGAGACTTATAGGAGGAGGAGCCACGTCGTGGAAAAAAGTCAGCAGGAAGGGGTCCAGGCTGAGGGACGAAGCGTGGCAGGTTGACAGCCACGGAGGCCAGGGATGGAGGGGAGAACAGAAAGGGATACGAGATGATGTTGGAGAGGGAGCGAGTTCTCATCACACAGCGTGTGAGGAACCGGGGGTTCACTCTAAAGGCGATGGATGGCAGGGACACCGCTCTCCCTGCTGAAATGAAATACCTGCCCCGAGCTGTTACACAAAATGAATGACTTGAAGAGGGGCACACCACGCTCTGACGTAGGTTTCACCACGGTCTCTCTGGCCATCGGGCGAAAGCAGGGTGAGTGAACTCGCCAGCCATCTAAAATTGGGCAAATGCTCCCCAAGATTTCAACATTGGATTCTATTAGGATTCAAGTTTTGGAAGTACTTACATTTGTAATATAGGCACTCAGGTAAACCTGCTTGGCATACTGTACATTTAGGAATAAAGATAAGCTGAAAGAATTCACTTGAAAAATTGACCAATCAAATTAGGATGGGGTGATAAATGGAGAATTTAATAACACCTGGCCACCACTAGAAGCAACAGGGCCAACCCTTGAAGGTTCAGGGTGTGTGGTGGACATCTCTTATTTATGCCTCCCTCCCCGGTATCTAGTTCCCCTTCGTCCAACAGATTCCTTGGAGGGACCCCTCTTCCCCAGCTCTCAGTCCATATCATAGGGTTAGAGGGGCAGTGGCCTCACCCCTCATCGCCAGGGGTGGCCTTGGGTAAATATTCTGTCCAATCAGAATATTCCTCACTCCTAGCTATCGGGATAGGTTCAGAGATAGGCACATGACCCAAAATAGGCCAATCAGAGCCAGTCAACATCTGTGTATCTGGGAAGACCCGCTTTCCGCAACTCTAAATGGATGTTGGCATGGTTCTGTTATCAGCCAACTTGTCCCCTGGTGGAGAGGCTGCCCTGGAAGGAAACGGGGACCCAAAAGAAACCAGAGGTGGGAGAGATCCCGCGAGATGGAGAAAGAGCCCTCAAGACATTACCCGAGCCCTGACTGGTTTGGCTCAGTGGATAGAGCGTCGGCCTGCGGACTCAAGGGTCCCAGGTTCGATTCCGGTCAAGGGCATGTACCTTGGTTGCGGGCCCATCCCCAGTAGGGGGTGTGCAGGAGGCAGCTGATCGATGTTTCTCTCTCATCGATGTTTCTAACTCTCTATCCCTCTCCCTTCCTCTCTGTAAAAAAATCAATAAAATATATATATTTTAACGACATTACCCGAGACCCTAGATCTATTCATAGAGCCTACAGTGACATAGGCCCAGAGACTCCCTTTGGAGGCTGAGACGGGTTTCAGTCTGTGCGTCTCACTGTCCCGCCAAAAAGGCCTTAAGCCCAACGGATGAAAAGGCATCTGAGAGGGGTCCCTCCACGCTCCCCTTCCCTGGCTAACCTAATAGCGTGATATCACTCACAACCGTCAAAGCTGCGAAGGCGGGGAGGGACCCGCCACAGAAGGAAACCGGCTGAGGAAGGGGGTACGTTACATAGATGAGGTTCTCCCTGAAACGCTTGCGAAGATTGTCCAGGAAAGCCGATTCGCTGGTGTGCGTGTCCAACAGCACGAAGTCCTGCACCCCGACCTTGTCCCGGGCGGTCAGCGCACCTTCCATGTGCAGGCGGATGTGCCGCCGCCTCGCCTCTTCTCTCTGCGGAAAACAGAACGTGCCTCAGCTGCCATTTCGTCTCCGATCCCTGTCGCATGTCTAAGGTGGAAGCAGCGAGACGCGAAGCCCCGGGGACGGCAGAGAGCCATGCTCACAGGATGCTGTCTTCATGGAGAGTTCACCTCTGGTGAGGGACACCGGAGGAGGATGATAAAAGCAGCCACAACAGTTAGCGGCAGCAGCGGGTGGGGACTGAGCATTTGCTGTGTTAGGCACTAAACACGTGCCATTTGATCCTTATTCCGCCTCTATGATGGAAGTACTACCATCATGCCCATTCTACAGATGTGGAAACTGAGGACAGAGAGGTTATAAAACATGTTCAGACCTGCCCAAAGGCAGAACCAGGGCATAAACCTAGATGGCCTGGCCCCAGGACCTGCTGGTCATGTACTCACTAAATGTTAGTTGCTTAAACTCGCGATGTAATTCCGAGACAAGTGATGAGAGTCTGGTCAGAAAGAGAATTTCTTGTTACAGAAGAGTAGTCAGAAGAAGGACAGACTTGGAGGGTCCTCTCCCCAAGGCTGGGCTTCAGATCTCCATGGAGAAGGTGTGGTCGCCACCCACTGGGGGGCAGGGCATCTCGCTGGGTGACCAGGGCCAGAGCTGGTCCGAGGTCACCGGGCAGAACAACTCTCCCAGGTGCAGGTGAGCAAAGGGAGTTGGGAGACCTGGCGCGGCACCATTCGCGTTGGGAAGGCTCTGGGAAACAGCTCTCCGGGACCTGAGGCTGGAGGCTGGAGCTTGTGCAGAGGGAGTGGGTCACGGCTGTAGTCAGAGATCTCAAGTGGGTGATGTGTGTGTGGGGAGGACTGAGGCAAGGTAGTCACCAATGTTGGGCCAGGACTGGGAGTCTCCGAGGGACTCTGTTCCAGGCACAGTCAGTGCATGTCCCACCCGTGTCCCACTGGGTAGCTGACAAGAAGAAAAAGCAAAACATAGTAAAGGGAGACAGGAAGAGAATCTCCTGCCATTGAAATGTCTCTCCAGCGCCCTCTACTGACAAAGACTCATCATGCTCACACCAAGGAGAAATGCTTAAGTCCAGGTCATGCTAACGGAAGTACCAATGGGTCATTTTGGACTTGAGATATGATAGATGGGCGACAGGCACATACGGTTATGCAAAGGTCCTAGAAGAGTTGAAACAACCTTGAAAAAGAAAAACAAAGTCAATGGACTCATAGTTCTTTGCTTTAAGTAACCAAGAGTGTGTGTCGATTGATTTTTGACAACTGACAATTGTCAAAACAATTCAGTGCAGAAAAGAAAAATCATTTCAATCAATAGTGCAAGAACAGCAGCTGCTCATAAGGAAAAAGTGTATTCCAGCCCCTACCTCACACTATACACATACTCTATATGTTAAATATAACATGAACGGACAACAGGGGTATTGGGGCATGAGTGTGGGGGGGTTTGGGATGGGAACAAGGGGGGGGTTGATGACAAATATGTGATACCTTAATCAATAAAGTAATTAAAAAAATAAATAAATATAACATGAAATATATTTTATACATTGAATATTATATTAAACATAACATTAAATACACAAATAAATATTATAACTACACTAATAAAAGAAATATGCAAATTGGCTATCACTTTGTGATGCCCACCAGCCAATCAGGAGTGAGTATGCAAATTAAACCAACAAAGATGGCGGTGGCCCTGCTCCCCAGCTGCTCCAGGCCTCTGGGCAGCACGAATGTAGGCGCAGAGCGGCCGGGTGAGTGGGACGCCTGCTATGAGGGGGAGGGTGGAGGGCGGAGGGAGCTACAGGAGTAGCACTCCGGCTGGAGCAAAGACTGAAGGCGGTGGCCAGAGCGAAGGCCTGGGTCCCGGGTGCTGGAGGAAAACTGGTGCCAGCAGCCAGGGGAAGGAAGGCCTATTGCATGAATCTTTGTGCAACGGGCCTCTAGTATTAAATATAATATTAAATATATAACATATATATTAGTTATTATATAATTATGTATTATATGTATATTACATTACATATATTAACGTGCGATGGATCTCAGGCCTAAATGTAAATGCAAACTCTATAAAGCTATTAGGAGAAAACAGGGCAAAATATCGTTGCATCCAGAGGAAGGCAAAGTTTTCTTAGAACACAGGAAGAAACTATAAAAGAACAAAATAAGACATTAGACTTCATCAAATATAAAACCTCTCATCAAAAGACGCCGTTTTAAAGATACCAATAGGCAAGCTACAGGTTGGCAGAGAACATTCACAAAACGTGTACCCGGACAGGATCTGTCACCAGAAGGACTCCCACAGCTCAAGAAAAAGTCAAACTCCATAAAAACTGGGCCAAAAACCACGAATGGACATTTCACAACGGAAGACAGACAAATGGTCACGAAGCCCCTAGAGCAGTGGTTCTCAACCTTCCTAATGCCGTGACCCTTTAATCCAGTTCCTCATGTTGTGGCGACCTCCAACCATAAAATTATTTTCGTTGCTACTTCATAACTGTAATTTTGCTACTGTTAATGAGTCGTAATGTAAATATCTGTGTTTTCCGATGGTCTTAGGCGATCCCTGACAGCGGTTCTCAACCTGTAGGTCGCGACCCCTTTCACAGGGGTCGCCTAAGACCATCAGAAAACACAGATATTTACATTACGATTCATACCAGTAGCAAAATTGCAGTTATGAAGTAGCAACGAAAATAATTTTATGGTTGGGGGTCGCCACAATGTGAGGAACTGTATTCAAGGGTCTCAGTATTAGGAAGGTTGAGAACCACTGCCCTAGAGAGATGCTTGGCAACCTTTGTCATCAGGAAAACCACCGTGAGATGGCGCCACCAAAACAGTTCAAAAAAGAGAGACTGACAACACCCGATCTTGGCACGGACATGGAGCCAATGAAGCGCTCACTCACAGCCAGTGAGGCGCAGAGGGATGGAATCATTTCGGGGGGGGAAAGTCTGGCAGTTCCTAATGAAGTCACCCGGGCCTCTCCCCTTTGATCCCACCATCCCATCCCCGCGTGTTTACATAAGACCAGTGTAAACACTTGCTCCCAGAAAAGACCTGAACACGAAGGTTTACATCAACGTTATTCATCTCGGCCCCCAACTGGAAACAATCCAAATTCCCATCAACGGGAGAATGCGCGCCGGCCATCGATGCCATCGAACGGGCCCCGGCGATCAAAGGGAAGCGGCTGGCGTGCCCGGGGACACGATGGCTCTCGCAGACGTTCTGCCGAGTGAAAGGGCCGGACACAAAAGGCCGCATGCCCTCCGGCTCCATTTATATGAAACTCCAGGACAAGCACAACTAATCCACAGTGAACCTCGGAACAATCGTCGCCTGGCTAGAGGGGATTGTCTGGCAGAGGGCAGTTTGGGGACTAATGGAAACGTCCTCTGGCCCTGGAGGGCTGGGGGTTAACACGGGTGGGGTCTATCTGTCATGATGTGTGTGAAGATGGTGTGCTTTTTTTGAGATATGTACATTTTATTTATTTATTTTTATTTTGTTTGTTAATCCTCACCCAAAGATATTTTTCCATGGATTTTTAGAGAGAGAGTGGGAGAGAGAGGGAAAGACAGAGAGAAACATCGATGTGAGAGAAACACATCGATTGGTTGCCTCCTGCACTCGCCCTGACCAGGGCCCGGGCTGGGGAGGAGCCTGCAACCAAGGTACGTGCCCTTGACCGGAATCGTACCCTTTGGTCCACAGGCCGATGCTCTATCCACTGAGCCAAACCGGCTAGGGCTGTACATTTTATTTTTTAAAAGAACCATAAAAGTAATCAGTGGGGAGGGGATGGGGAGTGGGCAGAGGTATACACAAAAATATTTATGGCAGGGTAGACTGCTGAAGCTGGGTACGGGAGGGATGTATTACGCTGTTCTGTTTACTTTGAAATGTAATTGAAATTTCCCATGATAAAAGTTAAAAAAAAAACACAGAACCGCCACCAGGTGTCTCCCTACACTCACCAAATGGAGCTAGAGCCGTGGTCGGCAACCTGCGGCTCTCGAGCCACATGCGGCTCTTTGGCCCCTTGAGTGTGGCTCTTCCACAAAATACCACGGCCTGGGCGAGTCTATTTTGAAGAAGTGGCGTTAGAAGAAGTTTAAGTTTTAAAAATTTGGCTCTCAAAAGAAATTTCAACCGTTGTACTGTTGATATTTGGCCCTGTTGACTAATGAGTTTGCCGACCACTGAGCTAGAAAAATCACCTGCTCTCTAAGGTTGAAAACAATGCGTTTAGATGAAAAAATGTTAGTGATTCTGAATATTCTCGCTTTAAAGTTTTGTTGTTTATAAGAGAGGAAGCACAGCGCAGTGATTAAGCACAAGGACTTTGCAGAGGGAGCCTGCCCAGGTTCAAATCCCATGTCTGTCTGCACAACCTTAGGAAAGGCTCTTGCTCTGTCCAAGTCCCCGTCACTGCTCTGTGTCTGTAAAATGGAATCAACTGTGCCTACTTCAAGGGGGTGGGAGGGGTGGGGGGGAGGGCTGGTTTGAACAGAACCAGGGAGAGCACTGGGAGCAGTGCCAGATGCAATGTCAGCTCTGTAGCACTCGCTTCTGTCCTCAACCGTATTAGTCAGACAACTGTTAGAAAACAGAATATTACAAAGCAAAATTCTGTGGGTGAGCAGTCAGGGAGCCCCGATTGGGAGCAGGCTGGAGTCTGAAATACTATCAGCGCTGCACCCACAAATATTACTACAGTCAGATCTCTGCAGGCGGAGGGTGTAGAGATTAGCAAAGCTTCTTCCTTTTTTTTAAAAAAAAAAAATGTTTTTATTGATTTCAGAGAGAGGAAAGGAGAGTGGGAGAGACAGAAACATCAATGAGAGCGAGTCATCGATCGGCTGCCTCCTGCACGCCCCCTCCTGGGGATCGGGCCTGCAACCCCGGCATGTGCCCTGACAAGGAATCGAACCATGACCTCCTGGTTCATGGGTCGATGCTCAACCACTGAGCCACACCGGCCGAGCAACAAAGCTTCTTTCTTATCTGCCCTGGAGATGGGAGGGTGCTGTGCTTACAAGAGTGAGAGCCGTGCAGTCAGCCCAGGGACTTATGCGACGTTCGTCCCAAAAAGAGATTTGACCAAACTTCCTAAATTAAGGAATCAAACAGGAAAATCGTAAACAGCCAGCGAGATGTTCCCCTATCCAGGCCCGCTGGTGGTACGTGAGGGAGGCAGAATTCACACTGGCAGCTCGACTCCAGGGCTTGTCCTCCCAACCCTCGCTCACCACCTTTGGGCAGGCTCCAGGTTGCCCAAGGGGAAAGGGATGAGATGGAAGAAAAGGGCCGAGAAGAGAATCTAAAAGCCTTTCTTTCAAATAGAAGCTCGATCTACCTCGGTTCTGCCTAGATGCCACCATCTGTCAGGGAAGTCCTTTCCGTTTTGTAACAAAATTGGAATACAGAGTGATCCCCACGCTAGGCTGGGGACTGCTCCTGCCAAACTCAGGGCCTGGCGTCCTGGCCAAAGATTCCCTGTCGCCGCTCAACGTCCGTAACAATTAAATGCAAACAAATGGAAGCAACCAGCACCAGGTCATTACCACAAAAAGACACGCAAGGGAGAGGATCACACACAACATTGACGTGAGATTAAAACTTCAATGCACTGTACACTTTAACTATCCCTCAGAAATGCGATGTTGTCATAGGTTAATACACAGTATATCTGCTAGAGGCCCGGTGCACGAAATTCGTGCAAGAGGAGGCCTTTCTTTCCCCGGCTGCCAGCACTGGCTTCCCTCTGGAACCCCAGGATGCAGGCTTCCCTCTGGCCACTAGCAGGCACCCGGGACCCGAGCTTCCCTCAGAGACCCGGCTTCGTCCAGGTCATCCGGAAAGACGTCCGGTCTAATTAGCGTATTACTCTTTTATTATTATAGATATTGGCCCAGTGATATGATTCCTTAGAATTTCTTCTAAGGAACTATTTCAAACAAGTAAAACATTTAGCTGTTCCTGTAGTGTTTTATCTAAAATGGTAATAGAGCCCTCGCCTGTTTGGCTCAGTGGACAGAGTGACAGCCTGCGGACTAAAGAGTCCCAGGTTCGATTCCGGTCAAGGGCACCTCGGTTGCAGGCTCCTCCCCAGCCCGGGCCCTGGTCCAGAGGCAACCAATTGATGTGTTTCTCTCACATCGATGTTTCTCTCTGTGTCTTTTCCTCTTTCTTCCACTCTCCCTAAAAATCAATGGGAAAATATCCTCGGGTGAGGATTAAAAAATAATAATAAATAAATAAATAAAAATAAAATGGTAATGGACATTAAATTTACAACAGTAGCCAAGTACATGACCCCAACTAGATAGAATACATACAGAGGTGGAAGTAATGCTTAGGTAGAGGGCATAAGCGATGCTTCCTCCCTTTTGAGGGACAGCAACAGAAGACACAGGTAGATGTGAACTGGGATTACAAACTACACCTGCAATGTATGCCGACGGACTGGGATTACAAACTACACCTGCAATGTATGCCGACGGACTGGGATTACAAACTACACCTGCAATGTATGCTGACTGACTGGGATTACAAACTACACCTGCAATGTATGCTGACGGACTGGGATTACAAACTACACCTGCAATGTATGCCGACGGACCGGCTGCGACGTGGGCCGGACACAGTCACACCAGGTGGCAGGTGCCAATATTGGCTTCTGCACACCATTCCCACTTTCAGCGTCGGTCTGCTTTCCCCCTGACGGGTCAGACACTGAGTCCAGAGCATTTTTCTCTCTTTCTCCTATTGCCATCCTAGATCTCTGTCTTGGTCCTCCCAGCATCCGCAACTCCTCCTCTGACTTCCCCTAGAGGTGCGTCCTCTCCCTCCTCCCTCCTCCCCCTCCGCCCCTCCCCTCCCCCCGTGGAAGATCTCAGGTGGGACAGTCCAAGACTCTTCCATCTCCTCCAGCCAAGAGGATGGCGGGAGACACAGCTCCGACTTCCAGAGTTCTCCCTTTAGGACTTAGATCTCAACTGCACGGGGCGTAAAGAAGGAAAACGGCCCGGCCAGTGTGGCTCAGTGGTTGAGCATTGACCTATGAACCAGGAGGTCATGCTTCAATTCCCGGTCAGGGCACATGTCCGGGTTTCAGGCTCGATCCCCGGTGCAGGGCGTGCAGAAGGCAGCCCATCAGTGATTCTCTCTCATCACTGATGTTACTATCTCTCTCTCCCTCCCTCTCTGAAATCAATACAAATATATATTTTTAAAAATAAGTGGAACAACAAATCTATGTTTCTCTCTCCCTCTCTCTCTCTCTCAAATCAATAAAGAGAAAGTGCTGGTTTCCGTTTCTATTCCTCCTCTAACACAGAATCCACGCCTAAAGCTTCAATGCCAGCAAGGATTTCAGGCAGACGCTTGCACACAAGACCCGCTTCTGTCCACATTGCTAACTCACAGATGAGGAATGCTTATCTGATTTGTTTTCCTTAGTACAACACTTCAACACCACTGTTCCCATGGACGGAAGCAAGACTGTGGACATTTGGGGTGACAGTTCACACATCCCCCATGAGGACCAAAGGGGTTTTTCCGGGGAGCAAACACCTCTACCCGCTACCCCATGAAGGCAGGTGGCCGGGAATTTGGAAAGCTACACCTTCCTGAAGATGTTAGCCTACAAGCCTCAGCAAATCACAGCGATTCCTGTCTCCAGGCCCTGAACATTATTAGTAAGGGGGTGTGTGTGTGTGTGTGTGTGTGTGTGTGTGTGTGTGTGTAAGAGAGAGAGAGAGAGAGAGAGAGAGAGAGACCTTTGCTATGGTGGTTGTCTAATTGGCAACAAAAAAGTGTTGAACTCTGAAGCTGACATCACACTGATTCAAGAAGCACAGAAATTGGGTATATACCTGAAAAAACTCAAAAACACGTATTTTCAAAGATATACGCTCCCTCACACCCCCCCCCCACCATGTTCATTGCAGCATTATTCACAGTGGCCAAGACACGGAGACAACCCAAGAGTCCTGTGATAGAGGACTGGATAGAGAAGATGCAGTACATACACACAGTGGAATACTACTCAGCCATAAGAGAAGACAAAATACTGCCATTTGCAACACATGGATGGCCCTTGAGGACATGGTGCTGAGTGAAATGTCAGGCAGAAAAAGCGAGAACCACAGGACTTCACTCATACGCGGGATATAAGTGAAACTCGTGGACACAAACAGCAGTGGGGTGTTAGCCGAGGGAAAGGGGGTGAGGGACTAGGGTGAAGGGGGCCTCATGTATGGTGACGGAAGACGATTTGACTTTGGGTGGTGGGCACACAGTGCAATATACAGATCTTGTATCCTAGAAACCCACCCCTGAAACCTACATGATCCTATTAACCAATGTCACCCCAATAAATTTAATATAAAAAAAGAGAGAAGCACAGAAACACCCATTTAGTTTTGTCCTAAACGGATTAGAGCTGGCACACAAACCCGAGGGTCTCAGTCTTGGGGAGACACTGAATACGCCTCAAACCCCAGCAGTTTCCCGCATAAATCTCATTGGGAGCCATAGCCAGTTTGGCTCAGTGGCTAGAGCGTCAGCCTGTGGACTGAAGGGTCCCAGGTTCGATTCCCATCAAGGGCTCGATCCCCAGTAGGGGGTGTGCAGGAGGCAGCCAATCAATGATTCTCTCTCATCATTGATGTTTCTCTCTCTCTTTCCTTCTCCCTTCCTCTCTGAAATCAATAAAAATATATTTTTAAATATATATGGGGAAAAAAAACTCACTGGGAAAAACGAGGTAGCATCTGAGACTCTCTGCTGTCTCCTATTTATCCACACACATCCAGACCCCCTCCAAAAAAATTAAAATAAAATAAAAATGAACTTTTAGCCAAGAGAAAGCCCCAACCATCCATTCCTGGGACCCCCTTGATTATCTGCAAGAAACAGGCTCCCAGCGTCTTGGAAAGGCTGCCCCTCCGGCCGCCGGCGCAGGACAAGGGGTCGGGGCGAGCTGCCTCGCGTTCCCAAATCAAAGCCGGGCAACGCAAGTGAGAAAATCTCCCCGGTTCACACACCCCTTTAGAGGCCGCGACTTGAAACCCCGGCCGTGTCTCATGGCTGCCATCGTGCACAGCATTGGCTTGCCAAAGGCGGCCTCCGAGGGGCTCGGGGCTGGGAACGCCGGCCGCCGGCCCATTGACGCGGGCCCCGCACAAAGGCCGTCCTGCCACAATCCCCGTGCTCGCGAGGGACGACATCTCCGCGGCCCCGAGAAAACATTTTAATGCGGTACAATCCGTGACACAGATCGCCCCCCATTTCCTTTCAGCAATTATTCATTAGAAAACATTTAACGTCGCTGCGGATTTCACACCGGCCAGTCCGCGCACAAAGGACCAGCGATGGCCCATTTAGAAGGGGCCCGGGCCGCCTTTTCTCATCGGACAAACTCCACGGAGGTGGGGCCCGCGGCGAAACCGTGCGGTTAACGGTCAAAGCCCCCCTGCCTGCCCTGACACTCATTTCAAGACGACGGGGGACAAAAGAGATTTGTTCTGTGCAACCCGCTCCGGGTGCCCGGGCCGCGACGGGCCCCGCACATGAAACCGCCCCGGCATTTCATCCCACCTGCCAGCCCCCTCCCGCCGCCGGCCCCTCTCTCCTCTGCGGCTCGGCTCGTTCCCACTTTAACACAAAGAGACAGGTAAAGAATATCGCCAAAAGCGGCCCATTCAGCGTGTCAGCTTGCATCAGGCGACCGCCTGTCAGGTTCCCTGCGAGCTGCGAGGCGCTCAGACGTCTGGGTTCAGACCTGAAATCCGCGGGTTGGGTATAGGCTCCCTGGCCACCCCCCTCCCACCCTCCCGGGGCACAACTGCCATCATTTCACAGACCCCAAAACCATCCTGAGTAGCAACAGTTTGAAACTTGGGCGACATCAGTGAGGGACCACATGCCGACTCTCAAGGGGCTCTGTGCACATTCCCTTACTGCCTGCCCTTGACAATGTAGCTACAA